>OY282512.1:146674412-148080365 GCA_958296145.1 Hydrotaea cyrtoneurina | reverse complement strand
GGAAAAGCTGTAAATCTATTATTTAAGTTGACGTTTGTTCGGCAAGTATTATAGAGACATATGCCAGGGCTGTAGTCTATTCGGAAACATTTGAGTTTTTTCGTATTTTCCACAATTGATAAGTTTAAACGGCTCCCTGAAAAAAACGTGTTATAAGTTGTGACAATATTGAAGTAAATGAGCGATTTGTTGGTGTCAGTGGTCTTATAGGTGATCATATACCAGGATCATATCCTGGCAAGAACATCAATTTACCATGTTACGAGCAAGAGAGTTATCTCTAAGCCATGTAAAACTTCTTTAGAAAAAAACATTAGCCGTTTGGGGACGGTAGGTCGCGGTCAGTGAGGATACAATTTAGTTCCCGAGAGAAGTTCCCCGTCTGTTCTTTCATGGAATGTTAAGGGAAATAAATAAGTAAGTAGACGTTATTTATGAGTGAGAAGTGTCTCGTCTTGTTGCTAAGCAAAATATGTTACCAACGTCATGACAAACTTATATTAATCAATTCACTCTACACTTCAGCATATCTGAAATAGTAACATTGAATCCGATTAAACATCCCCCTTTTCCACGCAATAATTCCCTTTGTAGAGCTCAGCAAAAAGGCACACTTCTTTCATTTCACATCGCAGTCAGTCCGTCAGTCATAACAATGGGCAACCATAGCAAACATAGCAACAAAAACACCAAACAAAAAAACAAAAGGTGACCGCAATGGAAAAACAAACCAACCAACCACTCAGCGCTGTGGTGCGTATTAACGACACATTCAAGGATTATTTGCTCAAGGTTATAATGAAATAATGCCTTCGGGCGACAAAAGTCGTCCTCTCCACGGGGAGACAATCAACGGAAACGAAGTCATTCAAATGCCAATAAAGCAAAGCTCATTTTGCTTGGAGCCACAAACAAGTCTGGTTACAACAATAAAAATTTGTTACATTTCGCACATTAGCGGATACCACCCAAGGTCCTTTTCAAACCTGTGCGTCACGCGGCTATTCGGTGGCATTTCAAGTTTCTCATTGACGGTTGGCAGGCAATCAACGATTGCTATCGAGATGGAGTTAAGTTTCATTGAGTGAATGGATGTACTCACTTTCTTTTCTGAATAGAAAAAAAACAAACAATTTCGTACACTCAGTGAAACCCGTTTTTTATTATGAAGAAAAATGCGCGCGAATAGGAAAATATGTGTAAAAGAAAATATATTCAGTTAGTAGAGCAGAAGATGAAAGTTAATAATATGAATTGAATAATTAACTAATGGCACTCGATAAATGATAGCGGACAGTTCAGAATTCTCAATTCTTTGAATAAAAATTCATAAGTGTACTGATGAAATATACTTATATGAAATACTGGCTGATCCGGCAGATTTCAAGCTAACTTCAAAACTAGTGACGTAAATATCGATATAATCTCTATCGATGTAAATAAATAAACAATTATGTTCAAGGCTATACCGATATCTCTGCATTGGTCACGCATCATTCAAAACGATTTTTTTCTTTATTTACAACTTCCCAGTAGCATTTCACAAACCACCACTTCATGCGATCACATTGTGATAATTTCCCGGTCAACAATAACACTGTGAAAATTCCATGAGGGTAGTAGTATTATTACGGCACATATATTGATTTTTTAAGGGACCAGGACGTAGTTTTTCTTTGTCAATAGCATATCCAGCTCCTTTTTTTGGGAACTCGGTTTTTAATGAAACTGTAAGCTGTTTATCCCGAAATATTAAATATTTATATTTTCACAGATGTAGCAGATCCAATTGTATCGCCTTTTTTGGCGTGACCACAAAAAGTCGTCTCCTGCTCCACAAATAGGGTTTTTAACCCGAGAATTCCCCGGTGTACCATTTAGGATATTTTTACAATTTTTAACTAGGAAATTGTACGATTTTTTACTTGCTGAAACATTCTTGAACTAGTTGATCTTATTGCATTTAAATTGTACAGGTATGATTTTTAATTAAAGTTTTATTAATCACATCAATTTTTTTATACAAAAAAAAAACAATAAGTTTTTTTTTCATTATGTTTTAAAAGAAAATCAAGTCTCGGGAAGACGTCGAAAAAATGCCCGATTCCCGGGAATAGAAAAAAGTCGGGAAATTAAAAACCCCAGTTACAAATCGCATCTTCATAGCTCCAATAGCTCATGAGATATGGTGGATCAAAAGGTGTGCCGTGCCAATCCCCTTCGTCCAGAGCCACTGCTAAATACTGTCCAATTGCCACTCAATATATCCAGGAAACATCAGCCTAACAGCAGAAACTTTCAGGTAAAATTTAACCGAACTGGTTGCAGTATCCTTTGGTATTGTAAAAGTAATTCACAAAATTTCATTGAAATCGGTGGGACGGTTTTGGATATTATTAATTTTTTTTTATATATTTATTATAATAAAAAATTATAATAAACTAAAATTCAAGGGCACTAGCAACAAACGCCATCGTCCTGGTTTTGGAGATTAGCGTGTACACACACACAGTCACACGTGATTTTTTATACCAGGTTTTCCGTTTTAGAAGAGTGGTTTTCAATTTGGCCACACTTTTTTCGGAGTTGGTCTTTATGACAGCTGTCACTTGATTTATGGTCAGTTTGGAACAACGTTTGCAAATCGTCCACAGTTATTAGCAAAATAATGGCTACCGATCCCAGTTTCCACAAGTAAATTTTATTCAGCGATCAAGATCACTTCTGGTTGAATGGGTACGTTAATAAAGAAAATCGTCGCATTTGGAGTAATGAAAATCCACAAGCCACTGTTTGGTGGGCTCTATGGGTTCATATTTCTTCAAAAATTAAGCCGGTCATAATGTTACAGTCAATGGGTAACGCCATGATTAATGAATTGTTCGTGCCTGAATTGGAGTATGTTGCTGTGGACCTTGGGTTCCAACAATACGACGCTAAATGCCATACAGCCAACGAAACAATCAATTTACTGAAGGAAACTTTTGGTAAGCGCACTATCTTTTGGCGTTGTCTCCAAGATCCTGTGATCTAACACCGCTGGACTATTTATTGTCCGGTTATGCGAAGTCGCTTGTCTACGCAAAGAAACCCGACACCATTGACGCCTTGGAAGAGAATATTCCGTGCGTTATTGCTGACATACGGCCCCAAATCCTGCAAAAATTGGTCCTCTCGACTGGAATTTATTCGAGCCAGCCGCGGCTGCCTCTAGCCCGAAATCATTTTTAAAACACAATGGCAAACCCACATCTTTATAATAAAGATAAATTCTTGGCCTTAACATTAAATGCGTAATATGCGTTTTATTTCTTGTCTATAAAACAAACATGTCTAACAAAACAACATTTATATTAAGGCCAAGATTTAATAAAAATAAGAAACAACGATTGAAAAATATGAAAAATATTTTTTTGGGCTAACACTCAGTGGATGCCCCCTATAAATGCAATGCACTGTGTTGGCGATGGGAAATAGGGGTATAGGGGGAAGGAGGAAAGAGGGAGTAGATTTTTTGACGTTGCCCCTGAATTTGGTAATGTCATAGCAGGAAGGAAAAACACTTGTAGGTAGATTATTCCTCATAAGAACAGTCCGGCTGAAGAACGAATTTTCTCTATACCGGCTAACTGACAGTGTAATGGCCTGCACTATTTTTACATACAAGTCTGAGATTTTCTCCATTGTGAACAGTTTTATTTGGTCTGAAAAAAGATTTTTCACCGAGTGTACCTAATATGTCAGAGCGCTATAAATCGCCAAAAACCTGTATTGAGTATTTAAATTAGCTTGTGTTTGCCATATTCAATGATTTGAATTCGAAAGGTGAATCAATCTGCACAAATCCTATTTTGGGAAAATCATTTGATTTTATTGATGACTTAAGTTGGAAATTTTCGGTTAAATTTTGTCACAAGATCTTGAAGGTGAGCCACCACATGTAGCTTTGAGATAACTAGGTTTTTTCCATTGCTTCTTGAACGTGTAAACGCTTTGTAATTTACAATAGTCAGAAAAAAATTTAAGACTACTGCTAAAGGTCGACGTAGGAAAGTCATGTAATGTCAAGTCATACTTTAAAGGTTTCTGACAAAAACCGATCGTCAAAAGATGTCAGTGAGCTTGTAGTTTCAAATGTTATCCCACGTCATATAATCGATGTGAAACCCAGAATTCGGAACGGGAGCACCAGGAGAAAAATAGTTAACCGCCCAACTAGGATATCTGAAGACCACTAACCGATTTTGTAGTCGGTATTTTTGGGCCTCCGTCGTTCAAATGACGAAAAACCAACTGAATCTTCCGTATTAATGTTCAATACCAGTACGTCAAAGTCAGCGGAATACATGAAGCCGGAAGTTAATGAAGCCTTAAAGAACAACGATGGCTCGTTTGACTTCGAAAAAGTAACAACTTTGGCAACACGCCGAGATCGAGATCTCAAGTAGCAAATATATACATAAATTTTGTTGTTTATTCTTATTCATGAATACGATTTTAGTTGTAATAATTTTGTTTGTATGATAAGAGTAAAGCTTGCTGAACTGTGCCTGATGTTATTGTGTATACTCACTGACCGGGGGGAACCTACTGGGTAAAGCTGGCTCCGAACGGCTAATGCTTTCTGGAGAAATTTTACATGACTTAGAGAGGACTCTCTTACTCGTAGAGTCGGCATCATGTACGAGGTGGCAGAAAAACAAATTTTCTGCTAATGCTACTATAAAATAAAGTGAAAGTGATTATAAGGGTTTTTAAACGTTTGCATTTATTATCGCGATATTAAAATTATTTTGGTCAAACATTTTAGAACCAGAGTTAAAAAAATTCGCCTTTGTTGTTAATACAAATTATATGACATTTTCTCCGTTTATTTTGAAGTGTTTTTCTTTGAAAATATTCAAAGAATATTTTACCAATATCTCTGATTTAAAGAACGGAGGAATTGTTAGTTTTTTCCGTTTATTTTGAGCATATCAAGAACATAATTAATTCACGGATATCATACTCCTGCCTTTATTACCACTGTTATATTTTCATTTATGGTTATCTGGCTTTTAATTAACCCCATTTTCGCTGTTAATAAATTCTATTTAATGATTTGCCATCTACCCGCCTACCCGCGTTGTATTCTCCCTCATTCCAGTTCATATTCAAAAATACTCGCAATTACAGTAGAATTGTACACACTTCTGTGATTTATTTGGCCACATTTAGTAATTGATTATTATTGTCTCTCGAGCTCTAATGTTTTGTTAGGAAATTCACTCAAAATTTCGCTTTAGTCCAATTGAGAAACACTCACTCTCACGTATTCATTCACTCCAATCATTTTGCTGCTTCTGTTTTTGTTGTTGTTGTCCGTTGCCTTTCATTTCTTCATTCACACTTAAATCATCGACCATTTTTTCGAATTCTCGGAAATTGTTTCCCATTCATCCAATCATCGTTCTACTTGGCCTGTTGCGGTTGATAGCACCAATCGTAGAGTTTGAGTATTCCACTCACACTCGCAGCTATGCCATCCAGAGTTCTTGTATGCGAGTGTATGTGTGTGTGTGTGTGGGGTGAGATTGCGAGGTGATTGTGGCTGTGTGTGCTTCATCTTGAAATGACAAAATTGGTTTGGGTACGAGTAAATTCTTGAATGGGAAAAATTGCGCAAAAGTGTTCTGAGAAAATTGTCGTTAATGAAGTAAATAATGGCGCCATTATATACTCCGTGTTTGGGAGTATATGTGCCTACACTCATGGTAACTTATATATCTATACCTATTCATTTAAGAAGTTTAAACAGATGTAGGTTGAAGAAATTAGGTTGATACCAGCCATGGACAAGAAAAATGCCATAAAGCTACATGAATATTATAGATTTTGAGCTCCGGATTCTAGATCTGTTCTAAAGTTAGTTTTGAGACCAAAACATATTTGACTCATTGATTTATAGACTGAACAGTTGACTCGATTCTAAAACTTGCAGATTTCAGAATTGCTATTGCTTTTTGAATGGCGATATCATGAAGCATAGAATCATTTAATTTTCATAAAACTTCTCATATGATTTTGTTTCATTGATTCAATGTTGGACTTCTTTGAAAGACAAATTCAATGACAGAACATTGAGGTTTGTCGAAATGAAAATTTCTCCAGAAAAAGTCTGCCAAAGGCACGGTTGGAATGCCGATAATGCTGTATAAGGCCAAAGGAGACTTGCATAATTTTGCAACAAACCATGACCGATTCTCAAAGAAGAAGTCAACACTGTTGTGCCAGCTAACAGGGAAGTAGCATCTTATTCCTATCCAATATACTGAGTGATAGATGGTGTTCCAACCTCGATGAACTGGTTCAACACTAACAGTGATTCAGATTGAACAAGCCATCAACAAAAGAAAAAAACCACACACACGAGAAACATTTGTTGGAACATCATTTGAATTATCAACGAAACTTGTAGAATGACTACGACAATTTCGACAGAAAGACGTCGTAGTTAAGATCGGTACTTGCAACATCGAGATAGTGGACGAATTTTTACTTCGGGTCCGCCAAAACAAAATAGAAAAATGTTCGTTTTCTAAAGTATACGAATTTCAAAAGCTGGCAAAATCTCAAAAAGCAAACGAATTTTACAGAAAATTAATTTTATTAGGTGTTTTCTAAAGGGGGTGTTTTATATGCGAGAGTTTAATTTTTTTCGAAAACAATATATATTTTTCCCGTAACCCGCAATCCCGGGATTATTTTACAAACTTAAGTCCAGAATTATATATACAAATCCCGAGATTTTCATATGGGTAAGATTACGTTGGGTGGCTCAAACTACTAAAAACTCACGAATTTGCTTCAAAGACAAATTTTTGGTCGAATCAAATATATCCCGTCCTAGCCTTAAGGTGAGATTATAAGAAGAGAAGTAAAATTATTCAACAACAACAAATTGTATACAGTAATTTTGGGCTGCCAATAAAAAATATTGGTATCCATTTCGAGGTTTCAAAAGTATAGGGCTGGAATTCGACATCTGTCAAACTAAGTTGTTAAAACAACTTTTTTTTTTTCTGTTACAAGTCTGACATTGACGAAAATGGATCGCTTAACTATCACACAAAGCTTAGAAATTATTAAAACCTACTACAAAAATGGTGATTCTAGCACAGAAACATATCGTGCTTTAAGAGGAGATTATGGTTTATTGGGTATGAAGCACATTTCTCACTCGGTGGGTATGTTAATAAACAAAACTGTTGTATTTGGGGTTCGGAGAAACCTCAAGTAATTGAAGAGAGACCATTACATCCACAAAAAGTCACTGTTTGGTGGGGTCTTTGCCTGCTATTGAAGAATGCGACTTCGCGTGGTGGTCATTTAAATGATGTAGTGTTTCACACATAATGTCAACGTTCAAACTTTATAATAAAAAAGAAATATCATGAAAAAAAAATACTTTATATGAGTTTTATTTACGTTTACTTACGTCTCGTAAAAGGGCACGTCTCCTATAACAAAAATTCCTAAAAATTGTATTTGTATTTAAGATTTAGTAGCCGTTTTTATTAATTTCAATTCAATAAATTAATTGATTAATTAATTTTCGCTGTTAGACAAATCTAATTAAATTGTAGGTTTCCAGAAGTTTTAAGAAGAACTTCTGGTTTGAGGTTTAATCATATGAAAATTTGTTGTTCTTTTTATCAATATTGTTCTACTGTACTTCTGTACGACATCGTCGACAATCATTAATTGTATGTCGAGGAAATATTTCAATGTTTCTTTCCAAAACCAATTTGAATTTAATCAATTAATTCATCAGAAGCTACAGAATGAAAACTATGTGGAAAAATACCGATTTACACACTTGTTTGGTGAAAGTGAACGATTTTTTTTTAAATTTTATCTCGATCAATTTTTTTTTTGTAATTACATTTGGACCAGTTCTGTGCAATGCTACTTTATTACAGTTCTTCTTGACTGTTTGTGTTGTTTATTTAGACTTGTAGGCAAATGTAAAATAACTAAAAATCGTTCACCAATAGACTTTGATCATCAGCGCTTAAAACGAGTGCCGGACTTAAACAAATTTAGAGAAAAACTGTACCAACCTCCCCAGAAAGTGTTTAAAAATAATTCAAAATAACATAAACAAGACTTCTGTTGTGTAAACATTTTATAAAACTCGTGATTGAAATCCTTTTGTTTGTACATGAAAGTCCACACACCTCATAAAAGAAAATCGTGTTAAAAACACTGGAAGTCAATTGTTTACGCTCAATGTTCAAGGGATGGCAACAACAACAACGGCGACACCACCGCCAGGAGCAAATAAATCACTTCAATGAGTCGAAGAAGATTTGAATGGCACTTGTTGTGCCACCAACCAACCAACCCACCAACCAACATCCGTATATTGGAACAGATTCGACTCAATGAGAGCAACCACAATTCCATTCAGATTGCGCACATGTGTTGCGTCTTCTCTTCAATCCAACTCAAAGGCACGCATGGGGAGGTTTTCGGCATGGCTGTGATGATGGCAGTGCTGGCAGCGGCGTTGAAGGGCAGAGGGTAGTAAAAATAGAACAGCCTCTTCTGCGCTTACATATGTAGCGAAAAAAAGAACATCCACATGGATGAGACTCAAGAGTAAAGAAATTGGAGTGACTTTGCCGTTGAGTACGATCGGTATTTAAACCGTTCCATGTCGGAGAACAATCAACAAACGTTGAGAAGTCAGTGTTCAGTGAAGACAAGTTCCGCGGAACAGAAATTACACTAGAACGGATAGAATAAGAGACATTTAAAAAAACAAATATTTTAAATCCAAAAAGAATACAAACAATTTTAAAATTACGGAAAAGAAAATGTTAACAAACATGGAAAGTGCCAATAGTGCTATATCCGGTATCGGCAAAGTTCTTACGACGCCCTTCTCCATTAACGACATATTAACACGCAATCACGACAATGAACGTCGCCTCTCGCGCACTGATTCCGAATTGGAATTGTCCGCCGTGAATATGCGTGGCGATGCGAGTTACAAATGCAATATGTCATTGTCGGATAATATTTCGAATCCCAGTCCATCGGATGTGAAAATGGAGCCATCGCTAAGATCGGGCGGCTACAGATCGCATTTTTATGCAACGGCAGCCGCAGCCTTGGATAACAATAACCACTCGGATTATATGACCCATAAGTTGGGGTATTTTGGTGCTGCTGCGGCGGCGGCAGTTTTGGCGGGCGGACGTTCCGAGTGTCCGCTGGATATGAGACGATGTGCCAGCAATGATTCCGGTAAGTTACAATTTCTTTACAACTAAATAAAAGAGATACATCAGTTTTGAATACTCCAATTCAGTGACCAATGAGAGACTTTACATTTAAACTGCGATATAAACCCATTGATTTCTTTAAAATAGAATAAACAATTTTGATTCATATATTTTTTGAAAATTTCTCTTAAAATTTAAAATGATGACAAATCAATGATCGATTTACTTTATATTGAAGTCAAAATATTTTTATCGCAAATTATTATAATTTTTCAAAAATATCAATACCACCGTACTTATTTTAATTTTCCCTCTTTCTTATTATTTTAGATTGTGATTCACCACCTCCTTCGTCTGGCCACACATCCGGTCTATACAGTTCGCCCGGAAATGAGGGCTCTCTGTCACCTCTGCAAGACGACATGCACACCGGCAGTCTGACTCGCAAAAAACGTTCCCGTGCCGCTTTCAGCCACGCTCAAGTTTTTGAATTGGAACGGCGTTTTGCCCAGCAGCGTTACCTTAGTGGACCCGAACGTTCGGAGCTGGCCAAATCGTTGCGCCTAACAGAGACACAAGTGAAGATCTGGTTCCAAAATCGCCGCTACAAAACCAAGCGTAAGCAAATACAACAACACGAAGCCGCTCTCATGAATGCCGCCGCCAGTAAGCGAGTGCCCGTTCAGGTTTTGGTTCGAGAAGATGGCACCACCACCTATGCCCATATGTTCCCTCATGCCGCCGCTGGCTATACGCATGGCCTGGATCCCACCCTATTGAATATCTATCGCCATCAGCTACAAATGGCCTACGGTGTGGGTGTGCCTATGCCTCAAATGCCCTTTCCGTACTTTCCCTATTCCCATGCGGCCAATGGCAAAATACCTCAGCCCATACCACCACCGTCCGGCGGACATGGAACTCAGCCATCAGCACTGAACAGCCAACAAACGCATTATTTGAATCATTCTTCGGCGTCATCTTCACCCAACCACATGAACCACTGTACGCCAAGTTCGAGTCCCGTGAACAACTCCAATGCCAACAGTGCCACCGCCCATTCGTTGTCCTCCGCCACCAACACTGCCAAATACGATTTGTCCATGGATCATGACAGCGAGACCCAGTCGGGCTCTGAGGATTGTGAAGAAAATGTCGAAATTGATTAGGCGGGGCGAAGACAACGGGGAAGTTCTAGCGAAGAATCCCTCCCCATGATTATCTGTGGCTTGTGATAGAAAAAAGTTTTAATTTTTCAGTTATTATTTTGTTAAGTTTAGTGAAATTGTTTAAATGATGGACTCGTTCCATAATTACAGCTATAAACCAAAGATTAGTTTTATAAGTTTGATTTTAGTGCCAATTACCCTTTCGAGTCTTACGTCTAAATGCAGTATTACATATTTAGTTTGGCTGTTGGAGGAGCCGTGTTTAAAGAATAATGTCAACAAATTGATTAGTAATAATAAAATAAATTAATGAGAACATCAAACATTTCGTGTTACTATTTTAAATTATTACAATTGTTTCTACGACAATGCTCATGTCGCCTTTAAGTATTTGATTATACAATTTCTGTCACGCCAATGAAAATGTAAGGCATTAATGGACCAACGAATGTTTCTGATATTTGTTTTCAGTTCGATTATGTCGAATTTTCCATGGTCCATGGAGAGTCAATAAAATGACTCTTACAAACATTTTGATATTCAAGAGGGACTAAGCGTTTTACCAAAATATATGGGTGAACCAACAAAAGTTTCTAATAAAATATGGGCCACACCAATGATTTTCAAAATATCATTGAAGTGTCTACACTGAAGACATTTGAAAATGCATTTTCAATCACGGTACGCTGAAATCGTTTTGGATTCAACTTTTCCTTTATTCGAATTTAATATCGGGAATCGTATGCACTTTTTATGCTGTTTAAAGAATACCGTCGAAAAAATCCTGTTTTTTTTTAGTCAATGGGGTTGTAGTTTAGCTGTAAATTTTCAAAATAATATTTCCCTATAGCATTGATTTGAAAAGGAATCGAAAACAAGCAAAATTTTTTTAAAGAATTACACTCGTATTCATAAAAATTTAAAACTGCTTCGCTAAGAAAAATGCGTGAAAATTGTTTTTTGTGTTTTCATATAGTTTGTTTAATTTGTTAATTTTTATAGAAAACTGAGAAATTATGTAGACTTTTTTTTTGGTTGAAACACATAGTATACTCTGCGCATTTAAGGGTTAATGTCCCCTACCATCTGCTGAATTACCATTCTATAAATGTTGTTTAACAGAGTGGTGTAGGTCATTGTCATTATTATTCTTTCGAAGCTAATTAGCCAATGAGTATGCAAATCGGTCTCCCAAAACGAGACCAACCTGTCCTGTTCATAGTTTTTTTTTAGTTTCCAAAAGTTTTATACAATTTTTTGTTTGCAACACCATCACACTCTATTCGCATTATCATTTTGGTTTGGCTTTCAATGAACTCTTGATTGCGATATCCTTTTTATCGACTATGCAATTGCCAATGTTGTGCAAAATCTGCGATCGGCTGAATGCTAACTACAAACCATTACAATTTGAATTCGTTAATCAAATGCTAATCAAATCGAATCAAATCAACAAATATTGCCAACATTTATTTTCTTTGGAATACTTTTCCCCAACAATAACAAACACCGTCTCGGAAGGCATAAACACCGAACAACAGCCCCAGCGCCGCCATCATCCCCACCAACACCAACGACAACAACAACAACAATGAACGTCGACGTCGGGTGTATTGATTTTGGTTGTTGTTGATTTGAGGGAAACAACTCAAATCGCGACAACAACACCAGACATCGATTAGGAGAAACTGAACGAAAGAAACGACGAACGAACGCACTGGAACAACAAACAAATGATGAAATGAAAATAAAATCCATAAACACAAATTACAAATCCAACAACGATCTGTTCACCGAATGAACAGCTCGAAATGGGCTGCGAGATACTCCACGGCCGAGGACTGGTCGGCTGGAGGGTGGGACGCACAACACCCCACAATTGTCGATGGGGACAATTAAAATTCGTTGAAATGCAAACATGAACAAATTGTAATTAATGATGGCGATCACGAAGATGATCATCAGCCGACATTCTATGGGCGCAGTTTGGGTTAACGATCCATTTGGCACATTAAAAAAAAAGAGTAACAGCGGAAAATCAGAAATTGTGCGATTTTTATGATTATTCCGGGGAATCTTTAAAATTAATGATTGACAATTTGTGAATTTTACGGGTGATTTATGAGATGTGTATTGAATGGTTAGGAAACGTATCAAAAACATGATTTTACGATAAGAGCGGCGATAAGTTTGGCATATCGTTTCTAAAGTCGGTTGGAAGATGTGAGCAATGGATTTTTCGGAGATTTCAACAATTCTGTATTTTTTTTTATGAGGAAGTCTCCGTCTAAAACGGCCACGACTGTTTTCTCCCTGATACCTTGGGGAACATGACATCTGTCTGTAGGTTATTTTTGAGGAGTCCACATGGTTCGCTGTGCTTCAACTTCCACTGCTTACACGAATCAGCAATAGCATTTATTTTTTAATGTATCACAGTGTACTTTCTCCTTGCGGACACCTCTCATAAGTGGACAAAATTCTCAGTCTCTTAGGTTACCGCTTATGGGAGAGTACACTGTACATACATTAAACGGAGAAACAAATGGGGAACATAAGCACCGAATTGCTAATGCATTTTTACAGTCGCCCGCATTTAGGAGTAGGAAACGGCCGTTGACAACTTTTTGAAATTCTTATCAGTATCCGCTAATAATTTTTAATTGAGTTAACTAATATTTTAATTGCAACGGAGTTTTCTTTTTATGTAGAGTATGATTTGACTGGTCTTTATCGCACTGTGATAATTTAGCGATTAGTCTGGCATTGTGCTTGGAAAATGTTTATGTTTGTTTAGACAACTCGCTATGATTTATGGAGAGCAGAAAATGCGTGCACTGCAGCCATACCAAATACGAGTCAAATACATCATCGTCATACCCTTCAGGAACTTTAGGTTTACACAAGAAATTCTTGCAAAATTTCTTCAACAGACAACGCCCGGGTTATGATTATGGAAATCTCAGATGAAATCAAGAAACAAACGGGCATTGCTTTTCATTTGAAATTACTCATGTCCACTTAGAAAGAATAAATCTCCTTTGGGTTTTTTGCAATACCACTTAAAAATAAAACACTTAAGTGTTCATACTTAAGTATAATTAAAGTGGCTTTCCATTGTTGCCCCAACGGTTGGGGGCTAGATTTGTTGTGCTGTTCGGTTGGCCGAGTAGCTGAAACAGCCTTGACCCATCCAATGGATTGGTATCCACTTAAGAAGAAGAGAACTAAAATTATACGTAAGTAGCGTTGCGTGTTCGCCTTTAGAGAAACGCCAGTAATTAGCCATTATTAGATTCTGGACTTTTGTAATCACAATTCTCAAGACATCTGCAATTTGCAGTGGAATGCATTTTTTCAAAACGATTCACAAGAGTACTGAACGACGCTGCTGTGCTTCATAAATCGTTTATAACATATTTTTGGATTTATTAGATTTATTCATTTCGTTATATGCACGAGTATGAGTGAAATTGATGCTGCTGCCGTGTATTGTTGGTGGAGTGAAAAGCTTTGTAATTTTGCACATTGTCTAGTTATTTAAGTTCCATAGATTGCCTATTGCTTAAAGTGTTTTGATCTAATTTAATTCATCGTAAATGTGCGATAGTGCAGGTCCGGAGCGTGGGGTAATGGGAACTGGGAAAAGAGGGGCGTACAAAATCAAATGTCGTAGATAGATGTTTATTTAAGTACTCAATGACTTCTTTCAATCCGTTGAGACAGGAACGAAAGGGTCGCGATTTATTGTTTTAATTTGGCTCTACATCGAGTTTGGGATACTCAATCAATGATTTTCTAGCAGTTTCGAAAGGTCCCAACCCTTGGTCCTGGGACATTTTAATGCCCTGACTTTCAAAATTGTATGTGATGCTGTTGGTTGATTAATGCACTTAATTATTTTCTAGTCCAGAAGTTGGAACCTCTGTGTATGTGATTAACCAATTTTCTTTCTGTCACTATCGATTTAGCTGGTCCATATTTCTCTGTTGGAGAGCTAATGCAAAACTGGGTGAATCACTGAAAATGTTGCAGAAGACTTAGATTAAAACGACTTTATCAAAATCATGCACATATGATTGGTAGACCCTGAAGTTAATTTCGTTCAGGTGAAGCGAATGGTGAAGTGAATGGTTTTTATTTTTTATATTTTTTATTCACGAATATAATATAATATTTTTTTATTATTTATTATTTACGAATATAATAAATACAATAAAATCAATCAAGCTGGCAAAATATATATGATCTATGTTTGAGAGAGATAACTACAGAACTTTCTCTGTGTCACGAATCCCTACTTAACATTGTAATAGACTGTTTGTGTATAGAACTCGTTGCTACTAACCCATCGTCGCCTTTTCTTTGGCTGCTACCGAAATTGTTCTAACGTCGTCCTAATATCATCGCCATCAAGTGTTTTTCTTTTGGATAATTGTGGGATGTATCTGGGTAACCGATATATATTCATGAGTTCAAAAATTGGTATTAACTTCGATCAATAGTCGTTGGACAGAAATTTGGATAAATCAGCGGTCAACAGAGTTCTACACTCCAGAGCTGTGTTCCAGAGGAAGGCTCGCTCCATATCTTTGTTTTTCGCTTAGGGTGTCTGTCGGTGATTTAAGGGGCTAAAATCGGCTCCACAAAGCCTCCGTCGTTATATCGTGTCCAAAAATATAAAAACTGTTACTATCATTTGCAGTTGTACTAAAGATGTTAGGTTTCATCTTTGTGCAGAAATTTTGTACATTTTTGTTAACAATATTTGACAGAGTCGCCGTGTTTAACGTGAGTACCTGCCACGTTGGCCTAAACTCACGGTGGTCTTTGCACCGGCTGAAATTCAATGCGTCTACTAACGCCCCCATATGCTGCAGGGCTGTACATGAGTACCAATGCGAAGAGTATTTGACAGTCAAGTGGTAGAAATTCCTTACACTTAAACTCGATTTTATGTGCCAATTTATAGATCATGAGCATTCGCCAACCAATTCACGCAGCCGATCAATAAACGCCGCTTTGCCGAAATCAACATTTTTATGTAAACAAATGGAGAGGTTACGAAAAGATCCACACTAAGATCGTACCCTTCGAGGACCCGCCCATGGGTAGTTGATATTCGCATTATGAGTTTGTGTGTGTGTGTGTGTCAGCCATAAGGTCTGGTCTCGGTTATTATTCGGTTTAATTATTTTATATTATTTTTTCGATTGCTCCATAATACTTGGCTAATATTCTCAATGTACGAAAGCAAAAGTACAAACACAAAAAAAACAATTATCTGCCCGCTCCACAAGTGTATCTGAACATCTGAAACAAAAATTGTGTTTTTAGTACTTGTACTCGCAATTAATTGTAAATTAAAAGCAACAGCAGCAGCAACAAAACACAGAGCTGCCAATAAGAGCAGGGAGAAATTATTTATTGAAATTTTCAAATAATTGCAAATCATACAAACGTAGCAAAGCAAACGGCAAGAGTCAAACAGCCATTACAATTTCAAACAGACAACAAAAATTCAATTGAAAACTACGAACACAACGAAAACCATCGAATCGAAATGAAAATTGATAATACTCGTACAAGTGGTTATGGAAATAGAATGAAAAAAATAAAGTATATCTTTCGCATACCCAGGACCAGGGCGCAGACCACCCAGGCTAACTATCCTTGACTGTCTTCCCGAAATTACACAAGATTCGTACTGGGTGCTTTGAAGTGTTGTCCACGTATCCTAAGCCTCTTAATGTCTGCCAAATTACACTTCAGTATGTCAAATTAGTCTGCGACTACATGTCCTCCCACTGGCCGTAGTCCATCACGGGGAGATGGAAAAAATCCACATGATTTTTGGTAAATTTCCCACACACAACAAGTGAGACTCTATATATTTTTGGTTTCGAATTATTTTCCACAATTACGCTACAGTCCTTTAAGTCACAGCATGTGGTTGGTGACATGGTCGCCGGTCACTGGTCACTTCAAATGCGAAGTGTCAAGTGGTTTGTGGCCTTTAGGGAAAAACAAACACAGTCGATTGCTGTAATGTTTTGTAATGTGTGTTTAAAACATTGTAATTATTTGTGAATGTGTTTTGAAACAAAGCGTAGGAAAGGAGAAAGCGGAAATAAATTAATTTTAATAGGAAGTTTTTATATCATTAACATGTGTAAATTGAATGCAATTAAAAAAAGTATGAATCTTGGAAAGAACTTTCACTGACCGTACAACATTTAGTGGGATTCATTTTATAAGGTCATAATAATGTGGACATTTACTTGATTATTTACATGGACGATAATTCTTATATGTAACTAAATATTGGTGAACTTACAATGTCCTGGTCTTAGGGCAGTAAAATTGAAGGTTCGCTGGCCGATGTGAATATTATATATTTTTTTAAATTTAATTACAATTACCAAAACATTTGGTGGAAATCGAATACAAAACCCTCTCGCTTTCGGCGTGAATATTTAAATTGAATTATTTATATAATTAGAGCAGATAGCTCGAAATGTCCAACTATTTTTCGAAAACGTAATTCATTCTTTTCTTTTATTTACAAACACATTGACACAATTTCCAATGTTTTGAAAAACATTAGGAACAAACCACTTGACAGTGGTCAGAACGTGTCACCAAACACACGCTGTGATCCGAAGGACATTCACGCAACTGTGGCCGTATACAGTCGGTGTTTGTGGGAAGTTTGACAAAAACTGGAAAAAATCATGTGCAGTTGATGAACCATGATGGGATTATGCCAGACAGTTACAGACTAATTTGACACATTCAAGTATTATTTGGCAGACATTAAGTGGTCGGACAATACGGAACAGAATTCGAAGACACTGCGCGAAACTTTTGTTCCTCTGATTTTTAAAATTTTTTTTTTTTCAGGGAATTGTGTTCTGATTTGGGTGGTCTTAAGTACGTTTGTCAGTTTGTATGTGCCAGGGCCACCCAGGTCATGTTTATCGTAATGTTTCTTCGTTGCGTCGGGTATTTAGACAATGTCCGTCAAAAAAAATGTGTGTATATATTTTTAAAGGAACCTAAATTTCTCTGAGATTGTTGGCAAACTATTTAATTTATAGACTTTAGAGATTTATAGACTGAATGGATTTATTTTAACTGGGGCGGTTGTAGTGTGACGGTTGTGTGTGTGCGGTAAAGACAGCTAAAAACATTTTCCAGCAGGCGTTTTTTTACATCGTAAGTGCCGCGATTGATGAAATATTCTACATGTTCTAACTAGGATTTGGACCTGGCATTGTTGTGTGATTCAGCAAATTTTCAGCATTTAAGATTGAGACCAAGTGTCAAAATATTCCGACCCGCACTCCTTGAAATTAAAAAAAAGAAAAATGCCGCTCTAATGTACACGTGTATATGATTTCAGTGCTCTCGGGTATTGTGGACAGAATGTGTTTTTGTGGCTGACTTCTTTTCGACGTCTAGATTATTATGCTGGTGCGTACCTAATTGAGTAATGAGCTAAAATTGCTGGACTGCGAGTCCAGAATTTTATACTTACGAAAACTGTACTTCCGTCCACTATTCCTAAAAATACAGAAAATATTTATAATTTACAAAAAATATTGACAGATTCACTTTTTTTGAATTTATTGTATGGGAAATATAAGTAAATACAAGTCGAAGTCGGTGTCGAGCAACATTTTTCAACACCAGACTCCGACTCCGGGCAAATTTGTGAGACTTTGACTTCTCTCTAAGAGTTCGAGTTCAGAATTTTAAATGTCTATGTTCCACACGATGACTGTTTGGCTTTACTTTTTTTTAATTCTCTTTTGGATTTGCTTTCAAAATTCATATGAAGTTATACGTTGACTTTTTGCTTGGGACTTCGTTTGAATTGTTTTTGACGTTTATATATGAATCTTGTTGATTCGTAAAATTGTCGAAAAGCAAAATAAAAAAGAAATTAAAAAAAAAACGCAAATTATTGATTTGTGACTTTTTTCTAATCCGCATTCTCTCTACACCTTTCGCCTACAAACTTGAAAATTATGTTTTTAAAATCAAGCAAAATGTCATCGTGTAAATGGGGTCTATGAATATTTAAATTCAATTACTTAAATTAATACTGGTTAATTTTTTGGATTGCTCTACATAGTCTCTTGGCTCTATTGTGACCCTCAACATCGTTGTAAGGAATAAATGGGCAACCACATTAGTAAGCTAACAATGAAAAAACTGTATTTTTTAAATGTTTACACACAAGTAAATCTCGTGTAAATATTATTTGCTTCTAAACAAAGTTTATTTGACTGCAAATCAGTTTAAAGTATTTGCTGGACTTCTTCCTAATAGTCCTTGTTGTTTTGTTGTTTAAGTGTAATAAAAATGTAAAAGGGGTTTGGTTTGGAAAAAAAGTAATGACTTTATGGAAGTTTCTCTGATTCGGTCAGGTACACAAGAATAAAATTGATCCCCTCAATGCCTGTGTCCTCAATTATAATAGCCTTTGTTTTGGCAGCGTAATTCAGGATAACTTTTCCATCTTTATCAATTCATTAAGGACATATTATTTAAAAGCCAATTACCAAATTATTGAGGTGTGGGTTGCAAAGAGAACATACGAAAAGAGGGTGGCATGAAATGTCACACGGCCTGATGGAGGGTGGTGGACGATGCAGACGTTTGTACATGCGTACAAACATTGTGTGAATCCTGAATTTGTCTTTCACAAGAAATAAGTTTAATAATATCTTCTAAAAAATTTCTGCCAAGACTAATTTTCTCTTCGTTTATATTTTTTTTTTCGCAGTCGTCCAAATTGCTGTAATTCTCAGCAATTTCATGGCAATTCACATTGACATTTTTTTTATTCTTTTTCTACCACCTGATAAAAATTCCTCCCACTTTTCTTTTCAGCATCATCTTGTGCTTGGGGAAACGACATCATCATTTCTTTTCTCTAATAACTTGAAAAGTGTAATCATTTCTCCACCTTTCGTCCTTTATTTATGTCTTCGTCTGTGGGGGGGATTTTTTTTTTGTGTGGATACGTTTAGCAGCAATTTCCAATTTCCTTTCTGATGAAGCACATTGCAAGAGCAAATTACATGTTTTTCAGGAAGGCACACAGAAAAAAATAAGAAATGGAAGAAGAAAAAGTAACAGAGAAATTGTGTTGATTGGCCTTCTTTTCATGTGATTACGCTGAAGAAGTTTCGTCGTTATTCTTCTTTCTTTTGCAGGAAAAAAAAACACAAGAAGAAGAAACGTTTTTCTTTTCAAAAGGACATACAAGGAGACAATTTAGAGATTATTATATACCGCTTACGACGTAATTCAGTAGGAGAGACAGGGGAAGGACGAGAGGTGAACTAGGCGGACTTTTTTGAACCTTATTCTATTCTTCGATAAAGTAGGAGTTGTGAAAGGAAAATATACATGAATTCGCTGTCGATGACAATGAAAATGTTGTCTGTTGGTGGCTAAATGATCTCATGTTATCGACTAAAAGAATATGTGAATGTTTCCCACATTGCACACAATCAACAATGCCAACTTCCACAGAGTACCACAAGCCAAAGGAGACAATTTTCTTCTTTTGAAATGGCTTTTGTCCGAAGTGAATTCTTTATTCCGTAACTGTTTAGAATTTCCAATGAGCATTACTTGTATTGTACCCCAAATACACTCGCATCGGCCAACCGTCCCCACCAAAGGTACAGCATTTCTTCAGTCATACCATTTTTTTTTGTTGTTGAACATTTTGTCGAGCATTCTCTTTCCCTTTCCAATAAAGTGTTAACGAAATTGACTTCCTGCTCACTTCAGTTTGAAACAGAAGCAACTCAACACTTAAATCGTATTGAGAAAAAAAACACGCTGAAATGATTTCAATTACTTATGCTTTAATGAGATCCCCTAAAGTTTTATGGAAAATTCACGTTCACAGAAAATGTTTTCATAAAAAAATCGCAGTTGGATATGAAGTCAATTTGTTTATATTTCTTAAAGTCTATGGAGGATTTTATTTGAGTATATCGTCGACAGACATATAGACATGACATCCTCGGGTGGTGTAAGAAAAATGTTTATATACAAACAATATATACACGCATATAATGAAGGGCAAAAGTGAGCATACATTGAAGCATAAACTGAATGAGTATACAATAGGGTGGAGTGAAATTCAAAAAAAAAAAAAGTTAACCTCGGAAAGAAATGTAGTCTGGGGTCCTAATGAGAGGAAAAATGAAGAAAAAAATTTTAAAAAATTTTTAGGGGTCGCGCCACTCCCTCGAAATTTGGAAATTATAGCTATTTTGGCGTTGATTTTAGAAAAATCCTAAAAAGTTTTATGTCAATAAATGTTTGCAATAGCGTAAACAATGAAATAAGGGCATGAAAAAAATTAAAAAAAATTTTCTCATTGTTCAAAAATTTCAAAAAGTAAAATAAGTCAAATCGTCCCTTCTTCAGAAAATTGACTGAACAATGAAATCGCCACCAAAGCTACAAATATTAGTCGATTATCCTCATATTTGCCTCAAATACTTTTGTTTGGGCACTGAACAAGCTCAAATTTCGAATAAGTTAAGTCGTTAATTTTTAGGATTTTTCTAAAATCAACGCCAAAATAGCGATAATTTCCAAATTTCGAGGGAGAGGCGCGACCCCTAAAATTTTTTTAAAATTTTTTTCTTCATTTTTCCCCTCATTAGGACCCCAGACTACATCTCTTTCCGAGGTTAACTTTTTCAAATTAAATAAAAAGCATGTTTTCACTCCACCCTAGTATACAAGTTCAAACCGCAATTTATTTTTTATTAATTACAATACAATGTAAATTGATATTATAATTTTGGGTCCAAGGGTAAAAAAGGGTGACACACACTATTTGGCTTGATTTTTGCAGCGACATGAAAAAAATACAATTTTGCCAAAAATAAATTATAATTTAATTGTTTTTTTTTTAATTAAAAGTACATCTATAAATAATTTAGGTATGTTAAAAACTTGAATTGATTACTAAAACTCTAATTTAAAATTCTAGACAAATAATACTGAAAAAAAAAACTGTTGGAATAAGACCTACTGTTGAACCGTGTTTCACTCAAAACGGGTTTCACTCAAACGCAACCAAGGTTCCATCTTGAGTAATATTCCAATTACGGTTGCTGCTGAATCTATACGCACTTGTGTTACGCGTTATCTCACGCACTTTTATACAACAGAAACTGCTTTTACTTTTAATGCGGCAAGCAGAGCAAGCGGTAAGAGCAACATCGTTGGAAATAAAAACATTTAAACTGAAACCCACCTTTTGTCTGTGTTTTCCCCCTTTTATCTGATATTTGGGAACTGCTTGAATTCATACAATTCTGGGAGTTTCTACATTCTGATACAGTCCACTTATAGATCTATCCCGGAATTGTACACCTACTATTTCAGGAATGATTCATGAAGTAAAAAATCGTATAAATCCCAATTAAAAGCGACCAAAACCAGTTGTAAAATGCTTAAAATCGTATACAGTTTAATTTTTTGGTAGTATTTCATTCCCGGGAATCTTAACCAATCGGGTTTGTTTGGAACAATATGTTCACTTAGCAAACAGTTATAGTCGCTATGCAAAAAAAAAGTTACCAAATTCCGACTTTAGTCGCACAACGGTACCACTGGAGAGGCCATTAGAAAATTGCCATGTGATTTTTAATATGTTCTATAATTGTATTTCTACTTTACTGGGTGCCCCTTAAAACCTAAGCACTTCATGTTTTTGATTTTGAAGTGAACATGTCACTGTGAAATATCATTTAGAAATGGTCTTTGGAAAGAAAATTTACATTTTTACAAATAAATTTCACAATTTCGTTTGCGACTGTATCTGATGGCTAACGAGTATAGATTTGTTTAAGTAGCCTCAAATGATGATAAAATAAATTTACAAATGCAATACACATCACTTCATTCATGTCCCACAATAACTTCACATGAGTTTGGTTTTGATGAGTTAACCCTACAACGCCAACAACGTGTAAATATCACAGTTTTTGTTTACACAACATACGGTTTGTTGTAATGGTATCCTAAAATCATCTGAGAAGCACAAGTACGGGTAGCCCAACCGTAGAAGCAGGCAGTAACATCCTCCGCTCATTATCCACAGCATCAATTGCTGCCGGTTGTGATTTTTTCAACTCTCCAATGAATTTGAATATTAACTTCCCACAGCCACAAACACACACACACGCCCAGGAACGGTTTCCTTTTTGTGGCACTGCCGCACACATTCAGCCCAGCCTGTTGCTTGTCTGCCACAGAGCCCCGGGCTGTGCTGGTTGGAAAAATCAAACGTGCATACATAAGTACGCCTGGGTAATCATCATTTTCGGAGGTTTTGTTTATATCTCGCTGGTGAAGACGACGAGGAGCAGCATCGAAATGAAAAGAGTTGAGTTTGGAGCCCATTTGTTCGCCTTTACCGCTGATGTGTGCTGTGGAGTGTGTACTCGGTGCTGGTAAAGTGTTTGTTATGGTGCTCCCTTGGATACGTGGGACATTTTTATGTTTCTTAAAAGTTAAGCGCCTGTATTTTTGTTGTTGTCTTATTGAAAAGATTGTTTATATTTTGAATTACAGTTGGAAACGCTATCCGTAGCAGGAAGAACGTGTCGGATTTGGTGTTTGAAATTGTTTAAGGGTTGACGACTTGCCCACCCTTTGAATGCTAATATTCCTCATACACATATTTGACGATTGAGAAGGTTTTTGGCATTGCGACATAATTGGAAATAATTAGAAAATTATTCTTTACTGAACAACTACACAGGTATGACATTTTTTGCGTAACAAGTTTGCATACAATTTAACTGACATCCTCGCCACACGGGTGGGAGGATATACTATATCATTTGATATGACCCATAGAAAAATTCACTTTAGTCCATAGGTGTTATGTTATTTCAGCCACACCAGTCGGACAGAGAGTAAGTCCGACTGGTATGCACGATAAGGTTCTTCCAAAAAAATTTAAACTCTAGCCAAGCCTCCTCTGGTACCTCCCACACAAATGTTCCATTCCGCCCACTTTATAAAAAGTGTAATAATATTAATACGCCCAACGCGATCTCACTCAAGTTCTGTATTTAATAAAGCTATACAAATATAAATTTCTCCAAAAAAAATTTAAACTCTAGGCAAGCCCCTTCTTGTACTGGATAAAACATCTCTCAGAGGAAATGTCTCAGAGCAAAAACAGTGCGGATACCGAACAGCCACTTCCTCAGAGCCAGGTGAACGACGAGAAGAGTATAAAAGCTATAAGAGCGATGTATGCTGCCCATAACACAACACTATTGGTTGCAGCAGTTGGAGGTGCATGGGAGTGATATTTGAAAATTAAAAGGGTGACATGGACTTGAGAGAGTGACAGGAGATTTAGGTCAGCAGAGGTGATGCCCGAAAGTTCTGTAACAGCATTAAACACAAGACTGAAGGTCATAGATATAGTATGAAATTCTGTAGAAATAGCGATGACATGGCAAGTGTAATGACAAAATATAGAGAAGACTGTTTGACACCAGAAGACCCCGTTGATGCCGTCGATCAAGAAACAATCGTAGATGAATTATTTTAGGCTAATGGTTTTGACTTGGTGATCAGTGTGTATCTGCACACTTTGGTTGGGGGCAAAGCTTTGCAAAGACAACCTCTAACGGCTCAAACTAGCAGAAATAAATGCAGATACTCTGTTTTGATGTCAATGGAACACCGAGCTAGCGACATGCGCCATCTCGACATACCTGTAGAGAGACGTTCGCGATAAAATGGATTTATTGGGGATTTACGCAATGTCACATCTCTCCAGGGCTCAAATTAAGCTCCTGTTAGTCTGCTCTAAGTGGTGTCAAAAACCTTTGCATTTACTTAATAGTCATACCAGACAAGATAATACAACGAATTTCATGGTCACTTACTTGCTCATCATTTGAATTAGATACGAATGATTATCAGGCCCAAATTAAAAATATAAATTTTGTGTTTATTTGAAAACAACTCTAAACGGATTCACCAAAAACACCCACAATTTCAAGAACAAATAAAAATAAATTCAATACAATTTACTCAAGATGTGAGTTTATTGCCAGGCGAACTGTTCTGGTCGGCCAACCCCTCCACCAGACAGCATCATCAGCCATTTATCCCACTCCCATTTGCCAGTGCAATTGAGCAAACAACAATTCATATCTTCTTCGTATTATTGTGCTATTTCCCAAAAATGAAAACAACAAATTTGTTGTTTTACAATAAAAGTAAATGAGCAAGGAACAACAACAACAACGACGTCCATAAAAATGTATTTACCCAAGAAAACACCTACTTTTCGGAATTGTTTATACAATTTGACTTTTTCGAAATTAATTTACTTTTACTTTACCTCCAACGATGCCACCCATCACTCCAACCATCCAACCATTCATTCAGCCGTCCGTCTGTCTGTTTGTCCGTCCGTCCGTCCGTCCTTGCATCGATCATATTCGTTTCACTTTTTGCTTTCCTTTGAAGAAATGCCAGTGGCACCTCAGCAATTAGTCTCAAAGTTTTTAAATAATAAACAATTTCGGTTGGTTGTTGTTTTTAGTTTTCTTGTCGAATAAAAAATTAAAAATTTCCTTCACCTTTTTTTCTTGTTTAAATGCAGGTATGGAAAAACATATTTGGTGTTTGTTTAACAATGAACAAAAAAAAAACGAAATACCAAATATCGATTGGGTGACATGAATTCCAACGTGCACTGTTCCCTCTCGGGTTTTAATTGTTGTACAAACATGCAGGAATTTAAGATGAAACTCACAGTGGTCTGTGCTGTATGCTACGAGGAAGAAATTAACAAACTCAATTTTTATAGAAGGCGTGTTTCAAATGATTTTTTGAGGCTGATATTTTAAGAAAATCATATTTTAAAGAATCGATCCTTACGTTTTGTGTTTTAAACAGGACCATTGTCTTTCTATTACTGATTACGACAAAGCAACAGTGGGGCTTTAGGCCGAACAAGACCCATGAGAAACCAAACGATACACTCATTCGACTTCCAAACTCTGGACTGTTAAAGTCACAGTGACAGACTTTAGCTTTCCTATCAAGTATGAAAATATGGGAGAAATGGACAACAGTCGCTAAACTATCCCACTAATGGAAATTTCCTCCTCATGATTCCCAAAACTATTCAATAAAACACAGTATTTTTCTTGCATATGGAATAGGGTTGCCAGACGGGTTGGATTTTCCA
Organism: Hydrotaea cyrtoneurina; assembly: GCA_958296145.1. NCBI lineage: Eukaryota > Metazoa > Arthropoda > Insecta > Diptera > Muscidae > Hydrotaea > Hydrotaea cyrtoneurina. Next base: position 148,054,647 of record OY282512.1, on the reverse strand, counting down.
GATAAATTTAAATCAAGTTCAGTTGCAAGACAGTGCATACTTTTCAGACACCTTGGAATAGGTCCAACGAGAGATAAGGTCTCTCTGTTTTAATTTTTAAAATTCCACTAAATCCAAAAATTCGTATAGGAGACAGAAATTATCACAGCATCTCTAGCTACAATTTAATGATAATATCACTTTGATATCATGACTGGTTTTCGAAATATGACCAATGTAATACCAGTGATTTTTTTTATTTATCTAGATTTTTCTCTTTAAATCAACCTACATTTTTCCTGATCCAGATCTGATTCAGTTTGTAGCTGGCAACCCTAATGTGGAAGGATTTTTCACACATCGATGTACGCGCAACAAGCCACTGTGCCGACAAAATGCACCATCGATTGACGATCACACACAATAGCCGAATTCATTCCACCAATTGCGATCATAAAACCGATTGGAAGAACTAAGAAGACTGAGTGAACACACACACACACAAACAGGCGATTGACGCGATTGCAGATCATTAAAATGAACTCTTAACAGTTTCACCGAAAAATTCAAATTTTCTCCCTCATTGCGCCCCCGTCTCAAATTAAGAGCTGCAGTTAAAGACGTTTTTACAAGAGACAACATATGGCCAACAGATTTTAAAGTTAATTTCTTGTGTTTCTTCTCGTCCACAATTCAAATTTGTGGCCCGTTGCAGTTGTTGTTGTTGTTGGTGCTGCTGTCGCTGCCGCTACTGTTGTATTTATTTAAAAGGCAATTTGTGTCTAATATAACAACCAACAACACGTTGTTGGTGTTGTGTTTTGGTGTTATATAAACAATTGTTTAAGACGAATTTTCACTAAACAAAACACTTTATGGACTTTTCTCTTTCGTCGAACAACAGTCACAGTCATCAGCAGTGCCGTGCCGTGCCGTGCAAGCATTTCATATTCGTTTTTAATTTCCATCCCCTCCACCGCCATTCGAATCCGTCGATACTTGCATTGCCCACGAGCAAACATTGTTTACACTTGGCCATTTCGAAAACGCTGACAGTTGCAGTCGTTAATGCACTCTCAATATTTCGATGACTGTTTAATAGCTGCGCCTAAATGCGATGCACCCTGCTTAAATTTTTGTTGACTACTGTGACCGGTAGCTGGTGGCTGCTGATGCGCATTCCTTGCAGCAGCTTTTGTTTATACAATCGAAATGTGCATTTTGTGCAAAAATGACAGCGGAAATTACTTTTGCAATTGTGTGTCAAACAACAATTATAACAATAATGGCAGCAGCACCAACTACAATTGAACAACATTTAATGGAAGTGGATTGTCTGCAAAGAGGGCAAATCCACACAATGGACTTGGTTCGATTCGATCGGAAATGGAATATATTTCTAATTTTGTAGAAAAGAAATGTACAACAAAACTCTTAGTAGAAATAACATAATTTGTATTGAGTATTTAGGTTTTAAATTCTGTCACTGACTTGTATACAATGGAAATTTTGCTGTTCACTTTGGGCCAGTAATTTTTCATGCCATTGGTTGGTTTCTCAAGGATTCTACGAACGGCGAATATTGACCACGACTAGTAGTCGGGAACAGCAAACTGTTGCGATTGTAATGATTGGAACTCAATAAATCAATGGGTAAAAATGCTTGACCTGGGGGATGAAGAATTTTGGTGTTACCATTCGCAAATCATGTGCACAACAATTCTATGACGATCTAACCAGTTTCTGTATGCGAAAAGTACGATATCGGCCAAACAAAATGGGATAGGCATGAAAATCAAAGTACAGTAATTGAGTTATCGTCACAATGTTGTTCGAACATATTATCTGAACTATTAGAGGAATAAAATGCCTTAAAACCGAACAGATCCATACAACGATGTACACGACTCTTACGCATCCAAATTACATTCCTTTTTAAGATTTGGTGAAGAAATGGACATGTATGTACTTGAAGGAATAAAATGCCGATAGGATATTTTGGCCAAATTACAAGTACATAATTCTGGTCAGTAACCCTTCCACAGCCCTCTCGCAACTACATCCTTATATGCTGGGAACTTACTCCATGGTGGAGGGTGTATTCCCGAAGACGCACTTACCGAATAAACATTTGACGCCCCATATTTGAGGACCCAACCAATTGACATATTAAAGGAAACTTTCTATGAAATGTCCGTACTTTTTTTTACCAGAAAGGGTTTGTCCGTATTTCAGTGCACAAACAATTACAAATATATTTAAAACCAAAAAAAAAAACGTTCCACTGGAAAATTCCTTGGCAAATGGGCAATTTGGCAACATATTTTTGAAAGCATTAAAATCAATGTTTTTTAATGGCTCTTTGTTTAGGTTTTTACGAAGAAATATTTTCCAAAAACAGACATAAATCCCATTGTTATGTACGTACTTAGTTGGATCGGAGTGTTTCCTAAACATATTTAAGCTATTAAGATGAATTTGTTTAGAAACATATTAAAAAAAATGCTAATTAATTATAAACAATCAGGTGTTTTTTCAACTGCAAATATTCCTGAAAAGCAGACGTCGGTTGTTGTTCACAAACGTCTTTCGTCCACGGAGAAAAGTGTTTTTAAAGATTTCAGAAAATTTTAATGAAACTTAAGAACGAACAGAAGGCACTTGATGTGTTTTTAGTGAACTTTTCAAGGGGCTGAAGTGAAGTGGTGGAGTGGAGAAACATATTTATCAGTATTTTATAACACTTATGACGGATGGACTGACTGACGGACGGACGGACGGATGGACGGACCATTGAGGCGGCATTAAAAACATCATTGAAAAAGTCATTAAATTCGTTAATGTGCTATAATTTGTGTTCATTTATTGGGAAACTGAAGCCGAATAAGAAAATCCCAAATTGATTATCGTTAGTTTGAGAAAATTATGAAATATGTATTTAAATTATTTATTTCGCTACGTTATTATGTTGTTGGTTTTTTTTTCAAGTAATTTTGTGAAACAGTATAGACTGAAGGTCTTCAAGAATAACATGTGTCGTTTTGGAGAATGGCGTTATTTTTTTTTATCGGCTAGTCGCTAGAGCTATAATCTAAACACATACGTAAAAATGCTAAAACTAAATTGAATTAGATGAAATTATATATTGTTTGTCTTAAACTCGTCGGAGAACAATGTGTGGAAAAAAAGGCTTTTGTGGAAAAAATAATTTTAACCCACTTCAGGCTGCTTTGAATAAATCATCGATGACAGCGTACATACAGCAGAACATTAAGAATTCGATTAAGTTTAACATTAATATTTCTGGATATTATGAATGGAATTGGCAATAAGAAACAATCAATTAAATTGTTAACGTGATGTACAAAATTACATAACCTTATTGATTCCCATTCAGTAAATTCTAAATGGCAATCAAAAATATTTCTTTCCTAAGTTACTTACTTTTTAAAAGGTACCGATCTCAGCCACTTTGCGATCGTTTGCGGATATTCTATAATCGGTGGATCTGTTTCTTGGATTAAAAAGTTGACAATCACGACACTATTTCTAAATAATAGTGGACAAGTTTCAATGTAATCCAGACGTATTTTTACGTTGAGTAATAAATGCTCCCCTGAAACTATTGTGAGTTTTTGTTCAGATCGGCAATTTATTGAACATGACCGGTGGATAAATGGACCAATTATTTGTTGTTGGCCCTAGTAAGACAAATGGATATCAGTTACCGTTTTCAATCACCCTCGTAATTGCTGCCAGACCTTAATTCTGATCATACGGGTAATTGAACCAATTTTGTTTCAAACTATATTTCGACAATAATTTGTTAATATCTGTGGACAAGACTGCAGTGGCAGTGGAAGAAAAAGAAATATCAATTTGCCACACATCTCAACAACATAAAATTTCACGTAGATCTCGGATTAATCGGTTTTGTCAAATCGATGGATCATTTAAATACAACGGACTATTTCTTTAACGGTTCTCAGTTGAGGTCTTAAAGAAGCTACAATGGAATGTCGATGAGTCACATTTTGTGTTGCGACACATTTGCTCATTTTACCCACACAACTTTTCCATATGGGGTTCGGAAAAGACGAACAATGAAAAGAAAAGCCAAAACGTTTAAGGGCTACAATTTAAGATATACAATTTTACGATCTCCAAACAGAAGGATGTTAATCGTGTGATCAGCCGATGAAAATGGTCTTCCATGAAACTTGTCCTGTCAGACTTTTTTTGTGGGCCACGCTTTTAATCCAGAAACAATCCTCATCCTTACGACGAATATTGTCGAAGGAACATTTGTTTTAGGGCAGATTCGGGGTCCATGCTTCTTCTTTGCTTCCGAAATCTTTACAAGACCAAGCACCTTCACAACATCTTCGTTACCAACTATTTCTACTATTTCTTCATTTGAAAGATAGTGCCCAACATGAAAACTGTAATATGTCTACTGGATTTAAAGGAAACTAAATCACGAATCGAAATGTCCCTTTCTTATAAGAATTTTATGGGTTCAGATATGGGACTGAAATGGAAGACAATAGTCTCTTGAACCCCAAAGATTTGATTAAAAATAATATACAGAACTTATTTTTAACATATTCCTAAAATTGTTATTCATACCCATGGTGTGGCACAATAGTTTCTAAAATGAAAGGAAATTTAATTGATGAGGGAAAAAAGTAGCAATCGCACCCACCACGCATATGAACGATTGTGGTTTCAAAAGATTTTCTTCCTAATTTGTTTTTTTTTTGGAAATTATGTGTGAATCCCTAAAACTTTAGCATCATTGACAGTACGGGGTAAAGCATCCTTAACAAAATAGGAATGATATTTCTGTTTTTATATCAGTTTCCGTCTAAAATGGGTTAATCACAGCAGATAAACGAACATCTCCAGCAACAAACATTCGGCCATAATAAACATTTGCTGCTACTCGCGAATGCCACCCAAACTTTTTTTTGTATCATTTTAATTTGTTGGTAAATCATTTACACGCAACATTTGTTTTTGTTTTTTAATTTAAAGAAAAATAATCATTCATTCGGTAGGTCGACCAGTTGGTTGGTTGCTTGGTCGGTGGGTGGTGGTGGTCGGGGAGGAATGGATTTCCTTTTCGTTGCTATACTCTTCCATTTCAGTCATTCGCAGGGAAAACAATTGCTCGGTGTTTTTCCCTCATTTTCATTTGTTTACCAAACAAAACAAAAGCAACAACATTTTTATATACACGCTGTACGGTCTTCTTCTTCTTCTTGTTCGGTTTGTGTTAATTTCATCGGTATAAATTATTTTTGTTGTTTTCGGTTCATCTTCATCAACAATTTGTGAAAAGCTCTAATGAAAAGAAAAGTATACTCGTACGAGTGAACGTATAAAGAAACCATAACCCAAACAAGGTGGGTGGCCCCCCGGAATTGTTTTGGATGGTGGTGGTGTTGGTAGTGGTGGTGGTTGGTAGCCGTCGTAGTACCCCCGTTGTTGTTGTTGCTCCATTGTGGGGGAAACCACCACCTCAGATGATGCTGTGGATGCTCTAAAACTGATACTTGCACAACAAATAAAAAAAAGGCGGTGCACATATGAGAGAACCGAGGGCAATGTGATCAGTGTTTGAACATTATTCGAAAAGCGAAGTACACCATTGACTGCATTTTCATATAGTCCTCGTATTTAGTAAAAACCTATAATTACAATAGAAAAAGTATGTGTATGTCTGTCTATATATTCAAGTAGTAAAAACTTGTCTTGAACAAATAAATATGATCGGAAATCTTCGAGGGAACATATCAAAATGTTAGTGCTGGACTATATTTCAAATCCGCAACATTAACCGCACCTCATTACAAGGAGCATTTGTTGGGAACTGTGCATTCCAAAAATTTACTGAGTACATTGGCTGGGCAATTTTTCGTACGGTTTGTGTGTGGTCCTTGTTTTGTCTGTCCCCCTATTTCAGTGGCGACAATTAGTTCATTGTGAAGTAGCGTCTCTGGTCCGAGTGCATTTCAAACAAGCCACTTGACTGGTGGTGCTTGATTGCGTCAATTTGAAGTGTCTTGTGGTCAGGACCACCAATAATTGTCTAGACTAGTTGAGGTCCTTCGGGGATTTGGGAAGGTGCCAATGTGTGTATTATTACAACACAACAGACATCAGTTCAATTGGTGTCCTATTTCTTGATATGTCTGAAATATTCAAAAACTCACAGTCCCTGTGGACATTTCAGAGTGAGTGAGTCAATAATATTTCATAAATGTTGGCAGAGGATATCCAAAAAAACAGTCGCTAATAAAGACAGGAATATGCGTACTTAGGTGAAAGGATATCTATTTATTTGTAAGATGTGTTGCAGTCAAAAAATTTATGTTGAACTTAACTCAAGAAATCAGAAAAGAATTTATCAAAAAACTAAATGTGCAATTTGGTCTACTACCTGCGAAAATTATGGTTTGAACCCAAGAGAGACCCATGTGGAGTATTGCATGTACTCAATGCAAACGCTCAAGATAAAATTGTGCGCTAGTTTCCAATATCTGTTGGAGCCATAAAGCAAATCATCATTAGCATTGGACATACTCGGAAGTACTTGAAAATTGGCCGGAATTGATACAACTCCATGCAAGACATTGCAACGTCAAAGACCACCCAAAAACTGGTCAATTCTCATGTCCAGCACATGCAGACGGCACATACGTCGGCTTGGACAACCAACACAAGACCAAGTGGTCGTGTGGATGTTGCATGTAAATTTCCTGTGACAAACCATGCAACGCAGCCACACTCACTTAGGCACACTATGTGGTGACGACACTGTCGAGTGCTTCAGTCTGCAGACTCGAATGTTTGAAAGTTAATTTCACTGCTTTGGTGACAAATGCAACACACAGACAAACGGACGAACAGAATCAGAATGACCTTCTCAATCGGTCTGTTGTTCGGTCTGTCGGTGAGAAAAGGCGTGTCGTGTTGTTTACAAAATAAACAAACAAACAAACAAACACTGAAACGGTAGTTAGAGGAGGCACACGCAAATGACGGTGCCACGAGTACTCGTGGAGGTGACAGTTAATCATCGAGACTGGTTTCCGACCAACCAACGCTGGTATGCTAAAGTACAAGTGGTCAGAGGCGTCACCTCAAGTAGTAGCCTGTGTAAACATTGTATGACATTCGTGCGTACGATGTAATTCAAGGTTGTGGCGGAGACGAAGACGGTGGCTAAACGCTGATGGACCTCCCACTTGTAGGCAAATCAGAGGGAAGGAGTAGCATACAAATTGGATACAATTACACACATTAGTATTAGTTGTAATTGGATCATTTCGAATGGCAGACTGTGCCCTAGTCTGTCTGGGATTGTATCTTTGGCATCTTGTGGCGGAAGAAAGTACGAGTACATGTTGTGGCTGCTAAAAATGTCAAATGCTCCTAATCCGTTTATTTGTTTAAAGTGTCAATGGGTTGTAGGGTAAACAGTTTCTCATTTGCGCACCCGAACATCTGAGTAAACATAAAGTCGGTTCGAGTTCAGAGGTATGCCTATGACGATGCGGCAATTTGAAATGCTAGCGCATATTGGGGAGGATAAGGTTGGCATTGGGTATGTGGGTAATGGACAGAGGGCTAATGTCCCAAGTCGTTTGCTGAACATGTCCAAGAGGGTATTTTAAAAGTATTTGTTTTAAAAATTTAGGTATTTTTTAAAAAAAAATATTATTTGCTTTGAACATCTAGAGTGTGTAGTCGAAGTAATTTGTCAAAAAAAAAAAACAACTTTGAACGTCTGCCCTCTCTATAGTCTTTGGGTATACATGATTGGAAATACTTTGCAAACTACCGTCGTCTTGAATGACAAAATGTTGGTAATACATGAGTTCAGATTTCATTGATCTGTGCTATATTTTCGGGAAACGGATAATCCACACGATCTCAGAATTGTACCCCTCCAGCAAGCCGCAGATAAGAGGCGATGCCAAACATATAAAAAAAAAATATATAATGCCAAAAGAAAAGATTGTTTGGATGCAATTAATGACACACTTTATGTAATCTGTAAAGTATTTGAGGGAATAATGTATTTCATTTTCTTTGAGGCTTATCTGTACTTCAGCATATTCCTGCATTTTTTTCGCCAGACATAGACAACAATTGCCATTTATTTTCGTATACAAACGCCGACATGGCGGATGAAACATTTTCACTTCTAAGCATCTGTTTACGTGTACATTTTCTTATTTTCTCTGTAGTTCGAAAACCATATATATTTTTTTTTTTGGAAATTTTTGGTTTTATGGCGCTTAGTCCAATTTCGTTAGGCATTTGACAAATTTAGGACGCTATTAAAATCAATTGACGTTTGAAATGATTTGAATAAACAACTCGCACGAAACACCAGCCAACGAATTGTCATTGTTTTTGAATACTTTTATTTTAAAAGACTTTTAGTTGGATTTTTCTTAGTTTCACTTTAACGGAAAACCGATTTTAACAAAGTAAACAAAACAGTCCTGTCATGTAGTGCTCCCTCACTCTCTCCGGCCGCCGATGTTCCAGAAGGGTTAAAATTAGAATAGAAAGAACCAGCGACAGGGGACAGAAAAAGATCACACTTTCAGTGGTTCGACACTCAATCTTCTCTTTTCAGATCTTAAATAAAGTCATAAAATTGTTCGTAAAAAGAAAACAAAGCAAAGCCATACAAGGCAAAACACCGCACATGTGCCGCTGCTCTGGAGTCAAGAAGTAGGCCGTTGCCTATGGCAGGGCAACAAATCCTTTTTCTTTTCGTTGTTTATCTCTAATTTGCATTTTCATTGTTTATCCATCTATCTCATGCGTCTCATGTGGTGGAGGAGGACAGTGGATGGATTGAATTCCATCGAATGGGATGTAATGGCATGCAATGGAATGGATTGTTATGTCTGAGTTGGTTGTTGGGTTAACAAGAGGACTTTTATTTGTTTTTGATTGTACTTTGATGCGGCAACACGATGCGGCTCTTTTTGTCTGCTCCCTATCGAGTGCACCAGTTTGTTGTTGTTTTTTGCCCTCGAAATTAGTTGCATCTACCGGGGCATTGAACGTGTGTACGTTTAGTATCGTATTACTCAGCTTATTAAATGGTTTTCATTTTTTTATGTTTTTAGTGAAAGTGTTAAACGTAATCATAACAGAAAATTGGGTGGTCCCGAAATCTTTTCCTGGGGTCTCAGTTTGAACATATGTGCATTTGAAGGAGAGGCAAAGACTTTTGGTTTAGGAGTGCGTTTTCTATGAGAATACTTTCTTGAATATCGCGGATATCTCAAAATTCGTGAGATGGAATTGATTAACCGAAGATTTCGAGATAAATGCCATTCAGCAACTAGTTGACCGAAAGACTCCGTTAGTCGAACTTTTCTACGGGATAATGGTGGTTCGAGTTATGGAAGTTCGACTGTATTTCTTTTTGCGATTTTTTCGAATTTCCTAATGTTTTGCTCTTTAATGTATTCTGCCTTCGAAATGAAGTAATTATATCGACATATGGGATAGGACTTTCCAATCTCTAATTTTGAGAATCCCCATTTACTGAACCCAATTTCTCTCAAACTATTGGTTTAAATCACATTAAGGGCCGCTAGGCATTAGACACATTACATTTCATCAAAATCTAACCCACGTGTTCTAAAAAATTTAAAACAGCTTTACAAAACTTTGATAAGAAAAATATGTGAAAATGCAAAAACAAGATTCACAACTCACTGAGAGTTTCATGGAGCTAAAATTTTCACAGGACTTATTCTGTAATCGAACGGGCACTCTAAAAATGTATTTTTTGTCATTTGCTTGTGCAAATATTTGTTTGTACAAACATTTTGGTTGTACAAAAATGTGAATTTTTTTTTCTTATCAAAAGTTTGTAAAGCTGTTTTACAACTCTCTGTGAGGTGTCATTTGGATGCGCAAATATTTGGTTGCACAAACATTTGGTTGCGTATCTCTCCTTGAGGACACCTCTTATTACCGCACAGTTTTTTCAGAACCATTTCGCTTCAGTCCCCTTGTGTACTTCTATGATATGCGGACACCTCTCATATGCGGACAAAATTCTCAATTCCTTAGGTGTCCGTATCATCCAACACTCATTAGGATAATAATAGTCCTAAAGTGTAGTTTTAACTTGGTCCACCGTATTCCGTTGCTGAAATATTGGCCAAATTTTCTCCAGTGACTTGCAATTCTCTAATTTTAAGAAAACCAATTTTCTGAACCCAATTTTTATATACTCCATCATAGGATGGAGTATATACTAAGTTTGTCATTCCGTTTGCAACACCTCGAAAGAGTGATCTGCGACCCTATAAAGTATATATATTATCGGCCAGTGTAACATTCTAAGACATTCTAGCGATGTCCGTCTGTCCGTCTGTTGTCTGTTGAAATAGATAGAGTGCGAACGACCAACGCTAAGAAGCTGAAATTTTGTAGGAAGATGTTTTTTTGCCCATAAGCAGGGCAATATCGGACCAAAGGGGAAAAAGTTCCCCTTTACGGGACTAAATATATCCCGGCCATATATAGCGCCCCAAAAACCGGCCCCTGACAAACATGGACATATGGGTATCGAAATGCAACGAATCCATGATGGAGGGTATATAAGATTCGGCCCGGCCGAACTTACTATTTGTCCACTTGTTCATAAACTATTTGTTCAATCTAAAATATGAAAACATCTTCTTGTTCAGAATATTGTCCGCTATGCATGACCAAAATTTAAACAAAATCTATTTTTTTTAACAAAATTCAAAAATTTGGATTTTTTTGGTCGAATTTTTTTTTTTGGAATTTTCAAATCTGTTGCGCTTGGACTTATTCTACACTCAAAATGATGTAATTATAACCACAAATATTTCATATAACATTTGCCATTACAGATTAATGTGTAAAAAGGAAATTTATACCCCTTTGTATTTATACCAATAAATACCCCTTGTACCGAATTTTTGTGATAAGATATTTCCAGTTAAAGTTTATGGTAAATTGCAGTTGTTCACCAACTACGATGTCATGAAAACCATTGCATTACTTTTAAAAACGTTAGAATTTTACAAAAACATATTTTGATATTTTTATCAGCCCAAAGTAACACATGTATTTGCTAATGTTATACTGTAGGCTGACAGTTATTTATTTTCGTTTATTGTTGCGAGCATTCCATTTAAAGCAGCAGAATATGCTTTAATAGTTCTTCACCGACGTTGACAAATTGTTCCTCAGAAATCGTGATTTTTCTCCACTCTTGCCATATTGCAATCTCTAATCTGAAACTCTACCTTTGTGGGTTCCAGACAATTTCCTTTCTGCCTTCTGTTCACCGTACGGAATATACCGAACTTCTTTTACCTCACAGAGATATTTGCATTTGTTAATTTCTCCAAACGCGGTTTTTTCATGAACCTTCACAGACTGAAACCACATTTGGATTTTAAATATGAAAACATTTCGAATAATTCTATGGGAAATATTAAATCAAATATTTTTAGAGTTGTGACGAGTTAAATACAAACATATTTTCAAATCGAACTCACCAACTGCCACGAACTCGATGATTGAAAAACATCACCATACTCACACTCAAAGAGCATCACCACCACGAAAACAACTCACTCAATTTATGTTAACACTCAGTTCGATATTGAATGGAAGCGGCTCTCTTCTTAACCGAGTAAAAAATACAACATGTCTCCTTAAACGAAGGCACTCACATCATTCATGTAAAATGTGAACGGGGTGGAGGAGACGTAAGTTGGAATTGTGTAAATGATATTTTTTTGTTGTTTTTATTTCCATGGAACTTAATTATGCTGCGCAATATTTGATGTTTTATTTGTTGTTGTTGTTCCTTTACCGAAATTTGGGTCTCATCATCCGAATGGCTTGGATTTGTTCCGTTTAGCTCAAATCAGTTCGGTAACCCCCTCCCTACATTTGGTTAGATTTCCGACTGTATTCCATCAGGTGTGTGTGGCTTGCCATTATTTATGTACTCCGTATGTTTAATTTATGTTCTTCGTCTGACTGTGGGTGGTCCCCCATCCATAACCTCAATATTTGTATAATTTGATGTCTTGTTCTTCTTGCGCTCCACCAACACATGTGAATGAATTGTTATGTAAATTGTACGGCAAACTTTTATTGTTCTTTGCGGTTCGTTTTGAATGCGATTACTGCAAAAACAACAACAACAGGAGCACTGACAAAATGTTCCAAAAGATTTGTTGGAATTTGTTTAATGGCTGCTTGTGTCTTTGTCCGTGGCGGCGGTGGGTTGTTGCCTTCATTCTCGCTGAGGGGTTGTTGTAATTTGTTAAGCTAATGATCACCTCTTCGAAGTCATCCGTGTGTCAATAATTCCGTGTGTATTGGATTGAAACAAATAATTGAGTTACAGCATCGGCATGAATCCTGACTGTAACAAGGTAAAAGTGTGTCATAGTTTGGCTAATAACAGACTGGTAATTGGTTCAAATCTCTGTGGGAAAGGATAAACTGAATTGTAATCATTTTGAAATCCTATTGGCTTTGTACGTTCGAGGATTACAGAAACACAAGCCGGAAAAATGTTTAGTTAACTGGAGTCAACAAATACGAAATATACATTTATGACGCCTTTTTGTTAAGCGAATTTATTCGTTTCAGTTTATCCAACGATTGTTAAGAGTGTGGCGGCGAAACCTGGTATTGACACCTCTAAGTTTATTGGCTCGTAATTTACACAAATAATCAAAAATATGTGTATACAGTAGACTCGGGGTAGAGGGAACTAATTAATGAATGTGGCTACTCCCTCAACCCAGACTGTCCCCCTCAATCGAGATGGAAGGCGCCATTGAACAGCCTCTGCCTGGTCTTCGAAAAAAATGTGGTCACAATGACTCCAGCAACATTCTCGATGGTTTCACAAAGGACGAATTTTGAACATTTCTAATTTTGCCAAGAAATATAAATCATCAATGATCTGAAACTAGACTAACAGAAACACAACTGTATGATTTGCAAGCTTTGTTCATTTGTAACTTCGAACACATTGGAAGCATGGATTTAACCTGTGATCGAATCGAGTTTTTATTTTGAAATATGTGTTTCGGCATTTTGCTTTCAGCGCCAAATCGAGTCTCACTTCGCTATCGGCTGAGACCATACATATCCTTCGGACAAATTTTCCATTAAAAACCCCAATATTCTGAAGAGAAAAACTTATTCTCAGTATCTTTGTCGGAGCGTAATCTCCGACTAAGTAGCGCAATGAAAACGAATTTGGTCTTAAAGCAGATTACTGGAACTTAAATCAAGTATTATCTGACCTATTTTCTTATTCACAGGTGGTGACTGTTGCATTGGGGACTGCAGTATTCGTGTATCGTAGATTCTTACTTTTAAGGCCGTCGACTGAGATGGTCTCGCCCTGATAAGTCGATCGAGCTTTACCCTACGACAGACATCAGTCGCAGATCACAAAGTAGATTTCCATCACCTACTTTAATAAAGTAAACTACTGATACTAACTAATAAAATCTCGTTTATACACCAAATAACTAAGACAAATTTTGATTTTAATCCACAGAAGATAATTTCCACTATTTCCCATTAGTTAACAATTTAGTGTTATCGATTGTATCTCTGAATTTTCGACATGGAGTAGGTCAATTTAGGCTGTATACCATCGACCCGTATTTCATTTATATGTGTATGCATGTACGTATCATTCAAAGTACAACATTCTAATTATATTTCCAACAATTCAATTTGTGTATTTTCTTAAGAAATATTTCGACAAAACAACGCATTGACTATTTTTCAAATACACAAGACGATCAACAAAATAATCGCATCTCAGCTCGTCATCATCATCATCATCATCGATAGATCGATCGATCGACCATTTGAAAAACCATTTAGCACAATATTATGGCAACGAAATATGAACAACTCGCGAAAAGATTTATTTTTCTTTGTTTCGCAAAAAGAAACAAAGTTTTCGACATGTTTTCAAAATCAAAACAAATCAACTAGAAATCGAAACCAATCAAATCATAACGAAACAATTATTATTTCAAGTCAAATGTGTCTTTTATGGGGAAATGAAATGCAATGAAATTTCAGTGGAAATTTCAATTGAGTTTTCCATACTCGCGATATGGAAGAAGGAAAATACACACATATGCCTGGTATCGAAAGATTCTCATGTCATCATTAGTTCATGTGGAATTGTGTGAAAGGTCATTGAGCTGCTGGTGAAATATGGGGAGACACACCACTCTCTGTACCACTCTCCACTCTTAAGTTGACTTTGAAAAGTGTTAATGGAGCTTCTTGAACAGCATTCTGCACTGCAGCTCAAACCACCACTTGACTTACGAATCAAGTGTGTGGCTGAAGAAGACATTTGTGTCGGCTTTTCAGGAAATAATGACACAATTAAGAACTAATTATGATTTGAAATTATCTGATCATATTTCCTTTGTTCACAGCAGTGGGAAAATTAATATTAACATCGGATTCGTTCACATGTTCATTATTCGAATACTATGGTACGGCTTGCCAATACTTTCCAATGGCTGTGATCTTATTGACAATTATTTGAAATATTTTGCAGTTGATCTTTTGACATGTGATTTTGACATTTGGATATGGCCAATTCGCTGCAGACGACATTACTTACATACTTCAGTTGACTGGTTGCACAGTTGTTGTTGTGGAAAACAAAATGAATTCCAAAACAAATTTCCGAAATTATTGAAGTTTCTAAATTAGTCTAAACAAAAAAGATACATATGTACATTAGAGCGGCAGTTTTTTTGAATATCAAGGAGTGCGGATCGGAATATTTTGACACTTGGTCTCAATCTGAAATGCTGAAAGTTTGAGCCAAATCGGACAATGTTAACACGTGCCGCATTTAGGTTACAGGTCAAACTAGGATAAATTTTGTACTATAAACAAATGAAATCGTTTTTTTTTGCGGTGGATTTGAACGATTTGGTATAAACTATAAATACTGAAAATTTGAAGAAAATTGCACGATGGTAACATGGTATTCTTTCATATTTTCAAACAAAAAAAAGGTTTATTTTTCGGCCGATTTTTGTTAAATTTGGCTTAATTGAGTCAATTAATTGGCAAGATTATTGGATTATGTTAACATGTGTTGCATGGAGGTCAAAAGTCATATATAAGGATATGGTAAATCAGGTATATTTGGTTGTATTTTGTGAAATGGAATTAAATACTTTATAGCCATAGTCGAGATGTTAACAAAACAGTTCCAAGCTCTTCAATACCTCTTCAGAAAACGGAGTTATGACCAAAACGGTGACTATAGCTGACTTTGTTCACTTAAGCAGTAATAACGTGCTCCATTTAAAGCCGATTATAAAATGTCAGTAAAAATCAGTTTTGGAAAGACGGACGTTTAGCCTTTCGAACTGAGTATAACATTTTATCACCGTTGCATAAATTTGCTGAGATTTTTCGAAAAGTGTATTTTTTTTTTTAAATTTTAGAACTTTGACTTAATTTTTCTGCAAATTTCTGCATGAAGGCATCAACATTTGATATTAGAAGATTAAATACAATTTGGTTCTGAATAAAATAAGACCTTGTCTAATGAAATCGATTGAAAATTACCAACATAGGAGTACTTTTTCTGAAAAAGTAGATAGATTGAAAACAAAAAATCCGTACAGCTCTGAAAAGTATGTCCATAATGGTTCTTATTTATAATAAGAATTTGTATTTGAAATGATCTAGTGGTTGTTGTCTATGATAACATTACACAACCAATCTCACAGAGCATACTTTGTGGATGTAACTTAACGAAACACATATACTTAAGTAATAAAGTAAGAAATTTTCCACAATAGACATTTGAAGCCCTTGTTAAGATCGTCCAAATTTTTACCAATTAATCATAACACCTAATATTACAAATTCGCCAAATTTTAAACAAATCCATTGAAAATTAATTAAAATTCTTGCCTACAAATTAAAATGTTTCCCAGGCTTCAACCTTTGACCGGAATGCGGCACGTGTTATCTTATTTTAACTTTTATTTTTTTCCACACAACTGGCTGCCGCTCTAATGTACATAGCAATTTTTATGTATTTCATTTACATGTGAGCCACTGTATGGTTTTTTTTCTCACGATTTTAAAGTAGAAATAAACTCATTCTGTTTCAGACGTTTTTCTAAATAATTTTTCCTTTCTGCCATCTAGTATCATATTATACTGAATTCACTACTACGAGTTTTGCTACGCACCACCAGATGGGAAATGGTTTCTCTCTTCCCTCGTTCATAGACAAATTTACTGCGGCGGTAAAATGAACTAAAATAGGTTTTATGCGTACTTTTTATTAGCACAGACATTTACCTCAGACAGACCCCTATTATTAGTATCAGAACTTTATTGATAGGTGGCAGCACTAGTGTTGTTGGCTAGAAAACGGGTTTTGAATTTAAAACTGTTCGTGGAATAATTAGTCCATGTTAAATTACTTGTGACGTCGGTCCCTTCTTTACGTTACGTTATCACTGTCAGTTTCACAGTGGTTTCTGTGATTATTTCAATCCCAATAGGGCGAACATGGATCCCCATATAAACTTTGTGAGACCCTGCATACCGTAATTATACTCATTTCTGGCCGTCTAGTTGTTTATTTTTGGAATGACGCGTTTTTTTTTTCACAGTGACGTCACTTTGCGGCTGGATTTATTGACCGAAATACAGTATTTCATCTCCGTGCAACGGAATGAATCGCTTTACGCTTAAACAACATTATGACATATGTAATTCAATCGTACTTCCAACTCAATGCGTATTACTGCCATCTAGAGAGTGTTTCTAAACTAAAGCGTCAGAAAACGACTTGGGACGTCTGCCCTCTACAGTGTACTCTCCCATAAGCGGACAGCTAAGGGACTGATAATTTTGTCTGCTTACAGGCCCAATTAGTCTTGACGGTTGACGGTAGACGATCAGCTGTTTGAGTTGGGGTTGCATTTCGCATGTGTTAGAGAGAGACAACTAAAATTGCGGGAAACGACGGTAGACTTCTGCAGGTTGCGGAATCAACCGTCAACCGTCGAGACCGATCAGCTGTTTATTGTTATTGATTTTACTTCGACATTTTGCGCGCGGTAATTATTTATAAGTTGTAAATTCAATTTTAAAGTTATGAGTAATATACTTATAAACGAAGTCAAGTTATATTTTGTCCAAATGCTCTTCAATTAGCTGTTTTTGTTTTGTTTTGTCTTACCGTCGTCTACCGTCATAACTAATCGCACAATATTGAGCCTACCGTCAACCGTAACCGTCAAGACTAATTGGACCTTACGAGAGGTGTCCGCTTATGAGAAAAGTATACAATTTCCGGTTATGATAGGTGTCCACAAGGAGAGAGTACACTGTATATGGTCTTTGAACCGGGCACCCAACACGAAATGTTGGCAACTACAGTGAAATTGTAGTTGCTGGGGATTTCAATGTCCATAATCAATCTTGGCTTTCTCATTCGAGCCACACTTCTCCGCAGGGACAGTACGCTGAGCTTTTCGCCGCGCATAACAACTTGACGCAACTAGTGAATGAACCAACACACATTCCGCGTGTTGAAGGGCAACAACAAAATATTCTTGACCTTTTTTTAACCTACCACCCTGAAAAGTACGAGGTTAACATCCTTGCACCTCTTGGCAACTCAGATCATTGCACTATTTCAGCATCCTTTTCGTTCTCCGATCTTCGAGCCACTTCAAAACCAGTCACGAAGCGGACAATGTATATATACGAAAAGGCACGTTGGGCCGAGCTCAACAATTTTTACCAGCAATTTAACTGGAAACTATGTTTCCTAGACAGTAATGTCGATGCTGCTGCTGAAATGGTTGAGAAAATAATTCTTCTCGGTATAAACACATTTATTCCATCGAAGTCTACTTCGATTAAATCTTCAAAGAATTGTTGGTTTAATCAGGCATGCAAAGAAGCTGTCAGATCTAAAGAGGAAGCGTTCAGAAATTGGCGTTTAAATAAAAATGCCAATACTGAGCTGTTACGCAAACAGGCAAGATCATCGTGTGCCAGGGTACTTAGGCGCGAAAAACTTCTTCACGAACAGCGTCTTCGTGCTAAAGTTCTTTCTACTCCCAGGGGAAGTAAGAGCTTTTGGGCATTTGTTAAAAGAGTAAGGGACAATTCTTCATCTTCTATCCCAACTCTCGTTAACGATGACCAGATATTCACTGACCCGGTTGACAAAGCTAACCTTCTGGCTGAAATATTTGCAAAGAATTCATCTTTGCCAGACAGCAGTCAACCACTCCCCGTAATCGAAAACGTATCTACTTCGATGCCTCAGATATTTTTTCGAACACGTGGCGTTAAAAGGGTTCTTACAGATCTCAACGTAAATAAAACTCCGGGCCCGGATGGTATTTCCGCACTTGTCCTATGTAAGTGCTCTTCGACGCTAGCTCGTCCATTGCGCAATCTTTTCAACATGTCGTACCGTGCTGGTATTTACCCTTCACGTTGGAAAGTTGCCAATGTTCAGCCGATCCCCAAGAAAGGTGAGGCTACTAATCCTGCGAATTACCGTCCAATTGCAATATGTTCTGCGCTCTCGAAGGTTATGGAGAGCATGGTTAACCACCATCTTGTTAAGTATTTAGAGTCTAACGGCCTTCTAAATGATCGACAGTATGGCTTCCGTAGAAATTGATCTACTGGAGACCTGATGGCGTTCCTTTCGGAGCGATGGAGTCGATCTATTCACGCCCTTGGTGAAAGTAAGGTCGTGGCTCTGGATATTTCCAAGGCGTTCGATAGGGTCTGGCACGGAGCACTCATATCAAAACTTATTGCTTTTGGTGTCGGTAATATCTTCTCTCGATTCATATCGAGTTTTCTCAGGGATCGCTCTATACGAGTTGTTATAGATGGGGTCTCATCCAACGAGCATAGGTTGACCGCAGGAGTGCCACAAGGCTCTGTCCTCCCTCCTTCTCTATTTCTTATTTTCATTGACGACCTGTTGGGGCAGACTGTGAACCCAATCTACTCCTTTGCGGATGACAGCAACCTCTGTCATTCGTACTCATTTGATCATCGGCCAAGTCCCTCGGAGATAGAGGACAAAAGGCGAACGATGAATAACTCACTTAACCGCGATTTGGCGACGATTTGTGAGTGGGGCCAAATGAACAGAGTAGATTTTAATGCACAAAAGACCCAGTGCTGTTTGTTGTCACACAAACGTTCCACTGATCCAGCACCGTCGTCAATATCTATGGGTGGTGTGGATATCGACGTATCAGATACTCTTGATGTTCTGGGCATGAAGATACAGGGTGATGCTCGCTGGGCTAGCCATATATTCGAAGTGTCGAAAGAAGCATTCAAGTGTTTAGGCTTTTTGAAGCGGTGCAAGAAATACTTCACTCCATCTGATCTCGTAAATATTTACACCACTTACATCCGGCCTAAAATGGAATACAACTCGCATATATGGGCAGGGGCTCCATTAACATCTTTGAAGCTTCTGGACCGTGTACAGAGGAGAGCGGTGGTGATGATAGGGGATGGTAGGGTATCCAGCTCTATTGTCTCCCTACAGCATCGCCGAAATGTGGGTTGTGTATCGCTATTCTATAGATATTTTAATGGTATCTGTTCAGAAGATATCCGTCGTCTGGTCCCTGACGTTAGAACATTTAGTCGGAATACACGGCTATCCAGGGTCTCTCATCCGTTCATTGTGAAATGGCCGGTTGACGGACGACGCACTATAGAGAAAATTCGTTCTTTAGCCGAACCGTTCGTATGTGGAATAATCTTCCAGCAAATGTATTTCCTGCCAGTTGTGACATTCAGAAATTCAAAACAAATGTCAACAAACACTACTCCCTCTTTCCTCCTTCCGATACCCTAATTTCCTTCCGCTAACACAATGCATTGCATTTATAGGGGGCATCCCCTGAGTGTTGGCCTTCAAAAAAAAAAAAAAAAAAAAAAACGCACTCGTGAGCTGAACCCACAAACCGATACCAAATGGGGTTGACACATGAATGAAATCTTGTTCAATAACTAATGAAAATGTTTGCTCTTTCGACTAGAGTATTTTTCTTATAACATTTTTATTTGCGATCTATCTTTAATCGTCAATAAGCAAATAAATTCTAAAAATTATGTGGGATTTGACAAGTAGAAACTACGCCATTACTAAAAATGGAACGATAAACGCTTCAACAACGCACTGAAATTATTAAAATTCACCACAAAAATGGTGAAAATCTTGCAGTCACAGTTCGCAAAGCTAAAAAGTTTCCGGTCCGTGTTATCTCTCGAAGAGGTAATCACAATTGGCCACCGAGATCTTCTGATTTAACAACTTGCGACGTCTTTCTTTAGGGCCGCGTGAAAGATAAGGTCTAGAATTCGCGAGGCTATCGAGGACTTGCGGCAGCCACCTAGCGATTTGGTTATGGAAATTTTTTTTGAAAAGAATATGGTCTTGTAAGCGTGGTCGTGGTGACCATTTGTCTGATGTTGTTTTTCATTATTAACGGCATGCCTTCCACTTTAGTATAAACTAGTTGTGTCAAAAAAACAACTTGGAACGTCTGTCCTCTGTACAGTCTTTGCAGATACAACCACATCAGTGTGTTTGCAGGCGAACGAAGGCGTCTGCAAAAATCTTGCAAGGTCAGCCCTCCATATGGTCTTCGTTCGAAACTATGAAAAGGTAGTAACTGTTGTATACCTGTCAAACTTCTACGTCTTTCTAGAATAACCCCGAATGGTGTCAAAATTGGAAGCTTTCTATCTGGCCGATTCAATCCCAGGAGATGAAGAAATTATTTCTGAAAATGTTAATTTTTCAAGCGAACGCAAGCAATTAAACATTTGCTTGCAATTCCCCATGGAAGTCGACATAGTCGAGCCTGACGCAGTTTTTGTGCAATTCCGCTTAACAACACATGAGAGGCTACAAAACTATTAAACCAGCGAACGTGGACCAAAGAAGGCCAATTGGATCTGTCGGCCAACAGGATTGTGGTGACAGTTTTTTTTTTCGGATTACCTTGATCCGACCACTGGCAGACTGATTCGAAGTAAAATCGACCCCATTTTATGATGACAACGCACCGGCACATAGTTCTGTAGTCAAGGGCAAAAAACCATAATGAAGAAATGCGTCGACTGTTGGATGTTTAGATCTACGAAGAGTTCAGCAATGGAATAAACAAAATGGAAAAAGCCACGAGTAGAAGTTCTTACACTGCTACCATATTTCGCATACATATAAACCTTGGACTAAAACACAAACAAAAGACGAAAGGTCCCAAAATCGTCCTTAATTGAATGGACATGGATCAATGAAAATTTTTTACCTCAATAGTTGAATAATATTTCATTTATTGCCACCGAAAAAAACAATATTGTATTTTTCCTATTTTACGTTGTTCTTATTTGTTTAAAATAAATCCAATTTATTTAATTAAACTTATACCTACAGCATATAGTTAAGTCATTTACAGAAATACATACAAATATTTATTCATAATATCAAATTAAATGTATAATGAAGGGGGTCTGAAACGAAATTGCAAAAAGAGGGGGAGAGAAAGAAAAAAGAAATCACAAATGTCTAATATCTAATAACATTCATAGATATTCATATGTTTCTTGAATATGATTTATAATATTTCAATAATTTTAATAATGAAATTAATACTAGACATCATTAGGAACAAAATTCACATACGCACACGCATACATTCGTAAATAGATATCTACCAATACACAAACACATATGCATACAATGAGAACAATTAAGGGATACGGAATGAGTCCATAAAGCAGAAAATACCTACACTGGAATATGGGACATTCCGAAATGATTCCAATTCAATTCAAAGTTTACAAGTGAACTCTTAGCAAATTTTTCAAATGTACATTTTGTGGGAAAATCTTTTCTCAACCATTGACTCATAAGTACTTGAATGTCACATTTCATCATGGTATTCGATTTCCCTTTGCATGACCCATACGTTTGTCAGGTGGATTTCTAAATACATTGCACAAATTATGAATGATTGTGCGAAATAATTAAATTCTCATTCTAATACTGTACGAACGCCACCAGCCATTGAGCCAGCCAGCATCTCAAGAAAAGCAAATGAAGCTAATTTCCATTTCCTCACAGGGAAACGGTTTCAAATTTCTTCCACACATTGGTGCCGTTGCTTCTCCTGTCGCCGATAGTGGAGCAAAGTGCATAATTTCAATAATTTGATATCCTTTTTATCCTCGACTGCTGTTGATTTGAATGTTGCGTGGCTGGTGGTGGTGGTGGTGGTGGCGTCGGTGATGTTGTGGCATGAGGCGATTGACTGGAGGTTGCCCCGAATCCGAATGACTGGCACTGTTGCTAGTGGGGGAGGTGCTGATGTTGCTGCAGTGTTCTGTTTGTCGGATTTCATTGCACGTGCTGGTTGTGCTGATATGTGGCTGGTGTTGGTGAGGGGGGTGGTGTTGAATTGTGGTGGGCCGATGCCGTACACTCGGTGAAAGTCCTGCTGCTGCTGGTGGTGTTGCTGATGCTGTTGGCGCTGCTCCTGTTGATGTACCAAGGCTGCCATGTGTAGGCGCTGCTGAATGGATGACTTCCGTAGGCTGCTGTGGCTGACAGGGCTGCTGGTGATCTCGGCTGACTGGTCGGGTCTTTAAAATACTTAAATCATTAACATTTTCTAAGAAACTTTTATGAGCTGACAATTGTTTCACACTTTCAACATCCTTTTTGAGTTCCTCCATGTCCCGCTTCAGTTTGGCACGTCTGTTCTGGAACCAAGTGATCACCTGCAATGGCCGCAATGTACAACAGGACACATGGAACAGCAGAATAAAAATGTGCAGATTAGCGTTTGTTTTGTATTGTGAGGACGGTTGAAATTCAACTTTTTGGACTAACCTGAGCATTTGAAAGACCCAAACCGGCGGCAATTTCATCGCGATCGGCTGGCGAGAGATACTTCTGGTAGAGAAATCGTTTTTCCAATTCGAATATTTGATGATTGGTAAATGCTGTACGACTTTTGCGTTTCTTCTTGGGATTGGGCCGAGTGGCAAATATGCTTAAGGTGGCAGGATCTGAAAGGAAGAAGGATTTATAAGTATTTATTTACAGTGTTAATCAATTAATAAAATAAAATCCATGGATTAGATTTCCATTATGTCATAGACGTACGAAAAGATACCCTTGCAATGGAAATGGACATTTTAAATGGCCCTTGAACTCCTAAACCTCTTAAGTTTGTGATACTAAATCATTTATGCAAAGAGTGACACCTTGATAAAGGATGATGTCGTCAATGTTACTTACTTAAGTAAGTGAGTGCGAAAGAAAGTGTGTAAGGTTCTAAGTATTGGTGCTAGCCCAAAACACAATATGTTTGCTCCAAACATATATATGTTGCCTGCAAAAGATATTAAGTTTTGGGTTAGCAAAAATACTTAAAACCTTGCCCACTTTCTTTTGCACTCACTCCAAACATATACATGTTGCCTGCATTCATATCAGTTAGAGTATGCAGCCATTTGGTAGTCGCATCGGTAATTCCGTAATGGCCAATAAAGGTGAAACTATCAATTTTACGACATTTCTCTCACACCAGATCATGCTTCATTGTTCGCGAGATTTCAAAGTAATCTTTCCGATTTGTAATGCCTTGTAAACAATACGAAAGAGTCAGAGTTAACAGTATTTATGATTTCAGTTTACAGACAAACCAGCTCACCGCTGACGTAGCCCGAAAAACACTATGAAAAATGTTGTAATGAATTAAATACAAAGTGTGATTTTTAGCGTTGTTTTTTTTATTGAAATGCTGTTGTTGTTTACAATCGTTTTGTTTTTGATCGGCCCACGAAAGGTCAATCGAATCATGGTGTTTCTCGATTTTTGTTTTTATTGATTTCTTGTTTTGTTCAAAATATTCATCGTTTTATTGATGGTTCCGACACGATCCCTAGTAAAGTGTCATAAATATTTTTTTTTCGTGTATGGAGGATTATTTAATTAACATTTTATGAGTTTGTTTTGAGAAAGACATTATAAGTGTACATTCGATATTCAGACAAAACCTTTCAAAACGAAATCATGTGATTGCTAGTTGGCCAAACAACGTGTATATAATCATAATCTTTTGATTTGAGGAGGTGTCTCAGACGAGTTAAACACAAGCAATGCATTTTGAGGTGAAATATTTATTAAGCTATTTATTAGATAAGATATAGTCGACTCAACACCCACTCTATGTCAGTTCACTTAGACCCTCTTGAAACTATTTAGTCGATTCAGTATTCTGTCCATTTGTTTACAAAATCCACAAAATGTATTTATTTACAATACAAAGTAAATGTATATTATAATTTTGGGTTCACGGATAAACCGACTGACAAAGATCATTTGGCTAAATTCTTGTAGCGACAGACCAAAGCCTCTGGTGGGAATCGAACTCGCCTACCGGGGCGCTTGCCACCAACAAAATGTGATTCCCGTTGGAAGGCAGTTTTCTATCGTTAGCCATTATTTAATATTTTGTAATTACCTTCCCCCCAAATTCCATCCAATTTCGATCACTTGCACTCCTGGGTGGACTTGACGAATCCACCAACCATCAAGTGGCTTATTAAACCATTTCCGTTTGTCTTTTGGATCTATCGTTTTTTGTTTGTTTGTGTATCTTTGGGAATTATTTCAAATTAAATGTTTATTTCGACTTATTAATTTGAGTGTGTGAGTGTATGCGTGCGCTTTGTTTATCTACTTCTGAAGAAACAATAATAAAAATCACCTTTAAACATGCCAAAAACACATATTTCAACAAATCCCCCCCCCCCCCCCCTCCAGAGACGGGCCAAACATCACCTTTTCTGGGGCTCGTAATCGGCAAAGATCAACGGATACGTTTTATAATGAAAACCCATAAAAAGTGTCTGTTCGGGTGTCTGTGTTTGAGTGCGCGTTTCTATTTAATTCGTTGATTTCATTTTATCATTTGAGACGAGTAATCTATAAATTTCTACGAGTTAAACGCTCATTTAACCCATGTATGTGGAAGCAGTAGAACACATTTGAGACAAACAAATCACTCAAATGGCATCAGTTTTCTTCGTGATGAAATCTATTCATTGTTTGTGTGGCGCGATGTCTAATTCTCGGAAATTGGACGGAGAGTATAACGGTCTGTCTTTGCGGAATTTAACACATGCGTGTGAATGAATATTATTCGTTTTCGTTTTCGTTTTTTTTGTTGTTTTGTTGTTGTGGCTTTTAATTGGATCTATTCATTTTCAATTTAGCAGAGATTAGTATCGCATGCAATCGAATCATAAACACAACTATTTGATCGTAGACAGTCATTCGTTGAAAATTGCCATCGGGCTGCCGAGCGACTGTGGGACAGTCACATGTTCATTGGAAGTTATGAGGAGAAGTCAGCTGTTTCTTTGTGGTAATGAATTTAAACGAAATGTTATTGAAAATCTTTGTAATACACAAAAATATGATTGTTCGAGCATCAGATCGTACTGAAAGTTTAACGGGACGATCATTTTCACAGGATTTATTGTCTCTCCAAGGGGACACTCTGAAAATGTCTGTTTTAACCATTACTCTGTAATGGATAAAGTTATAGAATACATCCAAGAGCAAAAGGTTTGGAAATTCGAAAGAAAAAATTTCGGCCCAAAAAAAAAAAGAAAGGGGTTAACCCATCCAAATTTTAGATTTTATGAAAAAAATAGATTTCGATGAAATTTCGCTCATTTATAGCGGAGCCTAACCGTAACAAGATAATGTATTAATTTTTCAGATTAAACCAATATTTTGCGAGAAATTGGTTTCTAATGGATTTTCTCAAAATTAGAGATTCGAAAGCCGCCTAAATATATTTTTCCAACTTCTCTGCCACGGACTGAGGTATCGAAACGAGCATGGTATCAAATTAAAGGTAGCATTTTGGACTATTATTAACATTAAATACTTAGCAATTGACCATTGACAATTCTTTCTTTTTATTTATCAATTGTTTATAGTTTGTTTGAGAAGACCCATTTTCTGCACCCGATTTCTCTCAAATTAGCTCAACCTAAAAAATGAACAAACCGTCTTGTTAATTTCAACGAAATCTATTTTTTTCATAAAATCTAAAATTTGGGTGGGTTAACCCCTTTCTTTTTTTTTGGGCCAAAATTTTTTCTTTCGAATTTCCAAACCTTTTGCTCTTGGATGTATTCTGCCTTCAAAGTGATGTAATTATAACCACATATGGTTTATATAACTTTATCCATTACAGAGTAATGGTCAGAAAATAAATTTTTAGACTGCCCCCTTGGGTACACAATAAATCCTGTGGCAATTATCGTACCATAAAAACTCTCAGTGGGTAAATAATAGTACTAAAGTCTAGCTTTAATTTGATATTCCAATTGTTTCGATACCTTAGTCCGTGGCGGAGAAATAGGACAAATATTTTCAAAGGATCAAAAAGTGAATGTAGTTTCATAAGTTCAAAACTTCTTCATTTTTATAATTTGTTTTAGTTTTTTGTTTTTGTCGTCTAGTTTAATTTTATCCTCAAAGGCAAGTTGGTGCTTGTTTGCATATAAGCGTGTGGGTTCGATTCCCATCACAGGATTTGGTCTGTCGCCAAATGGTCTGTGTCACCCGGTTTACTATTGGACCCAAAATTTGAATATAAATTTACTTTGTATTGTAATTAAACAAAACAAAAATTAATTTTAGCCTTTAGTTTATGTTTTTTTTTATGTATATATTTTTATTACAATAGGTCACAAAAGGATCAACATGTTTATGCAGACATTTTACAAAACGTAATGGTAGCTTACGCAGAAAAGGAAATGCCAGTATTCTTGCTCTTCCAACAGTTAATGACCCCAAACATACAAGCAGAAGAGCATGACAATGGTTTATAGACAGTACGGTTAACGTAATGGAGTGGCCCGCACAGTCGCCAGACCTAAACCCAATTGAAAATCTTTGGGTTGACTTTAAGAAATACGTGGCTGATGCCAAACCAACAAATAATAAACAGAAAAATAAATAAACCAAAAAAAATCCAAACAACGATGTGAAGACCTGGTCAACTAATTTTGGAATTTTTCGAATAGTTTGGCAGTAGCAAATGTTAAAGAAAGGTGCTATTTTTCTTACCACAGCTGTACATGTATATGATGTAAAGCTTTGGAGACAAATGCGATTAGTCTTCCGCTATTAGATTCATTTTGCCGTTAACAACCGATATTGTCAATTTAGACAAAACATAACAGTCATAAGCAATTTCTTGTTCATAGCTTTGGAAAATAGCTGATATGGTTTTTAAAAGAAGTCTCATTACGGGTTATGCCGGTTATTTGAAGTCGCTGTGAACTGCTGCATTATCGTTTACTAAATGTAAAACTCTTTCTACACAAATGGCTGCCTACTCTCCCAAAATATGGCTTCCTACCCTAATTTGTGGATTATTGTGTTCAGTTGTTCTTTACCCGACGACACCCAAATATGTGTCAATTAAAACCCCAGAATTGTTTTTTTTTTTGTACCCACAACCATTCAGTACATAAGAAAGTGAAGGACCCTCAATCGATCTGAGTCGTGTCCTGTGATAAAAAACAAACAACAATAGGGACGATAAAACAAAAGCCTACATTGGTAGCAGTCACTTTGATATTGTGTGTCATCATTAACAGCAACAAAAACATCAATATGGGCCGAAATGTATCAACATAACCAGCAACAACGACGACTACGACTAAAGCGCGTTAATGAAATGAAGAGCAACAATAAATAAGACCCGAGCACGAAAACACCAACAACATCAGCACACCAACTTGTGGGTCGGTAGGTGTGTGTGTGTGTGTGCGTGTGTGTTTGTGTTAGGTTTGTATGGACATGGCCAACAGCAAAAAAATATTTATACTCACTCATCACACCGGAAAACACAACAACAAAACAAACAATTCGACAAAAGGGAGGACACTCGTTCACCACCAGCAACATCAACAACAAAAACCACCACTGAGTAAGTGGCACAACAACAACAAGAGCAGCATTGAAAACACCAACCAGCAACAACCAACCCAAGAGGCAGCTGCCAAGACCATCTAAACAGTGGGATCAGCGAAAGGGGCCAAACAAAACCAACAACGCACGCCATTATTATTGTTAATTTTTGATGTAGTCCACAAGGCATGATGGGCCTCCCCGAGGAGCCGAAAACTAAAAGTACGAAATGTTCACTGGCTCAACTAAATGGCATCGTTAAAAGCCCACAACGCCAATAACAACAAATTAAAAGACGTTTGCCCCGAAAATAAGAACAACAACCAAACTGCTCATGTTCAAAGTAAACAGCAATTAAAGGGAGGGCTGAGTGTCGGACAAACGGCGCTACAAGGAAATCAACTGAAAGGAGAACAAAACGAGTTCGAAAGGTAGTACACAATTATATTCGTTTTTTTTTTGGGAAAATATGGCAATTTTCATGCAACTTTGTTTACTTTTCCATCATCGCACGAGTGGTTTCAATGTAAATATTTGCTTGAAGATGAACAAGAAACAGGAGGTCACTTGCAACATTGTTGCAGGCATCTGTACTTCATCCACTTAATTTGCATGCATGTTCATTAGATGCATGCACGTTGTTGTTTAACACAAACTCTTTGTGCTGCATGGATATATTTCGATGACAACAATGTGTAAATTTTAAAATCGTTATCACGGAATGCAACAAACGACCACCCTTGATTGTCTTATTAAAAACCAATCAGGTCTTGGTACTAACACTGTACAACAACTTTACAAAAAATTTTACAATTCCCTCGGGATTGAGTTATGAAAGTTGAAGAGAGTCTGAATCCACATCCGCTTCCCAAGTTATTTGTCGGTCTAGCCATGGAAATAAAAAAAGACAAGAGGTGGATTTTGTATATTTTTCCCAACAAAATATTCTTCGATAATTTAAAAAAGTACAAATTCGAATTTGGTGATATTGACCACATACACAATGCATTTTTTAGGGGATTCTCCAACCAGTATG
This sequence comes from Hydrotaea cyrtoneurina, assembly GCA_958296145.1. Lineage (NCBI taxonomy): Eukaryota > Metazoa > Arthropoda > Insecta > Diptera > Muscidae > Hydrotaea > Hydrotaea cyrtoneurina. The sequence goes on along the minus strand of OY282512.1, from coordinate 148,025,482 downwards.
TCAGAGGTCTTCCTCAACCGGAATCCTTACACCTGAGAGGTGTGGTTGAATAGTACTAGCGAAGCTGGTCTGCGGCGGTGAGAGTGTTAAATCATTTCCCTTTATTCTAGTTATTCTCCTATTCGAATAACTAGAACTAACTGTACAATAGCCTGTCCTCTTATGACTCTCAGGAGTCATACCTGGTTACTAATACCCAAAACTACAAGAATATATTTTCCAGTCTGTACCTTTCCTAGGCTGCCATTTACCCTAAACCTCTGCAACACTTTTAACACGGGTAACATCGCCGTTACTGTCAACCATACTGAAATGCTGGTCCTCTTTTGATTGGTTGACTACAAATCGAAGGACATGAGGATTTTTCCCACAGATAGCTTCTTACTTAGCAGACTTACTACCACTTCTGCCCACTAGATTGGTTTTGGAGGGTACGATACTCGTATTCCAACAAAGATTTTAAAATATTATCAAAACATAAAATGTCTTTGATTTTGAACACGGGAAATCATCCCTCTGTGTTGTAGTGGACGCTTAATTATACACTCCATCATAGGATGGAGTATATACTAAGTTTGTCATTCCGTTTGCAACACCTCGAAAGAGTGATCTGCGACCCTATAAAGTATATATATTATCGGTCAGTGTAAAATTCTAAGACATTCTAGCGATGTCCGTCTGTTGAAATCACGATAGAGTGCGAACGACCAACGCTAAGAAGCTGAAATTTTGTAGGAAGATGTTTTTTGCCCATAAGCAGGTTAAGTTCGAGAGTGGGCAATATCGGACCAAAGGGGAAAAAGTTCCCCTTTACGGGACTAAATATATCCCGGCCATAATCAAATTTTTCAAATATTTTTTTCACTACATCTGATTTTTATAAGTTTATATAATTTATAGATGGGGAAAAAAATCCCAAAAATGGGCGTGGGTTCCGTGGACCCTTGGGGCCCAAAAAAGGGCCCATGATAAACATGCGCATATGGGTATCGAAGTGCAACGAAATTTACTCACGAACCCAAATATGCCTTTATTTTCATGATTTGCCTAAATTTTTTGATCCGGTTTCTGGGACTAACGGGTCACCAGCGGCCCAAAAACCGTCCCTTGACAAACATGGACATATAGGTATTGAAATGCAACGAAATTTTCTCGCGAACCCAAATATGCATTTATTTTCATGATTTGGATAAAATTTGTGATCGGGTTCCTGGGACTATCGGGTCACGAGAGGCCCAAAAACTCAGTTAGTTTTCTTATTTATTGACTTTTTAAGGATCCATGATGGAGGGTATATAAGATTCCGCCCGGCCGAATCTTACTATTTGTCCACTTGTTTACTTTCTTACTTATTTGCCTTAACCTTCCATGAAGGAAGTGATGGTGAACGTTTGTCGAACCAGTGAGCGATATCATTTTATTTGATTACTGACTGACCGAGTTCTACTGTGTGAAGCCGGCTCCTAATGCTTTTCTAGAGAAGTTTGACATGGCTTAGAGATTACTCTCCTACTCGCAACGTTGCCAGCATTTACAAGGTGCGAGCAGCCGCTGAAAAATGGTTGATAGTCTTACCAGATTTCGAACCTGTGTCCTGATGTGTAGCGGTCGCACGCATTACCTACCACGATCGCCCTAATTGTTTTTAATCAAATATGCTGTAAAAGGTCAGTCTTCGATCTTCTTGAGTCCAATCACATATTTAAAGTCAGTAGTTCTTATAACAAATACGACATCGGTTAACAGTGTATTTTATTTTCTTTTCCATCTCATGAATCTTCATATCATACGCAGAGATTGACGAGTGTCCTGTGGCCATTGTCCTCAGACCCAGAAGCAGAGGATAATCCATGCCACAATCCATTGTATTTCTTCAACTCCAACAGCAAATAGAAGAATACAACTAATTCGAATAACAACTTGCATGGTTCCTCAACTTCTGTATTGAAACAAAAAATAGTTTTTACGAGTATGTCATACAACTCCCGCTCCTTGCTTTTCGCCTTTTGATGCGTCGGCCATAACTAATGGTCATAATTTAAATGTCATCTGCTTAACGAATTCTTCACACTACAACAGCAGGACAATAGCAGCACGCAAACGCTAAAGCAAATATATTCGTGGACATTGAACAATAGATGTTGTTTGTGTTGTGTCTTTTCAGTTTACAAAATGGAAATAATGTCATCATCAGCATAACTAATCATGATTACCCGCCCCATGTACGAGTAGCCGCCGTGTGTAGAACAATGACCCACAACAGGATACCAAGAAAAACACTTCACAAACACCACTTTCCATTTCGACCAGGGCCTATGCGAATATGTCGTAACATTTGGAATAACTAGAATACAGTTTTGTGGCCTTCTCTTTTTTTTTGGCTTAAATATAATTTATGGTTAATGAAAACCTTGTTTGGTTAAAGAGTTCTTTTGTAGTTGGCACTACGAGTCTGAGTGTTGGGTTGGTTTATATCATTCTATTACTTAGCCAAGTTAACTAAAAGGAAGTGTACGAGTATGCAAACAAACATGGGGGCCATTACTAATTGAGTCTTTTCTTTTTCATTTTATTTGTTGTTGTTGTTTTTTTTTTGACTGAAAGCAAATATATTAACTTTAGCCATGACTTAGCCCTTTTTCTCCAAAAGGTGTGTGCTTTATCTTGATTTAGATTTGATGATAGCAACGTGTGATGTTTAATTGTTATTTGCGGGGGTAATTAGGAGGTAACATTTTGGGAACTTCATTTGGATTTCAAATACGGCTTGGGTAGCAAATAACAGCGGTCCCAACACATGTTGTCTCATGTGAGGGCGTATCTGTTTGTCAAGTGTTGAAAGGGATACAGAGTGCCATAGATTGGCATGACCTGGTACTACTCAAATTGTTAAATTGACCTACGATTTGGACCATACATTATCTGCGCTGATTCTGAGACTGTTTTCTACGTATGTGAAATGCGAACTCTGATTCCAGAGGAGTTCCCCATCTGTTCTTTCATGGAATGTTAAGGGAAATAAGTAAGTAAGGACCTTTGTGGCCGACTCTATTGTGGGATATCACCTACTAAATAATAGTACACGATTATTTTTTAACAGCTTCTCCATAAAATGTATTTAGACTTCGGTATATTTTGAGCTCCTCCAGAGTATCATCAGGGAAACAAACATCAGAAATCTTCTAAAACACATTTTTAATAAAAAGTTTGCAGATTTTTACAGAAAACAACTCATGAACTGGGACGTGGGGTTATTATTTATGACTCTAAGAAATAATAAGGAACTACAGGCTTAAGTCGCTATAAGATATTTTTATTGTGTTGCCACATATTCCGCCGGTTAAGCGGAAATGGAAAAAAATCATTAAATTTTTTCAGTTATGCGGTTTGTTTAGTGAAATGTACTTCGGATAATTGAACCATATTTCATTTAAACGAACTGAGTACATTTAAAATTCTTGTACGATGCGACAATTTTGCTTGTTGACATAGCTACCGAGGTGGAAATGTGCCTCATCCGTCAAGATGATTTTTCGATTGAATTCCGGATAATTTTCATGCATTTCAAGATGATCGGCCGGCTTGAGTTCTTGTGTTAGCTGAACTGTATAAGCCTTAAGGCACAAGTCTTTATGCAAAATACGGTGCAAATGACGTTTGCGAAATGCCCAATTCCAAAGAACGACGAGGAATGCGGTTTCTTCAACACTTTGGGCTACAGCAGCAATATTCTCCGTTGTTCTTGAGCGACGTGCATTATTCTTCACATCACTAACTTGTCCCAACAGCTCAAATTTTTTCACCAATTTCTTTAGTTTTGCGAATTGTGACTGCAAGATTTTCCCCATTTTTACTGAATTTTAATAATTTCACTGCATTGTTGAAGCGTATATCGTTCCATTTTTAGTAATGGCATAGTTTCTACTTGTCCAATGTCCAAGAATAAAAAGTGAAAGCTACCGAAATACTGGGTGATTCACAATAACACCTCTTGTTGGGAAATCCTTTAGTATTGAAATGAGACGACACAGCATCAATTTTTGTCGCCGTGAAATTCATGATATTTCTCTTAAGCGGTGTTCGTTTGTGTTTTTGCATTAAAAATGTGTTTCACATAAACGGGTTTTCAATAAAGCGGATTTTCGTTTAAACGCCTTGCAGTGCATGGACAATAGGGTGGAGTGAAATTCAAAAAAAAAAAGTTAACCTCGGAAAGAGATGTAGTCTGGGGTCCTAATGAGGGGAAAAATAAAGAAAAAAATTTTAAAAAATTTTTAGGGGTCGCGCCACTCCCTCGAAATTTGGAAATTATCGCTATTTTGGCGTTGATTTTAGAAAAATCCTAAAAAGTTTTATGTCAATAAATAAAAAAATTTTCTCATTGTTCAAAAATTTCAAAAAGTAAAATAAGTCAAATCGTCCCTTCTTCAGAAAATTGACTGAACAATGAAATCGCCACCAAAGCTACAAATATTAGTCGATTATCCTCATATTTGCCTCAAATACTTTTGTTTGGGCACTGAACAAGCTCAAACTTTTAAATTTCGAATAAGTTAAGTCGTTAATTTTTAGGATTTTTCTAAAATCAACGCCGAAATAGCGATAATTTCCAAATTTCGAGGGAGTGGCGCGACCCCTAAAATTTTTTTAATTTTTTTTTCTTTATTTTTCCCCTCATTAGGACCCCAGACTACATCTCTTTCCGAGGTTAACTTTTTCAAATTAAAAAAAAAGCATGTTTTCACTCCACCCTAATGGACAATCATCCAGAACAATCGTTACTAATATTTATTTTCAATTAAGCGATTTTTTCCAGTTGAAAAGCGTGCGCTTATCCGAATTCGACTCTGCATAGATATGCTGTCAAACATCCCCATTATCGTTTGAAAGTTTCCCTAATTATTCCAAACACTACCTCACACAAACTTCGCATTAGTGGAGTATTTTTATGAGGAGTTCACGTTCAAACAGACAATTTTTTATAAAATCCAGCAAATAAATTTAAAACTGCTATTAACATTATTTGTACATAACATGTGAATGTCAGATTTGGATACGATTTAAATGCTCCCATCACGATTATATTGTTAGCACTCAGCCATCGAAAAGTAAATCCCAAATACGGTAGCAAGGTCTGGTAAGCGTTTTATTTATTGTTTCAACTCTGCCATAGAGTTCATTTCCATCAGCAGACCAGAGATCCAGACCAAAGTAAGTACCCACCGACCGACCAATCACAACAGACGCCCGGCGCATTTAATGGAATTTATGTTAATTTAAACATAACACAAAACTAGTTAATTAATACAAATTAATTGAATTCGGGCACGCACACAGCGACCGAAGCAAAGACCTAACCATGAATTAACAAAACAATTATTTGTTGGCTGAGAAAAAGTGAACTGACTGAGGGCAGTCATAAATAAAAGAAAAGCTTAATGAAATATCTCAAACAACAAACACGATTGCGTTCTTCGTTGGGTGAAAATCTTTCAAGTGCAGGGGCCTCTTTCGTATCGAAATGAAAGCGATGATATGATTTTGTTACTGAATTTCATGGCATAAGAAACGCGACAAGTGATGACTGCAGAATAAAATAAATGACAAAGAAGGATTGTGATGGCAATAAAACGAATAAGAAATATAATCTATATTCGAGTGTTTATAAAGGACTGGTAAGACAATCTAAAAAAAAAAAGACAATGGAAAGCAAATTAATACTCTATAGCACTGCTGCCTTCGGCCACCCACCTTCCCAATTTATTGCAGACAGTGTGGCTTGACGTTTGTCAAATTCTCATCGGTTCAGCCCGCTACAAACCCCAGCTATATTCCACTCACTTGTTGACCAACTCGCAGTAGGCCTAGCATTGATTACAGACTTAGTATGACAAGTGGAAACAGCGTCAATTGTCAATTGATTCGAATTTTGAACAAATGGGTTTTATTCCATGGGAGTGAACTGCAAAAACACAGCGTTGTAAACAGGATCTCATATGCAATATATTCTTTGGTGGGAATCTATCCATCACCGGCGGGTTCTTTTGTTCATTTATATTAGTAAAGCTGGGTCAATAATAGTTTATATACCCCATAGTAAAATCTTGATGTCCAGGCAAGTTCTTCTTAGCCTGGCGTGTACTTTTTTTACTTTTGTACAACACAAATTCATTATCACTCACGGCAACAACAATATGAGAAAACACCCGATCTTGTGTCGATCATGTGAATCATACAATCAAAGAGAAATCAGAAATCAATCAAAATCTATTAACATGATCAGCTTAAGTGAACAAGAAGCTTTTTGTGTGAGCGTGTGTGTGTGATGCCGCTGTTTTTCTTTGTTTTTATTGTTTCTGTTTGATTTCACGACTGGCATTCACAGCAATAACCCCAAGAATGGTGGACGACGGTTGTGATCGAAGAGAGATATTCTTAAAGCATACATCGCTGCCAGTGTTCGATTACTCCAGAGATCGCAGATACATATACACAGACGGTAATATAACAAAAAGCAGAAGTCAATTATGTTAATTAAGCTGAGAGTCAAGAGTGGTGTTAGTGTTAGTGCTGCTGCTGCTGCACTACCATGCACCGATCATTGATCAAAATCTCTTGGCGATCGATCTCATCAGATCAGCGCATGGGATTGCTCTTCTGGTTGGATGTGCCGGTCGGTGTGAGTGTACTCTAGTGGATGTTGTTTGATGGGACTCCCATTAAAAAACGATTTAATTAAAGGCATACACAATAACGACAACGACAACAACAACAACCAGAATAACAATAATCATAATAATGGCTGCTTTGTGTTCCAATACAAATGGTGCTCCCTTTCGCGTCTTGATTAAGAAGGAAGCGTCAAAACACAAATCACGTAGAAACAAGATCGTCGTCGTTGTCAGCAACGTCATCATAATCATCGCGCATTCAACAATCAAACCATGGTCAAACACTGTGGCCGCTTTAAATGAGTCCCTTCTTTCCATGGCTGACGCCGCTACTGAGGCTGAGCCTGAGCCGGTCGTTTGATCCCGGTCTGGGTGTTATTGATAAAGTATTAAAAGCAAATTTGTTACCAATCACCGGCCTTGGCTGGTTAAAGGCTCTGCGAACGCAACACCATAAATTTGTTGATGTTTAAGATAAAAATCTTTCACGCACACAAAACACCGATTCGGGTTTTTTATGCTTCTTCAACGAGATCATTGTCGAGTGAAAAAATGATCTTAAGACCCAAGTGATTTATACGAAAGAGCTGTGGGGGGTGGGGGGGGGGAGGTCTTTTGTTGTTGCTGTAATTGTTTGCTGCTTTGTTAGGAAATTGATTTTTATGAGGATTGACGTGAAAGACTGTGGAATTTTAAGAACTTTGTTAAAGGTTTCGGAGCATTTATGAAACTCGTGTTGGAATCTTCATGAAACCGTTTAAAATTCCAGCTTTCTTCAATGGAGTGGATTTTGAGTTTTGAACAAGAAAAAACTATTTACACCGGGCGACAATAATGTTTTTGTTGTTGATCTACAATAAGCAATATGAAGAAATGTGGCTAACGTACATGTTTCCCTAAATATTTCACGAAGGAACGGACGGAGAATATTCCACAAAGCAGTGAGCGATATCATTTTTCTATACTCGCTGAAGGGGGATCTATTGTTTACAGCCGTTCAAATGATTTTTCATAGCTCAGATATAACTATCGTACTCGTAATGTCACCGTGGTGACAGATCTTACCTCGTATCCTGGCTTTGCAGAATAATACTCGCACACACTACCTACCACACCAGGGCCACCGAAGGAATATTTGTCGCTCTTCCAATATATTCCATAAATTTGTGTCTGGCAGTACACATATTTTCCAAACAACATCTTTGATGAGGATCGGTCAAATCCTATTGATGACGACGACGATCTCCATATGGATTTGAAAAAAGGCACCAATAAAAGTTATTTATTTATTTATTTATTTATTAATTACAATACAAAGTAAATTTATATTCTAATTTTGGGTCCAAGGGTAAACCGGGTGACACAGACCATTTGGCTAAAACTTTGCAGCGACAGACCAAAGCCTCTGGTGGGAATCGAACCCACAACCCCAATAAAAGTTTATTTACCAAATATACCGAAGAAATATCCCGCATTTCTAATTTTAGTAAACACAAGCAAGTACACGGCACTCCAGTTTATGTACAATTCTTGGCCAACGTCCCTTTTTCACTAATTCGTTTGTCTGTTTAATCTAAGTGCAACAACAACCATATAGGCTTCTCCCAAGACTTTGTCTTTGAGAACCCAACAAGTCCACCTGCCGGGTAGGATCTCGTTCAATCTTTGACATTCATTGGCGTCTTTCAAGCATTGACATATTTAGCCTATTAAGTCCGACGCAATACCACAGGATGCCATGAAGCACCCCCGCCGTTAAACCTAAGAAAGGTATGTACATCATCGGACGATGAGGAATATATTATCCATTGCCTGGTATCCCTGGACAATTGACGAACAATTCAGGAATAAATATTAAACCAACCTATCCTACTGAAATCACTTGGGATCATTTGTTTTCGATCAAGAGAGTTCAATGCTAAAAGGTGTCGCCTTCTCCAACTGTAAGCAATGCATGCACATACGATGTGTTTGATACCTTCGACGTCCGCTTCGACTTCTAAGCTTCTAGAGTAAATCTTGAGTTGGTTGGCCTTTGATCTGCTGTATATCTGGTTAATATTGGCCATTCCACATGTTCTGGTCCTTATCCCGAACTATATCAAAGGAGAGGTTTATCTACAGACAAAATTGGCTTTCTAGGATAGGCTGTATATTGCGACAAAATCAAAATTTGATTGTATCCTATAGCATACACCGCGCATTTAAGGGTTAAGCCTTGAAGAAGAAGACTGTCCGTACTATCTGTTGGATTTTTCCCAGCTAACATCATTGAACATCGAATGTAGTATTTATTGTTCTCTAAGAAGAGACTTAGGATGTGATGAAGAGGCCTGTCTCCTAGATCTCCGCGAAATCGCATTCAGTCCATTGAGATTTCACTCTCTCGAAAATTATCAAAAACCCAAAAGTATGCGGCAAACGACCTTCATCAATGAAATTGTTATTTTCTTGTTGTTGCACTGACCGACTAAATGTATAGCCAACGGCTAAATGGGTCCCAGCCATAAAATTTGCTAAAAGGGTTAATTACATAAGCACAAAGCCAGGACACCGCTGCTCCGTTTCACAAACTCATTCATATTCGTTGGTATTTATGATTGAGAGGCCCAGTCATATCCGAAAAAAACGCCGAAAAAGTAACATCAATAAAAACGCACCGGCATCAAATCATAAATGCCGACATTTGAATGCAGTCATATTTCATACACATTTTTGGTGTTCGGTTGGTTGGCCGGTCCGTCGGTCGGTCTGTTTGTCCGTCTTAAGGAAGGAACAATGGCAACAACACCAACAACGATTATAAGGCAAATTGCGTTTTCCAGAAGCTCGAAAGCATAATCAAAAACTAATTTTAATCCTGATGTGCCTCTGTTGTCGTTGCTGCTATCGTGGCCAGAGCTGCTGTTGTTTCTGCAGCCGCTGCTGATGATGATGAGAAATCTGAGATTAAAATTTTGAATATTCCAACAAGACTCACTGGGCACATACACACACTCGCTCACTCACACAGCGTCACAGCCACTTAACAAATTGTATAACTAAATGTTGATGTTACCACCAGCAACGATTCCACACTTCAGGACCATCACATGTAACTTTTCGCCAAATGTGTTTGTAGTTTGTCCTCAAGTTAAGTTAGCACCGAGAAATGTAGCCTAACCTCAAGCGGCCGATAATACAAGAAGACAATCTGACCGAGTAATAAAAACACAACATCTTTAACCACAACAAAGTGTCTGTCTGTCAGACTGACTGTGTGACCACCGATCGAAGCCTTTAACTTTGTTATCCGTCGGTTTGGTTTCTTTGCAAATGGACAACGTAATTTATTCTAAATTAACTTCATAAAAAATCTCTCCTTGCCCAAACACTTACTGTCGCTCACACACCGCACTGCCCGTATCCGAAGTGATTCAGTCTGGCAAAAATTTGGCTTAAGTGGCACGGGAGTGATTCCCAACGACCATACATCTATTTATGCATAAATGAAGAATGACAAAATTAATGACCAATATGAATAATTCCCCAAAAATTCTGGAAAATCCCCCAAAATTGGGAAAATTGCCCAATGCAAAAGACCCCAAATACTCCAAAAATACATCAATAAATTTTCGTAATTTGAAAAAAGTGTATACAAAAAAAAATCTAAAAATCAAAAGACATTTTTGTTTGAAAATATCCCCAAAATTAAAAAAATTATGTAAATTTTCATTGTTAAATATTTGGAGCATTTTACATATGAATTTTTTTCTATGAGATTTTTTTTTGAATTCATAATTTTTTTTTTGGGGGCATTTTTCATAGAGTTGCCAAACACATGTTATGGATAGAACAGAATTACGACCGTTGCCCCAGCCATGGAACAACTGTAAAAAAAGTCGACCTCAGTAAAAACACCCCTGAACATTGATTGAACTTTGCAGCGCCAAGTTGCAGCACGTGGAGTCTTAACAACGCGCCTCGACGGTAAAACCCGTGTTGTAAAAGATAAACCATCTCCATGTCTGCGCAATTTTTTAGAAGAAAATGTTGGACTATTATAATATGAGTATTCTCACTGCTGGTCAAGCCCAGGTGACAGATCGTAAATTTTCGTTGTACGAGTTTACTCCAAAGATCGAAACAAACGAATATGGCAACCACAGTAACGACTTCGGGAATACTGTCGTCGTAGCATTTAGGCACATTGACATTAAACCTTTATATATTATTATATTAGAAGAGGGATATACGATCTCTAGAGGATATTATTCACAGATTCGACTCGATGATATATTGTCACATTGGTTTACGGATTTAGCGTCCAGTGAACATTTTTTATTTCCAAAATCTGAAATAAGACTCCGCGATAACAGTGACGAAGAGGTCTTCAGATGATCTTGAGAAAATCCATTACAAGAACTTCCGAAAGTCGAATTTTGTTTAAGCCGGAGCACTTAAGCAGCAATTAAGGAGACAAATTTCCTTAAACAATTTTATAAGTAATTCAAAGTATCCGTAAGAAGAACTTTTCTACGGGATAATGGTGGTCCGAGATATGCAAGAAGGAATAATAATAAGCAATTGTCAAATTGCCCTCGTATATACATTAAATGGTCTGAGATAAACATTTCTATATATTACAAATGGAGGGTATTAGTTAATACAAAAATTGTCCTGATGGTTTTTCTTTTTTTTTATCCTTAACATACCTTTGGAATGGAATAAACGGATAACTTCTTTCGAATCAGTTCTGCTATGCGCGATATGACATACATATATGTGCATGATCGGGACCTACAAATGAGAAATCGCAGCAGATTCTTTTACCCGGGTTTTATACGTGAGTTTAAGGTGTGCTCTATCATCACATCAGCCTCACATATTTTCGCCTCTCCATAGTGGCAATCGTTCCCCATAAAATCTGTTTGACTTTTTTTTATGTTGTTTGCCAAAAAATAAAATACCTCATATCAATAAACAAATGAGGCAGAAATTTAAAGCTTTTTTTTGTTTTTTTTTTTTTTTGGAGTGGGTTCGTAATCTCTTCAAAGGCTTTGTCCGCTGTGACTGTTTCGGTTGTAGCCTTTTGTTGTTGTGCTGTTTGTCTCACCGAAAACTGCGAGCTTTAATTAGAGTGTTATAAATTTGGGTATTTGGTTCCATTGCCTTCCACTCAGGACGGCCAAAGGAGCACGGACCACCAACAAACACTTCTGTTGACTTCTGTTTGTTGCGTCCCAATGCAACAAATACACAAAAGACAAACGGCCGACAAACACCCGCTTGGTGTCGCAACGAAGCATTTTATCTTGGGTTCTGTTCTGGTGGTTAACACAATCTAGAGATGGACAAACAGGCGACCGCAAAGAGAATGAAACATTTCAAAGTAATTTATTAATCATAAATATTTTTTTAAAAAAAACACACACAGGAAAGGAAAACAGGTAAGAGTTGCATGCGTCGTGCAACATTTAATGACTAAATGTAACCATTTGAGCTCAGATGTTCGACATTCGGTCAGTCACTTTGGCAGTTTACATCTTGTAAACATTTATTGTGATCATTAATTAAATATTGTACAGCGATCTCTCACACGCCCGGAAAGCGATAGGAAAGCACCAAAGGTGTTATCTCTGACCAGCCTTTTAAGTGTTTTTCGTCTTGTTTCACATGGTATTTATCGTTTTCTCTTTTATCACACTCCAATGTACGTCTGTCAGTGCAGGAGTATTTACTTGAGCATTTTGGTGAATGAGAGCCATCCGAAAATGTTTATTTTTTTCGTATTCACATTTAATTTATCATTCTTTGTTTCTGGGTCGTGTCGCATTGTTCGTATTTTGCATTTTGTTTTGTGTTCGTCTGTCTGTCTCACCGAACATCCATCTGTCCGTCTTCGCCGTTATGTGTATTATCCAACTAATTTACAGTCTTTTGTGTCAGCCTGTTAACTGTTATGTTTTTTGACACTTCTCATTGACATGGCCGGCCGGTTGTCGCTCGCTGTCGTTGTCGGCGCTGTTGTTCTGCAGTTGTTCAAGTTTCAGTTGGTGAAAGATCACAAAACATATTACCGATCATGTTCAACAAGAGATCACCAACACCTGATAGCATTGGCGGAGTGGATATGTACAGTAAGAAAATATGGCAGGAATTCATTACTGGCATTTTAATATCAGCATTTTTGTAAGAGAGACTAAACTCTCATTAGAGGCTAAACTCTCATGAGAGGCGGCCTCGTTTGCATTTGGTAAAGGAGATTGTACTGCGGATATTGTGGTTTACGGATACCATGGACTCAGTGAGGTCTATGTGTTGTATACATAATGCTCTCTTAAGTAGAGCAGATTCCATAACCGGAGTACATTGCAAGATTTCCAATTAGGGACTACCAATGGGGTTGGTGCTTGACATGTTCGTGGGAAAGTGGTGATTGGGGTGAAATATTTTGGCAAGGTTTCTTCGATATGAGAACATTCAATCGTTGTAGTTATCTGATCTAGTCATATTTCATATGGCAGAGAATGCGATAATTGACATACCCTTCGAACTTCGCAAAAACTATTACGGAAAATGATCTACTTACACGAGAGCAAAACTTGCACATTGTTAAAACTTTCTATCACAATATGAAACTTCAAAATCGAGTAAGAAGTGGATTCATCGGGTGAGTTATCGAAAGAAGTCGTCTAATACACTAAATATGCTGGTACATGTCGGAATGGTTGCTTAACATAAACTGATATATTTTCTCAGTGTATTTGCGCAAATGTGTGCTTGGTGTTAATAAATTTTTAATTGATGCTCAAAATGTCAGATAACGAGACAACAGAACACAAAAACAGAAAAACGAATTAAAGCCGGGCTTTACAAATTACCGGTAACTGTTGTTGTGATGACGAATCGCAATAGCGATCAAAACTGTCCAGAAAACAATAAACGATAAATGTTATCAATGAAATTGAACAACCAACCGACTTACACATCGCCAAACACAACATTCATATGCAAAAGTAAATGGAAATTGTTGGCCCAGAAACTGCGAACTGAAAACGGGCATAACAGACAGCAATAATAACAACTGTTGTTGTCACTTGAGAAAACATGACCGCTGAGTAGAAGTCCTGTCCTGTCCAGCTCAGCTCAGACCAGACCAGACCAGGCAGAGCACACCTCAAGGTAATTGAAAGCGCGCGCACGCACGCGCAACTTATGATGGTGTTGTGAAGGAAGGCTTGAAGCGTTACAGCAACAAATTACACTGCACCGCAGACCACTGTATAATCAAGGTGAATTTTTAATCAAATGTTATAAAAATGATATGAAATGAAATTATGAGGCTTTAGGGTAATTTGATGAGTCCCAAAAAAGGTTGGCCCACAAACGGCAATAAATGTTCAGTTTTGTTCGCTGCATAATTGTCCCCCCGCCCCGTCCGCATGCGAGTCGACAGTTTTCATTGTGCATTTGGATGCAAGGAGCCGGTGATTCCTCGCTGGGTTTCCGTTTGAGCATGTTTTGTTTGTTCTTTTAACAAAAATGTAATTAACTTAATTTTATGATGTTTTTTAAATCAATTGCCTCCAGTTGCGAGTGTGCGTGTGTGTGCTGCTGATGATGCTGCAGCGGCGGCCCCGACGTGGATGGAAGATGGAATGCTTGCAGTCACGACGCGATCAATGTTGATTGAATTGATTCAGCCAGCCCAGCCACACAGCAAATACATCACTTGTATGCCATATCCATCTCCATCTCACCATCTCTGTACGAGCGTAAAGTTCTTTTATACAACCAACAACAATGCCCAAATCAAACATTGCCAAACAAACGAAGACTCTTTTCATTTGGTGGCAACAAAAGGTGATGGTGTAGCTTGTTTTGCTCCTCCAAGTTGGCCGGCTCTATTCATAAGTTGAACATGAGCAGCAGCAGCGGCAGCAACAAGAAATTAATGAATACATTCATACCTCCTCTTTGTTCCCGGCACAGACACATCCACAAAACGAACTTGAAATGTTTAGCAAAAGAGGAGATCCTTTTCTGGCGAGTATGTCGTATGTGCAAGATAGGGGGACAGGCGAACGGACAGATCTGACGAACTCATTCACACTTAACCTTAGAACACGGTGAATGAGGATATGCAGTGGGCACTTTGTCTTATTCTACTGTTGCCGCACAGTGGGCCAGAAAGTGAATTTGCAAAAGGGCGGTCAGGAATTGTGTATCACAGTTGATTCATATGATTCAGATGAAGGATTTTCGTTCTGCTAGAAAATAGGTTATGTGAATTTGAATCATGAAACTTGGGGTGCATGGACCCCTCGGTCAAAATGGGATAAAAAAAAGGCACAAAATGGGAAAAAATAAAAAGGCTGAAAACAATTTTTGGCAACAACAGGTGGAAATAAATTAGAGATGCAACGAAAATGGGTCCAAACCGGAAAAATAGAAATAAGTATAAAAAAGGACAAAAAGGGTAAAAAATATAAAAATGCAAAACAAATTGTTGACAACGACGAATGGATAATAGTTAGGGAAGGGACGAAAAAGCGACCAAAACTTACCTACACGAGAGAAACAACATTGTGGACCAAAACGGGTGAAATATAAAGGATGTGGGAAAACGTTTTAAAAATAACCATAAATGTCGAGAAGTATAAAAAGAAAATATATGTTTGGAAATTGTTTCGGGCTTGACAACAGCAGTTGCAATAAGCTGAAAAAGGTGCAAAATGGGGAAACTAAAAAAGTGTGAACATATATTTCAAATTAATATCTAGCGCCAAAAATTTGGAAAAATGCAATTAAACGAATATTTTGTATTTTACTGATAAATGGAAATTTTACGCTTACGAATTAGCGGGTATTTGCTAGTGGTCTATAAACCGCCTAAATCGTTTTCCTTCATTTTGGTATACACCACTCAACGAGAGTCGCACCTACTACTCAAGCAAGAAAACTCGGGAATCGTTACTGCCCTTGGTATTACACGTAAGTCACTTCCACGTAAGACTGTTTCCACTTTGAGCTCAATGAAAACGCCTAGAGTGCAAACTGTATAATCCTAGAATTTCATGTACCGAGCACCCCTCTGACCACTAGATAAGACTTCACCTTTAAAGGTAATTTCCCTTTGTTTGATATGGCTGCTAAAGGAAAACACGATTCAGGTCCATTGACATTATAATATTTGTGACAAAATGGAATGTTAAGCTGACCCTCTCCCAACCCACTGTGCAGTCGGTGGAGTCTTTAATTTATTGAGAGAGAGAGAGAGGAGAGGAGAAGACCTGGGATGGCAACATTAAAGTAATGCAGCCGTAAAGGCGGTCAAAGAACAAAGTATCGGCAGCCTTTGATCATCGCATATAAAATACTATGGCCACGCCCTTTAAAAGGCAGATTAAACGAGATGGCGCTCTGCAAACGTATACTTAGCTTGAGAGCTTGTATGGACTTTTGGCGGCAGACACCACCGATGCAATACATTCATTACAGTCGGCAGACAAGGCTTTTCCCACTCGAGAACGTTCGTCCAACCATCCGTCTTACATTCAATACCCACAATGCACAATACAAGTAATTCACTGCCACAATAACAGACATCAGGTAATGCATACTTACACACACACACACACTAAAGGAGTAGTCAGTCATTTGGCGGGCTGGCATGGTCGTCGGTCGGGTGGCCCAATGGATGGCAGGACGGACGGCAGGTCTGTGGGACGGTTGGTATTGTGCTGGTAATTCGTTTTGAATGCAGTTAGTTAAAGCGCGTTAAACATGCTTAGCATGAGAAGCGCTGATGACGTTGTTTGGTGGCTGGTGGTTGGTGCGGTGGAGCAGTCAAGTCGTAAAAAATTACAAAGCCTTGCAATTTTGTCTACATTCGCCAAAAGTGGGCCTCTTCTTGTTCGGAGTGCGTTTGTAGCGCACTTCTTTTTTTTTGTCTTATTTTTCTTACATGAACTGCCGCCACAACGTCAGACACCAGCCACCTTTGGGAGGATGGCTAGTCAGTCGGCTGGTGGACGTAGGATTTTTCTCGTGTGGTCTTTTGTATGTGTGTTCAGGCGAATAAATATTTTATCATTCGACTGTTTCTGGGAGCAGACGTCCATGGCTGGGAGAGTTTGTCTGGTATGTGTGGCATCCATGGAATTGAATGATCTATGTGAGGCGTTAAGCCAACTATGTAAACATTCGGCCATTATCATTAAAAAGAGATCAATGTGCTAACATTGTTATTTAACACACTCTGTTTTGTAGGACATGTTGGACCGACCGTATGCCTGTGTGTTATGTAAGTGATCGAAGAGAAACATTAAGTTATTACATTAAACACGAATGAGAGAATGCAAATGCTCTAAAGAGTGAAACATATGGGTCTTGCAAAATGTAGAGTTCTTTGTGTTGTCGTACTAAATATATGATTACGTCTTCGACTGTTTGGTCTTGGAATGCCTTCTAGCCCATTCATCTGACCTTATTTTTGTGGTCAGATCAAAAAACCATCTCCTCAGATGCCTGATCAGAATAAATGTGAGTCAGAAGTACCCGACATGATATGATAGGTATATTGACAGTGTGTCAAGAAATGGAATCCAAGGTTACTTTTCTCATACGTATGCAAGTCGAGAGATAAGCAAGATCAGAGTGTGTCGCAGTACGAACAACTTTTTCTCGCACAGCGACTTCGTGCTAAAGTTGTATATTCTCCCAGGAGAAGTAAGAGATTATGGTCTTTGTAATATGGTGAATATGGCCAGACTGGTTGATAATTTTAACCATCTGGCTGACATATTTGCAAACACTTTGCCTGAAAGCAGTCAACCACTTCCCGTGATTTAAAACGTATCTATTTCGATGCCAAAGATATTTTTTCAAACACATGGAGTTAAAAACGTTCTCGCGGAACTCCACGTAAACAAAACTTCAGGCTGGGCGGTATTACAGCAGTAGTGCTATATAAGTGCTCTTCTGTGCTAGATCGTCCAATGCGTATTGTTTTCAACATGTCGTAACCCTCCATGTCAATGTTCAGCCGATCCCCAATAAAGGTAAATCCTGCAAACTATCGCCCGATTGCAGTATGTCCTGCGCACCCAAAGATAATGGAGAGCATGATTATCCATCATCTGAAACTGATCTAGTGGAGACGTGTTGGCGTTCCTTTCGGAATGACAAAGTCGAGCCATTCACTGTCTTAATGAAAGCAAGGTCGTGGACATTTCCAAGACGTTCGATAGGGTCTGACACGGTTCACACTTCTCAGGAACCTCACTATACGAGTTACAGATATATTGAAGTTGGTGCCACAAGGCTCTGTTCTCTCTCCTTGTGATTTTCATATTTTCATTGACGACCAATGGAGTCAGACCCAAACTACTCTTAAGCGGATGTCAGAAACCTCTGTCTTTTATATTCATGTGATCATCCGCCAAATCCTCTGCAGGTCGGTCAAAGAAAGCTAACCATGAATGATTCACTCAACCGCGATTTGGGTGACGTTCGTTGGCATAGCCAATATTTTCTAAATGTCGGTGTTTAGGCTTTTGGAAGCGATGTACGAAATACTTCTTCGCGTCTGAGGGCCGAAAATATTTACACTCCCATATATGTGCTGGGGCCGAAAATTCGTTCTTCGGCTGAACATTGTCAAATTCAAGTCAACTACTCCCTCTTCCCTCCCAACAATATCGCTAACACAGGGTATTGTAAAAAAATATATGTGTCTGCGACGGTATTTCGATCAGACAAATGGGATCATGATTGCACATTATCTTATTGAGGCACAAACATCCCCCATATCACTTAGTTGTGCATGGTATGATTTGGTGATAGAGTCCTTGCTTAATAAACTTACAAAGTAAACCAGCCTTTAGAAAAAATCTAAAGTGTTCCAATTGAATTTGGCAATTGTTTTTTCATACTTTTTTTTTTTTGATTATCTCACAACAAATTCGTGTTATATTCCATTTTCGCGCTTTCCATCACTTACGCCCTGAACAATCTGGCATCGCACGCCGCTTAATTAATTTGTCATAATCGTGAGTTTTACACCCGATCATCTTTTTAATGTGTTCATTATTGTTTCGTATTTTACTTAAAATACAACAATAAATTGTTCGGAATTGTTTTTTTTTTCCTTCTTTTCTGTATACAAGAACCAAAACACAAATGTGATAAACTTATATAAATTATTAATTGAAACAATTAATGCGCTACTGGCGATTCTTGTTTTTTTTTTCCTTGCAAATTAGCGCGTAATAAATACACGGGTTTATGCGAAGAATTTTGTAAATTTACATACAAATGTAATAAAATGTTGCGAGAACTTTGTTATAAATATTGTTAATTCAATTTTTAGTTCAATTAATGGAATTTCTTTTATGTTAATTGGACGAAAGTGAATTTATAAATGAACCGTAAATGTGAGTGATTTAGAGAAGCGATACGAATCAGGTAGATCGAATGTATTAAATGTCAAGTCGAGTATTACTGTCTACTACTATCATTTTTAAAATGTTTATTATTCACATTCTTCCTTGGCAAATTCATAACATTCCATACATTTCTATTTAAATTCCCAATAAATCGATGAAGGTATTCATAATTTGGTGCTCGTTACGGTTTCGGTTTAAATTTTCACATGATCTTTGTCGAAAGCAGAATTGCGGTTAAAAGATACATTTTTGCATACACCACAATCCGTGTATCCTGCAATTTTCTGCTACTACAAAGGCAAACATTTGATATACTTGTGGCGATGCTGAAATACAGTGTGAGACAAAAATGTGTTAACAGAAATTTTTTAGGGAAATTTGGTAGTCAATGCTTAGTAATTCAGAGTAGACTCACTGGCACTAGTGTCCTATAGGCAACATTGTGACCGTTCTTGTTGTAAGTTCATGCTTGAGTCAATATCTGTCCTAAACAAATCGGGAATGGGAGGGTTAACAGTAGAATTCTACAATAGCTTGCAATTATAATACCAGGGACAAAAGCAAAGCCTTTTCTGGGAATTACCAGACATGGATGCTGTTCTACCACACTATGGCCGTCCACACCAATACTACAATGATTTAACTATAACAAAGAATGAATTTATAATCATTTCTAACACTGGTCTTACAGGAGGCCAACAAAAGAAAAACGTCTAGAAATTTAAAAAAAAATCAATATATTGTAAACATCGAACTGCTATGTCTAGAATAAAAGCGGTTTCTAATACCAGTTAACAATGACATTGCCATCGGACTTTCTGCTCACACTGTACTCTAGGCCTTTATTATGTTCGGCAGTCTCTCAGTTTGCGAGTGTGTGAGAAAAAAAACGTTAATGGCATAATAAGCGAAACCTCTGGTTCATGTTCGATCAAAGTGGAAGAAAAGTTTATTGGTTACGTCCGTGTGTCTGACCCACCGACCGCTTGTCCACCCATTCGTCTCGTAAAAAACCACGTTATACGTAAACGAGAGAGTTCGGAATAATTTCTTTGATCATTTTGCGTGTTTGTTACGTTTTAAGCATCATCGCATTAATAACGTCTATAAATGAAATCAAATCTAATTAAATGCTTTCAAATGATTCACTACACAGCGCATAGCACACAGCAGTGCTGATGATACACGATATATGACTAACTGCCTTTTAGACAGATTAGTGTGCGATCTAACGAACACACAGACCCAAAACTCTGCAGCAACATGATCATTATTACCATGACCAACTTGTTTGTAGTGGCCCCAACCAGCTTTGGAATATTGGTATCGCATCGCAGAGTGGTGAACCGAATAGACGGAAAACCAGTGGCGTTACTTTCTGTGACAACCGATCAGAGGCGTCCTCTGGTTTTCTTTCGTTTCTTTTACTACCCCACTGTGTGTTAGCCATACACTTTGTTCTAGTTTGGTGTTGTTGTTTTTCACTCTCACTATTTTTACGGAACTGTGTGCCTCTCTCTCTCTCTCTCTCGCTCGCTTTGTCGCTCTCCGGGCTCATACACCCAAAAGATCAGCTTAATTTATATGATTAGGTCGGCGTTTGTGCCTTTGATCTTCGGTCCTCGGAGGTGTAAAAGAAGTTAAGTCAATGCGGTGGCAAATAACGATCAGAGATCACCTTCGTCAGCTATCGACGATAGCATTTTTCAGGTTCGTTAGATACTTATTTTTTTGTGTTTTTGTTGTTTGTGTTGTTGTTGACTGTGGTAGCTCACAATGGTGGTAAGTGTAGCCACTGATACCGTTTTGGTGTTAACAGGTAGATTTGGTTGTAGGCCACACTGCACAGTGGGTAGACACGGTAATAATTGCGTTCCTTTTGCCGAGAGGGTAAGCTGAAATTCTATGGATGCCATATATTCGATCTAGTGATTCTTTTTTGAATGATGAACTATATTTGGACAGTGATAGCTCGTTTCCGCTTGAAATCTTGGCTGGAAGTCAGTACATAATACGGTGGACCGAAATCGCTGTATGTTTGAAAAATGTTGCGGAAAAATGCAAACTTATTTCCCATGTCAATGATGAGTAGCCAATGTAATGAAAATATGTTTTCTTAGATGTGAGACAGCCAACGGGCTTGCAGTATGCAAATTTGTGCAAAAAGCTCCTCGTCGCCGTCGGACTAGTTGGTGGAATATCGACTCGAGTTCTTGAACTCAACGCTTCACGCACCAGACTGATGCGAATGTTGGACAAAAAGAGCTCAGGATTATCTTACAAGGTCAGCAATTCAAGACTATTCGCTTTGTATTCGCTCGAAATGGACAAATATTTTTCTCGAAAAATCATCTTTTCTAACTAAGCAAATTTCATTTCGGTGACGGGATTAACAAGCAAAAGTTCCCGGTCAGGATTCATCGAAAAGACAATCTGACAGTATGTATCTGCGTTATTAATGGCTTATGTTTCTTCAAAAATGCTGCTGGACACACCATTTCGGTGTACGGAAAGCACTACAGAGTCATAGTCTATTAAAGAACATTGTGATGTCACGGCATGTTGTATGGCAAACCTTCTGTAGAACCTATGGGGATCTGTACAGATTATATGGCTATGAGCCTAGTGAGCGTCGGGAGATATAGTCAGACATGAAAGTCTTATTTGGTTAGATAAGTCCTAATAAACCATCCTGCGCTATGCAAGAAACCTCTGAAAACGTCTAATGTGATATTCTGTATTCCTGCAAGGTCTGAGAAGAACTGTGTGTGGGTGGATTCCGACAGAGGCATGATAAACCATATTTTTTAGGGACCGGGTTTCGTAGACACTGAATTGAAGATTGCACAATTGCTCACATGCGAACCAAGTTCGGTAATCGTCAATTAGCCACAGCTAAACTGTTTTGAGAATGAGTATCTCGTAGGACAACCCATTAATGAGAGAGCCATAAGCAGTCACCAAAGAAATGGCTGTGCTACTGCTAATCCAGCTGATGCATTTCATTCGTGTCCCTAAATAATGTTAATGAAAAACCATTTTTCTAGAACATGTGAATTTTAACTTCCCTTTATAAAAGCATAAAATTACCTCAGTGCACATAAAGTGTAAACAGCGTTTATCGCTAAAAAAGTGCACTTCAATATCCCAGTAGCACAATCATCCCACTGTGCAGCAGTCATTTAAGATTACTCCATTCGATTGAAACACATGTGTGCCTGTATGTGGGTCTACTTATTGGTCTGGATGTGAATAAAGTGCCATTGAATGTATTTGGAGAATTTGTGCCTTCTACTTCCATTCATTCATATTCAGTTAGACGTCGGTGTCGCAGTACTGTCTGTCCGGTGATATTCGACATTCTCGGCACCTGCATTGAATGTTGTTGGGTTGTCATTATTCATTCGGTGTCTGTAGGAATGTTCTTGTGTTTTGTATTTATTTCTATTTTCTTATTGTATTTTGTGTTCTTGTTTGGTTGCTTTATTACATTTATTATTTATTATTGGAATTATACAATTCATTTCAACAAATTGCTTTCAAATCATAGTCAACACTCAGGCTCACACTCATACATTCAAACGTCATTATTGTGAACACCAACAGAGGAAGAAAACAATGTCCACTGACTGGAGTACACCGACGGCCGAACGGACGGACGGACTACCCGTACTGGACTGAACTGGTTGATGGGATATTGCGTGATTGTCGTTCACGCCGCTGCGAACGCGTTTGTCTGCCATAACTCATAAGTTTGACATGATTGTCATAATAGTATCATCGTCATTATCATCATCGTCTTCATTGTCATCATCGTGTTGTTATTACATTTTTGTTTTGTCCAATCCAATCCAATTTATGTCTTTTGTTCGGCGTAATACTTTCGTTGTTTAGTGTTCGGTTTGTCTCCAATGTCTTTCTATAGTTTTACCGTAATGTCTTTTAAACAAGATGCTTCCTCTTCTTTTTTTTTTTGGAATTCGGTCTCTTTTTTGTGTGTGTCTTTTGTCGGTTACTTAGTAGGTGATTACAAGTGATTAAATTAAGTATTGTGTGTTGCTGTCTTCTGACACTGTGCGTGAACCACAATAAAGACGCTACAATTGCGGTTTTTAAATAGAAATAGGGTTTTCATAGAAATAGTGCTTCCATTGATTGAACTTCATTCATTCAGCAAGCAAATAGAAAAAACAATACAATGAAAATGATTAGTTGTAATCATCACTTTTTTGTATGCCAAAGAGATTCAGAGATTCTCCACAAACTGCAATCACACTAGGAATTGACACTTATGATGTGGTATCCACTAATAAAAACCCCTGCAGCAAATGTACTTGAGCTATGAGTAAGTCTTTTAAAGTCCTTAACAGAAATGACAGCCCACGACATTTTATACTGACACAACCGACAATAAGGTTAGCTTAATTCTAAACAACCATTACGAGCTGTTTCCAAATTAATTGGATTTTACAAGAGTTTTATCCCAGGGAGTGTAGTTTTTCTCTAATTTGTTTCCCAGTGTTATTTCCAAATTCCAAACAGTTGTTTATTAGAATATTTTGACTCTACTACGTCTCCTCTAGACCGCGAGGACATTTATGGACGCACAAATTGGAATTGACATCCAATGGGTGAATGGATTCCACAATACATTTTGTCCAGGAATACAAAGGTCAACCACTGGTATAACTTTGAACAAAATCTGAGCTAAGTTGGAAAACTGCTGTTGAGCCCATGTTTTCGGCGATTCGACCCTGTATTTCAATGATCCAGGCGAATAAATGACTAATTGTTTAACCACGCAAATGCTGTCTGAAAAGAAATATTGCTACTGGAACCAAACAATTCAGACTTAAAGGCTGTTTGCTTGAATATTTAAGTCGGAAGTAATTTTAATTGAAATTCTAGAATATGAAACTCAGTTCGATTCAAATTCAATTGCGATGAAAGTCGTTTTGTTTGTTAATTTCTGAAATGCCCAGGACGTGTTTGGTTTACAGTATTTACAATGTGATTTATTACTTGCACAAATTAATGCCAGCGTGTGATATTAAAGATTTTTTTTATTATTTAATTGCAATACAAAAGTAAATTTGTATTCTAATTTTGGGTCTAAGGGTAAACCGGGTGACACAGACCATATGACTAGAGTTTGGTAGCGACAGACCAAAGTCTCTGGTAGGAATCAAACCTACAACCCCCCCCCCCCAAATTGGTATTAGAGTCATCAAATAATAAATAAAGCATCATTCCATTACGCCGGCAAATATATTGAGTCTAGCTTAATACAAAACAGGCCTCCGCATAGTCGTTAAAATTGGGTCAATGGCTACGATATGGATTTATATATCCTCTACATAAACATTGTTGTAAACTAATCGCATTTGCCAATATGTACTCCTATTATAACAAGTTCATTAGAGTTAAGTACCCAATTCATAAATTATTGTCTATCAATTCATGAGTTACAACCTATGATCGGATCCAAATAAACTTGTGTCCGTATGCTGCGATTATTTATGTTCACACTCACTCACACACACACACATACCTTTGTAGATCCAACCATTTAATAATCCTGTTTAATCACTCGCTCTGATCGCTTTTTGATATTTTCACAACACCCAACCACAGACCGACCGACCGCGCATGCGTAACGACCGACCGGCAATCACGCCGCCTCGCTCGTATGCCGCTCCGACCAGCACTGCAATTCAATTGGACTTAACCAGTCACATTTTAGGCTCAATCCGTACATAAACTATACAATTTATGATATTTAACACAATATCGGGGCAGGTCTTAAGTAGTTAATTAAAATAATACTCACACACTCACACGCACACACACAAATAACGCACCGCTTCGCAGCTCTATGGAAAATGAAAAACGTACTGTCGTCGCATTTTCAATTTGCCCATAAATTTTCAATGAAATTGTTGAAGTGTCGGTTTTTTTTCTTCTTCTTTCTGCGCTACTCCAAAGAGCGCGTTTTTTCAGGCGGTAGCGAACGGAATGAACACCAACCAGATGACGGCGTATGCCTTGGAAACGGGATGGGTTGCTGCGACCAACCAACACAACAGCCGCCTTTTTGCTGCTGCCATCCAATTAAATAAATCGCACAGTATTTAAATATTTGTTAACAAAATGTTGTTAAGAAGGCGCATGAAAAAATAAAATAAAAATA
Organism: Hydrotaea cyrtoneurina; assembly: GCA_958296145.1. Lineage (NCBI taxonomy): Eukaryota > Metazoa > Arthropoda > Insecta > Diptera > Muscidae > Hydrotaea > Hydrotaea cyrtoneurina. The sequence continues at coordinate 148,000,190 of OY282512.1, read as the reverse complement.
AACGACAACGACAACAACAACAACAGTACGCGCTACCGGCCGCTTTTTATTCATAATTTTGTTTATTTATGGCCGTCCACTGGGAAATGTCATTTTAGTGGAATGAAATGGAATTAAATTGTATTCAGAGTCAATGGTGGCTTAAGGCAAACATTGGTTTCTATTCATTCCTCTACTGGGGAATACCTTAGGTAACCTAGTGCAACTTTTGGGGGCACACTCTTGTGAGGCCATCATGCTTTATGTTTCGTATCCATGATACTTGTATTATTTCCAACCCATATTATTTTTAATATTTTATTCAAACTTACCCACAGGGAAAGGCATTCAAAATTCATCTTACCTGTAAAAAAACCAAATAAAAATGAATTTTAATAAAGAAAAATATTTAAAATGAAGGTTGAGTTTTATCGAATCTAAATGAGACTCCCACTGACTACGTAGGTCATTGTAGAGGACATGCCATATATCGGCATTGTGGTGACTTTTGTAATTTAGGAGTTTTAAATGTTGGCAAATACTGAATTTTGTTTGTCCATATATCAATCATAGTGGAGATCGAAATACGAACCGTTTTCAATTGTCTTAGTTCTGCAAACAAATATATAAGAGAATCTACAAAGTTCCATTGATTCCAAATATAATAAATGTCTTCCGGTTAGTTAATGTCTTCCTATTACAATCACCAGCATATCGATAAATTTATGACATCGCATCCGACAGAGAGTAAACATATCCAATGAGACCCTTGTGGTTCGACCCAGAACTCAGTAGGGCTTCGGAAATGTTTCAAGCCATAGAGTGTGGGATCCACTCTTTGGTAGGCGCCCCGGTAGTCGAGTTGGTAGCGTGCTTGTCTATCAGCGTGGGGGTTGTGGGTTCGATTCCCACCAGAGGCTTTGGTCTGTCGCTGCAAAATTTTAGCCAAATGGTCTGTGTCACCCGGTTTACCCTTGGAACCAAAATTAGAATATAAATTTACTTTGTATTGTAATTAATAAATAAATAAAAATAAATACTCTTTGGTACGACCATTTTCAGTGGTCTCAACTGCGTTCAACAATGCCCAGTAGCATGGTGCGTTGGGTTATGGCCATTATACCGTCTAGTTTATGAAATGTTAGAATTTCATGTTACATGCAATTCAGAGCTTGAGTACACAAAAACTATTAACGAGAAATTAGAGTACGTCCCATAAATTACAGAATTAAGTACACACCAAAGTAATTTGGAAACGTTTGTAATCGTGTACCGGTGCTTCCAATTAGATTCTCACATCGCCTTGCCCTCCTTCCAGCACTCCAGCAATTTACCTTAAGGAATTTCCAATGAAACTAGTTTCAATCGGAACAATTTGCTTGCATTCTCCAAGCAATTTTGAAAAATACTCATGGTAGTCGAAAGTTCCAAAAACGTGTATGCCATGCAGTTGGAATATTCCAGAATGAAATAAAATTCCGATCGGAAATTTATGAAACAATCACAGCAGGCACAAAATTGGCCATCGTTATGGGTTTTCATGTGACAATTTAAAATTGTTTCGCCTTGCGACAGGCAACTTGTTTTAAGAGAAAACCATGTGAATATTTTTGTCGCTCTTTTGTGTTTTTTGACGGTCGTGGTTGGATTATCGATAAACATAAATATTGTCCTATGTCCATGCCAATGTGGTTCATGTTAATGGGGTACAGTGGGATGATCGCAACGAATCTTGGCGTTGGAAATTGTAAGGATCTGCTGTAGTCCTGAATGGTGTATTAGGTTAGGTTAGGCTACGTTAGGTTAGGTTGGAAACACTGCACTATTGACATAATCCATAAATCGTTTCCAGTCTGCGCCCCAAAGTCGAGTCAAGTCTGGCAAAGAGTCATTCCCAATTCCCATTCCCGGAAGTCTTTGGCTTTCTCGTTGTTCAGAATGCAGTTCGTCTTGTACTGGAATTAAGTACACTTGTTTGAGTGAAAAAGTACTCGCACCTGCGTCACACTGTGCAATAGCAACTGTCAATATGCAGAGATAAAAAAGTCAGGGCTAATGTTTAGCCTGGCCGAATATATAATCTTCTACAACACTCTTTCAAATTTAATTCATTAAATTTCATAAATTAATTAAACACTTTTTCGGCCAGCCAGTATAACTTGTATATATATCGGCCCATGTATCAAGAGGACCTCAAATCGGGACAGAATTCTGCATGAACCGAAAGTTGGATCATCTAGGGTGACAACAATTCCGCATGACATTGACCTTGTTTTAATAATCACATAAATCGATATTCATTAATGTTGTCAGTACACCGTTTAAAGATAATCTGCAGTGTCATAGAAATCGGTTCCCATATGCCACTTGTACTTTGATTCTAAACACACGAGGAAACATCGGTATAACGATCGTAGAATATATATTCTCTTCGTTGTAAGCGTTGATAACAATCTGCATCACAGTTTGGGCGTAGGGTGTAAATACAGATGATTATCGCGATCATGATCATATCTTCTGCTCAACATTTGTAAAAGATAACATTTATGAGGATATTCAACAAAAACGATACAATTCGATACGATATTATCTTGTTCTACAAATGATACTTGCATCGGATTGGATTGGATTGGATGGCTTTGGATGGGATTGACTGGAGTGTTTATGTCGACATCCTGCTGGTGGTTGGCTGTCCAGCACAACGTGGATCGTAAAAACCAAACAAACCGCTGGCAATGAAGCAACGTTACCACCAAAAACAGCACCTGACTCAATCATTACAAGCCACAAATCGTCAGCGATTTAATAGTAATGATCAAATAACTAGAGAACCGTCACACAGCGTCGTGACACTCGTGGCCAATGTAGGCAGATTGTTCAACATGTGGCTGACTAGCTGGCTGGCTGGCTGCTGTCGCCAGTGCATGTGTTGCACCAGGCTTGTTAAAGTTATCCCGTTGTGCCGCAAACTACTGGAGATCCGCTTTAGCCGCTGATGAAAAACTATAAAACTTACGTTTTTATAACGAGGCGGCATATGATTACAAATTAAATTGCTTGACTTATGGCCTGCAGGCTTTCGGCTTACGACGACGGGCCCGACTCAAGCCCACTATGGCCATTGTCGAAGGCCTGTGCAGTGTGCTCCTTGCGGCCACTTGGAGTGGGGACAACATTAAACTTGTTTGGCTGCCGCCCGTAAATTCAATTAAAATGTGATTTTGCTTGTTATTTTTTGCCATTGTCATAGTTGGTGCTGTTGCTGTTGGTGCTCCGGTTACAAGACATGGGTACACCATGGTACACCACATACTCAAGCACATGCGAATTAAGATCACATTGAAATGTAAAATATGTAGCAAACGTTTGCAAGTAACGGCATTGGCTGCGTTGTTGTTTTGTAGCAAATGGATGATATTACACCGTGTTACACACATTCTGTCCTATGAACCAAATTTACTTTTTCGGAAAGGGGATAAAAAATAAAAATACACGTGTATCGGCGATTTGAAGTATGTTTGAAGTATGAAGCTCGTAGTGGCCTGTGTGAAAGCCTTTGGACCGATTTTTAACCCGTTTTCAGTGATACAATCGAGCTAATTTTTTGCAGGCAGACTTGTGGAAATGTCTGTATCACGTAAATTTTTTAAAAAATAGATATTTATCAATTCTCAGATTTTCCTAAATTTTTTTTTTTTAAATGGTTATAGTTTTTTTTAATGTTTCAGTTCAAAAATATTTTGAGAGTGCACCAAATTATTCGGAAGTCCTTTGAAACTGTTTGCACAATCTTTGATATGCAATTAAAGATGGTCTTTAGCACAATTATCAACCCACTGAGAGTTGTATGCCACCATAATTTTCACAGGATTTATTCTGTATCCGATGGTGCAAATGTATTTTTGACCATTAATCTGTAACGGCTAAAGTTATATAAACTATATGTGGTTATAATTACATCATTTCGAATGTAGAATACATTCAAGAGCAAACGATTTGGAAATTCGAAAAAAAATGTTTGACTAAATTTTAGATTTTTCCCAAATAAAATATTTCGAAAATTTGCAGAGTGGACTTTAATCTGCAGAAGGCCATGTTTAAATTGTTTAGATCGAGCCACTTGTTTGAGGAAAATTGGTTGCAGAGGATAAGTTTTATTAAAAAAAAGTCTAAACATTTGATAGATTAAAAGAAAATATTGGTTAATTGTGTTTACTGTTAATAATAGTCTTCAATTTAGTAACCCACTTGTTTCAATATCTTATTCTGTTACTGAAAAATAGGCCAAATAGTCAAGGGACTTTCACATCTATAATTTTGAAACACATTTTCTGAACCCAATTTATACCAAACTAGTTGTGCAATTTACAAAAAATATCGTCTTGTTCGGATTAAGATCCGCTATGGAAATATTTTGCACGTGTATATCCTCTGCCTGGGAAATGATTATAACCACTTATAGTTTATATGGCCTTATCCATTATAGATTAATGATCAAAAAATATATTTTCAGAGTGCACTATCGGATACACAATAAATCCTCTGCAAAATAACGTTTCAAGGAACATTTGAATCTCAAATTTGGAGAAAAGGATTTTCGAACCCATTTTCTAAAAAATGGAACCATCATCTTGTTACCTTCATTCACCTGAACTCTGGAGTTGAGCGCAGCAGAACTATTTTTTTGGTAAATTTACTTTTGTAATGACATTCATGACATTTCATGACATTTCAAACAATCTTGTTCATAGTATCAATAAAATTTCCGTCATAATGGTTAATGTTGTATGTTTCGTTAGTATTAGCATGAAATAGAAGTAGAACTATAACCTATCTAATCACATGAATACTGCATTTACATTTTGACATGACTACATTGCCAGACGGCAAATACTTGGTGATTCCTTGTTAGCAAACTTTTTGTTCTTGAGCATATGATTCAACTACCAAGGCGAAAAATAATTCTTTGTATAATCTGAACTTGTTGCTTTCTTGAGTTATGGAAACAAAGAGTAGTGAGTGGGTTCCTTTTGAGCTTTTCTGCGTAGACCATTCGAACCGGAACGAATGTGTTTTATGCCATCAGAAGGAAGGAGCAGAATATGAAAACCTAAGTCTGGTGGCGCGTTCTAGTTAAACACTCATTGTTACACGGCTCCGGGACTGTCTACAGTCTGCTGGTTAAGTATAATTTAATGGGACATTAAGAGGGGCAAAAGAGAACGAAAGACAGAGCTACGATAAAAGATGATTGAGATGAAGTCAGCACATCACCACAAAGAAGTGATGAAACTATTAGTGACGACTGCGAAGCGAAAGGCCCAGCATCTGGCTGGGCTAGCTGGCTGACAGAGCATATGTTGCAAAGGATTTAAGGGTCACACAATTATGTATTTCCGTTCTTCCGCTCAAGTGATCGTATGTGTTTATTTGTTTGTTTTCTTTCCTAATTTGTTAGATTTTCCGGCCTTCCCCCTCAAATGCAATCCTTTAAGAGCCTGGAGTTTGGTACCTCTTCTATTTGTCTTGCAGAAGTCAAGAACCCACTTACATTTAGGCAAACTAATATTTGGTAATGTAGCCTAATCACTTGAGCCATTAATTATGTTTTCCTTATTTATCAATAATAGTACATACATACATACTGACAAAAGTATGTAACGTTCGGTTTTGTTTTCATTCAAATTGTTTCACTCGATTGTATGCCAAGCAAAAGTGTTTTGTAACGACGAACCCTTGAGAAATTGGCGTCTTTTTTTGTTTCTGTTTGGCTTGAGCAGAATCTGAAGAACATCGACCATAATTGGTTTACGCACTTGACTTGTTTTTTTTCTGTGAGCATTTTGCTGGGGGAAAAGTAGACGGGCATTCGTATTGAATTGAAATGAATTGTAATATAATTGCGGTAATTAGTGGAGACGCAAACTCCCTAAACAAGTTGTCTGTCGATCATTCAGCCGTTTATTTATATTCGTGCCGTCATAACCACTTGACTGACTGTGTGCATATACCGTAGGCCCGTTGCTATTGGTGGCCTGAAAACTGCTCGTTGTAGTTGTTGTTGGTGGGTAACGACCATTTCCATTTTCATTTCAATTCGAGCTATTAAATAATCTGTTATCAACTATTTATACAAACATTTATGACTTTTCCTTATTCAACAAGCCCAGTGAAATTGCTTGAAGAAAACTTCAGCCCAACCAGCCAGCCAGCCGGCCGGATAATCTAGAAAATGGTAATTACAATGGGTTAATTACTCATTACGGTTTTATGGAGATTCATGTAAGCCAAGCACCGTAATTTTGAAATGAAATGATGATAAAGTTGAACGAATAAAAAATATGGCGGTTTTTTTTTCGGGGCGATTATCTGTTTATTTATGAGCTCAACTCGTTTGTTTAATTTCACTGTCATACACTCGAAGAAAGGTGTCTGCTCGATGATGTGGGAATGCATGGGAAATGTAAGCGTTAGAGGATTTCTAAAAGTCATTTCGTCATATAAATATTGAAAATGAAAAGATGAAATAAATTAATTCCATTTACATCGCCAAACAATCTGAACAGAATTAGCCCAATAAACATCAAAACTAAAATGTATTTTGGCGGCCAAAAAATGTTTCTTAATTCTTTCTGTCTCAAAGTTCTCAAAATTGGTGTTTGTTTCATAGATAACCACCTGTTTCTTCAGGTCTGGAACTAGACAATATTCACTATATTCACTGGCGAGAATATGGTGAATGATTCATAATGATATGGCGAATTAATTCCAAAGCCGACTACACAACTACCCTTTATAAGGTCACAAAAAAATTGGACCTCAGACCTACTCTGACATTCTTAGTGCCCGTTCACCGAAGTCGTTTACTGCCTTGAGTGTTCTTGGGTCTCTGATCGTTGTCTGGATTGTTGTAAAACATCGCCAAAGACTCCTTTGACTCCCATTGAGTGGACAGCTTTTTCCTGTTCAAATATTCATATAAAATGTGGTGTTCCAGCCGAGTTGAGATGCAGACAACCTCAGCCATCTCCAAATGAATCTAATATAATACCATGACTAATATCGGCGATTTCTGGAATGACGACCTGAACTTTTGACATCACTGTACACAATAAAACCTATTCCCAGTAAAGATAAATGAAAATATTTCTTAAGCTCTTCTCTTAATTTGTTTCTTGTCACACTGCAAGGCGAAATCTTTAGAATTAACCCATAGGCGTATTCTATACACAGAAAAAACATATTTTTGAAATCAATTACGAAGTTTGTATGGAATTCGTCAATTCAATTACTTTTTTAATTGATTTTCTTCCAATTACAAAAGTTGTGAATTCAATTACTCAAATTTTAAATAAGTAATTGATTTTTTTACTATTTTTTACATTGATTTCACCAAGAATGTCTAAGTTCAATTACAACATTAATTGATTTCCAAGCTTAATTTCAATTACGACAGTAATTGAACATTTTTGGCCCGTATTTTTTTCTGTGTAGGATACAACCAAAATTGAGGACCTACCGGGTCATCTTTTATGATAGGGAATCAATCATAGTACAGCCACGTGCCAAAATAACTCAGACTTTTTGGTTGAAACCCATTGTATACTCTGCGCATTAAAGGTTTAATGGAACAAATATAGTGTCACAATCTCCAAACATCGAATCCTGTGAACAATTGTACAACAAGGAAAGCATTTAAGCATTTTTCTTTCTTTCGATCATTGACACTTCAACAAACAATTAGCTTCGAGTGTTAACACTGACGTCTGGAGAAAGCTTTAATTAGTTTGTTTTTCCTTAAACTGTAATTAATTGGCTTTGTTTGGCAATAAAACAAAAGAAACTACAACTAAAATAGGACTTAAGGTAGTTAAAAAAATCTAAAAAAACCATTTACGATTCACTTTTCATTACTCAAAATCTGATTATGACAATGACATAAAAATAATTCACACCACACACTTTTTCCGCCATTTGCCCGTCTGGTGGCGGGTAATTGTGGTACTCAATTAAGACTTTGGCAAAGATATTAAATTCGCATAAAGTTAAGGGGATTTTAATAGAAAAACAATCATACACTTTCCTACAGAAGTTATTGTTATTTGTGCAGTAATGGGAAATCTATTAAGGCAGCCAAATAAAGGGTTATCCATTTCGTGGTTTCAAATTTATAGGGCTGGAACATCTGTCAAACTATGTTGTTAAACCAATTTTTTTTCTGACACTGACGAAAATGGATCGCCTAACTATCACACAAGCATACAAATTATTAAAACCTACTACAAAAATGGTGATTCTGGCACAGCCGCATATCGTGCTTTAAGAGGAGATTATGGTTTTTATAATCCTCCAACTACGCAAGCACTTGGAAGAAATTTTAAGAGACTGGAGCGGAATACTGGAATACAACTCGCATATATGGGCAGGGGCTCCATTAACATCTTTGAAGCTTCTGGACCGTGTACAGAGGAGAGCGGTGGTGATGATAGGGGATGGTAGGGTATCCAGCTCTATTGTCTCCCTACAGCATCGCCGAAATGTGGGTTGTGTATCGCTATTCTATAGATATTTTAATGGTATCTGTTCAGAAGATATCCGTCGTCTGGTCCCTGACGTTAGAACATTTAGCCGGAATACTCGGCTATCCAGGGTCTCTCATCCGTTCATTGTCAAATGGCCGGTTGACCGGACGACGCACTATAGAGAAAATTCGTTCTTCAGCCGGACTGTTCGTTTGTGGAATAATCTTCCTGCAAGTGTTTTTCCTGCCTGTTATGACATTACCAAATTCAAGGCCAACGTCAACAAACACTACTCCCTCTTTCCTCCCTCCAATACCCTTATTTCCCATCTCTAACACAGTGCATTGCATTTATAGGGGGCATCCCCTGAGTTTTAGTCAAAAAAAAAAAAAAAAAAAAAAACGTCGTAGATGGGTGCTTGAACAACAGGCATTGGCGATTTTTCGAAAAAAATTTCTCGATGAAGAACATTTCTCACTTGGTGGGTATGTTAATAAACAAAATTGTCGTATTTGGTGTTCTGAGAATCCTCAAGTAATTGAAGAGAGGACATTATATCCACAAAAATCACGGTTTGGTGCGCTCTTTGGACCGAAGGTGTGAAAATGAATGTGAACATAAATGAATTATAAATAAAAAACAAAAAAAAAACGACGAGGGAACGGCTGTCACCGTCAATTCGGAGCGTTATGGTCGTATGATAACCGACTTTTTTTTGCCTGCTATTGAAGAATACAACTTGGAGAATATGTGGCTTTAACAAGACTTTGCCACATGCCACACAACTCGATCGAATATGGCTTTATTGCAAGAGACATTTCCTGGTCGTGCAATTTCTCATTGTGGCGACATCAACTGGTCACTAAGATCATGCGATTTGACAACATTAGACCTTTTTTGGTGGACTACTCGAAAGACCGTATTTAAGCAGATAAACCTTTAACTCTTGAGCACTTAAGAACCTTCGTCAGGTTATGGCTGAGATACCGCCCAATATGTGCCAAAAAAGTGTTCCAAAATTACCCCAAAAGAATCAATTCTTGCAACACTTCGCGTGGTGGTCATTTAAATGATGTAGTGTTTCACAATGTCAACGTTCAAACTTTGTAATAAAAAAAAAATATCATGAAAAAAAATACTTTATATGTGTTTTATTTACGTTTACTTTTGAAAACGCAAAATTGATAACCCTTTATGTTTTAACCGATGGTAAATATCTGAAATAACCAAATTAACACATGGGAACATTTAAATTTCTATGTCCAATCTTTTTTTTTTTTCTGTCAAAATAATAAAGGCCCCAGCGCTACAAGGAATTATTGGGTCGACACTCATCGAGTATTATAAAATAAATAATAAATTCTGAACAAAGATTGATATTTAAAGTTCATAATATTATGAAATATTGCAATAGAAGCATTTCCAAATTCTAAAGTAAATGGGATTAAAAATACAAATTCTAGGAATATCCTTAATAGCTTGAGGCAAATGAATGAACTCAGAGCAGCCGATGTACTCAATACGCTGTTTCGTTGTTTCCAGCCTACACCGCTTCTTGCACAAATTTCGGTAGCTTCTGGTATTAAAGGAGGATTGATTTCTAAAAAACTCTATGATACATTCCTACACTTATACATTTGGCATAACTCAAATCCCTCCCTACCAACAAATGCGGCATCATGTTGTAAACCGAATGTTAAACATAACAACACCAAATATGTATTCCCAGAAAAATTAACACAATAATTAAATATTTTATTACATTTCCAAATCACATTTCAACAACACCCCGAATTCATTTAGACAAAATTTGTATTTAATTACAAAAGTCATCCGTTGAATATGAAATAAATCTCTCACAACACACACGCACAATATCCAAAAACCGAAATACGTAAATGATTGGTGTCAACACCAGTCAGTGCGCACAGCGTCGGATGGATGGATGGACTGTTGGGTGGTGGAAAACCCCCACATTTAAACAAATTCCAAATAACAATTCAAATAAATATTTCATCGAAACCAACCCCCCACCCCCCAACCACTTCTCTGACATCGTGTTAAAACAGAATTGAATAGAATTTCTTTCCCCTCGTCGAAAAAGAGATTCGTTTTTGGAAATGGAACCGCAAAAGGTGTGAAATGACTTCATGACAATGTTGCCAACAATGTTGGCCAACAACCCAAACAATAATAACAGACATGACTGCAAACAACATGATTTAAGAGGGAATATCACACAGACCCTTTTGATTTATATACCAGCAAAGAAAGTAGCTGTCACGCGGAATGATGGATTTTGTAAATATTGAAATGTATTGAAGTGCTACTGAAACTTTTTTGAATAGCGAATTGTCTTGAAGAGTGAGAATAGTGTACTCCAATAAGAAGAAACAGTAGAGGAGTTCATTAGATAGGGTGTAGCTTATCCGTCGACGATTTCAGAACGCCAAAACTTGTTTCGATACGTGCACCCTACAACCCTCCGAAATAATATGTATTACGCTGTGTCCTGTTTATGACGATAAATTAAAACATCAAAAACAAAAGTTTCATATTTTTTTGAGATCTTTACAGAGGCTAATCATTAAATATTTGACTTCGGAGTCAAAAATGGCCAATGTATATCAACGTGCTGTTTCGATCGGACTTAAAATATTATTTCAGGAGGGTTGTAGGAGATACGGATCAACAAAAGTTTTGGTATTTTGAAATCGTTGTTGGATAAGCTACTAAACTGGGGGTGTCCGCGTGCATTTCTTCTTTACTTTAGGCCATGATCCTGTCTAGTGTTCATGAACTACGCATGTAGGCATCACAGAATAGAAAAAAAAAATTATAAGAGTCTGAAAAAATAATATTGTAGTGTCAATTACTACTCAAATACATTACCCAATAATGGTACCTCATTACCCCTTGTATTATTTTGAATACTCACTTCATCTGCTGTTTTCGGTTCCCGGAAAACTGGAAATGTTAAATTCTCTAATAAAACCAATTGGCTCATTCAAACAGTTAAGAAGAACTCACGCTTATGTCATGATATCCGACCGAACGAAAATTCCCAACGCTGCCGTGGCACGACCCTTTTCATGCTCAATGTAAACAAATCCACAGAAACAGCTTCCTGACATTTTTCTGCTGTCAAGCGCCTGAGTGTGAATGTGAGCGGGGTTACAAAGTGTTTAACTTTTGGACGGACCAATTTTCTGTGCAGTGACACCCGATTGCCATTGTTTGCCAACGCCACCAAATCGCAGGAAACAGGGAATGGAGTGAGGAGCAATGGAGGAATGAGGAATACTAGATGTGGGGGCGTTCTCCGCGTGTATTCACATTCGTGTGTACTCCGGACTACGGATACAAGAAAAGGAAACATGCCATACACAAAGCAAAACATGTTTGGAGATTTTCCAAATCACTGAATCCCGGTTGTTTACACAAGCGCTCTGCTTTGTGTTTGTTTTTCATGGATAAAAGTAAAAATGGATTCGTTACACTCTTGTTTTTTGTTTTTTTGTTTTGTTTTTGGGCTGTGGGGACTGGGGCTCTTACTTTATGGTTGCGATGAAAGTGCAAGGAGGAAAAGTCATTGGCTTTTCTTTTTTGTTTGGCTGGCCAAAGTTTGCTGATGGAATAAGGAGGGCGGGTTGGGCGGACGTTGGCCAAATACAATTAATGATGAGTCGTTTTGCTTTTTGTACGTTATGTGTGTGTATGTGTGACTTTCGGAATTAATGAGTTGGTGTTTTTATGATTATGTGTACATATAAGGGTGTCTCTTATTCGATTGCAGATGACATTCTAAACAATACCCGTCAATTTGGATTACATTCATGCATATCAACAACGTAAAATGTTGGTTATTTTAAACTAGGAACACTTATCGGCCAATGTCCACCTTACACAATGTCCCTCCTGGTAAATGGTCCGATTACTTTAGAGCCCATATATTGTATACGACCTTTCAATCTGGGCCATTAACCAACGTGTTTGAAATTCAATCAAACCTCGTGTAGTTTTGATTAAGGATGTAACGAAGATCTCTTTCGCATATGTGAATGCGAATTATTCGCATCATTTTGAACATTCCTATTTTTGATCAACCCCCTTCATATTCGAGTCCTTCCGATTTGACTTTTTTAGCTCATGAAGACACCTACGACACCTGACCTTTATCTGTACTGGACAAATAACCAGCAGTATTGAAATTTTTTCATATGCCTCCCATATCAAGGGGCTTCCCATAGAAAATTCGAATTAAATTTAATTCATTCTCACGTTTTTAGACAAATATATATTAAGGCATTTGTGCCTTAACAATTGTTAAATACGACAACGCATGGCCACCCTAGTGTCCATGACGGCGGTAATCAACTTCTGGTTTTACTTTGCTTTTGTTAATTCTTCGTTTTTCGGTATTTTGATATTTGTATTTTTTCATTGTCTTTAGCTTAATAGGTTGTCCAAACAATTAAATTAATTGTTATTAACTAAATGAATAAATTTTAAAATTTATATTATGATGATACACCAGCAAACACTGTTCAACCCTCGATTATTTTGTTGTTTTCTTTTTCTTTTGCATTTTTATTTGCTTTGTGCATCTGGTGCAGATGTAAATCCACCTCTCCGTCCCTATCCGCTGGCGATGTAGGAAATTTATAACTTTGGTGAGCGTGTATTTGATTGTGCGCGATTATGATGGTTTGTTTATTGGAAACAATAAATTATCACATTTATGGACAATTGGCAACCATGGCATTAATTTAAGCTCATTTTGTGTACAAAATGTTGCAAAATTTCCAACATCATTCACGGTCATTCACTGCCGTCGTTGCTACCGAACGAACGACCGAACGATTGACAGCAACAGCTACTGATGATGGCCCGCAGTTGCAATAGTGTCGGCAACTGCTGCCGGCTGCCATTTCGTTGCCGATCCTTCCATGGTACAATAATGTCATAAAATGAGAATATCGATAGCTGCGGATTCATGGGGCTGCAATAGGATTTATGGTGTCGTAGAGTCTATGATATCAGTGTTATGGTGTATGGTGTATGGTGGTGGTAATTATGTTGTTAAAAAGAAAGAGTGTCGGGCATGTATTTATAGTCTACACCAGGGGTGCCCAAAACCTTCTTATGGAAGCGCAAACACCAATACGTATTCACTTTATCAACACACACAAGGAAAAACAAAAATATTTCATTATGTACACTGGTAAAAAAAATTGAATTGAATTTTTATAAAATTTATATGTGGCAAATATAGGCCGTGGGCACCCCTGGTCTTGATTATTTGAAAGCAAATCATACATTGAGATTGATTCTCAAAATTTTGAGCGAAGAAATAATCGCTTTCCCACGTGTCATTCATTCTGCAAAATAATCTATCCGCTTCAAACTCACAACACATAATGATTTCTGCAAGTGCTTCTCATTCCACGAAATCATTCAAAAAATAGCAACAAAATTTATGATGCGATGTGTACCAACAAAGCATGCGTTCTTGTTGCTGTGTATATGAAAGTGTTGTTGCTTTGAACTTGGGTATGTGTGTATTTCATACAAACAGTTGTATGTGCATAGTAAGATGCTCAGCCTATGCTAAGCGCTTTTACAAAAACAAAAGCGCACCAAGCGCATAGGCCGTGGGCACCCCTGGTCTACACCTTTGTAATGAAGTGCAAAGCGAATTCTCGAATTGGCTCTTCAGGTTACCGGGTTTACTTGGGTTGCATGGTGGGCGATGGCAACCGTTTATGGACACACCATGTTTCAGGCCATTACGGCGATAATTATTTGAAATTGAAGAGACAGCGACAAGGTCTAGAGCGGCGGAATCAGGAATTGTTGTCATAGCCTGATTAGTCGACCTCAACCACTCGCAAAGGGAAGGATTCGCCCACATTAAATTTAATTCATTCTCACATTTCCAGATAAATATATTTAAGCATTTGTGCCTAAACAATTGTTAAAAATGACAACGCAATGGTCTCTTCGGATAGACCGAGTTTACATGAACGGTTTTGGGGGCGAGGGTAACCGCTTTCATCTCTAACCGTTCAGCGCTTCATGGTGATATTTATACAAAAATCAGGAGTCTCTTTAGGTTGCGCTATGCAAAAACATTTGCTTGGAATGTATCCGAGTGGATATTAGGAAAATATTACCCCGGGCAAAAATAGCAAAGCTCCGAAAATTTATAAACTCATGAAAAACTAAATAGATCCGCCATTTGAGTTTTACATATCCTACTTGAAATCTGTCTTTTGGCTTTCCTATTGTATGGGCCCCAATGCGATGTCGTCGCCAATGGCTTAGCCTAGTGTGTCTGCATGTATTATCGCCATGCTACTCGAAAGGACATTGAGCTGGGACTACGGATGAGATAAATGCATGATGGACTCAGTCCTCGAGAATAATGACTGGCTGGTTCATTGACAGATACATTGGTGGGTAAAATATTGTGTTCATGTGCAATGTGTACTACTACTGAGTGACATTAAGAGTTGTTTGGGGGCAGCACTTGCAAAGAATTCAAGAATATGCACTTTGCTTCATTATAGTTAATACATATTTGGTAGCCAAAGACGACTAGACTGGTTCAGTAAACAAATAGCCAATACTCGTAGACTGATACAACAAACCGATGCATATCATAATATTCTTGTTCTAAAAATAATAAATTCATAATAGAATGAATTCGAAATGTATTTAAAGAGAGTAAATTTTTATACGCTTTCAGTTTTCTCTCTCAAAAAAAATTATACGAATTTTGTCTTTTACCTCACTTCATCGTCACCCATTTCAAAAAGTATGAAAAACGTAAATTTCACCAATATGTTTCGATTCATGTTGAACAACGGACGTTTGTTACCACTGTTTCAAACAACCCCTCATTCAGTTGCGTCAATAAACCCCTTTGGAACTTCTTTCTTATGTTTATTTTCTTGATGGTGATTTGCAATTTGTAAATGCAGTTTGTACTCAAAACTGATCTGCCCTAGAGGCAACGAAACTCAGTCCTAAAATACCAACAGAACAACATCAAACAAAAGCAAATGTGGTGGCATACATAAGAATGCTTAACCCGGCATTCCTTTTCAAAGTCATTTGGTAATGACTTCATTATAATGATGAAGCGGCTCACAAACGAAAACTTAACAAAAAAAACATCACATTTGTTTGCAGGTTTCGCAAAAGTGTTGCCAAAACGTACCCGAAAAGATACGTCGAATTTGAACGTTGCGTTTGGCCATACCATTAATCACACGCAATAGGAAACGCACTTAAATGTTTAAGCCAAATAATGAAATGCAAATTGAAGAACTTTTTAAGGGATTCTCGAGCATATAGCGTCCATAAATTTCCACTCAATCACCCCATCTCGCCGGTCTATGGCAGACACCACGAATTTATTTGAGTTGCGCAGTTTTTCTGATTTGAAATCTTAACTTAAAGGAAAACAAGAGCCACAGGAAATATGGGTCACACGTAAAGCCCACGTGCACGTCAGTGACTCAGTGTGAGGGTAATTTACACACTAACGCACATACACACACACACACGCTGAGACGCACACATTGTTATGAGGCGCCAAAATCTTGAACCTGTTCGACCCCGCACAAAAATGAATATACGGCAACCATAAAGCAACTCAAGTTATCGTTGCCACGTCTCGTCGTTAACGCTGTCGTTGTAACTCAACAATACTCGAACGTATGCAAGCAGTCAGCAATGGCTTTATCGCTTAAGTATACAATTTAACTCGTTGACTATAATAGCAATTAAATTCGCTACGGTAAGGTTTTGGATGTTATAACCTTTACATTTTGTTGTTTTTGTTTCTAGCAAACAAACCCCACTCTGATGTATGACTCTTAGGATTCATTGTAGGAGGGCGGTTGGATAATTGCCTCTTGGACTCGGATGGCGGTAATTGCCAGATCGTTGCTGGCGGTTCGTAAAAGAATTTCTACACCCAGTTTTTTTGGCTACAAACGAAGTTTGGCTTCCATCCAGTACTATTTCAATTGTCAGCTCTGAAAGTTAATGAAATACACTAACAATAGCGGCAATCGGGATTATTAGATCTTTTACATTAGATCCACATCTGTCCATCTGCTTCAGTAATGCGAGAGCTGCTTGCTTTTTTGCACTAGCAATATCTCTTCCACACTTTATCACCAATACACCCTGCTGAGTTGTGTTATGGACAGTACTCATCATAATATACGTCGTTTAGCCATTGAAGCATTATTTATCTTGACAGCCAACCAGATCAAAATGCATCTAATGAGCAGTAGTGATTCGATCTAAAATTCATGATAATTGAAAGGCTGAAGTCATCTACACTATAAGTCCCCAAAGTCTACTTTTCGCACCGTACCTCGTACAGTGTCCACGCCATCTAACTATTAGTTTAAAAGCCAACCATAACATTACGTATTAAGAGTCATTTTTCAAAATTAATGTAATATTTTGTTAAAAAATTAAAAAAAAAACCGCCAGACACCGACAATAAATGATCATAACTAATTGCAATGGTAAATACTGACACCATCGAACATTGCGCCTTGGCTAACGGCAACGAACAAAATCGAAAAACAAACCCCAAACTTTTACAAGCAAGCAAAACCAGTTGCTGCAAATGCTGCACCAAGTGAACACTTGGGCGCCAAATGTTTCATCTGAGGGCGGTACGATAAGTTGGAGCTAAACAGATGCCCACAGGAGAGTAGTGGACAACTTTGGTAGCCCATGAAGTTTTCCAACTTTATATACTACCTTCGCCGTATCGCTGATCATATCAGTGGATGTCTCTTTTACAAGCTTCGTTTGAATTGGCTTTGGCAAAAAGTTATCCGCAAGTCTCGTATGGTCTCTCGGTGGTCATTAATCTCATCAGGCTCGTAATGAATAACACTGGTTAACACGAATTCCAAAAATGTCCAGTACCAGTACTTCCTGATGCTTTCATGGAGTCAGTCTCAGAAAATTCTGATAATTCTGATAAAGTGTTCTAATGATTCCAATTCACTACAAATTCCATAAAAACAAATGCTGAATAAGTTACCCTACAGTGAAAATGTACCGCCCAAGCAAACATTTCTATGAAATGTTTCATAGAAAGTACGTTGCAAGTCTGCAGCATAGTGTATTTCCACGGCGAAATGAAAGAAAGAAAATGAAGCAAAGAACTTTGTAAAGTGGTACGAGTGCATATTAATATTGTTAGCAACGATGCTGAACAAACGAGAGATCAAACAACAATTTTATGTCATCGTTCGTTGATGGTGTCCTCATAAAACCAACAACGGCAACATCAACACCAATACCAACACCAACAACACTATCACTGTCATAATGATCATAATCGTAATCGTTGATTTAATGTATTCATATGTACGAGTACGAGCACAAGTATCTGTTGGATTCAGCCACAGTTTGTGGAGTGGATGAAGCTGATGATGATATGGGAAATTATTCACAGTTACGCTTTTGAGACAAACAAGACAACTCAGCACAGCGACTGACTAACTCCGACTGTCTTGCCAGTCAGTCTGTCTGTCCGTCTGTCCCTCTACTCCGTTAGTCTGTCCGTCCGCCGTTTTATACATACACTCGCATATACGGGTATTTATTTATAGTTGATCTTGTGTTGTTGTTGTTGTCAGCCGACTGTATCTGCTCTCTGCTCGTTTTGATCGATGTAATAAATGTTGTAAAATGTTCCAGCATCTTTTTTTTTTCTGTTTTTTTTTTTTGCTTTCGTTTGCGGAAACAATCACATTGTGATTAGATGCGATGACTGAAGTAGAATAGACTTGAGACGAATAATGATCTGAGATGGCAGAACGAACGAGCACACCTTGCAGTACATTCGTCTCAGCACAGGTGAAAGTTTGTTTTTCTACTTCATTTTATGTTCCCCGTATCCGTTGGGTACTTATGCCTCTCGTCCTGTCCTAGCATTGTGTGAATTAATTATGAAATGGAAAAGGTAATTTAATTTGATGTGCCGTTAAAGGATCTGTATATCGTATTCTGTGGAACTATTGCAAGATCTATTGCAACTAATTTGGTTTTTGTGACATTTAAATATTCTGCTATACAAATTGGATGTGTTTGGAATGGGCCAACAAAAAAAAAATGATATTTCTTATGATAACACGATAACACACTTTCTCTATTTTGACCATTAATTCGTAAAGCACTGGGGATTATAAAACGAATTGAGCGGATAAACAGAGTAATGAAGCAATTGCAAACGGATCGAGATCAAATATCCCGCCAAACATATACTGTCAAGAGGACTGATTATCCTGGAGTGGACCCAGATGAAGGCAACCAATGCAGAAACTGAAAGAAGTTCCAAATATGGAGCTTAATAATTATACCAAGATGGTGATCCTTCGGTAATCCATGGTTGAGTGTATACAATATTCGGTCGAGCCATCTTTACTATCGAATTGACCACATTTACGAATGTTTGTAATATGAAATATATTCATATGAAATAATGTTTTTTGTTTGTTTTGAGACTTATTTTTAATAAAAATATTGTCTCGAACGAGGCTCAAATGTAGTTTCGTTTGAAATACAAACTATGGTATATGCCGCCGGTGGGGTTTTTTTTTGTTTTATTTGACTGCTCCATTTCCAATAAACATGCCTTCTTTGTATTTTGATAGTAGTGGCTTAATTGGAGTTCATGTAATATTTTCCGATTAAATTACTGATAACTCAAATACACAACATGCTCTCTATAGATGACATTTAATAAAACATTGTCGCCTTTAATGGTAATTATAGCGGCAATACTAACAGCGACAACAACATCAGTACCGGGCGAGGGGTGGTGGGGAAACAACAGAAATTCTGATTATAAAATTGAAGTTTCTTGTTATTTCCAACCGATAATTTTCATATCCGATAGTAATTAGTCACGCTATATTTACGTTTAATTCAAATAAAATACAAATATCGTTAGTGACCGACCACACTCACTCATGCCATCATGGCCCCCGGTTCTTTGGTGGGCTTTTAACGATGTTTACCCGTGATGAGATGGTATTCGTGGAATACACCAATTCCGTCTGTCCACTTGTATTTTGTGTCAATGATAATAAAACTAAAACAATGGAATAATCATGTTCAAATTTGAATAATCCCTTAAATCATACGCGGGTGTACGAAGTAGTGGGCAGTCATGGATCTACGTGCGACATGATAAATGAGAAAGGCAACAACATGACGTGACGTGTTGTGATGTGGCGTTACGTGACTCAATGTTCATTCATTCATTACGGACAATGTTCAGTGTTCAATGTTCGCACGGAACTCTGTCAGAGCAGACCAATCGAAATCGAAATGTATTTAAAGGCAATTATCATTGTGGGCATTTCATTCGCTTTGATTAATTCCATACAAAATGGCCAACTGGGACGGGGGAGCCATAACTCAGTTCACATTGAAACCAATTATGTGACTACAAACATATGTAGATGTATTATCCGCATTGTAAATATGTGCATACACATAGCCTAAAGTGCCTACGTATGCAAGTTGGAGCATTACACACGAATTGTGTTTAACTTTAATTATGTTTCGTTTGGTTGCATGGCGGCGTTTTTATCTCGTTACAAAAATTATCGTTTATAATGCTTGCTTTTAGCTGTAACATTATGGGGTCAGATCTGAAACTTAATAATACGTTTCCACATACTGTAAATGAGCTCAAAAAAACTCCATTCAAGATAGGAAAATAACACGCAAAACTACAATGTTGGGGCGACAAAAGTGAGACAGTGGTAAACTAGGCAAAATAATCCTTCAGAAAATGCAAAATGTTCTTGTGTTCTAGGAAAAGATATCGTAGTTTCTTTACAGTTCTTAAATAAAATATATGTTGATAGCCTACATGAAAATGTGACCGCAGTAATTTGAACCGATCTCGAAAGGACTTTGTGCATTGTTTTTGTTTTGCCTAAGAAAGAGTTCTATTGTAATTGGAAATTGGCTTTGGATAATTTCCAGGAAAGTAGACGAACCTCCTACCCTCAATAAAATAATTGTTTAGTTGTTTTACTGATGATATATACACCCCCCCTTTCGATTTTATAGGAAAACCAAGTGAAATTCAAATTATAATAATATAATGAGATAAGTGTTAGTTTGTATGTACCAGGATACTAAAGACTTTGAACTTTTTGTCAGTTCATACTTGACACTAACACATATCTGGAATTTTAATCCGATCATGAGAGAGTTAATTAAGTCGGACTTTAAACGAATTGTATATGAAACCAGGCCAAATCCGGGGGATCTACGCTGCCGGTGTCTGTTTCTCTTCCAATGTCGTACATACCAAATTTCATCCTCACGTCTTTAATAGTTCATGAGATACGACCAATTTTGACCCAATATAGCAATTGTAAAGCGCGGTCGACTGTGACACGCTGGGAAAATTCAAATATCATAAAGGCAGGTGGCTTCGAACACGTTTTTCCTGTACGTGTTTTCCTGCCAGTATTGTTGACGTGTATTGGCCTCGCAAATTGTTGATGTGTATTGGCGGTGTCAGTCCTAATATAACCCATGACAATTTCCCGGTCGACAGTAATACACTATGATCATTCTGCTGATATAGGTTTTTTTCCAGGACGTCTACTATTTCGACTGATCTGTGTATTTTAAACAAGACAATTAACTGCAATTTTGAACTCAAACTTCGCCAATGTGTCACTGTACTTTGCACAATAGCACACATTATTATCTGTCCGCTCGTCCGTCTGATGGTTACATTGAGCGATATATATATATGTATATAGGCAGCCGTTCCCGTAGCTGAACTAATTGGGTCTATTTAACAGAGAAACGAAAACAAAAACGACTCCAATTGGAAAAAGCGATTTTCAGGCGATAGCAAAGCAACATTTTCTATATGATTGACAGTCGTTTTGTTTCTGCTTTTCCTTTCCCGTACGCTTTACAGTGATTTTCATTTGTTGCTGGTTTCTCGTTGTTGCAGATTTAATTTCACCATTATTCCACTAAACAGCAAAAGCACAAAGAACGGCAATAACAAACAGACAGACAGTCAGCTAAAGTACACAAATGAGATACAAAAGTACTCCGATCTAAATGAAACCGACTTGAGATTGGTGTTGTTGGATTTCTGCTATTGTTACCACTGCCGCTGTTGTTTTTATATTTCAACGTAATTAAATTGTAATTAGGGATGCATCCGCATTTTTTTTCCGATTCCATTCAGTCTCTGTCAGTTGTACTCATACTCACACACAATGGCATTCGTATTCGTATTCGTACTCGTATCTACAATTGTATCTGTATCTGATTATTTGTAACTTTATTTCTTTTATACTCGCATTCGCTGGTTCATTCATTCATTCACCTGTTTTTTTTTCTTCTCCCCGTGTTTAGGTGGTTTTCCATTTCCACAACTGCTGTTGTTGTTGTGTTTGTGGTTTTTAAGGTACGTTTTATAACGTTTAATTATGTTTAAATAGTTGGCGAATTGAAGAGGTACCGGCACAACAAC
Source organism: Hydrotaea cyrtoneurina (assembly GCA_958296145.1). NCBI lineage: Eukaryota > Metazoa > Arthropoda > Insecta > Diptera > Muscidae > Hydrotaea > Hydrotaea cyrtoneurina. Next base: position 147,978,119 of record OY282512.1, on the reverse strand, counting down.
AACAACAACAACAAAAGAAACCGCCATTTCAGACAAACCAAAAAAAAATGGAAAACATGAAAAATGTGTTACCATTAAATGTAAAGGTTGGCGAGTGAAGTTTTGTCATATCGTTATTTTTGATATTTTGCTGTTCTGTTGTAGCTGGTTTGATTCTTTCATTCACAGTTACATGTGTTGGATTCACTCCATGTTCTGGAGTCACTATAAAACGCAATGCTTTGAAAAACTTACGGGACACTTAATAAAATTTGTGTATTCGGAATCCATAAGAAAGATGCCGTCACTATATCCGTTTGTTACCCGTTTGTCGACCAAGTCTGAACGCTATACAGGACTCAGGACTATAGCGATCAGACTGGATCGACTGGGCATATTTTCTGAGGGCCTAATCTGAGACGAGGCCAAATGTCTATGTTTGAAATCACCTAAAATATCCTACCGGTGCCAGGGAAAACGACAACGAGTAGGACTGGGAATATAATTTCAGGTTTAAGAGTAGTAGTGCAAATACAAACCCCCATGATGTTGATGTAATATCTATGCCGCTTTTACAGGGGTGGCCCCATTGAGACTTTTTCATTTTCTAATATAAATTATTTTTTATTTTTGCAGATTGTGACTTTTTGCAGATTTATAATGAATACGTACAGTATCCACAATGCTTGGTCAGTGATCAACCTTTATCAATGGGTGGACCATTTAAAATGTTAACTTTGACTTTGAAAGGTAGAGTAACATTAATTTTTATTTTCAGGTTTATGTTTGACATTTGTGTTTTCGCATCGCCCAATGGGCTGAAGATTGTTTGGCAGGAGATGAAGAATCGTGTTTTCATGTGCATCTCATTTTCGTCTCGGTGGCTCTGTCAATAAGATAAATTGCCGCATATGCGGTCCAGAGAACCCATTGCAACGAGTCACTATTTGGTGTGGATTTTAGGAAGGAGCAAGGAGCCGCCGTTACCCGCCAACGCTGAGCGTTACCCGCCATGCTCAACGTTTTTTTGTTTCAAAAATTCAAGAGACTGACACGCATGTCATTTGGTTACAACAAGACGGAGCCACATGTCATCGATATTTTACATACTGTTTTTTTTTAAATTTAATAATCAGCCCAATTGTGATTTCAATTGACCGTCTCTGAGCCATTTGGATTATTGTCTGTGTGGAGCCATTACGGATACATTTTACGCAAATCATCCAGAGACAATTGAAGCGTTGAAACATGTACTCGAAGAGGCCGTCGAAGAAATTCGACCCGAAACAACCGAAAATGTACTGACGAATTGTGTCGATCGGACGGCATACTGCCAAGCCAGTCGTAGCAGTCATATGATTGATATTGTTTTAAATGACAAAGTTGAACCTTGCCAATAAAACTAGAATTTGGAAAAATGATCAGTACTTTTTTTTAAAGTCGATTCAAATGTAAAATTTGTAATGGCCTAACCTGAAATTTTAAGAAAACTGCGTTATTTTTTTTACGAGGAATATCTTGTTTTCCATTGTGGTTGCATAAAAAGAAGTCGTCAAGCCAGAAACCATCGAGTAGATCCATGAAATTCTATTGAATGAGCGGAAAATGAGATAGCCTGTGCTGACTGAGACTATAGTCTTCTCAACTAACATTTCACATGAATATTTGGACATGAAAAAGCTATACGCACGATGCGTACCCATCGTACCTGAGATGGGTATCTACCATAAGCGAACCCACGTGAGTCCATTCCAAATATGTTTTGGGGCCGATTCGTAACGCGAACGAAATATGTATACATTACAGTGCACACCAAGAAACACTCAAAACACTGCAGTTTGAAATGTGACCCAAACAAGGTCCAGGTTGTTCTGGCGGCCAACAAGGTCTTGCCGATGGTTTATTTTGAAAATATTACTAGAATATGCTTCTTTTATATGGAATTTTTTAAGCTAATCACTGCTCTTGACTTGAAATAATTCAGAAAAAGTTCATCAAATTTGCTCTGCGATCTATTAATTTTGATGAGCCATAGCCCTCATACTTGGACAAGTGTAGGTTAATACACTTTAAAACCCTAGAGAATAGGAGCATGTTCTTAGCGTGGTTGATTATAGTCAGTTGCTGCAACTATTGAATTTGTATGTTTCCGCAAGATCTTTGTTTATTATACCCGTTCATAGAACTAATTACTCTGTTCATGAACCACTAACTCGTGCTTTGAGTGAATTCAATCGTATCTCCAATTATTGCCTGTATTTTTTTTGTGATACATTGGCCAAATATGTCAGTACTCCGGATTTAATATACTTTTAGTATTAAGTTGTAGTCTGTAAGGATTGTAATATTCCATAGACTGAATAAATAAATAATGCAACGATTACTGGAGAATATGTTTTACAACTGTAGTCTCCCTGGGAAAAATCCATAAATTGGGGTACTCATCTGAAATATTCTACGGATTTTGGGCCCCAGTGACGACTTTTAGCTATTAGTCCTAAAGAAACTGCTCAGCCGTAAGAGATTTGGCTCATGAAGCGTTAAAATTTAACATAAACATTGAAAATAATACCGAAACATTATCAGGACTCAACCGAAGTTGAGACAACTTGACTTGGAGGGCATCTCACTGGCATTTTCAGCTATTTATAGTAGTGCAGTTTCAGACTTTGACTTTGATGCTCACACTCGTTATTTTCGCCCTCCATAAAAACATTAAGATCCTCTGATAAAATAAGGCTATTTCGTTATTTATTTCACTGCTCTAGCTCTCAACGAAAATATCCCACAATTTAAGGTCGAATAAATAATTGAAATTATAATTTAGATACAATTGATATCACAATATTCTTGTTCTAAAAATATTAAATTCATAATAGGATGAGTTCGAAATGGATTTAAAGAGAGTACACTTTTATACGCTTTCAGTTTTCTCTCTCAAAAATAGTTCTACGAATTTTTTCAATTACCTTACTTCAAGTTGGACTTACTTTTCCTAAAAAATATTTAAATACATCGGCACCCATTTCAATGATTTCTCCTCCAATTATTGGTTTATTATGTACTATAGTCTGCCGTAATTAAACTAGATCTACTGTTTACTAGCGCATAGTCCGGAAAACGACAAGCAGTAAAGCAAACAAATCTTTGTTTAAATAAGTCCAAGTATTTTATTCTTATTATAAGAATTTTCGTACTTGATTTTAAAACTATCCCATTTACACTTGTTTTAAGAATACCTAATTACGAATCGTACCTATTTCTTTAAGTACGATATTAGTTAAAATTAAAAATATTCCGCTTGAATTTAGATTTTGAACTGTAGAACTTTGCTACAGGCTACTTTGCGACTACGCACAGCTAGATGGACTGTCCGCTGTGTGTCAACATTTAATTAAATATCTATTTCCAGACTCTGATTATTTGTGATGTCCCCTTCTTTTGTCGTCCGTCTCCTCCCACCCTTCATTCCTTTCCAAAGGTATCACCGATCAACTCAAGCCAAAGCAATTTGATGCGTTCAGTTCCAAGCTGGGTTATCCCACATTCTTCTACATTTATGGACGTTTAGTATTCATGTATATTCAGTCTTATGCGACCAATCATTAATTGCCTCTGACTTATATTTGCATACTTAATACATTGTCTACTAAATACTCCTGCGGTAATCGTTAAATAAATTCGAATATTTTCAAAATAAATAATTCCTAAGCAGAGTTTCAACAGCTTCTTCTGCCCAACAAAACTTGTCTCTTAATTGGAACTATTAATATTTGACATCATAGTCATAAATTCACGATTCTACAACGTGACATTTTTTTTTCGCTAATTTGGTACTATTTTAATTAAATCGAATATTCCTAAAAAAAAAAACCAAAAGTTCTCTCTGACAAACTGCTTCCAAAATGCGAACAAGTCAAGTTCTCGCCGTAGAAACCCACTACTAATTTGTTGACATATTTATTGATTTACTCGGCATCCGAATACAAATTGTGTCGTTATTTTTGGTACAAATTTGCGCTGCTGTTTGCTGCTGCTGGCCCCCCCCCGCCGCACTCCACAAAACGAAATAAAAACCCAAAAATTGTTGAATATGTGAATAAATAAATAAAAACCTTAATTAAGACTCGTATATAACAAATTTTATTAGGCGTTTGGCAAATTTGTAGCATTCTGATATTATTGCATGTACGAGTATTTTGAGATTTAAATTTTTTCAACGAAATGAAACAAAACATATTGGATATGATATGTGGGTAAATATGTTCTTGTTGTCTGGCGTTACAAATCGTTGTCTACGCACGATTATTATACAGTGTGGTGTGAAAAGAAATCCGCAGCAAGGCACACAGTGGTGCGAAACAGCAAAAAAAGTGATACAAGTTATGTACCAGCGAAGTTATTGAAACGATTGACACGTTCAGTTATCCGTGTTTTTCACATAATTGAAATGTGCTTTAGTGAGAAATAGTGTAATCCATTGACAGATAGACATGAGTTTTATTTGAATAGAAATTATATCGTGTGAGAGCTGATAATTTCTATACATTTATGTATTTCATAAAACGTATTGCTTTTAAATCTTAATTAACCGGATTTCTCATGGGGAGGAAATAGTAATGACTAGAAATATGGATTTTCCTATTCCTTTACTTATAATGAATTCCTATTACATGTTAGTTGGCTCGTCCACCACCGTCCATTATGTGATTTCAATTTACAAAGTCATGTTCCATCATTTCGAGTGGTATTTTATCCACACCATACTGGAACCAACTGTCATCCAGATGACAGATGATGTTAATAATCCATTATAATGTTTCCATAACAATTAGAAATATGGTCCTCTGATTCTGCTATCACCCATCAAACCATTCTGTGGCATGGATGTAATACAAACTCTATAATCTCTTGGTCGAAATAATTTGTGCACGTTGTGTCGGGCTATGAGTTTGCAGTGAGACTGAATGTCTAAAAAATATATACATTTCCCATTCCGTTTTACAAAGTTTTTCTTTGTTTTTTTTTATTTTTTAGAAGTCCACTTTGACACTATTTATATTTGTTCTTCCCTACTAATGCAAAAATGAACTATTTCGAGTTTGAATCGGAATTGAATTGATATGAAATGCACCTGGGAGTGTTATAGGGATGTAACGAATGTGGGTTTAGCGAAGACGAATAATACTTACATCATATTTCTCTTAAGCGGTATTGTTCGTATCATTACAACAACACGGCCTGCCACAATTCTCAGAGCAATACTTGTGTTTAATTACTTGTAAAATGTAAATCTCATATGTAGCAATGTCCTCGATTATTATTACCATTTTATTTCATTAAAACCACTGTGCGACCATTCGTAATGAATGGCATAAGTACGCCCACAACTGTATAGCACATACATATGTACATTGATAATTTCTCGATGAATGTGTTAGTGGGCCGACTGGCGGTCACTTATATGCTATTCAAGACATATTTTATTCAATAAAACATACAAATAGTTTGTTTGCATGTATGTATTTCATACATACGCTTATATGTATATAAATGGGCATATATCGTTTGACTTCTTATCTTTATGTCCGTGTTTTGTTATTGGTGACACCGAACAGAAAATATTAAGCCTTAACAATGACTTGTGATATTGAATGTATTTCTAAAATGTTGATTTGCTTTGCCTTCGAAGCGAAACGACTGGCTGCTCCTTTTTGTTGTTGTACCTAATTTGTTATAAGAATGTGAATAAATTATATGCGAATAAAAAAAATTATAATAATTTGTATATTAATTTAAGCTTGTTTAAAACTGAGTATAGGTGAAATTAATACAATACTTTTCAAAGCCGCAAAAGCAACGAATTCATTTTAATTTGGAGAATTGAGTTTTTAAAGAACCAACATTTAATGGAAAAACACTGTCAGTCGCGATATAGAACGGCTTGGTTGCAAAATACTAAAATATAATTCTATTGTTGTTGTATTTGCATTTGCAAGGTGTCTATTCCAGGAGCGACAGTCCTCGTTTCTAGTAACTTTTTGTTTGAACGAAATTGGATGGAGTTTTCGGTGCAGTTCTTTTGATACCTGAACTTTCGCCAGTTCCCACTCCAGGCTTGTATGTCCTATCACCTCCTTATCATTTACGGATAATCTGAAGCTAAGAATGTTTCATGGTCAATAATGTTTTCCTCTTGCCTCTACTGCTGCCACCGGCTTATGATACACAGGCACAGGCATGGAGATGTGGTGCAGGTTGCCCAGCTGAGTTGTTTACATCACATATCTGCCGCATTGTTGCCGCTTTGTTTGGGCTTTCGTTTGCAGCACACAAACATGCAACTCGATGCTAAGCCGCCCGTCATTACAGAGACTTGGCCAATATGTTTGTGTGCACTAACAATATGAACAACAACAACGGCAGCAACAACAAAAACGACAAAAGTAGCAGTAATGAGAATAATCGCAATAAAGTGAATAAGTCTAATTTGCAACTTGTTTTGTGGTTAATTAACAATTGATGAAAGAGCAAATGCCGACCAACCAACCGAATGTACATAAGTAGGTGTGTGTGCGTGTGTATGTATGTTTAAAGGTACATATGTACATATGAAGCTCTGTAAGTAATAGCAAATGAATGAATGAAATTTCTGGTTTAGCGAGTGAGTGAATGAATGAAAGTCTTAATAAATGATAGTACAACCGCTTGGCTGTTGATCAATTAATTGGTTGAAAATTGTTTACGTACGCAAGGGAAGTGTTAGTCGAGAAGTAGGTAAACTCACATCAATTGGAGTACAACTAAAGGCTAGCAAACAACGTGTTATTGAAATAATTGTTAAATAAAAGTACTAAATCTATGCCCAAAATGAGCTTACAGGCACCAATTTAAAAAACCTAATCGTATGTTTACGTATTGTACAGAGGTTAGGTTTTGGAAAATTACCTACTTTTGGGCCAAATAATTTAGGTCATACAGACTAAATTTGAAGAAATGCATTTCAAATTGTTTTTACAGTCTTACGAAGTCAGTGAAGGCAAAAAGATGACTCAAACAATGTAGACGACCCCTACAAGTGATAACTTAGTGAGAGATCACCACTATGAGATCACCAGCTTATTCCTGTAAATATTGGTCTATAATAAAAATTTGGGGAAAGTTTCAAAATGTTTTCACATGAGTATATGACGTCAAATAAGATTTGTTTTTATGGCCTAAAACAAACCGCTCCACAAATCACAAATTTGCTCGAAAATCTCTTACAATTCAGCATCCACCCAAACATATTCGAAAATTTAATTTTTCTCAGTGCAAAATGTGATAGCAATCATTACCAGATTACAGCATTTAAACAGTCATAAGGCATCTTTGTGGACATACATATTTCCCACTGAATGTCGACAACATAAACAATAGGATGGAACACCGTGTTGACCCACGAATATCAAAATGTTACTGAAGCGACGAATGCGGTCCATAATGGAATTCTGCTGGTTGTAGAAATGGGATCTGCATGCCAGAAAGGTGAGAGAAGTAATAGAGTGACCATTCCGACAAGAGAAAGGGGAGATGGAATTGGTAGAGTGTGAAAATTCTACCAAAAATGTAACCATCGAAATGGAGAGCTGATGGTGAAGATGATAAGACAAGACCGCGTACCCAAACATAGAGGACGGCATAGAATTCGAATTTCTCAGCCCAGTCTTAAAAAACTGAGAATCTTTATTGCAATCTGTTCAATATTCTGGGACAAAGGATCGTGTAAAACTCCATCGTCGGCACCGCATTAAAAATAGGTACGAAGTTGACATAGACATCAGGGGAACAAATACTCTGTCGGTGACTGTTCCCATCGCAAGTATAGATAACGAGTTTTCGAAGTATGGATTCCCAATTGGCGATCTCGACTCTGTTGGCAAGATCAAGTCTGAGAACGTCTGACATATCGTTTTATAACTAACAAAAGACGTACCGAAGCGTACGTAGTTCTACTTAACACACTGTAAAAGTCATATGAACAAAGAATATTTTATGTTTACGAATCTAGAATATTTATTGGAACAGTTACACACAAAAATATTTTTATCATCGAAATCTAATTAGATTATAATTGTGTATTTTATTATAAAACGAATGTAGCTAATTTTATTGAAAAAAAAAAAAAACATAGTTGAATAAATTAAAATAGAATATTTGTTAACCCTTTCGCCCCTACTGGGATCATATGTCCCAGCGAAGGTTCGTCTATCATGTATCCCTAACATCTTCCATATATTTGAGTGCATACAATAAAATCAGGGGATTAAGACAATAAATGTTTACGGGCTTTTTATTTGAGGCAATTACTCTTTTTGTTTATTGAAATTCTGTTTCCGTTATTTCTGTATACTACAGGACATGTAGCCTAAGGCCACCATATCCTATTTGGATAATTAAATAAAACATACTGAGTTTTCGAGTATTTTGAGTAAGGAAACGATGAACCTTAAAATTAAATCTTTACTCATATTTGTATTGATTTTTATATAATGAAAATAGTTTAATTATTTCGCCTAATAGAAAATACATACATAAATATTAACGAGAAATATCGCAATACTGTGGAACATCGATAACTCCAACATCCATATGACGAAACACTTCTTGAGGCACTTAAGCAGACAAAATCCTCCAAACTATTTTATAAGTAATTCCATAACTCAAAGTCTCCGTAAGTCGAATTATTCTACGGGTGGTTTCAGTTATGGAAGTGTGACTGTATAGAAAAGTCACGTGTTACTAATCTCCGAAACCGTCCAAGCGATTGCTATTTTCAGTGTGAAAATTTACAGTTTTGATAAGCTCACTTTTGCCATTACGGGGGCAGATGTTTCAACACCTACGATAATATAAGTTTGAGTCGAAAATGCCTCCGAATTTTTTGAATTTCCATAATCTTATCATTCCAGCCCATAAAAGCTCAATCTATCATCGATGTCATAATCATAAAATTGTGTCTTGTCCAAAATTCACATGCAGTTCCAAATATAAATTGAAACATTCCTTTGGGAATGGACACAAACGTGGCCCTCGCACACAAGACAACGAAAACAATTGCAACATGCCCCAAAACACCACAACAACAAGACGTGTGGCGCTAAAATGCTTTGAAATTGGTCAATTCAGTGCATGGCACAACACGTACGACTGCATACACAGCAGTAAGGCCCGCACTAATTGTAAATTGTTTTCACAGAATGGAAATGCAGACCAGACTCAGACAGGCAGATGATATTGTTTGCTGCCAATGAGCATAATTTAGTGAAAATCCAGTAGCAGTTTCGAAATCATCATCACAATCAACAGCAGCATCGTTCAACCGATCAACTTATTAAATAACGCACATGTACTTATTATGTGCGGCATTAACATAAACTACGATACAGTCGGTCTGCCACTGTGCTCCATTCCGACGGACAATTTCAATTCAATTTCCATCCATCCAAATGATGCAGAAACCTTGAAGACGATGGATGTCTTGTTGCTACTGTTGTCGTTGTCGTTGCTGCTGCTGCTGCTGCTTTAGTGTTTCCAACCGATTTGCACGTACGTGCTTCAGACAAATTCAATTTATCCATAATCGGGCCCAAACAAAATCCATCCCATAACTGCACAATGAAAACAAAAAGAAGCCAAACTAACATGAAATCTCTGCCACATTTAAACGAACAGAGCCGGGGAGAGAGAGAGAGAGGGAGCGGAGATGCATCTATTGAAACAGTAGCCACTAAATAGGCAAAAGTGTGTGATTTTGGTTTGGGATCAATCGAAAAGGTCTCTAAACACACAAACACCGCCAAGCTTAACAAGATGAAGCTCATCGCCGGCATCATTATCGTTGCCATCATATTCCGATGATGAAGAGGAGCCACTGGATGAATGGCTCCGATCATGATCACCGTTGTTGTTGTCTCAGTTCACGCTCACGTCCACACAACGCTGCGCACACAGCATCAGAAACCGTTTTCCCAGTTTAGCATATCCATTGTCCACAGACGGACGGAGCATACAGACCGTCACATCATATTCAGGCCAATTTCTGGCGAGATCATGTCGCAATTGGCTGTCCGGCCATACACAATTGAGAAATTGATTTGGTTTCGTATGTCTGTATCCGTACGAATGTCTCGTCAGTTTCGTTGTGATTGTTTTTCCTTTTTTTGTTTTTGTGCTTTCATGCATTTCAATAAAGATTGCGTTAATTTTTGTCTGTTTTTATACCCTACAGTGTAGGATAAGGGGTAAATGAAGTTTATCATTCCTCTTGTAACCGGGGAAAAACGTAAATTCCTGTAACGAAAAATGTTAATACCGAATTTCCACGACTCCCTTTGTAACAGAAAGAACATTTCATTAATTGTGTTGAACGGATATTAATTTAAATTTTTTGAAATTGTAAAAAAAAAAATCAAATGAAATATACAAAAGGTAATTCTGTTGAAATTAATTAAGAAAATACATTCAATAAAGTAACGTATTCCTTTTAGTGTCGTCTGTTAATTTGTTTGTCCAATGTACGAGCTCATATGAAATATCAAAATATCCACAACTACGATTGACAACAACAGGTGTGAATGAGTTAGAGATGGGATGAAAAAGGGGCCATGAGGGGATAAAAAAAGAACAAAAAGGGGTAAAATACAAAGAAGTTCAAACAATTGTGGGGGGTTCTATAAAAGTTTTCTCGTATCGTTAAGAAAAACTTTCATGTTTTAACAATGCGTTAATAAAATCAATAAAATAAGGACACGAATATTGACAAACTAAATTCCCTAAAAAAAATAACATTCACATAACCACAACTCTCAAAAGACTACGCGCTAGTAATGCAATAACACACTTAAGTGATTAAACGAAATCGCAGTCATATTGTTTATGCTTTGGTAGGGGGTAGCAGAGATTCGGTCCGGCCAAACCTAATTCCATTTATTTCCACACACACTTGCTGGTGTTTTTTTTTTTGATTGTTGTGATGATCGTCATCATGATTGCGATGGTGTTGATGCTCCTCGCATCGCAGTCACACGTTGCGACGATGTCTGACTGACTGACCTCACTACTTCTGTTACGCTTTAACCAGAAACTCATCAGCATATTGAGTCCACGCTGGATGGCTGATACTCGTGCACGATCTGTACGTGATCATCAAATATGTATGACAACGATTGATCAATGTGCCAGATGATCATCATGTTGCAAATGGTCATTCGTTAGTTGGTGGTGTGTTAATCATCATATGATTATTTCGTGAAGAGAGAGAGAGCAAAATAAAAACAAAGAAATGTCGGTATTGTGGACTATTACAAAAGGACTTGCCAATTTGAAACTTTGTTGCATGAGCTCAATTTATAAAAAAAAAGAGAGTGACTTTTCTACTTAATCCAAAAAAAAAAAACAAAAAAAATAAGTGGTAAGAGTTTTGCTGCATATTAAAATCATATGTGCACCCAAAATAAAAGCCAATGAAGTTAGGATAACAAAAACCAGAATGAAAATCATTACAAAAATATCGTTAAATATAATTGAAATTTTGAAGACTTGAATTACTACGGAAAGTAGAAGAACTGGCAAGTAAATGGTTAAAGATACAATAATGCCAATGGCTATGGATGGTGTAATGTTGTAGGTGCAAAGTAGTAGAAATATATGGAGGCGAGTAGAAGTTCGGTGTGGAAGGTCGGAGAAATGACCCATATAACTGTTACTTTCAAACCGGTGTTGAACTAGCTTTTTCAAGTAATTAATAAAAAATTGAAAAGTAAATTAAGCTTAGTATAATGTTCGTAGTAAAGGGAAATAAAAAAGTTTAAAATCTTAAAAAATCCGAAATTTCCGCGTGGGAGACAATTTGCTTGCACATTTCGTATGCCTCCTTTACATATGCATAACAACGAAATCCACCAGATTTTTTTGGATTTTCTTCTTCATCGGTAAAAAACCCAAATAAACCTTTTCTTTATGTTTTAACCGATTATTATGGCGATGATGAATTCTTCTGAAAAATTCATTCATTTGTGAATTTTAGGAAAGCGGAAGATAATCAACACTACATTCTTTAGTATTGAAGTTCAGTCAATTGGAAAATAGATAAATCTGATAATCCAAAATTGCAATTCTATATATTTAATATGATTAGTTAACCGATTTTGAATAGGAGCGTACATTAGTTTCATTATAAATGGTTTTCCAACAAGATGTATTATTTTGAATCTTCCGATATTTCGGTAGATGTCACTTTTTAAGCTTTTATTCTTTGACATTTGACAAACGATTGACAAAAGATACACGCATCAGAAGCGCATTGAAATTATTAAAATTCACTACAAAAATGGTGAAAATCTTGCAGTCACAATTCGCAAAACTAAAGCATTTGCGCAATACAGAAATTGGTGGAAAAATTCGAGCTGTTGGGACATTGGCTCAAGAAGAACTGAGAATATTGCTGCTGTAGCCCAAAGTATTGAAGAAAACCCAGGTTTGTCCATTCCTCGTCGTTTTTGGAATTGGTCATTCCACTAACCGTATTTTGCATAAAGACTTGGGTCTTAAGGTTAACACAAGAACTCAAGCCGGCCGATCTTCAACAACGTCGTATCTTTGCTGATTGGGTCTTGAAATACTTGAAAATTATCCGGAATTCCATCGAAAAATCACCTTGATTTCCCATTGCCCATTTCCACCACGGTGGCTACGTCAACAAGCAAAAGTGTCGAATCTGGAGCTCGGAAAACCCAAGAGTTATTGCTGAGAAGCCTCTCCATCCTCACCGTGTGACTGATTGGTGTGGTTTATGGTCCGGCGGGGTCATTGGAAATTACTCTTTCTAAATTGAGGTTGGATCAACAGTCACGGTGAATGGATTGCGCTATCGAGAGATGATTAGTGAGTTTTTATGGTCGGAGATGGATGATGTGGATCTGGACAACGTTTACTTTCAACAAGACGGCGCTACGTGCCACACAAGCAACGAAACCATTACTCTTTTGCGAAAAAGTTTCCTGACCGTGTTATCACTCGAAGAGGTGGCCACCGAGATCTTGTGAGTTAACACCTTGCGACTTCTTCCTTTGGGGTCACGTTAAAGATAAGGTCTACACCAGCAGCCCAGCGTCGTTTCCAGATATTTGCGATTTGGTTATGGAAAATTTCCTGACAAGGATATGGTCTTGTAAGCGTGGTCGTGTAGTTTTTGAGATATCGGAGCTATTGATTTTTTTGAGATGTACTTTTATTGTGTATGCTTAGAAATTAATTAACTGTTTATCTCTCTTGAATTTAACGAACAGTCAATAATCCTCACGTGAAACAGATTTCATTTGATTTCACTGCTCAATTTATTTCCTTAATCAACCACAAATCTATTGCTCTCAAATTAATAACAAAATACTGGAACAAAGTGGGGTGATAGGTATCACATACAGTCTGCCCTATCCTTAGCTCAGAAGTTTTACTTGTAAAATTTAAATATGTTGTTGTCATATTTGTTTTTAATTGTTCCCACAAACTTTTTTTTTGGTGTTATGTTGGTTCGTTTGTTCCAGTTGTATAACCATTTGAAATTTGAAGAGCTTATATGGTGTTTCAAATGTAATTCCACAACTCACAATAGTTTCATTTACATTTTTCAAAATGTTTTTTTTTTAATATAAATTTAGATTTTGTTGAATACAATCCTTTTTTCTCTGGACAATTTAAAAAAAAAAAAACAAAGTATGAATCAACCGTTTCTCATCATTTTAGATTATTATCTGACATTCAAATTTTCCTCTCTAGTCGTTTTGACTCTAAACGAAATGTATGTTCTTTTAAAATCAGTTTTCTTCTTCTTATTGTTAATACTGGATTCTGAAAATAGCGTCACCACTCACCTTGATCTTCATCGAAATTTTTGGTTGATAGCTGGAACAATGCATCCAATGGTGTATCATTTGGAGTTTTAATAGTTTTCTCGAATGCACTCTTGGTACTGCCCTCCGTCTCCGCGTTCGATAAGCGTTCATGGGACAAGCGTGTGCTATCATTTCTGTCCACATCATCATCACCACCCTCATCACTGCTGGCCACATTGACTTCCGGCGAACAACACTGGCTTCCGCCCGAACTGGAATCACGTGATCCGCCACGTTCGGAACCATCCTCGGAGAGTATAATATTCGGATCCATGCTCATTTGTCGCATCAGCTGAGCCTGAGCGTGAAAGTGTTCCTGTAGCTGGCGTTGATAGTCCCAGGCCAAACGTTGTTCGTAGTGCAGGAGGGCCGGTGGGAAGAATGGGTGTATGGGAAGGGATGTTGAGGGGGAGCTGGATACGGTGGCCAGACGCGACGGGTCTCCCCATGAGGGCGGTATAACTTTGTGTATAGAGGGCAACTCTAGCATTAATAGGGACGCTGCGGTGGGGCCTACGACAGACGCGGGCATTGCATGTGTGCCTGGAATGTTGCTGAGTATGGATGGCACCGCAAGACCTGCGGGGATGGCTGAAGGAGGTGGCGTTGTTTGCGTATTTCTCGATTCTGTAGCATCTTCCGTTTTACCCAATATATCGGCTATAGAAAAACTTTTCACTCGTTCATTGCTTGATTTGCGTCTTTGGGTCAAAGGAAGACAAAAGTCCCGATTTTGGGGCGCTTCCATTTGGGTCTTCGGTCTTTTCATGCCCGGCATGATGTGGAAACCATTCTGAAGCGGGGCTCTCGAGGCTATCAGCAGAGATGGCCGATGTGTTGGAGGAGGGCTGGGAGAGCCAACTGATATCTCCGACATGGCAGGACTGCTGGGACGTATCATGGTCATTGATTTAGGGAATTCTTCAAAAACAAGCGAGTAACACTTTTTTTATTTAATTGTAAACATGGAACTTAAAACGAAAAGGTTCTCAATTTGTATCATTTTGTTTTTTTTTTCTGTTTCCGTTTTTTTTCTATTGTTCTGGAAAATGTCGAGGATTAATTATCACTTAATTTTTCGTTGTTTACTGATCACTTCAGCAACAACAAACACTCTTTGATATCAATATTTTGATGTCAATTTTCTATTTATTTTTTCTTCTTTTTTTTTGTATTTTAATCAATAGAAAAAATGTAAATTGCGTCGGCACAACGTGTAGCCGCTTTTTTGTGGCAACGCAAAAATGGGCGCCCGTGAAACGAACGAGAGAGCAACTGCTTGCGAAAAGGCCAAGCACAAACAAACTGGTAACACTGTTCTTAAGAGCACAAAAACAACACAACCAAGAATGCCGCCACAAGAAAGAAAACTGGTTTCTGCAGCACACACGCACACAACCACAAAATACAAATTACGTCGACAGCAACAGAGCAGCAATAAACGTGAAACAGAGCACACAACCAATTCTCTCTGCCTATGCTGGTGGCAAACGCTCTCTGCTGTCCGTGACGTCACCAATCCAGTTTCATTCTTATTGGAAGTACGTCAGGCGTCGACTCCGTTGTAGTATTTGCCAACGGATAGACAGAGATGACTATTGTCGAAATGTGGCCCTCAGTAAAGAGAATGAGCGCTATGAATAACAGCCAATCAGAGTGGGGAAATCCACACATCTGCAGTCGTCATCCTCCGATATGTGTTTTGTGTGTGTTTTTTATTATAAATTATGTCGGAGTGTGTGTGTGATCATTTTATTGTTTTGGGGATGTATTTTTAAAGCTGTCATCGCAAACGTCATCAATTTTTAGCAATTTGAAGTGTTGTGTGTGTTCGTTCCCCTTTAATAGCAGTTGCAGAGTGTGCGTGTTTGTGTGTGTGTGCGCCGCTATGAGAGTGCGTATGTTTGGCTTGCCCTCATGTTGGAATGCTTTGTTGTTGCTGCTGCTGGTATTTTGGCGTCTTGAGATATATTAAGTTTTGTTCCACTCGGTTGCCTGCGTTAATTGTCGTAATTGTGCCGCCGTCGCTTATATGCTTCTTTGACTTTGCCTTCGATTTGTTTCGTTTTTGTTGTCCACATTTCATCTGGTTCTTCTTGCTCTGGTCTCGTCGCTCTCTCTCTCTCTCTCTCTTTCCTACACTACTTGACCAGTATTGTAATGCTATCCTTGTCGAGTTGTTCCGACTGGGTGTGTATGTGTGTGTGTGTGATCCTTTGGCGCTGCTTCAAATGTCACTAGTAACGAGTGTCTAGTTTTCTTGCCTTGCGTCCGTCGTTTTTTTTGCCAGACCGTTTGCCTGACTTTGTCGGCTATTTGGGTCTTGATGTATTTGCTGACTGCAGCAATTTGCAAAAGTGTTTAATTCTTCGCTACACACACAGTCACGCACAGACACCGACAACACAACAAACAAACAACACCGAAGGTGTCGTTTATACAGCAAACTGCCTCTGTTACCCCCGATTTGGCATCGTTCCTTGACTTATTCCCCCCACCACCCATACACACACCGTTGTTGTTTCCCCAACCCCTCTGGTTGTGGTGTTTAACAACTATTGGGTGTTTGGGGAATTTGTTGAAGTTGTTGTTGTTGCATTGTGTGTTTTGTGAATTGTTCGTTGTTGTGTTTCTTTGTTCTGCTGTTGTTGTTGTTGTACATTTTTAAATTGATTGCAGTAAATCACATTTGTTTAAATAATCTTTTTTGAAGTCAACCGTTCACAAGTCGTTTTTCATGTTTAATACAATTTGTAAGTTATACATTGCTCACGTCTACACACACACACACACACCGATGCGCGTTCTCGCACACATTTGTACAATGGCCATTATATGTGTCGTTGCAACATTAGCGAGCAGCAGCACACCCTCTGTTTGGTTGTTGTTGTTGTCGTTCGCGCTGTTGGCAGGCAGATTGTTTTGTAGTCCTGTTTTGTCTTTTCAAAAAGCTTCAGCGGTTTCTTTTTATCCCTATAACCGAACTTAATCACGTGACAGTGACGGTTCTTTGCATTGATCCTGTAACGCAGCAGCGAAGTTTCATCGGACTCGCGGTTCAGATGTAATTTGTGTCTCGCTTCGAAGGCGCTGAGGGGAAGTTTCTTCATATAGACAAACACATTTTTGCAAACACTGAATTTAAATGAATAGATGTTAAAAATGAATTTAATTGAAATAAAAAAATATACCCGGTACACCAATGTGTAGTATTGCCGACTTTCGGGATATTTATCATTATTTCATGTTTGAGTGTTCATTACGAAATCCTGTTCCTTCGGGACTTTGTTCATAAATTCAGTTTAAGGCAGATAGTTTGTGTAAAATTGTAAGGGCCTTCAGTCCTACTGACTACGCCTCTGTGCAATAATACAAAACTTAAAGATATCAGAAAGAGTCCACAAGAGTGTGTGTGCATTTCATATGCATCACATGCAAATTTCATTTGAAAATTTCCCAACTTTCTTCACACCCCTATCCAGGGAGCAGGTCCGTGTTTTTGCGGTTCATTGTTTTAGCAACATTTGCACGCAGACAGTCGCCGTGCCGCACTCGGCAAATGCGAACTGGGCTGGCGTGGCTGACTGACTCTTCAGTGAAATTATGTAATGGCACGGATAAATACCGACGATTCTCTGCAACGAACGATACAACAAAAACAAAGAAGAAAAATGCTAAAACCGGAATCGATTAATAGTTTTTCTGTGTTTACATTTACACACGGGCACACACATACAGTCACACTTTGTATATCCATTATTTCGTTTAGTTTTTCAACCGTTTATCGTTTGTTATTAGTTGCTTTTCCATGTTTGTTTGTTTTTATTGTTGTTGCTGGTATTATTTTCATTTCATTCATTTTCCACTAAAAGATGGCGGCGGTTTTGTTGGAAGTGTCTGTCGGTCTTTATACTTGTATGTACATAATTCGTTAAAAATTTTGATTTTTTTTTCATATTCAGATTAAGTCGAGTCATGTCAGACATTTGTACAACCATCCATATCAATTTACTATGATTTGTGCACAGTGTTTTGGAAAAATGTAATGAACTAATTTGGAAAATATCTTGTGCGTAAAGAGAAGAATGGATGACATAAAATATGGTAGGTATTTCGTTCTGAATGTCTAGGTGTGCTTGACTACGCCTAATTGTGTTTTTTCTATTTTGCAGTCTGGGACTTGTCAATCTATTAAAATGCTTTTATGCGGCCCGGTAAGCAAGTTGGTAGCGTACTTGTAATTGTCTAGTATTGGCCCAGGATGTCTTTGACATCAATGAAAACAAATGACAAGAGTCAAGAAAACTTAATTTGTATTAGATGTTTAAGTTGGTCTAAACGATGGATACCATGTGATATGTATGTTGCCAATCGCCTAAGATGCATCATAATGATGACATTGCACATACTGTTCAACCATTTTGTCAAATCTGTGAGCTTCTGAGGCGTCCACCATTGTCCGTTCTCAAATTATGATTAATCGCTTGTTGATTACGGCACGCAGTGAAACATCGAACCACTGCAGGGCTTCCTCTGAACACTGTCGACGACGAACCACATATCGTTAAAGTTTTACAATTTCAACAAAAAGCGCTTTTTTAATTGATGTTTACAGTGTGTACAACTGTAATTATTGTTTGTCAGCCTTTTAGACATGAAAACTGAAACTACTGCGACGACGTACCACTAAACTATGAACAAGTACTTAGGGTACACTACGTCCCTCCGCTCGACCGTCCGTCTGACTGCCTGACTGACTGTACGTACACAAATATTTACTTACCTTCATATTAGTGTTTATCTAATATGTACATTACCTAATAAGTATGGTGTGCGAGTTTATTAAAACCGACCATTGGGGCTATATAGACAAATATATATGACACGATAATTGGCCAACAAAAGAAAAAACAAAAAACGAAACCTGCATCGCATCCTCGTCAAGAGCAACAACCAACAATCGATGTTAAGTAAATATTTGATAATTTGCATTTGACGAACGACATGACTGGCATTAGCGTTTAGTGGCTTTGGATAAAAGCGGAGAAGGATGATGGTGGATAGCGCGGATAATGGCATTTTCATGTTGTCTGAAATAATCGTTTTGAAGTTTTAAACCCCCCCATTGCCGTGTTTTGTTCGATGATCAATCCTATAATTAACAGTTTTTATTGAGGTCTTTGATTTTTAGTCGTAGAAATAACTATAAACAAGTTATTTTAATATTTGCTGATAATATCGTGATAATGGTAGTTTGTTGGCGGACATTTAAGTTGTTTGCGGGTACATTGAGTACATTTATCATGATTCTGAAGGGTCATCGCTTTACATTGTATAGCTAAATGGCGGTTGCCAGCTCCAGAGGAAAATATTATGCGGAAATCTGCTCAGATCTGATTATATAGTTAGGTAGGACAACTAATTATATAGAACGGTTCCTATTAGAGAAACATTTTTGATTGAATCAGTGGCAGTCCTTCCGATACGCTACACCAATCTCGTAAACATTTACAATATATAGTGGATAATTAGGTAATAGTTGGCTGCTAGATCGAAGGCCGTCTAAACAGAAAGGGTTAAGAATAGTATAGGTGACGAATGCGAATAGTGACCACATTGTACTATATCTGATTCACAAAAAATAATCAAATGCTCCAACTATCGCTGAATAAGTCGCTTATTCACTGCATAAAAGCTAATGTCTAGGGTCCAATCGGTGACGGATATAAGAACATCTCTTATAAGAAAATATCGCATATAAGAAACACCGTGTATATACTTTCTTGTAAACAATCATTGCTTGTTACACAAAAATCGCTTAAAATAACTTTCTTGTATACGTTATATATTGTGTGGAGGATTGAAGACGAAACTCGACGAAATGATTCTTACTTGTCAGGTCGAATAAATCAACTAAATCGTTGAAAGCTAAGCGATACATACCATCTATTCAGCGATTATAAAGCCGCCTTCGTCACGTCGATAAGAGAACATATGAGTGATGTTTCATCAAAACTTGGACTCCTTTGTAGATCCTCAGTAACTCCTGGAACTTCTTCAACATACTGATGGAGAACATATTGTGAAAAGCAGAAGTTAATAAAACAAGCACTGTGAACAGGTAAGGCCATACACTCTCGGCATAAGATAGACCGAGATGTAGATTGTCCTTTTCCAGAGAATGAATCGACAAAGATGGGTCTGATGGTAAAAGAGGATAAGACAAAGCGTATGCTTGCAACTGCTAGGCAAACGTCCCGACTGCAGAAAACTGATATAGTCGGAACAATGAATATAGCACAGCTGCGCCATTTCTAGAAAGAATGATGTCGGCATTGAAATAAAGAGAAGGAAGAACATAGCCCTCTTTAGACGAACTCAAAACAAACTCTACACAAAGCTTACTTATTCCGTGTTTATGGCGCTGAAATATGAATTCATGCGATTGCAGATTAAGCTGTGATTGGTGTTTCTGAGAGAAAAATTGTTCGCTAAATCTATAGCCCAATCCGTGTTAACGAGGAGTATAGGCGTCGATCGAATCGTGAGCTGTAGATCCAGCGTTGCCGTTGATGATACTAAAGTATCAAAATGATACTTTTTTTGGGTCTTGCCACTTTTTTGATAATTTTTGTTTTTAGATCCCTCTATGATTAAATCAATATCTGAATTTAATATCTGAATTTAATTATAAAATTAAAGATGCAGATGAATTTGTGAGCGAATATCAATCTTTGGAGGCTTTAACAAAAGAAAGAATATGGCAGCGCCTTTTCCAAATTAGGGATGCTGAGGAGTTTTGGGGGAAAGTAGGAAAAATGAAAAATTCCTACAACGAGCCCTTGTTCCCTACATTAAATAAATTTGTGTCATATATTTTTAAACTGCCACACAGCAGTGCTTGCGCTGAGCGTATTTTTTCAAAACTTTCTCTTATGAAAAATATGCTAACAAATAGACTCAAAGTTCAGACCTGTAATGAGAGACTATCAGCTCTTAATTTGGTAGATACTGATTTAGAAGATTGGAAGCCAAACCCGGAATTAATTGACAAATTCCGAAAAAAAATTATTCATTACTTCATTACTTTACATGAATTCGTATTTTTTACCTTGTTTTATTGTTCTGCTTACTTTGTACCTAATTTGAAGTAATTTATAAATAAAAAAATCGTTTTAAAACGTTTTATACTTTTTTTAAAAATGATACCTTTTTTTTGTACTTTTTTTTGAAAATGATACTTTTTGTGATACTTTTTGAAAAAAGTCAACGGCAACGCTGTGTAGATCTACATCCTCGAAATGAAATCAAAATACAGTAATTGCGCTGACTGGGCAAAGCCGGTCGAATGAATACAAACGCTCCCACCAAAACGGTATTTGATGACAGCAATCAGATCCTCCGCTGGAAGTAGAGGAATATATGCAGATTATTGGTATTACGAACTGGAGAAAGAACGCACCAGACCGAAGGGCTTGAAAATCATTTATGGGGCAGGCCAAGACCAACAGCAGGTTGTGGAGTCAACTAGGTTAAGTGAGTAGTTTCTTAATAAAAAAATGATGGTTGTTCAGATTCTCAACAAAATAAACATAAAAAGATACAGAGAGATGAACCGACGAAGACAGGTTCGATGGTAAAAGAGGATGCTTGCAATTGCTACGCAAATGTCCCGACGGCAGAAAGCCGACATAGTCAAATCCGGAAGTTGAAACGTCACTTCAGTGGAGAAACACTGTTGCTTGACTTACTTATATTTCCGCTTTGTTTGACACGTTCCACTACTTCAATTGCAAGTAATGGACACGACTACTATTTGCCCACAATTTAAAAAAAAAAAAAAAAAAACATCCTAACTTTAGTTATTATCGTATATATGAGTGCGTTGTCGCCATAACAATCGACCACATGTCCCTATGCACTTATGTACAATACAATTTTCGCCAGTGATTCTCTTCGTATTTAATATCCCCCCCCCCCCCAAACGAATGTCATTGTCAATCTTAATTAACTTCACTTTTCGACAATTTAGAGAATTAATAAAAATCCCGTTTACAAATTAGTGATGCCCTTCGATTGTTGTCTTGGAATTCATACATTTTTGGCACTCAACCACAGAACGCCAAACTATCCGACAGACAGACGAATGGAATGGATGGATCGAAACAATCCAATTCACATGGATTACTTGCCCATATGCGAACATCGAGGGAACAACACAACACTCGACACTGTGGGCCATGTATTGCCACCATTAACACACACATCAGATGGCAACCATTCACTTGGTATTTTGTCGGGATGACAAATTCCCAAGAGGGGCGATGGAAAATGTTTATTTACCAAAAGATGGGAAAACCCACTTCATTAAATTGTCATAAATATTGAAAACATTTGCAGGCACTTCAGCTGCCTCTGCCAGACAGCACCAAAAGTCAACAGCACTCGTATTGAAAATGTTGCTGTGGTTGCTGGAAGGGCTGTGTGCGAGGTGTGGTGTGTGTGTGTGTGTGCAACAAATATCGGGGTTGATAAGTTCGTTTTGGTTGCAGTGTCATTAATAAGTTGACACTTCAACATTGTTGTTGTAATAAAGTCATTCGAATACCTTTGGCACTCCATTGTGTTCGCTGTATTACACCGAAATTTGTCACGCCCCTCAAACGGTTTTTATGTCGGTTTCCGATATTCTTTTCAATTGTGTTTCTAGGGGCACGTAAAACACGCTCACTCACGCTCTCTTAAAATCGGCCAAACGTTTTATGGATTGGTTGACATTCGTGTTGACGTTATTATGGCGGTTCAGTCGTATTTAGAAACTGAAACTGTCACATTTGATTGTTGACTTATAATGGATATTGGCAGAGTTGCCAATAGTGTGACCCACGATATTGGTAATAAACATCTGCCACATTTACCAAAATGGCACAAATTTAAAAACATGTAAAAAAAAATTAAAAAAAAATATTGTACAGGGGATGTGTTATTTTTGTATTCAAAGAAAAATTGCATTTTTTTGAGATAAATGATCGGATGTTTATTTCATAATAATGAGGAAGATATGCCGTTAATAATGAAAAACAAAGTCATGACATATCCTTTTCATGAAATATTCTATAACCAAATCGCAAAGTGGCTGCCCCATTGTCCTCGATAGCCTCACGAATTCTATCTTTGTGATCACCTCTTCGAGAGATAACACGGTCCGGAAACTTTCTAGTTTGGCGAACTGTGACTGGAACATTTTCACCATTTTTGAAGTGAATCTCAATAATTTTAAGGCGTTGTTTGAAGCGTGTATCGTTCCATTTTTAGTAATGGCGTAGTTTATACTTGTCAAATGTCAAATAATAACAGCTTCCGAACACCTCTTGTTGGAAAATCCTTTATATATTTTTTATTACAGTAGAAGTAACAATTTGTGGACTATTTATCAAGGAAGTTATAATTGATAAAACGACCATGACATCGTACAGACATTTCACATTTCATTCTCTACCGTACTATATATGTTGGACTGTAAGCGCATGACCCAATTCCCTGACACAATGTATATTATTGTTTGTCTCGGTAACACTGGTTAGGTAAAAATTACAAAATAAAAAGGTGAAGTTTGATGACTTCAGGATATTATCTAGGCGGAGAGTGATTGAAAAGAAGATTTGGCAAAAATGAGGCACATGGCGTTCGCAAGTTTGTGTGTGACTCTGTCCTCGACCATCGACTAGACACCGCTCTGAACAACTTCTCAGGCAGTGTCGTGCGAATTTTGCATTTGAGATCCATTGGATTTCCATTGATCTTTGGCATCAGCAGGATGTCTCGCCATGCACCAAGTTCGGTAATCGTGTTATCAGCCATCTCGACAACGTCAATTTGCCACCTCAATGCTGCGCTATAACACCGTTGGCCTTTTTTGTTGACAGATTGTAGGCCAAAAGGTCAGAAACTTTCACCAAGGTCTTAGATAATTGGGTTGCCAGGATGCGCCAATGTGAAACAAATTAGTGAAACAAAATCCTTTTCATTTTTTTTTCATTTCCGCTTATCCGAATTCGATTGTATTAAGGAATCCTTAACAGAAAATCTATCGAAATATATTGAAAATATATAATATATAAATATATATTCTTTTGGGACACTTAAAATTGATACCTCGGAACACATGCCTTCCGATCCTTATCACATTGATTAAGTATTTTATGACGAAGTAGTTGTTTAAGTTCCTCGCTGCGTCAAAAACAATCAAACTCATTCGGAGGTGGTATTTGAGGAGACTGGTTTTCTAAATCTGAACCCTGGCCCATAAATGCTCTTTCGCAAATAGCGACTGTAATACAGATCTGTAATATATTCTAGTTGGCCACACAATTCTTTTACTCTCGTTCTCATTACGCTGGCAACTTTGTAAGCCATCTTGCGGCTCTGAGTGTAATTAAGATGATCATTGTATTTAAGTGATGTGTAACGAAATGTCAAAATTGTATTATATTTTAATACCATTCGTATTCATGTCAAACACACACCGAACCCGGCCAGAATATCCTTCAGCTGCCCTTTAAGTGTAACGAATCCATTTCGTCCGTTCCATCGTTCGTTTTGTTGTAACTTTTGTGCACATACATTTTCATTTCGTACAAACCAACCGTGTATCGCCGATGAACTCAATGATCATCAGCACGATTGTGATCATGTTGAGTTTTTAACAAAAACGGAAAAGATAACACACAAACACACTCTGTTCATCGCTCATTTTCATAAAAAAAAAAGAAGAAGGAGACTAGTGTGGCAGTGTTGCTGTCTGGATTATGGTGATCATGATCATCGGGGTATGATCTATCTGATGGATTGTTAAGTGATCTTTAGTGTTTCATTCCTTTTGTCTTGATGTGGTGTTAAGTGCTACGATCTAAATATTAACAGTGCCAAAGATAAAGCGATTTTACGCCTAACACGCACCTGTACGAATGAGGACAGCCAAATGGATGGATGACTCCTCTGCTAAATGCGCAAAAACATTAACATTCGGATGCGTATAGGAAAACTAATTCGTTCGATGTTCAATACCGGCATATCCACATAAAAACGAAGTGGGTAAGTGGGCCCTGAGATCATTACATATATGTTTGTACACATCGAGCCCTTACCGCGAAAAATGCGTAAGCGCCTCTGTTTTCTAAACTGGTTTTTTAATGAAATTCAATAGAAAATTGTCCCAAAATAACAGAATTTAAAAATGTATATTTACAAAGATATAGCAAATTCAATAGAATCGTAAGCACCACACGCCTTAATGCATGACCTCAGAAAAAATCCTTTCCTGTAAAATGTTCTTTTTGGCGATTCGCGGTTAGGGCTCGATATATTAGTTGCAGAATTGGTGTTTTTTTTTGAATATTTTGCGGAAAATGCTATTTTCTCTACAAAATTACAGGAATAGAAAATGTGTTCTTCTCAGGACATTGATTATTTTGAAGAAATCTATTATTTTTCAAAAGTATTACCATAAGAAGGACTTGAACAGTAAATTTGTATTGTAATATTGAGGGAATCGTGGTGGCAGGTTAACCCAAGTAGTCACAAATATTATCCATGTTCTGAAATCCGTTTTAGTCTTAGTTTACTTTGATTATTGTGTAAATATAGACGTGAAATGAACTCGTGCTTTGTGGACATCTCATTCGCAGAGATTGTTTTAAATAATTATTCTCCCATAGGACAACGAGGCCCGATTTATTAACGAAACATAGCTGGTGTTTTCGATTTCTTGTCGTGGAACGCCGCAAAATGTCTCGGCTCCTACTTTGTCAATCATTTAGATCCAATCATCCTTCTTATGGATTGTGCTGATTAAGTGATGCAGCTTCACTCTTCCTGTTCGGTGTTTTGTTTATCCTCCTGTCCGGTATTTTATTTATCCAGTCAATCCGAGTTGCGATTTCAGTCTGGTGGATACGCAAACCGTTTACTTTCTTCAAATGGTCAATATTTGCTCAATGTACATTGAATAATAGCGGGCTAGTCTTTTGCGTAGTGTTTTCAGATCTTAAATCGGCCCAGATTATTAAAGTGTGTCAGTATGGTCGCATTGAAATGTCATGCGGAGCTCAATGATGATTCATTTCTTGGATTTATTACTTTACCCGAATCCTTCATAGATGTCTCTGCGAAATTTCCGTTTCTCTTCCAGAGCTGAAATGGCACGTGATCATTAACCCAGACCCTCCAACATCCAGCCTAACTGTCCACTTCACATACAGATGAAATGCAAACGATTAATCATCCTCCCCGGGAACATCCATATGTCGCATGCAACAATCATGCAATACGACCGACCGACTATGAGTCAGTCTGAGAGTGGAACGAAGTGTTGCATATTGTGATTGTGATTGGCATTAGAAAAAGAATCCAAGTGGTTGAATACTGTCAACATGTCATTGCAATTCAAGATTCCATAAATTATCAACATAAATTACTGCCTCCCAGCCGAAGAAGAGTAAATCACAAGCGATTCCCCGCCTCACGGACCACCACTTATGCCACACACAAACCCATTAAGACTCCAATCACCGCAAAAAGAGGTCGCTCAAAGGCCTCCGCAGACGAACCCACAGCGTGGTTAATGCTGAATTCAAGTCACTCACTCACTAACTCTCCGATCGTACGTATGTCTGTACGTTTGTACGTTGCTGCATGTGTATCGTAATGGCTTTGGAGCAGTGGAGCAAAAAACGCTTGATGCCAATTACTTTTTGTTGCAATGCGCAAAATTGTCATTTGCCACCTTAACGGGCAGCAGCCGCAAGAGTGTGAAAGAGAGCAAGCCGACGAGAGTGTGGTGATATGCCGCTTTAATGTTTTTGGGCCACATTAAAGAGGAAAAACCAGCGCGCAACCGCCACGAGATAATGGATGCGATTGTTGAAGTCGATTAAAGTTGCATGGCATGGCATTTAACGAATGTTGCATGAGCGTGTAGTACCGACTGCATGCGGGCACTGGCATATGTGTGACTGCCAGTGCCCGTGATCTACGCCTGAGATGGGCAGAATAGATTGTATCGCTTGGTGTGTTTCTATGTGCGAATTGTTGCATTTGCATGTTGCTGGCGGCATTTTTGGCCGAATTGCGTGTGATCTCTTGTTTGCCGCCAAAGTGAAAAGGAATCACAATTACTGGTAATAGAAGAGTAAACAAGTTTTCAATAATAATTCCAATGGGCTTGGAACGGATTGACATGTACTTGTTGCCAGCGACAAAATTTGAATTCATATAAGTTGTATGGATTCAAACGCACATCTAAGTGCGATTCTTCGTTGTGCAATGTTCTTGCTTAGTGTGACGGAAAGCTCTGATATCTGTGGAGCTCTTAGTGAGATTGCAAAACATTGCAGCAGTATTGAAACATCAAAGAGGTTTTGTTACTAATCGGGATCTATTCCTCCAATTATGGTTTTTTTTTTGTTGTACGGACCAGGACTAAGAAATAAATTAAAAAATGATGCTACAGACAAATATTTGGCCATAGTGAAAATTCGTTGTAACCTCTTACATATCCTCACGGAGAGGGTCTTCTTCGAAAATCAACACTTAATTCAAAAAAAAAAATCGCCAAACTTCAAAATCTGAATATTATCTAGTCTCAATTCGATTGTAAATGCTAGAGTTTGTTGATACTTCACGCATAAGATACCAGCCTTTAAACACCCAATGCTACTTGCGGCCACTGTGCATTTATTGAAGGACGTGAACTACATGGACATAATTTTGGACGGAATCCAGAGGAAAAATGCGTTTGGGGAGAAAATTGGACTACAACCAAAAATCGTGCATTGAATATGCTCGGTAATCTATTGTTGACATAAGTTGACATTGTGGTACTTCTGTTGCCTCACATAAGGATTGGACTTGGACATTGCATAATATGATTTTGTCTTTCTTTGGTCATATTTGGGAAACCAGCCAGATATCGAAGTGCAATTGTCATTAATGAAACCTAAGGTACAGTACTACAATCAATGGTATGAATCGAAGGAGCCGCGTCAACTTCCATAGGTTGAACGATCTTCCATAGAAATGGATCTGGGAAACCTGCTAAGCTAAGCAATCAAATATAGTCCACATGATAACTATTGCATTTTGAATGCACAAAATATCGATTAAAACGAAATTTCAAAATTACTAAAAAATCGCCAAAATTCGTGATTTTTGAAAATAACATATAACTTTTTTGTGTCACATAATAATTTTCAGATTTTGTGGATTATATATACTGTGGATGGCCGTGGTGTGTTTGGTAGAATTATACATATTATATAATTTATAATAATTTTAATTTTGTCTTTCCTTGGGTCTATTTCGGAAACTAGCCAAGGTGATTTAACCTTAGTTTGATCAGAGGCAAAATTTGCGTGCAAATCATTTCAAGTATATGTTAAAAATTCGACAATTTTGAATAAGTTGGACAAATGATGCAGTAGCTTGTAAACGTAGTTAACTTGAAAATCCAGTCTATTCCAGCTCGTCTGGCAGCCCTAGTAATGTGGTTAGAGCCAGTACAAATTGAAAAACAAGCATCAGCCAAATGGCCACCATGACCACGCTTACAGGACCATATTCTTTTCATAAAATTACCTATAAGCAAATCGCAAATTGGCTACCCTATGTCCTCGAGAGTCTTACGAATATCATCTTTGAGTTCTTGAATCGACGCTGGGCTGTTGGCGTAGAACTTATCTTTCACGTGGCTCCAAAGGAAGAAGTCGTAAGGTGTTAAATCACAAGATCTCGGTGGTCAATTGTGATCACCTCTTCGAGAGATAACACGGTCGGGAAACTTTTTGCGTAAAAGAGCAATGGTTTCGTTGCTTGTGTGGCTCGTAGAGGCGTCTTGTTGAAAGTAAACATTGTGCAGATCACTATCATCCAACTCCGACCATAAAAAATCATTAATCACACCTCGAAAGCGCAATCCATTCACCGTGACTGTTGATCCAACCTAATTTTCGAAAAAGTGAGGTCCAATGACCACGCCGGACCATAAACCGTACCAAATAGTCACACGTTGAGGATGGAGAGGCATCTCAACAATAACTCTTGGGTTTTCCGAGACCCAGATGCGACAATTTTGCCACCGAGGTGGAAATGGGCAATGGAATGATGTTTCAATGAAATTTCGGATAATTTTCATGCATTTCAAGGATCAGCAAAGATGATCGGCCGGCTTGAGTTCTTGTTTTACCTGAACTTCATAAGCCTTAAGACCCAAGTCTAACTATAATATTTATATTTACACCGAATATTTAACTTGCACGTTGATTTATTTGTTCGTTAGTAAATCAAACGTGATCCATAAACCAAAATACACTTACCATATTTATGTCTCGTTTGTTACAATAGACTACTACAGAATAAGGTACATATCTGATATATATTAAGATTGATGGGGAGGAGTATGAAGATATATTTTATTCAAATTGAGTTCACTGAATTTAGGATTTGTTAATTTATTATTTTAATTGAGTGGTTTTTTAGAGGTCATTGTTAGTTCTGTAACTTTCGCTATATTAACTTACAATGAGTATTAAATACTGAATGCATGTCATGTGGCTACACTTAACCAGTATTGCTTTTATCACTACCAGTGAGGAACAACTAATAATGGTCATAATTATGCAGCAATGTCTCACTGGGTGATTCATTCAGTTGCGCCTTAAATTAGAACTTTGGATAGTCAATATCAACAATTACAATAAATATGCTAATCACTATAAACGACAACAACAACAACAGCAGCAGAAAAAACCAAACATAATCATACAGCGACGATGATCACATTCACTCACCGTGAGTGAATGTAAGGCAAAAATCTTAAAATAGAACTGAAAGGAAGTATAACCGAGTTTTTGTGACCCTTATTGCCGTTCCATTCGCCTAATCATTGTCATTAGCTAATGTGTCTGCCACATGAGGTTGCAGCCGCAAACAAACACTTCACAAGCATCCCACCAATACAGACGCTCATGCACGTCAATCGTTTCACAAATTTCCTCTTGGCCCACAGACAAACAAAGCATGAATGAGGAAACTCCTCGCAGAAAAACAGAGTAAACGGAACACAAAAAGTGTCTTACGAGCGAGCAGAGTACGGACACTCGTCAGTCTCACATTCATACGATCCACACCACACCTTGGCAAGAACTCAATCATCGCAACGTGTGCGTCCGGTGTGGTCCATCGAGCCACTCAGTCCGTCTAACCTCAGACGAGAAAAAGCACACAAAAAAATAACGACAAAAACAAACGACAAAAAAAGATGCTGAAGTCATGATCATCAGCATTGAACATTTGCCACAAATATGATGACGATGATGATGATGATGACTGCAGTACCTACTTGTGTTTCTGTATTTGTATATTTCCCGTCTCCCTCCAAGAAAAACAAATTACAGAGACTATAAAACGAAAATGAAACCTAAGTTAAAGGGAAATTGTCGGGGTGTATGAAATTGAAAACTTGTTAACGCTGAACGGCAGCTGAAAATCTTCTCCCGCAACTGGAGCAAAATGGGCCACAGTAAAGGATTTTCAGAATTAATTAGTATTATTCAATACCTCAACTGTTCACGTAACACGGCCCAATTGACTCGGTAATCGTCATCCTTTCTCAGTTTGAACCTTAGAGCAGCTCGAAATACACATCTGTTTGGATTGAAAATTTATATGTTATCATCTGAGGAGCGGTTACCCCGCTTTTATTTGATATAACGTACTCAGGATCGGCTCTGGTATAATAATCCGATATGTTTTAATATACATTGTTATCAGCCCTGTTGATATCCAAACATAAATATGTTGCCTGCAAAATATGTTTGGAACAATTGTTACAGAGGCCGTTTTTTTTTGTCCGTGTAGGTTTTCACCAATTCATACAAGAAAAATAACTATAAGGATTTTCTGTTGCCACAACGAAATCAGAAAACGACACAGAAGTGAAGAGAGGAGATGAGAGGAGAAGAAACGAAACGAAAAAATTCTGATTTCGATGCAATGCGTGTTTTCTTTTCACATTCATATGTGTCTGTAGGCATGTGTGTGTGTGTGAGTGAGTGCGCCAAAGTCATTGCCAGAGCTGTGTTGGAGCCTCAAGGTGGTGTCGGCTATAAGCTAATTGGAAGTAATGTTCAAAGATACCGCCAACAAATTAAGAATGAGTTACCAATTTAACGTTTATATCTCTATTGCAGCCGGGAGCCCCCCAAAAAGAATTTCAAAACAAAGCAGACATGAGAAAAGACAACGAGAGAAAGAGAGACGAGGTGGAGAGGGAATTAGGAAAGGAACTTATGACACAACAAAACAACGCACGACGACGATGATGAGTCTGAGCACTGGACAGACACTGAGTCGTACTCACGGAGGTGACGTAATGAATGATGATCAGACACCACACACTCGGTGGTACGCATGATGTGTTCGATGTCTCAGAGCTTTGACTAACTGCACTCGGTCTTTTTTAGGGATATTGTGTGGCCAAGCTAAGGGCTGGCATTCACTGTGGCCAATTGCCGGGCAGAGCAACAGCTGCATCGGAGGCAACTGCAGCATCTACGATAGCGTCATCATTATTCACTTTATCTTCAGCGAAACATTGTATGAAATAGTCCTTGTGTACGTATGTGGTTTCTGCTATATGATTGTTGGAACGAGGCGGGTCTGAAAATGTAAGCAATTCCATTAAGGGTATTCAGAAGTGACGGGAACCACTTCTTATACAAACAATAACATCACTGGTCCAAGCATGCCAATGGATTTATTTATTAATTACAATACAGAGTAGATTTATATTCTAATTTTGGGTCCAAGGGTAAACCAGGTGACACAGACCATTTTTGTTTTAATTGACTAACGTCGCACTGTGTTAGCGATAGGAAAGAAGGTTATTGGAGGGGGGAAAGAGGGAGTAGTATTTGTTGACGTTGGCCTTAAATTTGATAATGTCATAGCAGGCAGGAAAAACACTTGCAGGAAGATTATTCCACAAACGAACAGTCCGGCTGAAGAACGAATTTCTGTATAGGCGACAGACCAAAACTCCTAGTGGGAATCGAACCCACAACCCCCACAACTGATAGGCAAGCACGCTACCAACTAGCCTACCGGGAACCAATGGATTATTAATCTAAAATTAGAATTCCTGAACACCTACAGGGTTTTCTAGCAAGAGGTGTTATTTTGGTATCGAAAGAAAAATGGATTTTTTTGAGATAAGGGATGTTTATTATTAATAATGAAAAACAACATCAGCCAAATGGCCACCACGACTACGATTACAGCACCATATCCTTTTCATTTTGCTTGTTGACGTACCCACCGAGGTGGCAATGGACCTTGTTAGGTAAGATGATTTTCCTATGGAATTCCGGATTATTTTCATGCATTTCAAGGACCGAAACTGCAAGGACACGACGTTGTTGATGATAGGCCCGCGTGAGTTCTTGTGTTACCTGAAATTTATAAGCCTTAAGACCCAAGTCTTTATGCAAAATACGGTGTAATGTCGTTTGTTGAATGCCCAATTCCAATGAACTACGAGGAATGAACAATGGGATACAGCAGCCATATTCTCAGTTGTTCCTGAACGGGTTTTATTCTTTTTCTTCTTCACCAATTTCTGTATTGAGGTCCGACAAGGTGCTTGACGACGACCCAAAAATGCTTTAGTTTTGGGAACAGTGACTGCAAGATTTTCAATATTTTTGTAGTGAATTTTAATAATTTCAATGAGTTGTTCCATTTTTAGTAATGGCGTCGTTTCTACTTGTCAAATGTCAAAGAATCAAAGCTTCAAAAGTGACAGCTACCGAAATACCGAGTGATTCAAAATAACACCTCTTGTTGTAATCCCTTTACTTACATATTTCCCTAAAGGAACAGACGGGGAACTTCTTTCGAATCAGTGAGCTGTGCTCAATATAATTTGTATACCCACTGACCGGGACCTACTTTTTACAGCCGGCTTCGAAGGGCTAATTTTTTTCTAGGCGTAGAGATAACTCTCTTACACGAAAGTCGCCAGCATTTACGAGGTGGAAAACAGCCACTGAAAAATGTTTGATGGTAGTAACCGGTTTTGAACCTGGGTTCTTCTGTGTGGTAGTCGCACACACTACCATACCACGGCCGTCCACAACCTAAAAACAATTGAAGTCTCTGTCGAAGAATCCAACAGGTCAATATCACCAATGAATGAGAGCCGAAACCCTTGTTCACTTGTCTATTAAACAAAAATTTATTCTTAATGCTAGTGAAAAAAAAATATACACCTTGCTTTATGGTACATTGGCAAAATACCGTGACTTTTGTGGGTGTAGTGTCGCCAAACGTTCAGATTGTCATGCCAAACATCGTTGATAATCCTTGGAATGATTTTGAACGACAGGAGAATACAAGTACATGAGCTGATTTGGGCATGCAATCCGCGCGATTACTCGGCCGCGATTTCTTTACCATAACCTCAACCACCTCATGGGTTATTTGTGGATGTTACATCACAAAAAAAAAACAGTTAACGTCTCCGGGTCAACGGATAAGTGTGTCGGCCAACAAGGTCATGGCGACAGTTTTTTGCGGCTCTTTATCACGAAAAGGGTAAAACGGTCATCTAGAATATTATTCACAGATGTTGTTTTCATGAAAAAGGACAGCATTTGGTAAACTAAAACTATTCTCCCATTCAGATAACACATCGAAGCTGTGGCATAGGCGAGGAATTACTCCATCATTCCCCATATTATCTTGATTTCGCCTCCTCCGTTTATTAAAAGTTATAAACCTGAGCATATTACTCGGTGGAGAGAAATACACATCGATCCATACAACCACATATCTATTATTCCAAAATTACGATGTTGTTCTCGTATTAAGTTTTGTACAAATATTTAATATTTCTTCATGGAGTAAAATGTCACGACGAGAATCACTTGGAATGTTTTCATAACACCAAGAACTTAAAAGCCCTGCTTGTTGGATTTTACTTCATGTATCCACGCAATGGAATTAAGAAGTGAACTGCAAAACGATTAGCCTTTTTACCCACCGATCATTCCATCCACATACATCACTTGGAATTTGTTTATCATACTACCGAACTTGCTAATGACAATGAGTGCTCCACAGCCTCGGAACATAATGTAATTGATTAAATATGTAGTTACAACTATACAAGTTAAATGTCTACTTTATGACACTAGAAAAAAGCAACAGCTACAAATGTTTTCCATTCAAAAGTTTCTAATTAATTCAAATGCCACAGACACCTTAAGTCTTAATGAACATTGACCATGTCCCCGCGCTCTCGCTACAGACACCCTTCCCCATCATCACATGTCTGTGCATAAGGCGGTACATCATCATCCAGTCATTGGCTATTAATGACTTTGGTATTTAGCGGTGTGTACGGGTTTGTGCGTCGTTTTTCACTCACACTCATTCCGATATTAATTGCTGTACTCGCTTTATGAAATTGTTCAGTTTGTTGAAGGTTTATTGTTGTGGCACATTCACGTATTCAAGCCCCACCGTGAATGTTGTTGAATGTCTGGACGTTGGACATCCCGTACCAGTTTCGGTTCCCACTGTTTAATGTTTGTGTGCAGTAATGTTGTTCCTCTTTCAGTCGGCATTAAGTGCCTACTTTGTGGCCGTGTTGTCCTCCTTAATATGTGAAAATCATTTGCAATCATTTCATATGTTTCTGTTGCCACGCAACTTTTCTCAAGATATGCGATTCATTCATCTCGCATTGCTGCTGCGCTGTGGTGGTGCTTCCCATGTGATTTTCGTTTCCTGTCCAATTAATAACGGCAGCCACCCCTTTTGATGGATGCACTCAATGTCTCGTAAACACAGTAATTATACAATTTATTTCTAAAACAATAAAAACGAGGCACACGGTAATTTCTTTGACATCTCAGTCAAGCAAAGTTTTAATGTACGATCTCGAAAGGCATTTTGCAGTTGTTGAGAATGGCCACAACTGATGAAACAGTGGCGAAATGTGGTGGTAGATCCAAATCATAATGGCGATAATGAACTATTTCACCCCAAAACGATATAAAACATAATGAAGAGCAGACAGGCCGCCAAAACCAACAAGTTGTATGCATTTTGTTTACTCTTGTGTCAACATAGGACACCATCAAATTAATGTAGACCTCATACAGCCGGCTGTCAAACAAAACACTTCTGGTGTAGCCTTTGTTATAATTACTCTTCGGGATTACTTTTAAATTGAATTCAAAATACCAGCCTGTTTTCCTTTATTACAAATTCGAAGCATTATTAAGTGGGCTTCAAGATACCCGGTCTTCGTGGACTATTTGATACAATATTCTCAGCCGAAGTACTTTTTAAATTATAAGATCTAACGAATAACATTAGTCCAATGGCTACACCGAAAATAAACAAGTTAATTTCTTTGAGTAATTCGATTAAAACATTAATTGTATAATTAAATAAATTATTTTTATAATTGAACATAGCTGAAAAAAGGTGACTTTTAAAAAGAGATGACTAATTGGGTCTTGTTTTTCCGTGTTTTCTGTAACACAAACTTCCCAAAGTGTTAATAAAATTCTCTTTTCATATTAAGATCATCCGGACTAATTGCTTCTGTCCAAGTATCACCTGTTTACCAGTCCGAAACTACATTTCGAGAAATATCACAACATTTCTACCATTCCAATAACAACTTCGTTCCACTTCAATCGCCCGTGTATATTAAAAATGCTAAGCGTTGGTGGTCGATCGATTTTGTCCACCCTGCTAACTGCTAAGCCATATCAAAGAGCAAATGGCCGGAGACTTGCTAATCACATTCGAAATTTATTTACAAATTCAAAGCGTTTGATGTTAAGCTGCAGAATTATTAAAGTCCATTTAAATGCGAAATATGTAAATTTCGGCCGCTACTTCTTTTTACCGAACCAAGAGATTTGCATTGATTAAATTGTTTGTTGTTCAACGATTCGAACAATAGAACGGCATGACTTCGATCTTCTCGTCGGAGCTGCTCAAACAAATGTTGCTGAATTATAAACAAGATATATAATAAATTGAAACATGTTTAGATTAACGTCGCCCAATCGCATCGAATTTAATAAATTTCTCCTAATAAAGTCGATGACAATCGATCCATGTGTGCAGATGACTGTGTCGGTTTCGGTTCTTTGTCATGGCATGATTTCAAATGATTTTGATGGAGCGGAGACTGGTGTGGCCTACAATGGAGCAGTGGTGGCATAAGGCAAAAGTCGCCAAAGTATCGCCAGTCGTTAACGAAAATTAATATAAATTTCATTTTTTATTAATGATTGTGTATAACTGCAAAAACATAAATTTGAAATTAATTAATTACTTTTAAATTCGACAAAAGTCGTAGAAATCCCAGAAAACGAAACGATCATCGACACAAGTTTGATCGAAATTAACCAAAATAATATTAACATTTTATAACGCCGTGTATTAATGCGGGTTGTCGGTTATGGGATAACATTATTATTTACCCTTTAAGAGCATTTTTTAAATTAAAAAAAAGATCAGTTTTTTTTTAATATTTTCACTACCAAATAACTTTTTGGCTGGGATAAAATACTACATCAGCAGATGGGACTGGTGGAGAACAGAGGGACAGTCAATTGCTAAATCCACTGAACTAGAGATTTGATCGCTATCACAAATGTATGGCTTAACAAAAATATATTTATAGAGTAAGCGGAAATGAAAAAAAATATAGAAATTTGTTTCACTTATGAGGGAGTTTTAATAAACAGGACTTCGGATAAAAGTCGCGCGTTTATCCGAATTCGATTGTACTTGCATGTTTTATTCTAAATCTCTTTCAATGACAAATATAGAACTTCTCTGCAATTTCTCCACGATTCTCTACTTGCTGATAGGGACAGGTCCAAATGGGTAATACTTTTTTTTAGATTTTTTTTAAATATATATTAAATCTGATAAGTAGCCGAATTTGTACCTCTATTTCTAAATTGTAAGTAAAAATAGCACTGTATTTCTTGCGACTGAGAGTGTCCCAAAATTGAATAGGCTGTATTGATTAATTAGACTCACTTAATTTTGTAATTGTGTGGTTTCCGTTTTATGAGTTCGGAAGTTAGTCGGAAGGATGTGGTTCTAATTCTTAAAGTAAAGTGTACGACATCACAGCAATACCTGCTGCTAAGGATTCCAATGAGGAGATTCACAGAATAGAAATCGGAATAAAAGTTGTATTTTAATTTTATTTATATATTGACATTCTATATATTAGGAATATATCTCTTTTACACTTTATTAGTGTAACGCATTGTATTATTTTGCACCCAGTTTCACATGGATCTGTTTGAATGGACATTGAAGCCTCATTTAACAGAGACACGTTGTTTTCCTATGCTTTGCATCATTTTATCGCAAACCCACCTAAATTATACAGCATTGCTGTGGGCGCACAATAAAAATTCCGCATAAAAAACCTATCGGTTCCAATGGCCCAGAGTTATATTGAGTAGTATTCGCTCGTTCGGTAAAAATCAGATAACGATACTTTCTGGGATGATTATCGCAAATTAATTTGCATTCAAAGACAACAACAAACAAAACTGAATATAAAATGAGAAAAATATATAAAAATTCATTAAAATTCAAATTGATATTGGACACATTTTCGTGTATTTTGATTAACATTGGCTATCGGAGCCGCTGCGCTGCCGCTGTGGCTAATGACGAGTTCGCTGCTTGTTGTTGCTAAGATCTTGAAATAACAAAAAAAAAAAAATAAACGCGAATCCAAATTTGAATTTATGATTTAGACTCGGGTATAAAATATAAATAAACCTTGTTAATAAATAAATGGTAGTCGCAGTAATATATATAGTGTGATCAGATCGATTATAATATATGTGTGATGAACAGTGGTGTGGCTGAGAGTATCTGGCGGAAGATTTATAGGTTTTTTTTTCTCGCTCTTTATTCAAAACTTGACTATGAAAGACTAACGAGCATGTTGATAAGTAAATTATAAAAACCCTCACTTGGAATCTTAATAATTCAGATGAGACTAGGGCCGGTTCGAGGGCATCGGCCGGAAAAAGGGCTTGTATTTTCAGACGGCAAACCATGGAAATTCACTCCAACCGGTGTTAACTTTTTTTTGGAAATCAATGTCTGTCGTAAACTTCGGGGACTTTACTTTATCTACCAGCATACAAATTATATCATTAATCTGGGACATGTTCCTCAAGATGAGTTCACCTGGGTAGTAAGCATGAAGGGATACTACTCTCTGCTGGGATGTGGTATTATACCACTGTGCACAGGTTCTATTGTATGGTGCTGAATCTGGTGAGTCTGCACACACAGATCCAACAACTCCCAAAAGAACGAAATTGAATTGATGATGGGTCAGGTTAGTCAGCAGCCACCAGAGCAAAGGTACACCAGATATTCATCCATCTAACACAGCCAGCCAGACGAACCATCCATCTACTCGTCGTCCATTTTAGCATCATCCATCTAATCTATCCAACGCGTCCAATGCTGTTAAAGGTGAGCTTCACCGGCTACCGTAAACGTAACTGGCTGATGGCGCGCGGTGAAACATCAAAGGGTTTCGATAGTGCCGTACCAAACCCTCAGGTCGTTTGATTTGACGATGTTATTGCTGCTGCCGCTGCTTACAGCTGTTGTCGTTGTTTTTGTTGTTGTAATTGTATGTTGATTGTTACGTTTTGTTACGTTATTAACACACGCACTCATCACTTAACTCGCTCTCGTGATCAATTTATAATAATAAAAAAAGGAGAAATGAAACAAAAGACGGTTAATCTAAGCGCTACAATTGTTTCTTCAATAACGAGGGATGGGGGAGCACACACAGGGGCAGCTATGCAGATTCATAGATGGATGAATCGATCGATCGATCGGATCACCCGATAGATTGCTTTAAATTTCAAATCGTTTGAAATGTTGTTTTGTTTCGTTTCGTTTCATTTTAATATGTGATAATCATTTGAATATAATCGAAACGATCAATTTCTCTGTTAATAATGCCCCCGAACCATTAAAACACACAAAAGCCATAAAAGCGGGGAATGTCATTTAAATGAAATTAAAATGGAATAAAACGGAGAAACACAAAAGAAGAGCAGACTCAAATTATGCCGAGATAAAACACAACAGTTAAACACAAATCATTGATGATAGCGTGTTTCATTTCCCTATGCTTGTGAGGGCAAAGATGCCCTACACTCTGGCATTTGACATGAATCAACTGTCTGGAGAACAGGTCCAGCATGAAGAGTTTTAGTGTAGTGTAGATGGCACTTCTAAATAACTTTGTCAGTTTGTCACTATGTTTTTACACCCGTGATGAAGTAGTGTGGTCTAGCGTCGTGTGGGCCCAACACACTTCTCTGTGGTCTCAACTGGAAGGTGGTAACCTATCCGCAAATGAATACCGTGATTTATTCGATAAACGATTTACAGTCCTATGTATATCTTGGAATTCAGATGTCAACTAAATTTCTGGATATGAAATGCGAATTAACAACTTCTATTAACAAACCTCAGAATTGTTGAGCTCACGACCGAGATCCAACGCATAATCGGTGGGATAACGTAATCGTGTGTTATGATTACGAAGAATGGCTTTTAAATTTCAGCTTTAGCGAATGCACGACATTTTGCGAGAAATTGTTCTAATGATATTCAAATCCACCACTTCAATACGAAAAAAAGGCACGTTCATATCAAACTAAATATTCTTTTGAATATTTTGACAGGCTGTTCGCCTATTCGTGTGATCAGAACCAATCTTGCTTAATTCAGAAAACATTTAAAAACATTTGCCATTATTTTTTTAAATCGAATATAAACGATGTCGGAGATTAATCTCTCTGTCATTCTGTATTCGTTTGTGTAATGTCCATTGTAGGGTGTCGCTAAGTCTATGTTTACTACCCCACATTGCTTGGCTTAACTGCTTTTATAGTGAAATTCACTTAACGTTTGCTATTAACAATTTTCGTCATTGTTAATCATTCTTGTTATTGCCGTTGTAGCAGCGACCATTTATAGATTGATTGTAATCTAATGATTTGTCACAAATTGATGAAAACTTTTACTTCAGCCGACTTTGAAGCCTCAGTAAAAGGCAAATGATCAGATGGACCCACCGACACGACAGAAGAATAACAACAACAAAAACGTATCTTCAGAGTTAACTTCGATCAATCAATAACGATAAAGCAAGCCAACAACAAGCAGTCAAATGTGTGATTGTTGTAGCTGACGAGTAGTCCGATGATTTGTCTGTCCGTCCCATCTGCCGGTGGTGGGGTCAATGATAGTTTCATTTCATCGGAGATTTATTGATGTACGTTACTCCGGCAATCACCTCACTGATGTTTATGCTGAGCTTTGTTTTTATGGGCAATTAAAAGCGTCTTAAAAATAATTTCTTATTATTCCGTCCAAGTGGAAGCTGTAGCTCACTGCTCGCTGCTCAACGAATTGAAACTCGCTTTGAGTTTTCAATTCGTTTGGGGCACCGTTTTTCACCCAATCGACTTGTTTTTCCTGAACTTGTTATAATTATAGGCTTTTCTTTTCTTTTGTGAATGTTGTTGTATTTTTATTGGCGTCTTTGTCTTGGCGGCCTCTTTTCTTTTGGTTCGTTGTGTATAAAATTGGTTTTAATCAATTCGGTTAGTACGGCGTTGTTGTTATAGTCGATCCTATTGCCGGTATTTATTCGTGGGAGCCGTATTATTTACCTCTGATGTGTGCCGACATTTAGATACTCTCTCCTCCCTCTAAATTTTCTTTTCACGTTTTTTGATAATTAGTTTCGTATTAGGTGTGAATTATGGCATAACTTTGATTCGGAAACGAAATATTATTCCCGATGATTTATTTGAAAGGTGAGATTAGAATATCTCATTGAAAGCATTTCCATCTTTGTGGGCAAGTGTAATAGATCGATATAAGGAGAATATAGTGCCCTTATATTTTTAGTTTATTATAATTTTTTTGTATTGCTTACCTATTTACTACATATATTACAGCTAGGGTTTTTAATTGACCTACCTTTTCTAACTCCCACAAAACGGGAAGTTATGAAATTAATTGAAATAAAAAACACAATTAAAAAAATGCGTTTTGTTTCTCTAACTCCCACAAAACGAGAAGTTATGAAATTTATTGAATTAAAAAACACAATTAAAAAAAATGCGTTTTGTTTCTCTTAGCAAAAACTTAAATATTTACTGCTTGACCCTGGAATGATAGGGTCGAAAATCAAACACTCGTAATTTTTAACCTTTTTATAATAAAAATCTTTAAAAAATCCAAAAAAACATCAAATGTCCAAAAATCACCGGCTGTTTCTGTTTCCTATCACAAATGCCAACATTAACTCAATCCCCATCGGTGTTCGGATATATCCTTGTTTATTCTTATAGAAACTACCTCGTAAAAGTATGTTTATGTTCCAAAGTAGCAAAATACTACACATGTTTTCTATTCAAGAGCTCAAAATCATTGCAAGCCATTCATTACGATTTCGAAAAAAGTACAACTCAGTGTAATATTTAATGCAAAACACAAGAAACGCTCAATCAAAACAAAGAAAAGTAACTTACCTTATTGTACCAAAATATACACAGATTCGTTTGCCACTATTTTCGTATTGTAGACCAATCTTGCATAAGCTCCATGTATGTGCTTCAATGTTTCCGAATTTTATTCAACCACTCGCGACCGCATGATACCAACTCTCCGAACATTCCCGCCGGTTGCTGTCAAACTAAGAACAGTCATTATTATCACACAATATTCTTCTTCGTTCGTTCTTTTTCGTATTCTAAACAAACGCTTCCTTTAATTGTCCATACGTTTTAAGTTTTCACTGTTTATTGAATTACTCGCGACTGCACACAACTCTCAGAAAATGTTCGTCGTTTGTTGTTGTTCTTGCACTCTTCTCCCCCGTAACACTCTTTCATTTGCACTACTTGTTTTGTTGTTGTTTTGTCGTCTCCTGTTTACACACACTTTCGCGACTGTGCTTCCTCTTCCTGCATAAACGAAAACACTGAGATTTATAGGAAGTTAGAAACGTTTTTTGCACAGCTTTTTGACTTTCAATACATACTTTTTTTTAACCACATCATCCAAATTTTGTATACTATATATTCATCCAAAATCTGATTCGATTAATGTGACTTTTGTGAAGATATTTGTAGATGAAACAAGCACGAAATTGATGGCGTCCAAATTGTTCGATTTTCAATTACCAACTAAATGACAGACAGTGATGGCAAATTGTGACATTTTTGCCACAATCAAGTGGCAAACTCAATTGAAGTTTGACACTTTTTTAGAATATCCACAAGTAAAGTAAAATAGACTACAGACTGCTTTAATAAAAATCGTATCATGTTTCTATTGTAAAAGCAGAAACAAAAATATCAGCACTACGTTAAATTTGACATTTTTTTTTCAAAGTAAAATCTTTTCCAGTGTAAAACTCGATAAGAGCGAAAGCAATTGCGACTTCAAACTGTAGAATTGTGCAATTGATTTAAGTGGGCTCGCTGCTAGCAAATCATATTGAATTTAAAGACACCATAGTCTCATACTTATGCTCTTTTAATTTGGTTTTTGTTCTTTTATTTTTGATTTTACTTTACCCGATGCCCGTGAGTAACATAACTTTCTACAACACACTTATAGCACCTTTTGAACGTAGTTTGTCGTTGATTGTTATGCGCTGTTTTAAAAATCATAGCACTTAAGCTTAATAAATAAGTCGAGGTTGATCTTCGTTTAAACTGAAGTTAAATATCAAATTAGTTTTTTCCATTCAAAGTTAAACTAGAGTTTAAACGTCCAATATTGGTATGGACTATAATATATAATTACAGCATGGTGGCCATATGATTGTGACAGCACTCAACGAAAGAAGAACAAGAATCTAAATTACTTTCGTTCACCAAATACGACAAATAAAGAAAATTGCATAAATAATGCTGCTGTGTAATTTTCTTGATGCTGGAATTGATTTCCGAGCACCAGAATTGATTTTTGCACGTGCCAGAGTTCAGTTGGCAGAGTTTTTTAATTCTCCTATTTTTTCTAAAAATCTTGTGTGACCAAAATCAACAACAGAGTTGGTGTTGCTACATCAACAGCTGAAAATGTGGATTATTTTGCCTGACCCCTTAAAAACGCATTTGAAGTTTAAACTCAGTTTTATTGGAAACTGAGTTTAACATAATCGTGGTCTAACTGCGATCTCATTTATTGAGTTTTAGATACAAATTTGATTTCAATGCCGAAGAGTCAATCTTGGCACTATTAGCCCTATTTGTGCACATTAAGTCCGTCATTGTGGCACAAATTAAAGTTTTCAAAATACCAACACTGATCACAGATCTTTTAATCCATAGAGCGGGAAAGAGAGAGATAGTGGCAGACACGTGCAAAACAGTCAAAGAGAAATATGAGTCGTAGAGGCTTTAAACAATTTAAACGATTCTTCGGCCGATTGAGACTGTCATTAAATGTCAATACAATTAATTTTTTTTTTCAAGAAATGATTTGTCATTTGAAAGAAATATTTGACCAATCGTTCATAATAAATCCTATTTTATATAGACCACAAAAGTTACCTTGAAAACAGACCATTATTAAAAATTAATTACTACGATCTTGTATTTACATGTTTGACCATGCCACACATTTCACTCATTTTGAAAATATTAATATTTGATAATGAAATTATGAAAAAAAAACTATTTTCCCAAACAAAAAGACATTTTTATTGTCGTTTATTTTATAGAAATCACAAATTTATTCGGTTGTCTTTGAATTAAAACAATTTAAATGTAATGAAATCAAATAGTTCGGGAATAGCTTTTACACAAGTACTATTTATTTAGAAATATGGAATGCGATGTAAAACTCAAAAAAATTCTGGGGAAATCATGCACAAGGCCGAAGTTCTTGCCAAGACCAACAACAGGTTATGTAAGTTCGTATTCTGTCGTCGATATCATATGGCCTAGACGACGCTTTACACGCAACTACAATTTAAGATCGATTAAACCGAAAGTCCGTTGACACACAAATCGTCTATTCAGGTGGTCCAGCACTTCCAGATGTAATTAATCGTTGTGTGAGTAGGTATTATGAGAACGATAAACTAATTCATAATTAACATAAATATAATCGTACAAGAAATACCTAATGAGCCGGCAAATCCATTCATTCATTCACAATTGGTAACGACATCTGTGGTATCTCTATCTGGAAGTGCGAGTGTG
This sequence comes from Hydrotaea cyrtoneurina, assembly GCA_958296145.1. Taxonomy (NCBI): domain Eukaryota; kingdom Metazoa; phylum Arthropoda; class Insecta; order Diptera; family Muscidae; genus Hydrotaea; species Hydrotaea cyrtoneurina. The sequence continues at coordinate 147,933,823 of OY282512.1, read as the reverse complement.
TATGTACATGATTAGACATTACAGTGGACTTGTGGAAAGTACCAACGGACATTCTCATCCAACCTCCAGATGATGACGATGGAGATGAGGCCGGGAAAAAAATATGGAAGAAACCGGCAAATGAAACAGGAATTCCTCTACAAGACAAATAAATCTCATTAAAGAAGTGGAAGTGATTGTGCAACATTTCCATTTTCTTCTTGTCTTCTTTCTACTGCCACAAATGATGATTCTTTGCCAATAATCATCGTAAACCGAAAAAAAACGACACAAAGAAAAACAACATCACAGGGAAGTGCCGCTGAGGATGGATTCTTGAATGAAAATGATTTTCGATGAATCATGATCGTCGTTTACGTCGTATACGAATCGTGTTGAGGGAAAAGAACGATCTACCACACAGTGGTTCGAAATGTAAAAGACTCCTAATACATATGAAACGTTTTTTTTATAAATGTAATGAAGTGCTCTTCATTGAATTTATGAAATGTCTTCATAGAAAAATTTCGTTCAAGATTCTCAATAGACGTTTCATAGCAAAATCCCTCAGAATTTTTGGACCATTTCGTTCTTTTTTGAATTAGCGTGAGTTTTTTCAATGGCTAGGAAAATAAATAACTTTTCAATATTTCAGTTTCGTATTACTGTGCAACGTAAATTAAGTTGTAAGAAAACATATATAGATATGGCTGCTTTCGTGTAAAGCCACGCCAGCAGAGATCATAATGATTCCTAATTTTATGAATTAAAACATAGACCAAAAGAAATCTGAAGGTATAAAAACAATTCTTTTTCTTTCACACATTTCAGAGTGAGCCTTAAAAGATACTAACGAAGATACGGCATTCTGCCGATCTGGCGGATACATATCGGAGGACAGCCAGTCTCAGCTGTCAAGTTATGCCGCATTTGGTTTTTGTACAAGAAGAAGAAAAAGTCTGCACATTAACGTTTACTTGGAGCACATTTCGAATGGGACAAATGGAAATTGCATAGATTGCCAAGCACCAAACAAACATTAGACACAAAATGTTGCTTATGTTCTTTTACTCTACCAAAGAAGTCACACTTAATACACAGAGAAAGTAACTCCAAACAATCATTCAATAAAACCTTAGAGATAAATAAAATGTACTCAATAACAATGCCTGTTAAAAATCACTTCATTGGCCATAATCTCTGGCCAACAAGAGAAGTGACAAACCAAACTGAAAAGTGTAATTCCTGCCTGCATTGAAGACATGCGTTTTACAATATTTTCGGAATTTATATGACCAAATTTAATTTGGAAATTTTGAAATATTTCATATAAATAATGAAAATATTTCTTTGACTGAAAAAATATTTCGTGACTTTTAAGAAGGTATTTTTTCTGCACATTAAAAAATCTTCTTCTTAAGGATACGTTCTGAATCACAAGTATTTGATGTCAGCTTGATTTGACCAACATACATGGAACGTCTCAGAATTCTTAGTTCATAATTGGTGAATTATAAAAAAACCGAAAAAAATTTTCATAAAAAAAAATTAAGTAAATAAAATTTTATTTAACTATTTTAAATAATAGAAATTGCTTTTATTATGTTCTAATAAAAAAATAATGTTTAAAAACACACTTATTGGCGCTTGAAAATTCTTTTTGGTCTCTCTAGAACAGGCACTTGTCATAACATCAATAAAAAAACTGCTTGAAGCATTTTTCATGCAAAATATTTCAAAAATTTATTAATTTTTACCAAGAGAGTTGTTCTCATTTACGCTCCGCTGTATTGAACCAGTAATATTACGTATAAAAGGCTTTGTTATTGGTCGAATCTTGTCAAGATCTATATAATCCCGCATAATAACATTTCATAAAACTTATAACATTTCCGACTCTTGGATATCGGAAATATCCTTTGGGCCGATCTTGTCCGTTCTTTCGTCGTTGGGCAGGTATCCCGAGGCTTGTCTGAAATAAGGTGCAAAATTAAAATAGCTTCATATTAATAATCTCTCTCTGATCACAGACTGGCACGAACATATGGACATCGATGAAGTATTATATTCATTACTCTCAGAACATCGTTGCAAAGGGAGTACAAATATTCTACCTGACTATAAAACGACTCTCTAACAAGTAATAGTACGCTCGAATATTTTGTGATGGTTTCTCGGTACTACGATTTTTGATTATATTTCATATGGTTGTTATTATTTAGCCTTCACTGTACCGGAGTTATTTGCCACTATCGCTTCAATCATTTATAATTTGATCAACACTGAAATAACACTTTTTTTGATTTGTGAGAGAAATACCACAAAACCGATAATGTCACATAATAAATGTTGTTTCATTAAAACTGTATCTCGGCCACAGCAACTTGACATGGACGTGGACTTGGGATCTTGACGTGTCTGGCCCGGCCCGGCCATCACAACAACAAGTCATGTGACAAAGTGTCTGCATGTTGGACTACCGGAAATTTATAGCCTTTGGCTCCACAATCTAAACCAAAATAATCGTAATTTACATATGGGATTAATTATGTTACCGAAAAGACAAAGTCACACAAACACACACATACACATACATATGCGCTCGGATAAACCCACAGAATACCAATAACCTCAAATTATAGCTAACGGCTCTTAACTGAACGGCTACCGATTTGATTATTGATAATATTTTGATTTATCTTTGAGATATACAAATTGCTCTCTTTCGGTCCCTCCGCAGTGCATTATCATCACATGGCATATCAATACCATGAATGGACGCATGAATCAATGGCTTCTATTGCAGTGCCAACAAATGCTGCAGCCAACCAACCAACCACTTACTCACTCCACGTTACCGCATACACTTGCGCCTTAGGCTTTGTGTTTTTTTTGGGAACAAACTCTAAAACAAACTACTTTTCTTTGTTTGGTATTCCCAGAGACGAACGAATGCACTGTAACCCAGTGAAATATGTTAGAGACCAGAGAAATGACACAAAGATTCAGATAGAATTGTTATTCAAAATGAATCGTCTTCCGCATACGTTGTATCAATGGACATCAATTTGTTAAATTCGATTTTTGGTTTTAAGTTAATACAAAGTTAATAATTTAATTTGTTTTGCATTGATACAATGAAATATATGTATTAAATGAATGAAAAAGTATAATCGATATATTTGCATTACAACATTACTGAATTAAATCTACAAGAGTGTGTCTTGTACAATTTCGATATGTTCACTGGGTTGAGTGTTTTTTTCTTATTATTATTTTCGAACAATTTGTGATTGTGGTGTAAACGTTTTCGTTTTCGACGTTTTCCTTTCCTTATCATTTAAATGATAGGTGTCACTTATGTCGTGTTGGTCAACTGGGAATGATGCTTTGATTTTGCCTCTCCTTGTGAATCTTCTTCGTCGTTTAGCTGCGGGCATTCCCTTGTGGTCTACGTTGGAACTTTAAATGTCATCAGTGAGGGAAAATAACAGTTTAAAATTAACCTTTTTTTGTACGAGTGTTTTTAAGATTTGTTAACTCTTTGGGCTTCGGGTTGTAAAGTACTTTTCCACTTAAGAGATTCTTCAAATATTATTTTCGTGAGCAGAGCAGGCTTAACATTTGAAATGTAGATCATCGTGATTGTGGTATTGACAATAATGGGTTTGATCAATGGATCTGTGCACTGAATTATCGAAAACATCATACTAGATGGCAAATACACGTTGTCTGGCTCAGCTATTCCTTTTGTACGCCTATTCCCATGTAGTCCACAACTACTTTTAAATTACTTTTTTTTTTACAGATTATGCACATGTCAGTTTCAGAAAACATAATTTTGTTTAACATTTTTAGTGAGTTTGCCACCGATTAAGTTGAAACGAACCTTGCAATCACTTTAAGGGCCATTAGGTAGTCCATATTTTATTCATTCGCTTGTGAAACTCTAGTCTTAAATTTGTACGCTGGTGATGGTATGAACTCACGATGGGAAAAGTAAAGTCTCAAAGTACATCATATCACTTTGTCTTTATACAGGGTTTTCCAACAAGAGATGTTATTTTGGTATTTAAAAAAAAGTGGCATTTGTTGAGATAAATGATCGGATGTTTATTTCATAATAAAGTGGAAGGTATGCAGTTAATAATGAAAGACAACATCAACCAAATGGAAAGAACGACCATGATTATAGGACCATATTCTTTTCATGGAATTTTCCATAACCAAATCGCAAAGTTATGGTCGATAACCTCACGAATTGTATCTTTGAGGTCTTGAATCGACCATGGGCCTCTTAAAAAATACCCAAATCGCATCGATAGTTCGGCTTTACATAAGAGAAAATTTCGGACCAAATTTAAGAAAGCGGCAAAAGTGTGTGTTTTTCCATTTTAATTCATTTATTTAAATTTATATTTTGTTTATGTATTGTTCATCTCTACAGTTGTCTTTCTGTTAGTCGAGTTCGAGATTTATAAATTTAATTTTAGGTCCAAGTAACTATTTTAGATGCCAATTTACTGGTAGTATAAACAGGGCGGTATAACAGTATCTTTTTGCAGTTCTACATACTGAACTTGAGTTTGCACTGGCGTCTCCACGACGTCCCGAACATAATCTACTGTAGAGAGAATTTTGCCATTGATCTCTCTGATCTTACGCATCCCCGATTCCACAAATTTCGGAACTGTGGACTTTGCCACAAACCGCTTTGCTGTTATTATTAAAACACCATTATCTTTTTATGTGTTTAATATTTTGTAATTTCATTTTAATAGTTACCATGAATTTATCTTTTCCAACGTATGTACACTAGAATTAGATTTACTTAATAGACTACAATACAATTAATAATACATTGTTTTAATAATTACACACTATTTGCAAAGTTGTATTTCAATACTTATGGTTACTCTTAGCTCTATTACGAATTTGTTACTCGTATTATTATTAACAAATAAATTAGATTTAAAATTACAATATTTACAACATTAAAGTAATCTGTACACTTCTGAAAGCTTTTTTTCCTCCTCAGCAATAAAAAAAAATAATAATAATAATAAATAACAATGTGTAACCAGTTCAAATCGGATCAAATGGTTCTCAGTTCAAAACGCGGACCAGCTGTGTTCAGTAATAACTCCAAATGATGTGTGTAAGGGCATCCCTTGTGTGTGTGTGTGTGTGTGGGCGGGAACCTCACTGCGAAGGGAATGTCGGCCCACAATGGTTGCATTGATTCCAGCAACATTCGGACCTCCGTCACATTCCCTTCGGTCTCTTTGATACGTGTTTGAAAAATGTTCGTTAAAGCTTTTGATAAAGTTTCTCCAGTTGTTTCTTAGATGATGTCTTTTCGTCGGTCTATATCTCTCTCATTCTTTTGATGAAGTATTTGCGAATGACTTCCAACTGTTGAACTCATTTCTGAGGACTGAGTGTTTGCATCGCGGATGATGGCGGTGGTCCTGTAACTACGGGCATCATGCCAGCTGCTGCCGCAGCTGCCAGACCCTCCATGACCACGGCGTCGGGATGTAGCGGTTTCTTCTTCAAGATACTGAGATCGTTGACATTCTCCAGGAATGATTTGTGGCCCGAGAATACTTTGACGCTTTCGAAATCCTTTTTTAACTCTTCAATGTCGCGTTTTTGTTTGGCGCGACGATTTTGGAACCAAGTGATAACCTGAGCATTGGAAAGGCCCAAAGAGGCGGCAATCTCATCACGATCGGCCGGTGACAGGTACTTTTGATAGAGGAAACGTTTTTCGAGTTCGAAGATTTGATGGTTGGTGAAGGCAGTGCGGGACTTGCGTTTCTTCTTGGGCTGCGGCCGATTCGAAAACAGATCGATGTGGGATTTTTCTAAAAAGACAAAAAAAAATGAAGGGACAAATTAGTTGATGTCGAACAGGATTGTAAGATATTCATATATTCAAAGCAGGGATAAAATCGAGCTGGATTGTTGAGAATGTACTCCGGTTTCTTTTGTACAAATCTAACAACGAAGCCCAGTTAATCTTGGCGTACATAAATCTAATATGGACTAAATTGTTAATCAATCACTTTGGTAAGTAAGATGTAAACAATGATTTATGAATGCGCTGCATGCAGTCTTGTTGGTATTTTGTTCTTTTACCGATTTTAATTAATCGAGTAATCGCTTTGTTCGAATGCAAGTGTTAACACTTTTCTAAACGCTTTTATCCATTAATGGCCAACGTTAATTATGGTGTTTCGCAAAGATAAAAAAAACTGATTAGTTTTATTATAAATAATTATGAAAATGTATGCAATTAATTGCATTTATTCGAATAAGGCGTCAACAACGCTTGTTTGCAACAATAAAAGCCGTCGTTTGTTTTCAATGTTGTCCATACTTGGAATGTCAGTGCTAACAATGAATGGGTGAGCAGAGTTGGCTCCACTGGAAGGGGGCCAATGGATCTGAGAGGTCTTTGGATTATGGGAAACTGACTAGGTTCAAAACTAGCAAACATTTCGTTTCTTTCGAGTACAAACGGAGTAAGTCCTCGAAGCTTAGAATTAGGTGTTCATATTATTCGGGGGAGCTCCTACTTTTTGGTGGCGCTTATGCTTGTTTGAGTTTTTTCTCTCTCTCTTTTATTAATTACATTCTTATTACAAATCTCTGTTGTGTTGGCTTGGCGGATTTACACTTGTTTTTTTTTCTATTTCTCCCGGCTTTGTGTTGGCTGGCTGCTGCCGTCGTTTGTGGCACTTTTTTGTGTAATCAATTGACAAATGATTAATGATCGTGTGGTCGGGTTTGAGTTGGTTGCTTGTAATTAATTAAAAGTTGATTTAATGTCAATAAAGTTACGTTTTTTTCTCTTGTTCAAGTAACTCAGCCGCCGATGCTGTGTCCGTCTGTACCAACCTCTTTATCACCTTCAATCATCAGCCAGCTATGGATTTGAGGTCTTCTTTAAGAGGTGCCCGCTTGATGCTGTAAGCTTGAGGCTTACGAAGACTGTGGCTTTTTGGAACAGTTACTTATTTTCAAATTAATTTTGAAAATATTTTGGGTTTTTCTTTTTGTATATTTTAACATTTCTGTTTTTTTTTTTTTTATTATTATTAAGACAATTAACATAACCGTTTGTTTTGAGCGCTGTTTCAGTGTTCAGTGCTGGTATTGTGTTTTTGTGGCTATAATGTGATTTGGTTTTAACGCTAAGCATTCATCGGTGGCGGCTAAGATCACATAGAGCGTCAATGTTTAATAAACTCACATTTTTTAGCTACCGTTTGTTGAGTTTGGTGATTAAATCCCCTTTCTCTCCCTCTGTGATCTGTTCACCTTACCCATCAAACGCTGTTGTCTATGATGTAGTGCCGGTACGTCCGTCCGTCCAATGGCTACACATGTGTTGGCCATATAGAGATCTGGTTTTTGCTGTTTATCTTGAATGCTTGATATCGTTTGATTTTGATGGTTTTCGGTGGCTTACGCTTAACATGTTTTCCGTTTTAATTTTTTCGAAGATATTTTAATTATCCGAAGAACATATAAAATCTATTAATGGCGATTTTAAGAATAGCAAGAAGGGTTTCTCCAGAAGCGATAACACTTTTAGCAGGTTTTACCCCAGCGGTGATGGAAGGCGATCTCTATAAGTCGAATGTTATTAAATAATTTTCTATTTGTTGGATATCATGTCGACCTTTATTTCATAAACTTTTACTGTTATTAAATAATTTTATAATTAAAAAACTGATTGACATTTCTGATTGTGTGATTTGCAAATCTTTTGAATTTCAAATTATTCCCATGACGTTAGACATCACAGAGCTTTGGCGAAAATGTCACTGAACTCTTTAAGTCAGAATTCATAGCAAACGAATGAGAATTACTTTATTATGTCACTTCTTCTGAGTCTCGCCATCTTCACGAAGTGTTAATATTTTATTAAGAAAAAGCAGAGCTTCTTTAAAAACCTAAAAATTCACCAATTCTATACAATTGTCTGGCGTCACCCCTAAGTAGTAGATGTCTACAATCAACCGCATTATCCATAAAAGAGTTTCGAAATGATTTAATAGTTTGATATTTTTAAATGAATACTCTCCATCATAGTTCCGCTTAAGGTTATTCTCTATAGTCCATCTTTTTTTAGTTAAAGGTCCCCGAGATATTTAACTATTTGTAGTAATTTGTTTGAGGAGTTTTTAAATCGCCTCCTTTCAACAACAACGGCGATTTGAAGTGTCCACAACCAATACACCCTACCAGTGTCTTCCATTTCGAATTCCTTGTAAACTTTTGAATTCTACAGTCCTTGTTGCTCTTCTGCTTCATAATTTATTATCTATCTTTTCACAAACCCAAGACAACTGATCAGTTTGGTTGAAATTGTAAACCACTCAGAAAACACTTGAGAAATGTAGCGAGGACATACTCGTACTTTCACTTGTAACCGAAAAATATTTAATCAACCAAGACATTAACTAATTTATGTCAAGTGTTTCGAGTGCGTGTTTTGGAAATATTTTCGAACAGAGGAGGTTTGTTTTGGTTTGTATTGTCAGATGTCTTTCTGAAATAATAATCATGTAATTCGAGACATTTCGAGACCCCGAAATCAACATTGATTGATAATAAACGACGTTTTCTTCTTCGTTGGTCAATGATAAATTGTTATTAAGTATGTTTTCTTAGTAATTCGGGCACTTGTAAACATTTGTTCCTAAATGGCATGTCTCTGGCTGACTGTCTGCCTATATATCCACAATCTTTCAATTTCCATTTTTTCCACGAAATTTATGAATTTTCGGTGACCAAATGTCTGGTGAGTTCAAATTTGATTTAATATTTTGTTCATATTTTTATGATTTTTGTTTTTTTGGAATACGATAAAAACAAATCACATAAAAATCAATTTTTACATCTTCATTTTCGGGTTTGGTTTTCGTTTTCATTTCATAAAGTGATAAATGATATTTATCGTTTTCCCCCGAGCCTTGAGGGGTTTTTGGGGTATTACGTCGGGGGCATGCAAGTCGTTGATGGCTTTATTAGTTAGTTAAATTTGTATTTGTTCTCAACTAAGTGTGTGGGGAAAAATATTCATATTAATTACTTGAAAAACTCATTACGAAACCATTTTCGTAATAGTGAACACTTTTGTTTGCAGTCACTTCCAGAAACTCATTATGTGTTATCTAACTCATTAGAGTATTAAGAAATAGACAATTGTGTACCCGCGATTGTAAGAATAACTGTTCAACTCCAAGCCCTCGGAGAAGTTTCCATTTGCCACCAAACCATTGTGGATACTTGCTAGATCTTCCGAATCTGACCACCTCAAATATGTGTAACAAAGATTTCGTATAATTAATGTTTCTTTATCTGGTTCGTGTACATATGTTAATGTCGGTGTGGTCTGTCTGTTGTTGTTGACATCGTTGTCTGTAAATAATTTGAATATTTTATTTATAACGCGTTTTTTGGCACCGTGGGATTGTAGTCGCATTTAGAATGTGTGTGTCTCGCTATGTGGTTTCTGTGTCATGTAGAATTGTTGTAAATAAATTTAGTTAACAATTAAATTAAGTTATTTATCAGACTTAATGTTGTTGTTGGTCGGTACGTGGTCCGCATGTTTGTTTATTTCAAATGAGCTGTCACCGTGCTCAGGAGGTAAATGGCATTGTGTCTTTAGAGTTGACACTTCTCATTAATTTTTATAGATCTCATTCGTGGCGAAGGAGGAAACAGAAGGCAGAAGTAGAAGGTGTCTCGAGCAACATTTTCTGCGATCGTTGTCTGGTTTATTTGGGGCGTCTTAATGAGATTACTAATTAATTTTCAAGAGAACAAATGTGATTGTTGTGAATTTCAAGAAAAGGAAATGGAAATAAGAAAATTGGAGAGAACCCCGTAACGTGTTTATGGGAACAGGAACAACCGAATCGCGAATCATTTGTTGAAGGGTATATTCTTTAATGGAATCAATCCCATGTGAGTTACCATCGTAGAGGTAAACATTTGTATCTTTGTCAACCATTTCCCAAAGTGGGATTTTAAATTGTAAAAACCGTTTATGCTTTCTCGAAAACAGACCTAACTATATTTTAAAGTTCTAGTTGTGAAAACTTACCTTCCGACTCATCAAAATCTTTGGTTGTCATCTGGAATAACGCATCCAGCGGTGTATCATTTTTTATTTTATTGCTGCCATTTGCTGATGCGGCTGTGCCTCCATTATTCCCCGCTCCATGATTGCCATTTGATCCACTGCTCCCACTACCTCGGTTCTGTTGAGATCTTTCTGAACTGCCGCCTTGTGGTGAATGTCGCGGATGATGGGCCTCGGTCGATGAACGATTCGCAATTTCAGGTGAACAACAATCACTGGCAGCGGAACTTGATCTTTCACTACCACTCTCGGAGGGTATAATATCCATGCCATTCATATGCCTCAAGAGCTGAGCCTGGGCATTGAAATGTTCCTGCAGCTGGCGGTGATAGTCCAAAGCCAATCGTTGTTCATAGTGCAGGAGGGCCGAAGGAATGAATGGCCTTACACCCGGCATGGGACCCAACAAATGATCCCATGGCCTAACAACATGAGCTGAGCCGGGCAATAGCATGGCTGCTGCCGAGGCGGGATGTGGTACTAGGTCCAATGGTTCAGTGCGTGGCTGCAATAGGCCACTCGAGGAGGTGTGATGATGTTTGTTGGCGGCAGGTGGTGGTGAGGCAGATGAATCACGTTGCTTCTCGTGTCCCAGTATATCGGCTATGGAGAAACTTTTGACGCCTTCCAAATGGGACTTGGTGCTAGCAGTGGTGGAGTTGTTCATATGTACAGGGCTGGGCGATCTTTCTTTGGCATCGGAATCTGCCGACATTCTTAGACGTTTCAAAGGCTGAAAATATTCCTCAGGCATAGCGCCGACGGCAGCCCGTGTAAGGCCGGCGGCTGCCGCAGCCACCGCATGTTGATGCATTATTAGCTGCTGTTGTTGGTGTATTAGATCGATGGCGGAACGATTGTGCGAGTTGGGCAAGGGGCTGGGAGCACCTCCAACCGATATTTCCGATTCTGCAGGACTGGCGGGACGCATGGTGGGCGGACAAAGCATAGTATATTCGCCGGCAAAATTCGACACTTTATTTAACACGACTGGGACGTTGTGTTTTTTTTTATTTATTTCTTAAACAATTTGATTAGCTTTTAAGTTTTTTCTTAAAAAGAAATTATGTTGTTTTTTGGTGAAGCATTAAGCATTCGTATATTTTTTTTAGAACTGTATGATTTAAAGCTTTGCACCAATTTTTATTGTTTTCCGTTTATTTTTTTTTTTTTGTAGAATTAATAACGCGCGCATTGACGTCTGATCTCGTTTAATGTTCACCACATACTAAAATCAATCAAAGCACAATCATTGCTCAATTTAACTCAAGTCACTTCTCTTTGCTTGCCCCTTCGACAGTTGTTGGGGTTGCTGTTTAACTTCTCACTGAATTTGTAACAGTTTTGTTATGTGTTGTTGTATTGTACTCAGTGCACATATGCATATGTGTGAGAGCGTAGTGGTGTCTGTTGTTATGATCTTATTTTCTTGTTAACACTGTGATGTGGCCAAAGAGAGTGTATTTCTCTTTTCGTTTGAACGATTAGTTACCGAAAAACGATGTTTAACACACTATTTGCCGTCGTCGTTATTTGGCTAACAATGATGATGAACGACACTTTGAGAACGAAGTACACAAAAAATCCAAACGAATAATAGGACCTTTCCACTCGGCGCTTCACAGTCAACTGTTCGAAACTAGATTGAAAGATTGCTAACTAGACAAGTTGATTTTCTTGTTTTTGCTTTACGCCGTCTGCTAAGTGTATGTGCGTCTGAGAGTGTGTAAGCGTATGAGAGCGACTGCTGGGGTGTGACTGCGTGTGTGTGTGTGTTTGTGTATAACTGCCAGCCATATGGTTCGTTGTTTGGTTGGTTAGTCAATGTATAAATGGTTGTTGGGTTCAATGGGTGATGCCGATGACGGTGGTGGTGGTTGTTTAGCTGCTGCCGCGAAGGCTGCTGCTGCTGCGAATGTTACTCTCAGTCGTTAGGTCTGAGGCGTTTAAAGGTTCGTCTGTGTGTGTGTTTTGCTTGTTTGTTGGTGGTTAATGTTGGTTAACAACAGCAAACGTCAGCGTCACACAGGCAAATCATAGCAGACGACTAACAAACGAGCAAGGCAGAGAGCGTAAAGCTGCAACAAACAAACAAGCCATAAACAAGCACACACTATACACACACACACACAGATATGAGCACAGCAGACCCAACAACAAAATCAATTTAATGATTAACAAGAGAAGACTGCACAAACACAGCAACAAAGCAGCATTAATAAGAGTACTGATTTGTTGGCTCCACCAAAACACAAGAGAAACGAGTATGGCATTATAGTATACCGACACCGTGACTATGGCTGTCTCCTTTTAATACACATAGCAGTTCTCTCTTTTCGTCACGTCATATCATCCCCAGCTTACTAGCCATTTATGCTGCTGCTATCTCTGTTATGAGGCGTTCTGAAATCAGCCAATCATAGACTAAAAGCGATTGATAAGACAGCAATGGTGGTTCACGTAACGGTAATTATGGCGTTCATCAGTATTTTCGGAAAGCAGCAATCAACATTAAAACGGTATGCTTTGCGTGCCTTCAATTCAATATTTTTGTTCTTATTTTTCTATACATAACAACCTATAAGCATGAAAGAGAAGTACATAATCGGTCGGTTTTTTTTTTGTTGGTTAAAATCTTTAACAAATAATGGGGTTTAATTTTTTGTTTGACTGCGTTTTTCTGGTTGCCGTTGTGCGATTGTATTAAATATTTGTAACGAGTTTGTATTTAGGCAAATTTTAATCATTTCGTGTTTGTCAGCCGCTCATTCGCTGGGGTCGGGTCATTCGTCAATTTCAGAATTATCAATTTGTATACTAAACGCAATTCGTTTAGTGCTTATATCGGCGTCTTAAATTGCTGTCTCTTGAATGATACGAACGTACATGCTGTTGTTATCCATCAAATTTTCAAAAGCAATTAGTGTATGTACTGAGTCGTGTTTCCAGTCGTTGGCTTCTTTCGTAAACACTTAAATTGTTTACTGGAAGTTTGACAACTGGTTTTCATCTTGGCGTTGTGTTTATGCGTTTGTTCGCGAATTAATTAATTACAAAATTGACAGTGATGGACATACTAAATAATGTTTTGGTTTGTTTGTTGAATGGGTAGTCATTGGTTATCAGCGATAATTATGCAACAGTTAGGGCATTCATAAGTTTTAGTTTTTTTTCTGTAGGTTTATCAGGAAACATTTTGGCTCTTTTTTTGCGATATTGGTTTCAGAGAAAAGCAAAAACTTTCAGGAAAACTGCACATCCATATTTAAAAAATACAAGATCAAGTTGTTTGGTTTTAGTGGACATTGGGACATTCAAATTGTATGAAACATTATTGTTTTTTAAAAATTGCAGGAGCTCAATATAGCGTGAAATTTAACTAATGGAAATCAAACAGAATAAGTCGCTGGAGAATCCATGGATTGCACAGATTGCATTGTGCATAGATATGAACCCATTTTAATCAGATTATTTAAATTCACTACAAAAATGGTGAAAATCTTGCAGTCACAGTTCGCAAAACTAAAGCATTTTTGTTGTTGGTACAAGTTAGTGATGTGAAGAATAAAACCCGTGCACGTCGCTCAAGAACAACTGAGAATATTGCTGTAGTAGCCCAAAGTGTTGAAGAAAACCCAGGATAGTCCATTCCTCGTCGTTTGTCGGAATTGGGCATTCCACAAACGACATTACACCGCATTGTGAATAAAGACTTGGGTCTTTAGGCTTATAAAGTTTAGTTGACCGAAGAACTCAAGCCGGCCGATCATCAAGAGTAATTGTTGAGAAGCCTCTCCATCCGGCGGGGTCATTGAACCCTCCTTGAACCCTCCGGTGAATGGATTGCACCTTCGCGAGATGATTAATGATTTTTTATGCTCGGAGTTGGATGATATTGATCTGGACAACGTTTACTTTCAACAAGACGGCGCTACGTGCCACACAAGCAACGAAACCATTGCTCTTTTACGGAAAAAGTTTCCGGACCGTGTTATCTCTCGAAGAGGTGATCACAATTGGCCACCGAGATATTGTGATTTAACACCTTACGACTTCTTCCTTTGGAGCCTCGTGAAAGATAAGGTCTACACCAATAGCCCAGCGTCGATTCAAGACTCAAAGATAGAATTCGTGAGGCTATCGAGGAAATAGGGCAACGACTTTGCGATTTGGGTACGGAAAATTTGATGAAAAGCATATGGTACTGTAAGCGTGGTCGTGGTGGCCATTTCGTGTTTTTCATTATTAACGACTTACCTCCATCTTTATTATGAAATAAACATCCGATTATTTATCTCAAAAATTCAATTTTTCTGTGAATACCAAAATAACACTCTTGTCGGAAAACCCTGTACATTATTTTAGTTGGATTAATGTCTTCAATGTTTTTGTATTTTCATACATTTTTCTTAACAAAGGTTTTTTATATTTTTTTTGGTTTTGATCATTTTCGGCAACAGTTCATATTATTGATACTACATCTTATCTCATAACTTTAAAGATGTGGACCATAAAATTTTAAATCAATTACGTTAGTGGGGATACCAATTGTTGGCATTGTCCATAGTTCACAGATTTGAGAGAAGTTTCCCCGTTGAGTTGAGATCCATTGCCACCTACTTGATATCACCTACAAATATTTTTATTCGATGGACATTTTATACACTTTACTTTTGTTAACATACAATAGTATAATGAAGGAAAAATGGCCAATTTCATGGACAAATACAAGTTTGTGATGGCATCTATTTGAATGGTGGCACGACAGGACTTTGGAAACTTGGGCTGAAATAATCATGAGTTAACTCGTCGTTCACACACACACTGTGAACGCAAGTTCTCTTTAATGATGCCACAATGTTCTTTTGCTTTTTTTTTATTTGAATGATAGTGAACATAAATAAATATTAGATAAACTTCAAAAGAGCATGTCAAACGAGGTCAGGTGTAAAGATGAGAGGAAATGAAAAGAAACACGTCCCCACTACACCTGCACCTAATTGCAATATCATAGAAAATAGAACATTGATCCAGAATACCTGCAGGACAGCTGAAATCAATTGTATAACAGCCATTTACATAAACACCTTCGAAACCCTTTGGCGCGTACTCCCTTCTTTGCCGCACCACATTTGGGAAGCCAGTCGTCCTAGCTTCACCTGTGCAACTGCACAGTCCGAAATAATTTCCATTGTTCCGTAGGCATTCATTTAAGTTTAACACTTTAACCTTTTCTTTGTTGTTTGCATCGAAGATTGCCGCCGATAGCTCGGCATTTAACTCCATCCGCCGTAACTGCCATAACATTTAAGAAAGACAAAAACAAAACAAACGAATTAAATCGGTATGTGTGTGGGTTTTCATTTTCCCAATCCCACATACACCTTTCAACACTCTCATGATGCTAATGGCGAAGCTGCCGCTGCCGCTGCTGCCATTGCGTTGTTGTTATATTAATCAAAATCAAATTTAAATTCAAATTTATCAGCATGTGAATCAAACCACACACGACGTCATCAACTCACCTATGATCGTAGGGTGAGGGGAGATCAAGCAAAGGATGTAACTGGCGTTGCCCCTCGCCAACACTCAGACACACTCGCCTCCATCCAGCAGCCCAATCATTTATAACCATTAAAAGTGAAACAACGGCAACTATCACCGCCACTATTGCCACCACCGACAGTGCCACTGACACCACTCCATAAATTTCCATTTTAAACCATGGCACAGGTGTAACGTGTGTACGTGTATATTGACTGTGAGGGGATGGATAGCGCGGGAAAAACACACACACACACATACAGCACACACAAAAAGAAAATCACATTTCCACATTTCTGAGACGAAATGAAAAAAATCCTTCTGCATCTATTTGTATTTTCGATAATTAACACTTTCCATATTGCCTAGCATCTCTGGCCATCCACTGAAGTGGTTCCCACGCAATCCTTCGAGAACACCGCGCCGTTATGAATAAAACGAACCCATCGTTTGGGAACCCTCTGTAATGAAATTAAGATTATAAAAAACTAAACAGCCACTACGGGGAAACCTTTCTTATCCACATCCGCACTATTGAGCTGGGAAAAGTGCAGACCATCAGCATTAGATGCAGCGAGGATGAGAAGAATGAGAAACAGAAGCGCTAACGACAAATCCAAATTGTTTATTGGCGGCTTCGCTTTGATGCGGCACTGCCGTGCAGCAAGCAACGTTTGTTTCTTCGCGGTCAATTCGAAAGATGTTCACAAATATTTGTGTGATTAGCCCTTATCAGCATTATGCGGACGGACAGACACACAATGGAACGATGGCATAACAACGCAGGGAACTTTGTTACGAGCCGTCCAAAGGTTGCTGTTGACTGCACAGCACAGCACAGCACAGCAGTAGCAACCGATGCTGTTAATTTTATGTGTGTTCAATTAAACAGAGCCACAACCACCACATCGGCGTGAACTGAAAACAGAACCTTCTCATGCTGTCCGCAGCAAAGGGTGCACCAAAGGTGGCCTTGTTCTAACTTTTACTTTTCCACCAACTCTTCGTTGTCTCCCCGTGTTGTTATTCCAGGTTATTCTGTTAGGCGGACGGTGTCTAGGAATGTTTGAGACGTTCTGACGCCGTTTCTATTTGGGAAATAAAGGATGTCTGCTTATGGGAACAGCGACTACTTTTTGATATGACAAAAAATTGTAACATGCATGTAATGGTGTCGGCAGGATGATGTATGAATCAATTGAAATTTATTCATGTCTCTGTCGGACTAAAAAAAAAACTGGCATCAGGGAAACTACACCCCATTGCAGAAGATAGGTGTAGAAAAGAACCAAGAAACCAGAAAAATCTTCACAGTTATGGACGAGCGGAGGACGTGGACTGTGATAAATCTACCAAGATTCCATCTAAGAAACAACTTTTGTAAAAGTTGCAACGATGAAAACGGGGAGGAGTCTATAGAACACCTTTTTGTGGACTTAAGACCGAATCTAGGATATATATCGGCCGAGGAATTCACGGTATTTTTTTTCGACTAACACTCAGCTGATGCCCTATATGAATTCAATGCACTGTGTTAGCGATAGAAAATGAGGGTATTGGAAACAGGACCGTACCACATGCGAATATCCGGTCAACCGGCCATTTGACAACGAACGGATGAGAGTTCCGCATTTCCCGACTAAAACTATCTGAACAACGAATACAGTAGTTTTGACTTAGCTGTCACATCAACTTTTGCAGACATTATGGGCGCGTAAGTCAAAAATTGTACTTAAATTAAATTCATTTAACTGCCACAAATTTGCAGCTATCCAATTTGCTTACCTGCCATACAAAGGCACAAAAGTTAAATTCATTAACTGCCTCCATGTTGATAAACGCTAACAGACCGCCCATTTATGCAGCTCTCTATTTTTTTAATTTTGATGACGAGAGTAATTGAGCTTAGATAGAGGCAAACAAACGAGGCTGTGTTTTCTTTTATTTGATTTTTAAGTGGCTACTAAATGCAAGATTTTTAGTGAAAAGTAAGCGAGTGTACCAAAAATGTATGGCAGTTGGAACTTAACGAAATAATTTGCAAAGAACCAAGTACTAATTTTCAAAAAATTTTAACTTTTTGGCAGTTATCGTAAATTGACACTTAAGTGAGTGGCAGCTAAACCGAAACTACTGTAGGCAAATTGTATCGCCACATGGGAAGATGATGTAACCTTGGAAGTGACAACTCTGTCACTTCATAACAAGTAAGAAACATGTTTATACAAAAATATGAAAGAATTTTTATAAAAAAATACAGAAATTCGTCATACAAGTTGTTACACGCAGCTAAAAATTACAAAATTTGTTATCGCGAAAATTAACCTCCAAAACAGGAAAACTAATTTCAATTTCTCATTAGAGACAAAGTGAATAGGAATGGGTTCAATTTTCCAATCCACACGTACCCCAAAAAAAATTAAAAAAAAAATTCCCCGTTTGTATGAAACAACTTGTGTCGAACCTGATATGAAATGAACAGCAGACAATATGTTTTTGGTCGATTGTTAATTTACCCGACGTAAGCGTAAGTTCCCTGAAACGATTACCCAAAGCGGCAGTCGGGCTCAACCCATTGATCTGAGTTCAACAGCCAGTCACAATACAATGATGCTGTCTGTCGCCGTTTAAAATGTTAAAAAAGTTTAAACTGTGTCATTTAGTATTAGTCGTAATATTTATTTTAACATCGGCCATCGATCAGATCTAACCAAGTTTAAATCCGGTATTAGTTATTTTGAACAATCCATAAGTACACATGTATTCTATACTGGCACATGTATGTTTCCAAATCAATCGTGTTTGTGACCGATGCTAATTACTTCCCCAAACAATGCGGCATTTTTGTACATTTTTGTACAATGCCACAAAGACGTAGAAATCCTCTGATCTTCACCACACAAGTCTTTGCATGTTCACCGCCCCGTAACGCCACCAAACAATCAATAACGCCCATGGTACCACAACCGAAAGTGTGGCAACTCTCTACCATCTTAGATCATACACACCAGACAAAGGTGAGCAGATGAGAACAAAGGCAAACATTTATAAATATTTGTAAAATGCAATCAATCGATAAAGTATCCAAATATAAACATACCGGGCCCCGTGAGTTCATGCATATGGGTGGGATGAGTATCATAGGCACACAGTAACTGTTAGTTTGTCCATATGTGGTTGGACGCATCCACAGCTCAGAGAAGTAGTAGACTCTCTTGTACGTGTGCTACCGAATAAATATTTATTTATAATAGAAGCTCGCGACGGTGGCGGTTCTATTTGGTGTGGCCTATGGGTATTTAAATATCGCTTGTGATCAAACGTGCGGCCTGTTTGATCGCCACCACCACTGCGGCGAAAAGTGTTCAACGATCAACTCTTTTTTTTTCCGTTTGTGGTCGTGTGTGGTTGTTGATGGTGTTGCTTCGAATGTGTGGCTGTGCTGTGGCCGGTGGTGTTTGAGATTTCAAACAAATTAAAAAAGATTTAAACATTTCAATTTTCTCAAACGAAATCTTAAATAAATGTTACTTTAATTAGCAGTTTTGGGGGATTATTATTCAGACGAGTTGTTTTTGTGTGTGTGGGTTGAATCGATGGATGGATGAATGGATGGATGAGTGTTTTGTGTTGTTTCTATCAGGAGTTTCATCTCTATTAATTCATTGTGTTATCTTCTTTTGTCTTATGCGGTCTATTACTATTTGGAAGTACTCAATATTAGGTGTGTGATGTTAGCCTCTCTTTATACTAGGAGCATGTACGTAATTAAGTCTGCTTGAAGACATTTCATTGTGACTTGACTTGATTAGTCTATTGGGATTTGGGAAGTACTCTATATTATGAGGTCTCAATGAATGTTGTCTGATGGCTATTAAAAGGAGAATCATTTATGCACTGAATAAAAGGAAATGAAATTTAGTGAAATTATTCAAGAGGTCCTGCAGTGACAGGGACATTTACGTCGCCTAATCTAATGGTGTTCTTAGCATCTGGTGAATAAAACGCGCCTACCAACGCCCCTTATTTAGGAAAACTATACATGAGTAACAATTCGGCATGGGATATATTTGGCATGGGATCCCCCTTGGGTAGGGGCGAAGCCTACCTAAAAATCCTACCGTTCTATGGGTCACGGCACCTGGTTGAACATGAAACTGTACACAGAGACGAAGCTCTCCCTCGCGATTTGGGTTTAAAACAAAGCCACCATGAAACTCCACAAAGGGGCCTTACCAACAGTCAGACTCATACCACCCGTGATATCAGATAAAGGTCTCCGGTCAGATTTTGTAGTCGGACTCCAAGCAGTTCAGGACTGGTGGCCCACCCGCAAGATGTCAAACATGTTTCACAGAATTAAAAACCAGAAACATTTAACAATAACCCTCACGGGTTATCAATGGACATACCATCTGACCCAGCAAGACGTACAAAAACAAGGACACAGATCCCCTTGTGGGTGACTCCGGAACAACAAACATCAGCTCACTACACATGTTCGGCGGCTATTGTACTGCATCGTGTCTACGAACGTCTATGTAGACGTCTACCTCCTCTATTCATGTCTCTGTCTCCTCCTATTAAACACCTCCCGGGAGACATTCTGTAAGTACATTTCTCCTCTTCCCCACCACACATACAGTCGGACAGACTTGTCTGTTGCAAAATGAATCGAGCGAGCCAGTAAGAAACCCAGACTGAGTCCAAAGCCGTATGAACACTTAGTCATGTAAAAGGCGGAGCCATATTTAAACAGTAGGCCCTGGGTAAAGAGTACAAATTCACTACTTTGAAAACAGTTTCACGTCTGTTAATTCATGGAATGTTACACCGAATATATTTCCTCGAAATTTCAAAAAAAAAAATATAATTCATTAATTTCTCATTTTTTTAATCAATTCCTGTTATTGTCTTAACAATGTCTTCATATATTTAATGAATGAGAAAAGTCGTCATATAATTAGAAAACAGCCTTCGTTAAAAGTTTAAAATTGTTATAAAGTTGTCGATTAGACCAGTAGAACAACTGTCACATCTTAGTTGTTTGTAACATCCTAGTTTGAATTCCCGGATAGCAATGATGCAAATGCAATGCTAGTTATTAAAAATAGGACAATCTAATCATCTAATTCTACAAAATTGCAATAGACACAGTCAAATACTTGCCAACTAAAAATATAGTGATCTACATTTACAAGTCTTTACCGTAATGCGGTGATCAACCATTTGTGTAGGGTAAATTCAAGTAGGCCTCAGACATCTTCAGTCAAACATTATCGTTATTCAAACTTTTCTAGACTACATTTGGAAAGAGTTTTCACTGGCGTTTGTTTGTAATCCGCACACACACACACTCACATTTTTCAAATGTTTTAAAGAAATATTCAATTAAGTTAATTTCTTGTGTTATGGACGGAATTGGAATTTCACTGTTCAGCTATTGTAGTCATTTTCAGTCAATGAATCAATAAAGTCAATACAGCAAATTGGTGAATGGCAACATTGGTTCGTTCCATTCATGAGTGCTTATAAATCAAGAGTGGAGCGAACGGTATGGGTGGTCCACAGCGTTCGGTCCGTCTGTCTAATAAGAGGATTATTTTGTTGTTTATTTGCAAAAGTTACAAAAGTTAAACAAACAACACGAAAAACTTTTGAATTTAATTCATCTATGTTTAACCGTTATGAAATATTGTTGTAAAAATAACAAACAATACATTGACAATGATTTGTTTGTGTGTTACTCCTACAAGAGAAATAGAAATAATCATTTAATCGCATTTGAGAACGGTCGGTTGCAGAAATCAATTTATTCGAATAATAGCTCATCCGGGCATTCGCTGCGCGATTGGCGGCACTTGAAAGAAAACATAATAATTTATTATTGCGGGTTTCGGGGAAACAAAGATATTATGTATCATGTATCATAAAGAGATGGTAACTTTATGTTTGGCAAAATGCTATTTCACGCTAAGGGCACATTCCACACTTCAGACTGAGATGTCCATGTACTGGAGCACAATTATAAACCTGAGATCCTTAGTTACATTTACGAAAAGATAATTTGATTGCCTCCGCATGACACATAATACTCAGGAAGAGCGATATTCGTCTACCAAAGTGTACATATGAATAATTACAATACAAAGTAATTGTATATTAGAATTGTAATTAGGATCAATGTGGGATTTCTCACAGTGAAAATGGGTCGACCGGCATACTTTGGGAACTGCTACCCCTCTGACTTCCTTGTCAACATTCATCGAAAGCAGCCAATGGTTTTGATTTCAACAAATAATGATCCTCTATCCTGTCCTTCTCGGAGAGGATTTCTCCGACACAGAGCTATATAACCACTCAATTAATATTTGAGGCGACTGAGATATTATGGAGCACAGTTCATGGTCTACTATATATACGATTCGACGAGGTAAATTCTAACGAGTGATTATTTATTTGTTATTGATTTACGTTAAAATTAAGAAAATAAATTCATTAACCAAATCAATTAATTCAACTAAAATGATCAATAAGTAATTTTCTAAGAATTTCATTCATTAATTTCTGTCCCTTTTTCACAGTTTTTTAGTTACGTCTAGGAGCGTGACGTTCGTTAAGGATCCTCGAAACACGTTCATTCTTGCATATGGTCAAGGTTTAACGCCTTATAACCCACACAGTACACTTCTAGGTTCGAAGAATCTATTGCCTCAAGTCATCCGGTGGTATTACAATGGTCCTCATAGACTAAGTGTCTTAACGCACTTTTACCTAGCCTAACATTGGGAGAACGGTCGGCTTAGGACGGGTTCTACGTTCAACATAGCTTAAGCCTCCGATTAGTGAGTCTCATGTGGGCACAGTGAAAAGGGACCTTCTCCCAAACAGAAGCGTTGATCTGTATCCTTTTGATGAAATATATGTTTTTTTGTCATACAAAATATTCCTTAACAATATCTTCTTTCAGTTCAACACACAGCGTCTTTAAAATCCATAAAAATAGTATTTTCTGGAATATTTTAAATTTTTAAAAAGAATAGTAAAAAACTAGTGTATAAAAATAAAATTCATACTGTCAGCCATAATTTTTTAAACACAAACCAAAACTCTAATAATTCCGAAAAATATCATCACTACCGTCCATGGCCGTGGTGTGGCAGGTAGTGTTTGAGACTATTACACAGTAAAGCCAGGTTTGAAACCTGGGAGGATTAAAAAACACTTTTTTCAACTCATTCTCTAAGCCATGTAGAAACTTCGCTAGCTTTTCATTTGCCGGTCGCAGCTGACTTTTAACAGTATGTCCCGGTCAGTGGGAATACACAAATTATATCGTGCAAAGCTCACTGATTCGAGGAAAGTTTCCTGTCTGTTCTTTCATATAATGTTATTGAAAATAAGTAAGTCCAAAAAATGGGGATACTCTAGGCAAAACAATCACCAGTAATAACTTTTCCAGCAGTCCGATTTCTGGAATCCATTTAATGAAATCCTATAAAGAATGCTAGGAATTGGAATAGTTTGACATTCTTACGAATTTTTAATAAGAATTCATAGAAATTTTTAATAACTAATCGTTTCCATCTTACAGCCGTTTTATCTACACCCAAAACTGCAATTAGCTAAAAAATAATAGCATCAGTTACATTTTTTTATTGATACATAGGTAGAACTGGATTGAGAATAGAAACAATTTCGAAGAATCTTACATTTTGTCATTGGAGAAAAAAGGAAGCTGTATGATTGTCCAAAGAAGGAAAAGTAAGATATTACCAGCATTAACGCCTCTAAAAATGTTTCACTTAATATTTAACGAAAAAAAAAAATTGTAAGCAAGATGGATTGATATATCCATGTTCCATGGGACTGGTTTCAGTATCTATACACGCTAAAAAATACGTCTTTTTTTTTGTTTACACACAAGTAAAACGAGTGTTTGGTGTTTGTAGCAAGTAAAGCTTATTTCCATCTACACAAAGCTTATTTGGATATAAATATAACTCGTTTGCTATTAGTATTACATATTTGTGTATAAGCATTAGCGTGTTTGGGAAAAACAAACAACGAACTTATTAAATTCAACAAAGTACAACATTTGAGTGCGAATAAATGTGTATTTGCAACTGTTTTCGAATTTTTTTATTTTGCATTTTCGCTCTTTAAAATAATAGCAATACCGAGAGAATGATATGGATTGTTATATAGAAATTCACAAATTGAAACAAAATATAAAATCACACGAAACTGCATAGTTAATGTTTGTGGTATGGAAAAATATATATATGTTTGATGCGAACTTGTTTGCTGAAATTTGTTAAAATGCCCATTTTTTTCAGCGTGTAGGAATGATATTGTGATCCATTATTAAATGACAAAATTCAACCTTTCAAATAGAACCAAAAATTTGGGGAAAAAAAATAGAAGTCAACAATTTTAAATTTGAATCGTCATAAAGATTCAAATTTAAAATTTCAAGTGCATATTAACCCATCCGACCATAGCCAATTTTTCGCAATCGGTATGAGAACATTCTAAGAGGAAATTATTTGCAGATTTAATGAAATAGCCAAAACAACTCAAATATAATTATTTACAATTGATGTTTTTTTTTGCCATTTCCATGACGGATATTTCTATCATAGCAGGGACGACACTAAAGTATACAATTTTAAAATTACCCGATTTTCTTGATTGAAATGGATTTAAAAACTTTTTTTTTTGTTCTGTAAGTAATTTTGAAATCGGTGGCAGTGAACAATTTGTTCGCCATCACCGAAAATGTAACATCAAATGTAACATTTTCCTAAAGGCCAGAATTTGGTAAATCACACATACAATGTTGTAAATAATTAAATGTTTGTGTGTGTGTTGAACTTATGGGACTTCTTGTCTTTTCCTGTGAAAGCAAAAAACCTCAACTTTAAATGTTGCAAAACTAATGTAAACTAATGTCGAATGTCTTAATGTGGCACTTTACTTGTGTTCAAATGTCGGCATACCGACCGAGCTCATTAGATACATGTCCGCCATCACCATGAATGACCCAACGAATGGTCGACATATGTATGTACATTCCTCCCTCTGTATAGTGAATAAGGCAGAATGACGGACGGACATAAAGATACCACACCTAAATTAATTATTCAAATGGTTGTTCTTACAAATTACTGCCAAAAAGTCATTAAATATTACAAATTTTCGTTACATTCGGCCGCAACTCCAATACAGCATAATTTCGGCCAACGTTGTTGTTAATAATAATTACAATAATGAATATTTTCGTCGTTTCGAGTTGAATGTATGTGTGTGTGTTCGAGTTTTTGTTGTTGTTAACATCTTAATTACTTTAACAATATAGCGGTAATTAATAAACAACAAAATAAATGAAACTTAACAAAAAAAAAAAAAATATAAAACGCCAACATAAACTCCAGTGACGATGAACTGCGGAGCGAGTGACCGACCGTCTGGTTGGCCCAGTGTTGCATATTGTCGGTTAACAAATTCGATTTGTCTGATGATAATGATAAATCTTACCAACCACAAGCAATCGACAAATCTCGGTATTTAAATAAAAATCCATTATCATGTTGAGATTTCGTTTTGTTCGTTTTTGAGTTATTTCGAATATCTGATTGTGTGTGTGTTTTTTTGTCTTTCCTCGTTTCGTTTCATTTATAACCCACTTACGTACGATGAATCGGTAGTGCGGACCGCTGTCAGTCAGTTGTCAATATATGGGCTCATATTTATTACGTTTCGGTGTCGGTTTTTTTCTCGGCGTTATGTGTATGGATTTGTAGATGCAGACATCAGGCTTAGGTCCGTTCCATGTACTAGACATTTTTGTATATTCATTGACTTTAATGTATGAAAGTTGTGAAATTGTGTCTGCTGAAAGGTTGTTAATTGATAATTACTCGCAGTTTAGTCGATATTCAAAGATAATCATGAATAAATCGTTGATGAAGGCTTCCGCCGGCTAATATAGATTGCTGGAATAGAGTAATCTAGATTTGTTGAGAAATACAACTTTCAACGGGATGGGGAAAACATCTTTAGATAATACTTGTTCAGACAATTATACTTATTTGCGGTTTCTTCCATTATTTATTATTTACATGTGTAAAATTACTTCCTTAAAGAAAAGTGGCAAATGTGAGGGAGACAAACGATATCGAACCTGAACCAGTCGTTGTAATGGGTGTTTTTTTTTTTTGGATGTGTGTTTTTCAAGATTAAATAAAACGCATATAATTGAATGTTATTTACAAGAATTTAACTTTATTAGAACCGATATACAAGGTGACTTTTTGCTTGATTTTAAAATCATGATTTTCAATTTTGTAGGCGAAAGGTGTGGAGAAGATTGCGGGGTGGAAAAAAAGTCACAACTTTTGTTTGGAAATTTCTTATAATTTCACACATTTTTTTTAAATTTCAGATTTAGCTTGTCGACAATTTTACGAATAAGATTCAAGTATAAACGTCAAAAACAAACTAATTAAAGGTGGAGTTATGGAAGCAGCTGATTACACTTTTTTTTTTTTAATTTTGACATAATTTTGATTGTCAAAATAATTGTTTACATTTCAATTGTTGGTTTAATTTTTTTTCCAATGTCGTATACATTTTCGTATTAAACATTCAAATCAAAGAATACAATACAAACAGCCAAACAAAGAAAACCTAGTTATAGTTCGATAAAAATTGTTGTCTTCCATTCATATATCAGAATTTGGCAATCAAACTACTGAATTTTTGTTGTTGGGCAATTGCCACTACCCACTATTATTGTGCCATGAAGTCAACGTATAAACTCAAATGATGTTTGGGAACATATTCAAAAAAAGATTTTAAAAAAGTCAAGCCAAAAAGTCGTCGGGTAAATTGAGAATAAAGATCAGAGTTTAGCATTATGTTTTAAAAATAATTTGGGCCAAGGGGCAGCGGCGGCAGGCTCGAATAAATTCCAGCCGAGTGGGCCAATTTTCGAACTCTTTTAGCAGCATTTGGGGGCGAATGTCAGCAATAACGCGTCGAATTTTATCTTCCAATGTCAATCGTATCGGACTTATCTGTGTAGTCAAGCGACTTTACATAACCCCACAAATAATAGTCCCGCGGTGTTAAGTCACATGGTGGCCATGCCACAGGCCCACGACGCGAGATAATGCACTCACCGAAAGTTTCCTTCAATAAATTGATTGTTTCGTTGGCTGTATGGCACGTAGCGCCGTCTTGTTGGAACCAAAGGTCGTCCACGTCAACCTCTTTAAATTCAGGGAAGAAAACGTCATAAACCATGGGTATTTAGCGTTCCATTGTGGCCGTCTTAATTTTTGAAGAAATATGGACCAATGATTTCCTCTGACCATAGACCACACAAAACAATGACTTTTGGAGGATGGCTTGTGTATTTTCATTACTCCAAATAAGAAAATGTTGTTTATTAACGTACCCATTCCACCAAAGTGAATGTTCGTCGCTGAACAAAATGTTCTTGTGGAAATTGGAATTATTTTGGGCTCATTCACCGAACGTGCGACGCACTTGATGGTCGTTTGGCTTCAATTCCTGAACGAGTTGGATTTTGTAAGTCCGCAAACCAAGATCATTCCGCCAAATCTTCCATAAAGTGGATGGGCTCAGCTCCAATCGATACGCACTGTACGGCGTCTCCGAGGATGGGCATTATCCACTAAAGTAAACGTGGTTCGAAACCGATCCATGGTTGCTCGAATTACCAACTCTGCTGGGCGATTATGTCGGCCGAATATTGGACGCAGTACGTAATAAGTCGCTGGACCCTAATCAATAAATAATAAATTTGTCCGTTTTGAAAACTTTGTTCCGGAACAAGTCTATTCATTATGAAATGGCAAAGCAAACTGAGCTTAAATCAAGTGACTGCTGTCAAAAAGACCAACTCTGAAAAAAGTGTGGCCAGATTGAAAACCACATATCTAAAAAAACACCCATTAGTAGAAAAATGAAGCTGCCATACGCTGCTATTTGTAAAATGTTTTAAAATTAAATTTTTTTACCACACCTGTCAAAATATCTTTACTCCGACTACAGCATTTTTAAATATCATTATTAAATAGTTCCACTCCGATTCCGGAGTCGACCCCGATTCCGGCTGCTCAATAACAAAATTTCGAAAATTGTATTTCCGTCCACTATTCATTCGTATACTCTATATCACACCGAGGCGCATTTGTATCTTAAAGACAAAAAGTTCATTTAATCGAAAATATTTCAATAATTCAAAAAATATTAACTGATTAACTTGTTTTTAAACCATTCTGTTTATTTTATGGGAAATGTAAGTATATAAAACTCGCAGTCGGAGTCTAGCAAATCTTTCAACTCCAGACTCCGACTCTGGTCAAATTTGTCAGATTCCGACTCCACCGCCCTGGTGCAACCACCAAAATACTAAATTATAGTCAATGAATAAGATCTGTTATTGCCTCTCTGCTACCTTTAACTTGTTTTTAAATGTGACACATTAAAATTCTCTTCCTCCTAAAGTTAACATTTTTATTAATTCGAAAATGTATTCCTTGTGGAAGACGCCCACTTTTCGTCATGGCACTGCAGGTGCTGCTTTCTCTTCACTCGCTCGAAATATTTCCTTTTCCATCCCTTGCATGTGTATCTGTAGACCTTTGTGGACATCGTCATAAAAATAAAATGAACTTTCGAAAAGTAAAAGCCATCAATTATGTGTGTACGCGTTGGAGTTACATTTTTGGCAACGTTGAAAGTGTTTCCAAATAAATTAAAATTTATTAAAGAAAACAACCCTTTCAGCGGGGTTCATCGAGTGACTGCATGTTTTCGGGTGTCAAAACAAGTGTTAAAGATAAACATTTACAAGTGTCCGCAACAAATAAGATTATGCTCAGACATACAGACATGAATTCATGCAATTAAATTGGTCGAATGAAATGTAACGACAGGAGTATGAGAAATTTGGGGTTGATGCAGCATGAGACTGGGACTCCAACTTAAGGAATGTATACTGGTTTATTTTAAATACACAGCAAATAAAATATCAAAAATCAAAATATGGTCCAAGCCTTAGATGTTTTATTAGATGTATTCCCTGCCACATTAAATATTTAGCTGATTATTTTCCTGTATGCGGGCAACTACCAACGATCTTAACGGGATGCAGAACGATTAGCCAAATAATGTAAAATTATTAAATTTGTTGATTGTGTTCGTAGGAAAACTAAAAATGTTTACTCTAGGCCTGCTTAATAAGTAAGTTCTCCAGTTAGTCATACCAAGTGTTCACAGGACTTTTTCCACCTCCACCGGTCTCTGTCTTCTCTGGCTGCTCCCTCCGTTGTAGTTTCAGGATGATGCCTGGGCATGGTTAAGAAAATGTGATCAGCACCATTAGATGTAGATCGTTCTATTTCATTTGTTGTACAAGCGCAACTTCAACTTCTTTAACGACGCTCACACGTTAGCTGCTACCAAGACACCATTTGCCATGTTCACTTGAGAGACGGAGACAGGCGTCGAAAATTCAAAACTCCACGTTTGCCGATCGTGGGCTATTGGCATCCAAGTTGCCCCCATAACTATGAAATTGCCTTATGGTGCCTCCAATGGATCACAGTTGGATCATGATGTTCGAAATAAATTGAATTGCATTAGCTATAAATACAGTTGAGAAATACCCTGAAATCGATTACTACGGCGAATCCAAAAATCGTTTCACATCACTGCTGGGCATCGGGAAACATGCGACATTTTTTTGTTGAGGACCCGAACGAATTTCTTGAAAATCTTTTCTCCCAACACTCCTAATTACAAACGTATTGTACTAGAGTTGTATTTGTATTTTGTGCGAACAATTTTGCAAAATCGTTTTCAATCAGAGATTCATTAGCTCGTACTAAATGTGAAGGTGATTGGCAGAGCGTGTAAATCGGAACAGATGCTCTCGGATTTCCCGTACAAACGGCTCTCGCAGTGACAGTTACAGACATTGCACAGGAGACTGATTTCAGCTCAGTCACTTTATAAAGTCACCGAAAGTGTGAAGTGATTATGAGTTTATTACTTTGACACCCAAAACAGAACATGCAACAAAATGTTCTCTTCGTCTGTTGTTTGTGGCATGTACAGCAGCAGCAGTATCAGAATGACTGAGTGGTGGTGGCGGTTGTACCTTTCAGGGGTGAGAATTTTATTGTCGAGATTTCATTGTTGCTTTCTGGGTGACAATGAAAAATTACAATTTTTAGTGTCTGTTTGTTGTACGCGTGCACTAGTGATGAGTGTGTGATGATGGCTTTGCTGACAACTATTTCCATTAGAATGAACATACAAACGCTGGAATGGACGGGCGGACGGACGGATGGATGATTCGGTTGGCATGGCTGTGGGGAGGGAGTGAAATCACAAAAATTAATTTGTTTTTATATTTGGCCCTCTTGTTTTGTTCTTGTGAGCCGACTGACGTTGTTACATTTGTGTGGTATGTTTGCTCGTCTGTGCCTTTGTTGCACAAACAGCTGAAGTGTTTTGGGTTGGACAGGGTCGGTTCGTCGGTAGTTGAGGTTTGAGGATGTGGAAGACAATGCTGTGATTTCGGGTTAGTTGTTTATTTTGTTGTGTTTGTGAGTTCCCCTGACAAAGGCGTGACAAATTCGAATTTTATTATGTTAAAAATGATGAATTTATTACAATCATTCTCTCAGTCTCTGTCTCTCTTTCGCCCTATCACCCTATTAAATCCGAAGACTCTTCATTAGTAAACATAATGAAGTAATAATTATGTGATGTTCCTTGATAGCTGACAAAGGGTCTGTGGTAACATCTATGGGAACAACATTAACTGTGTACTATACAAATTAATGTGCACCTTTCTCGTCTCATATCTGTGGAATACATTGTCCACTTTTTCCTCTCTGTTCGGGTTTTGTCCTTCTGAAGGGATAATTGTGAAGAGCGCTTAATCAAACGTTTCTTTCATATACTAATCGATTGTCCAATTTGTTATTGCTGCACATTGCACTATTGCACATTATTTTTTCACAAAAAAAAAATAAAAATTAATTTGTATTGCTTGGCAATAATATCAAGCCTGCCGCTTTTGTTGAATGCCACAGTGTAGCAAAAGTAGGATAGATGTGATATCTTCTCCAACATCTCGAAAAAGACAATATAATTTACGAGTTAATGACAACACGCAGTAAATTAAATAAGTACACCAAATATAGGATGTATAAGGGTCTCTCTTTCGAAAAATGTTTGCTGCTCTCACCAGGATATGAATTTGTATTTGTGGTGTTTTAGGAGGGCACTTTCCAGATATTTAAATTTAAGTCTACCAACTAAATTGAAATTGTCGAATTTGAAACTGAAAGATTTTCATGCTTTCTACGCCCAATCAAATGTTTCCTCTGGTCACACTAGGGTTAAAGATACCTTGGCCTTTTTTCCGGTAGACACGGTCAAATTATATACATTTTTAAATCCGAAAATTTTTATGAGTGACGAAAAATTATTGTAAAACTTCACTTTGTCGGAATTAAAAACTGGCAATGTCACTCCCTCAAAATCACACAGAAGACCAACTCAAATCGGAAATTCTCCCGGACCTAAAAAAATCAAGTACTCAAACTTCAGGAAATCGCATGAGGAAAAAAAGAATAAAATAAAAAAAATTGTGGACTAGGCCATAGGTTGCCGTCCATTATATATGTTTCGGCACTCAAACTTCATTAAATTTTCTAAGAAAGAAATGCAAATTGTAGTGCCATTAAAAAAAATTTAAATATTTAAAAAAGAAATTAATTGTTTCTGGAACAAATGAAATTTCTTATCTAAGACAACAAAAGTATCACGCCAAGACTTTTCTCGTAAAATGAATCCTGAGTTTTCATGACTCCACATATAGAGCAATTTGTAACTGGAAATCCTAATCACTGGAAACCCTGTTCAATAATTGCATACTGTTAAATCTTTATGACGGCCGTCTATTTGGAAAAGTCCAAAATCCCACCGTAATACCTCTTATGATTTAAAAGATATGGTACTTCAAACTTGTGAGTTATGTGTGGGTACACACGACTTTTTGTTCAAAGGTACCAACCTAGAGTGGTGCGAAGTCCTTGTATAAGGCATCCCGATGAAACCGAGAGGATTATTTATAAATCTGTCTATTTGAGGTACCATCCAAGTGGTATTTCAGATTTCAGTTTCAAAACTTTGCTTTAATTAGCGGAATGTTGTGTGCATTTTAATTTATGCCACTATAGAGTCTTTCATACCAGAGGTACGACAAGGAACCTGGCTAAGGTTCGATAGGATTTTCATATATGATTCTACATATATTCATATTCCATTTGATCCTTCAAAATTCCTCTCACCCGTAATTTATGGAAATTTGATTTATTACGATTTTTCCCCACGTTGTCACACTGTGACGGTTGGTGGCAGTCAATTTGGTTTGAGAAATTCTTGGGTTCTGTTTTGCTGGTGTCCGTCCTTCCTTTATTCCTGTCTTTTTTTTTTTGCAGCATAACCAATTCCAGAGTTATTGACTACAAGAATGGGATGCGCGCTGCTGCATCCCAAGTTGTTGCTTGCAGTCGCTTGTCCATATGTACATAAGAACACACGATACGAACAAGTATTTGAGTCATCGGTGGCGGTCAAGATAAAATGTGGCGGCATCCTTTGATCAAATCATATTATAAAATACCATCGTCACGCCTTAAAGGCATTAAACGAGATGGCGCTCAAGCTCCAATAGCACCAACAACAACAAGAGCAGCAGCAGCATCATCAGCAACAACAAGGAAATTAAAGAATGCCACGGAAAGTTGTTATTGTTGTCGTACCAAATATGAAGTGAGTAAAATCAGAGAATACGTACGACCACCAGATGGCAGTAATTGTTGCAGTGATGATTTAATGGTAATGACAATTTAAATCAACTGTTTAATAGTACGTTGAAGCTCGTTGAAGTTCGTGATTTGTTTCCCTCTTCGCAAATACTTTTATAATTTTCCAAATAATATTCTGTTCTCTTCGAATGTCCAACAGAGGACAGAAGTTTAGGCTGAAGTTGGTGGTGGCTAAGCAAGTAAAACCCCAGAATTCTGATTACGATCGAATGTGTAGTCATCATAGAGCTGCTATGTTTCTAATGATTAACCTCGGGCTAATAATTCGATATGATGAAATAAACTCGTATTAAATTATAATTTAATTAACTTAATTACAATTCAGAAAAATGTATTAAAGAAAGTCATTACATTGCTCTTTATTATCAGAAATACATCAATTGGTAATAATTAGTTGAGAGCTTACGGATTTCCCAAATCAGTGAGCGGTGCACGATATCATTTGTACACCTACTATTTAAAACTAGCTTCGAAAAGCTTTTTCTATAGACCATGCACATTAAGGTGGGTCAACTTATTTCGCGCAAAGCCTATATCATAAAAATTATCTACAAATATTTCACGAAGAATCCATGGGTGTAAAATAAATCCGAGAAAAAAAAACAACAAATCATATAGCAAAAACGAAAACTACTGGGAACTTCCAAGAATATTTTACGAAGAAATCTTTTATTTATGTCACACTTTACCAAAAAAAAACAGTTTCAGTATTGAATTTGGGCGATAAAACGAATAACGATGCACAGTGGTCCAGAAACGAAATTCATTGGAAAAAAGTTTATAACATTTGAGTTCTGTAAAAAACTGATAGTAGACAAGGACTGATGTATTAAAACCCTGATAATTGGCTACATTTGAGTTATATAAATTATATATATATAAAGTTAACTTCTTTCCGTATTTTTCGATTTTTTTGAAATTTTTGTTTTAATTTTTTTGTTTTTTATTTCACTTTCATATTATGAAGTTTGCTTATTATCGCAAGATAGATTGCAAATAAATAAATATTAAAAACAAGGAAAAACTTTTTCAGATTTTTTTATATTTTAATTTTTCCACTTTTGTACTTAATTTTATTTTTATTATAAAGTATGTTTTTTTATCTCTAATTTATCTGTACCAAATGTATTTTGGTGTAGCACAAAGATTAAAAAAATTCATTTTTAAAAAAAAAAAAAAAAAAAATACAAAATCTATTTTCACGAGCTAAGGGTTTTTTTGACCCATAGTTTCTGGGTGAAATATTTTCAGAATTTTTCCTTAGTTTTCGATTTTTTTCATACGCTTTCTTGATTTTGTTCTTCCCATCCTAATGTACGTGGCTTACAGATGACACTCTTACTCGTAACGTTGAAGTGGAATATCTGTAACTGGATATGGAGCGTCCACTAGCTACTGACTACACAAATACGCTAATGGTAAACTGTTTACCTCGCATACAAAACTAAAATATACGATTTGTCTGATTTCGGAAACCTTTAGCAAATTGAATATTTCTTATTTGAAACATTTCAGGGATTGAAGAAACACATAAGACCGGAAGTTAGCTTATTATAAATAAGCTCTTTAAAAGCTCATAGTTGTAGCGGCTGGCAAATTCTGTGAGATCAAGCAGTGCAGTCCATATGCACACTTATAGATTAGGAGTCCCCCGCTGATTGACTTCATTACTAGGTAGATAAATCTTAGATCTAGCCAGTTAACCGCCAACGTTTTTTCGTCATTATAATTAGTGATTGTTCAGTTGGTTTTTAACTGAAAGCTACAATTATTTCAGATATAAAATGGCATTACTTGCTGGAGAAGCATTGACTCAGTTGTTACAACTTCCTCTAAATAGTGAGACCACTATGATTACAGCTACAAATAAAATGTGGTATCTACATGGAAACAGATAGTCCCCATTTGATCAAACACTCAGCCGGATATGGTTGCAGATATGTTTTCGAAGCGATCAGATGTTGTTTGTTTACTTTTTAATCAACTTACGACAGGTTGTTCACACATGTACTATTGGATGTCTTGTATTTTGTTAGAACTTACAACATTAGTACACCTTGTGAATTCCCTAGATTATTTTTAAACAATATATGCACATTTATGGTTAGTTGTTAGTTATTGCCTATCCGTTATGTACTGTATTTGGCGAGGCCTATCTGTTCATTTATTAAAGACCATTACAAATGACTGCAGCGAAATGTTTCAAAAACGTCTGTGCCACAAATATCACACAGAATCGGAACAACGAGTTAATAGCGCTGTAAATTTCTCATTAGTCGACATAACAAAACGAAACGTGAAAAGTTTGAATATTTTCATGTACAAAACGAACGATACAAATAAAATTATTAATACCAGTGTTGATGTTGTTTTTGTTATTGTGATTCCTATTCATTGCAACGGATTGGCAAGTGTACATAAGTAATGTGCACACAGATTCGTTCGTTCGTTCGTACTCACTGGCCGCCGTAATTGTTTATCGGTGGCAGGGGGCAGTAGTAACGGCGGCCACCACTATATGTTGTTGCAGCAGCGGCAGGCAGCAGCAAGCAGCATGCATAAAAAGTGTAATTGCAGCTCATTTCGAAGGCAGCGTGAATTTTTGCGGAAAATTTAACGTGACGTTGCATTGGCAACCATACCATGGCATGCCACGCCGCCATACAGCACAGCAGCCGCCATACAACGGACACCACCGACAACACCAACAACAACAACTGCCCACACACAGCCAGCCGCACTACACCACACTCACCCCATTCGAGTGCCTCCATGCATTGCAAATTTGAGCCGAATAAAACGGCGATTATCGGCGCAAATACGACTAAATGAAAATGTTAAATGTGCAACAACAAACAGCAGAAGCAGCAGCACATTTGGCCAAGAACAAACACCGCATTTTCACTCTGAGCATAAATATCTACTTACACACATACATATGTACATATGTATATACCGCCAGACAGACATTGACGGATTCTCGGTGTACTGAACTGCTGACTGTGGCCAGGTCGTGGTGTGGCGTGGTGGCACAGTTGGTGGTGGTTGTATTGGGTGTTACGAAGCTGTTTGTTTTTCGTACTTTTTATTTCAGCAGCATTGTATGCTGTTTGCATTTATTAATTAGCTGACAGTGCCATTAATTTAAATCAATGATTAAACCTCGCCGAGACCCACTCACACAAACTGCATCCATCCATCCACCACCACCATCACCATTGCCACCACACGGACAGTTGTGGCAACTGTTTAGTTGGTAATTAACATGTTCGGTATTCTCTGTATTTGTTTGCCAATTTCTTTACATTTTCATTTGTAATATTATTTTATTTATGTCATGACACTGCGTCTGTAAAGACAAACTCTAATGATTTCTACAAATTTGAGCTTTTGCATTTTCATTAAAGCTGCAGTCAAAAGAGACGGAGACAATGTGGTCCAATTTACCAACTAAGTAGACGGAGATAAGACACCTCATAAAT
This sequence comes from Hydrotaea cyrtoneurina, assembly GCA_958296145.1. Taxonomy (NCBI): domain Eukaryota; kingdom Metazoa; phylum Arthropoda; class Insecta; order Diptera; family Muscidae; genus Hydrotaea; species Hydrotaea cyrtoneurina. Next base: position 147,897,707 of record OY282512.1, on the reverse strand, counting down.
GTTGGCGACTTTATGGGTAAAAGAGAACTCTCTAAGCCATGTAAAACTTCTCTAGAAAAGCATTATGTTCGAAAACCTTTCTGTGTAGATGGCCAGATTTTCCAGGTTTCCATGATGATTTCTGCCAACTAGGTATGCCCACGATTAGTTTAGACAAAATGTGTGACAATATCTTTGAAATTCTGTTTTACTGAAGCAATAAAACGTGTTCATTTAATCTATGAAATATGTCATGCAATTCACGAAACATGTCCGTTCTGAGAAAAATACGTTATTTATTTGATGTAGAATGTTCTAAGTATTTAATTATTTTTTTTTATTTATTTATTACAATTTAAAATTGTAATAAACTACTTAAAAAATCACTAGCGACTAAGACTTTCGGCCTATTTAATTATTATATTTCATAAATCATAAAATTTTAAGAAATTCATTTGTAAAACTCAATAAGAAAATCTAAAATATTGACTTATTTTATTTATTTATTTGTTTTTGTTTAATAATATGAACAATATTTCCAAGATTAAACAGATTATAGAGCACTAGCACCAATGGCTATCAGCTCTGTATTGACTTAATTTTGTTCCTTTTATTAAAACGGAATTCCACGCTCTGATCAAAGACAACATTTTCTTTTACCCTAAAAATCGGTCTTGGTTGTTTTATTTATTGCACCCACTTTAGCGAACATTGTCAGCATTAACGTTTTGTGTGTACGTCATTTGTCTTTGGGGATTTTGATATCTGCCTTTGTGACGTTTCGTCTGTATGTGTGATCGTTCGTTCGTTCGTTTTGTAGATTTTTAAATGCTAATTAAATAATTTAAAATGTTTTCATTTTTCACATCCATTATAATTTATACACAAGAAGACACATTTCAAAGACATTTGAAATCTGTGAATAAATAAATTTCTTAAAATCATTTCGTTGATGACTTATTTCAGATGATCGCTCACTCGGATGCCAATTGAAATGATTTAGGCATCCGACGTGCTGTTGGGCAAATCTTGTAAATTGAACGAGTCAACAACGTGACAACCGTTCCCAGACGGTGTATCGGTGTTTTAGAGCAAAATAATAATTAATTAAATTTATTGGACGTATAGGTGGTCAGTGGGTTCGGAAGCTTAAGTGCTACTGTGTGCAGCTTTCGAAATCGCACCGACAGACATTTGGGTGTCTGACTCGTACGCCGCCATGTGGGGCCACATGCACACGCACACACCGTTACCATTTTGGGGGGTTTCTGGCCGAACAGACTCACGGTGGTATTTTATGGTTTATAATTTTATATTTTGAAATATTGTCTCGTATTTAATGAAATTAAAATTCATTGCTTTGTAATTTTTCAAAGTCTCTGAGCGAAAACAACATCGGCAGCAACAGTCATCTCGTCCGACCGAGCGACCGTCTGACAACAGCAGCGGTCCAAACGTTTCTCAAATGCAAAATTATGTAAAAATCAATACGATGCGAAGCGATACGATACGATATCGACGTATACGAGTCCAATGATTTACAGGTTGACATAAATTTCAACGTTAATTAAGACATTTTTATTGGGTTTTTCTAATTAATTATAATTAAGTCATTTAAGGTGAACAGCAGCAACAACAACCGCCACATGAACGGCAGCATCAGCAACGAAAACACGGCTACTGTATTCAAATGAGACCGAACAAACCGAAGATTCATTTCGAAATAATTAATTTTAATGGTTTTCTAAACCGATTTAATGATCTTCCGATTCAAAGGGAAACATTCGAAGAAATCCAATTTGATTTCCATTTCATGGCTTTAATGTTTAAGCATGTCAATCCATCCCCCCCTCTGTATACCACATCGATACGAGAGCTGGTGAGTAGTGGTTTCACCCAGCGTATTATCTTCTCAAGATTGCCCGTTTAGGGTTTTCTTGAAGAAAACAAAAAAAACAACGCACACACTTTCTCGTCGTTAACCATTAAAAACTGCTAAATATTCAACATCTGTGAAATGTAGTGGTAGGTGATCATGGTAGCCTATGGAGTTATTGTTTTTATTCAAATTCCTTATGATCTTTGGAGTCATTTTATCATTTTCTTCCGGTTTGTCACGAATGCGTACTCTAAGAAATATGGAGTACTAGCTGGCCCGGTCCGCGTTGCTGGCCCTAAGCAAACATTAGTGTTGTATTACACATATTTATATAGGAAAGGGGAGTTTTTATAACTTTTGCCATTTTCACCCCCTAAATGTAGATAAATCCAAACAATGTGTAGCCTATGTTACTCGCGGGGTTATTCGGAAGATTCCCTGAAAATTTCATCAAAATCGGTCTAGCCGTTTTCGAGTCCATACGTTACATACATACACACATCCATTTTTATATATATAGATTAGTAAGAATGCATGGAACATATACGCCACAGAGCGCCAAGTCGCTTCTATCGTAGGGCTCAAATGGAAATAAGCGTCAGCTTTAAAGAAAACAATAGATTTTTACAGTGTTTGGATTTAATGGTGATCTTTTTGCAGATATTATTTCTCCTGCACTAGAAAAATACTCTTATAAGGGTGCACTCTTTATATACACAACTAGCTTAGCTCTTTTTTGCCAAAAAATTCTACGGCGGCTTATTTGGAGTCGTCACAAGCCAAAAAAATAGTCGACGGTTGGCGAAAATCGGCGGCGACCCGCAGATGCGGGTTGGAAATCGACCAACACAATACTCTGGTACCCTACTCAAACGCCTTTGACAATATAGGATTGAATTCTATCTTTCCATTGTTGTTGTTGACATTGGACGAATTGGATCATTGCAACGGAGTTCCGGTCTTCTCTTGTCTACTTTGTTTGTGAATTTATTCTTCCTGATTTTGAAGACTAGCTTATCAGTGAATCCCCCCCCCCCCCCCCCCCGTTTATATCCAGTTCTATCGGTATTTTGTCGGCACTTTCGTCCGAACTGATGTTGAGTATTTCATAGTTTTCCATTTTGTTTACGTTCCATCGTATTTCATGGATGGCGTTGATGTCAGGCCTGTATTCTTCGAGGGCATCGGCTAGTGGAATAGAGGAAACTTGCCTGACAGATGACCACCGTTTGCAGTGGTCCGGTTCACTTCGTTTGGTGTCATTTACAAAAAACTACCACGAGGTTCATAATGTTGAACCAGTACTTTATGTGAAACTTCCACTTTCTATTTGAAGAGGTAAATTATATTTCGGCCAGATTTTCTTGTTTAAGTTGTTTAAGTTTTGCTCTCCTGCAGTGTATGTAAATCAGATTTGTCGGTTTATCGCTGAATTATGTTGTGTTGTATGTAGGTTTTGAAACTAATGTCAAATTAAATTATTGATACTCCTTATTCCTATTCGTTGCTCTTCGTCAATAATGCCAAATTCTCACCTGGTTTTTCCTTGGAAGATTAGTATATATGGACCGAAGAAAATGTACAACAATAGGTTGGTACTAATACAGCATGAGGGTATTGATAAGTCGCCTAACCAACGACGAAGTGAATCTGCCTATGGTTGTGTGTAGTGTATCTTTGCTGACCATTTGACAACAACAAACCCTGGCCATGTTTAGCCTGCATTCGAGTAGGAACATTCTCTTACAGCAAACCGTAATACAAAAAAAGTCATAACAAAAACCAAAAACTCAAATAAACCACGACTTTCCCTAAAAATGTACAGATCTGTGGCTGGACATGTTAAACAAATACTTTATTGTATCCATTACAGCACTAGTTAACTCAAAGAATCTTACCATTTCAATAGGCGATGTTATGTCAATGATAGCCACTCGAAACACGATCCACATTGTCCAAAAGTTCGAATTCCGGCATCCGACCTCTCATAGTTGGCTGGCAATACCATCTCCAGATTAGAAGAAATTTCCAACTTATGCCTGAAACATAAACCTTTGCTCTATAGTCTTATTTCCAAATGATACTCATAAGGCTTGACATACCCTGCGTGAGCACCTCGTCATCCTTACCCAGTACTAGGGGTTGAACATTACGTTACGTTGTTATTATTCTTCTCTAAGAAAATAATAACGAATGTTTTGCAAATTTAGGGGCAAATTGACAGTCCATCTGGAAACGCTGTCGCTGTTCAACATAAATAGCCATTTCGTTTAATGGCTATCACCTTTGTGGTGGCGTGTTTAACCCTTGAGGAAATACGGTTCGTTAGTTGCATCAATACATTTTGGGTAAATATTATTGACCGATGTAATATTTATTTGAAGCTCGCTGAGCGAGAGATTCTTATCGCTTGAACCCCATTCGCCACATTAACGTTAAAAGTACGCATTACGTTAATGGGAAGTTCTTACCATGGTGGCCGTGTGTGTTCCCTATCCCTGGAACATTAGTTCCATTGCCATTACCAACCAGCACCAGCACCACCACCACCATCATCGTCGTCGTCGTCGCCGTCGTCGTCATCATCATCATCGTCATTATTTCAGTTATTAAAACCATTAGTTACGTTCGCTGGTGGATGTACTCATCATTCGTCGGTATCGATTCCATTCAATTACACCTGTCGTGTTCTTGTGGCTCCTCAGTGCCGTCATTCATTCCTTCATTTCGAAAATTATATTCTTCATATGTAGCACGTACGTACGTTGAGGACCGTCTGAGTATTTTTGTACGTATGCGTGCGTAATTTCTTTTCCGTTTGGTGGCAACAGCGTTATCGATCGAGTCTTATATAATTCTCTGTTGGTTTTTGTGTGTTAACTTTAATTTGTGTGTCTTGCCAACAACCATCGCCGGGCTGAAAACAAAAATGTTGTGCTAATTGCTTTCGACTCTATGCTCCATAAGTTTAATGAGCGACTTTGTTTGCCCTTCATATCTTTTATCGGACGGGGGGTAAACAGCATGTGATGTGTGATGTGCTTCATTAAAGCGTCCGTGCTCTGCCTATCTGCACTGTAAAATAAAGTGATTCCCGAAAAAATCATACGCAAAACAACCACATGTATTAAATCAGCCATTCCATTTGGCTCCATGCATGTGATATGATTAGATCAGCTCAGATATCACACAACTTCAGTTTCACATGTAGCGTTTTTTTTTTAATATAATTAATACGAGTGTATATGCAGGCGAATTACACACTGCCGTAAATGCATTTAACATCAACGAACCTATTACGTATTCAAGTTATTGATTTCTTTTATTATTTGTTAATATATTTATTGGTAATGTGCTATTTTTGTTAATCGGCTTGACAACAGTGCATTGTAGCAACTCCATCTTCCATCGTCTAGCGAAGCCGCTGATGATTTGACGTCTATTAAAATTCGCAGGTTGTAAAAAATAATTAGAAGTCATGATCATTCGCTGAAATTATAAAAAAAAATATTTTCAAAATATTTTTCACAGAGACACGGCACATCAAAATATAGACCGAAATAATTCGTATTGAATTACTGTTTCAATTAGTTTTTTGTTTGCCATTTACCCAAATTCTAAATTTAATTAAATTTGCAATTACTGAGCATTCAACAATCAAATATTGTTAATCTTTAAGATTTTCCAACAAGATGTGTTATTTTGAATCAGCCGGTATTTCGGAGTCGGAGTTGGATGATATTGATCTGGACAACGTTTTCTTTCAACAAGACGGCGCTAAGTGCCTCACAAGCAAAGAACCCATTGCTCTTCTCCGGGAAAAGTTTCCGGACCGTGTTATCTCTCGAAGAGGTGATCCCAATTGGCCACCGATATCTTGTGACTTAACACCTTACGACTTCCTCCTTTGGAGCCACGTGAAAGATATGGTCTACACCAATAGCCCAGCGTCGATTCAAGACTCAAAGATAGAATTCGTGAGGCTATCGAGGACATAGGGCAGCCAATTTGCGATTTGGGTATGGAAAAAATGATGAAAAGGATATGGTCCTGTAAGCGTGGTCGTGGTGGCCATTTGGCTGATGTTGTTTTTCATTATTAACGGCATACCTTCCTCTTAATTAGGAAATAAACATCCGATCATTTATCTCAAAAAATTACATGTTTCTTTGAATACCAAAAAAACTCCTGTTGTTGGAAAACTCTGTATTATGAACTTAAATCAAGTCCATTAGGGCTCAACTATGGATAAAATTAAGAAATGTCGGGCTACAAAAGACCGTACTTAAATCCAGTTTTTTTTAACTTGGTTTAAGGAAAGCCATACCTACAATTCTTTTGACACCGCTGCGGCTTAACGGATTACTTGATTGTTTTTTATCTGTATAAATATGTCCTAACTTACCCTTTTCGGAATTTATTCATATTTACATACTCAATCTTTAAAACATCCTTTTCGTTTATAGGAAGTACTTCCTCAATAATTCCCTTCAATTTCCTTGCTCAGCGATTACAAATAATGACATTAAAGAACAAAACGGAAATCACTTTCCTTAAAAAGTATCCTGTCAGACATTCGGAATTATAAAAAATGAAATGTTCCCATACCGTTTTTGAGACGTTGAGGATGCCACCAAAGACGTTGTCGGTCGGCCGATGATTATTCTCCTGCATTAGAGACAGTGGAACGCCTCCTGGGCAATTATGAGCACAAAACAACAATCATTAAATCACACTTGCATCTAAAGGTCCACAATAGACACTTGAAGAGGAGGCCTTCAACTTTTCAAGCAGCTCATATATCAGCTTAAAACAACAAATAAAGTAATCAACAGCCAAATACACACTCACACATAGACGGAGTTACGCATCCCACACTTTGCACACGGAAAAAGGTCTGTCAAGAAGCAGCCTTTGTCCGTCAGCACACACAAACGCAGATCGCCAACAAGACAAACAAACAAATGTACAGAATATGAAAAGTGAAACAGAACCATCTCAGAAAGATTCCCATCACCGGCAGAATCCTAAGACGAATCGTCTGACATTTATTAACGTCAAAATTCTGAAACAAAAACAAAACAAACTTCGAAACTCATAAAATTCATCTTTAGAACAAAATGTGAGCCGTGAGTATTCTGCTGGTGAGTGAGACTTCGATGCTGAACGAACTTCGGTCATCTCAGATAACCGTCAGAACACTTGTCAAAAACGTGTGAATCTCGTACGCAAATAGCCGAAAACAAAAACAAAACAATTCTCACTCACTCCTGGGTCTTCGTTGGTCTTTGGTGTCTTTCCTCGGAGGGCGTAATTGAAACACTACCGAAAGTCATAAAAATCTGCCAAACAGGGTCTTAATGCAGGGCAATGGGTTTGGACATCATTGTGTTCTATTGTTCGCCTGTTTGATTTCGATGTTGTCAGAGCAATAAAATCTCAACGAGAAACAGTAGCTGCTGTTAGGGCCAAAGACTCCCATCGAATGAGGCGGGAGTAGGAGTAGTTGCTGCTAATGCGGTTACTTTTATGTGGCATTAATGTTGTGTTCATTAACAAACATCAAATTCCGTGGAACATTAGCGGCTCTATTCTTCTCCAGAATGTTTGATCACTAACGCTACTTTATGGTTTGGGAAGCGACGATGCACTCCACCACCTCTTCTCCGCATACACGTGTTGATCAAAGAGTTCTTTGGCCAAGGGTTGTGTTTCTTTTTATGGTTACAAAATCGATTTCACATGTTTAAAAGCAAATAAATACAATTGAAAAACAAATCATGAGAATTCTTGGGAATTTTGATCGTCTTTTCTTGTTGATCTTGTTGGCAAGACAACTTCCGTTGTTGGGAATCATTTGTCGAAGGTATTCATATTCCGTATAGGGATTCCGTATAGGCGGGATTTTACTTTAGAGAAGACTGACATTTTCTTTAAATCCAATAGAGACATTTTCTGTCACCAACAATAGAGGAGATTAGGTCCACAGTCTGGGAAACGTCAATAAAAATAAGAAATATAGAAAGAGAGATAACGGAGAACCTGCGGTCAACCTCTGCTCGTTAGATGGGACCCCATCTATACCAACTCGTATAGAGCGATCTCTGAGTAAACTCGATATGAATCGAGATAAGGTATTACCGATACCAAATGTACGTGAACCGTGTCATACTCAATCGAATGCCTTTTAAATATCCAGAGCCACGACCTTGCATTCCCCAAGCCAGTGAACAGCTCGACACCATCGTTCTCCAAGTGATTAGGTAACTTTTTTTTTGTTATTTTACCAACAAAATTTGAAAACGGGCGTTAGTGTCGAATTTAATTGCTCATTTAATTGCTTCTTCAGTTTGTATCATTCACATCTGATATTTAAGGCCATCGACTGTAATATTTTCATCACTGATTATTATCGATACGCATTAACATTTCAGTGTACACATTTAAATCAGCTATACTGTAATTATTGTCGTCTTCATTAATATTCAACTCTTTGGCCATCACCAAATAACCGTATAAATTTCGAAGTCAATGACCATTATAATTGATTGACACTTTGACTGCGCAAATACTACATTTTATAACCGTTCGTATGGATCATAAAATCTAAAATAATTGATGTTAAAAATGCACACATACATACACATTCACATTTCAGACAAACTAATATGACGTCCCATAAACATTAACGTCATCCGACAAAAGAAAAAAAAATTGCAAGGCATAAATATAAAATTTGCAATGAAATAAAAAAAAAATTTACAAAAATGGCAACCATCACAAAACAAACTGAATGTTGCTGATATGCAATTACAATTATTATAAAAAGGTGGCAACATACGATTCACAAAGAATGTGAACGTTCAACAGACGCTTGACCGAATCAAAAAGTTGCTGCTGTTACTGCGACTGCGACTGCCGCCGCAGTTATGGCCCAGGAGATTAGAAAAGAACGCAACTCTGTGTATTTCAGTTCAGTTCAGCTCAGTTGAGTTGAGTTAAGTACTTTAGATGCGCTTTAACCAATCACGCAATTGCGCCAAACTTCAAAGCCTAATGAGACCAGAAGAGACCAACGATTCAGCCACACACAGACACACCGAAAACCTGAACAGCGGCCAGACACCTCGTAATCAGTGGTCTGGACTCGATGGATGGATCTGCGTCGCAGCCAGCACTCACACATACAATTGCATCTGGATTGGGTTGGACGGAGTTTGAGTTGGTGTGGAAGAGGCATTAAGTTAAATACAATAACGTTAAAGTTAACAACACATAACATGGTTGCCAACCCATACGGCTCTTAAACTTGATAAATGACCAAAAACAGAGAAAAAGAGATGCTGTTGTTGGCCATGTCGGCATTGCTGCCGTAGCTGTTGCTGCAGATACGAAGAGCTACACCACTAATAAGGAATACTGTTGCAGGCACGACTGTCGCCCGTTGTTGTACGGCTGTGGTGTTGTGGAGGGTCTGTTGGTGTCGTTGCTGTTGCTGTTAGTGGTGATGCTACACAAAAAGCTTAATCACATCACACATCACCTCAGCCATTGGCCAAATGGTCGGAGAATAAATAGTATGTGTGTGTGTGTGTCTTTAAAAATATTGGACTCTTTTTATGTGTATGAGGCTGTCGCACAGTGTGACGATAACGAACGAAAGCTTAATTTGTCAAGTCAGCGTTGAGGGTGCTAGTTCGTCTGCAATATCAAGAAGTGTTACATTTTTAGATCTTTCCAGCAAATAAACTCAGCATATGACGCATCGATGGAAGCACAAGGCCACTCTAGACGACAAATGGTATGTTTCTCCTAAAGTTCACCAGCCAAGTTACAAATGCGGTGTAGATTCTAAAGAAGACGTTTTTCAAAAGCCATTTGTCCTCGTATACTTATGGTACAGTAATATCACGAACCAGTCTTATTGTATATTTTATAAGCGTACTAGTGTGGAAAATTATAAAAAGAAACTTCTAAGTAGATTTGAACTCAGTTTAATAGACGAACATTCAGCATCGAATTGAATTTGAAGAAGCGAACAGCAAATGAACATCCGGACCATAATAATAACATGCGTACTTATGTATAGGTCTGAAAGGATTCTTGAAAATCGTCAAAGCTACTTTATGGCAACATTTAATTTGCATGCTGTTAAGGAAGTGCCCGCGTAATTGTTATTATGTATAATTGAACTGATAAACAAGTTAAATGGATTTTTGATTTACAGAGGGGATAGGAACCAAAACTACCGAGTGTCTTGTTCGGGTTTGAATCTGGGCGTTTTTCATGAAACTACTCATTCTCACCTGTGCGTCCACGACAATCCTAATATTATTAAATTTTTATGGAAATTATATCGATGTACGTACTTATTTCCTATCACATTTCATGGAGAACAGACGGACTTTGAAAATTGCCTGGTCTTATTAACAGAATACATGCTTTGGTGTGTTGAGTTAGTCGAACACACACGGCGCGCCGTCAACACAATCTTTAAGAAATTATCTTCACTGTGTCAAACTTAGGCATTGTGCGATCTGTACAACTTTTAAATGAGGCAAAACAATTTGTCTGTTAATGCAGAGAATCTCAAATGTGTTTGATCTTGAGTATTGGCTTACTAATAAAGCGACCTAGAGCATGCTATTATCACACAGAGAACCTAGGTTCTTATCCTGGTAACACAATCACAACACAGGCGACTTTGGGAGTAAGAGAGTTATCTCTAACCTGTGTAAATGTTCCCTAGAAAAGCCTTAGCAGTTATGAGCCAGCATCAAATAGTAGACACCGTTCCTTCACCTCTGTAAAACTGTTAAATGGTGCCATGCGAATGACTTGGGACGTCTGCCCGCTCTACGGTTTTTGATTTGGTAGACTTAGTCGAAACAAATTTAACATAATTTTATTAACGTACAAACACTCTCTCAGTATCGAAATACCTATATAAATCTGTTTTAGTTGGTCCATTAACAAAATATACCGATGTCTTTAGGTATACATTATTTCTATTGCCACGATCGAATTGCTTCGATCTCAGCACACTGTGCAACTTTAAGCCATTAATGGTCGGCAAAGATCAAACGGCATAACTTACAGTAAAAAGAATTCAAGTCATTGTCTACAGCGACGAGGTAGGTCGCCAAAAAAAAAAAAACACCAAAGAATCAGAAAAAGAACAAAAAACGACAACAAAAACAGCTCAGATACATAACATAAAGAATCATAAAATTATCACAGAAAATGAGATACCAGAAAATAAAATATGTATGAAAATTACTATCAGGCTCTCCACTCCGCGTTCACTTACTCACACACACACACTGAACCTAATGAGAAGAAGTCAGAAGCTGCGAAAGAGAAGAAAAAAAGCTTCCATTCTTCCCCCTGTCTTCTTTCAGGCCAAAGGTCTTAATTTGAATTTCGTTATTTGATGCGTTTGAAAACGGATATTGTCGTTAGCCGTACAGATTCAGTTCCCATGTTAAATTCGCGATTTGCCGACAAGTAAGAGACTTAAGAAGAATAAGCGAATAAACACACACAGACTATAGTTTGATTACTATGTGGTTTTCGGAATGTCTGAGCGCCAACGGAAGTGTCAAATGAGTGGCGTTTAATACTGCCGCCTTGGCGTGTTTTCCTTTCCGCTTATATTTTTCTGCTCGCAGCATTTCATTTTAAGGCATTTTAATGACAATGTTAATCATATGAGAGCCGAAATGACAAAACAAATTCCCCCCCTCTATCCTCCTGGCCCATCTATGTGTAGTCGCAGCCGAACTGCGACAACCCCAGCAAACGTCCATGTCAACCCATCCCATTCATACAAAAAAAAAAAAAAAAAACACAGCATTCTCTCGATGTCATAAAAATGACTAAATGACATGCAAAAATATGTCAAATTAATGTCATCGTTATTGTTGCCTTTTTAGCTGCTGTTTGTGCCGTTTTTATTTGCAGTTGTTGTTGTTGTTTTCATTTATGAGATACATCATTAGCATGTCGCTGCCTAAGAAGTCGTTATAGCGGCTGCGAAAGGAAGCAACAAAAAAAAATGAAACACCCGAAAATGATATGCAAAGTTGTTGAAAAACGCCAAGATCAGATCTGATGATCAGCGACCAACACATGATTTCGTTTAACGCCCCGTTGACAAATTATAATAAGATTTCATGTGGGGTGACAAAAGAATACACGACGCCGTCTTGCAATTTCTCTGTCAGATGTTTTGTTTTCATTAGAAAAGATAAGCTTGAGATTTCAAGATGTGACAAATGAGGTGGAATCAAGCCGGCAACTGGCATTCGGACTAGGTTGATTTGTCCATTAGCTCGATCACATCATAGAAAATATCGCATCACTCAGTACCCTTAAATGAAGCTGACCAAAAGTCCAAATTATCAATAGGAGAAAGGTCATCTGCGAGGAATGGAGGATCAAAGGGTTACTAAAGAGCAGACAATTATTTATTTATTATTAATTACAATACAAAATAAATGTATAATCTAATTTTTGGGTCCAAGGGTAAACCGAGTGACACAGACCGTATGGCTCGACTTTTGCAGCGACAGACCAAAGCCTCTGGTGGGAATCGAACCCACAACCCCCACGCTGATAGGCAAGCACGCTACAAACTCGCCTACCGGAGCGCATAAAAGAGCAGAAATATTATAAAATTATTTTCTTCGGAAAGTTTAGATGAGTTTTGGGTTTGGTTTCTCCCTGCGGAGATAAAAATAGCAATGAGATTCACAGAATAATTGGCAGTCGTTATCCGTAGAATGTTTTTATGGGAACGGCAATGACAGCGATATTAAAAAAATTAGCCAAGTTTTATAAGTTTGTGTTTCACACAGTTATAGAGTGTCTGTCAATGGCATAATGTGCGTTCGAATATCTTGAATATGTTTGGAATTATCGAAAATTGTGGACTTTTAACACCAAACCCAAACTTCAAACGTTGTACCTGCTGAATCAAATATATGTGTCTTCCACTGCATAAGTGGTTTATCTGGCCATAAAAAGCCTTTTCAACGAAGGAACTGATGGTTAACTTTCGTCAAGATCATTTAATGCAGTTTGCCAAAATTCTCCACTGGGAAATCGGTACAAATTTATAACTGTGAAACTAAAATTCAGCTAATTACTATGAAAGGGACAGACAGACGATCTAAGCCTATTGGCGTAAGCTTTAGTTGGGCTACAAACTTCAGATGTTTTGATTTTCGTTCATAGAAAAAATCATAGCAGACAATTATAGAACCGATTTACACGATGACTTTTTGCATGATTTTAAATCATGATTTTCGAATTTGTTGGCGAACGGTGTAGACAAATTTCACAAATTTGATTATTTGTGTTTCTTAAATTTCTTTTTGACTTCGCACATTTTAAAGTTTTTTTTTTCAAATTTCTTTTTGATTTTACACATTTTGCTTTTCTACATTCAACAACATTTAAAAAAATCAAACAGAGTCGCAAGCAAAAACTCAACGTATAAATTCAAATTTCTTCTCTAAGCAAATCCAAAAGAGAATTAAAAAAAGGTCAAGCCAAAAAGTCATCTTATAAATTGGTACATAGACAAATTCGGATCTGACATAGGACGTCTGTCAACTAGATTGTTTTGATTCAGCTCAACCCTAAGGAATTCCACGCTTAATAACTTTTCAACGATTTGGAAAAGTGCTTTTACAGAACGAGGTGAACAGGTATTTGCATAAAACTGAAGGTCTGAAAGAACCTCCGATGTTGAGGCAACCAGTGAAAACAAGGTAATCCCACAATTTCCTGTCTCAAGCAAACTATTCAAAAAGATAATGTGTGATCAATTCATTTGAGTGTTTTCATTAACTTCACCACTGAATGAGCAATTCACTACCCCAAATAGTTTTCTTTTGAAACGCCGTGTAATACGACACATATTCAACGTATTTTTGTTGATACAAGTTTTAGTCAATGTATTATTAATTATTTTTTTTTTGTTGGATTTGCCTTTGGATTATTTTACGGTTTAGTTTCAATCCAATTTTCGGTATCTCAATTTACCCGAAATTACAGACATCTCTTTCATGTGCCAACGTTTCAATCCGACTTGAATGCAACCACGCCACTATTAATATTGAAACTTGGCTCTGATTCGGATTACAATCTAATCTGTTATTAAGATTACACATCAACACATTTAACCACACAAAGGAGCCGACAACAAAGACAACAAATCTTGGCAATAGAAACCCGTAATGAAAACACTTCTTTGTGATCGATCTCCACTGGACTGAAAAACTCCGCTGGAGAACACCAACGATGTTTTTGTAACAAAAAAAAAATAGAATGAATCAAAAAAAAAACAAAAACAAATTAAATTAGACACTGCCGCACAGCAATGCCACAAAACATTAATCTTGGAAAGAATAAAAAATTACTTTTTAATTTAATTTAGATTTAATTCACTCACAATGGACCATGGATGCGAGCAAGCGTCTAAATACGAGTACGCACCGAAATCAAGAAAAGAAAAATAATGACCAGGGCAGACAATTAGTCTGGCACTTTTTGTTTCTGAGATCAAACGTGGCAACGATCCACAGCAGCAACAGCAGCCGCAGCAACAACATTACCAATGAGAGAATAAAACCAATTAGGACCGAAATCCTTTGTTGCCATTGTGTTGCAAGGATACAATTTCCAAAACAATTAAGGCGAACAATAGTCGGGCACAATGAAATTGGCACAGGTTTAAGCCGTATGGCTTCGTAGTCTTTGATGGTTAGAAAAATCACACTTTGAGCGTCGACCAAAGACGGTGCAACAAAAGTCCGAGCGGAAAGAAAACTAATTGTGTATGCTCATGTTGTCTTGTGTATCCTTTTGAGTGGCATTGTGTTGCATGGTGTGATAATTTACACTGTTTGGCACAAAGGGATCTTTCATAAATTCGCCACACATAGTTAAGGTGCAGTGAAGGTCAGTGGGTTCCCAGCAAGGCTAAGGATATTTTTTAGTAGATGTTTGTAACTTTGGGATGATGGGAATTGTGAGCGCTAAAATTATTATTAAAAAAAATAAAGGAAGTAATGCGTTTCATTTGGCATTAGCTTCTTATAGGTGTTACCACAAAACTGGGTGGTACCTAATTGCTGTTGACATTTTTTATGGAACCAGTTTCGATTTTTTTACATACAAGTGTATAATGTTTTGTTGCTGTTAATCAGGTTCCAGATCATTTATATTTTCTATGTCATCAGTACTTTATCTTTAATAAGCTGGTCAACGCCTATCATTCAGTTTCGGAACTGAGGTTCTCCGTTTTTTGTCTACTTCTCTTTTCTTTCTTTGATTTCCTATCGCAGTTCTATCACTCCAAAACATGACAATGTGCAAAATTCAATTTGCACTTTTTTCAAAATTCCTCATTGAGCGAACCTTCCAAATGCATACCTGCAGTTTTAAACAACTTAGCGGGCATGGCTCATCACTTTTTTTTTGAGTTGCCATCATGCTGTAGTTGTAGGTGTGAAGGGTGTTTTCGAGCATTTATAAAGTGTTTAGTCCTTGCAGCTACTCCGAGTGAGCCAAACACAGACACACGCACACCAACACACTTATGGTACATTGATCGTCGAGCCAACGAAAGTGCTAAAGTATCCTTTTAAAATTCTGGTCAATCCTTCACACCTCAGAGTCCTTCGTCTACTGAGTGCAGTGCCGAGCAGTTTGTGTAGAACGACCTTCTTGTGCCTTCGTTCTTCTTCCACACCATCATTACGTTTGCCTGCTATTGGGATTTACTTTTTAAGCCCTGGAATCCATGAGAAGCGTAGAGAATCGTAAACGAGATGCTATCAAAATTCACCTTTTAGGCCTTTCATGTTGGCCGCCTTTACAGGTGCCAGTGATCGAGAACAGTTTTTGTTTAGATTTTTTCCACAAGTATTCCTTGAGAAATCTTTGGGTTCCCATTTTTTTAGTATTGACATTTTCGGGGTTTATCATGCCAACGCAGATAATGTAAATGAAATAAACCGTGGCTCAATTAGCTTAATTTGAAGGATATTCCTTGGCTGTCGGCATTGTGAGTTGGCATTTCTTAAGATTTATAATTATGTTAAAAGATTCCGTATCGTTTGGCGATTAGGAAAAGTGGATGATGGTGGGAATTTCTTTGGCTGAATTAAAACGATGAAATTATGAAATTATTGGTGAGTGTGCCTTAATGAATGAAAGACGGGGAAACTAAAGGCGTTTATTTGTTGATGCATTCCAAATCTGCCATCGTTTCACACACATTTCAATGGTGATTTTAGTCCACCCATTTTCGACACTAGTTAGTTATTCGGGTACTTTACATCATTTCCTGCAGTGGTGAAGTGTGATCTACGAATAGAGACTATGTTTCTATATGAAACGAAAAGTGATGGATTGCCTTATTTTTTAAAGAAGGACGAAGAAACTAACTAAATTGTATAGCTCATAATGCAGTTGAATGTAATTCTATTTGCTGATTGCAAGATTAAAAGGAACTAAAGTAAGACATGCTTTGTTTTTCAAATCCATCATATTGATATTTTGTTTCTCCGAACTAGTCTATACCTTCAGTTATAATTATAAGGATAATTATGCTGATGGTAGGAAAACAAAATTCGCATTGGTTAATTGTTGAGCTAGTTGATGTATTTTTCGCGGATAATGTTTCCAATATTGTTGAAGTGTTAATCGGAGTTGTGATACTGGGGGGAAAACTGTCGCTGACAAAATAACATATAATTCAAAAACCTCATTTCACATTTTTTTTATCGTTGGATATGCAACAACTTTTCTAATTATAGTTTGGTTAAAACATGATGGATTTCTTCGGAAACAGTTGATTCTTTAAAGTTATGCGGAATTTACCAGAATGTGCTAAATAATTCATTAGAAACAAGTCGATGTATGAATTTCTGGAATTAAGATAAGAAAGCAATCTGATTTATTCAACATTGTTTACACATGTTATGGAGTTTATATATCACTCTTTTTTCTGGGTTTGCCGATGAAATTACGGGAAAAATCACAACTTTTTCCCTTTGTTTAGCACTACCTTTTTCTATTTTAAGCTAGATTTCATTTAATTTATTAACTACACTTTAACTTTGACCTCCGCAGACGCTGTCTTATCAACACTTTAAATTCAACACAATAAAATCAATATAGATGACTAGCAATACACATTCAGTTACAATGTATACGATGCCAGCAGAAGAATAAACATAAATTTCAAATAAAACATTCATCACCTTAGGAATGTTTACCCCGGGGATAAAAGATTCTGTGTGACCTGAAAAGAAGTTTGTCATTGAACTCCGACTGAACGGAAGCTATAGAACATAAAAGCAGTGTTGTTGTTTTTCGAAAAACGTTCGCTAATTGTTCCTTTCAATTACGCCAACCCCTCACACCCACCGTCGCCCCTTCCGGGGACAAGCGTTTAATTATCTTAACCCACATCTATTAACATTCTGGGTGGACTGGTGTTGAATGGGTTGGTTAGTGTTGTTGCTGTTATTATTGCCATCGATTTGTCCCATTCCTTGGGGATCGATTAATTTCGAAACGTGTCTTTCGCATCCTGACAACACAAACATCAAACGCAAGAGACGTGGAGAGACAGAGAGAGAGAGAGGGAAAGCGAAAACAAATTACAGGCAATCATTATCACTTTAGCTAAAACTCCCATTACTCATCTGTCAACCTTTTTCTAATAGACAAGACGACGGCACTCGCAACGGAACATTTCGTTAAATCCCTTAAACTTGTGATGCCTCCTCTCCCTCTTCCGTTGAGAGTAACGGACGTTAAGTCAGCATTACTAATTTACTTAATATTGACTTTCGCCAAAAACAAATGTGTGTGTGTGTCCCTCCTCCCAAATGAACAACACTTGTCTTTTTGCCCATTTATTTGTGCTGGCTCTCTTTCTCGCTGCCCTTTCTTATGTGTCCTCATCTGTGGCGGCCCGAAGAGATATGTCTCCTGTTGTAGTGATTTATTACAGTGACACAAATAAATTTTCGCACTCCAGGTGATAACATATAAATCAATCCATTAGCTTATAACTGAACGTGTCTCGAAGTGTGAGGCTTTTGCTCTCTCTCTCTCTGTATTTGGGTGTGTGTGTGTGTGCATGAGTCTATGTTTGTTTTCTCCTGTGCCTGGATTTTGGTCGTTGCAAGTTTATTACAAAAATGCTGGGGGCAGTGTGCACGGTGAACGTTGTTGTTGCTTTTGTTAAGACAGATATTTGTATTGATTGTAGCTGCGGCTACGTGTCCCATTTGGCTGGCTATCGGACCAGGAGGGTGGAGTTTGTTATTTAGCCTTCGGTTTTGCTGCGGATTTGGGTACTTTCGCCATGCTCTCCTTGTGGTCTCTGTGAATTGAAATAGATTTTTTGAGCTAAACCTGAGCGTTGCATATGTGCCGAGTTACTCGAGGGTGACAATAAATTATTGCTGTCTATTAGCTACGATGTGAAACTTTGATTTGTAAGACGACAGCCGGACGTAATAGATACATATTGAGAGATCTCTTACAAATGTTGATAAGTTACAGAAACAATGTTATACATTTCGGAGGATATGTTTCGTTTAGGACATATCGTTTATTGACGTACGGTACATCATAATACATATGTATTAAAAAATCTAGTAACTCAAAATTGCGCTGAATATTTCTTTCGGAGTTTTGTCGACAGCCTTATTGGATTTTTTAGTTTTGGAGACCAATAATATATATATTTACCCTCGACACTGATTCACTGATACACTGATTCCCTGATTCACTGACTCTGTCACGCAGTACGTAGGAATTTAAATAGGCATTCTATAATAATTCTATAAATAATAATAATAAAAAAAAGAATATTTTTTTTTGTACAGAAATTGTGTTTTCCCCAAATTTTTTTTTACCAAAAATTTTTTTTCTTACAAATTTTTTTTTTACAAAAATTTTTTTTTCCAAATTTTTTTTTTCAAGAAATTTTTTTTTTCCAAATTTTTTTTCAAGAAATTTTTTTTTTCCAAATTTTTTTTTTCAACAAAATTTTTTTTTTCAACAAAAATTTTTTTTTTCAGCAAACATTTTTTTTTTTCAGCAAACATTTTTTTTCCACAAATTTTATTTTTTTTCGAAATTTTTTTTTACAAAATAGTTTTCTCAAAATATTTTTTACAAAATTTTTAAAATTAAGTAACAAATACTTTCTCAAGCAAATTAACGGGCGCCATAGGCGCATTACAACTTACTAGTACTCCTATAAATGCAATAAAAGGAGGAAAGAGAGAGTAGTGTTTGTTGACATTTGTTTTAACGCTTAACTGCGCAGAGTAGACTATGAGTTAACCTATTATGAGCTATTATGGCGTATAACTGTACTATTCGCTAAATAAGATAGATTCGCTATCATAAAAGTTGACCCGGTAGGCTGTATAGTGCGACAAAGTGTATGTCCTACGGGATACACTGTGCATTTAAGGGTTAAATGTGAGAATTTCACAATTGGCAGGAAACACACTTGCTGGAAGAGTATTTCACATGCGAACAGTACCGCTGAAGAACGAGTTTTCTCTATAGTGTGTCGGTCGGTCAACCGTTCATTTGGCAATGAACGAATGAGACTCCCTGAATAGCAGCGTCAACGATTTTCCCAATTTGTCAACACTGTTTGGTTGAATTTCCAACGAGTGTTCACCAATAATTTGAGAACACAACACATTACATTTGTTCACAAGCGTTGATGATTTTTCAACGTCTTTTTCCCTTCAGTCTACGTTCTCCGATCATCACCACCGCTCTCTTCTGTATACGGTCCAAAAGCTGCAAAAATGTCTTTGGAGCTCCTTCTCATATATGGTGTTGTGTTAATGATTAATTGAAGTATTTGTTGCATCCTTTTTGCTTCATCTTCCTTCTTAACTTAGAAATACCTCATACAAAATATTCTTCTCAGTGGCTCCTCCAAACGATACTATGTAAACTGAATTTCATTTATTCCGATATGAGAGCATTTCGATTTTTCCATTACACTCCATACGCAATTAAACATAAAAATTGTTTTTTATCAAAACAATATATATCTTTTTTGTTATTGAAATACTTCAAAGCATAATTTTAAACTCAAATTCTAAACATTCCACATCGTATAAAGCAAAAGTCATAAACATAAATTTGTTATGCGTATAATAAAAAAAAAAACATATTGATTTATACTTACATACAATTTATACATCGATACTAAACAAATGCACAATTTTTTATTGTGTACTTCCGACTGACGTTAAATAAAAATAAAATATAAAGGGATTTAATGGTACTTCAGATGTGTAAACACCAATATATGAATGCCCCATAATAAAATAGATGGCATTGTTTCAAAATTTTCTTCGATTTGATGCATTTTTGTTGAGCAACATTAAAAGGAAGTGTACAAACATAAGAGCAGTAAAAAAACACAATTTTTCTGTTCAAAATCGAGGTGGGAAATGGCCACTGCAAAGTTTTTCATGTTCGTACCAATGATTTGTTCCGTAATGATTTGTTCCGTCTCAAAATGTGTTTGGTAAAAGTACAGTTTTGTCACACTTTTTTGAACATATCGGTCGGTATATCTCCAATAACATGAGTGACGTTGTCTTCACACTGCCTGGTGCGATAAATGGGCAATGCGAAAACAATGATGTAAATGAATCCAGAATAAGGTCGCTTAGACAATTCAATGTAGTAAATTTGAAATTGATTTTTCTTACAATATAAATTAACTAAAAAGGATCTATAAGTTATTGAATTTCCATAGACGAAATAATAAATAAATTAATTGGAAAGAGGTAGATTAATTTCTCACCAAACTCTCCAAACTCGGGATTCCTGCCCAGCTCCACTTATTTTGAATTTTACAAACTTCAGCATGATTCTGATAAATCTATAGAAGGTCACCCCGGTAGGCGAGTTGGTAGCATGCTTGCCTATAAGCGTGGGGGTTGTCGGTTCGATTCCCAGCAGAGGCTTTGGTCCGTCGCTGTAAAAATCTAGCCATATGGTCTGTGTCACCGGGTTTACCCTTGGACCCAATATTAGAATATAAATTTACTTTGTATTGTAATTAAATAAAAATAAAAATATTTCTTAGATTAATAGAACAAATCTTCCAAAGTACCATGGAACCTCCGCGACTCATTTGTTATTTTTGTTGAAAAAGTTTGAATGATAAAATCTGGTATTTATCAAAGTAATCGATAAATAAATTTGATAGTGTTAGTTGTTTTACCGACAGTATTAACGCTTATATTTATAAAAAATTAAATGAACGAATTAATGTTTCCATATACATATTTCTAAAATGTCCACTAATTCCTGTTGCCCTAACTTTAAAATTACTAGCAACAGAAATATATAATAATATTTAATATTATTTGATCTCTCAATATGTACCTTTTTTTGTATGTACACATAAATATGCGTTTGAATTTTTATTTCTTTTTAAGTTTTGTACACATGAAATTTTATGTACTATTTGTTTTGTTGATCTTTAAATAAAAACATATATACCCATAAAAACTGTGTTATTTTATTTAAATTAAGGTGGAACGTGCTTAAAAAAATATTTTTAAAAATTGTTACCTTTATCATCCCTGCCCAGTGTAGTACCGATTCATGTCGTCAAAATCATACAATTGTGTTTGAGTTGGACTATCTGTAATACAGTTGTTTGAAGAGGTTTGAAGAGATGGCTACAACACAACATTGCTCAAACAACCGGAAAACCATCATACACACAACATGCAACATAATTATGTCTGAAAGCCATCTTAACACCACCAAAGTATAATGAGTGAATGAAGCAGATAGTCAGAGTGCCAGATACTCTTTCGGTCTAGTGACGTCATGGTTTCGCATAAACCAATGGGATGATTGTCTGCACTTCTCGATGGGCACTTTCGTTGGTTTTATTTTGTCTTAGGATTGTGTTTTTCGGACTCTCATTTGTACCTTCGCTTTGGAATAGAAAGAGAGCGAGCTGTCGTCGAGTAGAGTGTGCTGTGAGGTGTGGTGTAATAAATTTCATTTTGAAAAACTGTCATTGTTTCACACACACGCACACACGTTCACGAACGAGTCTCTGCACCGAGAGACTGAATTGTTGTAATTTTAACAACAATTCCTAATTGGTTTTATACGGCACACGGTCATTTCTGCACTAAAGCCTTTTCATTTCGGTTCAACAACATTTGAAATTAAATTTTTAAATGCGAACACCGTTTCCAGAATTGTATTTGGATTTGTGGCAATGGAGAGAAGGCAAAACGTGTGGATAATTTGAAGGGCCATTGCTTGGACTCTTTGGACAGTACAATTCATACTCGTGTTGTTTTCCTGAACGTGGAGTTACCTTAACCGGAAGTAATACCCACTCGTTAATAAAGCAATAAAGAAATATTTAGGAAATATTCTACGAATAACTCTGTCAAAATGTACAGTCCTTGTTACCCGAACTACAGCAAAATTGTTTGTTCGTGCGTAAATAAAATGTTTGTAAGAACTTTTTGAAAGAAGAGGACGCACCTTCGGAGTCCTGTATTAAATTCAAGTCTGAACTATTTTAGGAGACATACACGGCCCATGTTTTCATCTCCTAATCGTATTGGCAATCCGCTGTCCTCTTATAATCTCGGTGCTACTTTGATAAATTATTCAGAAACAGTAATAGATAATCCATTCTCAATAATCCAACTGCATTTTATGTGACAAAACTTTAAACTCAAAACGGTATTAATTAATTGCATACCTTCATTATCTGATTCTAAAACAACTGAGGCACTTAACATTCAAGAGATTTTTGACTTGATGACGTAGTTTCTATTTTTTAGTAGGCTGTCTCATTTATTTTTTTCTGCAGCCAATTTTTCATATTGATTAAGAGTAAAAAAAAAACAGTTGCATTAGCCATTTTCAGACCTTACGTACTTATTTTCCTTAACATTCCAAGAAGTAACAGGAGGGGAACATATTTCAAATAAATAATTTGTGTACTCACTGATCAGGACCTACGGTTTAAAGCCGGCTCCGGAGGGCTAATGCTTTTCTAGATAAGTTTTACATGGCTTAAAGATTACTCTCTTACTCGTAAAGTCACCAGCAGTTATGAGGTGGATGTAGCCGCTGAAAAAAATTTTGATGGTCTCAGCGGGTTTCGAACCTGGATTCTGCCGTCCCTTCCTCAATTAACTATGCTTCAATAATACAATTTTTATTTGTAATCAGATTACTATGGTATTTCAAAGCTGTTTTTCGTCTTAATATTTATTCCAAGATCCCACTAATGCTCCGCACGGCTTTAGTTAACTTAACTAGTATTCGAGTTCGACTGCAACGATGAAATCAATTTTCGTACTTTTACCGGCGAGAAAAACAATTCTTAATAACTCACGTAGTACTGATGGGGTACTGATGATGACATGGGTCACTGCCTGTTTATTCCTGTTTCTTATTTATTTTGTCACGCCCATAATATTTTTGTCGTATCCGGACTTTGACCAGTGTGTTAGTAAATCCTTCTTTGGTGCAACAGCAAATCAATGGAAATGATTGCAGGTTGCACAATGATTACATTTGTCATCTAATTAATGTCAGAACTCAGTGGTTTGATTAAGCTTTTTCATTCATTGTAGTCGGATTTATTTAATCTTTTTTAATCTTTAGATTTAATTATTAAAAATCGTCTTGCTCTGAAATGCTTTGTATTTATGATGGTGGTTTTCATTTACCGCATGAAATAAGTTCTTTCAATGTAAATCAGTAAAGGTAAACAATTAATATCGATATCTTAGATTTGCCATACTAATTGTCAAAAACACAACACCTCCACATCTGATCTCAAGCTCTTGGCGAAATTCCAAGGAAACGGTGTACGAATATTTGCAAATTGTGTTTTCGACATCCGAACATTTGTAACTGATTTCAGTTTATACCTGTCCTTTATGAAACAAAATTAATTTGCTATGTTGCACACACACACACACCCGGGTTGTACGCATGGCTTAGTAATTGATGCAGCTGATGACCGGAGAGAAGACGTTCATTTTATTTCATTTGTAATTGGATGTAATTCAATTTCAAAATAATTGTTTGCTATAATTTCATTCGCAATTTGCATTCTCTGCTTTTAACCTCGACAATAGCAACAAAACAAATCCCAACTGAACCATAAACATGACAGCCGAATGGTATGGGAAGTGTTTCTCTTTGCCACAACAACAACAAAAAATACTTAACTTAATGAAATGTAACTGCAATTATTTGTTCTCCCTTTCGTTTTAAAATTCAAAAATGTCTCTTGGCACGAGGTGTACGTTAAAGCACGGAAGGGGTTTTTCTTCATCTAGTCATTCTCCCCCGTGACAATTCTATGGCTCAGTGTCCTAGTCCAACAACAATGTGCACACAATGTATGTCTATCGCTCTAGCTAAGTCCGCCTGTCAATTATTTGTTTATAATTTGTTTTTATTGTTGTCAATAATTGTTAATTTCTTTTATTCGTCCATTGTGCGAGTACATCTGACGAGGGATCGATGTGGTTGGTGGCGGCGGAGCTTGTTCGACCGTCATTCCATTCAATTTGGTTTGTAAACTGCAATTTGTTGTTGTATTTAATGTTTATTAAATTGTGGTTCGTAATGTTAATATGATTGTGATCAATTTGGTGTTTTGTTGCGTTCTCTATGAACAGTTTCAGAATATTTCCATTCATTTAATATTAATTTGTAATTTTGTTGATTTGGAATAAAGGGTTCATTTGTTATAACATCCGGGAGGGGGGGCAAACGAATGTAAATACACATTCCTGTGCTGGGAAATGGTTTGTAATTAAATGTTGATGAAATTATTTATTGGGTTAGGGATATACAGATGATTTAGTGTAATGGGAGCAGATGGTTTATGTAAAAATATTTCTGTAAATAATAATAGGAAACAAATTATACAGTTGATGTTGTAAAGAGTTATTTAAGCAATTTATTAAAAGACTTCACTATTAGAGGTGACCGACTATCAATGTCCATACAAATTGCAGTAGAATTGGTTGTGTTCTCCGGAGACTGAGTAATCAAATATTAGTATTGGATAATATTAAGATATGTTTTTCATATGTGTCTGATTACGGTTTCCCTTCAGTGTAGTAAAATCTTCAAATGAGGATTTCTATATTTTTCTATATTGAATTTTATACTTCATCAGTCAACTGTTGTGAAAAATTGTTTCAGTTTGTCTTATTCCCCTTAACACAAGTATGATCGAATGTATGATCGAAACTTATTTTTTGAAAATTGATTTTGATTGAATTTTGGTTTATTGTCATTGTCAACACAATATCTTAAAGATGAGATACAAATAAACATTAATTTGTACACTTTTTGTACAAGTACAGAGCTTATTGGAATGAAACGCTTGAACAACGCATGCATTTTTTTATGAAGAAGACAGACTTAAATGAGTTGAGTTTTCAGTCCTTAAGAAACGTCTTTATTGTCTGTTCACAAAGATATCAAATAGATTTGTCACAGTCGAGTGTGTCAAGATTAAGTCCCGATTCACAATAGACAATTTTAATGGCCCCAATTCTCAGTTTGATGAAAAGAAAGGTAATGTAAAGGGAAACTTGCTCGTACTGGCAATTTCTATTTGTGTTTTTCCTATTTCAATATTTGTAAAATTGCCGAAAAAGAATTTCCTTGTGTGATCACAAGAGGCAAGTTCAAAAGGAACTCAATTTTTATGATTTCACAAGTAAAATTGCCCAGTGTGAGAAGTTTCTGGTGTGTGTTCTTCATGGAATGTTAAGGGAAGTTTAGTGTGCGTTTTTTTATGAACTGGTAAGGGCCTACTGGAATTGTCAATGAAAAATTAAATTTTTGAGACGTCATTTAAAAACTTGATCACGAAATGTTCTTCAGTATTTGCCTTTAGTGCCGAAAAATATTCGTAAATAGAAAAATAAATTATAAAAACTCGAAAATGACCTTGTGACTCTAATGTCAGAGTTCAATCGAACACATCTAATATTCCTTCTTAACTTCGTCTCGTGTAAGAAACAGATGACTGTTAACACCAACCAAATCCGGTTAATTACATACGCTGCATGCAGTGACACAGAAAACCGCAAAAATAAATTCATTCGTGTATATTTTGTGGAATTTTAGCCAAAAAAGAGATGTTGTCCAAATTATACTGAAAACAAATGTAATTATGCCACAAAGCCCTTCATACCGAGAGTGTCACACCGACTGTCAGACAGACAGACAACGGTAGCCACAAAAGTGACATACACTTGACACATGAATTATGTATGAATTTAAGCCCCAAAATATGTAAATGCCAAAACGAACAGCGGCAACACCAACAACAACCACGAACAATGCCAAAACCTTTACACGCTGAAAAAGGAATTGCTTACATGATGAGAACGATGTACGATGATGATGCACTCGTCCACACATACATGAGTAGCACGAACGAGTACATCGAGAAGAGAAAGGTACTCGATGATCGAACAGAGGCACACCTTGTGCCTTGTGTGACATTAATTACCGCACTTGCATACGAACGGTTACCGGTTACCACCGGTGTTGAGAGTCTCGGTGTCGTATGGGACAACACGAGAGGAAGACATTGCCGGACTGACAGACAAACGCCAAAGAAAACTGTACTAAATTCTTTCAATGTACAATGGACGGACGGACGAGTGAGCATAATTGAATTGAACTTTTTGTTTTTTTTCTTTTTTTTTTTTGTTTAGTCGCAAAAACCCTTCACTTTTTCCATTAAAGAAGGCCAACCGTTTCATTTTCTGCATCTTTTCATTTTAATTAAAAGTTGCCGTATTGTTGGTGTATCGCTGCTTACAATGGCTAAATCTGTTGTCGGGGTGTAAGCCATGTCGGTTACATTGTTATAAGCCCGGTTGTGTAGCGCTATCGTTGCCTTAGTTATCGGCCATATACTCATACCTACTCTGTGCATTGTCGGCTTCATAGTTCATATATGGGCTCATCGCCTTTTCTACAAAACGTTTCAAAAAGACGGAGAGTGCGAAATTAGACTACGAAAACTGTTACCAAGGTGAAGAATAGCCAAGAATATGACTACAGAAAAGCGAAGCAAATGCTTTACTTGCTGACAGATCTGTAAAGTGAACAATAAAATGACGTCATTGATTCGGTATCTGAACACATTTTTAGCGTCCAACGATGGCGAACATTTCGATTTATTTAATTTATTTATTTAATTTTATTTAAGGTGATACAATCGATGGTTCGTTTGTGTTTATGCGATACTTATCTCACAAAATGATTCACAAAAAGAAATCAACAATAAAAAAATGCACCCTATTCCTCAGAACCTAAACCTATTTCCATAAGTAGTATTTTCTTATGTAAAAGAAACAATTTGCCTTAAGGCAACGTTGTTCTAGAAAACATTACATCAGAAGTTATTGCATTTTATAATACAAATTTTGTTTAGTGGTCGTCACCGACTCCAAATGAAGAATTCCCCAATATAAATGAAAAATCCCCCCAAAAGTCCAATATGAAAATTTCACCAACAATTATGAAAAATTCGCCAATTTATGAAAAAATACCCATTGCATAATCCTCCAAATATTATGAAAAATATCCCAAAAACACAATATTATAAAAAAAAATAGAGTGTGGGCGCGCTCTATTGGCTTCTGTTAAATTATTGGCAAAAAAAAAACAAACAAAAAATAAAAATTGGGGAATTTTTCATTGTCCATTTTTTGGGGCATTTTTCATATGAGATTTTTTTGGAGAATTCTTTTTTTTTTGGGTATTTTTTATACAGCTGTCGGTCTGTACTAAACTGTCGGTCTGTACTTGATGTGATCTGTAACCACTGTGCGTTCAACAGAAGCCGGCACCACGTTATTCCCCATACCCGCTAAAAGTTCTAATTGTGTTTTATCGCGCGAAAACATGAATCAGTACAACGTTCGAGTGATCCGAACGGATTGCTAGCGAGTATGTAGGACAATAAGACGCGATGTCAGACGCTCCGGCGATACTAAGACGATCGCCAGAACGAAATATCAACAACGGCAGTCACTCAACACGACGACGCGTCGATGACTATGTGGACAACGACTTCGTCGTCGGCGGCCATGGTAACGAATGCGGCCAAACACAACGACGAGAGACATAATTACCACCTTATAGAAGATGATTGTGGTTTTTTTGCGTTCTCCTTTGATCTTTTTCCGACAATCAGTATAAATACTCGTATGCTATCTATATAGACGGACGGACGGACGGACGAACGACCGATTCTGGTCGTTCTCAATGGTGGCATTGGTGTTGTTGTTCATTCTCTACTGTTATTGTACTTATAGTTAACATTTTGTATTGTTTGGTAAGAGATCACAAACAAACGCGTTCTAAAGATTGCTGCAGTCCATCGGGGAGAATATCTAAAATGGCAGAAGCCAACGACGACATCGCCAATAAATGAGAACCAGCCAACTTCTAGATGCGGCATGATATGTTTGATTGTATGTGGCAGCGTCAACGGCACAAGCAATCTATTGATTTTTAACATGAGAGATTGACAGTAATGGTTTTAAACGGCCGTAACGTTCAAATGACAGAAACTGTCAATGTTGTTATAGGAAAAGAGGAAATATGAAGTACCAAGGACTACATCGTGGACCGTCGAAATACCTTTTTTTACTAACGCTATGGAGATGCCCCCATGAATGCAATGTTAGCGATAGGAAGTAAGGGTATTGGAGGGAGGAAAGAGGGAGTTTTTGACGTTTGCCTTGAGTTTGATAATGTCAAAACGGGCTGAAAAAAAACTTGAGTTGGATACCGTGCAATATTCTATGATTTGGAGGCCCTGCTTATTTTAAAAAATAAAATTAATTCCGATTGCGACTGACATCAAATAAAGTAATTGCATTAATTTCAGTGCAATTAATCTTTTACTTCATTCAAACGAGATGCACGTGAACGGGGACATGGCTGAGAACTTTCCAGATGACCTTCTGTTGGATCTATTAAAAATTTTCCAAATTAGAAAAATTCCCAAAAAAATGAAGAATGTCCCAACAGCCCAATATGAGAATTTCCCCAAACAATTTGTGAAAAAATAACCCAATGCAAAATTTACTAAATATTATGAAATAAACCCCAACGTTATGAACATATTAACAAAAAATGAAAAAATCATAAAAAAAAAAATTGGGAATTTTTCATTGTCAACTTTTTGGAGAGATTATAAAAAAACTCTCCAATTTAGTATGACACTTTTTTTTTGGGGAATTCTTCATTTTTCATTTGGGGCATTTTTCATAGAGCCCCTTCTGTCCACATGGAAAATGAACCGGCACATTAGGGTGGAGTGAAATTCAAAAAAAAAAAGTTAACCTCGGAAAGAGATGTAGTCTGGTCTAATGAGGGGAAAAATAAAGAAAAAAATTTTAAAAAATTTTTAGGGGTCGCGCCACTCCCTCGAAATTTGGAAATTATCGCCATTTTAGCGTTAATTTTAGAAAAATCCTAAAAAGTTTTATGTCAATAAATGTTTGTAATAGCGTAAACAATGAAATAAGGGCATGAAAAAATTTAAAAAAAAATTTCTCATTGTTCAAAAATTGCAAAAAGTAAAATAAGTCAAATCGCCCCTTCTTCAGAAAATTGACTGAA
Source organism: Hydrotaea cyrtoneurina (assembly GCA_958296145.1). Taxonomy (NCBI): domain Eukaryota; kingdom Metazoa; phylum Arthropoda; class Insecta; order Diptera; family Muscidae; genus Hydrotaea; species Hydrotaea cyrtoneurina. The sequence goes on along the minus strand of OY282512.1, from coordinate 147,868,096 downwards.
CAATGAAATCGCCACCAAAGCTACAAATATTAGTCGATTATCCTCATATTTGCCTCAAATACTTTTGTTTGGGCACTGAACAAGCTCAAACTTTTAAATTTCGAAAAAGTTAAGTCGTTATTTTTTAGGATTTTTCTAAAATCAACGCCAAAATAGCGATAATTTCCAAATTTCGAGGGAGTGGCGCGACCCCTAAAAATTTTTTTAAATTTTTTTCTTTATTTTTCCCCTCATTAGGGCCCCAGACTACATCTCTTTCCGAGGTTAACTTTTTCAAATTAAAAAAAAAGCATGTTTTCACTCCACCCTACCGGCACATATTCCAATATATCGTCTGGTGCTTAAGTCTTGCAAATTTCAATCTTTGAAGATATTCTTATTGTTCATCAGGAAGATCCGGTATACATTCCAGAAGGCCTTCCTTTTTTTCCCTATTACACAGATCTAAACCTTGTATGTTGCACATAATGAAACCACTACATCTTGTTTCCTCAACATAACATAACACCCTCGTGGCACATTGCAATTTTCGCAGTTTTTAATGTCTCATACCTCTTGTTTGTTCTTCTGTGTTCCTTAGACTTTTGATGTGAGTACAAAACAAAAAGACGTATGCGTCATGCATATTAACGGCGTGAGCGTTTTCTGTTTGCGTCTGGGCGCTGCATTGCTGTTGTAATTGCATACTATACACGGACTTACACGGTCATTCATTAGCGTCTTTAGCCTGGACATTGGACGTCATTTGTTTATTCATTTGTTGCGCGCTATACCCTGTACTGAGGAGCTGTGTCGCAGTTGTCTGCAATTAGACGTCGTCTGTTTTGTGGGTTAAACGCGTGCTTACTATGACCATAATATTCCATTCAACGTGTGTGTGCGCAAAACAAATACCAACTACACGTACTCTCCGCCAATCTGCCAACCTGAGAAACTGGGTATCGATCATTTTGGCCATGGTTGAAATAGTTGCATCTCAGTTGTGGCTGCCATGGTCCAAGTGCTGGTTGTGTTGGCCAACAAATGACTTTAATGGGCACGTTGGTGGCTGGCATACGGCATACCAGCGATTAGCTGATGAGAAAGAATTATGGTAATATTATAGGATCACAGTTCATTGTGGTAAATACGTATTCTTCGCCAAGTGTGCTATCAATTTTAAGCCATTAAAATTTAATGTCTCCCGTACTCTCCACCACTTGTAGAGTACATGCTATACAGTTCGAAAACATATGTTAATTAATAGAGGGGGCTGGGCGGGTTCTGCTCCATAATTATGGAATGGCAAACATGTTTTCCCAACACGGTTACATGGCAATTGCAAAAAGAAATCATTAATAGATAAACATAAGCGCAACACATTGTTTAATTTTCAATTAAATTTTCAATTAATGGTTTTAACTCAACTGAAATGTTTATTTACGCAAAAGACTCTTCAAAATGTTGTCAAAGTATGTTCATGTTTAAAACGAATCCATAGCCTGGTCCATATAGCCGGCGAGTGGTTTATTCTTGAATCAGATTTCAGTTTGTCACAGCTGAAATAATGCAAAGTTATTTCCAAAGTGTGTAACTAAAATAGAGCGTATTGAAAATAAGTTTTGAACGATATGTGCAGAAAGTTCGTGAGACTGGCATCGTCGTACGGTGCGCACTGACGAGAATATGGTGGCTGTAGCCGCCAGTGTGCTACCCAGTCCTGGAACAGTGATTCGCAATCGATCTCAACAAGTCAACGCGCACCAGTCTGATTCGGTTTTTGGTCAAAGACCTCCAATTATTCGCGTACAACGTCCTGATGAAGGTAAAGCAACAGCAACTTTGGAGCTGTGGCATCATTGGTCTATTGTACTGTCACTTCGGTTAAAGGTAGAGTTGGGTATTTCCCGAAATAAGGAAAATTTAAATTCTCGAGAATTCTCGAAATATCGGGAAAAAAAAGTGATTGAAAACATTATTTACCAAAAATGGTGTTTTAAAAAAGACTGTTAATGGCTTCGTCTGACAATCGCGTATAAATGGAAAAGTCATACTGTTGTCGCTTCTCGCATAGCAATTGAAACACTGAAATTGTTACCAAAATTATTAAAACTGGGCTGACAGGATGAGCAATTGCAAAGCTGGGCGAGTCAGCCAAATGAATAAAAACGTGGTTCACAAATATTGTATAAAATCATCCAGTGGACGGAAAAGCTCGATCCTAAAACAAACTCACACTCCTCGTATATTCTAAAAGTTTCTTTCGAATTAAAGTCTTTTCAGTTAAATCTAATAAATAAGCTATAGTCCAGATACTTAACAAACAAACAAAACTTAAAATAGAGGAGGACCTTTACCAACTATTCGATCCAAAACGAATACATATGTATATAGTTCAATTGTCTTGTCTGAAACATGTAATGCGAATGGAGACACATGCTATATCTTCAAGAATCTTCAAGTTCAATGGAACGTTGCGAATAACATGTAAAAAAACGTTGGGATCAGACCAGTGACGCAACTTACTAGAGGCCATTAGCACAACACCGAAATGCGTGCAATTGTACTACTACGATTAAATGCCTATTATCAATTGCTTTACAAGTAAGGAAGTAATTGGCAGTCTTATCAACAATACAATTCTTCAAATGTCCAACAGAGGTCACATCATGCAGAAGGCAATTCTATCTTATTTTAGTTACAGAGTCATCTTAGTAACATTTTGTACTCAGTAAATCATAGTTATGACAGTCCATAAGGTGTCTGATGTAAATATCCTTTTTAAACGGAGCCAGTAAAGTCTACTTGAACATGAAACAGATACATCGATTTGTGCACCGTCAATTTAAGAACACAAAACGAACTCCCCGCAAAAATTCTCTATTTCACACCATAAATGAAACACATCAAGGCGATTAATTAATTCTATTCGAAAATAGAAAATGGAAAAAATACCGCCTCTTTAGGTGTATCAAAAAGGTAATAAATGACTTTCCCCCCCCCCACTTGAAAACCTGCAAATTAATTTTTATGACAAATCCGAAAATCTCAACTTCATTTATTTCTGTTAGAGCCGAGTCGGGCCATAAGAGAAATGTGTAATAAAATCAGTCAACGGCAAATAATCGCATTAGATACGCGCACTTGTACGTACGTACTCCAACTCGGAAACAAAGGACAGGACAATATGCCCGGAGGCCGGAGGCAGGGAAGGATGACAATGGTGATGCTGGTAATGAATATGAAAACAATGGTTGAGTTCGGTGAAAATATCTGGCAGTGTGTGTTTGGGGTGGGGTGGGGGGAATGGTTATGCGACAGGAATTTAGTAACGCTTTAATCGAAACGGAAGTGGAAACAACACTTGTAACGACATACGTAATTTTCTACCGGTTGCTGCTGCTGCTGCTGTTTGCTTTTGGGTCATGATGACACTGTCATGATGCTGATGACTGACTTTTACTGCAAATAGAGGTGATCACAGCAACGAGAGAGAGAGACAAAAAAGCTAAAGACCTGCTGCTGCTGTTGGATTTTTCTCATTTTCATCTTTGGCCGGCTGGAAATGAACTTGGTGGCGTTTATGACACCTAAATGATGTTAATGTTACGACAATTGCTGCTGCTATTACGGCTACTATTCCTCCACTCCACTTTAATGGCCATGACTTGATAGAAACGAAATTGTCTTTCGTCACAGCCACACAATAAACTCTCGTACAACATGCGGTATGTGGCACGTTGTGTTGTATGTTATACTGTCCCCAGTCCAACGTGTACGGCTGACAGGGGGATACGAGTACGTATGAAGCTTATGGATGAACGCACATAATGATGATGAGTTGACATACCCTAAAATTAATATGACATCAAGATGTATACGATGTTGGTGTCAGCACCCCGTATGTCTGTTTGTGTGTGTGGTTGATGGTGGTTTGATCAGAAAACTACAGACAGCTCCTCATACCATCGACGAGTGCTATATGTTGTAGGGTAAATGGCAAACCATCAAACGGGTGTTCTGGGCTCATATTTGGTAAGATAATGTTACGGATTCCAGTTTAATCCTTATTGAATCCATGTGGAGGTCTCGCACACACATTAGCAGACTAAGTACAACTATTAATTCGTCCATTAATAAGTTGAAGACTAGAACAAATATTGAAATATAATATGTCTGGACTGTATCATTACGGCGGAAGTACTACAAGTCAGCCTTGTTCGGATACGAGGTTAATACTGAGCCGGCGTTTGACTGGTAGTAGTTGTCTGATCGGTCGTAAGACCTTAAGTTCTAAACCTATCTGGAATAAAATGATCCTGAAAGGGCTGTGGATAAGACCGATCCTCTACAAAACTGTACACTGTACGAACACATTTGGTACTTGCATCCGCTAGTCTGGTCAATAAACGCTTGTCCGATGATTGTAACCTTAGCGTACGGTGTTCGATTAACGAACAAGAAGACGCGGAATTGATTTCTTATCCATCGTATGTAAGATCCTATTATGTATTTCAAGATCGTAAAGGAATATAGTTTGTTGGAATTATTTTTAGCTTCTCGTTTCCAACAATTGTCTTCCCATCCTCTTAACACCTCAAACAAACTGCAGCTGTAGGAAATTTAGTGTAAAACATCTCTTAATGATTTTTTTCCGAACGGTTGAGATTTCCTTCGTCGTGTTTTTGTTTTGTGTGGACACCAAATCAATTTGTAAATCGGTTTCCCTCCTGTATCAAAACGAAACACCCGATTTTGTGAGTGTATGCACGTAGCTGCGTTTGGGCTTTTGTCGCCCAATGGGTGTGTTACTGGGCGCCCACAATATTTGGAATATTGTTTTTTTTTCATGGGTTACTGTTCTGTGTGCTTTTGGTTTCTCATCAATTCGTTTATTGCCCCATTTTGCTGTAAGATGCATCATGCATGTCAAATGTTTCTTGAGTTTATTTAATTTAATTAGTATGTAAGTGAGTGAGTGTGTGTGTGTGTTTAATGTTTATGCTTTTTGTGTTGAATATGAATTTAAATGTTGTCGTTGTCGTTCCCGGTGCTGCTGTTGTCGCCCCTTGCTGTTGTTATTAAAAGAGGGCGGACATTCATTTTGATGGGTTATCTTCACAATGATGATCACATGACAGAATTGTGCTTTTGTGTGTGTGTGTCATTGGCGTTGTTGTATCCACTTTTATTTTTCAATTAACATTTGCGACAAACAATAAAAACGTTTAATGTTTATGTGGTGATGGCACGAGTTCGAGTTGGTATCCGCATGTCCATATCCACGCGTAGACAACACCTTTTCACCGAAACCTGGTACTTGGTCACACAAGACAATCATGACTCTTTTCGTATGGGGGAACGCCTGTACGTTGACGCACCAGCAGAATTATGTCGCTTGTCGAATTTGTCTTCACAAGGTGTACGAATGGGAAATACTGTACCTTTACATAATAAGAAATACCGGAGATAGTATTAAGAAAAATATTATAAAATTGTCCATAAGTAGCACTCACATTCGATGCGACACTACTAAATGCCATTAAACGTGGTAGAATATTTAATTTTCCGAGTTGTAGAAAACTATTGGACAATGAGAGTTCGGGATTACAGAAGTAGTGTTTCCCAATTGTGAGTGCAGCATTCCGACGTTTAGACCTCATTCTCTGGCTGTTGAATATTTTCTCCTTATATGATTCGAAATATAGGATTTTGCTTAACATTGGGCCCAATATGGGACTTCCGGGTCATCAGCCATTCACCGAGACGTACATTCAAATGTAGCAAAAGCACGGGTATTGCTTGCGGATCGGGTTAACTTAAAGACTTGGAATATTTCGGGACTTTGCATACAAATACTGTTGAGTCTAGTTTCCTCCTTTCTTATAGTGTAACTGGTAAAATATCGGTAACACTCACATGAGCTCTGTATTGGCAGAATTGTTTTGAGCTGCAGATTAAGAAAAGATTATTATTAACAAATATATTTATAGTCATCCGAACATACTGGCCTTTTTTAATGTTTAGATCTTCTTCGGCAGCCTTGTTGAAATAGACTTTTCCCTGCTGCAGAGACAGAAGAAAATTTCAAAATATCTCCGCTCAATAATAACATTTCTTAACAATTAAATATTTTTAAATTGTAAACGTATGCTGACAATTTGTGGACATTTGTCAACATTCTCGGTTAACATTCTCTCTGACATCAAAGCACCCACTATCGGCTGATCCTTGGATGGGTGATTGGCAACTATGAGTATTTGAAAACTCCCCACACAATTTCAGCAACAAAATATATTTTTGATTATGCTTAAGCCGATGAGATTACGACAATGTTTCAGTGTGTCCGTCATTTAAACCCTCATATTTTTTTGGTTTTGAAAATTATTGATTTTTAAAAGCCTTTAGTTTTTGTTCTGCTCATCATAACGCTGAACTGTGACGTGAAGAACACACAACCCCAAATTATGATTTATGAGTGTTGCTCATGCTCTTGCTCTTTTTTTGTTCCTTCTCGACCAAATGAGATTGTATGGGTTAAAAACCGAACACAAAGTGCTGGTAACATTTAAAAGTCTTTAAAAACCAATTAATTATGTGATCAGAAATAATTATAAAAAATTTTGAGCTTCAATAACAACGTAAATCAACCGACAGCAGAGGGGACATATTAAAATATCAACGACCGGTAAGTGAAATTTGAATAAAATATTTAAATTTTACCTATTAACAGAAATTTATTCACCGGAAAGAATCTTACAAATCATATGAAAAATTGAATGAAGAAATCTGCAGTTCTCACTCATCGTGATCGGTGGCAATGCCGGCCAGCAGATGAATCGATTTAATCCTTTTGGTGGAACCCTCCGGCTAAAGATGTTTCACTTTGGTGTTCATATTAATTAATGTGACGACCTACAGCAGAGTCGGTCGGCCGTGGTATCCGACCACTGCATGTGGCCGCACCAAACCGAACAACTACAAAAAAAAAAAATCCAATATTAAAGAAATTATCAATTTATTTCACGCCTTCAAAACAACACCAGCCAACAACAAGCCATGCGGACGCTGGACGGATACATTGATGCAAACAACAAAGTTACTGCTTCATCTTCTACGTCCATAAACATTTGCCGGGCTGAGGAAGAGCATTCGGTACAATTCACAATTCACTGAGACTGTGGTGGCGTCCTCTCCAATGACGACGACGGCGGTGAACGGCTTAATTATAATGGGTTGAAAACGTTTTAGTGGAAGGATCATCACACGGCGATCACCATCACACGGGCAATCGGATCGAGTGTGGCACAGTCGCATGTTCGATGACCCACAACGATGATGAGGCATATACAACCAATTTTCTGAACATATGGGCATGTTGCATCTCGGGTACGCTTAACAATTTCAGTTTGGTGATGGATTTGTGTGCATCTCCTCTAATGATGGCCAATGAAATGCAATTAATTTTTCCGTTTTCTTATTTTTTTTTTTTTTTTTGGTTTTCCTTGAACGTCTTTTCATGAATTACTGGCAGTAATGACTTTATTAACGGCAATTTATGTTATGTTAATCAAGCCATTTAAGGGAGTCCCATTCAATCAGTCACTCTGCGAGGCACACTTTGGTTGTAGTTTAACATTCATCCGTAAGAAAAAATATTATTGGATGGAGGAAAGGAAAACATGAAATCAAATTAAAATTCCAAATTTCCTTTTATCTGGCTAAAATTTGCCTCAATTGGCTTAATGTTCCCTAATAAACATGGGAGTACGGTTACTCAACCGAAATCAATATAACCCGATTTGGACCCATGATTTTTGTCTATACAGTTAATGACATTTTCCTGAAAAATCCATGGCTGGCCTTGCCGAACTAAATTGATTTTTGACTGATAATTTTTAGCTTGTTAACAAAGGTAATTCATGAATCCATGCAAACATCCATATTGGCCGGCCAATTTGTTTTGACAAACAGCTGGTGTACAGATTTACCAGACTCAAGGAGTTGGGCTATTTTACAAATGACGCAATTGGCAAATTTTGGTCAGCTCGTAGAGTCGAGCTTGCTTGAAATTATTTAAACAAATACGTTTCACTGCAAATCCATTCAAAGACACTGCAATTATTATTGACAATCTAAAGCCTCTGCATATTCCAGAGGTCACTAACAAGCACCAGATGTCACTACCAACTCCTATACAAAATAACAATTTTCAGAAATTTGAATATTTCTCAAAAACTATAACTGGCATTGATTTGAATAATCCTACCGGAGGGAGGAGTTTTCGAGATGGTTACTCGGCTTATCTTAAATTGTAGTGGGCCTTATTCAATAATTGTTGTATGTGAACATTTCATATACTTTCTATGGCCAGTGGGAATGGGAAAAAGTAGGACCCACCGCACAGAGTTCCAGGAAGGACGAACTACGATTGGATGTCAGGCCGAGTATTTAGTTGTTGCGGAAACATTATCCGTTCTTATTCAGCAGTATTTCATCTCATATATACTTTTGTAAAAATTTTCTACAAATGTGTGCAATAGTTTTTCTCTCCACTGTTGCCCAGTTGAAAAACTTAACCATAAATACATTTTATTTCCTAAAATTGTGAAATCAATTAATTGTTGTTCTTTGTCTTTATTTTCTTATATTGTATTTTATTTTCTTATAGTTCTTACTTTATAAATTTACCCGTTTTCACAGATCATTTTAGGGAATGCCCGAACAACGTGATCATGTGCCCGATAGTTGGTCTAGGCGACACATGATCACAAATCAATGTGATTTTAGTTCAATTCAGTTTAAGCCTGTCATGATTAACAATTTTTGTTAATTGAAATCTGAGTGTGATGATTTTCGCTTAATTCATTGTGTTAATGAGCATTTCGTTGCGTATGTGTGTGTGTGTGTGTGAGATGTTTTTTGCGTTAATTGCGAACTCGTGATTAATTAAGATTTTATGGGAGTATACAGACAGACATATGTCTGTACAGCCAAATATAGACATTCACAATTTGACATTAGTAGTATTTTGTTTTAAAATGATTTCCTAAAAATACGCTAGCAGTGGAGGAGGGTGCAGATTTTTTTTTTTCAATTTTGAAAGGGATTCAGCTTATGGTTTTATCCCAGACAGCCATGAAATGGCTTGTTCGATTTGAAACTTCATACTTGCCCGGAGTAACAAATACAAATTATTATCGAAACCAACAAGTGAAAACAAAAACCCACCTATTAACAGATCGTACGTCATACTGGCATTTCGCAATCGCATTGTTATGTGCTAAATACTTTCGTAAATTTCTCTAATTACTTTTGTTTAATTATTTTGTTTTCGGTTCTGTTCGCTAGTCTTGTGTTGTGTTGTTGTGCTCTTTCAACTTGAGTTAAACGCTAATAACCACCGCGTCCTATCGCAATCATTTGTTCATTTATTTTCCTCATCAACACAATTAAGTATATCTGTATATGTACATTGTATATATAGAATAACAACAACACAAACAACATTTCATTGGACTATTCACATTATTCATGGTTAATATCAGCAATAATTTTCGTTAAAGATTTCACTGAAACCCAAACCGAATATTGAGTTAAGCGCTGATTGTCATTGTGTTTGGAGACAGTAGTTACTCGTATGCGATTAATTATTAATTAACGTAAATGATTCTAACAATATTTATTTAATATTAGAAATAGAAAGCTATTAAATATTTTGAGGTCACAGTAACGTTAATTGTGTTTTTGTTTTGTAGCATGAGTGTTGGATATTTTTAGATGTACCGGAAATTGTTGGGGGGGAAATTATTGGTATACCCTACAATTTAGAGGTGTTGATCAAACGGACTCTATTAAATGTTGTATATATAGGTATCTCCCGACTTTACGTTCCATCATTATAAAAGATACAGGCCACACCGATCGCTGACAAATTTGAACCGCTTAACACAAATTCTATAAAATAATTTTAACCTGTTGAAGATTAAAACTTAATTAGTGACAATAAACAAATAAATATTTTTTTCTTTAATATTGCGAACAGAAAATTACTGTAGTACGGATAAGGCAGATAGGTTTTTCTGAGACAAAAAGTCTCCTAAACCAGGTAAGCTGAGAAATAAGTACAAAGGCTAACTTGCATGTCTTCGCCCCCACCACGTTTCCCGTGACCAAATTTCAATATGCACCAAAGTGCTACATCACAAATACTTGTTTCGTATCGGATTTTTTCCTTGTTTCAAGAGGATTCTTTCAATAACACCGAAAACTAGTTTCGGCCATAATATTTTTAAATTGTTTATGTTTATGAGAGTTCAGTATGTGCGAGAAATAGAGTTTGGTGTAGACTCATTAAGTTAGTGTACTCTCTAATAAGCACAAATAGTTCACATGCTTCCTTGGAGGTCCATGACTGACATGATCCCTTCGAAGTTCATTTATTTCAAAAGGCAATTCTTCAAATGGTTTGTTTGTATTTGAAATTAAATTATTCGAAATCCACATAAAATCCCATGCAAACAACACTGAAAGCGTTCAAATCATGCTTTAATTTCTGTCGAAAATCTCCACAAAATCCACTGTGTGAATTTCTCTTGGATCATCTGAAAAAAATGTTGCGTGTAAGTCGTCCGCAAACTGCTCACTGTGGATGCGAGCTGTAGTTTGTTCATTGGTTTTTCATCGTTCCGTTTTGTTGTACACGAGTAATCTGAGGTGCTAAGAAGGTGTTGTTCTTTAGCGCCTTTGCTTCAAAGGATAATTACACCTTATCCAATAAACGAGAATACCGCAGCTTGATGCCTCCTTTGTGCCCTTTGTGTGCAGCATAAAACCAGAGCCCAGACAAGCGGACAAAGGCTCAAAAACAATTTTCGCATATTTCGCCCTTTGTAGTGGCTTAGCTGGCAATGCGCTGTCTTTTGTGCCGAAATTGCCATTGCCGTTGTTGTTGCTGTTGCTCTTGCAACACAGGTCCACAAGCAAAGGCCCGGAGAATGAAGTGAAGTAACTGCGTTGCTTTAATGTGGCCTGACTAAGGTCAAGCTGAGGATAATGAATGAATGAATGAATCTACTGCTGATGCCTTCCATCTTCCCTGCAGTAGTTGTTGTTATTGCAAATTCTGTTGGCTAAAGGAAGATTTATGCGAGATTGATGAAGCCGCTTCTTTTTTACACACTCTGTGCAAAAATAAAGGCGAAGAGGAGAGGGGAGGAGATGTGTTCTTGGCCTTTTCACTTTGAGATGTTTGTAAAAAGCCGACGCCGCCGCCACCACCACCAACACACTGCGACGATCTAAGCGGCCGAGTAAAGCTGATCCGTGCTGAGCTGAGGTTAAATTGATTGAAGGTTGATTTGTTGTAGGGATATCGAAGAGATTAGAACACGTGTTGAACAACACAATCATCCGCCACCGGCTTAGTTAGAAAGTAGAGACCGGCGAATCCCGGGCACAAAGTAGGAGTTTCTCCTATTAAATCATAGGCAATAATGCTATTGCCATTGCGAGTACGAAGGGCTGGTTCCACATTTAATTGTCGAACAATGGCGGGTCGTCTCAGCCGCTCGTTCTCTCTCTCTCACCCCAAGCCCCTAACATTTAATTTATTTTGACAAATGACATTACAATGCCAGTATTGAGGTAATCTTCACGTAATAGTCTGTAAATCCAATGGTGGTCTCTTAATTCATGTTCGCCCCGCTGGTGCGCTGTTAATGGGTAAACGTTCTCCGGCCGCGTCGATCTCTTCTCGTAAATAATTGCATAATATTAGGCGCCACAACATGTTTTATTTGCTAAAGATCAAGCAAATAAAACGCACGTTCGTTCAAACGTGTTCTGAACCACCTCCTCCTCAACTAATATAGTAATTCATTCATCTGCCAATGGTAATACATATATAACGAAATGTATGAAGTCGCTGTGCACAGTGGAGCAGAATGATCGAATTGCCAGTCTTTCGAAAAATCTACAAAAAAATTACATTACATTTAATTGGAGACAAAAAAGAAATTGCAGTCATTTTCTGGAAAATATGTGATGTTCAATAGGTCCTCTTACATCTTGATCGACTATATCACCTGAAAGTGGGCATGTTTATTATTATGTGTTGTTATCAAATTTTTGCTAAAGCGATTTTTTCCAACTGAAACTTTGATTAATCCCCAACAATTGCTAACTTTCAAATTCTGCTCCACTGTTCCAATTCGCCCATGTGCTGTTTGCCTTCACTGATCGTTTGCTAACTAACAAAGCACATCATGTTATTCCTTCGGAGAATGGAGGCACAATAAATACCACCTTCCTCCACCGCACACGAGCAGATTGTTTGATGCAACGTTAGTTGTAAACTTTTATCATTTCTTGTGGTATAATTTGGCTGAGTGGTACTGCAATTCTGCATCGTCCTCCCGGTCGTCGTCGTCGTACTCAACGATCGATTATTTACCTACAGCAGCGTTTTTCCGTCTGTGGAAGCGTGATGATGATGATGCTGTTATTTTTGTTGTTGTTGCTGGGGGTCTGTTATTGCTGCTGGTCCCCCCCCCCACCCTCCGTTCATTTTGGGTTAATAATGTGGAGCGCAGCTAATTTCAAACTGTGCCATTTTGGCGTTATTGCTGTTGTGGCACACGATTGTGTACTTTACTGGTCCCCAGCTCTTTCAGCTCTACGGCAATGATTTTCTACATTTTTGTTGTTACTTCTCCTTCGTTTCAAGTGCCTGTATCGGTGTCGGCATCGCTGATAGACTTAGTTGGTGGTGGTGTTTAGACGACGCTGTGGTTGGTTGTCTTTGCCTTGGGTTTTTTAGGGTATCGTTCCAGCTTCACTTCATACAGAAAAAAAAACACCTGAAAGCCATCATCTTGCTCTAACTGTGAGCTCGTTGTGTGTTGGTGCTGCTCTTGGACGGACCACCATGATCGGTGGTTGATCGCTGCGGCAGCGGAGATTCCAACTTAATAATGTGATTTGTTAAAATGTTATTTATTGATGTTATATCGTATTTAATTTAAAATGAATGAAGAGATTATTATACAGTCTTTCAGTCTATGTTCGTTCCTTCCTTGTGAAGAGATGGAACATGATTTATTACAATCGGATATTGAATGTCTATCAAAGACGATTGACGCGCCTAAAATCGCTGTTACAGTCTTTGAAGATTGTTTTTCTTTACAGCGCTTTACAATTAATGGCGGTATAAGTTTAATACTTCTAACGGAAGAACTTACAAAAAGTGTATTCTCTTAAATTGTTTTCGAATAAATTTAACAGTAAAAACTATATTTACTCTATAATGTTGGAAAGGTATTTGTCCTACTTTAGAAATAGCATAAACTAGGTAATACAGTATTATTGACTCGATCTTCGAAGGCGCTACAAATCAAACTGCCTTATTTTTCAACAAGTTTTGATTCTATTAGTAAAGGATAATTGTTTTCAAATAACAGCCGTGCTATCTGGAGACGTCAGTCGTTCATTGTAGTAACATATAGGAGAATTAATTGTATTAGTGAGTCCCCACCAACTCACTTCCAATACATATTTTCTATATTAAAGAACTGCAACAATACACAATGCTTTTAAATATAACTCTGTCGAATATATGATTCAATGTATTTAATTTTGTATATTATTTATTCATTAATTTATATTTTTGTTAAAATTAAAACATATTGGATTACACGATTTAAAATTAAAATAATACAGGGTTGGTTTTGAAATAAATGAAAATTTCATAATAAAGTGTAAGGTATGGTTAATAATGAAAAACAACATCAGCCGCCACGACCACGCTTACAGGACCATATCCTTTTCATGAAATTTTCCAAAACCAAATCGCAAAGTGGCTGCCCTGTGTCCTCGACAGCCTCACGAATTCTATCTTTGGTGTGCTGTTGGCGTAGACCTTATCTTTCATGTGGTCCCAAAGGAAGAAGTCGCAAGGTATTAAGTCACAAGATCTCGGTGGCCAATTGTAATCACTTCTTCGAGAGATACCACGGTCCGGAAACTTTTCCCGTAAAAGAGCAATGGTTGCTCTTGTTGAAAGTAAACGTTGTCTAGATCAATATCATCCAACTCCGGCCATAAAAAATCATTAGTCACCTCTCGATAGTGCAATCCATTCATCGTAACTGTAGATCCAACCTCATTTTCGAAAAAGTACGGTCAAATGACCCAGCCGGACCATAACCAGCACCAAACAGTCACACGTTGAGAATGGAGAGGCTTCTCAGTAATAACTCTTGGGTTTTTCGAGCCCCAGATGCGACAATTTCTCTAGTTGACGTAACCACCGCGGGAAATGGAAATGGGCAATGAAATGATTTTTCGATGGAATTTCGGATCATTTTCATGCATTTCAAGGACTCAATCAGCAAAGACACGACGTTGTTGACGATCGGCCGGCTTGTGTTTTTGTGTTAACTGAACTTCGTAAGCCTTAAGACCCAAGTCTTTATGCAAAATACGGTGTAATGACGTTTTTGGAATGCACAATTCCAAAGAACCACGAGGAATGGACAATCCTGGGTTTTCTTCAACACTTTGGGCTACAGCAGCAATATTCTCAGTTGTTCTTGAGCGACATGCACGGGTTTTATTCTTCACATCACTAACCTGTCCCAACAGCTCTAATTTTTCCACCTATTTCTGTATTGCTTCTTGACGACCCAACTCTGACTGCAAGATTTTCACCATTATTGTGGTGAATTTTAATAATTTCAGTGCGTTGTTGAAGCGTGTATCGTTCCATTTTTAGTAATGGCTTAGTTTCTACTTGTCAAATGTCAGAGAATGAAAGCTTCAAAACTGACAGCACCCGAAATACCTGGTGATTTAAAATAAAACCTCTGGTTGAAAAACCTTTTATATGTTATACAGTCTAGAATTCTATATTTTGTTTTCAATATTTAATGATGAATTTCAATTTCATTCATTTCTAATTGAGCTCTGAATTCTATCTAACTGAAAGTTAGTTGGATACCAACATAGGGTTTCTTACGATCTAAACCGATTCCATAGCAAGGCCCCCAATTCATGTATTACTGAACTTTGAATAGTGCATTATTTATGTATGGATTTAATAGTCGATGGACAAACAAATAGAAACAGTAATTGAATTGTATCAAATGTAAAATTACGTCCGGGTATTCACTTCGTAAGCACGATTACGATCATCAACCAGTTCCGTTTCAGCAATGACAAGAACGGTTTACTTTTTCCCAATTTCTACAGTTATAGGGCTATCGAGTAATGTGATCCGTCGCCTTCTCCATAACTGAAACAAAGAAGCAACTACTTTACTGTGTATTTTGGTCCAATTTGTATCGACTAATTGTATGTCCGATATACTGTGCAATGTCGATATTTATTTATGATTATAAAGTTTGCTAGAAACACGAAATGTATTCTAGGCGATTGTAATGTAGTCACCCTAATTAAATGTGCCATTTAGTAGAAGGCCCTGAAACAATAAAAAAAAAGAACGTAATAATCAATTAATTTGCAATTAAATGTAATCAATTTGGAAGCCTTCGTTCATAATTTATGAAAATTATACCAAAAAATTGATTCTCGTCATTTTCTCATGTAACGAACGAACAAACGAATGAATGGCGGAGCGGCGCACACGTTAGATAAAAATCGCCCAAATAGAACAACAACCACAAAGCGATATTGCCTCAGCAAATAGAACAACCGACAAAGCCCAAAAACAACATCAGAAAATTAAGCTGAGAAACCATATTGGAAATACCGAAACTAAAAAAAAAACCGATTACTCCATTTTATTTGTTCATTGTTATCAACAACAACGAAAAAACAACTTTAACAACGGCGAATGCGGAGCAAGAAACAAATGAGAAATTAATTTATCAGCAGAAAACGCACGTTATTCTTGGGGGGCTGTAACGATGTGTGTGGTTCGTCGTTTCTCGATTGTGTTCAGTTCTGGAAAAGGTTCGACGGTGGTGGTGGTGGCCACAATTAAAAGTACAAGGCAAATACCTCCCATCCGTCCAAGGAACCTAATGATCGCGCGCCGCCATGTGACTGAGATGGCCACGACGCACGACGGCCGCCACACTTTAATTTCCCATTGCGGTGTGTCTATGGAGGAGCGTTTAATATTTACGGCTATTGGTTGCGCTAATTACAATAAATTATTTCTTTATTTCCTTCTGATGGATGGTTACGAGGTTACGTACATACTCGCATTGTAATCCAAACAATGCTCTCAAAGAATGTGTGCCCTCGTATGTATTACGACGACGACGACGACGACGAGTAAGTAAAAAATAATGGCGTATAATTTCCTTTTTGGAACAATCATTCAAGAATAATAATAAATGGTAACAAACACACTTCGCCGACCGACCAAACCACCAGCACCCCCCTCCCATATAAACAATACAAAATAGAAAAATAATAATGTTTAAAGTGTCGGAAATTTGTTTATAATCGCAGTCGTGTGCTTTTGTTGTTTCAATCAAACGGCTCGATTACAGCAGCATATGTAAGACGTACATTGGTTCAAGACATTTGCAACAGGGCTCGACCTTTTACGATCCAAAAGATATGAAATATATGGCGCGCCGACATTTCTCTATTAAGAGAGAACGAACAGAGCACCACCAGTCCAGTCTGACCACGCTGCAATCTAATTCGCTCGAAATCTGTAATATCGGTCTCAATAGACGACACTTCTGCCTTAAAATATACGGCAATGGGACACTGTCTGATAGGCGGACACGGAATCACGACCGAAGGAGGCTCATACTGTTCTCAGTTTTTTCAGATATTCAGGAAACGGCTATGAATAACATCAAGTGTATCAGAGGTTGGTTTGGCAGGAATGAACAGCTCATGGACATTATATTTTGGTTCTAAATAGTTCGTCCAAACGGCTTGAAATACCTGGAGTATAGCTTTATACCAGCTCATGGTCTTCGGGATCAAAATGCGACAACGCACCACTATGCCACCGACTACTTGCATGGAAGCCCACACGTAGGCCAAGAAGTCTTCGGAACACCAGTATAAGCATTTTTGCTAGGAACTATAATAGAAAATAATTGCCTACCAACGCAGAGTGGGAAAATTCTAAATTGTTGTTTATACATTAGGGTTAGTCATTTTTTTTAGATTCAAAATCTGTGGAATATCATATAGGGCAGGCAAAAATAAGCAGAATTGCGTTTTTACTTTTTCGAAATTGTGAAAAAACGTTCCGCACTAAATGCAATTACTTTAGCTCAAAACCAACTTTTTTATTTGAATTTTTTTGTGATTTTTAAAATTTGATAATATTTTTTTTTTAAAATTTTTTTTTATACTTTTTTTTTAATAAATTTTGATAAATTTTTAATAAAATGTAATTTGATCCAAAATATGTCATTTATTTTTCGAGATATATCGATTGTAAAATATGCAATACTAATTTTTTAATAAAATTGAAGATATTATGCAATAATGTTAATAAGATTAAAATTTTATTTAAAGTAACGCCTTAGAATAATAACATTTATAATAAATTACTAAAATGCAGTAGCATTTTCTACTACTTAAATTCAACAAGATATATAAAAAGAAACATGAGAGCAAAAGAGTATTTTTTTAATAAGTTTAAATAAAATCTTAGCAAGAATACAATGGTCATTTATGGGTAATAAATTTTAAATTCAATGAATGTGTTGTTTTGCACAGTGGAAAAATATCTTGAACTACTTTTATGGCTCTTTCAGTACATACGTTACTTCTCTGCTGCTTCGGAATTGCTGATTCTTCCTGAACCCAATGTCTTTGAAAGCACAGGTGAGCGTTTTTGAAAGGAAGTAAGGCTAGATTTAATTTTGAATAGTCATCGATTTTAAAACAATGATCGGAAAACCATATATCGAACCAGGTGCCAGATATAAACTCACAAATTGAATATAATTGCGTCCGATATTTTGGAATTAGTATAAATGCCAGTAGACCAAGAATTGCCCTAGAATTCCATCGAGCGTTGCTTATTGGAGGTATAGACTTAAATGTTATACGAGGAAATTTTTGGTTTTTCAAATAATATTGAAAATAATATGCTTTTGTATCATCGCACATTAAGTCTGTAGGAGAGTAATCTCTGTCATATGCTTTTGTATCATCGCACATTAAGTCTAAATCACAAAATGAACCCGGTGGTACTTCCAGTGTGCTTTGAAAATTCCTTTTTTTATAACACCTTTTTTATACGAGATATCAAACAATTTTTCAAATTTATTGGTGTCATACAATTGTGGAGTTTCATGATTTGGCATGTAGTGTGTACCAGAACCACTGCAGAACCCAATATCAAAACCAGGTTTACATTTTATTTTTGGAAACCAAAATCTGGGTATTGAAATAAATCATTATTAATCGAAATAGTGGAATATCGTGCATATTGGGTTTGAACAACAAATAAGTGTTCTAGGATAACAATTTAATAACTTCCTGCCAACACGATGCAGAGAACCGGTAAATCCAAAAAAATCCATAACCGCATTATTGAATTAAAATTTACATTCGTACACTCATTGTTAGGCTTATAAAGAGCAGATCCAACTATAATCAAATTAATAACTTCGCAAATGGCTACAAAATCTAAAAAAATATATAATAGTTTTGCCGTATTCTCCACAACATTTTCCGTACTTTGTACATGTGCAATATTCAGTTTTATGTAATATTTTGTCTCGAAATCTCCAACAGTTTAAATGTTATTATCCAAAAAATATTTGCTGTGACCAAACATTTTTAAATCCGTCAAATTATTTAAAAAATATATTAAATTTATCTGCCATGGAGCACATATTAATTGTCCACACCACACCAAGGAGTGTGACTGCAGTTGGTCCCGAGCTACTTTTTGGGATATCAAGAAATATTTTGCCATTTAACGACAAGCTATTAAAGAAGAAGTCTATGTATTGTTTGCAAAGGAGTTCCAAGTACTATTTTGCCAACTTACATTGATTTGATGTAATATTTTCCATTGTTGCAAATCACTGTGCGCCGTTGGCCACAACTCCCTAAAGTGAAATAATTAGTTAGATGATATTACAACAACAATGCCTCTAAAACACCTCAATTTGTTTCTTATTTTTTTGGGTTGATTTTTTTTCGCTTCGTCGTACATTGGTTGCTTTGGTGAGTAAAAACAAACATTTAGAAGAAAATTGTTTCAAAAAAACACAATTCTAACCCACAACACTTTATTTTATTTATTTGTGGCCTCTATTTCTTTTGTCTTGCTGGTCTTTTTGTTTTTGTTGTATTGCCTTTTTAATAAAGACACCAACCAACCGGCAGCACCCAGAGAAACACACATCACACATCCATTGATTGTCGGGCATTGTGATTATGATGAATTTGGCTTCTGGGTGTTCCTCGATTACGGCCAACAACAATGGCAGCGTTAGTGGTGGTAACAAAGTAAATGATTACACACCAAATGTTTCAGTTATTAAAGTCGGCATGAATGGGTTAATACGAGCCTCAATGGTTAATATCAGATGCCATATGACAGGGCATACTTTCTAACACCACGCCACAGTCATCGTCATGACCATCGCCATCATCATCAGCATCGACATCGGGTATCAACTTCGTGTGCCCTACTAGAAAACAAGTAAGTCCATTATCATTGGTTTAAGCCGTGTTATTAACACGCCGTAATAATCACTATTTTTTCTATATTCGGAATGTTATGGATATTAAAATCATAAAAAAAGGTCTTTAGAATGAAATTGTTTCCCTGCCCTACTATAAATTTGGGGCGATTGCTTAGATTTAATTAAATTACAACAAATTATACAAAAACCATGTGGAGAAGTTTGTGATCGAAACATTTCTCCTGGTTATTTTGTAGTATGAGAGATGTAGTAAGATGAGCAAAATTTTTCTATTTCCTGAATTATAGTTTCAAATTAACTTATTGTTGGAGTTCTCTTGAGAGACACCTCCCTTTGCATCCAACTTGAAAGGGAAACATTTATTTTTCTCACATTCTCCATCAGCACCGACGATCCTTGATGGAGGGAAAAAAGTTTAGTGGCCTCGGTGTGAGAGAGCCCTATAGATATTCGTATAATATAACTACGATAACTGTCTATTCACACATGCTGAGTGATGGAAATGGGTGACTTCTACAGTAAAATAACATCAATGGTGCAACAGCAAGTGATTTGTCCAACCATACGACTAGAGTTGGGCTTCGGGAATTTCCCGACGGGAATTCTCGATAAATTTTCCCGATTTTTCCTTCCCGAATCTCGAGAATTGAAATTATTAACATTTCGGGAAATCCCGAATCTCGAGAATATCTCAAGATTTCTCGAGAAATCCATTTTCTTTTTTTTGAAACAAATTTTTGTTGACAAATATTAATAGAAAAACAATTCTTTCAAAAGTAAGAGAATACACATATGATTAATCCCTGGAAACTCCAAACTGTAACGTGCATTCTGTTACATAGAATCGCACACTACATGGCATAGCAACAAGCTAAAACGACTATACTGTTACGCAGAATCACATACCAATTCACTCCAGTGTTTCAATTGCTATGCGAGAATGAACTTTTCCATTTGTACACGATTGTCAGACGAAGCCATTAACAGTCCATGGTTTTTAAAACACCATTTTGGTAAATAATGTTTTCAATCACTTTTTTCCCCTATTTTAATAAGTATAATTTTGAATTATTTTCGTTTTTCTTTTTTTTTTGTAATTAGTTTTTGTTAAACTATTTTTTTTTTAAATTATTGAAATAGTAATATTTTCAAATATTTTTTTATATTATTTATACTTAAATAAAAAGAATATTTTATGAAATTCATTGCTTTTACACTGAATATTAGATTTTTTTAAGACTTGGAAATTTTCCCGATATTTCGAGAATTCTCGAGAATTGAATTTTCGTTATGTGGGGAAATCCCGTATCTCGAGAATTGACATTTTCGTTATTTCGGGAAATCCCCAATCTCGAGATTGGGATTTTTTCGGGAAATACCCAACTCTACATACGACGGAACGATCGTTGATTATGAATCCTTTATAATGCTGATACAAGACAATCTTGGTAGAAGTCTGTGCAAAGTTTCCCAAGACTACAGGACCTGTCAAAGGCGCTTCAAATCTAGCGTAATGTTTATCCTTGACGCACAACATCATGCTTAGTCTCCTTCTTCGCCGCACTTAGTATCCATTTGTTTATTGTTTTTATTTTTTTTTCTAATGAAGTTTGTAACAATCCAAAACTGCTAACTGAATTTGGAAACCGGAGTGACCAAAATCTCGGTATTCTAAAAAAATTATGTTAATCGTAATATTTGAATATTGTGCATATTGGGTTTGAATAAACAATAAGTGTTCTGGTATAACAATTCAATAACTTCCTGCCAACACGATGCAGAGAACCGCTGATTTAAAAAAAAATCCATATTCCCTATTAGGTTGAAATCCCCTACAACAATTTTCGATCGATGTCGTAGGTGGTTTTTATAATGCTGCATTATTTCCTTTCATTTCCAGTGAACGACGAATGGGAAATCTAAAAATGTTTAATACTCTCTTAAAATTGTTTTCTATTATAAAAAGCACAGTACAGAATTATGCAGAATTTTGGTAGACATACATATATTTCATGTGTCCATAAATTTGGTGGGGACAAGGAAACAAAAGTGGAATAATCTGTATTTAAAATCGATCAATCCACTATATAAAATAACATATATAGCTCAGGGAAAATTTCAAAAGAAAGTGGACGTCTAAAGGAGATCTTTAAGTGGACTGAACTACTTTTCGTAATGATTTTCTCGTTTCTCGACATTGTGATGCACGTGATACTTTTCTACTACAGATAAATGAGTCTCAAAAAATAAACAGAAAAGCGGGAAATTCTATATTTAATAAGTGTGGATAATCCAAAAAACTGACGTATATCACAGTAATCCAAAGTGATCGAAAGGAATTAAAGCACAGGGAAACTTTAGGATAGTATGCTATACGAACTTTTACGAGCATCCTAAATAAAATTAAATGTTCTACATTTATTATATTGATCTATCCAAACCTTAGTAATTGGTGACTACATTATTATAGGTTCCGTTGATTTATTACCTACAATATCCATAAAAAAAAGTCCTGGTACTAGCAAAGATGTGATGGTCGATCGTTCTGATAATACCACACACAGTTCCAATCTAATAATAACTTATTTTCAGGGTTGTAACTTACCGACAACAGCCGGAAAAAAAAACCCCTTTCTTATGTTTTTTTAAAACAAACAATGATATCTTGTTTCCTACTTTTTATATGGTTCCTTCTGCCTTCTATAGTGGTTGAGAAAATTAAAGGATTTTCCGCAATTTCTCTCGGTTAATTATGAAATTATCTCCAAATGTTCGTTTGTGTACTTCTCGCATACATTTCAACCGCAAAACATCAGATGTTGTGAGTTGAGAAGCGTTTAAAATTATTTGTTTCACCAACTGGTCGTAAACGTTTTTTAATGTCTCCGGTCTTGAAGTGGACAACGACTGTGTGTTCCATCCTCTTTGAACCAGCGGTGGAAATTTTGTGGTTTAAACTGACGTTAGCAACTGTATGAATTCTGAGTTTTAATTTATGGTTTGCAAGACGTTTGTCGTCATGGACTGAAATTTGAGCAAAACGATATACTTTTGTTTACAATGTCTTCAGAGGCGTTCCCGTGTTAGATGTTTTTAAATATCAGAAATTGCGTCCCTTGTCAGAAATACTTGCGCTGACAATTGTTACTGTTTTTATAAATTCTTATATTTCCGAATAATCCAATCATATATTTGCCAATTATAAAATTCGGTTTATTAGCAGAGAACGATATTTGTGGTGAGTCAAATAATTTGACTGACAATAAATTCATTTAAATATTATGACGATGGCCCTGATGGCGATGACGACATGTTTTTCTCACACGTACGACAAAACTCCCTTGGCAACGAAGCATTGCAAATGCAGTCACCACCGACTGCCAAATAGAAGCGGATCACTGCATCGAAAGAAATTGGGGAATTCTAAGAAATGCGTCATAAGTTTTTATTAAAAATTCACAGATAAATATACACTTAACAACTGTTATTGAAAGCGGCAATAAAAGCACTAAATACGAACAGGACAGTGGGACACACATAAAATGAATGTGAGCGAAAATTAATATGTCATTAGCATACTCTATCATTAAATAAGACAAAAGATTATGTTGATTGGCGGTGAAATCAGTTTATTTAGTTTTTACTGTTCAGACGTTGATGTTAGTGTAGCCATGACGGTCGTATCTTTTTTGGCACTTTGTCACATCTTAATGATTTTACATTTATATACAATCCCTGCATAAAAGCATGTATGTATAGACTCATCTTTACTTGGGTGCACGCGTATTTATCTCCATAAATTGTTTCATTTTTGTTTTTTTTTTGTTCCATTGTGGATTTTTATGGGTTTGTTGTCATTTAAATAGTTGAGGCGGCGCAGAACTAAAGTGAAATTTATTTCAAATAAATACACACACACACAAACTCAGTCATGAGTGTGTGTGTGTTTCTGATGACACGTTTGGCATCGTAACGTCTTCGCCCTGACAGACCAATTAGCAGAAATTAAAAATTCACATTAAATAAATATTTCCCGGATGTGCCAAAATATTTTCCACACATAACCATAATGATATTCCAAATCTCCGCCCATGTCGACAATTGTCGAAACTGTATAAATTCACTTCCATAAAAATGATGATGTGGTCACCGTTACCGACTGAGAGAGGTTGTGGTGCGAGTTTTATGCTCAACTGAAATTTCTTGTGAATTTTCTGAAACATTTAGTTTTATTTATGTCGTATTCATACAAACAAATTATGATTGTCAATATGGGTTTGTGATATTACAAATTATGGAATGTTCTTTCGAGGATGGGATAATGATGCTGGTAAGACTACGAACTGAACATTCTAAAAGCAAATTCATAATTCGATAACCAATAAATAAAGAACTCTGTTTTAAATACACTGAATACGTTTTCAATCCTCTCAATTTGAGTTTTTAAAAAACTTTAACTGTCAAAAAAATCACCAATTTTTGAATATATTTTTTAGTTCATCGAGATAAGGTCTTCTATTCAATTGATTGCTCAGCCCGAAGTCGCAAATACAGGGTTCTCCGACAAGAGGTAATATTTTGAATCACCCGGTATTTCGGTAGCTGTCACTTTTGAAGCTTTTATTCTTTGACATTTGACAAGTAGAAAGCATTGAAGTTATTAAAATTCACTACATAAAAGGTAAAAATCTTGCAGTCACCGTTCGCAAAACTAAAAAGTTTCTGGACCGTGTTATCTCTTGAAGAGGTGATCACAGTTGGCCACTGAGATCTTGTGATTCTTCACTTGGGGCCACGTGTAAGATAAGATCTACGGCAATAGCCCAGCGTCAATTCAAGACCTCAACGATGGAATTCGTGAGGCTATCGAGGACATATGGCAGCCACTTTGCGATTTGGTTATGGAAACATTCATGAAAAGGATATGGTCCTGTAAGCGTGGTCGTGGCGGCTGATGTGGTTTTTCATTATTAACGGCATGCCTTCCTCTTTATTATGAAATAAACATCCAATCATTTATCTAAAGTAACACCTCTTGTTGGAGAACCCTGTATTTGAATGCATGATTATTAACATAATTGCGACATAATCATATCTATTGATGTCGCAGACGAGGTAGACAAAATCGTCCACTCATACGCACATGTTTTCTCCTTCATAAAGAAATTGGACGACAGACCTTCTACGATCTGTTGCAGTTGTTCCGCAGCGGTAGATTTCTGATCTTAATTTCGAAATATTGGCCCTCATGATTTTTTTTTTCTTTTCAGAGTACACCGAGCGAAAAAACAATATCAAATTGATATTTTCGTTAACGAATTGATATTAAACGTTAACAAAATAGGGCTAAGTGGAAAAATTTTATATGATATCGTTCAATATCAAATGTCTCGGTCGCTATTTTCTCTCGGAAGTCAACCGAGCCATTTGATATTGATAAATATCAAATTGATATTATAAATTTTCAAAATTAAATTTTACTACAACCATACGAAAAAATTGCCTACAATCACAACAAACATTTATTTTATTTATTTATTTATTATTAATTACAATACAAAGTAAATTTATATTCTAATTTTTGGGTCCAAGGGTAAACCGGGTGACACAGACCATATGTTTAGATTTTTACAGCGACAGACCAAAGCCTCTGGTGGGAATCGAACCCACAACCCCACGCTGATAGGCAAGCACGCTACCAACTCGCCTACCGGGGCGCTTAAACAACAAACATTTAATTGTTGTACTTGGGTGACCGAGCGTTTTGATATTGATCAATATCAAATTGATATTATAAATTTTCAAAATGAAATTTTACTACAACCATACGAAAAAATTGCCTACAATCACAACAAACATTTAATTGTTGTACTTGGTGACCGAGCGCTTTGATATTGATCAATATCAAATTGATATTATAAATATCAAATTGATATTATAAATATCAAACACGACGCTTACGTCGCATCAAAAATAAAATTAACAACAACCATATGAAAAAAGTGGTTACGCCAGCGTCAAAAAATATCATTTTGTGCAATATCAAATCAATATTTCAAAATATCAATATGATATTGCTATTTTTCGCTCGGTGTATAGAATGTGGTATTGACAAGTCAATTATACTGACTGAATCTACACCGATCTTTCAAATTTGGCTGATAGCAAACAATAAGTTGACCTTGGTACGTACTGCGGCCAGCCGATCGTTGAGTTATAAATACATCCCCTTGCACTTCCCATTCACCAAACCGCTCTTCCAGTACACCACCAATATTTCCAACCAAATGCATCGTGAGTCTTTAATTAATTTGCGACTTATGGAATTGGTTTTTACTCTGATCTCATTTTTCTCATAAACGACTCTAGTTAGTTAAATTTGGCTTTAACAAGTTTTCAGTTACGTTTCGTTTCGTTATGTGATTTGTGGACATACAGACATACTGTTTATTTGCGGAATTGATTTTAAATTGATGTTAATTGTTTTGCAAAATAATAGTGTCCGATTTCGGTTGGTTGCCTGTGGAATTGTTGAAGTTCCGTTTAAAATGTGTTATGGTTTTCGTTTAATTATAAAGACTTTGCTAATTAAATTGAAATATAGAAATAAGTTTTCACATATTTCAAAAGATCTCCGAAAATTGGGTTTTTAGTGGTTATAACTGCAACTTGTTTATTGTAACAGTGGGAATTCTACAGATCGACAGTGGACAGATTTTTCTATTTCAGTTTTAAACATTTGAAATGAATAACAACAAAGAACATAAATGTTTCGATTAGATGGATATGAAATACGCTTTTCAAATTTGAACTGAATTAAAGTTTGTGCCTGTAGGGGAATATCTATGAGTTTTTTTTCAAATGTCATCCTGAACCCTGCATCCTTGAGCTGACGGTTAGCTAATGGTAAGTCCGACAGAAATTGTTTGCAAACATGCTGCAGACAAATATTGTCAAATTCAATTACACGCATTTTGAACACACTCTCTTGAAAGAGCAGCGGTTGAATGAGGTCGGCCATATTTGTTCGATGTTTTCTGTTAGACATAAAATTTTATGATCCACTTTATTATAAAGTACGACAAAAAAGAAACTAATTCAAATCCACTAGGAAAAGAAAAAAAAACACACCACCATCAACGGAATAGGGGTTTGTTTTTTTTCCAGCAAACTCCTCGCTGCCTCTGAAGGATAAACCAACAAACATTGTGACATATTTTGTGTGTTTGCTACAATTTTCTGAAGCGTCCCTTCCTTTTTTAATAGCCTTAAAATTGTGTTTAGACAACATTTTCACCACTGCCCTCGAAAACACCACCAATCCATCCAAGCGTGCAAATGTCCGTGCCGTCATTGTTTGTCAGTCGGTCTGTCATCATGCTGAACATAAGGAAAACTGGCAAACGGGAGGAGATACTAACTCGTACGCCATTACTGTTGGATTTTCAATTTTTCATTAATGGCTAAACCTGACCGGAATTTTAAGAACATCTCATCCTTTTTCGTTTTTTTTATTGCTTTGGCCATACAATCCAGGCAAAAACACCACTTTTGAAAAAAAACCGCAACTTAAAAAAAAGATACATTCAATTGCGTTCAGGGTGGATGTTGCAGATTTCTCCAAATATATATCGGCATATGATCAGCAGGACTGCGAATGATACAGCATTCAATTGTTGTCCATTATCTTTTGTCATCAAAGCATTTAGGATAACGTGCGACAAACAAACAATGGCGTTTAAAAACAACAAAAACTAATTGAAAAACAACGAATTTATGTTTAAGCGTTTTAATTTATATTCAGGACAGATGTTTAGAATGATGGTGAACCTGAATGATTTCCTTCAGTCTGTAATTGAATGACGTATTTGTATCATACTATGAATGAAGTTGCTTGGTGAAAAATGCGTCAACACCTCAGTCGGAAATTCACTTCAAAGGCGAATCTTGAAAGTCCGATACGCTGAAGATTTAAATTAGACCAATTTCCATCTTAGAAAACAGATCGAATTATCTTCTATCTTCTATATATATAAAAATGGATGTGTGTATGTATGTAACGTATGGACTCGAAAACGGCTAGACCGATTTTGATGAAATTTTCAGGGAATCTTCCGAATAACCCCGCGAGTAACATAGGCTACACATTTATCAACATTTAGGGGGTGAAAATGGCAAAAGGGATAAAAACTCCCCTTTCCTATATAAATATGTGTAATACAACACTAATGTTTGCTTAGGGCCAGCAACGCGGACCGGGCCAGCTAGTTTTAAATAAAACTCAATATAAAAATAAATTGTTTTCCAAACAATTCTATACTACGAATTTTAATATAACCACGCTAATATGACAATATCCTTTTCATGAATTTTTCCATAACCAAATCGCAAAGTGGCTGCCCTATGTCCTCGATAGCCTAACGAATTCCATCGTCTTGAATTGACGCTGGGCTGTTGGTGTAGACCTTATCTTACACGTCGTCCCAAAGGAAAAAGTCGCAAGGTATTAAATCACAAGAACTCGGTGGCCAATTGTGATCACCTACTCGAGAGATAACACGGTCCGCAAACTTTTCCCATAAAAGAGCAATGGTTGATCTTGTTGAAAGTAAACGTTGTCCAGATCAATATCATCCAACTCCGACCATAAAAAATCATTAATCACCTCTCGATTGCTCAATCCACTCACCGTAACTATTGATTCAACCTCATTTTCGAAATGGTAAGGTCCAATGACCCCGCCGGATCATAAACCGTACCAAACAGTCACACGTTGAGGATGGAGAAGCTTCTCAACAATAACTCTTAGGTTTTCCGAGCTCCAGATGCGACCGAGGTGGAAATAGGCCTCATCAGTCAAGATGATTTTTCGATGGAATTCCGGATCATTTCCAAGCATTTCAAGGACCCAATCAGCAAAGACACGACGTTGCTGATGATCGGCCGGCGTGAGTTCTTGTGTTACGTGAACTTCATAGGCCTTAAAATCTGTATGCAAAATACGATGTAATGACGTTTGTGGAATGCCCAATTCCAAAGAACGACGAGGAATGGATAAAGCTGCAAGAAAGCTACCGAAATAGCGGGTGATTCAAAATAACCAAATGCTGGGAATCCCTTTACAAGTAAAAAATAATTAAAAGAAAAATACAAACTATAGTTTTATACAAATTGAAAGAGAGAGAAAATATATTCGTGAAGACGCTTTGTTTTTTTTTTTTTGGGTTCCCAACATCAAATTTCCCAATATCAATATATATTTTTTTTAATACAGATTTGCTTGGTACATTTTTTTATTTCATTTGTATTTCTCAATTTTTATTTGTCCAAAGAATTTTCAATTTATATTTTCCATTTTGTTATTGAGAAAATCAATAAGATATTTTACATCCTCCATGCCCAGTTGGATTTATCAACTTTGAATTTGATTTTAAAACTCAATTTTTCGCAATTTCAATTTCTGCTTCTCAATTTTTATTTTCTGCATTTACATTTGAACTATCCAATATTGATTTTTATTGTCTCAATTTCAAATTACATATATTCTAGTTTTTTCCTCTTTCATTCGTTGCAAATTAAAACTGATTATTTTGTTTGCTGTGTCCCCAGCACAAAGACTCATCTCAACAACAAACCGCTGTCAACTAAAATGTCACACAAGTGTCAACCAATGTTTCCATTGAGGAGATGACATACATACAGTTTCTGCAGAAACAAAAAAATGTCTTCTCCCAATTCGCAACACATGATTGAAGAAATCTGCAATGACATCGAGTCTTCTGCAGTGGCAATTGAAGTACTTTGCCACATGCAACATTGCGGAGAAAAGCACTTCAAAGTCAGTCGGTTTGTGTTGTGTACATAAAATGCCCAACATGCGTGACAATTTAATGAGACTCCGTTTTTGGTGGCACTCGAAAAGTAAAAGACGAAAATAAGAAATCCCCCCAAACCACCCGATTTCAGTGTAAACTGGCTGCCTAGTCTGTCTGCTTGTGGAGTGGCGTGGTGGGGCATGTGAGATGGTCGTGGTTGCATGTGAAATAATTAGCAATATTTTTAAAGGTTTTGCTCCATCACAAATGACACAGCGCAAACTTTGGTGAAATGTAAACATTTAGTGACACTTTAGCAGCGTATTTGCATTTGTTGTGTGCGTTTAGCGCTAATTGTCTTTATATCCCTTCGTTAATGAGTTTTAATTAGCTATTTAAAAATTAAAAGCCTCAAGTCAACTACGCTCAAATGAAAAAGGCCGTCTGTGGGCTGATAATCGGCGGGGAACAAATGGGCCGGGCATAAGTTAATTCAGGTGCTTTATCATATTAATAGGGGATGGGCGTTATATTTAAGCATGAGTGGCATGTATTACGGTTCCATACCATACATTTCTTTCAAAGGAACGTATTTGGCCCCCAAACTGTCGCCCAAGAATGTATTCAAGTTCGTACGTCAAACGTTGATAGAAGAAGGTTTTTGAGATAAAAGGGTCCACGGATCCGGATTCAATTAGATAAGAGAGGTTGGTTGTTTTTATTTCATGTAGTTGACTACTCAAATTATTAATATGTTAACAAATATTCAAATCATTATATTTGTATGTATTTTTTAAGGCCAATTACAAATACGTGGAGTGTGGTCGAATAGGCACATACTTTTTGTAAGAGTGTCATTCTTCAGAGATCCATTCTAATACTTTAAAAAATTCCCTTCAGACTGAATTTGGCTTTCATTTTTTCGCATGTATGTAGTGCGATTGCGCGACAGTAACCAACTGTAGCAACCGAAGGCCGTGGAATTCGTCTCTAAACTCCTCTGAAGTTATGAATAATCGTATGTGAAAAAAAATATTAATTATCTTAAGCAACTCTATCAATGCTGGATATGAAATCTTGCGGACAATACTTGAATTCATCGTCAAATGTCACCAGCAACTCAATTAAAATGACAAATGTATATAAAATCGTCAACTGACTGATTCACTTTATCATAAAGAATTATCTTTGTACAAAATGGGTCACGAATGCTCAAGGCGCATGATGATCATAAATTATACGCGAAATACAAAAAAAAAAAAAACAAATATACAAAAATTAAAACGCAAACGCAAAATATTGAATGTGACTGATTGGTTTCGAATAAACAAAACAAAAAAACGTGTCATTCTCACAAGTAATTGACATTGATTGATATGAGACCTATATGTGGATACATACACACTTACATATGGCAGACAGACAATGAATGAACAAGTTTTGACAGCCGCGACTTTTGTTTATTAACAACAAAAATACTCTTGTGTTTGGGAACTTAAAATATGGACGATTATTAATTAATATTTAAAAAAAAAATGTGTTAAATGGTGAAATCAAATATGTTTCAAATTAATTACAAACAACTTGATTGTTGTCGTTGCTGTTTGATCACGATGTCAAAACGTTTAGAAACGCGCGAGCGTCACTCCACTGCATGCGCTGCGGTTGGTTCAATACCTTTGGTATTGAATTGATTGACATTTATCAATATTGGACAAAAGTAATTTACACCGTCAGACGTGTTATTAACAACCAAACCAAATAGTATTTTTTTAGTCATTTAAAAATGTTGAAATAATTATTACTAACGCACAGTGGGATGTATTTAACAAATGTGTACAGCATCGTTGTTCAAAACATACGTTTATGTATTTTATTCTTAATTGGCCGTAGGGCTTTAAATTACAAGTCAAGATTTAATACATGAAATGAATGAGTTCTGAAATTTTTTAATTGCTAAAAACTGATCCTATTTTAGCCACCAACACACATCTTTCATGATCTTTTAAACATGGTAGCGCAGAGACAGAGTCTGCCTCGTCCTCCTCTATACAGTCCAATGAACTTGCTGTCGAAAATTATCTACGACATTTTGTTCAATAATCTTTACATATTCCAGTCTGCCCAAAAGTTGTAGTTTTATATTGAGCCTTAACTGCGAAAAAGACACAAGCGCCAAAACGAACATTTGACAGGGGAGGGGTTTGTTTGTGGTGTGGTCAAGCATAAGGCCTGTCGTGCTTACGATACAATTGAATTTGCTATATCTTTGTAATTATAAATTTTTTCATTTTTAATATTCTGTGATTAACTGCCTGTTTCCATAAACGGAATTTGTTTGTTCGATGCAAATCGTCAAAATTGGAAGCGTTATAAAATGGTTTCAGACATTACTCACATCTGGTTTTCAGGTTTATGTTAGATATCTACATATGGAACACAAGTCTAAAAGGATAATCTCTCATTGGTGATAAGAAAACATTTTATTGCGCCATTATTTTTAAAAAATTTTTTACGAACGAACAAATTCATTTTATGGAAACATGCAGATAGACCGTTGGACAATTTCATGTTCCAGGACTGAATCGTAAACTCTTGGATACGGCAGAGACATTCTCAATGCGCTCCGTTCGAACTTTTTGCCCTATTTCGGCCTAAATTTATTTCCCATAATCAATCCGAACAATTTAGAAAATAATTTCTACCAGAATCAAATAAAATACCCTGACCATAAGTCAAAGGTGCTTCGACAACAAATCGATGTCAATGTATAGAATATTCGTGTTGTTTCATTAATTTGTCACACTGTAGTCACTCATCCATCTGTCTGTCGAACTGACGTATATGTTGACACCGGATAGACATGAAGTGAAAATAAAAACCTGACACTAAAACCACATGACATCATGTGGATAATTATGATACGATACGAAAGACTTCAATTAACACTTTATCGCATCTATTAAAATATTGTCACGTATCTCCGACGGACGACTACGACACCGCACGCATGTGTCGGCCAGCAGCAGGCCAATCAGACAACTGTCGGTCGTCGGTGGTGGTGGCTTGATGGAAATTGATCAATTCCCAGAAGCCAAAAAAAAACCAAAGTGTGTAATTTATTTTCTATAATTTAAATGTGTTAAAATCAAATAATTGAGTAAGAATTAACATCGACCAACTAAGTTTCGGATAAAAATCTGATTTACAGACAAATTAAAAGAAAGCAAATTTCCGATTGCTCAACTTAAGTAAATTAAGTTAACAAACAAACAAAGATGGCCGCAACTTCAAGGAAAACCACGCCACCCAACCACACTTCATATAACCATAAATTTTAATAAAGAAAAACAAAGCTGATAGGGAATGTTGTTGCTGTTACTCATACACTGCAGCTGTTGCCCCTTTTGCTGCTGCTGCAGAGGCTGTCGCAGTGGAATGTTAATTTACTACGATATGGGTGGGGAGTGCTAAAGCAGCCGCAGCATCTTTGCTGAAGTGCTTTCTGGACGGCCTTTCTAAAAAGACAATCAAACACAATACAAACAAACATGGCGTTGCAAGGTAACACACTCTGCCACATACCCATCCGACGTCCGTCCATTCCTACCAACACCATAACGAACGATCAACTTTGTTTTTGTTTTTTTTATTTTTTGGTGGCCAACAGCATCGCTGGCTCCGTCTCCAGCGAGAAGACTGGTCTTCTTTTTGATCTTTCACCGGTCTTCTCCACACAGCCAACCGGTCATTGGATTTCAGCCAATCACACTCAACTTCATTAACTATCGCAACGGAGTTGTGCAAGAAAAAGACCCGACACAAATAAAGGAACGTAGAGAAGCTTATGAACTTGATGACTTCATACAAGAAGAAGAGTGCCACCAACGTCTTTCGAGCGACTGAAGTCACATTTATGTGCTGATACTTTCATTTTGTGGTGCTTCAAGACGTGGCGTGGTATTCAAATTTCCATTATGCACATCAAAGTGTGGCACAAGAGAGACAGACGGCATTTCCATAATCACAATGTAATTTTGGTCTTTTTGTCTTTTAGCCGCCATATTATGTCATTATTTGCGAATGAGGAAGGGATAGAGGGAGAATCAGTGCAAATGTTCAGAACGGTCCTAACCGACAAAGTGTCAGTCTGCACTCAGTGCAAAAAAATAAAATCTTCTTGGTGACAAGTGCTAATATGTTTATTAATAAGGTTCAACGTATCTTGCTTTTAGATTTTCAATGTATATATCTGATTACGGATATCTATAATATCAGCTAGTTGTGTTCAAACGAAGTAATAGCTTGATATTGTCGTAAGACTGTTGTCAGCGAATCCTCTAGGCTTCAGGACTTTCATACACCTGTACTATTCTCTAGATCGGGTCTCTAGGGTTGATCCCGTCTGAAATCGCTTACGATTAGCTGCGTTTTTGGGGATTAATTGACAAGGCTAGCACAAATATTCAAGGGTCCCTAGACCAACCGCAATTCCAGATTGCAGTCTTCAGTCAGACTTCATATCACTTCTTCTTTTAGTTTGAACCTTCGTAGTCCACTGGTAACACTAACAGGACCATAGAACATTTATTTTCTTTATTCTGGCAATAACCATTGTCGATCATTCCAGATGTGCATTGGTTAGATTAGATTGAGAAGTTATATGACAAGTTTTTTTTTGGATGCAATGCAATGTGTTATCGATAGGAAATAAGGGTATTGGAGGAAGGAAAAAGGGAGTAGCGTTTGTTGACCTTGGCCTTGAATATTTCGCTGGATTCGATTGGATGTAGGATGGGTCACAGTGCTAGAATAATTTACAGTTCCATTCCGCTTGGATCGAATTATCAGCTCGAGGGATTAGTCATACTGATGGTGGCAAACGCAATTCCCAATTTAATAGCAGAAGTCACTGATCGAGGAAGCGAATTGTTTTTCTGTAGAAAATGAATTAATGAGACTGACAGATAGCGACACTAACTTTTTAGTTTTGCGAACTGTGACTGCAAGATTTTCACCATTTTTGAAGTGAATTTTAATAATTTTAATGCGTTGTTGAAGCGTGTATCGTTTCATTCTTGGTAATGGTGTAGTTTCTACTTGTCAAACGTCAAAGAATAAAAGCTTCAAAAGTGACAGCTACCGAAATGATAGCTCATTCAAAATAACCCTGTATTGGAGAACACTGTATTATTAGTCTATATTTTGTAGTGTTGGAAACTGCGATTCGATTTTGATTCCCTGATAAAAAAATCGAATAATTCACAAGTAACGTATTTGAAATTAGTGTGAAACCGGTATATAAATCCAGGCTTAAGTACCATCTAGGTTGCTCAAAGTGCAGGTTACATGCATACGTGGCAAAATCTGTTGCCTTTCAAACAGATGTAGGGTACACAAGGAAAAGAGACAATCATGTAATTGACATTTAAGACAACATCGGTATTTGTTCGTTGCCGCCGCCTTATATTGTCAAAATGATATTCATCATACCATAAATCATCATCGTAAAAGGATTTACAAAAGACTTGTGCGCCACAAGACAATGGATGCATTGGAGTTTTTTGTTTTCGTCTGTTTTTTTTATCTGGGACATGAGTCTCTTACCAGCAAAACAAATAACGAAATGAAAACAGGCAATGATTAAGGCAAATAGTGTCTCTCCATGACAATAAAACAAAACTGTATTTTGACAATTACAATGATGACAGATTGATGGTAATTTGTTTATTGAAATAATGGAATATGTCATGATCGTTTATAACTGCAGTGTGATTAATGATTAAGGAGCGTCTTTCATTGTCTGACGGTTAGAATGTAGCATTTTTATAATATCCAAAGATAGTAGAGAAAAAATTAGTGTGAAATAAATGTCAATGGAATTAAGATCAACGTGGACTTTATTTAAGACGAATATCTTCAAACTAAATAAATGAAACTTTTTAGTTTTGCGAACTGTGACTGCAAGATTTTTGACTAAATTTGACTAAAAATAAAAATGATGACTGTAATGTTTACAATTTCGGGTGTTAACGGCACCATGAATCTAATAGCAGAAAACTAATCGCATTTGCCCCGAAGGTTTGCATCATATACATGTATATGCAGGAGTGCAATATCGTAGAAATTAACTTTTTGTAATAAAAAGATATACATAAAAAAACATAAAGTGCTAAAATTATTATTTTTATTTAATTACAATACAAAGTAAATTTATATTCTAATTGTTGGTACAAGGGTAAACCAGATGACACAAACAATATGGTTCGATTTTTGCAGCGACAGTTCAAAGCATCTGATGGAAATTGAACCCATACGCTGATAGGCAAACACGCTACCAACTCGCTTTTGAGGCTAAAATTAAACTAGACGACAAAAACAAGAAACTAAAATAAATAATAAAAACGAAGAAGTTTTGAACATGAGCAATTCAAAACGATTTTTTTTTCAACTTCTAAAACTACATTGACATTTTGTTCCTTTGAAACTATTTGTCCAATTTCTCCGCCACGGACTAAGGTATCGAAACGATTAGGGTATTAAATTAAAGCTAGACTGTAGTACCCTTTTTTGCGCACTAAGAGTTTTAAGGTAGGATAGTTTTCACAGGATTTATTGTATACCCAAGGGGGTACTCTCAAAATATATTTTTGGACCATTACTCTGTAATGGATAATGGTATATTAACCATATGTGGTTATAATTACATAATTTAGAATGTAGAATACATCCAAGAGCAAAAGATTTGAAAATTCGAAAAAAAAAAATTCGACCAAAAAAAAAACAAAGGGGATAACCCATCCAAATTTTAGATTTTATGAAAAAAATAGGTTTTGTTGAAATTTGGCTCATTAATAGCGGACCTTAATCTAAACAAGACGTTGTGTTCATTTTTTAGATTGAGCCACTAATTTGAGAGAAATAGGGTGCAGAAAATGGGTCTTCTCAAAAAAAAAATTACAAATAAAAAAATAAAATAAAAAATGCAACCTTTAATTTGATACCATGCTCGTTTCAATACCTCAGTCCATGGCGAAGAAATTGGACAATTTATTTTAAGCGGCTTTCGAATCCCTTCTTTTGAGAAAACCCATTACCCGAACCCAATTTCTCCCAAAATATTGATTTAATCTAAAAAATAAATACATTGTCTTGTTCAGATTAACGTCCGCTACGAATGAGGCAAATTTCAACAAAATCTATTTTTTTCATAAAATCTAAAATTTGGATGGGTTAACCCCTTTGTTTTTTTTTTGGTCGAAATTTTTTTTTTCGAATTTTCAAATCTTTTGCTCTTGGATGTATTCTACATTCTAAATTATGTAATTATAACCACATATGGTTAATATACCATTATCCATTACAGAGTAATGGCCAAAAAAGACATTTTGAGACTACACCATCGAATACAGAATAAATCCTGTGATAAGATGATAAAATACAACTCTCAGAGGGTTAATAATAGTCCTCAACTCTAGGTTTAATTTGATACCGCACCCACTACGATACCTTTGTCGGGTCAAATAGTTTTGAGGGACTTTCGAATCTCTAATTTGAGAAATCAAATTTTCTTAACCGGGTTTTTCCTCAAGTATGTGTTTAATCGAAAATATGAAAACAGCGCCCTGTTCAAATTAAAGTTCGATATTTTTGAAAAAATCTAAAACATTTTTTTTTTCAATCACATCCACATATTTTGCACTTGGATGTATTTTGGCTTTGAAATGTTGTAAAAAAAAACCCTGTTCCAGCTTTCACTGTCAGTCCGTTTCAATTTCCACTTTAATTCCCCCAAAGTCAATATTAACTGTGAAAGCTTTCAAGTTAAAGATAATTTTCAAATTTTTTTCAGGTTTACTTTTTTCCAAAGATCGCCATTGTCAACTGTGCATAAAAAATCAATAATAGAATGTGCACATGAAATAGGGCTTAAAATTATAAGCTCTTTTAAATCTATTTATTTTATTTATTTATTTATTAATTACAATACAAAGTAAATTTATATTATAATTTTGGGTCCAAGGGTAAACCGGGTGACAAAGACCATTTGGCTTGATTTTTGCAGCGACAGACCAAAGCCTCTGGTGGGAATCGAACCCACAACCCCCACGCTGATAGGCAAGCACGCTACCAACTCGCCTACCGGGGCGCTTTCTCTTTTAAATCTATTATTTGTACAGTAAATGTATAAATGTTAAAGTAATTTGTTCCCCCAAAAATTCAGCGAAACTGAAAGTTACTACACTTATGGTGGGTAAGTGTTTCCCTTTCACTCAGCAGAGAAAGACTGAACAGTAACGTTACATTAGAAATGTAATCCAGTTTACTGCTGTCTTTAATTTGTAATGAAAACTCAGCCCCAATTTCTGTGATGTAGATAATCACTGATTAACACTAGGAACTGTCAAACTGTCAGCGATTATAAATATTATAATTTCTAATGTAAACATAGCCTTACATTATAAATTATAGAGCTGTCAATTTGACAGTTGCTGTGGTATTTTCGTGATTAGTTCTACCACAATAGAACGATTATCAAATTTAAAAGTACAGAGTCTTTCAGGTTTCTTGTTCAGTAGTTTTTTATTTCCTTTCTTTTAATTTATTTTTTTTTTTTGACAGGACTCCGCTAGATTTTGTACAATTAACTAAAATGAGTTTAGTTCCACTAGAGAACCATATAACAATATTCAATTAAAAAGTAAAATTTCCGCCACTTCACCATCAATCGTCGAACACCTTGCCGGTTCAACCCGGCTGGGAAGTCATCGTGTAAATCGGGTCTTACTTACGAAATTTTATTATTTTATTTACATTTCAATGTATGTTCGGTAACTCATATTCACGTGACACATTGGCAGGACACCTTACGGTTGCATGGGTGAAGTGAATGTAAAAAGTAAGAACATACACGGTGAAAACAGCACACACTCGTATCATAATTTTGAAAATTGAAGAACGTCTACTCCCGCTCTTCAAAATTTGTGTTTAATTAGCGTTTCTAAAATAAAATACATGGTCTGTCTATGAAAGAGTGATTTATTGTGTATACGGTGTGTATTTTTTTGCAAATTAATTTTGAATGGTTAACGTTATATAAATTAAAATTAAAGCATTAAGAAGGCAGAATACATACAAGTACAGAACATTACGAAATTAGGGGAATAAATTTACCAAAAAAACATTATTGTCGGATTTAAAAAAAAAATAGATTTCTCTGAAATTTTGCTCATGCATAGTGAACCTTAATCTGAACAAGACAATTATCCAGATTAAACAAACAGTTTGGGAGAAATTAAAATTTTTTGAAAAAAAAAACAGATTTCTTTGATTTTTTTTTTTTATGCGTAGCTGACCTCAATCTGTACAAGCAGATGTTGTCGAACTTCTTAGGTAACGTCAACATATTTTAAAGTTTATCATAAAGTTCTAGCTTCAGGACGCAGTGTCGGAAACAACATTTGCAAGTTTAAAAAAAAATAACCAAAACAAATTATTTCCCTTAGGTGGAGACATCCTACTGCTACTTTTTTCTTAAACGTGTCAGCAATTGACATCCAATACCCACTATTCTCTGGTTTCAGAAGCTTTGTTACACCATACCACACCGCCTATTAAACAAACTATTCGGCGACATCTGAACAGTCGATCTCTACATTCGATTTCCACTGGAATCATTATGATCAAAAATAAATACTGACGAATAAGAATTAGATTAATTAGACCAACACACATGACACAATGAAAATGCAATAGTTAACAATGAAACAAATTAAAACGAAACATCTAATGAATCATGACATCACGATACAATATTGTGGATAATTAAGTACCCACATTTTCACCATAACGAGGTCATGCAAGTCTGCCAACCAAAAAAAAAAAAAAGAAACAAAGACCCGCCGTATGCAAATCTGCCATGAATAAATGCAAAGCGGGCAACTCCCAAACAAATGCAATGCGGCAAAGACTCAACAACTACGAAAAAGACATTACGAATGAAAATGAATAATTATCAAACAACAAAACTCCAAATGATGGCAAACAATGCCAGCCCAAGTGAACAACAACTGGCAACTGCATGCAAATGTTTAGACCCAACGAAAGTTCACCACAATGAAATGACGTGATTTCAGAGTTGTTGTTGGTGTGTTCTGCGGTGCTGGTGCTCCTCTCTACCAGTCTGAAAAGTTTCGTCCGTTCGTCGAACGCCGAACGCTGTTATTAGGTGTCTTAATGGACGCCCCCCCAAGAATTAAGGGGAAAACGGTGGAACATGTGAAATGTCTTGTTATTATCAACACTGGGGTGAGAGTTATGCCAAATTAGCCATTAGTACATACACTCACACACACGTATGAAAGTATGTATGCAGTAGCCCGTAGTTTTGCATAAATTATGGCGAGTATAGCCAAGATTTATTCCCCCCCTTCCGTCTTCGGACTTGGTTGTAATTTTTTAATGAATCTGATGTTACAAATACTTTATTGTTTGAATGTGTGAGCGGGATTTGAAAGAACGGGTTCGCTTTGTATACACGAATGTACATCCGAACCAGGCTACCTCTTACGGCTAATTCATCAGTCCCCCAGAGGACGTCGATGGCACATCGGAGGTCTTTAAATAATAGTGCGTGTTATTGACTGATAATTAAAATAATTTCTAACTGCCAGCTACGTTAAATACATACTGATTGCCGTTTTTGTAGCACCAATGTAGCCAGATCATTTAAAAATGTTGTATTCAATTTCAGCTTAAGTATTTTCGAGCTTGCATCTGGATGATGAAATGCATCTGGATGAATTAATATTTTATGAAATTCATTGCTTTTACACTGATTTTTGATTTTTTAAGACTTTTTTTGAATTTTCCTGATATTTCAAGAATTCTCGAGAATTGAAATTTTCGTTATTCGGGAAACGTTGTAGCCCTGATTTTTATAAAATACAAAAGAAACTGTTATTATTAAACTTAAAATTACTATTAAACATCAAATTACACGTTTGACTAAAAATTACGTATTTTCAAAGTTCTTCACAATATAAAAAAAATAGATTGACGCAAAATGATTTATAAAAAAAAATTCTTATGGGCATTTTTTTAAAGTAAACTATTTAAAGGTGTGACTCATGACTAATGTAAAATAAAATACATATAGTAGTATTAATTTCAATAGTGACCCGAAGTCACTGCCTGGTAAGAATAGGGTTAAGGATCCCAAACTTAATTTATTTCCTAGTGTGAAATTATCAAATTAAAAGCAAACGTATGTTTTCAGTCCATCCAAATGGAGACATCATCGATCATCCCCCACGCGCTGTCATTCTCATTTCAAGGATTTTACGAACTATTTTGTGTTAACTGAACGTTCGGCTTCCCAATGCCGAAAACGATATTCAGTAAACCACGTTGTAATCATTGGAAGTATTTGCGTCTACAAATCCATTCATCAACTCAAGAAGTAATGTGTGGTAATCAGACGAAATGCATTTTTTTCAATTTTCGCCAAAATTCAAGAGGTTGTCTGCTTTTAGTAGCTGTCGAGCTGAAACTAAATGACGTAGTATCTACGGGGGAATTTAAAAACAGATTTACTGAAATCAAGTAAACGCGTAATAGAAATGTCTTTGACAGCTTAATCAAATATATTCAACTAGTAAGTTGTAATGCGCCTATGGCGCCCGTTAATTTGCTTGAGAAAGTATTTGTTACTTAATTTTAAAAATTTTGTAAAAAATATTTTGAGAAAACTATTTTGTAAAAATAAATTTCGAAAAAAATAAAATTGGAAAAAAAAAAATTTGTGGAAAAAAAATGTTTGTTGAAAAAAAAATGTTTGTTGAAAAAAAAATTTTTGTTGAAAAAAAAAATGTTTGCTGAAAAAAAAAATTTTTGTTGAAAAAAAAAATTTTGTTGAAAAAAAAATTTTTGTAGAAAAAAAAATTTTGTTGAAAAAAAAAATTTTGGAAAAAAAAAATTTTTGTAAAAAAAAATTAGGGGAAAAAAAATTTTGGTAAAAAAAAATTAGGGGAAAACACAATTTCTGTACAAAAAAAAATATTATTTTTTTTATTATTATTATTTATAGAATTATTATAGAATGCCTATTTAAATTCCTACGTACTGCGTGACAGAGTCAGTGAATCAGTGAATCAGTGTATCAGTGTATCAGTGTATCAGTGTATCAGTGTATCAGTGTATCAGTGTATCAGTGTATCAGTGTATCAGTGAATCACTGAATCAGTGTCGAGGGTAAATATATATTAAGATGCCTGTGATGTTATGCGTGCACTTACCAATAAGTAAAACCAATGATTTGTTTTTGTCTTCTTCAATTGGTTCTTTCTCGAGTCTCTCAGTCTGCGACTTCCACCCAAAACCATATCCATAATATCTTGAAAATAATTGCCAACAAAGAATATGGCAACGCTATTTGGTAATTGTATTTGAAAATCGCCTGTCTCTTCATTTTCTCGTTCCTGGCACTTATGTGTGGCTAAACAGGTATTTAAAAATCGTTATAATGAACGAGTGAATGAAAAGCGTCCGTTGCATGCCATGCAACTGATGGTGAAATAAGGCTTAAATGTGTTGAATTTCAATATTGAAGACGGCGGCACGGCTTGCATGTAACAAAACTTCGAGTACGTATGTCATGGCATATCAATCAACTATTACAACGAGACATTTCTTGTGAGCCATGTGAAATTGGCAACAGCACACACTCTCCACCACCATGTCCTTCCTAAACTCCGACGACGACGCTACTTAGGCCATGATCACCATCGTCAATTTTATTATATTCGTGCTCGTATCAGTGTTCATGTTGCAAACGAAAATAGGAAAGTTGCGTGTTTGCAGATATGTGCATCTATTAACATTTGCACTTGTACAAGTATATGTTAAGGTGTCCATGGGTACAATAGGCTTATACTATTCTGCTAGCCAACATGGTGCACTAGAGTACACGTACACTCATATGTTGATAACAAAATGTGTTCTGCAACAGAGAGCTTCCGCAACGCACCGAAAACTATTTCTTAAATGCGCCCGAGGGTAGCAAGTATGAGGGCTCGTTGAGAACTCCGTAATGGGTTCTTTACCAACAAAGTCTTCTTTTAGTTCGATACATTTTGTTATTTATACCAAAGAATACGATTTCACAACCCTCTTAAGATACGCGTTTTTCCACCGATGACATCTTCATTTAACCGAAATACAGTTCTTCTTTAAATGGAAAAAAATAAAAAAAAAATCTGGAGAATACAGCGGAGGAGTTTTGTAATTCGTATCACTATCAATCTCTTTGTTGTAATGATAGATAAACACTTTTATAAATGGCGGACCATGTTCTCATAGAGAATTCCACTTCTTTGACAATACTTTAGTGCTGGAGTGTAAGTAGTCGCATCACACGGATACTCTGCACATGAGCAAATATTTATATAAAATTTAATGTTCATTCATACTCCATAGATTTTTAATTAAACACCAATGAAATCCAAACAGACTCAAATCTGTCAACATGCCCTAGTCAATGAACCGAAATAGCTTATCTGAAGTTAACTCTATACGGTGTCAAGATAAAGTATTTAAACTTGCAGATTACATTACATGTTCAGTAATCATGGGGTTGAGACTTTTTGAAGCATGATGAATACCCGTCCATGATGAAGGTGGTTTAACGATAGAACCGCATAGTACTCGTATACTAAAACATTTTTCATCATTAAAATATGCAAAGAGGTCTATTACGACAAACTATAAAATAATTATAATACTTTACTTTAGTTTTCCTTTGTTGTAAATCCGCATAATTTCATTAATATTTTAATATACATATTAATTATGAGTTCGTGTACTCACTTAATTTACTTACTTACTAAATTTAAAATACCAGTGCTTTTCGTTAATTAAGTTACGCCCACT
Organism: Hydrotaea cyrtoneurina; assembly: GCA_958296145.1. Lineage (NCBI taxonomy): Eukaryota > Metazoa > Arthropoda > Insecta > Diptera > Muscidae > Hydrotaea > Hydrotaea cyrtoneurina. Next base: position 147,824,706 of record OY282512.1, on the reverse strand, counting down.
TAATAAGTAACATGAGCTTATTCGAGGGCTGAAAACAATTTTAAAGATGTCTGTCGAATTGATCACTTTTTCCAAAGCTAAAGGACATTATTGGTACAAGAAGGCAATGAATTGGACGATTATATTAAATAAAACAAAAATGTGACCTCGTTTGTCATTGGTCCCAATTAAAGAATAAGTCACATATATATGAGGTCGACTAGGGATGTAACAAATATCGGTTTGGCGAATGCGACAGAAAATATTAAAAAATATTTTTGCAAATTGGAATGTTGAACAATTTGATTTTGCGAATGGGAAAGCCAATATCCTAGATGCTGAACCGAATATTGCATTGGCGAAGCAGTTTATTACAAAAACATTTGCGAAAGGGTGAAGTCGTGCCCGGTCAACTATTATAGCCTACAGTACTAGAGAATATTTTTAAAATATTAAACGATTTGTTAATTCATAAAATTGCCATCAAACCACTCCATGTCAAATTTCGTCAAAATTGGACCATCGGTCGGGGCTCTGGATATTTCCAAGGCGTTCGATAGGGTCTGGCACGGAGCACTTATATCAAAACTTATTGCATTTGGTATCGGTAAAACCTTCTCTCGATTCATATCGAGTTTTCTCAGGGATCGCTCTATACGAGTTGTTATAGATGGGGTCTCATCCAACGAGCATAGGCTGACCGCAGGAGTGCCACAAGGCTCTGTCCTCTCTCCTTCTCTATTTCTTATTTTCATTGACGACCTGTTGGGGCAGACTGTGAACCCAATCTACTCCTTTGCGGTTGACATCTCTGTCATTCGTACTCATTTGATCATCGGCCAAGTCCCTCGGAGATAGAGGACAAAAGGCGAACGATGAATAACTCACTTAACCGCGACTTGGCTACGATTTGTGAGTGGGGCCAAATGAACAGAGTAGATTTTAATGCACAAAAGACCCAGTGCTGTTTGTTGTCACACAAACGTTCCACTGATCCAGCACCGTCGTCAATATCTATGGGTGTTGTGGATATCGACGAATCAGACACTCTTGATGTTCTGGGCATGAAGATACAGGGTGATGCTCGCTGGGCTAGCCATATATTCGAAGTGTCGAAAGAAGCATTCAAGTGTTTAGGCTTTTTGAAGCGGTGCAAGAAATACTTCACCACCACCTACATCCGGCCTAAAATGGAATACAACTCGCATATCTGTTCGTCACGTATCCGTCGTCTTGGACATACCGCCGGAATACGCGGCTATCCAGGGACTCTCATCCGGTTGACCGGACGACGCACTATAGAGAAAATTCGTTATTTAGCAGTGCAGTTAGATAAAAAAAAATCCTCAAATTATTGAGGCCGAAAATATTAATGAAATTATCTATGTTCAAATTAATGATTAATTTTATCAATGATTTGAAGTATAATATCAGTTTTATAAATATCCATTGATGACACTTTTACATAGATTTGAAGTAATGTTTTCCTGCCGCAATTGGGGTTTTCATCACATCTTAATTAGCTTGTTTCTAGCTTACCCACTCTACTTCCCTACATCCTTGTCCTCATACTGAGCTCACCTGGATGTCTCTACCGTTCAACATTCATTGCAAAAACCCACTGTATTGCTTTTGTACGCTCCGTAGCTTTTGTAGTCATGTTTCCACGAGAGTGGGGCTTTGACCTTTACTTTTTCTTATTCTGTGCTGTCACTATGCCACTGGAAGAGTGTCTGACAAAACATGAGCTATTTGATGCTCTATTTTGCAAAATGGCATTACCTGTTACTGTCAAATCTAAACCATTTCATTTACACATTACATTTCCGAATTTAGATTCCGACTACTATGGTATTAAACTCAAACGATCATGTTTTTGGCATTATCTCATTTCGTTTTCGCACGACAACGAATAAAACGTGAATAAAGGATTTTTTTTGGTCAGCGATCCATGAATCCAAGTGTATTATTTCTGTCTGATTTTTAATTGCAAACAACAAAATACGCATCACTTATGCCATCTACTTTTTTATAGTAGACAAAACACAGACTCGACTATCGGCTAACTATTTCTAACTAGAGCTACCATTAAACCCTTTTATTCAGAAATTGATAATAGGACAACCAACACCTTTTTTTCTCATACTCATTCATCAATAACTTGATTAACTCAACTGGATATGACCAGTACGTTAAGTTGAACACCTAGAGTTTATTTCATCATTCTATACCCTTCTGGTGCTCTTAGATACTTTATTTGGAGTGGGCCAAACGTTCTGAACGCCAGTTGTCCAGTTGTCATTTTTGTTGTGATGCTATCCAGCAGGAGGTAATTATGACTCAAATAAACGAATCACATAAAGTACATCGCAGATGTTACCTCCAACAACATTAGATCGCGACACGTACCGTCAGTTTATAATCGATCAAACCGAGAACTAAACCAGAAAAAGACGTAAGTGCCAAAAAGACAATTTTACAGGAGAGGCTTCTTTTGTGGTCAAACATAAAAAAGAGTGGTGCTTACGACACAATTGAGTTTTCTATATTTTCGAAAATATAAATTATTAATTTTTTAGATATTGGGATTAAGATACGGGCTCGATATGTTTGATTACAAACATAATACAAGGTCCTCCAACAAGAGGTATTATTTTGAATCACCCGGTATTTCGGTAGATATCACTTTTAAAGCTTTTATTCTTTGACATTTGACCATTATTAAAAATGGAACGCTACATGCCTTAACAATGCATTGAAATTATTAAAAGTCACTACATACCTTTCTCTTTATTATGAAATAAACACCCATTCATTTATCTCAAAAAATTTTATTTTTCTTTGAATGCCAAAATAACACCTCTTGTTGGAGAACCCTGTACATTTATTTTGCTTAGATATTTGCGTATTACAACATCGGCTCTGATCGCGTTGCACAGGTCAATATGGATGTCGGCAAAGTGGAGACGGAAGCAAGCTATCGTATTGTTTCGCAATCGTAAAACAAATACCGATCAGCAGTCGGATCATTAACGGACAAGTCATTGTACATAGAAATAGATATATTAAATGGTCAGCGATTAGTATTTTTCCGGAAGAGCGTATATGTATGTATTAGGGTGGAGTGAAAATCAAAAAAAAAAAGTTAACCTCGGAAAGAGATGTAGTCTGGGGTCCTAATGAGGGGAAAAATAAAGAAAAAAATTTTAAAAAAAATTTAGGGGTCGCGCCACTCCCTCGAAATTTGGAAATTATCGCTATTTTGGCGTTGATTTTAGAAAAATCCTAAAAAGTTTCATGTCAATAAATGTTTGCAATAGCGTAAACAATGAAATAAGGGCATGACAAAATTTAAAAAAAAATTTCTCATTATTCAAAAATTTCAAAAAGTAAAATAAGTCAAATCGTCCCTTCTTCAGAAAATTGACTGAACACTGAAATCGCCACCAAAGCTACAAATATTAGTCGATTATCCTCATATTTGCCTCAAATACTTTTGTTTGGGCACTGAACAAGCTCAAACTTTTAAATTTCGAATAAGTTAAGTCGTTAATTTTTAGGATTTTTCTAAAATCAACGCCAAAATAGCGATAATTTCCAAATTTCGAGGGAGTGGCGCGACCCCTAAAATTTTTTTAAAATTTTTTTCTTTATTTTTCCCCTCATTGGGACCCTAGACTACATCTCTTTCCGAGGTTAACCTTTTCAAATTAAAAAAAAAGCATGTTTTCACTCCACCCTAGTATGTATGTTAGAAAACATTTTTAAAATTTCCAAAACCTGACAGTATCGCCGAACATCATTTCCATGCCATTAGCTTTAACTAATGTGTATTATTTATCATTGTGCTCATACAGTGCTCCCTAAATTGTACATTGGACTATGTACCTACACGTATACATTATATACCAGCAATTGTATTTATGTATACAATTATATCAGACATTTTTCATACCTAAACACATTTGACATAGAAGTCAATTTTCAATCACCTGCCAAAACAAATGCCAAAAACGCCTCAACATAAATGCTCGCGTCCAACGCAGGTATACGTGGACGGTAGCTCGGTTGGTCGTTGGGTCGGTCTCATTTGTTGTGGAAGTGCACACATATAATTTGTTTTCCGCTTTTGGCGTAATTGTGTTTGTTTGAATGTATCAAAGACTTTTTAAACTAATGACGCCCTCATATAATTGACCATTAAATTATAGGTGTACAGCAGACAAACCGTCAGTTAGTCATACATTTGTACCCCGATATTCACTCATGCTTCGAGATATAGAACAATAAAGACAGTACACGAAGTCTTTTATTAACAGCCGACCGCCACAACTCACACTTTATGGGAGTTCATTTGCCGTTCTTTACCTGTTAGAAAGAAGACGTACGATCACATTTAAAAGAGATCACATGTTTAACTGCTATCGCACGTACCCTGGTGCGTATTCTGGTGGTATTTGTGGAGATTCCTCTTGGCAGTGTGGTACCGTTTATTTGTGTGAGATATAAAAGGCGCGGCCAGGACAGTCTGCATTTTCTCAACGTCAGTTCATCTCGCAAATGTGGGTGAATTTACAAGTACACGTTTAAATTAATACGTTGATTTGCACTCGTACGTTGAGTTGAGTTGACTTTTTTTTAAATACTCTTGATGTTCTGGTCATGAAGTTACAGGGCGATGCTCGCCGGGCTAGCCATATATTCGAAGTGTCGAAAGAAGCATTCAAGTGTTTAGGCTTTTTAAAGCGGTGCAAGAAATACTTCCCCCCATCTGATCTCGTAAATATTTACAACGGCCCTAAATGGGATACAACTCCCATAGATGGGCAGGGGCTCCAATGACGTCTTTGCAGCTTCTGGACCGTGTTCAGAGGAAACAATCCAATCCAATCGTTCTTCAATGCCAAATAAGGCATTCTCAAAATGATTATTTTTCCCATAAAACATTCAAAAACATGTGAGTAATGATGAGGCCCCGCATATTTTCCCGCTGTGTCGTTTAAGAAACAAACACCAAACAGTTAAGTGGCATAATTTGGAAATAAACATTCTTGCCGCCGCCACACTGGTGATCTTGAAATGTCAGTGGCACGCTTTGCAACATCGGGAATATGGACATCAAACACATGTTTGCTGTTTGTAAGTGTTTGTGCAAATAACTTTAAATGCATCCTTCATTTCAAATATTTGTTATGTTTTGTTCTTAATTTACGCCTCCTTTTGGTTTGCTTACCTTTCGGCTTGATCCTCCGTCTGTTTGTTCTGTTTGACTTCTGGCCTCAAGCAACCAACACATGCGATAGAGGTGTTGCCGGGAATTGACTGACTCTGACTCTGACTCGGACACAGGCCAAACATGACTTGAAAGGATATCCTTTGTGTGAACCCGCTTCATTGTTCCTATTCGGGGGGATAATCGTATTAAGTCGTAATGAATTTACGTTTGTTTTCTTTCATTTATTCACAATATTTGATTATTAAAGGATGCTTTTAGGATCCGTCCGGTGCGGTGCGGTGTCTAATATCCCATTATTATTATCATTTGCGGTGATGAGGCATGCAACAACAGGTGTTGCACGTTTTTGGTTAGAAATAAAAGGATTGGAGGGGAAAAGGGTTCGTGTTTTAATAAATGCCATTAGACAGGTGTGATGAGGAGGGAGTATTACCAAATGCTCGTATGTACTGTTGTTTTCACTGACGTGGAAGAAAGATGAAAGGTTTGAATGAAACAGCGATGTTATGAACTTATCGAGGAAGGCTTTAATTGATTTGGGTTTTCGGATCGGTAATTGCAATGACTCATTAGAAATCTTCCATATGTATGCCATTATATTTAATATCCAATAATGGGATTATTAAAACCAATTATTATTATTGGGACACACCAACAATGAATGGAGTATTTTTTTAAGGTATCTCCAACTTAGTTCAACTATGTTGAACCTGATGAAGGTTCAACAGAATAGAAATATGTACTCATTTGTTTTGTAGTGAAGTGTGAGTTTAAAGTATTTGTCAGATTATAAGAAAACGACCACTTCTTTTATTATTATTTTGATATAATTTAAAATTTCATTCTGTGTGTCCAGGGCTATCACAGGTGGTGGATTTGGACGACTGTAAAGTCGATTTATATTTTCGGTCTGATGACAAACTCACTTCGTCGAAAATACATATAAAATATGTGATGGATGATAGACAAATCCCACATTGTGTGAATGTTTAAATCATCATATTATTTGCTTTTATTCTACCAGCTGAATCAATGACTTTATCAGCTCCTCGACTTACACAAATATTCGTTTTGGTTTCATTTTAAACTGACGCCGAACTAATGCGTCAGAGAACGACTTGACCCTCTGGCGGTCTTTGATATTGGGCCCTAACATATTGTCGCAAAATCTCGAAAGTTTAACTGTAACAAACACGATTTCTTTTCTATCATTCGTGCAAACGTGCAAAGAAAGTACAACACTCACATAGATATAAAAGTAGCAAACAATATCTTAAGTCATTCGAATGTTTTCCAAACAGTATTCAGGCCACCGGATGTGAGAAGTTTCTATGGCATAAAATGTTATAACTTTCTTAACAATATCATTAAATTGTACTAAATTGCAAAACCGTTCAAATTGACCCCACATGTAGGGAGGTGTATGTAATGAGGAACCTGGCAACTAAATTCAATATCAACCACAAATGTTGTACGAATGTACAGCGAGTGAGTAACTGAACAATAACGATGATGATGGCTGCCATTTCAAAATTAACTTTTCGTCTAGTTCTCATTCACACATTAAGTCAATATGTACATAAATACAGACACACATACACATAAATATACTTAATGTCAGAAGAGTCTATTTGAATGCGGTTAACAAAAGCCAAAGAGCCAGCAACCAACCACTTGGAGTGTTTATGGCCCCGACCGACAGACTGACAGCCGACGCAGACAGACATGTATTATGTACGCGAGAGTTTAACAATATCAACATTGTCATGAAATACACACACACACACACATTTAAATATAAACCCACAAATGGAAGTGGAAATGGAAATGAAAATGGCAATTTGTAAATTGAAGAAACCGAGGGAAAAATATTGAAGGCAAAAGAAACAGAAAAACAACCCATTCAAAATAAATATGGAAATTTCTGCTTGGTTTCCGGGAATATTTTATACGTACTTAGTGTGAGTATATCGGTCCCGGGGTGGTTTAATAATTTCGTTAAATTTCAAATACAAAATAAAATGTTCACTAAGGCTGGGAAAATCCGTTTGTTTAGGCAAATTTAGTTTATCGCGATTCCAAAAAAGTTAGCATTTTGATTTTACGCGATGTGATTTGATTAAACTCGGTATGTTTTCATCGGATTTCAATGAGAGGTTTTCATGCGCTTTTAAATATTAAAATTAAGGTGGAAATAGCATCTGCTGATGAGCAGGCAGCGAAATAATTTCCCACAAAATTGGCAAACAGGATCAGCTATGGAATGCAGATGAAACAGACCTTTGTGTCCATTTTACTATGATCCAATACATTAGAAAATCTGATGTTAACATGGAATTATTATCCATTAATAACAACGAGCTTTTTACCAAATAGTTTCTAAAATATTTTGTATCTTTTACGAGGTGGAAAAAGCCGCTAAAAAATGTTTGACGGTTTTACCCGTTTTCGAACTGGGGTTCTTCTGTGTGATAGTCGCACACACTACCTACCACACCACGGCCGTCCTTTACTAGTATGAAATGTATCTGTAAAGTAATGTGACCATTCTTTAGAAAAACATTAACTGGTCCTCTTTAAATATTAGGACCCGATCAATGATTGTACAAATTATATGTGTTCCTCAATCGATTTTAATGCAATCAGGACAAGTGAATTATTTGAATTAAATCGGCTATTGACTTAACATATTATTCTATCTCGATTGGCATAACCTAACATGCGTGCCTTCCATTATTACAACACACTCGTATATTCATTGGTTCGCTTACCAACAAAGGAGTATTTCTGCATATGCATGGTTTATTTGTGTGACTGACAGACAGTTTGATAATATTTTCACTTAATAACTACGTTTGCAGTCATAATCATGCATACGGCACTCATTCTGTTCTGCTGCTATTGCAGACATTGTATTGCATTCGTCGTATTTATTAATGTTTGTTTATAACCATTTGGTAAAAGTTAATTTGTTTGTTGTTACTGTTGCCGGCTGGCGACGAACGTTTGGTTGCTGGTTGCAATGTCTGGTGGGAAATTACGGAAAATACATTTAAATATTCAAAGTCCGTAAGAACGTTAAAGAGATGGTCGCGGTCGCCATCGATGTCGCTAGGTCGTTCGTATGTACCCAGAGTCAAAACAAACAAACATACAGACAGACAGACCATCCATCCATTGCCGCCGTCCAACGAATCCCAACAAATGTAAATAAATTATAAACAACAGAATAACAATAACAGCAACACCACCACTAACAACAACAATGGGAAGTAATTATAGTAATTGCCGGCCATATTTAATTGTGTACAAAAGTCACAACAGTTCCCGATGCAAATGCGGACTCGGGCAAATGATACGTTTGCCAATAGAAACAAATTTGTATTTATTAATTTGACATGATGATGATGGTGATATGACGACTGCGGGGAAGGGGTATGAATTGGTTTTTTATGAATTTGGGAAATGAGCAGCAATTGGAAAGGGTGATACACATCATTGTATTTGTTAAACATTTCGGAAATGCTCTCACTTTATTCATCTAATTGTTCAGATTAACTAAAATAATGAATTTAATATAACTTGTTGTATGTATTTCAAAGATTTGTCGCCTTTGTCTGAATCCGTAGACAATAATAGAAATAAAAGGAAAGTGCGAAAGTTTATTTCGCTTATAAGAAAACGAAAGTCGACTGATACAGATAATATGTAAGAGCGCAATCTGCACAGAGGCAATACTGAATCTAGTCGTATTATAAGTTTTTTTAATTTTCATTTATTGGTGAAAATGTTCAAGTAGTACGTTTTACGACATTTGGAGATACAACAAATAAAAGGAGGTAATATTGTTGTGAAACTTAAATGCCAACGTATACAAAAATCGGCCAGTTAATGTATTTAGATGGATCATATGTATTTAAAAACCAAGTCAGCTTGTCATTTTCCCCTGGCAAAATATGGAAATTGAACTACTCGAACGGAAATTGCGTTTCATATGTTGCTACTTCAGTTGCTAGAATTCAATTTGGGAGGGGCATTTATATGGGGGTTATATTTGTGGGGGTTGTACTTAGGCCGAAAACGACTTACCAGCTTTACTCAGATTATAAGAATATATGGATTGTGCCGACTTAGTGATCCATGTATTATATCCTCTTATGTGGTCTTATACAGTTCTGCCGAATGTCCAGTGGCCCTTTCATAATATCGTCTATGTAGAAGAAAAAGTCATCAACTACACTTTTGCGAAAAATTAGTTTATTGCATTTTATTTCATAATTTTCCATTGTTTATTTTTTGCGCTTATCGATATGCGCATATCTATTTTATTTACTAAGATTTTTTTTTATAACTCACTAACTGCAAATTCAATGCGCCTCCATCAACGACATTATTCAAAATATTTGTTATCGAAATATTGGATTTTTAATGATAACTTTTATATAAAACACCGTATAACTCAAAACTATGAAAATGTAGATGATGAGTTTTTGTTCTACATAGACGATATGTGGAATAATTGTGATTTCCAGATCCTCAGCGTACTTGAGTTAGCAGTTACCACATTATCATTTTCCGCTATACATGATGTTTTGCAAGTAGTAATGAGTTTGACAACAATTAATGATGAAAACCCCTAATTAAGAACAAACATTGTGTAGGATTAGTCGAAGTTCATAGCTGATGATACGAATCCCCAATTATTTAAGATGATCTGATGCATTTTAGAAACGACAATTGCACGTTGTCCGTCTTTGACATACAACGTGAATGATTAATTAATTTATTGTCGACACCCTACAAATACACGGCATACATGCATATTTAAGCGAAATTTGCTTTAGTTTGGCAACATTGTTGTCTATTTTCAATTAGTTTTATGATTTCTGCATCCAAGCGTCCGTTAAGTCGGCCATAAAACAACAGCCAACAGCAGAACCAAATGACAAAACCGCGAAATCATCATTAAAAACAAAGAAACAGAAACCCAGAAGAAACCCAGAACAAATGCCTTCACTCACCACCGCAAACGATGCAGGCGGTTAGACGGGCGGCAGGCATGTAGCCGTTCCACAATTTCTGCTTTGTTTTCATTTCTTTCTGTCTCACTCTCTCGTCTTTTGCGATGTGGTGATGCATGCAACACTTAATTTAATAAGTGCTAATGAGTTTCACAATGGAAAATCCATTAAATCTACAACAACAACAACAAAACAGAATACGCTGTACTTAAAGCGGAGAGGACAGCACACCGCTCTAAAGAAATTCGGATGCATAAAATGTGGTCTTATCATTGTTGGACGACCATGGCGTCGGGTGGAAAAAGGGGAGCACAGCACCAAAAGCTCAAAAAAGCCTTGTTACGAGCAATTTTAAGCGACAGCGTGCGGCATGCACCAACTTTGCTTTACATTGTGGCAAAAGGGCAAATGAGTGAAGGAATATTCACTCGAACACACGGTGGTTGGGTTTTAGTTAACCGCAAATTAGTTGCTTGTTGCGAATGTTGTCAACATTTACAATACCGCATACGGTTAAACTGTAACGTCATTGCTGGCAACGATGTACATATAAGTGGTGTATGTACATTAGAGCGGCTCCTTCTGGTCTGTATCAAGTTCTATCGACTCTACACTGTAAACTACACTAAAATATCGAGAAAAATTGTCTTTGCCTGCCGAAGAGGGCACCACTTGTGAACTTAAAGTTACTTGCCTCAGTTTAGCCAAGGCAAAACGTTGCTCCCCAGCGCAGACACCAGCTGGAAACTGCTGTTATACAGATGGTTCGAAACTAGGGGAAAGGACAGGGCTGGGACTTTACATCGAAGAACCGGAAACCGAACTTTTAATCCGCCTGCCAGAGCATAACACGGTCCTACCACCGGAAATCCGAGCAATTATCCGAGTTTGTGAGCTAACACAAGAGCAACAAATGTAAATATCTTTACAGATAGTCAATTAACCAGTAAGACAATAACGTCTAGAGCGGTAATACTCTTACTCTTGATATGGCACAATACGCATCATATGGGTGTCTGGTCATCACGGAGTAAGAGGAAACGAGAAGACATGAGCCGGAAAAAATCTGCCTCCACTTCTCAACCTATCCTAACCTACCAGGTCTCGTACCTTGGATGTGCTGTGTGGTAGTCGCAAACACTTCCTACCCCACCACGTTTGTCCACAATTTTTAGACATTTTGCGAATCAGATTTTTTTTTTATCGAAACCTCAATATTTGCAGCTTTTAATTTTATAAGCATTCAATAGAATTTCTTTAACTGAGAATTTTGCTAACAGATTTTTGGCGCTGACTCGTTTTGCTTCTAAAAGGAGGACTGCAACGTTTCCTCTGTGAACCACCCTACTGTTCATATGTATATAAGTATATCTGTATTTTGCTGGTTGTTCATTATCTCTGAACCATAAAGTTGTCTGATATGCTCCCCCAAATACCTACTTTGACCAAACACTTCATTCACATTCTGTTCCATGAACACAAAAAGTACTTGCGTTCATTCTTTTGGTACATTATCGAAGTGCTGATCGTGGCTATCGTCACCAAAACATAAAGTTTGCGGAGATGATAACTTCAAAACCACAAAGATCATAACTCATAACATTTATGTTGACAGGTTTGTGGCAAAAAGCCACCGACATTAAGAAAAAAAAACTACACATTTCAATAAGAGTACGCCAGCATTATCTGGAAATTGGATTTTAATATAATTTTGTTGCATTGAAAAAATATACAGCAATCGAAGAAAACAAATTAGTTGTGGAAATAAATAAATATAAGTCTAGCGCACTTCAATCATAAATTGGTAAAATTCTTCATCAGTTATCAATATTGAGAGATAGATTCATTCATTGTTGTAATATTCATAAATAGATAAATTGTTAAAAGTATTGGTATTATCGGATTTGCATTTTAACCGGATTTTTTATACTTATAAGAGTGGATTATAAACTACTCAAAACTGCGTTTCCTGCGTTGTCTGGGAGATTTCGTAGCAATTTCTGAAATAAGTGTGCAAAACTATAGGAAAATATGATGAAATGTTGTGTAGATTGAAATAAGAGCTAAACATTTGCTGAAGAGGGACAAGAAATATTTCGAAGAGTTCATGAGACTTAAGAATCAGTACATGTTTTTCAAAATTGTACTAAAATCCAATCTCAGTCGGAAACTTCAGAAATAAATAAAAAACAAAAAACTTAGCTTAGACTTTTCTTTTACCATCATAACTTTTTGGATTTTGGGGGTCTCAATTGGTTCAAGATTTTAGAATTTGTGGTTAGAATTTGATTGGTTAGATTTTGTGAAATGGATAGATTTGTTTAAACTTTGGCATCGCAAATATAATTTCGTGTGCCGATGTACTGAAAATGATACAGAAATCTTACGATCGATCCACTTCTATGTCCGTTCGAGTTTACAGCTAAGGTTGATCAATATTTGATCAAGGCGTTGTTCACTCGGCATTTTTGTCAGTAGGTCAGACTGAGCGTTAGCGGTGTTTGAGAGAGGGACATTTTTAAATAATTCGGTCCATACTTTGTAAATAATCGCCATCTATGCGGTGTAACAAAATAGACATTCGAACGTAATTAGGTCACGCACATGTACAACAATGTTTGTTTTCTATTTCAAGATATATCAAGTTGATTCGGTCACCCCGATTATTGTCATCATTTTAAATTGAGCCTAACATTTGAATAACAACAGAAACGATTTCTCATTGACAAATACAAATTTACAAGCGGACATATGTATAACACACCTCGGGGGGCGGAGTTCACAGGGCCTTCGAAATACTTATAACTGGAATAAGAGGACACAATCCTTTTCTACGGCATACATTTCAAATTAGTCGTATTAAGAAGCCTCACTCTGTTTCCGATCGTTAACTTCTGTTTTTGGATCATAGCAGTCGTTTTCGAGAATTCTGTCTATCAGATGTAAAATTATAACAAACTAAAAAAATATTCAATAAGAAGACGTCATTTAAAGAAGTAGAAGCGTCTACAATTATGTCGACACGAAAATGTTGTCGATGCCGGACCCTGCTCTCTCAAGTTCCCATTTTTTTCCTGAGCCTTCATTGTCTTCCAAAACTTCAAGTCTAGTGAGGAAAAACTGCATGTGATGGTATAAGTATTTAGAAAGCTTGTCGAAGTAATCTGTGATCTGAGCCCGAGGCATTGCAAGCCGAATACCAAATGGGGCCTAATAACAGGCCAGCCGAAACCGTCCCACCCGCCTCCGACCACGTAGGGAGTTTTGTATATATGAGACATATGTACGTTATATTACTTTCAAAATGGCAAAACGACAAAACTCATTAAACCCAATTAATACCGAAAACTAAAATGAAGTGAAATGAAATGGAAATGATAACAAACTCAGACCATTTGATAATTAGTTGCGGCTCATGAAACTCATGCCTCGTATTTTACACACATGCACTGGCGCACACATTCCCACATACTCTCATTATATGGGAATAAATAAACAATTTTATTAAAAGTGCGGGGACGTGCAGAAAGGCCCAAGTAATAACAACAACTCAAAACACAATACAAATGGAGAAAACGCTACAAAATACAATGAAACAAGAAAATAATTGTCACAGGTATGAAAAGCAAACAAATCGATAGAATGAGACAGACAATCGCGGGTAGAAGACAACAACGTATATGGTTTTTGCTTCAGAAAATGCACTGAAATTGACTAAATTAAAATTGTTTAAGGACAACAATTAATTTGTTCTGGTTTTGAGAAGGCTTGAAAACTGTATGGATGGCGGCGACTTTTAGAGTAAGATCGTAACCTCTAAGTCATGTAAAAACTTCTAATAACATGTGCTGTCCGAAGCAGATTTTAAACTGTCAGATAGGCTCCGCCCCGAACCGAGGAGAAAGACATGACAAATCACTGAATTCGAATTGATACTCAAGTAGAGATTGCTGCATGTGGGGGCGTGGGAAGACGCATTGGTTTCACCAGATCGTAAAGCGACGAATCTGTTGATCCCGATCAGTGAGTATACAAATTATACACTACACAACTTTCAGATTTTAGAAAAATGCCACATCTGCTCCTTCACGGAGGGTTAATGGAAATAGGAGGACTAATAATCAAAACGTTTTCAGTTTGCTGAAACTAAGATCATTTCACTACAGTTTCCAACATAAAGGTAAAAGGCGCCGTTGACAAGCAGTGTGATTTAAATAAGAACTTGAATATGTTCAAGTAGAGGGATATTTAAATTAATAATTAAAACACACCGTGTTCTCAGTTTGTCTATTCGGAGTTACAGAATAATGCAAAGAGAAAATCATAAATACAGCTTGACTTTTTTCGAATGAGAATGGAGTTAAGATGAGCGTGGACAATAATTTGATTGAAATAATCACCTAATGTAGAAATCCGGCATTGTGGAAATAAAGTTAAACGAGTAGGCTTTCAACATCGATTGCAGTTACAAAGTCACGTCTAAGCGAGAAATAAAAATGGTTAGATATCAGCAATCCTGCAGGATTTCCAGCCTGTGACTCTTTTCGTTTTCGATACTCAATCCAGTTGGACCAGTGGAAAATATAGAATAATCGAAAGGAGCCACAATATATTTCCGATATTATCTGATTTCTGTTATTGGTAAATAATTTAAGTTTTAGCAGACTAATATAAATATTTTAAATGTTACAATTACTTTAAAAACATTTTAAAAACTCTATATTCGAACGATTTATGCCATATGATTTATCACACACAAAGTACGGCCAATCAAGAGCAAAACTTGACATAGTCGATTTAAATTCTCCATACTGTTATGGAGTTCAAGTATAAAACCCTTTTTTCGAAATTGTATTCCCACTGAACGGAACATAATGTTAAAAGTCGGCTCCAAACGGTATATTGCTCGTAAAGTCAGGAAACCCGACCCTGAAAAGTTGTTGATTGTCTTACCTGGCTGCAATCCCGCGTAGCACACACTGCCACTACCGTCCACCAAAGTCTATTTTTCCAAAATAATTTCAACATTATCTAGTGAAGGTGATCCGCTGAAGTGGTTTATCTGGTCTAGAAATGTGTGTTCTCTTAAACTTCAAAACTCTAATGTGAAATTTTAATTTTTTGATTTTTTCCAGCTTTTGGCAATGTCCTCACATGCAAAAACACGGAATTTCCTGCTTTCTGAGCCAAGTTTTCACAATAAATGTGAAGAGCTGAAATATTAAGCTTCGGTGTTGATGAAAAATCCAATCACTCAGCATTCCCTATTCTTCTGACGCTCAGTGTTTTGGATACTTATGTCACATTCAAATACAAATACCAAATACTTTCCTCATTCATGCACTCATTCACATAAGACAAATCTGAATAGATCTGCACGTGAATATGACATACATACATAGCCCAGCTCTGAGTGCATGAAAACATTTTCATTTGGTATTTGTCAACGGAGGTTGTTGGTGGAGCACCTCTCCGCCAATGTGAACAACCACAGCAACAATTCATTTGTCACACAAAATTTGTTACAATTCATTTGCCTAGAATTACATTCATTTATGCGATTTTGCTGTTAATAACAGCAACAACAACAACAACTATATTTGTGTCTCATTAGTTGTCATTATAAAACCAACACGTAATCAGTGTAGATGTCATACCGAATACGCCGTGAGGATTGTCGGTCAGATGGAGGCGGGACGCACGGAAGGCACGATATACTGAAGCTGTCGCATCAGCGCAAAACATAAACAAACTTAAACATTTTAATGAGATTTATGCTATTTTTGGTAAAATTCCAAAAAATAATTATCATTTCCTTCAAGGCAATTATTCATTGGGCCAAATGTAAGAAGAGTATGTAGCGATTAAATGTGTTGCTCTTCAGCGTCAGCGTCATCATCATCGTCTTATGGTCTCCGGGATTACATGTAAAGAGTTTTTCGTTACAATCGTTTGACAATCGTTACGCTCGAACTATGGCCATATTTGTAGTACAACGTACGCGTGGGGAGCTGGGGGCTGCTACATCGACATGATTTATTTTACATGTGTAACATTCATTTACAGTCGCCAACGATACGCCACGTTCTTTATTAATTCACTGTAAATCATTTCGTACGAGATCATCTAAATTGAGCAACGAAATGTGTATTTAATCGCATGACTTAATACGTAGCCTAGATTGACAAGTACCCAAAAGCAATTCCGGGAAATAATTCCAATATTGACTTACGGTCATGAAAACTGCAAAAATTTCATTCGTTTAGAAAAAACTGTTTTTTTATAATCTCGGCCATTGAATTCAGCCATGAATTTGGTCAAGAAAAAATGATCCATAAATTCATGTACGAAAAAATTGGAATTGGTTGAAAATTGTTTTTTCTAAATCGTTTTTTTCTTGGATTTATTGTTTATAAATTGTTTATATAACATTAGCCATTACAGATTAATGATAAAAAAAAACATTTTAAATGTACCATGCAAACGATGCACACTAAATTCTGTAATTAAAATAACTTCCTTAAGAATAAAAACATTTTCGGCCAAAAAAAGCAAGGTTTGTGCAAAACATATGGTTGCACAAACAAATGGTTGCACAAAAACTAGATACGTAAACTTTTAATCGCACAAACAATTGGATGTGTAAACATTTGGTTGTGCAACAATTTGGTTGCGCAACCAAGTGTTTTCGGTACTAATTGTTTGTGCAATTTACAATGAGCTAATATCTTCCAAATGTTTGAGAAGACAAATACTTGTACAGTCAAATGTGAAACCGCATGTTTACACAACCAAATGTTTACTTATTCAAATGTTTTTTTGCAACCATATGTTCTGAGCAAACCCTGCTTTTTTGGGCCGAAAATGTATTTGTTCTTTTTCCGATAATTTCGTTATAGTAGATATTTTGTGCATTGTGAGCCTGACATCAGTATGCTACTATAATTTTTATATGATTTTGAGAGGATTTATTGTGCATCTGATGGTGCATTCTCAAAATGAATTTCTGATCATAAAATTGTTATGGCTAATGTTATATAAACTATATGTGGTTATAATTACATCATTTCGAAGGCAGAATACGCCCAGGAGCAAATGATGTGGAATTTAGGAAATCAAATTTTTTTGATAAAAAAAAGCAAAGGGGTTAACCCATTGAATTTGTAATTTTTTTTTCAAAAATTGTTGACGTTGAAATTTAGCTCATCTGCAGCGGACCTTAATCTGAACAAAAGAATATATTCTTTTATTAGATTGGACAAATTGTTTTGTAAATGTTGGCTTGAGAAAATAGTTTTTCTCATAATTACGGATATGAAAGTCAATTAAAACTATTTGGCCAATTGTTTAGCAGCTGAATCAGGTATTGCCACAAGTGTCGTTCCAAATTAAAGCTAGACTTAAGGACCAAATAAAATGTTTCGTTTTTTTTCATGAATTTTGACAGTGCATAGTGCGTTTTAAACTGTATTGAACGTGCCATCTGTTGTTGTATATAAGAACATTCACTCATACATACAATGAAACATCGAACACACCTAACACAACGATGCTCACATTAACAAGCGTTAACATTTCTACAAGATGATAATTAAATCATGATCCAGTATATCCACTATATTTTTATTAAAGTCACGAAAAATAAAAATCTGTTGGTTCTTTTATGTTTTATTGCATTTCCTTCTGAACTCCTTTACTTCCGGCGCAACAGCGCCACCTTCCGTTTTTACTGAGAACAGATTATTTTTGTAATTTATCTAATATGTATCTTTGTTTGTGGCTGTGTCTGTGCTAAATGTGTACGTTTCCAACGCTCACAAGCAGGCGTCGCCTTCCATTCATTTAGCACAGACATGAACACTTATCTGAGTAGTCAGTGTTTTTACAACTACATTTATGGCAATATAGATTTTTCCTGGGCAATTGCTCTGAATTTAAAAAAGATATGAAAATAAATTTAAAAAATTAACAAAAAGTTGTAGCAATGAATAAGAGCAAATACGATGTTTTTTTTGTTTTAAATAGTATTGATTGATTCTCATATGAAAATAAATATAAAAATTAACAAAAAGTACGATGTTTTTTTTTGTTTTAAATAGTATTGATTGATTCTCTTCGAATTCAGTCCGTATTATGATTATAATGGGTGTTTTTTTAGGAGCTTAAAATTAAAAAAATTTGTATTACAACCTGGTAGATGATTTCATCATATGTCCTCTGCAGTCCAATTTTTTTGATAGTTCACTTTTTACCGATGATCCCGATAAACCGCACCGAACAGTAAATATTAATGGATGTAATGGCCGATTATGTTGATTATGTCGGAGTCGTCCCAGCCACTGAAACATATCGCCGATCGCCGTTATTTCTGCCTAAAAAACGCTGCTAGGTCTAATGCTAGTTCCGTTGAGTGAATTCCGAAGCCCACTCTACCATCTGGTTTAGAACTGTCTGTGTAAAAGCTAACATAATTTATTTTATTATATAGTCCACTTCTAGTGTGATTTGTTGTAGGTTCCGTAAAATCGTTTCATGACCCATATGAAGCTGTTAAAGCAGTGCGAAGATTGTCTAAGGCGGATTGCAGACGCTGTAACCATTTGCCTGCTCAGTATATAACGTGGTATCAGGTGACGAATGATGCCTAGACCTGCGGTAGGGGTAGTACGTAGAGCCCCCCGTAATTCATATCATTGCTAATCGCTGGACTTTTAATAAGAGTACGTAGATTTTTTCTAATATCGACCACCAAACAAGCAGTTTCGGAGGGACAGCAGTAGTGTAAATCCAGTATACCATTGTCGCGGACAGACCACAGCGCTTTCCTATTACCTTTTTACATATGTGGAGGGCCACAGTGGCTTTGTTGTTCCTATCCATAAAGTTCGGTTTAATAGTAAGTTTCCAAGAGTAACCGCCAGATACTTTGTGCTCTCCGTGGGTGTTATTCTCTTTCCGTAGATCAACATCCGGAATGTTCTAGTTCCTAGTCTAGTTCCTAGATATTGGAATACATCTCTGCAGGTATAAGCGAAAAGTAAACAGTCTGTACTTTTTAGATCTATTAGGACATTATTGGGAGCTAGATTCTAAAGAAGTGGTGAGAGGACTCCCCCCTGGGGTACATCCTATACTTTCTTGTAAAGGTTGTGTTACTTAGGTTATACAGCTTTGCGTAAGTAACCCATTTATTAATTCAATGAGACCTTGATCAACATCAAGTTGTTCGACGTGACCCGATTAGTTGGTATACCCATTCATCACTCGATGATGTCCAGCATCCGTTAGGGCCATGTAGATATCCTAAAGAGATGTGAGTCGTTGAAAGGACTTTGCGTAGTCCGGATTAGTCAGTGTATTTTCAATATTACCATAGAAGTACTTGAAAGATGCTCGCTATGAGGAACTTAGTTTCTTCTTGTAGATTCCCAGTTAGGGTTTATACCATTCCCAGTCTTGCTCCAGCCTCGTGGCTTTAGCCCTATTGAAGAGTTTCTTGCAAGACTTTATAAGGGGGTCCAGCTTCATATTCCACCATGTATGTTTATTTTTACCTTTGTGCTCAAATTTGGCGCATACGGTTTGGTTTCATTACCCGTATTACAAACATACAGATTAGTGGACAGCACATATTCTACTAACGACTCGTCCCTATCATTTATGACTGTGCTGGCCCATATTATATGATAAGCATTGTCGTCACATGCAATTAGACCGGTTCCATTCTTACCCGCCTCCAAGATTTCCATCATCATAGGGCATGTCTACTACCTACAGGCTGTAACTGACCTGTAACTGACGAACCAGGACATCAAGGACTTTGCATTTTTTGTCAGTTCATATTTGACTTAACACTAACACATATCTGGCATAAACAAATGTTTAGACCCGCCCATTTTAATCCGGGCATGAAATGAGTAAGGTATAGGATATACAGGGTTAGAAACCAGAAGCTGTTCATCTCTTCAGAAATGCAAATGCATCACCCATTAACCTACTCTATACTTTTCTTAAATAGTCTATAACTTTCACATATGCTTACCAAATGATAACTATAACGATATCATAATTGTATGTGTGCTGAACGATTATTCTGATAAAGATTGGGACGACAGTCTGTAATCGCTCTGTACGAAGACAAATTGTTTTCGATTGATTGGTCGCCACCATCCACCGCACAGACAATAGACGTGCTTAATTAGTAGATCGAAATGGGTTCAGTGCGACAACTTTAAATCATTTCAGAAAGATGAACGATTAAGAAATGGAGTCAAACCCATTTTATATAATTTGAAAGAAAATGTTATGGTTGTGACACACAAGATCGTTTTTCACCAAAAACTGTTTTCTTAAAAAATTAAAACGAAAGGCTTATGACGTAACCCTTTTGAGTGACATTTTTAGGGTTTTGACAATTGTGTTATGTTATCGTCTTAGCAATCCCTTTCCCGCTTGGTTAGCGATCTACAATGTCATGCTTGTTCTCATCCGTAGTGGGTCATGTAATGATTGTTGTACTTATAATTGCACATGAAGTGCACAATTCAAGTCTATAAAGGATTCAATGAGGGACAATTGTGCAATTTTATGCCGGATATTAGTTTGCCCTTAGCCTTTTTTGTTCTCCAGGAATTAAGCGGTAATGGAGGAAATGTAAAAAAAAAAATGTTTAATTTAAAACAATTTAATGACAAATGAACTTAAATGCTAAAGAAAATACAAGTACGAGAGGTTCCAGCATACCGATGAAGCCACAAAGACGAAGGAACTTTTCAAGCGACCAACCAACAAGCCAAGCACTTTACAAAAAGTTCACATGGATATTTGCATCATATCCGCCAAAACTCAACACAAGAAACACAGCAACAACAAACTGGCATCGACAACAACTGCGGTTGTCTTTTACAACGATGACGACGGAGACGGCGACGATTCCATGCAACACTGGACACGTTTCGTATTAACAAAAACATCATCAACATAAACTTTATAATGGCAGCAGCAGCAGCAGCAACAAAACCGTCAAACAGACGTCTCCACGTTGCAGGTTTGGGACGGGAGGATTACATTTGGTTAAGAGCCCAACCACAAGCCATGCTTTACATTCACCATTCATTCAAGAACGCTTTTAAGCCAAATGGCAAATTGTTAAGAAAATGGCTGGCTGGATTGGATGGTTGAGTGGTTGGCCGGTTGGTTGGTCGCTTGAGTTGTTGTCTGGTTCGTTGATTCGTTTCGCTCTTTCATTTTCGCTGTCGCTGTCGTCGTGGTTGTCGGTGATGCAGGAATTGTTGCCGCAACCAGAATTAAAGTTGCTTTGCGAACTGAGAGGAGTACCAACCACTATTTCGAATACAAATGGCATTTGGTTGTGCTTTAAAATGCATTTCTATTCAACGGCAACAAATCAATTTTAAATAGCAATCAACTACAACTGCAACAACATTCATGCTTGGGTCCCTGTATAAAACGCCATCATTATTGTGCATATTGAGGCTGCTAAATTACAATCAACTATTAAACATTAATAATGTTAAATGGAGAGAAACAACAACGTACCTCAGAGCAGAGCAGAGCTGGGATGAAGTAGTCGATGTCGATCATATGTTAAAAGCATCGGTCTGTTAAAAGCACGATAGAGTGCAAACTAAATGAGAACTGTCTGCTTTCAATGTACCAGGAATGAGTTGGTTTTGCAAATGGGCCAAATCGGATCGAAGTGGTCTTTCAGGGAATTTCTCGAACATTTCTTGGGCATAGATGCGATGAACGCTCCATAAACAGAAAGCATTTGGTCAAGTTGCTTATTCTCTTAGCACCCAATCTAGTCCACAAGATCGGATGGGTATCCAAATGCTGGTCTACTCCAAAACCGGTATTAAGATGGCGAAGGGTTGTGTTCTTACGAATCCAAATTCAGTTTATGATGGTATTTGGCCCGGACCAGTGAAAGGAAACAAATCTGAACGATGCATTTCTTTTGAACAATTGACCGTATTTGTGGATCCGATGTGAGAAATAGATGCATGCGGATGCGCCATAAAAATAACCCATGGCGATCGGCTAAAGAGATATCACGATATATCGGTTGATATCGCACGTTGCCATCTCTGAACTGTGGAAAAATCTCTCAATTCAATTCGATATATTTGCGTTGATGAATACGTTTTTAAATTGTTTTATTAAAGTTGTTGTTATTACCACGTCTCTTTGTATTGCTTTCCGCCTGTTGTTGTTTTGTCTGTGTATCTGTGTATCTGTGAGGATTGTTATTGCTTTTGTGGTTATTATTGTATTGCCAACAATAATTTCCAGCTAATACTGTTGCCTGCCAAGTGTTGTTGTTGTTGTTGCTATTGCAGTTCGCAGTAAACACGAACAGATTAAAAGTTAATGATTTAAGACAAAACAGAATAGTGGAAAACGAAGCAATAAAAAGAAAACAATTGCAAAAGAAATTGAACCGAACCAAATTAACTTTTACATTGTTGTGGTACTGGTGATTATGGCCAAAGAGATCAGCAGCATCTCAATCGGTAAAAAAAAAATGAAATTATGTTAAATAAGTTATTCGGACCATCCAGGTTATCACGCTCTGAATATGGGTGATCGACTTAATATTGGTTAAGGGATGTCCACTAAACATCATGATTTCATTCACATTGTACAGTATTGTTAAGGCCAAATGTTGTACATAACATCGGGGAATGGTTTCTAAAGTGCAGTCATGCAACCCAAACAAAAAATCAGAATTCTTATAAAAATAACATACTTTTACTAAAGTATGAATAAAATCGAATAGCCTCCATTGACTTTATTGATCTATGTCCCATTTTAATTGTAAGACACGACCACGAATTAAAAATGTTATCGATTTTCCATGACTTTTTTTTAATTCACCGAATAAACTTATTTGTCGTTCCGAAAGAGTAAATCGCCAAATGTCCATTTTTTGAGAATTTATTTCAACAAAAAAAAAATTACACTCTCCGACCTATAAATTTTGATAGAGGAGACAAAAAAAGAAGACGTGTATCGGCGTTTTGGAAATTTACGTGTGGGTTTAATTTTAGGAAGAGGTAAAGTTTCCCCAAATTCAAATTTTTGTTTTGGCAATCGGCATAGAAAATCGAGTAATGCCTATGGTTAAATTATATGGTGTGTTCATCAAATTTATGTAAAATGTTACGGAGAACATTTTTGTAGAACATGTTAACCCTCTAATTCCTCAAGATATGGGTCTTTTTTGTTCTCCTTAAAAAAATAGCAAAATACACCATTAAAACCGGATTTTAAGGGGTTAAAATGTTTCGCCAATATATTCGCCGAGAATTTTTACTATAAGTCCTTTTAATTTTTGGAAAAAAAAATGGATTTTGTTCTACAGTGTTATGACTCCAAAAATGTGGAACATACAGGATTTCCCAACAAGATGTGTTATTTTGGTATTGAAAGATCTTATAAAGCCTATATCCTTCTA
This sequence comes from Hydrotaea cyrtoneurina, assembly GCA_958296145.1. Lineage (NCBI taxonomy): Eukaryota > Metazoa > Arthropoda > Insecta > Diptera > Muscidae > Hydrotaea > Hydrotaea cyrtoneurina. The sequence goes on along the minus strand of OY282512.1, from coordinate 147,800,990 downwards.
CACAAAACTTATTTGGATGTAAATAGAACTTATTTGCTATTATTATTAAGTATTTGAGCAGAAGCATTTGCGTGTTTGGGAAAATACGCAACAAACATATTGAATTCAAAAAAGTACAACATTTGAGTGCAAATAAGTGTGTATTTGCAGCTGTTTTCATATTTTTTGTTGTCTCTACGCTAACAATAACCGAGATAATAGGTGAATCGATAATATCGTTTTTTTCGATGAATCGAAAATATTAAAAAAAAATAACACAAAAATGTATAGATACAGATAAATTTCATATTTATCACCTACAATGTTAATGTAATGGGAATATATATATGTTTGATGCTAATATGTTTGCTGAAATTTTTTAAAATGGCAATTTTTTTCAGCGTTTAGTTTCACGTTTGACACACCTACAAATCGCCAGGTAAGAATTCTCTCAAACTAATGTGCTGCAACTGATCATTTAGAATTGATTATTTCTCTTATGTGTTTCACAGTCGCAAATGCCGTCTATATATCCACACGCTAAAAAAGACGTCTTTTTTTTTGTTTACACACAAGTAAAACGCGTGTTTGGTGTTTGTAGCAAGTAAAGCTTATTTGCATCTACACAAAGCTTATTTGGATATAAATATAACTCATTTGCTATTAATATTAATTATTTGTCTATAAGCAATAGCGTGTTTGGGAAAATCAGACAACGAACGTATTAAATTCAACAAAGCACAACATTTGGGTGCGAAGAAGTGTGTATTTGCAACTGGTTTCGTAATTTTTTTTTTGCATTTACGCTCATTAAAATAATATCAATACCGAGGGAATGAGATGGATTGATATATAGAACAAGCAAACAAGTTAATGTTTGTGGCATGGAAAAATATATATATGTTTGATGCGAACTTGTTTACTGAAATTTGTTAAAATGGCCATTTTTTTCAGCGTGCAGAGAAGGAATTTCGTTTTCAAGCTGAACACCGATATAATTGTGGCCTCAAGAGCCAATTAAAGTGATTGTACTGTACCAGGATGGATATGTAACACTACTCAATCCCTTTTGATATTATTCAGATCTATAAAGACTTCATAATGAGCGCCCAATTAAATATGCGTTAATTAACTAAAGTTTGTTACATTTTATGATAATTGTTTGGCTTACAGTCGTTACCGAGTGTTGGAACGAGTAAAGGTTGCTCTTTTAATAACTGTTATATTAGCTTTATTATCCTGGTTTCGCTGGGTGGGACGATAGAGACGATGGAAATCCCTGCTGTTGGATTCATGAATTTAACAAAAGTATAGGCATTTTTAATGAATGCCACACCGGCACCGTCACAGACACAGACGAGAACGGAAACACAATTACGTTTCATACCGAAACTCATTTCAATGAATTAAATATGCTTTTCAACTCGCGAAGGATTCCATGTTATCCTGCGTGTGGTGCGACGAGTGCGCTTGCCAGCTACCCTCTCTTGGTGTGGTATGGTGGGGTTACGGCTTCATTATGAAAACAATGATTCGACACCCTTTCAAACACTTCGTTTATGGCCAATTGCCATGCCAGTTAGTGGTGGTGCGGGTGGAGGCTGATAATAATTCGTAATATGGAGCGTTGGAGCTTAATATTGTATTACTTAGTACTGGGGGTGGTGGTGGTGGTGGTAGGGATAGTGGGGGAATTGACTCGGTAACACATTACATACGCAATTTATGTTAACATTAGACTGTGCTGATTTGGATTGTGATTCTCCGGGTGTATCTGTTTACCAGCACAACATGAGGTGGAAAACAAAAGGCTGATTTTGTGGTGTTTGTGAAACCAATTTGCAATGATTTTTATGTTTGTGGATGGTGAACATTATGCGGGTGCACAGTGGGTCTGTCAATTGGCAATGATTTAGCTGAAAAATATGAAGAAATTTCATTGACATTAAACATTAAAAAATCTATGAATTTGTTGGATCCAATGATGAATGTACGGTCGAAAAAAATCGGTCGCAATCAAACAAAAATTCGCATTAATGGTTAAACATTTTTTGCATATGCAAAAAGTAATCTATTCTGTCTTTTGACATGTTTACGATGTCAGTTATATCACAAACTTTCACCTAAAGAACCATCAAAACAAACGTTAATACGATTTTCGTTTACCATTTCTGGGGTTGTCGGTCAACCTGAACGGAATTCATCAAAGTTGTTCTTAAACAACCATGTCTACAAACAACAAGTCTATTCGAGGATGCAGATGTGAGAAAATATTTCGCAAGATTTTCCCAAGCATCTTTTGCAGTTGTTTCTGTTATTAAAGAAATAAAGGGTTTACTATTTACTTACATATTCCGCTTAGACATGTTTAATGTTTGCTTCCAAAGACATACCTATTTGCAGCAAACCCCTCATAGGATATTTCTTAAACATTTACACCTACCTAACCACTGTGCCATGATTGAATATTACCGAAATGGTGGTGCCCTTATGAAGTGCATATGAATACGTACGAGTCCTGTGATGGAGTCGTCAATTCGGTGTGCCATTAAATATTAATTCCACAACAAAAACTAAAAAGGAAATTAAATTTTCTCATCAATGTTCTGCGTTGTATGTGTTTTATCGTCGGCGTTATTTGCTTAATATCATTTGCCCAAAACATCCTCTACTACAAATCGTTTTGTGTGAAACGGCTTCGCTGGTTTTCCTGTGTCCTCTTGCCACCTGACGCGCTGCAATTCCCAACAGTTTAAGCCGCAATTTATTGATTGTTTAGTTTTGGCATAAAGGTACCGCATTTGCGATACATGCCACCAGCGGCAGACAATAAATGAGTGCTACATACATATCGAGAGAATCGACCAGATTAATCGCATCATGGATCGACACTAAATGATGCAACACGTACATAATGTAATTTGCTGAAAAAGCCATTTATTTCATATTGAAATTGGATTTCAAAATGCCAATGCAGTGCTTGTTATTGTTGTTGTTTGGTGTTGTTTACCCCCATTCCCAATCAAATAATCTTAACCGCAAATCATTCAAATCTAAATGATCAAAAACCCCATTAAAGGCACTAACTAACTAATTCAACCATTCAGCCAGTCGGTGGGTCGTTCGCACTGTCTGTCTGACTGTCTGTCAGTCGTTCGTTCGAAAACTACACAGCACTGCGAGCGAAATGATTGAGTGAATGGCGTTTAAATTACTTTTATCGCGAGACACGGAACATGGCATGGAATTCGAATAAACACTCGCTCATAACTACACAAATGTGTGAACTTTTCTAATCTCTGGCAGAAATTGCAACTTAATTGAAATGGGTTTTCTACCTTAAATACAACAAATTGCACTGCCAAGTGCTGATTGGTTGCATGTGGGGAAAGGTTTGCGATTAGCAAACAAATTATGTTTTTGCAAATAATTTTTGCAATTGTTGGGTACGTTTTAAGGAAAATGCCAAATGTTGGTGTGCAACAAACCTTCGCAGTAGATTGTAAAATTTGTAGATTTATTTTTAGTAGAGTTTTGAGAATGGGCAACTTCGATATTAATTTGAAAATCTATAAAAATCAATTTAAAATTGATTTCGTAATTTTGCAATTTTACGAAGCACATACACTTTGGGTAAATTACATGTCGCCGTTCCGATGTTATCTTCACATATATCACAAAATCGTAAATAAATAATACTTTAAGATCTTGCGATCTTGGTATAACTTGAGAGCGACAATATCTGTGCAACTTTGACAAAACAACTAAACCCGAAATAAAAAAGAATTCTAATTCAAATATAATTAAACATCAGAGCATGGGGTTACATGAGGGTGGAACATTTTATCATCTAACATTCAAAATTATATTGATAAAAACACTGGCATTGAAAAGGTTAATTTTTTTATATATGTAGCTGTTTTTCAAATATAGGGTTATCCATTGCGTGGTTTCAAAATCCAAATTTTTTTTCTTCTCAGTTGGAAGTCTGACATTGACGAAAATGGATCGCAAAATTGTCGTATTTGGGGACCTGAGAATCCTCAAGTAATTGAAGAGAGGCCATTACATCACTGCTTGGTGCGCTCTTTGGTCCGAAGGTGTGATTGGACCTTACTTCTTCAAAAACGACGAGGGAACGACTGCCACCGTAAATTCGGAGCGTTATGGTCGTATGATAACCGACTTTTTTTGTCTGCAATTGCAAGTCACATCAAGTCATTCTTCATGCGCCAGTTCGAAACTCTCATTTAATATAAGAAACCTACTTAGTTGAATTGCAATAAGAAGTCGCCATAATTCCTCACATCCTTATGAAAACTTACCACTTTATGGTAAGGCGTTGCCGACAAACTGCAATATTATTGTTTGTCCCTCTGCCAGAAGTTTCCGAAACCTATTTTGGCAAAACCAATTACATTGAATATCCTTTTATTTCCTCATTCTCATCAAAGGATCATAACAAAGGCGCCACCCCAGACATAACTCGTGCCCTATTATTTTCCCAAAGGAGCCGCACAGCGCTCGGCAATGGTCTTGTGAGAAACCAACGATGTTGTTTACCTTTAATTACGGTTTCCTGGTTCCGATTACGAGAAGTTTCAGTGTTTGATTGTTGACGTTTGGTTCGATTATGGCACCGCCACTCATATATTGGATCACTTTAATCGGCATCATCAAATCGTCACTTTGTTATGGTGAGTAGTCCGTAACTGCCACACAGGAGAACCGAAGAGCCGATGGCCAGACGGACAAACAGATCAGAAAACATCAAATGCAGCGTCAACACAGCGGTGTCATCGTCGTCTTCGCCCCTTGCAATCATCATCATCATCGTCATTGACTGTGGTCAATAAAATACAACAACAACACCGGCAACAGTAACAGTAACTCCCCGCAACACAAATGTTGTTGAGTTCTTTGCCGTTGGCTGTTTGTTGCAAGTTTGTGTGTTCTTAATTTGACATGAAACCGACATAATTGGTCCTCGTACGTTTCTGTTCCATTTCGGCGATGTTCACTTTTAGTTTGAATTATTGTCGAGTTCGTCGTATCTGTCGATTGAAAGTAACATGTGCGTCTCCGCCGGTCTGTCCGTCCGTCCGTCTGTCTCTCTGTGGTGATGATTTCTTTTGTGTTTGTTTTAGTTTTGGAAGTTTTTTTGGTTTTATTACGGCCCAAGCAAGAGGTGGTTCCCTAATGACAAATGGTTTGAATTTCTGTTTTACTTTCTTTGGTTTGTAGTCCAGTTAAAGAGGCAAAACAAAACCGGTAGCAAGGGCGTTGGTTTCCCATTTGGAGGAGTTGAATGAAAGGAGGTTACGGTGCCGCATCACATGAAGCAGTCTTCGTATTCCGTAACTTATGTAAGGCTAATGAGTGCCATCAACAACATTTGTGTAAACATAAATTAAATTTAATTGCATACGAGGCGACCCATTCGACAATTCAGCAGACATTAAAATCACATTTATCAATTACAGTCGAATTGGGGTAGTTACCATGTAATGAGATGTACTCATCGATACGAGTATTAGAAATTGGTTCCTCTGCACCGGGTGGTGAATTGTTGGAAATTGACTTTCAAGTCCGCTGCACATATTGTGCAAGACAGAAAGTAAAATGCTGGGAATTACAGTAAAACAAATTTTATAATTCCTATGTGATAAAAATGAAATTAGAATAACAAAAAATTAATAAGATTTAGGCACTCCGGGAAAAAGTAGTCTTGAAGCTATAGGGAAATTCTAAATATAACTGGCAAGTTGAGTTTCAACGTACAGTACTTTTCAATTATAAAACATTCTGTTTAAAATAGAGTCAAAAACTAGCAGGGAATTCCATTAATCGGCTCTTCAAAGTAGAGAAATTCCTTGGTAAACTCCAAGGAATATTATTTCCTGTTTGGCTTTTAAAAATTATTGTAGCCTGCGACTGTTAATAGATCCACCTTCTTAACTATTCTGTCACATTGTGACATTTCATACAACAAGCGATTCACACAAAGCGATTTTACTTGAGGCCATTTTCATGATTCCCTTTTGATCTTGCCTCTTGTGTTCACACAAGAAAATTCGGTTTTGACAATTATTTTTTATTATTGACTTTTCAAATACAAATGCCTTTGGAAATATCAAAATACGACAAAAACAAAAGCAATTGCCAATACGAGCAAGTGTTTTCCTTTTCCATTCACCTTACCTCTCTTTCCAACAAACTGAGAATTGCGGCAATTACAATTTCCTAGTGACTTGCAAAGGATGAACTTCTTCAGAACATTATCCAGGTAGTATCTGGGACCGAAAACATTTCCACCACTTAAGATGAACTATTCGTGGAGAATGCTAAACACAAGGCTAGCAGGCAATTTAAATTTCCAATAAAAATGTCTAAAAATACTTCTGTTCTGCGTAGAAAGAATATTGCAGCTATTTAGTATGCGACATAGACATAGATTTTGGGAATACCCTACCCTATTTCTATTAAAACTGGGAGTAAATTACCACATTTTAACTCACAGCGTTTATGGCTTTAACTTCATGCCACCATAGAGATGAACGGCTTACAATGCGTATTTTGTATTTATCCGGCGGATATTAATTCGAGTCATGCTCCCTCTTCGTTAGTTGTTTAGTACACCTTCCATGTCAGCTAGTCTAGTCTAATACCTACCGGACTGTAAGTATCAGGCAATAACAACAAATTCAGGACCTCCTTATTTCCCTTTCAATCAAATATTTTGACCGTTTTCAGTCTGTGGGACTTATAGTTTGAGTTGTACATATTCTGATTCGTTGCGGAATGTGTATGTTCAGATAGTTTACCTAGCTAAATACGATCTACTTCCTGTTTTATGTCCCATTCTACAATGATAATCATTAATTTTCTTTGTGATCTCTCTATATAGTAAGAATTTACATATGTTCTTCCACAGGAGTCTCGGCCCTTATTGACTTCGTTTTCATCGCAGTTATTTAATAATGCCTTTTGATTGGGTCTAGCTCTATTCGATGACAATATTTGCAGTTCCTAAACCTGAGACTGGTGGTGATAATAGGGGATAGTAGTGTATCCAAATCTATTGTCTTCTTTCAGCATCGCCGGAATGCGGGTATAACCCACAGATATTTCAATGATATTTGTCCTCTTTGGATATCCGTCTAGTACCGGATTTTAGGGCAATAATTCGCCCATTTAGGGACTCCCAACATTCTTAGGTATGGCATAAAATTTTGTAATATTTCTGAATATGGTTTTTGGCTGATAAATATAAACGAGAAAAAAATATGTTTGCATGCAATCATATATATGTTTGGGAACATTGCTGCTAGACGAATCATTTACATGTTTGAGACCTGCTCCAAATAAAATATGTTTGGGATTATAAATTAGAGAGGTCGTTCTTATCCTCCGATATTTTTTTTTATCATGGAGACTTAAGGATGACTCCTTATTTAAACCTGTTTCGGTTTATGAAAATCTTCATTGTGTACTAGGACTAGTGTTATCTGTCAAATCGCATATTACCGGTAATCTGTACCATTTTAGTATTTATTTATATTGACACTTACTGACTACTAAATAGATTTGTCAATACATTTCTTTACACGCAATGCCATAATCCAATGGACGATTATCTTTTCGGTGCAAATCTTTGCTGGGATATACGAATATTTTACTAAGTACTCGTAATTTATCTGTAAATATTTAATGTTTTGCCATCCATTCACTCATCATGATCATAACTCGCATCCGCTTGTTATCGCTTTCCAACAGACATCTTTGATAAATGTCCATTTTTTCTTACTTTTCACAATTAATCTATTGCCAGTCATAGCGTTTTATATGAAAGCTTTCCTCTTTTTCTTACTAATTGATTTCATACCATTCTGTTGAAATCATTACAGTCTTCACTGTCGTTGTCGTCGTCGTCATCATCGACAAGATGTCGTCTGTGTCATGTTCTGTTGTGACTTGACCTGTCATCGACATTATCTTGCCTTGTCTGCCAAAAGACAAAAAAGATTGGTTTTTTTATACTTTTCTATTAAGTGTCACATCCATAAATACTTGTGTGTATACTTTGAACCATAAGCGATGATGGGATTTCCATCATGGACACATAAACTATATGCGTAGGTTTCGGAAGAGACTTGAGAATGATATTTATGGACAAGTTTACACACATTATTGAGTAGTTTTGTGAATGGTTTACAATGTCTTGTAATGGAGATATGATGGAAATTATCATATATGGCTAGACAGCAAGAAATATGCCTTTCTAATTACAATAGTGCCTGTGAATTTGTCCGAGATTCTATGAGTTGTAACACAACATATTAGGAGTCTGATTATATGTCTTCCATTGGTTACATCCATCATAAACGATTATAATTGAAATGGGCTATTACGTTATATCTAATGTTCTTACAAAGACATATTTAAAGTGTTGTAGTGTGATGAAGCGTCCGTCTTATCATAAGAACGAACTCGCTCCGTCTTACAGAATTTACGTCGCGCTACATTTTAGGGAGAAACTTATGGGGAACTTTCTATGAGAAAGACCACGTCTATTGTCCAATAGCCTGCCAATCCAGAGCTGTTGAATCTGAGTCCAGTATATTTAAACACCTTTATGTTATACTACTAACAATGGACACTTTTTGTCATTTTCGGTTTTTTTTTATGAATTTTTTTCACCAAAAAAAAATAAGAAAGAAAAAAATCGTTTAAAATCTGTTTATAACTCTAAAACTGTCAATTAGATTCAAAGACTCGAAAGTAGAGGATTGAAACAATTTAAAATTTATTTCGAGTTATTGCAATTTATGTTTATTTTGACCACAGTATAGAAGAATTGTATTGTTGGTCATTGATTACAAACACTTTTGTTATTTTTTTGTTCATAGCGCTGTAGGTAAACAGTTTTTTCAAGTAACAGAATTTATTTCATTGTTAAAGTTACTCCAATTTATCTGTCCATTTATTAACAGCAATTTCCAAACTAGCACAGCAAAATAGGACCTACAAACAACTTAAAGTTTGATGATAATTTTTTTCTTGAAATTTTTAAAATGACCATTTTTTTGAAACCGAACACAATCTGCATTAAGAAAATTATGTTTTCTTTAATTGACTACTTTTTTATATAGCTATAAAATGGTATTAATACCCTGGTAATTATAATTTTTAAATTTAAATTCTTGCACTTCAGAAATGGTTCCAATATAAGTTTTTCGGAGTCTCCTTAAATTTTAGAAAGGTTTGAAAAATTATAATCACTCTTATTTAATATGTATAATTTTGGACTCCCCAGCGCAAGGACGAAATGCAGACTTCTGACTTCATATGGCTTTCCCACATAACTTTCCATTGCATTCCATCACGAACGAAATATCACTTTGTTGGTAGGAATTCCAAATTGTTAGCTTTTCCGCTTACATACTCAGCTATATAATGAGATAAATGATGATCACATTGTAATAATGACATAAATGCATTACACCCACATTTGCACACGTCGTATTTTCAAACATTCACTCGCATTAAAACCAAACCCTGTGGGGGAACAAAACAAAAACTTGTTAACATTAACTTTAACAGACTGGATAAACTTACAGAAACTTTAATTAACAAATTATTTAAAACATCAGCAACAACGAGTCGTGCATCGTAAAATACAACAACAAAAGGCTGTAAACATATTACACACAAAAAGGTGACAACGATGAGATGATGTGGATGTGAATGGTGTTGGCGATGGCGACCACACAGATGTGGTATGATAATGCTGGTAAATTATACAAAAAATAATCAATCTTAAAACACAAAAGGAGGCAAAGGATGCTGGGGAAGTCAAGTAGATACACAACATTTGATTACGAAGTATTTCCAAAGTGGATCGGGTGAATGTAATATCTATTTAAAGAGTTGCCATAAAGTATCTGCGGGAGGAAAGCTCTTCAGAAATCCACAGATTGTAGGATATTAGATGAAGTCCATAGACTGACTAGTCTGTGCAACATGGGAGCGCTCACGGAAGAAACAATCGGATTGGAGTCCCTTGTTGGAAAGCATGTGATGAGACTGGAGATTCGACTCGTGACTACTGCAGATGATGTTGGTGTAATGAGGAGGAGGACTCCATAAAACATTTGCCCTAGCAAACAGGTGTACTGAGGCCTATATGGTCATTGCCCAACTCTGAAGAATTTAAGGGAGCTGAGGATAGTTCATCAGGGGGGCCAGGGATATGACAGTGAACTCCTTTCCGTAGTATAACCAGTCGCCATCCTTCTGACGACTGGACAGAAAATTACCACTAAAGGAAAGTTTCAAATGCCATCGACATCAAATGCCATTAGCCATGTCGACATTGTTTTAAGATTTATGCTTTTCGCCGAAAAAACATAAATCCAATTGTGATGGAAAGTGACAGAGATCCGGGGAGACACAAGCTGCTGAGGGAAAACGACTGGAGCAATCAGCCTATTTGATATCAAAGCCTGTGCTTCAAGTTGCTGTCCTTATCTGAAGTCCTCCGGATGTAAAGATACGGACAAATGGCTACTAATCGCGTAGAATATATTTCGATCGTGTTCAACAAATAGCAAAAAAACGGTAAGATAGTCGGGAATGGTAATAAAAAAATCCTTTTGACTTTCTTTGAAATGGAAAGTCGTTGATATTCTGTATATAGAATATAAACTGATTTTATTTGTCATACTGGTCCCTTGAGCTTTCAATTAATATATTTATTATACCGTCCCTCGAAACCCCGATTGAAATGGTCAAGTAAAACATTTGCGTATAATTTACAACTGTTTAAGCCAAATAAATGATGATTATGGGACGAAACAACGTTTTAACACCCAAAAAGATGAACGAGACGAGGCCAGACGACAAACTTACTCACTTAACCTGTGTGGATGCCACCACCAACTGACAAAGGGGCAATTAAAAACAACGCCAAATGGGATACTTTACACCACCACCACAACAACAACAACAACAACTAATTGGCGACTATGGAATGGTAGCACTGGATGTGGATGAAGGGGATAGTTGGCGCTTCGCACACGAGATGAGGGCATGGATTCATTGTGGTGTCCACTCTGTTGTAAAAGCGTGTGACAAATTGACGCTTTTTAATTCATTGTTGACTCGGTCCATCGGGCGCACACACAGACAATCCCAACGAACTCGGCTCGCGTTCCTGCCGCTGACTGTGAATGTGGTCAACAGCATTAAACTGAAAACTGATTGATGATGATGGTGTTGTTGTTGCTGATGCTGATGCTGTTGTGTCGATGATATTGCAAAACGATGGTGGCGACATGACACACAGGCACTCACTCTCATTCACTGAGACTCTCACACGGTGTCTCACGTGGCTGTCTCCGTTGTTGCAGTGTTTGTAGGTATTTTAAATGCTTTTATTGCCAAAGACTGATTAATTGCTGAAATACAATCACAAATCAAAAGAAAATGTCAATTAGTCGAGAAAACCAACACATACATTCACGCGACTACCAACACACAGACACACCACAGTCCAAATGACTCGTGCTGCTTCTGCCTGAGATGTGGCACATTTCCAGCTTTCCGAACGGTGCAGGGGCCGCAAAAGCTTCTTCGAATGACGCGAATTCAGAAGTGCTTGGAGTTCTTGTTACAAATTGTGCTTATGTTGTGTCTTTTAAAATGGTGATAAGTTCATCTTTTTTATATTCGCACTCATACCGAGCACCGTGCTCCGCTTTTATTTCAGTCGCTGATAGTTTTGGCATACGACGGAAACGGTGGAGTCGAATGGGAGTACCATTAACCGATGATGTGGTCGTGGTGGTAGATCGGAGACCGAAGTAATAAATGCATTTATGATTTTTTGAAATTAAAAATCATGCTTATGTTATAGTACACTGGGAAAAATATGCTGTAGTATAGACCAATTGGAAACGGTGTCAATAGACGATCCATGCTTACTTAAGTTAGCTCTACAACCTGTTGTTGGTCTGGGCCTACTTAAGAAACGATTGCCATGCACTTCGGTCAGCGTGTCTTCTTCCACTTGGTCATTGCACCGAGGTCTCAGTCTTCATTGTCTGCTCCAAGGCTTCTTTGGCTCGAGCGACATGGTCCAGCCAGCGTAAACGCTTTATTTTGATGCGCTTACCTGCGTTCATGTCGAGATATAGTTCATACAGCTCGAGCTTAGACATCCATACTACTCGTTATCACAGATCGCGTAATAGATTTTCCGAAGAATTTTTCGCAAGTACCCATGATTTGGCGCCAGATAGAATAAGAAGCGCACATAGAATAAGATTCAGTTTTAGTTTACCAAAGTTTATTCGAATTTAATAATGCTTCAGGTCTCTAAAATGCAAAGTCTTCGAAAAGGAGATGGGAATTGTCTACCGATATGGCTCCTTTTAAAGGGTTTATTCCTTGGATGAAATAATAACTTGAGGTTCTCAAATGCAGAGAGTTCGAATGGTTCCCGAGATATATGCAAAGCCATAATAATTAATACTCTCTTCCGAAGAATATCCTAATTCTGCTAATTGAATTCCAAAATAACTAAAAATACGTACTACATACGATTTTATTCTCAGTGTATTATTGTTATCTATGTGTGTTACTTTTCAGTTATACGATTGTTTTTTATGGACATAACAAATAAAAACCTTTCAAGATACACATACATATGTACGAACATATGTTGAATGAGAAGGAAATTGACTGCATCAGACCGGGCCTGGCCATTGTCATGTACAAGTAATGTGAGTACAACAAATTGTTTCCAATCAACATGCCAAACGACGACACAACATACCACCACCGGTTATCACTTCGTGAAGCCTATTTCTTTTCTGTCTGTCCACGCGTTCCGATTCCACAAAGGGATGACTATGGTGCAATGCGGTTTCATGGCTATGGGGAAACATAAGTTGTCGTCTTCGGACATTATGGGTGTTGCTGTTGTTGTTTGCATTTCAGTTGTCACCTCCATTACAGTTTGTGTCATTTTAGTATTTAAGAAATAGTTGTGACATTTAAAAAGTTTGATAAGACTTTCGTTGCTCCGTTGTTTTTTCCTATACTTTATGGTAATGTTTTCATTTTGAGCTATGAAAGATCTGTTCATAACCACGGAGGAAACTGAAGTGTTGAGCCATACAAAGGGATAGACGTTGCAGTATCTTGAGGTAAACTTTCATTCAAGAGTGCATTTTGTCAAGATATACGTTGACTTTACAGTTTTTTTTTTAAATTTACATAATTGAACCACTTCCAGGTTTAATCCTACGTATTCAACACAGCTGTCTGTTATGATTTGAATGAAGTTACCTAGCTTTAGTTTAAGTATGTTCGACAGTATAACTGAAAGAGTAACCTGAACAAATGCGGAGACTCATAGTGGACAATTTGGTTACCTAAATATTCGCAAGGCAGTAACAATTCATATAACACATCATCAAATTTGTAATGGTTTGTAAGACAGAAGGCATGAGGTCCAAGGTCCCATAAAAATATGCACTACTGACAGTGGAACGGACAGTATCTATACGGACTTATGTTTCCAGCGGAAATGTATTTTCCACCCAATATCGCCTTCCGTAGATTTTTGTTTTTTTTCGACAAACATTGTCAGCCCTTTAGCTGCTCTAACCCTATTCGTACCAGTCAGTGACTTTGGGTCACTTCTATTAGTAGTCATTATAGTCCCATTCGTCTAATTTTCTTTCTTTAAATAGTTTACTTTAGAATTTTTTGTCCGTTAGAATTTTTTTATTCTTTGTTTTATAAACTATTTTCCTTTTTACAAATTTAGCTTGCGTTTTCCACCAAGAGGTGTTATTTTGGTCTTCAAAGAAAAATTAAATTTTTTGAGATAAATAATCGGATGTTTATTTCATAAGAAAGAGGAAGGTATACCGGCAATAATGAAAAACAACATCAACCAAATGGCCGCCAAGACCACGCGTACATGACCATATCCTTTTCAGAAAATTGTCCATAACCAAATCGCAAGATGGCTGCTCTTTGAGGTATTGAATCGACACTGGGCTGTTGGCGAAGACATTACCTTTCACGTGGCCCTAAACGAAGAAGACGCAAGGTGTTAAATCACAAGATTTCGGCCAATTGTTTCGTTGCTTGTGTGGCACGCAACGCTGCCTTGTTGAAAGTAAACGTTGGCCAGATCAATATCATCCAACTACTACCATAAAAAAATCATTAATCACATCTCGAAAGCGCATTCCATTCACCGTGACTGTTGATCCAACCTCATTTTCAAACAAGTACGGTCAAATGACCCCACCGGACCATAAACCGCACCAAACAGTCAGACGTTGAGGATGGAGAGGCTTCTCAACAGTAACTCTTGGGTTTTCCGAGCCCCAGATGCGACAATTTTGCTTGTTGACGTAGTCACCGAGGTGGAAATGGGCCTCATCAGTCAAGATGATTTTCGATGGAATTCTGGATCATTTTCATGCATTTCAAGCACCCAATCAGCAAAGACACGACGTTGTTGATGATCGGCCGGCTTGAGTTCTTGTGTTAACTGAAACCTTAAGAACCAACTCTTTATGCGAAATACGGTGTAATGACGTTTGTGGAATGTCCCATTCCAAAGAACGACGAGGAATGAACAAACCTGGGTTTTCTTCAACTCTTTTTAGCTACAGCAGCAATATTCTCAGTTGTTCTTGAGCGACGTGGTCCAACAGCTCGAATTTGTCCACCAACTTTATGCCGAAGTGTTAGCTAAGTTCCAGTTCCATTTCAGTTCTGATTTATACATATGGTATCCAAGTAAATGAATAGCCCCTACTCGAATTACTGCATGTGAAAGCCAATGTAAGTTATGTCCTTATTTAAAAAAGTAAGGGCCCCTTACTTCAGCATTGATTTATTGTGTAAGCGGAACCAAGTACATGCCTTACCTTCGAGAACCCTTTGTTAAATCGATGATAAAGGGTGTTTTTTATTGGGGTATATAACTTTAAGTTGGCATCACTTTTTTAACTGGCGGCCATTTTGTCAGCTGTCAAGTGATTAATATTTAGTTTGGTTTGCCATTTCATCGTGAACAGGTTGACAAAAGAACAACGCTTGCAAATCGTGCAAATTTATTTCGAAAGTTCGCGAAGTTCACCGCAAGATCCGTCCATTTTAAGCCACTACATCCACAAAAACTGACTGTTTGGTGTGCTCTATGGGCTGGTGGAGTCATTGGGCCATACTTCTTCCGAAATAATGCTGGAGAGTCAGTTACCGTTAATGGAGACCGGTATAGAGCCATGATAACCGACTATTTTGTTCCCGAATTGGATGGCATGAATGTGGATGAGTTGTGGTTCCAACAAATGGTTGAAAATTGGACCTGTAGAATTGGCTTTATTCGAGGCAGCCGCGGCGGCCACATGCCCGAAACCATATTTAAACATTAATGGCATAAAATTATCCTTCCAATAAAGCCAAATTGATGGACATTAAAATGATTTTCTTGTGTTTTATTTCAATTCGAAGTTCTATACCTCAATAAAAAACACTCTTTATCATATCCTCAGAATTGTACTACGGGGAACCCATTAAGCTCATATGTAGTAACGTCTGCCATCTATTGGTCATTACGATCAAAGTACTTACAATTGTTCGGGAAAATTAACAGCAGTTCTAAATTCGGTTAGTGGGCCATCAAGTGAAATGGACTTTTGCACTAATCACCGAATTGAAGACCCCCTGCTGTGATGTGGCCGACAGTAGCTGTTGCACTTTCTGCCTGTGGTATAACATCACATTTAAATGAGCAAGAATGCGGTTTAATTTCATTTTAATTCATTCATTTAGTTTGCATTTACCATCGCAGCACTTTAGTGTCACTTTGTTAATATTCATTCCGAATGAGATGCAAAAATAACAATTTAAAAGCTTTTATTTATGTCATCACACAAACAAATATTGTCATGTTGTTGGTTTTGTTGTTGTCATTTCTTAATTATCAATTAATTGAAATGTTAATTGTTTGTGCATTAACGACAAGAAATGTCCAACAGACAAATTTTATTTTTATACATCAGGGTAATTTGTTCAATATATGTATTCCACATCAATTTGTTTAATTCGAAAAACAAAACAAAAAGGCCAATGAAGAGAATTCCCAAAACTGAAATTGATGGCCTTAGATTGCATTTAAGATATTGCCAATGGACGACAGCGGTTGTATGAGAATCAAAAGCTAATGTTAGTATTGTGGAAGGACAAACACGGTTTGGGTAAATATTAAATGTCTTAACATTGTGAATTACTTTTATGGGGAATGTTAAAATTGAAGGTTTTGGCAATGAAACTTACAAAAACAATAATGATTTGCATGTGAGATGTTTAGTAGGTGGATTTAGAGGTTAAAACGTAACAAATAAAATGCAAGTCTAGTGATATATACGGCCAAGAATATTCAGAATGAAATTTCCTTTGGCAACTGAATAATTTAAATGTTTCCGAAACCCATGCACTGTCTTGAAATCAGACCTCTGTTAATAATAAGTCCAGCCGAGCTGGTGTTACCGTTGTGCGACTAAAGTCTCAATTTGTGATTTTGTTGACGACCAACAAATATATGTGCGACTTATTTACCAAAAACGAAATATAGTCAAGGATAAACACTATGCTTGATATATTTAAGAAAATACATTTTTTATGTGCATAAACAATTTGTATAAACAATATTGGTCCATTTTTTTAACAAAGTTGAAATTTTTTAAATTTTCAAGTTGTTTTTTAATAAAATATTTAAAAACAAATGTCTTTAGCGGTTATTTTTAATAATTTTCCAAACTATCCATCTTTACTTGACCTCAATGGAAGTGGAAAGAGTTCCGTTATAGGCAACAAACTGAACCGGGATAGACAAAAATACTTTGTTTGTTTAAAATGAGTAAATATCGCATTCTATGAGACACCACCCCCAATTAAAAATATATGTTGTCCACTTTTTTACGTGAATAAGAAGTGGGTGCATTTATGTGAGAATCATGTTTGCAACTTTGGACCTTATAGCTCATATCTGGTTAGGCCGACTAGATTCATCTTCCCGGCTACAGTTTAATTTGTTCAAAATATTTTGAATCGTTATTTTTTTATATTTTTTTTTAGTTCTGGTTTGTCTAAATAAAACCGTTAAACCAAAGTGTGCGACGTTTTTTTTAACAAAACGACATTTTTGTGCGACCATTTTTCAGAAAACGACATTTTGTGCAACTTTTTCATAATTCTCTGCGGTACCACTGTTTGGCTGGATAACTACCCTGTGTATCTTATATAAGATTCCACCTATGCCATATTGTACTGAATTGGAATATAGAACTATTAATAGAATATTATGTGTACAGTTTGTAATACTGATTTGGTATGAAATACATATTTCCCCCCGGCTTTAATGTATTAGTTATTAGTAAATGTCACGGTTGGTCCAATAACATTTTCTTAAACATTCCATATCTTTTAAAATATGTTAGTATTGAAAACCAGTTTGTGTCTAATTTTAGGAACACAAAATATAAAGAAAGCGACACACTCGGAAATGAATTCTCCGCCAACCGGCATCATGACAAAATATTCGGCATCGAGAGAGCACTTCCTTTTTCTTTCGAGGCATTCGAAAACGAGAAGCTAATTGATTGAAATAACACCATCAACAGCAAAAACAACAACAAAAAACATCAATGACCCTTGCATGGACAACACAAAGAAAAACTGTCCTCAGTGACAAAACGAATATTGACCAATGATTAAATACGAACGAGTTGTTATTTTAGAAGAGTGAGTGTTTTCCACACACACATACACACTCTGTGTGTCTCTTCCAGAACTGTGCTGATAAGACAGAAGACTGCAGCAGACACAAGTTTGTATCCATAGAACGAGCAGTGGTCCGAGATACGGAAACACTAAACACTCTGACCATTCCGAACGCTGAGACAATGAGGGTACGTATGACTCATGCCTACTTAGAGTTGACGCCAAATATCTTAGGGATTTTTGACATTTTATCCGTTTGTGTGTGTGTGTTAAGACACCAACTGCACTTCCTTTATGAGTACGTTTGTTAGATTTCTGACACAGGTAACTCGTGACACACAAGAAAACCGTCACACCAGTACGAGTCGATTTGATTGAAGTGTCGCATTTGTTCAGTTACTCCCTAACAGATTCAGTCACTTCGTACAAAGCGGCGCGTGTTATCAAAATTGAAGTAAATTTTTAAAAGTTATTCCCGAATGTATCGGAATCCGGTGCAAGTCAATGGCCATTGTCGTCGTCGTAGTCTTGATGTTAGTGCCCGAAGTGGTGGACGGAGTCAGTAACAAATTAAGCGATTAATGTGCGTATTTAAGATAAAACGTTTCACATAACAAAATGCAGTCCAATTACTTGTTCTTCCTTGTCTTCGCAGGCAAAGGTGTTTTTGTTTTCTGTTTCAGAAAAGCTGCACATCAACAACTTTGAACGATATGCAACTCACATTACTCGTAAAGTTTGAAAAGTAATTACCCTACAGTTGCAACCAATACGGCGACTTTCAATAAGTATCATTGTACAATGTAGAACAAGAGCTGTAACAAGCGTTTTTCAAAGTATTTTTTTTTATTTATTATTAATGACAATACAAAGTAAATTTATATTCTAATTTTGCAGCGACAGACCAAAGGCTCTGGTGGGAATCGAACCCCAACGCTGATTGGAAAGTACTCAACCAACTCGCCTACCAAGGCGCATTTTTTAAAAGTAATACCTGATCCGCATGCATTTTGAACTACTGAATATGAATTAATGACAGGTTATCATAAATTCTGGGTGGCGACTGAAGTGCAACATAAAACTTAGCGATCAACATTTTTTTGTTTCATCCGTATATACGGCTCTAACTCATTATATCATAAAGAACCATCCAAATACAAAATTAAAAAAAAAATAGTGCAACAGTCCAGATTTTCGTCATATTATCGGTTTATTCAAAAGAGCAAACATCCCCTTATTTGTAGAACACGATTTCATTCAAGTGGCTACCTCGGAAGGTTTCGCAGTTGCGCCGTTTGGCAACCCAATCATCCAAGACCGTGGTGCCGATTTCTGGCTCGATATTCACCTTAAGTTATGAAACCAGAGATAGTACAAGCCCACTCGGAAAGAGTGATTTGCGCAAAGACTGATTGACGCCACAATTCTAGTCACACATTTTTTTTAGACCCAACGCAAATTGGCAATAGGCCGCTGGCAAAGGGAATCTTAATGATATATCGAGAGTTTCTGTATCCCTTCTGATGTTAAAGTTCCCACTCAAGGCAATTTAAGGAAACTGAATAAGTTACCTCCTGTATCCCTCCACAGGACTTCTGGAAGATATTCCATCAGTAGGTTGACTACAAAGCCATAACAACACGCGAGATCGGGAGCACTTTCTCATCCTAAATTTGTGTTAATTGTAGGTGGTTATAAAATGCACCTATCTAGTTATGTAGGCCTTCATTTTACAACTGGGACGCGTCTGTTTACAGGGTAAGCCATTTAACATTTTAAATTTTAACTACTGATTACTTTGATTTTGAAAGGCAGAATAACATTCACTTTTATTTTCAAGTTTATTTTTGATATTTCGATGCGTTTTCGCTTCGTCTAATGGCCGAAAGATTGTTTGGCAGCAGAATCTACCTAAAAATTGTGTTTTCAGATGAAGCTCATTTCCATCTCGGTGGATATGGCAATAATCAAAATGGGGTTCAAAGAATCCACTCCTGACTATTGAGAAGTCAACGAGTCACTGTTTGATGTGGATTGTGGTCTGGCGGCATCATTGGGCCATTTTTCGTTGAAAATAAACAAGGAGTCGCCCTTACCATCGACATACACTCTGTGTCTCCCCCAGAACTGTGCTGATAAGACAGAAGACTGCAGCAGATACAAGTTTGTATCCACAGAAAGAAGAGTGATCCGAGATACGGAAACACTAAACACGGTGAGCGTTACACCGCCATGCTAAATGAATTTCTCTTTTCCAAAAATTCAAGTAAAGGACATGGAGGACATTTGGTCACTTGTCATGCAACCATCGATATTTTACGCACGGTCATGACAATTGATGGCAATTGGCCGCCTCGGAGCTGTAATTTGTGTGGAATCTCGCAAAGCATTCAGAGATAATTGAAGTATTGAAACATCGAAATTGCCATTGAAGAGATTCGACACGAAACAATCGAAAATTTACTGAAAAATTGGTTTAATATGATGAGGTACTGCGCAACCAGTCCTGGTAGTCATATGAACGATATTGTGTCCCATTATTAAATGCCAAGGTTCAAACTTTCCAATAAAACCAGAAATTTGAAAAAATTATCAGTAGCCGATTAAAATTTTGAAATTGTACATGGCCCACCCAGTATTTGATAAACAATAATAAATAACTTATACTTGATTGCACTCAAATATTATAAACTTAAACCTAATTAAAATTATTATTTTTTTTTGTAATTTAAAGAGTCTTAATTGTCCTATGTACCTTATATGGTTGACTAGTTTTATTTTTGACTAGTTTTTGTTCTTATACTCCATTCAATCCAAAACAATCACAACATTTTTCTTAATAAAACTTTCAATATACAAGCGACTATATACTGGTTTTTATGGCTTTTGGTTTATGGCACTTAAATGTATCCATTTAAAAGACATAAAATGGTGGTATTCTCATTTGATTGTTTGATTTCATTTATTTTGCTTATATGTCGTTCATTTGATGTCCAGTTTGCTTTATTAATCAGTGTCGTCTTTAGAAAAGTTTAACATATAAACTTGGCCAATTTCGATCGTATTGAGCACCTTTGATGGAGTTGACTAATTGATGGCTATTTATTAGGAGAACGCTTTTAATATATCGGAGATATTTATGAACTCGATCGTGATTTGTTGTTTATGGTCTAAAGACAATGTGGTGTAGTTTTGTTTTACGACGTTTATTAAAACCCAGTCTAAGGTTATTTAAATACTCAATTTAAGTTGTTTTTGGTAAATATATGCAGCACATTTATTTGAATAAAACATTATGCCAATAATCAAAATTTGAACCAGGACTCGTTACTCATTTGCAGCGGATGAATTCATCGCTCATAAAATATCTTCTTCATCCACTTTCACATTATTTCATTTAAAATAAATGATGCAATTTTCCTGTCCATTCAGCTTTTGAGTACAAATTAACATAACACTGTAATTTTTCATAAGATTTTTTTTGCTTTACTTTGTTCTCTGTCTTGTTTATAATAAATGATGAATCTGTTATTTTTTGTGTTTTTTTTTATTATGTTTGTGCTCATTTTTTTATGGAATAGCTCTAGCAGATAGAAACAATTAAAAAATAAACATAATGGCATCCAGTTGTTCCTCGGAGAGGATATACTTTATCATGTTTTTTTTATGTAAATGGAGTAGCAAACGATTTTTAAATCTTTAATTGTCTTTATTTCTCTGTTTGGAAATAGGTACACAATTTTCTGTTTTTTTTACGAATCCTCCAGTGGGTTTCATGTACATGCTCTGTTGTGGTCCAAAACTGGTTTCATTATTAGAGAAATATACATGGAGAGTCGAAAATTCATTATGGAGAGCCGAAATGCACCGAGCCAATTATCAGAACATTAAAAACTATCAGATGGAAATAGGTGGTACCTGTGGAGAGAGCTTTGGTTATAAAGTCCGAGGGTTTAAAACATTGAGGACGAAATCTTGTTTATTATCATCGAACTTCCTGGTCAACAGTAGGGTCTGGATTTAATACAGGATATTCCAACAAGAGGGGTTATTTTGGTATTCAAAGAAAAATTACATTTTTTGAGATAAATGATCGGATGTTTATTTCATAATAAAGTTGTTAATTCACAAGATCTCGGTGGTCAATTGTAATCACCGCTTCGAGAGATAACACGGTCCGGAAACGTTTCCCTTAAAAGAGCAATGGGTTTCGTTGCTTGTGTGACACGTAGCGCCGTCTTGTTAACAGTAAACATTGTGCAGATCACTATCTGTCAACTCCGACCATTAAAAATCATCAATCACCTTTCGATAGTGTAATCCATTCATCGTAACTGTTGATCCAACCTCATTTTCGAAAAAGTAAGGTCCAATGACCCCGTCGGACCATAAACCGCACCAAACAGTCACACGTTGAGGATGGAGAGGCTTCTTAACAATAACTCTTGGGTTTTGTGAGCCCCAGATGCGACAATTGACGTAGCCACTGAGGTGGACATGGGCCTCATCAGTGAAGATGATTTTTCGATGGAATTCCGGATCATTTTCATTAATTTCAAGGACCCTATCGGCAAAGATACGACGTTGTTGATGATCGGCCGTCTTGAGTTTTTGTGTTAACTGAGACCTTAAGACCCAAATCTTTATGCGAAATACGGTGTAATGACGTTTGTGGAATGCCCAATTCCAAAGAACGACGGGGAATGGACAAACCATTCAACTCTTTTTAGCTACAGCAGCAATATTCTCAGTTGTTCTTGAGCGACATGCACGGATTTTATTCTGCAAGTCACTTACTTGTCCCAAGATCTGGAATTTGTCCACTAAATCCTGTATTGCGCTCCGACGCTTCACGACGACCCAAAAATTCAAGAATTTTACCATTTTTGTAGTGAATTTTAATAATTTCAATGCGTTGTTGAACCGTGCATCGTACCATTTTAAATGTCAAAGAATAAAAGCTTCAAAAGTGACAGCTACCGAAATACCCGGTGATTCAAAATAACACCTCTTGTTGGACAACCTTTTATGTTAACGATATTCCATAGCTGGGTTTAGAGATGCATATCACTGTACTTGAAATCATTGGTATTAAAAAAACGCAAAGTTTTTCAGGAAATCCATTGCACCCCGCCAAGGCAACGAGAATCCGTCTAATGATGTTTGGGCGAATATGTGGTGAGTGTAGCTTCACTACTCTCAATTAATTGATTGATTAATTGTACCCAAAACATATTTCCATCTGATACTCAAACGAAACACAGTATATTTTAAGTGGACTATTTCACTTATTACGTTTTGCCTAGTACAGACGTTGGTGATAACTCTGACATATCCGAACTAAGGTTACAGGTCAGTATCCGGTTGAAATGAAATATGACCAAGACAAGTGGTGGACACTGCCAAGCCGCTCATATCTGTGGTTCACGCCTTCGCCAGGCGATGTTCCGTCATCCCCATTCCCATGTACATTCTTAATCGTCACCTTCAGCAAGACATTGCCAAGTTTTTCGACCCCTTTGACAAGATACACGTGTTTGTGCCTGTACTAACATTTCTGGTATCGCGTAAATCCCTATTGATTCGTATCATTTATCAAATACAAATCCCTATCAATTCCACTGATGCAGAGCACAAGGCAAAGGAGATCCTATTCAAAATGCATGTATCGTATCCAAAACGAAAAAGTGAAAATCCATTACATTACCGGTCGATACGAGTATGAACAGGGGGGGGGGAATATCAATAAAATCACACAAAAGATAATAATTTAACGGTAAACCACTGATTTAAGCTCCAGAGACTATAGTTAGTCTCTGCGATAAACCGAATGACAAAAGACATTTCAAAATCCCAAGAAATAACAGCAGCAACCGCAACAACGGCAGCAGCACCAGAAGCGATGACGACAACGACAGCACCAACAAGACACTTTCAATAATGATATTACGAGTACGGCCATACCACCTCCTCCCGACCCCGCTATCCCACACCCAACATCCACAGCAGTGGCATTGAAGCGATTGATGTCAATATGGACCACTGAAGCCATTGTGTACTCCAATCCAATCCAATCGAATCGCCAATCGTCTCGCAAATGGTGCATTGAATGATTATTTGTACGGTCATATGACACACATAAAATTGCATATGAAATTGAGTAGGTACTGTTGACGACCGGGCGGCTGGTTGCCGGGGGTGGGGCATAACCACGTCAATGGATGCTATAATTTTATGGCATATGCACATACACACGTGTTGTTGGAGGAGCAGGAGCAGGAGCAGGACAATCTGAAAGGAGCAATACAAAAATAATAGCAGCTGAATATTTTATGAGCCAACAACAATAAAGTGAAACTAAATCTGAACGAATGAAACGGAGCGAGCGAATGAAAATGAAATCCAAAAAGATGTCGTTTACTTTCTGATGCTGCTGCTGCTGTTCCACCACCTCATCTACTCTTGTCGTGGCTGGCAATGGAAACACGCTTCTAACTAAAAGCACTTGTAGTTGCTACCGTCATTGCTGCTGCCGCTGCTGCAGCTGCTGTTGGTTGGCATTTTTGTTTAATATTCACACCAAGTATCAATTTCATTGTACAGCAAACAGCGTTCGTTGTTCAAAGACAAAAGATACAAAATGTAAGGAACCTGCCAAAGAAGGAGAATAAAATAACAACCCATCGTTGTATTACGAAAAATGTTTATAAGCGGACGCTGGCATTGTTGTCGATATTGCACAATGGTTTGGGATAATGTAAATTATAATTTCCGTAAAATTTCTATTCCAAATGAAGTTAAAATTTCCACGAAAGTTGTATACAAATGTAAATATTTATTTCCTTTTACAGAAACCACATTTACTTTCAATCGCCATTCTTTGGCGATTTTTGTTTATTGTAAGTGCAATTTTTTTAGGCTTAGGTGAAATACTTAGGTGAAATACTGAAATACTCATCTCTTTTACAGCATCTAGTGAAACCAATTTTTAATTTACATTTTCAGTTCGAGATGGGTAAACTTCATTGACAAAATGTGTAACAGAATTTTAGAGATTATGGCTTAGAATTGGATTTGGAGTAAAGCAAAGGCCCAAATGTATGGAATCGAAATCGAAAAACTGTGCTATTAACATTTTCTAAGAGTTCAAAAGGGATAGAAAGTACAATTGACGGAATAGAATTCCACATACGAACAGAACGAATGTACGGAAGAGAGTTCCGCATCCCGGCTGAATGTCGCAACCCGCATTCCGGCGATGCTGTAGAGAGACAATAGAGTTGGAAACTCTACTCTCCCTCTGTACACGGTCCAGAAGGTGCAAATATGTCTTTACAGCTCCTGCCTATATATGGGAGTTATATTCTATTTTAGGCCGGATGTAAGTGGTGTAAATATTTTCGAGATCAGATGCGGTGATGTATTTCTTGCATTTCTTCAAAAAGCCTGAACAGTTGAATGCTTCTTTCAACACTTTGAATATATGGCGATCCGAGTGATCATCACCCTGTATCTTCATGCCCAAAACATCAATAGTGTCTGATTCATCGATATCCACACCAACCATAGAGATTGACGACGATTCTGGATCAGTGGATGACAACAAACGACACTGGCTCTAGTGTGTCTGGGCCTCCAAAGAACTTGACCGGTCAAGTCAAGTGAATATGTGTGAATGAGGTTGCTGTCATTCGAAAAAGAGTCTAACCAAACAGGTCGTCAATGAAAATAAGAAATAGAAAAGGATAGACAACAGAACCTTAAGGCATTCCTGCCGATGAGACCCCATCTATAACAACTCCTATAGAGCGATCCTCGAGAAATAAGCTTTGATAACCGCGCCAGAAAGCCTTGGAAATATCCAGAGCCACGACCTTGCTTTCGCCAAGGCGGTAATTGAAGCGACTCCATCGATCTGATAGAAACGCCATCAGATCCCCAGTAGATCGGTTTCGATCATTTATAAGGCCGTTAGACTCTAGATAATTCACCAGCTGGTGGTTAACCATGCTCTCCATAATCTTAGAGAGCGCAAAATATATTTCGAAGGATTTGTAGCCTCACCTTTCTTGGGAGTGGGCAGAACATTGGCAACTTTTCGCAAAAATATCGGAGGCATCGAACTAGATACGTTTTATATTACGGGGAGCCGTTGACAGCTTGTTGGTCTTTTTCATCCCATTGTGCACATTCAACATTTGTCGAAGAGGACGCTTACATTTGATCACATGTATTGTTGTTGTTGTCGCCGGTGTACATCGTCGTTGTTTAACATTAAAATTGCATTGGCTTATTGTTATTGCCACAGCAATTGTTATTTCTTAATGCTGTTGTTGGTGTTGTTGTCGTTATTATTGCACAAAATAAAATCCAATTAACTTCAGCTCATCTCAAACCAAAAAAAAACAAAAAACCCATTCACATCACACAAATATTCCGTTCACATTTCATGGAAGCACACCTTCAGCCTCCTCCATCCATCCAGCAAAAGAAGATGTCCCTTCCACTAACGCGTCTGTTGGTGATGTCCGTGCAGTTGTTGCTTGACTGTGTGTGCGTGCGGCAATAGCAACGTTTAGTCCAGTGCTGTTCATTTCATTGAACAATTGTTGTCGCTCAATTCACATGTATTCTTACGCTCTTGCTTCAGTCAGGGCACACTCAAAAAAATTTAGTTATATGAATACATATAATTATTGTTTTTCAACCTCCCCAACATACCAAATATGAATAAAATCTCAATACAACTTGAGAACAATATTATAATAATAGTAAATCCACAATAGTTTCTCAAGTTCGCGCACAAAAATTGAGAAGAATATTATAAAAATAGTAAATTCACAATAGTTTTTCAAGTTCGCGCACAAAACTTGAGAACAATATTATAAAAATAGTAAATCCAAGCCTTTTACAATAAATTCTCAAATCTTTTTCAAGCTTGAGGCTTGAGATGGTAAGCTTATTATAATATTATTCTCAAGTCATTTGGTATGTTGGGTCTTACTGACATTATGATTTGGCTGTAAAGTTGGCAGTTTCATCTCTTCACTAACACAACTACATTTTTCCATTTGCACAGCACTGGTTTAGTCCAATGCTGTAGGGATGTAACGAAGTTCGCTTTCGCATCATTTTCGAATATTCGCTTCGTATAAACCCGAATTCGTTACATCCCTGTAATGTTGACTACGGGTATCATTTCGTTGGACTCCAACAATGTATGGCGAGGGGCGGTTAAGTGAATATGAATGTACGGCCAGTACTCCACATGATCAACGCGAACATTATGTCCGTCTGTCCTCGGGCTTGTTTTCACAGTACTTAAGCTTTGATTGCATCGTTGTTGTTTTTTTGTTTTTCTGTTGTTGTTGTTGTTCTTCACGCATTTGCATGCGAGGTAAGCTGGGGAGGTTGGGCAGACGAACATCGGTGTAGGTGTGTATTTATGGACGAGTAGTGGCCAAACAGACGGTCGGGCCACAGATTTGTGAGCGGTGGGGGATGTTCATATTAATCGAAATGATTGTTTCCCCCATTTTGTTGTACGCCATCGTTGGGCAGCATTAAATGTTTATGATGGCACTATACGAAGAACGTACGGGTGTACACGTTCAACTGCTTTGAAAATTCAATTTTATTTGTGGATTTCAAAGCTTAATCCAACCAGGCATTCCATTCGACGTGGCGGACTGACTGAGGGGTCCTCTACCCATAAACATTGTCGCCGTTGTGTTTGTTGCTGCAAAGATGTGTTGTTGTTGTTGTTAATTGAAAAAATCAGCATGGAAATTGTTGCGTTGCCGTTATTGCTGCTGTCGTTGTGTGTAATTGGAAAATTATCCAAATTAAATTTTTGATTTTAATTTACTCCGATTATTTTGTTGCGAATACCGGATGGAAATGGTCGAAGAGTATGTGGTTTAGTCTGCTTTGCATTTCAATACAACAATTATTGTCTGCAAAATTGAATGAATATTGGTAGATGTTGTGGTAACTGAATGAACGTTAGACACCTTTTATGTTTGAAATAGTTTTTAAATATTTAAAATGTATTTAATTGAAAAATTTTCGAAACTTGTAAATTTACAGACCGAATATCTAAGGAAAGAGGATCTTTAAACAAATATAGAACGGCGGACTTAATACAGCACGCTCTAACTTGTTAAGTATCTAAATTTAGAATAATAGAGACATTTATTAGAAATAGAGATATCGATAACTGACAATGTCAAACGGTGTTGCCATTTCTGTTAAGTAAGTTTTGACAAGTCATCATAAAGTCATTTACTTAGAAAAAATCTGTTCATAGAGCACTTTGTCCGTTACACGGTCAACATAATCGGCCTAGTGAATAAACAGCCAAGCTACGTAAATAATCGTAATTATTTTGATTTGATATTATTGGAGCAATGCCCATTATAGGAATCACCATTAAAATTTACTGTTTGTGAAATCAATTTGGTTACATCCTTATTTTCAAAAGCGGCCCTCGTTCGTTCAATTTAACAAGTCTGGATTACTTTTATGGGACTATGTTAAGTCTTTGGTTTATGTCGACAAACCACGACTCTTGTAGCATTGGAGGGCAATATTCGAGACACCATGTACGCTATACGGACAGATTAAGTGGAAAATGTATTCAAAACTTATAAAGGGTGTTTTTTATTGGGGTATAGAACTTTAAGTTGGCATCACTTTTTTAACTGGCGGCCATTTTGTCAGCTGTCAAGTGATTAATATTTAGTTTGGTTTGCCATTTCATCATGAACAGGTTGACAAAAGAACAACGCTTGCAAATCGTGCAAATTTATTTCGAAAGTAATGGTTCAGTTCGCGAAGTTCACCGCAAGCTCCGTCCATTTTATGCCATTACATCCACAAAGTCATGGAGTCATTGGGCCATACTTCTTCCGAAATAATGCTGGAGAGTCAGTTACCGTTAATGGAGACCGGTATAGAGCCATGATAACCGACTATTTTGTTCCCGAATTGGATGGCATGAATGTGGATGAGTTGTGGTTCCAACAAGTGGTTGAAAATTGGACCTGTAGAATTGGCTTTATTCGAGCCAGCCGCGGCGGCCACATGCCCGAAATCATATTTAAACAGTAATGGCATATAATTATCCTTCCAATAAAGCCAAATTGATGGACATTAAAACGATTTTCTTGTGTTTTATTTCAATTCGAAGTTCTATACCTCAATAAAAAACACCCTTTACTGATCGAATGGAAACTTATACTGATCTCGTATGTTTATATACCATTTTTAGTTCTCAAGCTCTAAATAAACATAGAGATAAAATTACTCCAGGAAAAATATGAGCGTGATATCGTCGAATCCCAATTAATTAAAAACGAAAAATAATGATTATCAGAAGTATTTCAATTAATCAATTTGTTTGCCTTACAAGATCCATCGGATTTGGAACACTTAGGTATTCCCCTATCCACATGCAAGCCCAATCTTATTATAAGCTCTTACACAGGCCAACGATAGATAGTCTGAGTCATGTCGGAATACCAGGAAAATCTGGCCTTGTTATGGCATAAATCGCTTCAATGGCAGTAATCAATGGACATTGTTTACTAGGTGGACATGCTGTCAAACCGGGAGTTGCTTATGACTTTTATAGAAGCTACTAGGGCGAGTGGTAGGATTATACATATTTCTTTTAAGAGAATTTTAAACAGAGTAAATAAAAATTATGGAAATGTCAGGAGGTTTCGTTCAATCACATAACTAAAGTACGTTTACTGTTTCATTGTGTTGAGCTAGCCAAAGCTTTAGCCTGTATGCCCCGATCAATTTCTAAATATCACATTAAAATATTACTGTCTTTGTGTGACAATAGTTGTTGAAGCTTTAAGTTCTTTAAACTTTAGAGAACCAATTCCATCATACGAAAGTCATTGCTTGCTTATTTCCTTAAAATCACTGAAATACAGAAGAATTTCAGTTTAATCTGTGGAAATGTTAATTTTTTTTTTTTTTTTTTTTTTTTTTTTTTGATGGCCAACACTCAGGGGATGCCCCCTATAAATGCAATGCATTGTGTTAGCGGAAGGAAATAAGGGTATCGGAAGGAGGAAAGAGGGAGTAGTGTTTGTTGACATTTGTTTTGAATTTCTGAATGTCACAACTGGCAGGAAACACATTTGCTGGAAGATTATTCCACATACGAACGGTTCGGCTAAAGAACGAATTTTCTCTATAGTGCGTCGTCCGGTCAACCGGCCATTTCACAATGAACGGATGAGATACCCTGGATAGCCGTGTATTCCGACTAAATGTTCTAACGTCAGGGACCAGACGACGGATATCTTCTGAACAGATACCATTAAAATATCTATAGAATAGCGATACACAACCCACATTTCGGCGGTGCTGTAGGGAGACAATAGAGCTGGATACCCTACCATCCCCTATCATCACCACCGCTCTCCTCTGTACACGGTCCAGAAGCTTCAAAGATGTTAATGGAGCCCCTGCCCATATATGCGAGTTGTATTCCATTTTAGGCCGGATGTAGGTGGTGTAAATATTTACGAGATCAGATGGGGTGAAGTATTTCTTGCACCGCTTCAAAAAGCCTAAACACTTGAATGCTTCTTTCGACACTTCGAATATATGGCTAGCCCAGCGAGCATCACCCTGTATCTTCATGCCCAGAACATCAAGAGTGTCTGATTCGTCGATATCCACACCACCCATAGAAATTGACGACGATGTTGGATCTGGTGAACGTTTGTGTGACAACAAACAGCACTGGGTCTTTTGCGCATTAAAATCTACTCTATTCATTTGGCCCCACTCACAAATCGTCGCCAAATCGCGGTTAAGTGAGTCATTCATCATTCGCCTTTTGCCCTCGACCTCCAGAGGACCTAGCCGATGATCAAATGAGTATGAATGACATAGGTTACTGTCATCCGCAAAGGAGTAGATCGGGTTCACAGTCTGACCCAACAAGGGCGTGAATAGATCGACTCCATCGCTCCGAAAGGAACGCCATCAGGTCTCCAGTAGATCGATTTCTACGGAAGCCATACTGTCGATCATTTAGAAGGCCGTTAGACTCTAAATACTTAACAAGATGGTGGTTAACCATGCTCTCCATAACCTTTGAGAGCGCAGAACATATTGCAATTGGACGGTAATTCGCAGGATTAGTAGCCTCACCTTTCTTGGGGATCGGCTGGACATTGGCAACTTTCCAACGTGAAGGGTAAATACCAGCACGGTACGACATGTTGAAAAGATTGCGCAATGGACGAGCTAGCGTCGAAGAGCACTTACATAGGACAAGTGCTGAAATGCCATCCGGGCCCGGAGTTTTGTTTACATTGAGATCTGCAAGAACCCTTTTAACGCCACGTGTTCGAAAAAATATCTGGGGCATCGAAGTAGATACGTTTTCGATTACGGGGAGTGGTTGACTGCTGTCTGGCAAAGATGAATTCTTTGCAAATATTTCAGCCAGAAGGTTAGCTTTGTCAACCGGGTCAGTGAATATCTGGTCATCGTTAACGAGAGTTGGGATAGAAGATGAAGAATTGTCCCTTACTCTTTTAACAAATGCCCAAAAGCTCTTACTACCCCTGGGAGAAGAAAGAACTTTAGCACGAAGGCGTTGTTCGTGGAGAAGTTTTTCGCGCCTAAGCACTCTGGCACAATTGGATCTTGCCTGCTTACGTAGCAGCTCAGTAGTGGCGTTTTTATTTAAACGCCAATTTCTGAACGCTTCCTCTTTGGATCTGACAGCTTCTTTGCATGTCTGATTAAACCAACAATTCTTTGAAGGTTTATTCGAAGTAGTCTTCGATGGAATAAACGTGTTTATTCCATGAAGAATTATTTTCTCGACCATTTCAAACGAACCTTACCCTAAATCTATGATACTCTACAATTCTATTTGTGAACATATAGATTTTAGTCTACGTAGTTTTAAGTTTAAACATTTGTTAATTAATTACAACCAAAAAAAGTCATGGGTTTCTCAGCTGATTTAGACTAATTTTGGTGTTCTGAGTCCGAATATCACATTGATTTTGCTGTATCAGGTCAACTTTTTGAGATACAGCCATAGGCCTAAATGACCATTTTTCCCTGAAATGTAAGCCTTTTTATACGCTTCAATATGCTAATATTAGGGGTTTTAAGGTAACGCTCATTGTTATACTAATATTATGATAAATATGCTTATTTAATTTGATGGAGTAAATAAAAACTTAATAAATTTGCATACGTTGACTTTTATTTCTTGAGGAAAACGGAAAAAATCTTCCGGGGTTTCTCAGCAGATGATCCAAAGAAATGTTTTTTTACGAAAAATCGATTTTTAAAAATTTCTGTAGCAAAAAATCCTGACCTGATAGAACAAAACCAAGGTCATTTTCGGACTCAGGGCATCTAAATTAGTCTAATTCAGCTGGAAAACCCTAGACTTTTTAAAAAAGTCTGTTGCTCAGTGTTATATATAAATAATAATTTAAATTAATTTAAATTGTGGTTATTTGCTAGTCTGTAAAGAATTTCTGTTCATAGACTCAAGAAATGAAATGAAAATGAATCCATCTTGAGTACATGCAATTAAGTAATACCAAGGCTACACCAATTTTGATCGTAGAAAACCACAATTTCGACGTAAACGGAAACATTACTTAAAGTCACATCTGAAACATACTGGATGTCAGTGGTGATTGCAATCCTCTACAATAAATATGTAATATAATTTATTGCAATTTTTATCCCTATTACTTTTGGACAGAACTATCACACCATCACTTTAATGCAAATTGCCTTATATCGATGCAACACATTCCGAACTTGAATTGTTGAAATGCAACTCGTCCTCCATCTTCTGACATAGACAAAACGCTCTAAATTGTTAATCGATTTTTCTAAAAATGGACAACAAAACAATCGATAACATAGCACCGTAGCGAACACTCTCCGCAAGCTATAGCCATTTCCTGAATAAACCGTAAGAATATCGAATTAAAATTGCATCTCAATTTGGCAGTGCTGTTGACTACAAAAAGCAATTTATAAAAATGGCCAAAAAGACATTTAAGCCCAAAAACAAGAGACTGCAACGAAACAAACTGTTGTGCTGCTATTATCGTATAAATGCCAATAGCTTTCAGATTAGAGAGAACCCAAAGCCATGCCAAGCGAGTCATGGCAAATGTACTTAACCAATAAAGATCTCAAATTGGACAACAACAAAACAACGAAAAGCTAAAGAGGGTAATAGCTTTCAATTGAAAACAAAACGACGGAAACAATCAGCCATCCATTCGCGTCCATCTCCACCCAACATCATCTCCCGCCCTCTCCCCCGGGCAGGGTGAGTGGAATGCTGCTCGCAATTTTCGCAATGTGTGGCTGTTAACGAAAATAGTTCAATCACAGATAACAACACGACCAACACGAGCAACAACATTAGCCAAAGACTTGTAGTCCAAAAAAAAAAAACACAGAAAATACAACAAATCAATAGACAAACGAGTGAGTGTAGCTGTGTGAGTGTGAAATCCAAAACCCAACCCATACTTGAGAGAACGCTTCAATGATTCGCACTTTAGCAGAATAAACCTGAAAGAGCAACAAGAAATGAGAGAGACTGACGTACCGGCAATCATGAAATTTCAATACGATGGTGTTATAATAAATGTAGGAAATGGGCGTATTAAGTAAGTCACTTGTAGCACTCATTGAACTAAATTTCTCAATTTGATCATTTATTTGATCAGAAAACGCCAGGAAATATAACTGATTTTGAATGTAACCTTCAGTTGGCTATACAAACAAACTTTGGATCTCCCTGGAATTGGAGTCCTGTGCCCTCGAAACCACCGAACGATAGCCCTAGTTCAACATGTCCAATTCTTCGCATTCATGGCAGTTCCAATATTTTGTGAAAAATCTTTCTCTTGGAATCTACAAGCACTCAGTCAGCTGCTAGAACATTTACAGGTGTTTTAGCGTTATAAATAAACGCAGGCATTACAGCGTTTTATATTTTTTTAGCTTATACATAAATATTTCCCAGAATGCCTTGATCTGGCAGTTGTATATTTACCAGGACTTAAGACAAACTGGTAAACTTCGATGATGTTGCGTTAGTCATTTAGATATCAGTCTGCAAAAACCAAGGCAAGTCACTCAATAGTTGTGGTCCCCCTTTTAGGGTTAGGACATACATAGGTACTTCACAGAAATTCCAATCACACGGCACATATTTTCTTAAACTAAATTGCGCAGATACGTTGATTAGTTTTACTACTCTCTACTGATTGTATCTTATTGCCTTATTTTTAAGGACTTTCTAATTGTTTATTACGTGAACGGCTCTAGTTTACTTAGGGTCCACTATTACATTCATATTTGTCCGCACCACACATAACATTCCGCCCTCGTATTGTGTACCTATAAGAGCTATTAATCTGCCACATTTGCACTTCTCACACAGAACATTTTTAATGGATTCAAGTTTGGGCAAGAAACCGAATGAGAAAAATAAAAAGTCAAGAAATATTTGGGAAAACAATGAATAAAAACTCTTCGTAACCCATTCCCAACCCGCCCACTCAATAACAGTGAGAGAGTGAGTGTGAAAGAAAAACCCCAAAAGCAAAACGTTTTTCATTTAAAATGTCGTCACAAAGCAAAGAGAAACAAAAATAAAACGAACGTTTGTGTGCAAGTGTTTAAGCTTCACCAACCCCTCCAAGTATTGAAGACAAAAAGCGGAAAGACGGACAAAACAGGTCATTAGCTTGTGACCGATACAACAATTGTAGCGCAAGCGCAGAGCCAATTGCATTTAAGCAACGCCCCTTTAACTGACTCGAAAAGTGATGCCAAGTTTTCGATGCCGAGTTAAAAAACAACCACTCACTATCCAATGACTCGGGCATACAAAACACAAGAAATCGAAAACCTGTTCTGTTGTGCTAATGTAAGGTTGTTACACAGCGGGGAGACTGAGAGCGCTATTCACTTGTGCTCTCTCTCACATTGTCGAATGTGTGCTAAGGAGGGCGGAGTTTAGAGCTCAATTAACAGCAAGTGCCATTATTATCGTAGGTTAGGACCAGCTGCACTCTGTCACTTTAACGGGCAGCAGCAACGACCGCTCATCGTATTAAAAGGAAGGAAGCAGTTAAACAGGTCTAACAAGCTATTAGCTGCCGGTCTCTGTTGTTGTTGTAGTCGTTGTTCATTTAGGCTGGCCGTGTGGATCGATCGATGGTGGCGGTGGTGGTGAGCGCAATTCACTCCTGCGGAACCCAACCAACAACACAGCACATGGCTCAGCTTTATTCATTGCTAACAAGGCCTGAGCGCTGATGTGTGTGTCTGTCTGTCTCTCAGCTAATGTGTGTCTCCCTGTGTGTGTGTGTGTATGTGTGCCATGGTTTGGTTTGGTTGATGTTTTGCAACGGGGAAGTTTACATTTCAGTTAGCGTTAACACCTCAATTTGTCGAGTTCGTTTAAGCGCTTTTCATTCATAACAACCAAAATACAGAGAGAGAAAAGAAAACAAACAAACAAACGTTTAAACGGTTTTTGTGGAACAAACAAAATCACTTAAAGCGGATTAAATTAAACAACAAAGAAATAACAAAACCATTTTAATTGGACTACTCATAATTTGCCAAGATAAAACGAAGCGTTTAACACAACAAAAAGCGACGGCTTTCTACCAATAACAGATTAAAAGGCTAAAGAAAACTGTTTTAAATATAGTGTGGAAAAATCAAAGAAAATAATTAACTTTAAAGTGTTGCCAATCTAAACCTCTGACTAATTTGGGGCATTGTGTTTCTATTTGAATTGTTTTGTGATTTAACCTTCAAATTGGCTCCCTCCCATTGTTCCACAATGTCATCGCACGAAGAAGACGACCGTGATGATATCGAGGAACAGGAGATTCATGTCGATGTGGATTCCGATTCTCGACTATCCTGCGGCACTGGCTCCGATGTCGATATGGATGGAGCGAGTTGTTATGATGAATCAGAAGCTCCGCTAAGGTAGGTTTAATGTTACAAGATTGCTCCCAAACATACCTCTATGAAATGGGCGAACAAAGGATACCAGTAACTGTTCGTCAATGCGGTCGATTTGATATAAACTAAAACATTAACATGCTTCGAAATATGTCCTATAAAAAATTTAACATATTTTCAAATAATAATCGTCTATGAGGCACGTTTCCTTTGTCAAATAACTGATAGTTTTGAAGAAGTAAACTTTAGATTTTAGCCATGGTCCTTTCTAATATACATATACATATATTCATATAATATAAAATTAGAATTCAAAATTTAAATATGGCAAAACCAAAATGGCCAACACAGAAGTACAATTTATTTTTGCGCTTTTCTGATCACAGATCTACAAACAAGAACAATTGGTTGTTTTGGTAGAACCGGTTCATATTTGTTTTGTCACACTGTAACTCATGATCGAAACTAATTTCTCTGAATTGTTAAACTCATTTCAATCGGCATCACCTTTCGACTTTTTGTATGAAACATTCAAATTTCGTATAAAATTACATTTGTTAAACCAACGATTCTGAAACGATGGATGCTTCTACAATATCACATGGACAACAAAGGTCTGATTTATTTTAAAGGACCGTTCCTATTTTCAAATCTAACATAACATCGTGCAATTATCCCCCGCGGCTTCACTGAGTGGCGTGAATCAATATATCCAATTTTTAATGACTCTGGCGTACAAATTGGGCTAAATTTTACCGAGGGCATGAGTTATATGGAATTGGAGAGCTCATAGACCTGTGATTTAGGAAAAAAATTTAAAGGGATCAAATCACACGACCTTAGTGGCCTTTACGCGTGAGTTGACCATGCCCTGAAATCCCTCATGCGGAATGTCCAATGTGGCATGAGCTGGTTGGCTCATAGCGCCGCCCCATTGAAACAATATCAGAATTCGCGGCGATTCGTTTCTGGTTCGGGTTTAACAATGATTTTTAGGTACTCTTGAAACGTAGTTCCGGTTTGGTTTAGTGGTTAAAAATTAGTTCATAAATCATAGGAAAAAATTTGTTTTTGATGTAATTAATTTTTATTAAAAACAAAAAATGTAATTTAATCTAAGGTATGCTCGTTTAAAAGAAATTTGTGTCGAATGAACTGAAAAATCATATTTATGATTGGGTAATCATCGACATATAGGGCTCGTTGTTGACGGTGATTGCTTGGTCAATGTCATTCTCAACGAAATATGGACCGATATCGCCGCTAGCCTAAATTCCACATAAAACATTGAGTTTTTGGGGATCTTTTTTCTCATGTAGATTGGTATCTTTGCTAATTCGACAATTTCGTTTGTTGACGTACTGATTCATAAAGAAAGGGGCTCATCGTTGAACAGAACAGAACAGAACACGAACAGAACACACAATTTTATAGTTTCCAAGTGTTGCCCTTCAACTGAACTACAGGGGAAAATATGAGACAAAATACAAGTTAAGGCTTTAATTGGAATTTTAAAAGTCACAATGAAAAACAGTTACCGTTTTGAGACCGGTTAACTTATGTTGGTCGTTGGTTGGATTTCCGTCAAAACGGTGTTGGCGATTCGGCATATTGGGGGACCCAAAATAAATAAATAGTTTCTATACAGTACTTCAGTCGATTAGTAGACTCTGGACATCTCATTTGTATAATTACAAGTTATACATATGTAAATTAAAGAGGTCATGAAGAAGTTGGTCTTTTATGAAACAACTCCCAACATTTTCGTCTGTCGCAATTAATCGATCCACAATTCTCAGTTCTGGGTTATGGGAAACATATTTTAGAAATTTTTTGTTCTAACAAAAAAAAATTTAATAGAAATATAATCAGAAGATCTGTGAGAAGATTTCATATTGGTAGACGGTTTATAATTTTTTTCACAACGTCAACAAATATATTTCTCCATTTATTGATCGTTTAAGTTAACACTCCTGAGCTACTTTTGTTTAAATGATTTTTTTGTATCAGATGTCCACAAAATGCCATTTTAGAAATAAATACATACATTGAGTGCTGACATCTCAGAGCGTTCAGCTTCCTTTCATAATTACAAGTATAGAGTGCGTTTAAAGACAACTTTTCTCAATAGCCAGTTTTTTTTCTGACAGTCTTCTAGAATTCATTCTTCTAGATCATATTTAAAGTAATAGTTACTAGATGTATTTGTATCGTAGAAAGCTATCGTATAAATTGTGTCGCCTATACATCGGACCAGACGAACAGTTGCCAAGTTTTACTTGTAAAAGACGCTATACTGATACTTTTCGTATCGATTAATTTCGACACTTAAGATTGGAAATTTTTGTTGTACGATTTTCCGACGAACTGGTTCGGGCTTGTTTGGAGTTGTTCCATAAAAGACCAACAATTCTATTTGGTCGGGCTTTGTTAGCAGAATATTTGTAAAACCACAGTTTTATTTGTTTTAAAATCATAATCATCGTTTAACTTGTACTAATCAGTTTAACTATTATCAATAATGCCTTTTTCACAAAAACATGTAGTAACACATTTGGGGAAGTGTATTCAAATGAATAAGAATAGTGGAAAAATGCAGTCACGATTTACAACTTTAAGTTGTAAACAATTGCATCTTGTTGTCTGATTTGAAAACAATTCCCTACATTCCAGAATATTGATGCAAATATTTGTTAATTAATTATAATTTAAATTTATTTAAGTTGTTGTTATTTGCTAGTCTGTAAGGAATTTCTGCCCATAGATTCAATAGATGAAACACCACAATCTTCTTTTTATAATTGAGCAATGAGATTCAATCGAGTGTTTTAATCTTCTACAGACAATTGTCATTGACATCATTCTTTCGGTTTTCCATTAATTGTTGGCCACCATTGCAAAACCAAGTGTGATCTTGAATTCCACATTTGTGCGAGATCACTTTGCGATCGAAAATAAGAAGAAAAAACTACGACAACACCTCAGCATTCAAAATGTCCCAAAACATGCGTTAAAAGCAGTCCGTTTCATTTTTTATTTTTTTTGTTGTTATTATTATTATTCATAAAACAATAAATCAAAAAAAGCTTTTAGAGTTAAACGTGACCAAAATCAAAACAAACCAAACCAAGAAAAAAAATAACAAATGCCCGTACATTGAGTTCAATAAATATTGCGTGTTGTTTTCCCTTGAATCGCCGCCGCACCGCAACGGCACGAAACGTGAGAGAGCGCCGCGATAGCAAAACACAAATCGGACAAAATAAATTCACTCGAATGAAATGAATACGAGCGTTTTTATGTTTTCATTTAAAAAATTAATGAGTTCTACAAGAACTGTCACAGATAACACCGCAGCAACAACGACGACAAATCCATACAATTTCATTACGTCTGTCCATGTGTCCAGGCGTCCGTCTCCCAGTGTTTTCTCTTCGCTTGGTATGAGCAGCGTGTCTGGCTGACATGAACATGTTAAGAAAAACAAATTATTAATTAAGTTTAATACATTTATGTAAAGCAACAATAACAAAACAAATACATATTACTACACTACACTACACTTATAAATGGACGGACATTAGCATTTGCAGCGACTGTGCTGCGATTGAAGAAAACATAATAAATTAAACAAAACAAAAATGTCATTTGGTATATTGAAGTGATGATAATTTTGAAAATAAAATTTCCTCTATTAGTAGATGAACAACATTTCATTAATCAGAATCTTCTATACAAATTCAATCAACATTGTAGCAGTCGAGAAGAAAACTTTTCTAAAGTATGAAGTCTATGTTAGGATCTTTACTAGAGTAGCCAAAGAATTTAGGCTGATCAGGTCCTATCGGTGATCTTTATAGAAATACAAATGGAGTCGTTCAGCCTCAATAACTCAGTATATGTGTCCTATTGGTTGTAAAATAACTGGGGATATCCTAGCCACTAGCGATCACGATTGCTCAGCACTGCTCCTTCGCTAAAACTAAAGACTTCAGTTATGTTTAACATCTAAACTACGAGTTTACTTTTGTCATTCCACTTAAAGAAACACACCAGCAAGAATAAACCCAAGTAGCTTAGACTCAGGGACTCAACATTTTATATGGACAGGTAAAACAACGCCAAGGATTCCGGAGACTGAGCGTTTTGCTCCAACTCCAACTTTTTAATCAGTCGCTACGGTTTGTCATTACATCTCTGTAAGTACGTTTGATTTGATCGATGAAGGAACAGTCGGATAACTTCCCGTAAATCAGCCGTTATTTTGATACTCACTGACCCGAATAGATAATTCCGTTTTAGAGAATTTTTACAATGCTCAGGGATTACACTCGAACTCGCCGGTATTTACCGTGGAAACGGCCGCTGAACACTTTTCAATATTCTTACCAGGACACGAACCTGGGTTGGCTGTGTGATAGTCCCATATACAATCACTCACTACTACAATTGTGTAGAATCTCTAAAGTCGCCTGTCGCCGAGGCTTCAATTGTGTTTCACCTTTACTGTACGAATTTCCTGTTGCTGTAGCAGAGTTGTGTGTCCGTGTTTCTTGTAGTCATTCCCCAGAGGCACACCCTTTACCCAGCATATGTTCTATTGCTAGTTTGTTCGTCACGTTGTTTGCAAAGTTTATAGATGACATAAACCCACGCAACTCACGACAATATTGATAAAAAAAAAATGAAATAAAAAAGAGCATTGCAAACAAATGTGAATAACAAAACAAGTCGTCGTTAAAGTTGGTCGCTGAGTCGCTCGGTCGCATGCGTTCTGTTGACAGGAGAGTACTGCGAAATATTGCATTGAACATGGAACAGCAGCACCACTGAAGCTGTTGGCGATCGCAATTGCTCAACACTGGTAGCACTGGAAAAACGCCATAAAAAGATTTATGTTTCATATCCAATTGAGACATTTGCGTGACCATTGATGGATTAAATGTGTTGTGGCCGTTTTTATTTTTATTTCTGTTTCTTTTTTTGTTTTTCTTTGAAAGATTTGAATTAAATGTTTGCCTGAAGGTTACTTGAAATAGTGAGTGAGTAATAAAGAAAATACATACATACATATGTACATAATAATAACAATAAAAAAATAAAGCATGAACAATCAACGCGAACAAAATGCTGTATGGCAACTACACAACACTGCGTGTTTCAGTACAACGCTGTAGTCCATTGATGTTTGACATTTTTAATGAATTGAAATGGTGTTTATGAACTCATAAATTTTGTAGTCATCATTAAAATAAAAAGATGTTTTAAAACTCGTAGAATAAAATTAAAATAGTTTAAATGGCAATAAAATCAAAGACAAATTGGTTGTTGTTCTTCCGGCCAGACACGGTCCAGTAAATTAATTCACATGGCCACAGGGTACCCTCAGATAATGCAGATACTTAAAATTTTTACAGCGAACAGATACGTCCAATTTACAAAATAATATGACAGAAGAATTTTTTTGTCGGGGCGAGTTCTTCAGACATATTACATGCACCTGTCAGTCTATTTTTTGTTTTCTGTTCTTAAACAGAACTACTCCAAAAAGAAGCGCATATTGAAGTTTGTCAAACTTATCATAGGTAACAATTTTTAAATAGGATTTAAATATATTTTGTTGATTTTCCTCTATAGTAATGATTTTGATTTCTCCTACATTTTCGCATTTTGTGTAAACTGCTTATGTTGAACAAACATTGGCCTAAACACTCAGCTTCCACACCGTCTGCTATTCAAAAAAACTAATAATGCCAAAAAAGCCTCGGATTGAAAATATGTCGTTAAATTATTCAGAAACTAAACATATTTCATGTGGTTTAAATTAGTCACTTTGCCATTAAAACCGTATCTCGATTCATAACGAGTTTTCCTAGAGATTGCTTTCTACGAGTTACTACAGGCAAGGTCTCATCCAATGAACATATCGCACCCTAAATACAAAACGGGTCACAACTTACAATTTTCCAGAAATTACTTTTTTCCATAACTTAACTTCTTTAACTGGAAAAACTCAGTTCTGTCTATTTTCATGTTAATTGCGTTGCTTCTGCACGAAGAACTGAAGAGAATTATTAGTTTCGTTAATGCGTTCGAATTTTGAGTTGTGACCCCTTTTTATTTAGGGTGCAATATGTGAAGTGTAGGGGAGCTACAAGGTTTAGTTCTCTCTCTCTCTATCACAGTTTCTCTCTGACTAACTCAACCGTGATTCAGGAACTTAGTTTTTTTTCTGGACCGGAATAAGAAATATTTCACCCTATCCGATTTCGTAAATATATCCATCACCTAGATCCAATCAAAAGTGGAATATAAATCCATTAAATGGTCCGCCATACAATGTTTTTTTTTTCAACTAGTCCTTGTTTCGTTTTCGTTATCGGGCCATGTTGAACGAATTTTTGTTTACAAAAATTTAAGAGAATTTTTTTACATAATTTTCAAAAAAAAAATTATTTGGCGGACCCTGTATATAGGCAGGGGCTCCAAATAAATCATTGCCGCTTCTAAACCGTGTACAGACGAGAACAGTGGTAATGACTGAGGATATTAGAGTATCCACCTATATTGTCTCCATTCAGCATCGCCAGAACATGGATTGTATATCGCATTTCTATAGATATTTTTTAATGGAATTTGCTCATTAGAGCTCATTAGTCCCTGTTTTTAGCCGGGATACGCGGCTATCTATGAACTCCGTTCATTGTCAAATGTGTAGTTGCCGGATGGCGTAGTAGAGAGAAAATTCTGTCTTCAGCCCCCATTGGTGTATTTGTGCAGCAGGTATCCTTACTGCCAGCTGTGACATTCTCAAATTCAAGACAAATGTCACCAAATACTATTCCTCTTACCACCGTTCAATACCTAAAAGTTCCAATCGCCGTGCATTTAGCCACATCTCTTATTTGAGATACCGCTTGTTTCCGAGCGCACCTATTAAACTCGTACAACTCGCATTATCGCAGTACTACCTGTACCGACGACGTTGGCTACACACCCAAACAACATTTAAAATGTTAATTATTTCGTCTACAACACCCATACATTACCAAACATCGTAATGCGATGGACATCATTGACTGCATCTTAACAAGATGTTGATCGGACGATAATCTTTGAAAACCGATTGACACCTTTCATTTGTAACAGATTTTTATCGATTGTATTGGATTTTGGTATCTGTGGAACACTTGTACGCCACGGAATCGACAACAATGTTACAAAGTTGTACGTACATACCCCCACTCACACAGGCATACCTACGTCCGTCCAACCATACAGAGTATGGTGTAGATGTATTTGAATCTTCTACGAGATTGTCAACGATTGCTGGTCATGTCTTGGGTTTTGTCGACTAACAAATAATTTTGTGATTTTATGATTATTTGGATGTCGGTCACATCAGCCAGATTCAGTCATGTCATAGTGTTAGTTTCTTTTTACAAATACATATATGTGTGTGTGTGTATTAGGCACACACAACTTTTGGAAGTTAATTTGAAAACATCAATTTGCCATTAAAGCCATCGAATTTGACATTTTCGGTACATAGTCATTTCTTTTGCTCTTTATGACTATTTTTTCTCAGTCATATATTTATAATTATTGTAAATAATTGTTGTTATTTAATTGATGCGTTTTTTTTTTTTTTTTGTTGGGATGCTTCGAATGTTGTCGGTCGATGATAAACGCTAGCGTTTGTGTGTGTGTTTTGAGGTTTCGAAAGGTGTCAGTGGTATTAATTAAATTAAATTGCATTTTGAAATGTTGTTGAACGACTTGTTAAAGTCTTTATAACAGCAATTTGAATTTAATTTAAAATTCTTCCATAAAATTCCAAAAAAAAAAATGTTATTAACCACAGTGACAAACGGGACACAATTAAAGGCAACAATGTTGCCAATTTGTGTGAACCGGAATTCCAATTTAAAAATATCCAATAAACAATGTAATAATCATTAGTGTAATTATGGGATTTATTTTTATATGTAAATTCAATGGCAATCATCGCTCCGTTTTGTCCTCGGACCTAAACCCAGAATATACATTTAGTCGCTATTATAAGTCAGAAATGTAATTGTTTCATTGGATCAGTGAGATAAAGTCATTGGATAAATGCAAATATTCCATTGCTTGAAATCCAGTGACATAAATGAATAACTGAATATTAATTAGTTCGATCACTCAAAGAATCCAAACATTTTTCGGAAATAATAAAAAGAAACTACGAAGAACGAAATGCCCAGTATGTATCCAACGAGCGTACAATCCTACAGAACTAGTGACTGTTTTCAATGTTAATTTATCCATGTGATAATTACGCTGTACAACACAAAAAAAAATTACAAGGTCCGACCTATAAATTTTGATAGAGGAGACAAAAAAAAAGACACGTGTATCGGCGTTTTCAAAGTTTACATCTGGGTGTCATTTTGGGGGGAGGTAAAGTTTCCCCCAAATGCAAATTTTGTATTGTCAATCGGCATAGAAAATCGAGTAAAGCTTACGTTTAAAGTATAAGGTGTGTTCAGCAAATTTATGCCAAATGTTGCGGAGAACAATTTTGTAGAATATGTTAACCCTCTAACTCCTCAAGGCATGGGTCTTTTTTGTCCTTCTTTTAAAAAAGAGCAAAAAACACCATTAAAACAGGTATTTACGGGGTTAAAATGTTCCGCAAAAATATTCGCCGTGAAATTTTACTATAAGTCCCTAAACACACCAAAACGGAAAATTCAACCAGAAAGTCAGAAATAAGACACAACACTAGAGAGCTTAGGGTTAATTTTGCATTTATTAAAAATTTTATGTTTAGCGTTTGTTTTATTTCGGTCTTATGATTTTATCAAATGAACAGGATATTGTCCGGCTCTAGACCTCTTGCCTCTATAAATAGAAGACAAGTTTTTTACAAAATGGCAAGTGGAATGTATTTCCCTGGCTGCCCACTGCTTTTATCGCGATTTCGGGTCCATGACGACCTTCATCAGAAAGCTTGGCTGCAATTGTTAGAGTGAAACTTGAACTCTATAAGACAAGGCTCCCACCAATATCTACAGATGGCACTCAACGCAGTGTTTCCGTAGAGGTGGTACAAGTGGAATAGCAAATTGGGATAGGAAGTATTCATTAATTACAT
The DNA here is from genome assembly GCA_958296145.1 of Hydrotaea cyrtoneurina. NCBI lineage: Eukaryota > Metazoa > Arthropoda > Insecta > Diptera > Muscidae > Hydrotaea > Hydrotaea cyrtoneurina. Next base: position 147,756,037 of record OY282512.1, on the reverse strand, counting down.
TTTCTTTTAGCTCTAGGCAATTCCACTTCATTATCATACAATGTCCAGCATATTTCAGCGATAAGTGAATGAACGTTTTTGCCTTTATAGCGTTCTTCAATGGGTGCGCATTAGGGTGGAGTGAAAACATGCTTTTTTTTTAATTTGAAAAAGTTAACCTCGGAAAGAGATGTAGTCTGGGGTCCTAATGAGGGGAAAAATAAAGAAAAAAATTTAAAAAAAATTTTGGGGGTCGCGCCACTCCCTCGAAATTTGGAAATTATTGCTATTTTGGCGTTGATTTTAGAAAATTAACGACTTAATTTATTCGAAATTTAAAAGTTTGAGCTTGTTCAGTGCCCAAACAAAAGTATTTGAGGCAACTATGAGGATAATCGACTAATATTTGTAGCTTTGGTGGCGATTTCATTGTTCAGTCAATTTTCTGAAGAAGGGACGATTTGACTTATTTTACTTTTTGAAATTTTTGAAATTTGTCTCCTCTATCAAAATTTATAGATCGGATCTTGTAATTTTGGAAAAAATTTGATTTTGTTGTACAGTGTTATTCACATATGCAATGTTAAATTCTCAATGTCAAAAATATTCACAAAGTGTCACCCAAATATTTAATAAATAATAGTGATATCCCAAAGATGGCATACCGATTTTTGCAAGTGTTCCCCTTATGTGCTGGTATCACATATAATGATATAATTTGATTGAATGTTATACACATTCGAAATGCTAAAAGTAATTCCCATTCGATTAAGATAAATGCTAAAACTTATCAAATGTATGAAAAACTATTAACAATTGTTCCATCTACCATTTCCAGTGAATCTCAATCCGAACAGACCCGTTCCTCGTCCAGTGAAAATCTGCCCTTTAGCATATCACGCCTGCTCTCCAAGCCGTTCGAGCACAACAATAACAACCATCACCTCCACCATCATCACCATAGTATCAATAATCTTAGCAGCAACAACAACAACAACAATGGCAGCAATAAATCCAGCAGTAGCGAACAGGATCTACAGAATGAACACGATCTGGCGGCCTACAAATTAGCCACGAGTTTAGCTTCATCCACATACGGCGGAGCTACCGCACTTTACACATATCCCCATCTGTATCCCTCGGCGGCGGCAGCAGCTGCTGGTCATGTATTGAGAGTACCACCTCAACGGACACCGTTAACATGGGCCCTACCGCCACTGCATCATGCGGCGTTGGCCCACCAAGCCGTCAAGGACAGACTAGCAGGTGAGTTAACTGAATGAAGTTGCAGACTAACTAACTAAGGTCCCGGGTGACGCTGATCAAAGAATTTGCGTTCACTTACTTTTGATGAGCATAATTTAACGAGGCACTAATGTGTCTTAATGTTGGACCAACAGGCATCAGCGCCACATTCTGCTCCATGGGTGGGAAGAGGTTTGGTTAATTTGCGTTGCCAATACCCAAAAACAACAGACCCATTGTTGTTTGTTATAAAATTGGCCATAAAAAAAAATTAAGTAGCCAACTACACATACACACATACATGCGTCCCCAACAGCGAAACAGAGCCAAGCAGAAAAACTGTCTTATTAAATTTAATTATTTTCTGGTAGTTTGGCATAAAATTAAACAAACCATTATTGCCGCCATCCATCTCTGGAGTTTTGTTTTTTTCTTTTTTTTTTGGACAAGATAAGAAGGTGAAAAAGCGATAAAAGCATTTTAACCAAATTGAAGCTGTTTTAGTTTTGAAACGTAAGCTTCGCGGGCTACGCTATTTCGGTTCGGGACCAAGATGTTGAGTTTGTTTTTTATTTAAATTGTAATTAAGTTAATGGAAACGAAAGGATGTATTTTGGTCTTTAATGAAATGTTAATTGTTTTCGAACACAAAACAGAGAATCGAATGTATATTATTTATGTTAGAGGGGAAAGGGGTTTTTTTAATAAATCATTTATGACGTCCATGTGGATTATGAGCATAACCATTGACGGCGTACTCCTCCAGGCCACAGGTGGCCAAGAGAATATTCAGTTGAGCTTTTTCCTTCAGCTAAGGTTCATGCATTTTGATGAACTAATTAAAAACTAACTAATAAGTTATGAACCCAGACGTAAGAGCGATAAAGCGATGAAAAAGAAACTATGCCGGCAAAAGATTTTCCATGAAATAAGTTCATTTCCCCAGTCAGACAGCATTGCTGCCGTTTAAAATTCCCCCCTCAATTTAATTACGTTAATGTGACAGAGACATTAAAAAGCCGAGAGACGAGTGCGCCGCACAAAAATGAGATAAATTAGATAGACGAGTTGGCTGAAGGTAACTCCATGGCAGCTGCTGCTGTTCGGTTTGTTTTTTTTTTTTTGGTTGGTTTGTAGCATCTGCTGCCGAGCGAGCGTAACTACTTTCAAAGAAATCACGTGCAACGTGTGCCACAAACAACATTAACATCATCAACTGTTCCAGACGTACGTACACCATACATGCAGACATACTTGCTTGCAACACGAGAGTAACTGCTACAGCAAAACATACGGGGCTACTGGTATTTGCCACATTCTACATCTCGAAGCGGCCAGCAATATTGTTGGCCAATTGCCATGGGCGGATAGACAGTAGGACCGTAAATACCAAACGAACACCATTTACTTGGGCTTGGTACTGTGATGGCCTCGGTGCCTGCTCTAAAATGAAAGCTAAGGAACAAAGCGATGTGTTGCAGTGGCAGTGGAAAACACACACAAATGAAAAAAAAAAATGAAACAAAACACCAGCCACATGATTGCCACATAGCACGCACTCAATAAAAACACCAGAATACAACAACGCCGAAGCAGGGGCTAAGGAGCATTTTCTTTTGTTTTTAAGGAACACCAACCGATATGCCACCACTTTGTGGCAAACGTTGCAGAAGCCTCATTCAAACTAGAGAAGGTTGGTATGATAAGGCCAACTGGAATGGTTAACAAAGGGATGAATTCTTTTAACACACACATGACAAGTGCCACTGGCGGATTGTGTCATAGGAAAGGAAAACATTCTACATACAAAGAGAATATGCTTCTCAGTTATCAACTCGTGGGGACTGTGAGAATATTTAATTCTGTTCTCCACGTGTCTGTGACCCCAAATGACTAAAAGTCTTAAGAGAAGGTTCGTTTGGAATTGGAGATCAACAAATTAAAATCGCCGGCGTTTCCGATGAAAAATCACCACTGAAAAATGTTGGCTGTTCTTATCCGGATTTAAACGTATTACGTTCCATAGATAGGTTACGCATATATGTGCCCACCTTGAGACACGCATCTCCTTATTTATGGAACGTATAAGTCGTCTCTATTAATATTACGTATATAAGTCGTCAATTGTAGAGACGCTATAAATATTCCGTATACGTTTACATTTTAAAACTTCAGACATCTATTGGGTGTGTGCGCTCTCTCTAATATTCAGGCCATACTTAATTTATAATCTCTGGAGATTCCTCTTAAATGCATCGGTTTGCTTGTTGCCTAGAGATCGGACAGATGTCATAGCTTGCTCAGCACCTACTTACCGACATTTATGAAATACGATTGATTGTAGAGACAGTGGGATATACCTGTCTATCCACGCTCTGTCGTGCCATGTGAGGAGACTTTCTCGCTTATCACAAATTTGCTAAAATAAACTGCATGAGTCATGAAGTTATATGGAATTGGAATATTCAACTTTTGGAAAGATTGTGTGAGAACTACAGATCTCTATATGTTGTATCAGTAACGTAGATATCTATATCGTATATATACGTCGTAGATCTAAATGCCTTAGAATTCTTTGCGTAGACCTCTATGTTCGTACATATCAACGCTTTACACCTCTCTGTAATATAGCCCTTCTCGCATATCAATATGTCGTAGATAAATATATTGTAGATCTCTATCTGCTCTAGTTATTGTTTGGAACCGCCATTAATTGCCTGGCTTATTACGCCTAACTCGTCCGCGTAAAACGTATCTCAAAAGTAACAACCAATTTTGAAAAAATGCAAAAAATGTAAACTTATTAAAATTACTGTGGAAAGTCTGGCTACAGTTCGGGTATTTATTTGCCTCTTTCATGGTTGGTCCACAGACACGCACACATACAAACACATACACTTGGTAGACATGGCCAAGACGACTTGTTGGCTAATAAGTATGATCAGAGAAGTCTTTTAAGCCAACAAGCATATCGGCATATCATGCGCAACTGCGAGAACAGTAAAACAAACAGCAACAACAACAACAACTGAAATTAAAATCCCTGAGTGTTGGTGGCTGATCATCTCAAAGGATCTTTGAGGGAAAATCCTGTGCCCCAGTTGTTGTTATTGTTGTCATTGCCGATGACGGCGACGACGACGACAATGTTCGACTAAAGTAGGAAAACATGTTTGCTTTCAAAGCACAATCTCACCTCACCTTTATTTTAAAGCCGAATGATACTCAAAACCGCCCAGAAGTGTTACATGTTCATGTTCGGCACGTTTCGAAGCGTTTCGGTGTGCAACCTGTATGTCCTTCTCCCCCTCGCTCTCTCATGGCTCAGCTGTAAAATGGAAAATTTGCATAATATGTGTATGTTGATTTGAGGACTGGTTGATTTTCATATCGCCTTCGGTGGGATTTCAGCCCAAGGTAACAATATTAAGAAGATGAATGAGTGTGCCTCAGCAAGTGGATGCTAATTTATAATGACCGACCGAATAGTGGAGGAGTAACACAAATTTGAATATAAATAATTTGACTGTCATATTATTTATAAAACGTATTCGGAACATACTCGAGAATATTTTAATAAATGGCCACTGAGTGACTTGGGTGGGAGTTACCAGCAAGGGCGTGGTTAACGTAACTGTAGAAGTTACCATAAAATCAGGAAAATTCGCCTGTCTGTTAATAACATAAATCTGTTTTGGCCAAATCGTTGTGTAATTACTCAGAAAAAAAGTAGACCGCATTTTAAATACAAAACTCACAGATCAGTGAGTAATTTAAACAAACATTTTTCGAATTACATAAAATTATTACTATTACTGATTTGTTCGTTCGTTACAAATTCATTAAATTTAATGCGAAATAAAATGGATTTGTAACAGTAATAAGATCTTATTTTTTTGTGATTGTATTCTATAAGACGATATGTAAAATATATCTGAAAACCAGAATTAAATAATGTCTGAAACCCAATTATAACGCTTTCAATATTGACGATTTTCAACGAACGAACAAATTCGTTTTATGGAAACCGACAGGAAATTCAATTACAAACAATGATGGATTTTGGGAAATATCGTTTAATGTTATTTTAAAATTGTTCGTCTCTTATTGGCTGTGGTGTATTACACAGATAAATTAATTTGATTACAAAATGATACGATCAATTAAAATGGTCAACACATTTTTTTTATTGCAGCGCATTCGTTGTCATATATCAAAAATAAGAACTTTCTATATTTCATTAACGTTTTAATTGTTTCAATTAATTTCTCAATCACAATTTGGAAACAATTTACAATTTCCCGAAAAGCAATTGTGTCTGAGGACTCACATACAATTCCACAACTCGGAGTTAATTGAAGTCACACCGAACTTCTTCGGCCATCGACTCTTTAATTTGTTGCTTTATAAGTTTCAATAGCTGACCGCATATGATTTATTTAAATGACAATGTTTTTTGCTTGCCAATACAGGAGAGTGTACACCCAACCCGACATACAGAAATAAACACACGCATGTCAGTTTATGACCCCCACGATGGCCAAGATAAATGGACGACTTATCGAGCCTATCAGCAGCACCACCAGCCAAGGAAGCAACCAACCACAGTTAATCCCCTACGGTCTTTAAAATCCCCAATAACCAGTGAATTCGTTAAAATGATTTGAATTAAATCACCAAATGGATGAGTAAAAAAAAATTCATCATCAGCTTCCTTTCTGGTTGGAGGCTTAACCGAAAAGTATCAAACATTTTTGCCGCATTGCCAGCCACTTGTCCTGAGGCTCAAACGCACTGACAGTAAGTGTCGGCACCCGGACTCATGCTCAGTCGACGGACTCGATTCGAATCGATTCCATTCGATTGGAAATTTGCATAAGGTCTGCTGCTGCTGTTTGAGGTGGTTGTTGTTTTTGCAACTCTACTATTTTAATGATGTGATTAACATGACTTTTTAATTTTCAACCTGTATACCGAATTAATTACCATCCGGGCGGTCTGCCCCATCCCCACTAGATGACATTTTGCTGGGCTTTTGATGCTGACGCTCGGATGCCGTGACTGTGGCGAATTTATCATTGGCGAATGGACAAACGGACGGACGGACAGAATGACGACAAATATGTCAATGAGTTAATGCTTATGTTTAGGAGCTTTTAATTTCAGTTTATTAAATGTGTTTGAAACCAACACCAAACCAACTGTTCCCCCAACACAGAGTTCGTCTGTCAAAACATACTGGCTGGCACTGGGCTCGAGTCACAATCGCTGAAGAGGAAGAGGAAGAACACGAAGAACGTTAATGGCATTTCACAAATGTTGGCTGGAATTGAGTGGGTCCCCGAGACGAGAGAGGAAATGCTGGCGGTGTGTTGCCGCGGCAGTTGTCATTTAAGGGTTTTGGCCTTATCTTCCAATAATTTTGGGATTTCTTAACATTTTGTATAGTCTATGGCCAGGTTGTGCGTGTGTTTTATTTGTTTTTGCTGTGCATTCACTTTGAATTTGTTGGGTTGTTTTCTTGCTTTTTTTTGTTGTTGATAAGGTGGCGCCTTGGCGCTTTTTCCGCTGCTGTAGCTGCATTAGCTTCCATAAACCATAAAGCATCTTTTGTCGAAAATGATTTATGAGTTATTTCGCTTTTCTTGTGTCTTATGGTCGTCCGGCTATCATTGATCGTAGGTGGTGGTTATGATGTTTTTTTCTTTGTTGTTGTATTGGTTGAACACTTTTTTGTGAAGGTGGAAATTTGAACGGAAGTTGCTGTTAGATTGGTCGAAATACTAAATGGATTTCCATTTAAATCTCTTTTCCCCCCATACGGTAATGTTGTTTGTTAGACATGTTCAATAATGCTAATGGCGTCATGTATGAGAAAGTTTCGGTGTTTATTGTAACGAGGGGTTGATTTAAAAAACGCGTAATTTGAGGGAAGTTTTGTTGATGAATATCGATCTTATACACTAAGATTTCTTTGGAGTGAATGTAGTTTTTTAGTGTTGTTCCAAGTCAGAGCTCGAATTCACTAGGCTATTTCAGGCTAACCGGGAACCATTATGATATGAAAGAAACCTCTTCACCCCGGAAAACAAATCAAAAAATGTATTTCCATAAATTCCCCTTTGAAAGTCGTGACGCTGGAACTCACTGATCTTATCGATTTTTAGGTCTCCATTGATTGATCCTTAAATTCACACAGAGCTAGTTTTGTAACAAATACTTTTCTATTGAAAATTTCGGAAAACTGCAATTTTAATTTTGAATTTTATTACTATTTTGTAATTAAAAGCCGGTACGTGTCTTGCTGGGGAGTTGTGTCCATACAACATGCTTCGAATTATCGTTTATCCTTGAAGGAAAAGAAATTAAAATCATGGCACTTGTCGACCTTAAGAAAGTGTAAAATTAAGTGTTATTCGAAGATCGCGAAGTGAGTATTCTTAATTCAATGAGTAAAATGAGATCATCTTCGTAGATAAATGCCATATATTTCTGACAGCCAGAATGACCAGTAAATTTATGGATACATGGCTGTTGGTGCGACCATTTAATATTGCGTCCGTCTACAGTTCATTTAAAGCTTTCACTCAAACATAATTGTAGTGGCAATTATATCGCAATCTCCCACAACCTATTTTTATATATGTACGAGTTTCGACTGAAATCGATTTAGCTTCTAATCCGTATGGGACCAGTTTTGTTTTTATTTGCAATAGAGTAATTCTCAATATTTTTATATTCTAGAAAATGTGTGGAAAACACACAAACAACCTAACATCCAATATTGTAATTCGATATTTTTTGATATTTAACATCAACCAATATTCGAATCTATTTTTATGTATTCACATAACTTAAAAACAAACCATCTTCCTCGCATCCGTAATTGGTATTTTAATATTTAATGTCATTTCTTATTTAACTTAACCCGTTCCGTGAGTGAAAACAAGTGTTAAACTGGCAAATCATGTTGTTTATTGAGGCTTGCCCAAACGTTCATCAATAATTCAATGCAGCCCCACAGAAATGTATAAAAATCAATATCATTCGCATACATACGTTTATGGCACGGAGCTATTGAAAAAGGGGCGGAGGGCATATGTAAAATATCAATTTCAATATAAAAATCCATTTAACGCTGCCGCAAAAAAACAGACAACAATTGGCTTTGAAAAAGGGTTTACATTCCTTCGCTTGCTTCCCGTACATCCCGTATTTTACGGTTGAATATTAAACTTTTAAGCTTGAAATGCGTATGAGTATCTCTTTGGGGTTTTTCGGGAAAAACCACATATGATGATAATGTACGTAACGGTTTTAGGGATTTTACAAACGCTTTACATTTTCATACTCGGAGAAGATTGTTTCCGAGAAAACAGCAGGTTCGGCATGGACATAATTTCTTGTAAAATATTCCAAAGGGATGTTTTACGACGTTCAAAGAAAATGGTGGTGCTCTGCTGTGCCGCCGAAGAAACGTGCCACCATCATCCCCAGCGTTCGCCGTAACAGACTGAGGTTATAAACCATAAGCCAAGTAATGGAAAAAGCTTTTAACATGAATAATAAATATGAAATGTTTATGCCAAAAATATTCGTAAAGAGTAAAACGCAAAGGCACGGAACATTCACCTGCAAGTTGAGGACTTGTATTTGGTAGCTGGCAGGGCAGTGTAAAGTGTGCTGGGTTTTGTTTTATCTCTCTCTCTCTCTCTCTCTGTCGAAGAATAAGAAATGAAGAATAGCTGTTCAACTTCCAAAGAAATCAAAAAATATTAACTTTTAAAAAGTTATGCTTGAACATGTGATGTTTATTTTTCTTCAACTCAACTTTAATCATTCCTTCCTGCTTCGCGTTAAATATGTTATTTTTATAATAAACAAAGGAGACGAAACTAATTTTTAAAAGGTTTTCAAAACACAACTGAAATGCTTCATTATCACTATCGCAGTTTCCATTCACTTTGTGTTTTTACAACGCTTTCATAATTAATTGTTCGATGTCAACGTATCGTTTAAGCAGTCAGTCTTCAGACACAGAAAACCCAGACCACAACCGAAAACGAAATTGACTCGCCACTAAAAGCCTCAATGAACCAAAAAAAACCCCCACCAAAGAAACCAACAACAACACTGTTAACAAGACAACAAAATATGGGCACCAAAACGAACGACAAACTCTACCATCGTCATCATCGGCGGCTGCAGCAGCAGCAACAACGGTCATAATGAACATTTCCGCGGAGGCGCCAATTATTGTACTTCGACGAAGCTATTAAGATAAGCTGGCGACAAAACACTACCCCCATCCACGAGGACCACGAAACCCAACAGAAACTGGCCGGAGGAGCGTTGTGTTAAGGGTGGGGGGGGAGGTGTTACCTAAAGGAGACACCATTGCAGAAGACGAATATTATTTCGTCTGAAGGTTTTTGTTTTTATGTAAATAATTTTTAATATTTTATTAATTATAAAACATTTTGTAAATGGATCGTTGCATGTAAAACGACGTGTAATTGGTCTTCGGGGATATTGTAAGCGAATTGTGTAATATCCGGTTCTGGCGATAGATGCAGACATGCGTTGGCTGCAAAGAATACTGTGGCATGATCGGTTGCAGACAAGGATAACGAAAGGTTCTGTTGCCCCAAAAAACGAATCGAAATTGAATTTGTAAGATAATTCTCTCAAATGATTTGAAGGATTATTGGATTTTCAAAATATTCTTGTAGTATTACATATGTATTTTGTAACCTGATTTAACCCTTTCGAACCGCAAACCCGTTTATGTACAAGAATAACTTCCAATACAGTCATTTTCAAAATGTTTCAAAGCTTAAATACAGGGCAAACTTACATTATGCAATAGCCATTTGTACACTCACTATTCTAAACTCCCAGTGTCTAGCCCCCTACCAATGTCTGATGCCAAATCAGAGAAGCTTTATCAGACTTATAATAACGTAATAACGCCTTCATTACTATGGTGGACACATTGCTGGACAATTTTAGACCTGTTTATCCTGGTTTGACCAAGGATTTTAGTTTTTTTGTTGATAATGATTTCCAGATCCAGGAAACTCGCTAGGCTCATGACCCGCAGTTCTTCCGATCGAGATCTACTAGTTTCCTTTTATGACACAAGTAAACAAAATCAGGACTATGAAGATTGGCATATTAAACCTTTAAGGAAGTGAGACCGTGCGCTTGCTTTAACAAAGAACATAGGCAACTGTTTATATTAAAGATTCTGTCAAAATAGTAAAATTCAAAAATGAATTAAAAAATATTTACTAATTTTCATATTCCAATTAATTTGAATATTCTTGAGTCTGTTTGGATACGTCATTTGGATTAATCACGTGTCGTTAGTTATCTTTAAACGGTTGGCTGTTGATATTTATCTGTAGCAGATTATGTTAATGATGTTGCTTATCGTGATTTCTGCATTGTAAAGGGGTTATCCATTTTGGGTTTTTAAAAGTAAACGTTCACACACAAAACCCTCCCATGTAAAATATTATTTTTGGCGCTTACGTCTCGATATTTTCGCCCTGGAATATTCCCTACATCGGCGACGTGAAGGACATTGTTTCTATGTAGACAGAATTCGAAAAGCCTGACAAAATTCTGCTCTACTTTAATTCAACAACCGTTACGGGAGGTTGCATTTTTCATACCTTGTTCTAGTTGACTTTTAACAATACATATTTAAAAAATATGTTCACATAATGTTTTCGTTTTCAATTTGTATTCGGTTGTTCAGAGAAGTAGTTTCATACTTTAATTATTACACCGCCCTTCATATGGAGCAGTTTCACATTTGTTGATACTTACATACGCGTCTTATGAAACATTATTGCTACGCGTCTCTTATCGCACCTAATAAAAGCCAACCAACAACAAATGTAAAATATAACGACAATACAACAACCACCAGCCACCATTGACGTCGTCATCAGCGACGTCCCAAAAGAATTTTAAAAGGTTCGTCTCGTCTGGCCCAAAAGACTGAACCAAAAAAAAAAAACAAAACAAACAAACAACACGGCAAGAGCGTCGAGAGTCAGTCCGTCAGTCAGTCAGTCAATCAATAAAGCCACCAGCCACAGTCGCAGTCAGGCTACAGTGGTTAAATATCTGTCTTCCTGCCCTGGTGTTGTTGTTGTTGTTATTGGTGCTGCTGCCACATTAGCATGTTGAACAGCAGTCTGGGTCATTCAGCCACAAAAGCCAGGTCCGACGGCCGGCCAGCCATCCAACCAGACTGTCACTCACTCATTTCACTTAACGCGATATAACTTCTTTTTGTCACCAATAATATGACTCAACGTCATGGATAGCCATGGTAAACCATACGGACATGGATATTCCGTATACACGTCTGAACGTACACTCAAAAACACAACACCGACAACAACAAAAACATCCACGAAAATGCAATAAAACTTAAATTGTCGCGTGCGTTCGCTTGGAAACTATTCACTGTTCGCCCGTCTTCGAGCAATTTCGGGAAATTTATCCACTTCTGCATGTCTTAAGGTCTTTCTATTAGAACGTTGTAACAATTAGAATGGTCGGAACAGGGGGAAAAAAAAAACAGTCTAATTGATTTCACAGCGGCAGGTACACCAACGACGACAACAAGACCATCAACGTTAATGCCGACAACTCTTAAAGAGGCCAGTAATTAAGCCGATACAGGGGTCCTGGTTTCTTTAATGCGTTTACCTTTTTGTGACTTCCTCCTTTTTTGTACGTTCATTCATTCGTCCACTGCCTCTTTCACGCACTTGTCCATATGCACGCAGACACACATATACACACGTTGGCAGGTAGTCCTTCGTTTAGGTGAGTGCGTGGGCGGCTGAGTGTGCGTGAGTTTTCCGGAAGTAAATATCGGATATTGCTTGTTATCAGAGAAAATTTATAGTTTCAGTTAATTGTTGCGACCGCCCTCAAACATTTGACAAACAATTAAAGGATAACAAAGGAGGGATAATCATTTTGTTGTTTTTCTTTTTTTATATATTATTAAATGTACTATTAAGTTGTTTGCATATTGAAGTTGAGTAATTTTCAATTTTCGTTTTTTTTTTTTTGAATTGTTACAGCTGCCTTTCCCATTGCCCGCCGCATTGGTCATCCCTATCAGAATCGCACTCCACCCAAGCGAAAAAAGCCACGCACCTCGTTCACTCGCATCCAGGTGGCCGAGCTGGAGAAACGGTTTCACAAGCAAAAGTATTTGGCATCTGCGGAGAGAGCAGCCCTGGCGAGAGGTTTGAAAATGACCGATGCCCAAGTGAAGACGTGGTTTCAGAATCGACGAACGAAATGGAGGTGAGTTAACTGAACGATAATTACTTAACAATTAATTATATTGAGGATTATATTTGTAAGAACAAGAAAAGGAAACCATGAGGGTATTCAGGAAAAAACATTTACACATTTACACACAGCGGAATAATGTTTGTAATTTCTTATATTTTTTCATTGGATCATTCTCTGAACCCAGGCTGCTGCAATATCATAGAAACCTATTGCAGAGTCTTCATTAGTATAAACCTTTTCGTAAATGAATCTCAAGCACAACAGATTGTCTTTTGCAACATTTAAAACCTTTGTCACAAAGGTGCAGTCGGCTTTTCTTGATCTCCCCATTGTCATTCAAAGTATTTAGATGGCGATTAAATTGTTCGGTAATATCATTAAATTAAGTATAACTTATGAGCTCAAACATTAAAATGACGTTACAAAAAATAACACACATTCCATAGAGTTTATCGGAAATCAGTAATGGCTCATTAATTGTGTGGGGTTTTTATTGAAATTCGATATTAATGACACGTAGAAAAATATATTTTGTGTTTTGTCGATAACAATAAAATAGTCCGCCCCCCCACCACCCCTTTCCATCCAGTCCACAAAGAATGACAATAATAATTAAAATCATATTAAACCATCGAAGGTATTTAACAATAAATGGATGGCCGTATAATATAATCATGTCAACAAAAATATAAATTATACTATTGACAAACAATTAGAATTTAATAGTGAAAGGTTAAATGAACAATGAGAACAATGTCTGTGAACTTTGTCTGGTTGGTAATCAACGACACCGAGGGAGGAGGAGCAGATGATGCCATCAAGGTCTTCATGATGACAAATTAATTGGTGGAGAGATTTTGAAAGCATTCAATGGAAGGGAATTATTACTTTCGTTCCCCAGTGGACAAAATTCTTATTGTCATATATATTCAAAAACCAAATAAATAAAATTCATTCATTCCATATTATCAGCATTTGCAAATTTAATTGGAAAACTGATGAAATTCTTCCCACGCAACCAGCCAATCGTCAATATGACAATTAAATCCCATCAACTAATTAGCATTTAGTTGTTATTGTTATTCGACCATTTCAAACTGCAAATAACGCCAGCCGCCCCCACTTCCTCCGTAGATTTTTTCCAATGTCCGTTAATGAATTTCGCTATCAGGTGGTGAAAATCACCAAATTCGTAGTATGGTGGGGAAATCGTCACAAAAACCAAAAAAAAAAACACATAAATTCGACTAAAATATACGTGTGTATAAATATGAATTAATGACATGCAATTAAAATGGGAATTCATAACAACTGTCACGCCTGACTGGTCAATAATGCATTATGGCCATTTGGCGTTTGGGTCAGAATAATGGCCTCGTGATGTGTGTGATTAAATGCTTCCCTTGTAAATGTGCAAATGGAGTGACCAGCAGCCATTAAAAATGTAAATTGTAAACAGCCACAATGTCAACGTTGACGTCAACTACTTTAAGCCAATATTATTAACGGTCGCTCATTTATGGTAATGTCTGCCGTGGAGCTGCCATGTTTTCTTCATTGTTGGGTTTGTTTTTTTCTCTCCTATTCTCCGAATAGCAAATTATACAGAGCGAAAAAAAGTTGTAGACCAAATGTGGAAACCTTTTACTGGCCACCACCACATCCACCCCCAATTTTTTCTTTTTAGGTTAAACAATTTTGAGGGTTGTTTGCTATAAATACGCATCGGTATTTTTGTTTCACTCCTGAAAACGGAATTTCATTATGCATTCTGTTTGTTTGGAATGAAACCGCCATTTCAAAACAACTGAATATTTCTTAGGAATTGGGGTAATAGAAAATCTGCTCGCATAGTAGTTTTATATTAGAATTGTTTGGTCTTGGAATAAAATATTTTTCTAAGAAACTCATGAAGAGAAAGAATATATATACAAATTTTTGTTAGAAATAGATGAGAAGATCTTTCGTGCTGGATACTCCAAGGCTATTAAAAGGCCTTTAGGTTGTCGCATAGATTTGACATGACACAAATTCCATGAAATAATCGCCTGCAGCAATTTCATATTACACTGATCAACAAATTTGCTAATTACAGTAAGTTGAAGTCGAAATAGAATACAATTTTCATCTACAGATTATGAACAATTGTCTTCTCTGCTTTCACACTTACATTAAATCGAATACAATCAATCGGGGTGATCATTTTGGCAAGTGAAACATCTCATTGTCCTTAATGTTGCTATTGAATCGTTCATGGTTTTCAAGTCACGACACCACATGCCACATTGAATGAGTGACGAGAAAGGCGCCATTTTGTGAAACAAGAAATAAAGAACCAGCGATACACTTGATGTACTTGTAACATTTAATTCAGTTTATACCGACAGATATGTGTCTGCTCCAACTGACAGATATGCAAAGAACAAATTAAATACAAGTTGTTTGTATGTAAGTCGGTACAAGTGTCTTATCAGCGACAAGAGAACTCCGCTTACGACTGTATTCAATCATATCCAAATGTGCATAAATATTAATGTGATTTTCATTAATTGCGTGTTGGAATAAAACAACAACAACAGCAATAAGACAAGAAAGCCAACGATTTCCAATTACAATTGAAATAAAAACTGGTATAAAACACATGTTGTCTGTCTGTCTGTCCGTCTGTCTGTGTAGATTTATTTGTAGCCATTACAATAATTAAATTAAATATGTTAAGTTATTTTCATAACAACAATAAAGATAACCAAAACAAACGAACAGAAGATAAACTTGAATGAAACACTCACTCGAACACTCACACACAAACACAGTGGAAAACAAAACAGAATTAAACATTAATTGTTTATGTTCGAGACTAACCATTAAATTGCCGTAAAATAAAATTGGTTACGATCAACAACAGATTCATTCAATATGCAATCTATAATTTGTGTTCGCAATCAATTCGAAAAAACATAAAACTAATTTGAAATTACCCACAGGTTTGTGCGATCGGATCGAACGATTTGTCAACAATTGCGTGTGTGCGGAAATCAGGCAAATCTTGCAATTTATGACCAGAGTGTGTTCAGGGCTTGGTACTTTTATGTACGATTTAAGATTTTAATTTGCATCCCATCACGCTTCAAATTATGATTCAACAAATTGAGTAACAATTATTGAAACAAATCTAAATATTTGAAAAAAAATATTTATATATGAAATTGGTAAACACTAAAAATTAAAAAAGAAGGTCAGATATTCTTAGGTCCCCTTTTTTTACAGAAGACTATAGCTACAAGTCCTAGGGAATGCAGCAAGACGAGGAAAGCAGTGACAACTCGCAGGAATTCTATAAAATGTAGTTTTATTTAAGAATGGTGGACTAGAACGAAAAATCACTGGTGTCACCATTTTTTCAATGCTTCGTAAAACCCTTCCTGTTGTTGAAATTTCTACATACATTCTAGAGGATCTATTGTTAGGAGTATATCCGGAACTGCTTTTTCTTCCGTACAAACATTTATAAGTTTTAGTCAGTTTCCTAAAAAAAAAATTAAAAACATTTGTAATTTTTTGGTCACTTATTATACACATGAAATATTTTTCGGAATGGCTGGGTGCGAATGTTATGTAATAACCCAGTAATTTTTCCTACTAATGCAATTTCGCATTGTGCAGTAAAATGTTTGACACAAAACCGATTCCAATAGCAGTGAGTACGCTGTCAAGATCTACTCCCTGTACTCACGGTTATTGGGATCGGTATTTGTGTCAAACATTTTACTGCACTTTGCATTAGTAGGAAAAATTACTGGCAAATTTCCAACTATTAGAGTTGCAGCATTTTGGCTGCAAGATTGTCTTTTCAATAATTCATGAAGACTTTTTTTTGTTAATTTGCCAAATTAAATACGGAATATTTGTAAGTAGTGATAGACGAAGCGGTGTAGTTGCCAGGTTATCCAAAGATTAGCAGATAGAATCGGATTTCCTTAGAAAGATGTTTATAAAGTGTATATCGACTGGTTTGCCAGCATTCTGAAACACAGCCGCCCCAGCACGGGTTGTTGTTATAATTATGAATAACTTGTATTTTCTCCAACACACTTGTTTCTTAAATCCAACATCCTATTGATTTATGTAACCTTTCCACATTTGGTTTGTTTTTATTTTTATTTGGATATGAATTTGTCTCTCAAATGAAACGTAATCACATTAAAATGATTTTCATTTCATTCCAGCAAATATTTCACATTTTGATTTATGAAAAACCATTTGTGGCTGAAAAGTTTCCAGTCAACAATTTCCAAATAATATTCTATAAACTTGGGTTTTTACCCCTACGAAAGTTATTTATAGTTTGCCGAAAAACTTTACCATAAAGTTTCATACATTTTTAATTATGCAAAATTTTCCCACTTTTTGTACTTTCTCATGACATTTCCAACACATCCTTATACGGGCGATGGCTCTGGAAAAGATAAATTACATTTCACATGAGGCAATTAATATTTCGAGATCTCATTCTTCATGTGTGTGAGTAAGTGTGTGAAAGAATGGGCGTGTTGGGCAGACTGAAAATATATGTTTTAACTAATTAAATTGTTCAACATATTTCGCATTTCTTATTTAATTACAAGCAACAAATGAGGAAGAGATGGTGAACATTTGAAAAGATTTATGTACACTTTTTGATTTGCTGGGTAAAGGGAGATTTATTGGACAATGTTAAATGTATATGAAATTATCTGAAGGAATGACGAGACGATTTCCTATTGGATGTTATGATTTGTAGAATATAACAAAACTTGATCTTCTTTCAATCATAATGTCGGAATTCTGACCATCCCCACACAGTGAAGTCCTTATTATGTTAATAAAAAAACAGTGCTCGATTCTTTAAGAGTCTTTAGCATTTTCACTAGACATGTGAAAGAAATAGTTTCATTCTGGACAGAGTTTTTCAATTTCAGTACCGAAAACTTATGTCCGACGAACCTATCTAAGCTATTGCTTATAAATGGGACTCGTACACTTTACAACACAGTTCACAGACATTATATATAATTCTAACAAAAAAAAATGCATATAACAGTGCCCAAAATTGTTTTAAATTCAATTCAGGCCACAACATTTGTTTAAAAGAACAATTTAAAACTCATTCCATACTCCCTTTTCTAGAGCCGTCATTTTTTTTAGAACTTTTAAATTTTTTTTGGATTCACAATTTTCTCCATTGAAAACTATTTATTTTATTTATTTATTTATTATTAATTACAATACAAAGTAAATTTATATTCTAATTTTTGGGTCCAAGGGTAAACCGGGTGACACAGACCATATGTTTAGATTTTTGCAGCGACAGACCAAAGCCTCTGGTGGGAATCGAACCCACAACCCCCACGCTGATAGGCAAGCACGCTACCAACTCGCCTACCGGGGCGCTTATTGAAAACTAATTTGAATATCATCTTAAGGCCACATTTATTTTTGTGAAATATCTCGACTTTGTATTTAATATCAGTAATTCCGTTTGCATTTCATGCTACTCTAAATACCAACCTAACGCTTCCACTAAAATACAAAAGCAGTTACTATAAATACATAGCTATTGTAAGCGGAAGATATAATTAAATATTAAACAGTGGTAACATTGGAACAACCCTTATTTGCCATAAACCATAAAAAGAAACCTCTACAAATATATCTTTACGATATTTCCGTCTTCATAAACAGCCTCCCCACTCCCAGTTATGACCTACGAAACCTAGAAACATATCTGTATGTAATAACGACTTTATGTTAATCATAATGTCTTAAGTACTCATGAAAAGTATATTAAATATGTATGTGTAGATGTATACCTCCCGCTCCACCGGTCCGTGTCATCCCTTGCTCCACCACACACATACAAAATATGACGAGTCTGCGCATTAATTGCTTTGCACAAACACACATAGTCACAGTCACAACCCTACTATGAGGTGGGGACCACGTTACAAGTGGAAAGCAGACTGGGGATGATGGCCATAACAATAATCCTGCGAGCAGGGGAGTGAGGGTTGCCAGAGAGCCACCAGAAGCCATATTGAATATCTCGCATAGAGCCACACACAGATTGTTATAGTTTGTGGGCCCGTCTATGCCGCCGCCATGGAGCGACGACTCTTTTGTTGCCACTAAAAGTTTTCCATTTATCATTTTAAAAATAACTTTTGCAGAGCGGGCGGGGGGAAAGGGAAAAGTTTTTATTGCTGCCGGCAGAGTATTTAGTGAAATTAGTTTTCATAATGTTGTCATTGAGATTTCATACATGTCATATATACCTCACTACACATATGAACACATACACAGTTGTATTTACATATGCATGTATGTGAGTGCATGCGATTATGTATTAATTATGTATTCATTCATTTGTATGATGATAAATGCGATGAGTTGCGTTCATATGAATATCAGAATATGAAAATGAATATCAAATTTCTAGAAATTGATTTAATTACGGTTTTCATTAAATCTGTCACAGCACAGAATTACTTATGTCAGATGAGGTGGCAATGAAAAATTTGCTCCAGAATAGTTGGTGATAATTGTACAGAAATTGAATTTTACAAACATTGTAATGTTGATTAACAGTTTTATTGCAATGATAAAGGGATTTCATTGAATAAGTCATTATGGTGCTGACTTCTTAAAGAAACAGGGCAAATATATTCCCAATTGGAAATTTGAATTGTTTTCCTGGATTAACATTTCATCACTTAATGCTCGACAAAACGAACAAATAAAATCTTTACAAACTATAAGAGGAACCTTTTTGATTTGGCGGCAGTTTTTCATATTTGAAGAGTTAATAAGAAAACGGGTCACTTTCTAATATGTGGGCTATACGCGATATTATTTGTATACAACAGATTGGAACCTGCTGTGTAAAGCCTACAAAGAACCACAAACGTTTTTCATTTACAGATAAAAATTAAACATATCTATGCTTAGAGACCGGTTGCGATAACTAATACATTATAAAATACAAAATATAGCAGTTTTTTAGTTGCCTCTCCCATTTTATTGATGGACCTGGATCTCGGTGGAAAAACAGGAAAACAATCTGTGGCGTAAGATATTTGCTATTTCAACCAAAACTCTGCTAGGCGCCATAGGTCCTAAGTCACAGGGGGAATTTTTCGCGTAGAACGTTTCACTGGTTTTGTATTAAAGATTTACAGCCTGTTTTTATTAAACGTATAAGTCTGAGACGAACAGAAACATCTGTAGCCGAAATAAAACCGAATTGTGTTTCTATAACTCCAACGAATCCAATTAGACAATACACACGAAAATACATAAGAAAACAATTTCGACTAGAATTTAACTGAGACTTTCGTGTTACAAAAACCCAGACCATCAGTATTTCTGATGGTATTATCTAGAGCCGACTTAATAATTCTGGAAAGCCTTCAATGTCTCCCTTGGTCAGACCTAAATTTATCCAACTTCTTGTATTTACTCATGGTCAGACCTAAATTTAACCAATTTCTTCTTCGTTATCATGAATTCCAAAGAACTTACATTCATTCCCATTCGAAGCTGTCTATCCACAAGACAAGGGAGGGCTGTTAGGTGTGTGGAGTAACGGCCCAGTAAAACTTTTCATCTACAGAAAATCACTTTATCACTTTGGATAACAAAATTCTAATACTTTTAATGGTTATTTGCTTAACTAAAAATGGTCATCTTTCAAAATCGGACATGAGTCATGAAGAGCCGTATAATAAATGATGATCATTTTTAAAGTGTTCCGAAAGCAAAGTTATAAAACATGTGGTTAGCAGAGGAGAAAAGGCCGAAGCACTTTCCCCCATTTGTGGCTTTCGGTAACAAAAATGATTTTAATTACCATCTTGAGAGGACTAGCAACGAGAACGATGACACGACAGGATGAGGAGGCAGCAAAATCTTGTGCATCTTTTGCGTCTGTGACGTCGTCGTGTGGTAAAGTGGGCGTTTTGGTTTATTTTTTGCGTTTTCGGGGAGGGATAGCATCTGTTTTGTAAACACTTTATGAAATTTATTATTAAAATGGTTTTCTTAAGAGTACAGCAAAATGTGTGCCGTATCGTTGTTGTGGTTGTTGCTATTGTTGCTGTATATAATAACCTTTTTAAGTTAAGCTATTAACACTGTTTATTGAAATTTATTGGCAAATAAATTTTAAAAAGGCCACAGTTTAAGGAAAATTGTTTAGTCACTTAAGGAGTTGGCAACATTTGCTAAATCATATTTATCGCCCCACCCCCCACCCTCCAGTCCACTCCAGAACGGTTTGTTTCCCTTCAATATTTCTAATTAATTTTATGCAAACCAATTCCATTTTTGTCCATAAATTGTTTATGGCCTTTCGAAAACTAAACTTTTCTCAACAATTCATTTGAGAAAAAAAAGCAACACAACAAAAGCAAAAAAAAAATATGTTTCCCATTCATTTGTGGTGGTTTATCAATTTTTGGCTAAATGGTCGTAAAGTTACGAGGTACGACGAGTTCACATATCCATAAGTCCAATATGTGTATGTGTTTTGAAAGTTGTTATCCACACGCAATAATTCATGTCGAACCAAGACTGATTAAATAATAAACAAAACGTACAAAATTCAAATAAATTGAAAACAAAATCTACACAAAACTCACACACGGTGTGAACGTGAGACAAACTTGTACTCCTGTGTATGGTAAATTGAAATGTTTTGGGCCATTCATGCATACGTCGTTCCGTCCATACATTGTTTGAAATTACAAAGTTTTACGGTGAATATAAATCACATTCAGGAAGGGAAATAAAGTAATTTGTGGAAAAGAAAAAAACTTTACAGCTGAAAATGTCTGTAATTGCTTTTGGAGGAAGGAAGAGATCTACGGCATGGCTGGATATTTTCCGATAACGAAATATTTGATTCGATGGGTAACTACTTTTGCACAATAGCGACAACAAGGAAAATATTTTGGGGTCAAATCTATCTGTGAATGAATTAAAGAGGCCAATGCAATCCTATTAGTTCCAACATCATATGAGACTATTTACAAAACAAACTAACCCCAAACACTTGTTTTTGTTATTTTCTTCCAGACGCCAGACCGCCGAAGAACGTGAAGCTGAACGACAGGCCGCCAATCGCCTGATGCTGTCACTGCAGGCTGAGGCCATCAGCAAAGGTTTCGCTCCCCCACCATCTGCACCGCTATCGTCACAGTCCGTCAATGGAGCCCCACTCGCGGCCCTGCATGGCCTGCAACCGTGGGCCGAAGCGACGCATGCCGCAGGATGTTAATTTTCAAAATGATCCTTTTCAAATTTGAAAACAAAATATGTTGTGATAAAAAAAAAAGAAACAGAAGTCCTTGTAAATATTCGTATGGAGAAATGTGCAAGTGCGACCAGCCCATAGTTGTATTTGCAATGATGAAGAAGAAACCGCTCTGAAATACAATGAGCAGACATTTAAAGAAATCTTGTAGATTTTTATTCTAGCATAGTCTTGTAAAATAAAACGAACAATATTAATTACTATTATTATTTAAACTTAACAACCAAATCTCTTGACAAATGGTTAAACACTTGCCGGAATAGAACCCTGTAAATATTAATTTAAACCCTATTTAAGTTTAACGGATTTCCCCCTTAAGTTAGTAAAAGTAAAGTAATTGTAATTGTAATAAAGAAACCACCCAACACAAACAAACTAGAAAACAAACAAAGCAATAGTAAGACAAACTAAACCATGAGAAACACTTGATGATGATCAATAAAAAATGCACTCTCACTCTCTAATTTTACAATTAAACCCACAAAACAAAACAATTCTATTGAATACGATTAGTGATTAATTAACAGCAATCAATGTTAATTAAATATTAAGTTCTAACGCTGATAATTATTATGTATTATGAGAGCTGGAGCAGGAATGGAAGACACCTCACGCACAAGTATTCCGTTGCAAAACAAATCTCGTAATATATCTTTATAATTTGCTTGTAATTTAAAAAAGAAGACGAAGAAAAAAACTGAAAACAAAAACAAAATGCTTAAAATTTCAAAAATATACATAGAAAAAGATATGAAAACACTACAACCTTTGTTGGCCTCTTTTTATTTATGGCGGAAGGGCAGCGATTTTCTCACGGTTGTTAGAAAAGATTTTCAAATTTAAACTGACACTAATCTGGCCGCACGCAATCACGAACACGCTCAGGTTTGGGAAGATTTCAGAAAATGGCTTTATGAAATTTCCTTGGGATTACTTTGATCAACTGAAACTGTAGGTTACAACCAATTCATGCTGAAAATCAAATGAAGATGATGCAACTTATCGTTATACCGATGAGTTTGCTGATCCGTGCATTGTCAATAGGATTTCTTGTAGAATAACTAAAAATGACTCCGCCGCTGCAATCTGATTCTGAAATAAATGAGACAAGTTAAGCTGCCGTACTTGACATTTTTTACAATTGGCGTACTGAATTTCATCTTCTTGCTTCAAACTGTTCAATGCATATGCCCCTTCAAAAGTGTGTTGTATGGACAATGACGCACCCTATTGTCCAATCATATCCGTACATTGCCTATTTAAAATCCCTTATATATAAGTTCGTACTGTTAAAATGTTGTGACGATCGGATTATTTCTTTGGCCTATGAAACCTTATCGTACATTTTATATTCCTAGGATGCAGTTATTTCTCAATCAGTGCTATATCTTATCCGTATAACTGTAATAGTTCGTAATATATGATCCTTGAAAATTGCGAGGCGTACGGACGATGCCACGCTCATGACCTATATATATTTTTTTTTTTTTGACTAACACTCAGGGGATGCCCCCTATAAATGCAATGCACTGTGTTAGCGATGGGAAATAAGGGTAGTGGAGGGAGGAAAGAGGGAGTAGTGTTTGTTGACGTTGGCCTTGAATTTGGTAATGTCATAGCAGGCAGGAAAAACACTTGCAGGAAGATTATTCCACAAACGAACAGTCCGGCTGAAGAACGAATTTTCTCTATAGTGCGTCGTCCGGTCAACCGGCCATTTGACAATGAACGGATGAGAGACCCTGGATAGCCGAGTATTCCGGCTAAATGTTCTAACGTCAGGGACCAGACGACGGATATCTTGTGAACAGATACCATTAAAATATCTATAGAAGAGCGATACACAACCCACATTTCGGCGATGCTGTAGGGAGACAATAGAGCTGGATACCCTACCATCCCCTATCATCACCACCGCTCTCCTCTGTACACGGTCCAGAAGCTTCAAAGATGTTAATGGAGCCCCTGCCCATATATGCGAGTTGTATTCCATTTTAGGCCGGATGTATGTGGTGTAAATATTTACGAGGTCAGATGGGGTGAAGTATTTCTTGCACCGCTTTAAAAAGCCTAAACACTTGAATGCTTCTTTCGACACTTCGAATATGTGGCTAGCCCAGCGAGCATCACCCTGTATCTTCATGCCCAGAACATCAAGAGTGTCTGATTCGTCGATATCCACACCACCCATGCTGGATCAGTGGAACGTTTGTGTGACAACAAACAGCACTGGGTCTTTTGTGCATTAAAATCTACTCTGTTCATTTGGCCCCACTCACAAATCGTCGCCAAGTCGCGGTTAAGTGAGTCGTTCATCGTTCGCCTTTTTCCCTCGACTTCCAGAGGACCTGGCCGATGATCAAATGAGTACGAATGACAGAGGTTGCTGTCATCCGCAAAGGAGTAGATTGGGTTCACAGTCTGCCCCAACAGGTCGTCAATGAAAATAAGAAACCTATGCTCGTTGGATGAGACACCATCTATAACAACTCGTATAGAGCGATCCCTGAGAAAACTCGATATGAATCGAGAGAAGGTATTGCCGACACCAAATGCAATAAGTTTTGATATGAGTGCTCCGTGCCAGACCCTATCGAACGCCTTGGAAATATCCAGAGCCACGACCTTACTTTCACCAAGGCGGTGAATGGATCGACTCCATCGCTCCGTAAGGAACGCCATCAGGTCTCCAGTAGATCGATTTCTACGGAAGCCATACTGTCTATCATTCAGAAGGCCGTTAGACTCTAGATACCTTACAAGATGGTGATTAACCATGCTCTCCATAACCTTCGAGAGCGCAGAACATATTGCAATTGGACGGTAATTCGCAGGATTAGTAGCCTCACCTTTCTTGGGGATCGGCTGAACATTGGCAACTTTCCAACGTGAAGGGTAAATACCAGCACGGTACGACATGTTGAAAAGATTGCGCAATGGACGCGCTAGCGTCGAAGAGCACTTACATAGGACAAGTGCGGAAATACCATCCGGGCCCGGGTTCTCCAACAAGAGGTGTTATTTTGAATCACCCGGTATTTCGGTAGCTGTCACTTTTGAAGAGTTTATTCGTTGACATTTGACAAGTAGAAACACTACAATAATAGTGAAAATCGTGCAGTCACAGTTCGCAAAACTAAAAAGTTTCCGGACCGAGTTATCTCTCGAAGAGGTGATCAGAATTGGCCACCGAGATCTTGTGGTTTAACACCTTGCGACTTTTTCCTTTGGGGCCACGTGAAAGATAAGGTCTACGCCAACAGCCCAGCGCCGATTAAAGACCTCAAAGATTCGTTTATGCGATTAGGTTATGAAAATGAAATGAAATGGATATGTTCCTGTAAGCGTGGTCGTGGTGGCCATTTGGCTAATGTTGTTTATTATTATTATTCCTCTTATTATGAAACAAACATCCGATCATTTATCTCAAACAATTCCGTTTTTCTTAGAAAAACCTATAAATCTGTGATTTAAGTAGACTTGTTATGCAAACATGTGCCAAGCCTCTATTAATTCAGGAATCCAATGTGTTTTTTTTTCAAATAATTTTAAAATGCAATTAAGAACTTTAAACGACTCTCTTAACAAAATCATGTTGTGAGTTATGACACTATGGGAGTAAAGGAGAGATATGAACCTGAGAGTATATGAAAGTCCGATCAGGCTTTACCCCACTCGGTATCCGTCTACAGGTGAATTCGGATAAGCGCACGCCGTTTAATTGAAACGATTGTTCTGGATGATTTTCCTTTATTGAAAAATCATTTAAATGCAAAACCGCAAACTTCTAAGAGAAAGATGATGAATGTAACGGCGACAAATTCTGTGTCAACCACATTTACGACAACTCAACCAAATGAAAATAACTGCCAAACAAACAGAACAAACAAATTCGTTTTATGGAAACCGGCAGTAAGTGACTACTTCCATCCAAGCTCATTAATATTGAATTTAAATTCGAAATACATGTGCCACATGTTTCTATCTTCGTTTTATAGAACAATTTCAAAAGTACATACTCAGTTCGGTTAAATGAAGGAAGGTTCAGTTATCCTATTAAATACCCCGCATCAATTATTGATTACTTTTAATTTCCACTTAACCGAATTTTACTGTACTGTCTGAGAGAGTAGTGGCCATCGACAGTATTTTGAATACATCATAAAATAAATGGGGTTCCAGATATTTCCTACGATGAAATATAATGGGACATTCCGAAGTCAAAATTATAACGGAGTGTGAAGGAACGAGGAATAAATGTCCAGTGGTCTTCCCATTTCCAAAGCAAATAAATTCGCTTAGTTTGGAATATTTGAAATTTCATTAAGAACATTTTAATGAAATAAACCTCACCAACCCATTTGCAAGGAGTGTGTGTTATGATTCCCAACACAACAGAGTGGATACAACAGGACGTGTTTTTTAAAGTTTTGTACACGTTTTAGATCCATGACGTCACGACTTGCCAGTTTTGCAGAGTAATACGTTCTAATATAGTTAATTCCACGACAGTGTATTTTTTTCGAAACGCTCAACATACTCCACAACATTGTCGTATTTTCGCTTTCACCTTTAACCTTTTACAGTCGTTCCATTAAGGCGTCACAATAAATTGAAATGCATAACACAGGTCTACGAAAAAAAAAACATCGTCAATATGACGATAAAAGAAAATCAATTATGTTCATATTATATATTTCCCTTTTTATCCGCTCTTTTGTTTCCACCACTCGTTGCTATACAAACAAACAGCCAAACAGGAAATTGTTTAAAAACTCTTTATAATTATATGTTTCAGCACTCATCACATCCAGATCTTCTACCTCATTGCGATCGTCCTTCCGTCCATCCTTCGGTCTTAAAACACATCTCGCCACATGTCGTTTCTACAGAAAAGTGTTAGCGCCATCATTTAGCCTAATGTGGAGAAAAAGTTTCAAGTCCCTGTTTAGTTTTGTTTTGTGCCAATCGTGCCTTTTTTTTAATCTTTTCCAATCCTTGGCCTTTAATCAACTTATGCCGACATTTGTTGTGTTTGGTTTCATGTCACTTCATATTTCTCCCGTGTAGAAATGGTTGGTGGCAATCCGGGAAGTCATTAGAAGGCATTCAGAAGCCGCACCTGAATGTTGAAAAATGCGTCTGTGTGTGTGTATTTGTCTGTCATATTAAGCTGTGAAAATGAATTTTATATTTTTATTAATTTAATTGCGAGTTTTAAGGCGATTGTGTGTATTTAAGCAGGGAACTGCTAATAAAGTTGGCTGGCAAAGTGGCGACAGAGTCCGACTGACAGAGTGCGAATGTTAAGCTACCAGTAGATTTATTCGATCTTAGAAATACCGTTAATACGAAAGAAGCTGGCCATCATGAGTACGATTTACTGCAGAAAGTTATAGTTCACAACATATAAGAGGAAGGAAGCTGTTGTATTCGAAAGGAGATTTGAAATTCTGCAAAATATCTACGAATCTTACGAATCAATGTTTGCGCGATCTACTTTGCAAACACTCCAAATTTCGATTTGCTGTGTAAAATGCATATTTAAATAAACTTCTCTCAAATCAATGAGCTGTGCGCGATATAATTTGTATACTCATTGAGAGGGATATACCTTTTAAAGCAGACTCCGAACAGCTAAGATTTTTTTCCAAAAAAAAAGTCGTATATAGCTTAGAGATTATCGCCTGACTCGTTAAGTTGCGGGATTTTACGAAACATTGGCTGCAGAATGTTCCGAATTTTGTGAACAAAAATTCACTTTACCCAAAAAAACGAAAAATGTCACGTGCTCAAAATCACCCAGAAATCACGAAAATCTATATGAGAATAGTGGAAAATAATCCGGGGCCGCTTGGGACCTCCAAGACCTAAAAAATTCAAGTAAGTACACAAACTTCAGGAAACCACAGGAGAATGAAATTCGATCCACCTCCCATTAAATAAGTGTGGGTACTCAAACTTCAGCAAACATGAGGACGATAAAATAAAAAAAAATTGTGGGCATGGCCATAGGTGGCCCTAGGTCACTCCTGAAATTCGATCCGCCTCCCATTAAATAAATGTGGGTACTCAAACTTCATGAACTAGCATTAGGATGAATAAAACTCAAATTTTATTGCCAATAAATAAAAAAAATTGCATTTTTTGTAACAAATGTACTTTTGCGACTTTATATTGTGTTATTTTTATAATACTACCTACAGTTTGAGGATTTTTTTTTCCGATTTTGAGGTCTTTTTTTAGATCCCTAGGGACCACTTTCTCCGCTTCTCATATCGATTTTCGTAATAAGTGGGCAAATCTGAAGGGGGTGGCATTTTTGGGGGCCTTTCAGCCCAAAATACATTTTGTTAACAGTAATCTGGCATATATCGAACCGACTTCTATCTGAAATTTGTCTACCGTTTGTCCACCTTAAATTAATAAATTCGATATTAAAATTAAATATTAACCTAATTCCCAACTACTTTCTTTCGAAAAATAATTACCATAAACTCTTTTGACCACCACTCTTACCTCAGCCATCTAACCAATCATCTTCAATACAAATACCACCCCACACGAAAACATACCCAAGTGAAATGGCATGGGAGGTAAGAAAAAGTATCCCCAAATATTTGATTGATTATTGACCAAAGTTGTGGACAGTTTCATGTTAAACTAATCTGTTTATGTTCAAAACATGTCCTTTTAATGAATCCGTAAAGGGACGCAAAACGAAACGAAGGAAGTAACGACAACGGAAACGAAACATCCGAAAAAACCAAACATTTCAATCAAGGATAAATTAACTTTTATGTATGGAAGACATGTGTTAAAATCAACCGGTCCGACCGACAGACACACCGACCAACCAACCAACCCACAGCAACTTTGTTTACTTCGAATCTTTTATTCGTTCGTACTTCTCATGTGTCGAGAAAATAAATTAAAAGTGAATATTTTTACCAACAACAACAAAAAAACACACACAAAAAACATGAAACCAAACGAAAATGAAACAAACAAAGCCATCACAAAGTGTTGACCAAAGCTGCATGCAGTTCAAGAAGAATGGCCAGAACGAAAGAATATGGTAAGGTAACATCAAAGATGAATGAGATTATGGTAGCATACACACACAAACACACACGCACACTCCGGCACATACTCCCAAACTGAGGGGGAACACACGTGTGTCCAACTGGAAATTTGATGGACATGTGCTCCCCCTCTTAGCCGGCCATGCCAGCAAGGATGGCTCCGGTCACTACGTCAGGGCAGCAGGATAAGGAAGACAATGATGATGATGATATGAGCTCGTACATGAAGAGCTCATGTCTCACATGAAAAGGATTTAAACTGAAAGATTACATTTTTTGCATCTCTCAGATCAACTCAACTCTACTCATCGCAACTTCACTTGAGTTTTGCTCCTGTCAAAGGCATTTAAGTGCATTTACAGTGTAATTACATTTTTAAAAATAGAGAAAGACCTTCAATCAAATTGAGGTGCTTTGAAGAGACTTTGTAGTGAATTAAAAAGAAACTCTGTCGATTGGATCAATATAGAAAATGTCTTCCGTCACCCCCGCTTACCTTTTCAACCATTGTCGTTTAGACAAACCAAAGGAAAAACTTTGAGTTAAATTTTAAATTTAATTTGCCCATGCATTTGTAGTTGGTCATAATTGCCGAATTAGAATCAGTCAACCCCAAATGTCATATATGAGTTTAGATGTTGTGCCTTAATGACAGACCAAATTAGGCAAACAAAACAGCAATGACAACAATGATGGAAACGGTTGTCCGTAAAAAACAGCACAACATTAGACAAATTGTCAGTCATTTTTCACTAATAAAGAAACAATTTGTGCCATTATTTCAGTTTTTCCAAAACGCGAGACAAACAAAAAACCATCATCGACCTCAGCACTATTAGGGGGAATAATGGAGCCCCATTTTTAAATGTGTCTATGCTAAAAAAAACAAGATACACTAGGACCTCGTTTTACGCCATGAATTGAATTAAAATCCAGCTACGAGGAAAGTTGTGGATCAGTGGTAAACAGTGGACTTTGATGTCAATGAAGATTCTAGCAAACTGTTTTCATTATAAAGTGTTTTTTTGTTTAAGGGGTTTTTTTTTAAAAAAATTTCTATACAAAAAAAACTACTGGATATTTTCTAAAATTTCTTTTCTTATTTGAAAGTACAATCCTTACGCTTAATAATGGCAAATAATTGCATTCAAATGGCTGCCTCGGCTGGTCATGCAGTAGCCTAGCGACATAAGCTCTGCGACCTTCAAAAACAGGGCGCAAAACATCGAGTGTAGCTTCGGCTGTGTGGCACGTAGCGCCGTCCTGTTGAAACCAAATGTTGCCAATATCCTCCTCTTCAATTTTTGTAAACAAAAATTCGTTCAACATGGCCCGATAACGAAAACGTAATAAGCACTAGTTGAAAAAAAAAACGTTAGATGGCGGACCCTTTAAAATAAAGAGCATATTGTATCGGAAACTAATTGGCAATGCAATCTACCACCAGGTTCATGTCCTCTCTCTTCTCAGTTCACCATAGCAAATGGATAAGTTGATGTCTTCCTTTTGTACTCAGATAATCGTTTTAAATGTCACTTACCTTACGGCCGTCATTCAAGGTCTCAGTGTTTTACTTCAAACTACTTATCAACAAAGCCTACAGTTAGTTGCCACGGTTATTGTTATATTTCCCTTCTCTGTGAACTCAGCTATAAATCTAATGACATATCAACTGTCATATGCTCCAAAAACAAATTGACAAAAAACAAAATGGGAAATTCAACCAACCAAATGGAGGACTGCATGAACAAACGACTGAACCGATGCAGAGCCAACCGGCAAGCGAATCATAATCTCTGCCACTTAAATTTAATAGTTTTATTTTTTTGTTTCTTTTCTGTTTTGTTGTTTTAGTAATCGGTTCGGTGCGGTTCTATTTAATGCCGTGGTTACTTTTATGTCTCGTTGCTGCGAGTTCCATGATATTTGTTAAGTAAATAAAAATAAATACACTTAGCCGTACTTTGTTCGGGTCGACAATGAATGCGGCGTCCAATTCATTCGCATCCGAACAACCACCACTATGGAAATGGCGTTGGAGGGGCGAGGCGGGGGAAGTCCAATGAAATAAATGTGAGCATACATTAATAAATGTCATACACAAACTCATTATGTTGTCAACATGAGGCAATTTTCAATTTTTTATAACCAATTATACTTTAATGGGTTCAGTTGGCAGTTGGAGGGGGACATTTTTGTTCGTCAGTTAATTCATAACTATTGTTGAATAGTTGTGAGAGCACATATGGAAATTTCAAAGACGTTTCAAATTAGTAACAATGCAAAAATATTTTTAAAAAAAATTATTACACTATGCAACAAAAAAAATTGTAATTGTAATGAAAAACCGCTGTACCATTCTGATAAGCTATGTTCGCCTGAGTACGAAAAAGGCCATACAAATTTCAGTGAAGAGGTTTGTTTGTATATTTTTTTTAAATCCAATTTCTTGTGACTTCATATTCTATTCGTACAATTTAAATCGATGGAGGATTTTCGCGTTCATTCACTATTCAGTGAAGACCACTTCTGGTGCCTCCCAAACAAATGTATTATTCAGTTTTTGTGTGTGTCGTTCGGTATTTGAGAATTCCACATTCCTTGTCAATAAGTTGAAAAGCCCTCTGTTGTTATTGTTCGGTGTGCATGTTAGCATTGGACCATTTGATGTGTAAAATTCTTTAGGCCGTCAACTGTGATACGTTGTTTAATTTTCCATGTCCTTTTATTGATGTTGATGATATGTGGTTTCAGCAAAGGCAGTTCGACATGTCACACAGCCAACAGAATTTCCAGGAAGAATAATAGCCAAGATCGCCAGATCCAATGCCTTAAGCCTATTTTCGGCGGGGCCATTTAATTAATGAACATGATTCACATAAACTAAAAATAGTAGACGCTTTGAAAGGTCACCTTAGCCGTAAAGTTGTCTAGGTAGAGTCACAATTATGCCGAAAACTTACAAAGAAGTTAAAAAAAAATAGACATGTGTAAACGTGCCGGCGGGGGATATTTTTAACCTTCCGAAATTGTAAACCCCCTTCTACATATTTTACAAAACAGATGACAATTTTCCATTCAAAATATGTGCTTAAATTTCTGTGAAAAAGAGTTGTTAGATTAGTAAGGCGTCACCAAAGTGAAAATCTTCACCTCGACAGTTCACCCCTTTTTCAATTTTCCAAAGATACATGTGAGACAAAAATAATTCGTGTACGAGCAAGGATATATGGATATATGATTGACTCTATTGAATGTGTGTTTGTGCATCTTTTGTTTTTAAGTCGTGAACGAATTGAATCTCAAAAGAAATCTTTGGAAGTACCGCCTAGACATCACCAAGAGCTGAGAACGTAGTCAGTTGGATGTTTCGGGGTTATCTTAAATGCGAACTGCACGAAGTCTTCCAGTATGCGGAAGATCGTTTGTGGCGAAAATGCAGAACCAATCCCTAAAGTGTTGGAGCGTTAGGTACATGAAACATATTTTTCAATGCGATCTTTGAATGCTGAGTTTCAAACTGAAATTGAACAACTTTGGTTCTTTGTTCTGTGCAGCGTCTTTAAATAAATACACTTCCCAAGTTCTGAAAAAAAACCTAAACAAAAACTGTATTCACTTAGTAAAACATAACGTTACTGATGCGCCATCCCATATAAAGCTGATTCAAGTACGTCGGATTTTTTTGCCTGTTTTGTTACTTTCGAGAAGTATTTTTGGTAAAAGTACAAAGTTATAAAAAAAAAATACTCATACGCTTGGCATGCGAACACATTTGTTTTCACAGCCTTACATTGAGACTGAAGCACTACAATTTAACATCTAAAGTGATGCTAGGTCAGGGTAACTTTGTGAAATCATGAGATAATTTGGGTTTCCCTGTGTATTATTTTGCATCCGCGTATTTTTAGCCTAAAATTCTTTCCCAGAGTACGTGTATTTATCCCATCCCATTGTGGTCCGGAAAACCTAACTTGATTTATTTCCCGATATCCCGGAAAGCCCTTTTCCCAAATGTTAACAGAAAGTCGTTGATAGATTTGTTTTCTATTTCAAATCACATCTGAAGACCATTCGACAACTCCTTCAATAATTCATTATACAAAGTCCTGTAAAATGTAAAGTACTTCGTCTATTGCTATACCCTTAAAATCACATCGTACAACAAAATGGTCCAAAATCAAACACCATCCATTTCTATGGCAACAAAAACAAAACCAAAATAAATGGCTCCCATAAAATGACCAGAGAAACACATCGTAGACAGAGATTTTACACTCCATAACAATTTAATGGTTGGCCATCCCTCAATCACCTCACTTCCACATACAGACAGACGATGACGACGACGACAACTCCAACCGAAAGTGCCCATGCGAACGCATTCATATACAAAAAACAAAAACATTTTAAGCTGTCTGTCTGTCCGGATGTCTTTGGGTTTAACCGAAACATGCGTCTGTGTAAGTTTGGACTTTCAATTTATTGCCAATATAAATTTAACACATGACAATAAATGTTGAAAATTGATTTTAAAAAATTCATTCATTCATTCACTCACTCATTCATGCATTCGTTCACACTTAACACTCACTTCAGATCAGATCAGAGACTGTGGGTAGAGCCATTCCATCGCCACCATCCACCAACCACTATTTCAGGAGTGACTCCACCACTCAACCATTCATGATTTTCATTTAAGGGTACACTCTTCGGTTTTTATTGCTTTTCTATTTTTTTTTTCTTGTTTTCCTTTTCAATTTTATGTGACCATGCCAAACATTGTTGTTGCTGTTTGATTGTTTCATTTCTATAAATTATTGAATACCTGTAAAAATTTATAGGATTTTCCATTAGAGTTATGGCATCTGATGAAGGTGGTGGTGGTGGTGGTGATGGAGATGGTTGGCAGTGGCCAGCGTATGTTGTTGTTTCAATTAAATTGTCTCTGTCTGTCCACTGATAGACCGAGTGGATGATTGAGACATTTACACCCGTAATAATCTTGTTAAGAGCCGTCAAAACAGAATGGACGGAAAGGAAATTTATAATGATTTTATTGCAGTGTTAAAATTTTGAACTTTTTTCAAAGACGTGATGACAGGTGAAATGTTTTATTACTTCCATTTAGACTTTGGTTTTGTTTTTTTGGGCGGCCCAGTGATGGAAGTCAAACACATTTGCAGAATTAGCAACAGTCAGTTGTATGCGTATTAATTAACTATTCGATTGATGAAAGTTAATGTGAAAGTGGGGGAAACAGAACATATGCCCTATGCTTGCACTACTCGTATCAAGCGTTAAACTTTAAAGCGTCAAATTTCTAATAGAGAAGGGGAATATTTTATGGAAGATAAATCCAATAGTGGCAAAGAAGCACTTTCGAAAATCTATTTTCCGTTAACGCAAAAGAGTAACGGAAATCCAATCAAATGATCCATTTGAATAATATATTCAGTGTTTGCAGCTTCAGCCGTTTGATCAGGGGACGGATATATCGTTTGGTCAGTCAGTCGGGCAAGACAATGGACATGAATTACGAAAATAAAATATTAATAATTAGGAAATCCATAGTCTATATAAACTTTTACTGCAAAGACATTCTTCAGTTCTATTTTTTAACATCCAAGGAGATTTGTAATATGAATTATATTGACCACCCCTCAGTTGATGTCCCCTGTGCAATTCACGGGGAAATAAGGGAGTCCGAAAGAGGGAGTAGTGTTTATTGATATTTGACTTGAATTTGAGAATGTCACATCTGACAGAGAACACACTTGCTGGACGAGTATTCTTCATACGAACAGTTTGACTGAATTGAACGAATTTTCTCTATAGTGCGTAGTCCGATCGACCGGCGATTTGACGAAGAGCAGATACCATTACAATACGTTGACCCTGCTCCCATAACCATTGACCACCCCTTAAGTTATTTTCAAATTGCATAATTCACAATATTCCCAATAAGGGAGATAAAACTAAATCAATGTATGCAATTGTTATGAAAGGAGGCTACGGCAACGTATTAATTGCCTGGATTTTAACATTGTTTGTATACAAATGAGAACGAATTTGTTATACAGAATTCCGCAGGTATTTGTCTAAACTATTCACATGTCCTTAGGTGTAGCCCCACATAATCGAAATCTCATTTAATTTTATTTGTAGTAAAACTAATTCTTCTGTTGGTAATTTCAACTCGTGATTTAATCAGATCGAAATGAAATATATACCACAACTGCAACGAATTAGTTGATTCATGCGATAGAAATTTTTCATTCGGAATTTTAATTTCCTGTGCTGACAAAAAATGAATCTCAAGCGCTCATATTAATGCCAAACACGTTTACTCGTTCACCGAATCCGTAGTAT
The DNA here is from genome assembly GCA_958296145.1 of Hydrotaea cyrtoneurina. NCBI lineage: Eukaryota > Metazoa > Arthropoda > Insecta > Diptera > Muscidae > Hydrotaea > Hydrotaea cyrtoneurina. Next base: position 147,720,673 of record OY282512.1, on the reverse strand, counting down.
TCATATTTATCACGTCCCTTTCAAGGGGGACAAGTGGCAAACGTTTTATCCCCTAAACGGGTCTGATTGATAAAATTCATTAAGTTTATTAAAAGTCATACATTTGTCTGAGATATTTTTGCATATTTCACACAAAACAGTCGTAATAAAATTCACCCTCTCCCAAAATACCACCAAACAAAAAACAACAGACCACAATAATGAACCTGTTCGGTTGAAAGTACGACTACAACAATGTACCACCCCGTGCCGCCCCGCTGAACTGGTGATAAATACACGGTAGTTGTTGCACAAGTAAAGAAATTAAATTGTCTGTTTTTATAGGCATCAGACATCGAGCGAACGACGACGCATAGCAATAAAAGTTATGAACGCAAAAACATGCTTCAAATTGAATTCCTAACAAGCTAATCGATCCTCGGGGATGTCACAGAAGGCATCAGTAAACGCCGTACACACACACTCACACACACACACCACTTACAAGGCCAGCCGTCGGCAATGGGCCATAAAAGTCTCTGGACGCAATGCGAGCTAAGGGAATTGGGGAATATGATCTCGTATATTTTACACGACCGGCAATGAGAAACGGGCGGGATGTGGAAAAACACGGAAAAAATTAAAAACCTTACAAAACATATTTCACACACTTGCAATCAGATAAAGCAGACAGCAAATACGATGCGTAACGGTGAACGAGGGTGGTATGTGGCATGTGTTGGTTTATGGAGAACTTAGTCAAAATACAAGTACTGGAAAACTCAAAGATGACCACAAACCAATAATTCAGTTGTGGGATTTCCTGAGGTTTTTTTTAAGATAAAAGTGTCCGCCATCGTTTTTTTTTAAACTAGTGCTTATTTCGTTTTCATTATCGGGCCATGTTAAACGAATTTTTGTTTACAAAAATTTAAGAGGAGGATATTGGCAACATTTGGTTTCAAAAGGACGGCGCTACGTGCCACACAGCCGAAGCTACACTCGATGTTTTGCGCCCTGTTTTTGAATATCGCATTATCAGCCGCAGAGCTGATGTCGTTGGGCTACTGCATGGCCAGCCGAGGCAGCCATTTGAATGCAATTATTTCCCATTATTAACCGGAAGGATTGTACTTTCAAATAAAAAAAGAAATTTTAGAAAATATCCAGTAGTTTTTTTTTTATAGAATTTTCAACAAAAAATATTTGGCGGACCCTGTAAATGAAGTTTCTTCATTTAACTGAACTGAACTGAAATACAGCTTAACAAAGAAAAACCCACAGTTATATCATCCTGTCAGCTCTTGCGTGTTTTCAAAATAAAAAATTGTGGACTCATGTTGTGGTTCTTTGATATTTGATTACCTTTCGGATACGTCTACTGCGATGTCATCACCTATTAATACAAATGGTAATGAGATGTAACTACCTACTTCCATCTCAGATGAAATTCGCACCCATAAATAGACAGGGATTTACAGACATCTCAAAGGCCATAACAAAGGTCAGTTTACAGTGAAAGACGGAATGTTGGCCTCAAAACAACAGCATGGAGATAACCAGTAGAGGCGGATCATCGCCAATGAGGGCTCACGTGGACATAAATCCGTCATATGGCGCAAAATCGTGAACACTTTCCCCTAGCATACATTTTAAACATTAGTTGCTTATATTTTTTTTATTAAAAACCTTTTGTTAACTACTTCCTGTGATTTTATCACTAGAGGCTCCTTGTCTGAAGTAGGACATCACTGATGTGCGTCAACCAAATAATAAAAAAGAAACTTACCGCTAATAAATGTCTGTCCTAGTTGAGGTTATTATACGCATATTTTATATTGCGCCAAATATGCTGTACGAGGCTCATAGTGAAATCATATCATTCCACTCAACTGATCATATCACCCTCCTTGTGGCAACTGCATGTACCAAACAACATGAAGATGTATCAAAGAATCATTCATTCACTCACTCATTCATTTACTACCCTACAATGGGCAGGATAAATACGATGCTAACCGACTTCTGTCCTTTTTCCCTACTGTGACTGTAACTTCTGTTTATTGTCAAGTGTTGTTATCCTCTGTTAAATATCATTAAAGTGGCACAATGGGTGGGGTGGGGAGGGCGAGTGCTCGCCTATGGGGTGCTGAAGACAAACAAACATACCAGCGAAACAACAACAACAACAACAAACAAGGAGGATAATTGCATTAAAATGCAATTACATGAGAGCGTAATCTACTGTTCAGAAACAGTGAAGTGTTGTTCAATTTGAGTGCCAGAGGAAGTGAGTGAATGAAGATGCAAAAAAGGCCAACAACAGCCACAGCAACGCTTCTCAGCAATGCAATGACATGCTTTCCCAGGATATTAAACGAACCCACACAACATGGCCGTAGAGTTGGTGGCATACACAATACAACGTATAACGTATGTATGCGTGTGTGCAGATAACACAATCCGAATTTCATTCTCTACGAATCTCCCTTTAGAGAGAATCTACAAATACATGTGTGTGTGTGTGTGTGGACTGTGCTCTGTTTGATATCAAAGTTCATCATATGATTGTTTTGTGTTGTTTGTTGTTGTAGTGGAACAATGAGAATCCCTTTTGTCAGTGTTAATGTTATTCTGTGATACCCTTTTGCAATGTCAGTGCCAGTGCCAGTACCAGTGCTGTTGTTGTTGTTGTTGCCGTTGCTTGTCATACAATTGCATTTGTGTGTAATTGAAATTGCTTTTATAGCATCGACTGCAGTCGGTCGTGAGTGTGTATCTCATCTGCACACTCACACATTTGCTTTTAATAAAATGAATTTGGCAATTTTTGCTTCTCATCACCTGTTCTTTTTTTTTGATGATGTTGTTATTGTCAGTACTTTCTATCAAACGTTATGTAGGATGTGGTCTCAATAGGGACCAGCGGCTGTACCTTAGTGGGCGTTCCGATTGAAATGCATACATTGTCGACAACCAAACATCATGCCGGTGACAAATTGCAGTCATCAATATGTCACAGTATTGGGAAATATGTGCGTGTGTGTGTGCAAGTGTATTTAATTCGTTTGATTTTCTACAGGTATTTAATATGAAAGATATTACATGAGAAACATAGAGAATTTTCGAAGAAGACATCCAATACATAAATATTATTATTTTTTAAAATACAATAGAATGGGTCCAAGGGTAAACCGGGGGGCACAGACCAATTGGCTAGATTTTTGCAGCGACAGACCAAAGCCTCTGGTGGGATTCGAACCCTCAATCCTCACGCTGATCAACTCACCTACCGGGGCGCATGATATATAAAGTCTGTGGGGAATTCATCACATCACATTACGAATCACTACAGCCGAAGCCACGGTGGCAAAAAGGCACTGACTTCCCTTACGTCCAATGAGGATGTAAATGCGAACGGGGAAATATTTGTTTCCAAATAACTCCATAACCCCGTTAAATACGCAATACTCCAGCAAAAACTAGGGTAAAATCGATTCAGTGTCATTTGCATGATCAGGTAATGCCATCCATTACCCTGAGCATGTCATACTTATGATGAAATATAAATGTAGTTACACTCCCGCCATCTCCTACTCATAGTTTTCAATTGTTATTCATTGCTGAAATTCTCATTTCCATATTATAAAAAAAGTTAAATGTACATTAGTATTAAAACACAAAATTAGTTAGGAAAATTCTTTACCAATGGCAAATAGACGGGCAATAACAAAAACTTAAAACTCATCAATTAACAGAGTATATTCCTTAAATTTAGACATCGAAAATGGCAAACATTTATTTCATCGGAAGTACTTTGTTAGTCCTGTTTGGAACATAAAGTGTTTCCGTCCAGCGAAAGGAATTTCCTGACCGAACGTAAACTAATCTCTATTTTATTTTCACGGTCTAATTCTAATGCAACGGATATTTCCAAAAAAAAAAATGGTCCTTCAAAGTGGTCGGTTGTATGGACGGAGCAACAGTCGCTGTTGATTGTGATGACATTTAATTAGAAGAGGTCCCTACAAGTGGTCGGCCATGGTGTGGTAGGTAGTGTGTGCGACTATCAGACACAAGAACCCAAGTTCAAACATTTTTCAGCGGCTGTTTCCACCTCGTAAATGTTGGCGACTTTACGAGTAAAAGTGCAATCTCTAAGCAATGTAAAACATCTCTAGAAAAGCAGTTTAAACAGTAGGTGCCGGTCAGCGAGTATACAAATTATATCTTACACAGCTCACTGATTCGAGAGAAGTTCCCCGTCTGTTCCTTCATGGAATGTCAAGGGAAATAAGTAAATAAGGTCCCTTCAAATATTAATTTTTTCACAAGAAACCGAGTTCGAAACATTTTTCAGCGGCTGTGTCCACCTCGTAAATGTTGGCGACTTTACGAGTAGGAGAGTAATCTCTAAGCCATGTAAAACATCTCTAGAAAAGCATTAGCCGTTCTGAGCCGACTTTAAACAGTAGGTCCCGGTCAGTGAGTATACAAATTATATCGTACACAGCTCACAGATTCGAGAGAAGTTCCCCGTCTGTTCCTTCATGGAATGTCAAGGGACATAATTAAATAAGGTCCCTTCAAATATTAATTTTGTCCATATGTCTGTCAAATCCTTATGATGGGAAAACTGTTTCATTCTTAAGCCTTCTTTTTGCACCCGCCTTTCATTAAAGTTTCTGGGTTTGTTAAACTACTTCAATCTCCACGATTTCCAGAAATGGGAATCATAGCGTAATTTGAGGCCCTGATGCGAACCTTTGAAAAATGTCAAATGTTTGTTCGTTTTAACATAACTTTCAAATATTTTCTGCCCATTGAAATCGCACGGTTTTCATAAACATTAGTAATAAATGGATAATTTTTTTTTGTTAATTCCAACCATTTTATGAAATTTTACCAGAACCATTCGCTGTGTGTTATTGAAAATGTAATCATGGAAATATGTTTTACTTTATCAAATATCAATTAATCTCCCGTAACTTGAAACTCTCTAATCAAATATGCTTTAATCCTTTAATCAGGCATAATAATCACTCCTATGAAAGCAGTTACAATAACCGGGGCCAAGTCAAAGTCAATTCGAAACAAATGAAGTAGCTGCAAACACTTGACGTCTTCCACAGTGAAACAAAGCAAACAACCACCCACCCCATCAAATCCCCTTTCCGACAAAACAATTACTCAAATCGAAAAACACAGACAGACAAAGGACTACTCGCAAACAGCGAAAACTCGTAAAAGTGAAAACATACACGCAGCAATTGTCACAACGATTTGCAATGTGATATCCGTGTAACCTCAACTAACACAAAAAAAAATCAGACATGGGGAAAATACACAAAAGGACGAAACGCCGAAGGACGAGAATACGGGAGACGTTAGATTGCACATGTACATAACAAATGATAAAACGCCTCATTTCCACCCTTTCAATTAAGTGACAGAGGGCTTTAAACAACATAAAGCAATTATACAATTTCCATCCTCTGTTTCGCATGTGGCCGATGGATGTGCTGCTTCTGTATCTCATCTCACACGAGGGGTGATGGAACTTGTTTACGATGTCCACTTGTCATGAAGTGGTAAAAAAAAAGTGGAATTATTTTACTTTAACAGGCTTTGTGTGCGCAACAAACGTGTGAGCGAGCGTTATCTATGTGATATGGGTGGGAAGGGTGTTCCGTTCGAGGTGATTCACTTTTGTGTTTGATATAAAGACGCTGACTTACAGTCGGATGGTTTATATTTTTCACAAAGTCCGATCGAAAAATAATCGGCAAATATTTTTGGAGCATTTTTCTCCTACCTGGCATTCTTAATATTAAACTAATCTTAATACACACATTAGAAAGATCTAGCATATATCTGATATATATTTAGATGTGTACAAATTATGATATTTTTGTCATGCACATTTTTACAAATTTTTCGACCTCTATTTTATATATTTCCTGGCGCTGGTCTTTCAATAAATTGCTACCATCTACATATCACTTGTTGACAATAAAACTAAAAATGTCAGAAAGACAACTTGTATGTAATATCCACCATCCCAATCACCCAACACCCTTTTTGACTTCTGTTTGTGCATTTTGTAACAAGTTCATCAATTTCAAATGATTTTTGTGCGCCTGCTGTTCATTTCTAACGGGCACACGTCACTTTTTTGATGTCGTCCTTATTTCACTTCCAAGGGATTGTTTTAGCCCAATCCGGAAAACGAACAAAACTACACAACATTATCAAGGAGTCAATACTCAGAAGCTGTTTCCTTTTGTTTTTTTTTTTTGTGAAATCCACAGTGTTCTCACATTTGTTTTTACAATGTCGTAATATGGTCGATTTTATTTGCAAAACATTTCAATGGTCGTTTATTTTTACAGCTTCACATTTGTCAACCCACACAAAAAGGGCAATCACTAAAAGGAGAAATACTTGGAGTGTAATCGGTTTGAAGGACTGCCAATTTGCTTAAACAAATCGCAAAAAATCTACAGAATTCATTTTGCTAAATAGTCGATGTGTACACAGTGGAAGACAATAAATTTGTGAGGGCGATAGTGATTGAAGAAGTCAAGGCAAAGTGTGAATTTTCTTATACAAAAATAAGGCCAGCATGAACGATACGCATGATATAGTTCTATAGACCTTCAAGAAGGGCTGTTTTGAGATAGATAAAACAATCAGATACTTTTGATGTTCTGAGCATGAAAATGGCGTTTTTTTTTTTTTGAAGTATCGGAAGAGTATTTAGCTTTTTTGAAGAGATGGAAAAAATTACTTCACTCCCATATATGGGCGGGGGCTTCAAAGACAGTTTTGAATCTCCTGGACCATGTACAGACGAGCTGGGTGGTGATAATAAAGGATAGGAGGATTATATTGTTATACGTTTGAGATAAGTGACCTCATTTACCCCTGACCTGTATCTGGGTTAGTTACAGATTCTATCAAACCATGTATTGCATACACTTTTTTCATTTTATCATAATCGTTTGAAGTCTCCACTGTAATCGTGTAACTGCGATCTTTTTATACACGTTTTGGGGGAGTTTCTCAATGAGCAGTACATATTTTTTGTTGTTCCGTTTTGCCTTTATTTTTTGTTGTAGATGGTAAAATGTTATTTTAATATTCATTTGGGAAAGATTCAAGGTTTCTCACCTTTATTTCTGTTTGGCTGCTGATGGGACGGACGGACGGACGGACAGACGTAACTAAAATGCAAATAAAACAGAATAAGCAACGAGCGAGCCAACGAATAGGAATGAAACAAATAAATAAAAACAATATAAAATAAAAGAAATGAAACTCAAACTAAAAGAATCTCTGTGTGTGTATGCAAATGTGTGAGTGTGTTGGTACGGGTACGTTCCCTGCGTGTTTGGCAATGAATCTTTCCTATTTGCGTGGAAAATTGTCGGCTAAACTTTTTACAGCCAACATCAACAAAACGAAACGAAAAACGAGGGGATGTTAAAAAGTGATTTCTCATTTTCTTTTGACATGCAACACGAGGCAATTGAATAAATTTCAATTATTCATAACGTTTTGTCCTGCAGCATGAGAGCAGAGCAAACCAAATGTAAAGAGAATTTTCAAATGTAAAGAAATTAACAACAGAACAAACCTAAAGACGGGTGGGGGGATATATTTTTTATTTTGTTTTACTTTAATTACGAAAAGATTAATTACACAACAGAACGGGATTGTAAACAATGTAACCAAAGACTTCTACTTGTCCATCACCACTTTTGTTAGACAAGATGGAGCAGCAGAAGGCGAGTGAACAACTTTGTAAATCGTGCCACTTAGCAATACGAGGACAGGTATGGTGTGGATTGGAAAGAAATGTTATGCATACATTTCAAGATTTTAAACTGTACCTTAATTGAGCTCTGAAAATGTACTCAATTCTAGTAAATTTGCAAATTGTACTTCATGTGAGTACGCGTGAATGTTACTTATCTCCCTTAACATTCCATGAAGAAACAGACGGGGAACTTTTCTCGAATCAGTGAGCTGTGCGCGATATAATTGTGTATACTCACTGATCGGGACCTACGGCTCCGAACGGCTAATGCTTTTCTGTGAGCATCCGTGGTGTGGTAGGTAGTGTGTGCAACTATCACACACAGGAAAACCCAGGTTCAAACACGGGTACGACCATCGAACATTTTTCAGTGTTTTTCCACCTCGTATATGCTAGCGGCTTTACGAGTAAGAGAGTAATCTGTAAGCCATGTAAAACGCTTGATTGTTGTATGGCCCTAAAAAACTCCTCGTACTACATACATATATCTGATTACCAATCATAAGTACTGAAATTGAGTACCGGAAATGTACACAATTTTAGTAATGTTATTAAATTGTACCTACTCTACAACTCATTTGTTTTATAAGAAAAAAAGTTATAATATGTGTGATGGAAATAAACTGCGATTTGACGAAATTGTTGATTCAAAAAATCTGTCTGCCATTACGATTTCCAATATACCTCACTTACCATAACACCCTCTCATACATATAATGTTTCTTATGTAAATATAAAGAAATCCAAACAAAAATTCAAAATCTGCTTTATAACTTTTTATTGCCTACCCCTCATCAAATTAACTTTTTTTCCTTTCCTTCGTTTCTTTCAATCGGATTGTTTTTTGCATTGTTTTATTTGACTCTGCAAATCAGAAAAAGAAAACGTCAAAGTCTATTACAAGAATAAAAAACTCCAAAATGACCCTTAAGTATTGTTACCCTCTACTTTTAACAGTTTCCCCACTCCTGTCCTTTCTTTACACCGCACTATCACATCACCCCGCCGACGACTACGGGCAGGATAAGTTAATTTTTATAAAAGAAGAAGGTACGTTTGTTCTTTTTAGTGTTTTTCCTGGATTTCATGTTAAATATTAACGTTGTTTAACTGAAAGGTCAAGTGGGAGTGGTATATGAAGATGAAATACAAGAAAATAGAATAAAAGAAAATCCGTAAATTTCCTTTTCAAGGATTTTATTGTGTGTCCCTACTTACGCATTTAAAACGGACCGGGTGGCAGTGTGGAGTTTCATAAATGGCCAACGGAGAATTGGAATTAAATCCAATATTTTTAATCATACTTCATTCTGGTCTCTTGATTCTCCGCTGTTGAGAGAGCATCAGAAAAAAAAGGTTGGTTCAAGAATATCGTTAAAGAGCTTTCAACACAATTTTAGACAAGGATTATTCCAAGAATCTTTCAATATGGAAAGGGCAAATGACAATGAAACAGTTTTCCTTGTGTTTACTGAACAGAGAGACAAACAGTCCGATGAATACGGCTGTAGCACATCTCACGAGGAAGAATGGTTTAGTTCTCGTAATGTTTAAGTTATCATTTAATATTAATAGCTAATCGATTGTAGCGCCACTGATGTAAACACAAAAATATTTTCAATAAACTAAAGATGAAGATAAAAACGATTGCAACCGGGCCAGTGGCTGAGTATCAGTACAAGATAAATGACAGACTATTCATTGACTGTTGAAAAGTACTGGCTGGTCTCATATTGCATCAAATATTGACAAAGTGTAAGGTCAAAGACTTTCCGTTGGCACTACCAACATATATTCGCTTTTAAACTGTAGTAACAAAATCAGATCCGATTTAGTGCGAATTAAATATAGATAAGTATTTTATTAAACAGGTAGACAATTCGTCTTTTTTGTACGTAATGTACTTGCATGTGTGGACACTTGAGGGAAGTGCATTTCGTTCGAGTGCTCGAATCAGGCGTTCAGAATCAATTGTCATCAGCCAATATGAAGTAATCTGTGGTCCAGCAAACATTTCCAAGAATATCTTGGTCTATTTATTGGTAGGATTGTAAGTCTATTCATGAAAGAGATTTTCGTCTAATTCACGAATGCATTTTGTTTGACGCTATGGTGCTTTCTACAGCCTAGCAGCCGGGCTGGCGGATATCGTTTGATAGCATACGAATTTTATAACGATCCAGAGTCTCAGATTAATAGATATGGTACTGCTAGCAGAATGACTAATTTATTGCAGAGAGCGACAGGTTTTCCCCGTCGAAATATTTTCGCTTGAAAAACATTGATCAAATTTTAAAAGTGGTGATCGTAATGAAGCTCCCATCGTAAATGAGTAGAATGTTTGTGAGACCTAACCGTCAACGATCAGAACCACTCACCATTTCACAAAAATACAATTGGAAAATCCACAACAGGCAACGGTACACGTTACAGAGCCCCAATTAACACAATGACTACAAAATGAGGATGCAAGATCTACAAACTGTCTTTGCATTCCAGCTAACAGGACCTCCTACACTGGACGACAAATGTAGCTAGGCAGGTAAATATCAAACGAGTCGCCGACTCCGCTGACCCCAAATGTGTCTCTTTCCATCTCCCTTTATCCATATATCTTGCTGTTTGGAAGTAGGAAGAATGATCTAATGACACAACGTTTTGTAATACTGCAAACAGTTCATCAACCGCAAATTTTGAATTAAACTCGCACAAACTCAGACATTAAAAGGATATAAAACTAATGACAATCATTTAGACAGGTGAATGGATGTATTGAAGGAAGGAAGGAAGGAAGCACGGATGAAGCAGCACGGACATTAACGAATGAATGTCTGTCTGTCTGTCTGTCTGCCAGTACACGAGAAGCGTCTGTATGAATGAATGAATATTAGATGATGACGAGGGAGATGGAGATGGATGAAATGAAATTAACCTTAATCACAAATAGCTCAAATAAAACAATTTCAAATACGCACACATACACACACACACTCTCTTGAACTTGTAAAGGCAGCTAGCAAAGGCAGTAAATCGTAAATCGTGTCTGAAAAAAAAAACATTCAAACATAATCTTGATATTGGGATGCCTGACATTGGGATGATTGGTGTTGTTCGTCTGGTATTGCTCAAGTATGACAAACATGTCAATGACATATTTTTAATCGAACCATGCGATGCGACCTTTCTGTGGTCCTCTCTTGACCAACCAAAACAACATTGTACAATTTTAAAAATTAAAGGCGCACTAAAATCGGTTTCTATCAGTAATGAGATACATATATACCTAACGACACCTAACATATATCTGAAATCCAGAAATGAAAAACGTCAGAAAACTATTTTAAAACGCTTCCATTATTGTACAAGTTCGTTTTATGGAAACCGCCACTAAGTAAGCTGAATTAGAATTTCAGTCAAGCAAAGCTTTCTAGTTTTGAAGGAACTAGATGTATTTCCTTTGAGTTACTAGTGAGGACTGTAATCAGGCCTCCGTAAATAAAGAATGAAACATTTTAGGTGTTCTTGTTATTTGTCATATATTTTTGTCAATCACATATATTTAATTTTTAAATCAAACAATTCAATAATCTCTATAATCTAAAAAGATTCCGTATATGTATTTACATAGATACTCGTTTATATTTTAAACAACATCGTGTTTGAGCCAGCCGCGAGTTTAGTTAATTTTTATTTTTTTTTTCGAATTTATGTAGCAATTTTTCTGCTATGTTTCAATAGTTCAATATTATGCAGTCACTACTACATACATACTACAAGTGAATTATTTGTATTTATAAAAGTTAATCATCGATGTCATAATCATTAGAATCGCTGCCATTGTCTCACTTGGAATCAGTGGTGCTTGTCCCCGAGTCCCCATTTAAATGCTTTGTGTGCGCGTGTACGTGTTGGTGAGTTTTGTTTAGTGTTTGCCATAATCATTTGCATCGATAACCGAACTGTTGAGCTCCTCAAACAATTCATTTGATTGATGACTTCTTACAAACGGATTATTATTGTTAATGTTGTTGTTGGAGTTGGAGTTGCCACCGTTCTGATTGGTATTTGACAGCGACGACAGTGGATTCATGGCCAGAGCAGCTGCGGCCGTATGTAATAGCAAAGGATTCCTCACCACCCGCTGAAGTTGCACTAAGCATCTGAAGAACACCAAATGATTATTAATTGCTTTGCCCATCTTTAAATTAAATCTTACCTTTCCAATTTCCTTTCGCTTGCCTCTCGCACATCAAATATTTCCGCAAGTCCGTCGTCATCCTTGCGGAAGAGATTTGTTAACGATCCTGCCGGTAGACTTCCACTGCCGGATCCCATAATTCCACCATTCCGTTTACCATTGGTCCAACCGCGAGAATATTGAAATGTTTGTCCCATGCAGGCCATGCAGAACAGAAATATCAGCAATGGCAACACAACGATCCGCAACATGTTGATGGGAAATTCTTTGAAATGCACTGAAAGAATATACAAAACTCTCTTAATGGCAACATGTTGACAACGTTTCAGTGGCCGGAAACAGGAAATGTAAATGTAATCGCCATTGGCAGTACTGATTGATTCAAGACTGTGAAATTTCTTGCAACAATTTTGTTAGTGTGGTTGCAAACCACAATGGGAATTAATACGCATTGAATGGCAACTCTGTTTGGTTTGAGTACATGAAATTTATCCCACAGTGGTTGTTGAATTGCAAACCGGAAATACTAGGGAAATTTTGTATCAGTGGGTGTTTTTAAATAAATAACAAATATTTCATGATTTTTAAAATTCTTCTAATTTTGGCCGATAGTCAGCGTTTAACTGCATTTGTGTAGTCAACTATATTTTATACTGTTACTTTGACAAAAAAAACCGTTAACCCTTAAATATATAATGTTGCCATTTGGCACATTAGTTTATATAGAAAAGAAGAAGAGACCATGCATTTAAGGGTTAAGTCCCTCCAGGATTATAAATCGGTTTTCTGTGTTAGCCATAGGAAATTAGGGTATGTTGACATTTGTCTTGAATTGAAGAATGTCACAGCTGGCAGTAAATCCACTTGCAGCATGTTTATTCCACATACGACAACATCGACAGAAGCACTACTTTTCTATATGATGGATCGTGCCATCAACCGGCCTTACGACTATTTAAAAACGGAAAAGTGTTTTTATTTTGTCCCTTTCGAAATATTCCTTTCGATTTTTATATTAAGAGAATGTATCTCAGAATTAACTAATAATAATAATAACTAATAATCTTTCATCCTATTTCAATTTCTTTGATATAGCGTCAATGCAAAAGCCCTGCCATTTTAGAAATTACAGTGCCGTATTTCGTCTATATAAAAATACAGGGTTTTTTTTGGATTACCCAGTATTTCGGGAGCTGTCACTAAAAATGGAACGGAACACGCTTTAACAACGCATTGAAATTATTAAAATTCACTACAAAAATGGTGAAAATCTTGCAGCCCCATTTTGCAAAAATAAAAAGTTTCCGGACCGTGTTATCTCTCGAAGAGGTGATCACAACTGGACACCGAGATCTTGTGCTTTAACACCTAGCGACTTCTTCCTTTAGGGCCACGTGAAAGATAAGGTATACTCCAATGGACCAGCGTCGATTCAAGACCTCAAAGATAGAATTCGTGAGGCTATCAGCACATATGGCAGCCACTTTGCGATTTGGTTATGGAAAATTTCATGAAAAGGATATGGTCCTGTAATCGTGGCCGTGGTGGCCATTTGGCTGATGTTGCTTTATTATGAAATAAACAGCCGATCATTTATCTGAAAAATGCCATTATTCTTTAAATACCAAAATAAAATAATAATTTATTTTATTAGGAATAATTTTAATAAAATATTTTTCATGGAATCATTTATTTCATTTCAGCGGTCGTTTTCACATCGTAAACGTATTCCCTAAGTCACATATGAACTTGTCTAAATAAATCATAAGCCGTTGAGTCTACAAATTATACAGCGCAGGGCTCCTTGATTCCATCCTCCTCGCCTGTTCCATTTTGTCACAATTAATCATATACACAGGCTTCACTTTTTAAAAATGTTCCCCAACACTTTTCCTGTCTTCACTTACATTTAGTTTGTTTTAGTTTGTGTATGGTCGATATATACACGACCGATTTTTCACTGAATTTTAGTTCTTAACCAAATCACACGTCTGTCAGAGTCGTTGTTTAAATCCAAACTGAATATTCTAAGGCAACGTGTTGGTGGCTTTTATACATGAAATTCCGATTGATGTTAAAAGAGCAAATGGGACAATCTGCACAAGGCAACAAAAGGCGGTCCCAATAATTATGGTATCTTTAGATTGAGGATAGAATTAACTAAATACACTGAAAGAAATTGTGTGGACTACTTTTATGTAGTCCAATGCGTGCGAAAGTCAAATGTATGTGAGGCTTAACAATGATTACATTGCAGACTATTGTGATGTTAGTACATACTAGCTGCTCCTTACATCTAAAACGGAACATTTTTTTCCAGTTTTTTTATTCTTTTCCACCGTGTACAACACATACTTTTTATTTCTTGACTCTTACGCAGATTAAATGTGATTAGCTGCCAATTGTTTTTGGTAACCTTACCGAAAAGTAATCGTCGACTACATACACAGGAGTACAAGCGTGAAAACAGCAACAACACAAAAAGAATCCTCCCACTCGATGTTCCATTTTATGCCGCTAAGCAAACTGAATGCATTTGTTGATTAAAAAAATTATCACCTTCTGAATGGATGAAACCCTTTCACTTGTTCCTCCCAACTCCAACTCAAAGCGGACATGCCTTTGGCACCACTTCAAATCACTCACTCGCACTTACCATCAATGGTTGGAAGCCAAAAGGATTGCTTGAATGCGAGGGTGTTGCGGTCTCTGATTGAAAGTGACTATCCGATCTTCTATGGTTGTTGGTGGTTTTATGAATACAATTGTTTTTGTAGTTCCGTATGTATGTGAAGACTATAAATACATACTTCAAAATTTACATGTGTGTGTGTGATAAAGATACTGAAATTCTATGGGAATTCGTAAAAAGGATTGTCTTCTTAAGATGTGCTAAATAATAATAACACGCGTATCATTAATTAATTTTTATTTCTTCATTTTTAATTATGTACTTGGTGAGTAATTAAATAACAAACAAATGTCTCTACTTCACACAGGGAAATTCGTCTACCAAAATCTAATAATCCACACATACATACGACGACTTAATATCACAGACTCGTATTTGTTCGTGGTTCTAAATCTTGTCAAGAACATCTCAATATTTTGCAATGGCCGTAATCTCTAAGCCATGTAAATCTTAGCTGTTCGGAAACGGCTTTACAAAGTAGTTACGCAACTCACTGATTTGATTGTTAAGAGAAATAAAAGGTGACTATGATAAAATTGAAAGGATTTTTAGAAGAAAACAATTATTTTATTCAAACAGTCACAGAGTTAAAAATCTGTCCTCGAGAATATTAATGCAAATATTGCATTAACAGGGAATCAGGGAATAAGTGGTGTTGTAAATTGAATTTAAGTCGACTGTAGTATCCAAACTTCATTAAATTGTAAATTGGCGGAAACTCCACCATATTCATGTTACAAACATGATATCAATCTGTTAATGCAAAATGACCAGTAATCAAATTGAAATGTTTGACTTCTTAGTCCATGCCAAAGCACATTTTTCACACATTGCCCTATTGGTTTTTAAAAATGTAACCCTCTAACCACCAAAATCCTCTAAAGGAGTGCCTCTAGGTACTGTCGCGGTTTAGAGGGTTAATGTGTATATCAAGAAGACAGATCTCCCAACTCGTCCGCCAGTCATGGGATAATACTATGCGGAAAATCGAACGTCCTTCCAAAATCTTATCAAATTAATCTAATTTTACGTAAATAGTTGTTTGAAAACGCCTTCATCCATATTATTCCCAACCTTACACTATGTTTTTACATTTTTGCCAAAACTTACAATTGTTTGCCAGCAAAAAATATTTCTTTAATATTTACTCTACAATTACAATTATCTAATTAAAGATGTGTAGGTGACTTTTGCCTCTTCATTCCATGAACAAACAATAGGAACTTATAACAGGTGGCGCAAAAATAAACTTCAGATGTTTTTTGGCTGTAATTAAAAAAAAAATGAAAAACTTGTATTCTTCTTGTGGATTATTTTTATTTTGTCTTTTAATTTTTTTTACATCAAGTCGAGAATATGATGTCATGTAAATGGCCGCCGCCAGAGTTGGGGCCAATCGCAAAATTTGTAGCATTTTCTGATAGAAGGATTACTTTTGCGCCACCCTGTATTATATATATTATACCACATCCACCCACAATTTCTTATTTAGTTATATTGAAGTAATGAAACATATAATTTGGAAAATATCGGGTGGTCTGTCTAGTAGTGATACATATTCACCGTAACTGTTGATGCAACCTCATTTTCGAAAAACTAAGGTCCAATGACCCCGTCGGACCATAAACCACACCAAACAGTCACACGTTGGAGGATGGAGAGGCTTCTCAACAAGAGCTCTTGGGTTTTCCGAGCCCCAGATGCGACAATTTTGCTTGTTGACGTAGCCACCGAGGTGGAAATGGGCAATGGAATGATTTTTCAATGGAATTCCAGATCCTTTTCATGCATTTCAAGGACACAATCAGCAAAGACACGACGTTGTTGATGATCGGCCGGCTTGAGTTCTTGTGTTAGCTGAACTTCATAAGCCTTAAGACCCAACACTTTATGCAAAATACGGTGTAATAACATTTGTGCCATGCCCAATTCCAAAGAACGACGAGGAATGAACAAACCTGGGTTTTCTTCAACTCTTTGGGCTACATCAGCAATAATCTCAGTTGTTCTTGAGCGACGTGCACTGGTTTTATTCTTCAATATCACTATCAGTTCGAATTTTTCCTCCAATTTCTGTATTGCGATCCGACAATGTGATTCACGACGACCCAAAGATGTTCACCATTTTTGTAGTGAATTTTAATAATTTCAATGCGTTGTTGAAGCGTGTATCGTTCCATTTTTAGTAGTGGCGTAGTTTCTACTTGTCGAATGACAAAGAATAAAAGCTTTTTTTCATTTGTTTCTGCACGAATTTTGTCCATCATCTCGCATTACTACTCGGCTATGATGCCTACTAACCTACCGAACTATCGTGGTGGCTGTGGTTTATACTCAACTATCTGAGAAGCTCCGGGGGTACTGTGACACATAGATCAGTAAAGGTGTTAGATAGACGTCGACCCATAATGGTAGGCACTCACGATAATCTGTAGCACATCTGTCAAGGAGGAAGACTGCTTCGAATCGGCTTAGGGCGTCGCATGGCAATGGTGCACCATGTATCGCAGCGAGATTGATGCTGTCTTAACCCTCTAACCGGCAAGACCGCCATAGGGAGGTCTTCAATAACTGTGTTTAGTATCATTGAAATATTTCAATATTTTATAAAAAATAAAATCCTTGCAACCTGTTTTTTTTTACCAGTTATGCACAAACAAATATTTTTTACGAAATTAAACACAATTAATGAAGACATCCTCTGAGTGGTATTGCCGGATAGAGGATTAAACAAACTAAATTGTGTGTTCATTGCTAGCATGTCTTCTACGGTGAGGGACATTAATAGAAAAATTATCAGAAATTTATCTTTGATTGTAAAGCCCTTCCCTAAGAAGACATTCAAAATGCAAGATCTACATCGTCTAGCTAGATCCTTTCGCAGGTACAAATATGTCCTTTTAGTGAGCTCATGTTGCGTATATCTTCCTAAAATGACCACTTTCAGTCGTTTGATTGTAGGCCACAGTGACTGGCATACACGGCGAACATTTGTTTCAATACCACACACAGCTCACATCGCACATTGCTTTCGTCACGTTGAAATGTAAACAAGATTTGAATTCACGCACGCACGCACAACAACAACAAGTGGTTTGTTGAGAATGTAACGGACAAAACAAAAAAGCGATTGCGAAGCAATTGCCGACTGCAATTACGAACATGCGCAATAAATGGATTTCCCTTGTTTGGGGGAAAGCGCTTTGGGACACGCTGTCATGATGAGCGGCGAAGTTATTCGATACTGAACCCCACAAGTGATAACAAAGGAAAGGAATACCTCGGACACTTTTTCTAATTCGTTGCTGGCAAATTGTGTGTATACATCAAAAACAAACAAGAAATATAGTGAATTTCATAAAATTCCAAGAATATTTTCACAAAATATTTAATCAAATTCAACAACTCTTCGGAAATCTTCACAATGTAGAATTAATTGTGCCGTTCACATTGCGAACAAATCGATACGACCGAACATATGTTAACTTATTTCGCAGCAATAAACTTCATTTATTATTGAGTTTCATAGAAACCAGTTTTCTTCTACAAACAACATTTTCTTAATGAAATTCTTGTTTGTTAGCGGTTTTCCACAAATGCAACAATAACTGTCGGTGCTTGCTGTCATATGATAAATATGGAAAATATGGGTCGTTTACGTAAGGTGAGTGAGTGAGTGTGTCTGTCTGTCTGCGGCTTTACCAAATTTTGCATTTCTGTCGTTCATATTGACCTTCACATTGGTGGCCAAACTTCAGTTGAATTCTGCCAAAACAAAATTCGAATAAGTGTAAAAATAAAAAAACAAAAAATTGGGCACAATTGGGAGAAATTTTTGGTCTGAACATTAGGGTGCCTCAGCAGTGAAACATCTACTCTCATGACCGCGAAATATATTAAGTTATGCATTTAAATCAAAATTAATTGCGATACATTTTTTATTCAACATTCCAATTGTGCTGAAACTGTTGAAAACGAAGTACATTTGATTGTTAGTAGGGTGTCTTAAAAGTGAGTGACAAGAAAGAAAATGATGTCACGAAATTTTCTTTCTAAAACATTCAAAATGGTTTTTGAAAATTGGAAATCAATGCGTGACATTGTCGGTGTCCGGTTTTTAAATATATTTTTTGTTTTTGGAAGATACCCATTTCTTGAAATGCGTTTTTTACTTAATTACCAAGAACCAATATTGTGATTATCATGTTCATCTATCGACTTTACAAAATACTTGCAACGTGTTAAAGCAATACGTGTAACAATACTCAAAACCGTTTATATCACGACACTTGACTCCGGAGATTCCTTATGTTTATAAAAAAGGTTCAAGTTGAATCCAAAAAAAAAAAAGGTGATGCGGTCTAATATAAATGTCCATGCACGTATGTATGTTTCTATGTCTCAAGAAGCCAATATTTTGAGTGCACGCTTTTCTGTTATACAGAACTATAATTATAACCCAGCAAACACAACTACATGCGACATTAAACTTAGTGGCATTCCGTTTGGTATATATTTATATTCTGAGACATTTATCTATGGAAAGTACGATACGACAGAAGCTACTTACTTCAGATTCGTATTTTAAAGGCTGGGCCATAAACGCGCAACACGTTCCATTAGGGCGCTGGACCTGAATATTTGCATATCGATGCATATTTCTTTGACTTCAGTTTCTGTTTATAAATATCTTTCCCAGACACACTTAATGAATAAAGACCTGGCGGATGGTACTTCAAAATGCTATAAAATAACTACTCTTGACCTCAAAACACTGTCCAATTATCTGTTCAAATATAAAGTTATCTATTCACCGACTGAATATATCTGAATGGGTTCATTGGGTTCGCTGTCTCCCGCACTGAGCGTTTGCTAAGTAAACTTCAATTTATATTCATGACACGAACTGCCCATTGTCAAACGGACAAGTTGAAAACAAACTAAACTTAACGACTGTAATGACCGCTTATGCTTCGTATAGAAGTGTCTAAAGCATTTAGTTGTTTGCTAAAATTCATTGTTAACGGGTCTTTTCGTGTTCAAACCAATTTCGAGCAAATTTTCATTACTGTCTCTCTCTCTCTCTTGGTATCTCTCTCATTAGCCGGCCACCGCTGGTAGTAATGATACCCAACTTTTGCTGAAATCTTCGCCAAACATCTTGGAAAACTTCCCGTACGAGGATTTTAAATTGAAACTGGATCGATCACAGCCAAAACGAATGACGTCGCCGCCAATACGCCACCACCACCAACAGCAGCAGCAACCGACAACACGTTCAAAGTCACCTTTGTTTTGCGATACTCTAGAGCGTCATGCGTTCATGCAAAATGTCATCAATACGAAACCCAATGCCGTCAATAGCTACGATGTGCGCTACTCATCGCCGAGTCAAAAAGAGGCCACCGTCCGCAGAAGTCTGGAGGAGATTTCCAAAGACATTAAAGAGATTGAAGATTTCCTCACAGTCACTGAGCAGATATTGCAAAAGGAAAAGGAAATGGATGTGGCAGCAGATGCCGAAGCACAGCAACAACTTTGTAAGGGAGAGGGTAGTCCCAATAAGGAGAACAAAACTCCCTCTCCCGACAATAGGTCGAGGAGAAACTCCGTTAAATGTGTCACCTACAAAATCAATTCTTTTCGAAATCGCAAGAAGAAACCCGGGTCACCGAGATTCGTCAATTCCCGTTTGTATTTCCGGAACGGCCGCATCGGCTGTTTGGAAGCCGAAAATGCCACCTCCAATGTGGAGAGCACCCATGCCTTGGTCAAGCATATTCTGAAGTACGAAAATGAAAAGCCTTTAGTCAGTCCCGAAAGTGTGCGCAGAGTACTGTGTGCCGCACCCAAAATCTCGCCACCCTTATCGACCGTTAAGCATCGGAGGATGTCAACTGCTAGTACAGAGCCGCTTCCATATCCACTACCAGGAAGAGTGACCGATGAGGAATCATTCGAGATGAAACCTTTACAAGATGTTATTACCAAGGCGGCGGGTAAGGTTTTGTTAGATGCCCGAGATTCAGGAGTCCATAATTCTCCGCAAACCGATAGCTTTGGCTCCAACAGTCAGCCCTTGGTCGATGAGGACGAACAAGATGTGCAAATATGTTATGATGAATTACCCGAGCTACCCAACGAGGAACAGAATCTCGCTGCACTTATGGACAGTGAGATGGATCGTGTGGATCCAGAAATACCGGTAAATGTGAGCATCAATCGGCTGTCGAGTGCCGATAGTTTGGATTCCGATGGCCAACAGTTTCTGAGAGATCAAGTTCGTCATTTAGTGCGCCGTTTTACCGCCAGAGCCAACAAAATGAAAACCCGCCTCGAAATGCCCCCCACGCCCAGCAGCAGTGCTTCGTCACCCTCTCCACCACCGCCGCCAATAAAAGTCAATAGAGCTCTCGTCCCCCACACCCAACAACAACCGACCAAAAAACGTCCTACGCCACTGCAGTCGCCCAACAAAAAGCCCCTCTTCGAAGCCGATACACCCCGTTCGAATGTGTGGCTCTGCTCAAGTCTTTGCAGCAGCACCGATGACCAGAAAACTTTAGATCCCCAAGGGACCCTGTACATCGCATGGCTTTGCGTCGTGTCCGTTTCATTCCTGTACAATGCCTGGGTCATACCACTACGTTCAACATTCCCCTTTCAAACGCCGGAAAACACGAACACTTGGCTGGTTATGGATTTCTGTGCTGACATCATTTATCTGGTGGACGTGGTGTTCTTCAAGCATCGCATCATGTATTTATTTGAAGGATTCTGGGTGAAAGATAAAAATCTAACGCGAAAGAATTATATGAGGAAATTGCAATTCAAGGTGAGTTTTGGAAAATTTAATATGGTGGGGGTGTATTGCAATTGAGTGTATTTTGTTGTGTCCATTTTCAGCTGGATCTCTTGTCACTGTTGCCACTGGAGTTGTTGTATTTTAAATTTGGCACAGGAGCCGTATATCTACGCTTTCCAAGATTCCTGAAGATTCAAAGTTTCTGGGAGTTCTTTAAATTGCTTGATCGAGTTATATCATCGCCCCATATTGTAAGTATGTATGTGAAAGTTACGCTTTGAAGGGACTGGAAAATTTCAAAAGCAATTTGAGTTTAAGAACTTCAACCCATCCTCCTATACGCATCCATCTCATCCTGCATTTCTCATTGTCTTTGATGAGTATCACAGTAAGCATATTTATATCTTTCGAATGAATCCACTCTCGGGAGGCGAAACACATATAACGTAACCAGTAGTGAGTATGATTGTCTAGAGCCGTTAGAGCAGTTAGAGCCAGACTGGCTATTCAAATCAGTTTAATAATCGGAGGTAGATCTGATCGGCTCTGATTTCGTCGTCAAAAAAGCAATCTAGCTGGCCACGTGATCATGGTTCTGTATTGCTCACCAGTTAGAGTAACCCCATTACCCACAACGAAAACACAACCGGCGTAACTAGATGTATCAACTGTTTGTGAATGGTAGGTATGTGGTGCGTTTATGCTGTTATGTTGGTGTTATCTAATTGGTTACTGAAGGATTCTTTTCGATCGTGTCCGGAACTTTTCGCAGAATCCCCTTGGACTATTCGTAGACAGCGGAGATTGTTATGGATCTCAGTTCACATATTTTTAGGAGATTTTGGTATTATGACTGACATCCCCAAAGCAGTAAACATATTTTTTATTCGAGTGGGGTGAATATAAATGTGTTTAATTTCTGAGGTCCACTAGGTTCAGTAGTTTAGAAGATAGATACTAAATCCCCCCCTATGTTTTGAGTTTTTCCATACTGCGGTTTATTAAATATCCCTTTCTAATCTACTTATTAAAAACAAAAGTCTAACATTGAATTGACAGGTCCGTATAGCAAAAACCTTGTTGTACATGCTTTACATGATCCATTTGACGGCTACATTTTACTATGCCTACAGTGTGTACGAGGGTAAGTGTTTAAGACTATTTGGTTTACCAGTTTGATTTTAATTACTGCCGATTTACTGACAGGACTTGGTACCAATCGTTGGGTATTCAGTGGCAAAGGACATCCATATGTGCGTTGCTTTGCATTCGCAACCAAAACCGCAACGTCGATAGGTAAAGGCTACTTTACAAATCTCCGGTTAAGAGCTACCAAATCGGGATTAGCTCATAAACGGAGATTGCAAGAATAAACTACAAGTAATTGTTAACCTTTCTCAACAGGCAAAAATCCAAAACCTGAACTGGAAGGTGAATATCTCTTCATGACGGCCGCCTGGTTGATGGGAGTCTTCGTTTTCGCTTTGCTGATCGGTCAGATACGTGACATCATTTCGACGGCTACCAGAACGAAAAATGAATATCGTCAACTGGAAGATGAAACTCTGGAGTATATGAGGCGCCTGAATCTACCCAAAGATGTGCAGAAGAGAGTGAAAATGTGGTTTAAGTTCACCTGGGATCAGCAGAGGACTTTGGATGAATCAAACATCCTAGATTCGCTGCCCATTAATCTGAAAACAGATATCGCCATATCGGTCCACATTCAAACGCTATCAAAAGTACAACTTTTCGCTGATTGTGAAGAAGCTCTTCTAAGAGATTTGGTTTTAAAATTGAGGGCCGTTACCTTCTTGCCCGACGATTATGTTTGCCGCAAGGGAGAGGTGGGACGGGAAATGTACATCATTAAACTGGGTCAGGTTCAAGTTATGGGCGGTCCCAACAGTGATACAGTTTTGGCCACTCTATCTGAGGGTTCGGTATTCGGCGAAATTAGTTTATTGGGTATCAACGGAGCCGATCGGCGTACGGCCGATGTGCGTTCAAAAGGCTATGCCAATCTGTTCGTTTTGTCCAAATCCGATCTGAATGAAGTCATAGCCTACTATCCAAATGCCCAGGCTATTCTCAAGAAGAGGGCCCGAGCTCTGATGCGCAAAAATGCCGCACGTGAAAAAGAAGAAAGAGCGCGCAGTGCCGTTCAGGCCGATGTGGTCATCGGTAATCCCAAAACTCCTGAAAATCCACCCAAACTCTTACAAACTGTCATACAAGCTCTGCCCTATGAATCACCTGCTGTAATGCTAATTACACGCGGTTCGAAGCGCATGCGTAAGAAACGCCACTCAATGAAAATGGAAACGATTGAAGATCGTGAGGTAGAGGACATCAATGACGGTGGGCACCATCACATCAAAGCTAGAGACAGTTTTATGTTGCATCGCGAATCAAGGGCCTATTCTCCGGATCTCTTGTCGTCGATTCAGAGAGAACTGGAGAATAAACATCAATTTATCAATCTGACCGATTCGGAAAAGGCTCTGATCATCTCGACATCCAGCAATGATTCTGTGCATGTAGAGGATATAGAAGAATATGACAAATGAGGGGGAAGCTATCGATCACAATCTGTGATCGATAGGGATTAGTTAACCCTTTCATTTCAATTGTTGCCTGTTGGCAAGAAATACATTTGGTCCCCCTCCATCAAAATCAGTTATCAATTTACAAATCTCCAAACTATTTATATTTTGGACATGGAACAGGTGTGTGCGTATTGACGCGAAAACCAAAGTGAAGTGTGGAATTCTATTTATAACGAATTTTTAGCTCCACTTGAATTGAATATATAAATCTAATTGAATATATATGGTGCCTAATTAAATATATATTCTGTAATTTTAAAAAAGTTATCAACGCTTGACAAATGACATGAAAGGGTCACTTTAAAGTGGTCATATGGGGAACATTTTGTAATTAATTGCAATTTGGATTGTTTAACTGAAAAAGTAGATGTCGTCATATTCTTGATTTTAATATCCCTATAAATATGTATTTGATGCCAAATTATTCATCTTTGATAAAAATAAACAGTGTTATTTATACTAATTCACAATAAATGTGCTTTTGATGTTTTAAACAAATCACTAGTCTTTTCTTTCGGAATTATATATAAAGGGTGAACCAAATACAGGTTATTAATTTAAACAATAAATACTTCGGCAATTACTTTAATTATGGAGCACGATTTCGTGTGGCTGTCTCGGCGAGCGCACCAGTAGCGAGTCCTGTCAACCCAACTTTCCAAGAAGGTTTCTGGCCCAATTCACGACTGGCTTGTTCGATATCCACCGCAACGACCTAAATCGTGGCATTGGTTCTTCGCTGTACCATAAAGGTGACCAAATTGGCTTTGATAACCGATCAAGCTGTGTGGAAAGGCTCGCCATCCAGCTGAAACCAATGATTGTCGAAGTCCATGTGCTCGATCATTCCTCACCGTTAACCGAAATGGCACGGTTTCAAAACCAACCTGCCACACTCTGAGGATGCAGTCTTATCGACAATCACATGCCGGTTAGCCGAAAGAAAAGATGATTTTTTATTGGCAAAGTATTTGCTATCAGCCAACTTCCTTTCTTCTGATTTTCACTTATCGGAATTGTCGTATTCGTTATTTTCTGGTCGATTTATAAACAAAAGAGTAATTGGTGTATTCAATAAAACTTCATAAAAAGTTGTTTCAAACTAAACTAAAATAAAATTTATTATAGCATTGCATGAGAAAAATATATTTGTTAAAAATAAACACAACATATGTCAATAATTTAAATTAAATTGATAAATATATATTATTGTGGTTTTGTTTTGCATTGAGATGATTTTTTTTTTAAAAATCTCTTTTAGTTCGTAATATTTTCAATAATTCAGGTGCTCATCTATAAACTCCGTATAACTAACTAACAACGAAAAGAACAAAAATATTTTAAATTTGTTTTTTTTTTATCTACACACGCGACTGTGGGTGGTGTTGTTTGCACACACACACACACACACAGTAATCTCCGGCCTAAAACTTTGCAATTTATTCAAAATTTCTCTTTATATTTTTACAAATATACATCATGTAAAGCTCATAACATTAAGTCTGACATTTAAAAAAAAATTCCTGGAATTTCTTTCGTGGTTCATTTTTTATCGTTTTTTTTGGTATGCTTTAAATTTACATTTATTAACAACACAAGGTTTTCTTTTTCTTGCGGAAGGGACGCTTGGGGGGGTTTTTTCATTGAGGAATATCACTGATTTTAATAAATTCATTTAATACGAGTATGACGGAATACAGGAAAAACTGAATACAGAGGAATAATAAAGAGGACTAACATAAACGTTGAGTGTTTTTAAAACATTCTCGAGAAAAGATGTAATGGTTTTTTTTAATTTGTTTATACAAATATTAATATATTATTTTATAATATATGAATATAAATTTAAAGAGTTTTTTTTGTTCATATTATGCTTATGGGGAATACGGAGTTACACATCTCATAGTGGTGTTCTGTTCTGGTGTATGAATGTTCACAATTGTGGCGTTTGACGTTAACGTTTTTAGCAAATAGAAGCAGATTAATCATCACATCGAATGATAGTATTGGTTATAGATAATATAGTACATATCTTTCATATGAAACTATGGAAAGTATGAAAACATAGTGCTTTCGTTATTTTTTTGTATGCGAAATTAATTTTTTCGGTGTAATATTGTAATTCATTAATACATAAAGGTAACCAGGCCAACATACTGTTTAACTTCCCATGCAAGCTGTAACCAGACAATATAACTAAAAATATTAATACATTCTGCCATCGTTGGTTGTTGAGATCTATCTTGTACCGAAGCACAACAGGTCTACCGCAGAACGAGACTAAGACATGGAAAATTCCATTACTACATACTTAAGAAGACCCGCGGATAGCATTGATCGTGTTCCGATACAACATCTCTCTGAAATCCAAACTTCAGTTCTCATTCGTCGGTGTAAATGTCTTCTATTCAATTACAGTATAGGTTTTTGTAGATTAATATACATCAGGTCATGAATACACCATATATTTCAAATCTGTTTTTGGTAAAAAATTATCCCTTATTAACGTCAACGACCGACGAAGTTGTGAACATTCATTTGAATAATTATTAATAGATATTTTTGTGGTGAATAATTAATTAGATTATATGTACTGTATCTCTTAATTATGTTTCATTTGTTATCATATGGATCAAGTGTTAAGCCGTTTCTGAGAGAAAAAAAGGCTTAAAAAACATGCGTTTCTGCTGAATTTATTGTTTTTTTCTCGGAGTTGATTTTGATTTTTTTCTTTAGCGTTAAATATATGCATATTGTGAATGGACGACATATATCGTATATGGCTACGGTTAAGTTACGTTTTTTCTCATCATTTTTTTTCGGGAATTTCAATAAAAAAAATTGTAATTCACTTGTAATAAATCGTAATTTTGCTAGAATGTATATAAGTATGTGTGTGTCTATATATATATATATACGTATATATGCTTTAAACATTTTTGATTTGATTAGATTATCAGTTTTTGAATAGTTGCGAAATGTTTAAATCTGTGTTACGTTGCATTTAAACATTTGTTGGACTGGGTCTCATATAATTTGTATGAGCATATGAGCGCAATAATCGATTGTACGGATACTGGGCTGCTGGCCAGAGCTCGGGCTTCTCGGTTAAGGTATCGGATAGGGCTTGCAATAAAACATCTGCAATAAAACAACAACGTTAAATGCGTAAATACAATTTTTTTCTTAGTTGTTTAATTGGTGGGCTTTAACTTACGTATGACTTTCTGTTCCAAATCCAAAGGTATAATACCCAATTCATGTTCTCGTTCAAAGAAATCCATTAATTTCTGAATTTCTCGTTGTGCCTCATCACCGTGAGCTAGAGATTCGGTGAACATGATCTTTAATAAACAAGATGAACAATTTTTTTTTAATAATGGACATAAATATGTTGTTGCTAAGGGTAGAATCGTAAATCATCGCGTAAACAAGCTCAGAATATAGAAAAAATATTGTCTGAGCCGCCCTTTCGTACAGTTGTTTCGTATTTTAACTGAAGACTTCATGTCAGTTATCGTCATTATTTTTTGATGTATTTGTCATGTTGGTTGAGAAAAGATTATATCTGCTTTGGCTTTTGCGAGCCTGCGGAAATTTGCCACTATATGAATATCTTGATATGTTTACCAGGTATAAAGCAACGAGTTGGTGATGTGTTTGCAGTGGAGCTTGAGAAACCTGGATAAAATTATACAACGGAAGGTGATGCGAACTTTGCAATTTATTTTTATGAACAACTTTTCGGACGATTTGAACGACTTTCTTCCAACAAAACTTCGAAAATTAATTCCGGCTCCTAGGCAACTCATTGCATAAAGCCTTAAATACCCTAGACCATCGGTACATGCAGCCGTTTTATTTTGAATTCACTCGCTTGAAGTGTAGATTATAACTAGGCTGGGTAATTGACATTCTAGGTCGTCATTAATACCTTCGTATTCTATAATTGGGAATGTCAATTTCGACGTTTATACCCATCTGTGGATATCGGATACAGGGATATCCTATTACACTCCCGCCCCGTCTCATCCAAATCCCAGAAATATATTTGATCGGTTAGAGCAAATCATGGTACACGATAGCAATCTGATTTCATGTGGTGCCCACGATTTGGGTTTCAAAGTAATGACATTGTGCGCAAATATCATCGGAGAGAAGTGTGCAAAGAACGTCTAACTTCATCTTGTCTTTACGTACGTGCCTTTCGTTATACAAGGTAAAGGACTGAGTCAATGTTCTATATGTTCGTAAAGCTTAATTCTAACTATGTCGGGTAGCGAAATCGATCAGCTTCATTTTGTTATCAACAATCAACTTCTTCAATTCAATTCAATACAATATTACCTCTTCGATTTTCACTAAAAACTTTACTTACCCTAGCCAATTTGTAGATAATCTCCTCCAAATTGTATTCTTTATGGTTACAGTCTGCGATTTTAGGACGTCTTGTTTCGTCATCTTCTTCTGCGTTATCTGTGGAATAGAATTAGTTGATCACACATAACGGGCCAGAGTCTGCTTAATACCACATACCTTGTCTAGCCTTGTTATTGTTAGTGTTCAGAGACTGCAATTTATGCCACAATGCAATGCTATCCAATGTTTTGGCCAGATTCATATTTTCGGGATCTTCCAGATTTTGTTCAAAATTCAAATATGGCAAAGTCGTCTTAGGTGTACTTGTAGTGGTAGTTGTGGTCGTAGTAGAAGTAGTTGTAGTGGACGGTTTGGGTATAAAGCTTTTCTGTGAAATTGAAATGGAATTTAATAGACCTAACTAGGCAGGACAATTCAAACATTCGTACATACCTTTACAGTGTTGTGTCGGATTTCTTCGGGGAATATACGATTAGCATAGGATTTTTGCAAGTACTCAATGCCCACTCGTATCTCGTGTAAGAATTTCAAAGCATCTTCGCGGGTCATCTACAATTTGAGTACAGTTTAAAGGTTTATGAAATCAATGAGGCCACCTGTGCTACAATTTTACCATGTCTTGCTGTATCAACTCTTCCACAGCTCGGGCTACTCCGGCCTCATCGCCAGTCCAAAACACGTATTGGGCCATATCGAAAGAGGAATACTGGCCATTGCCATGCCTTAACAAGCTTTCGGCTGTCTATGGAAATCAAAACAGAGATGTACACAGTTTTATTAGAGTTTAATTGCGGAAAATAAGCTTTAAGAAGCTCATTTAACGGAACATTGAAACAAAACAAAGCTTTCATATTGAGTGCAAACAATTTTGTTGCAAAAACAGCCGATTGGGTAACTTTTGAATACATTGCTGAAGCAAACTAAAAAGATCCTATATTCATTGATTGATTATTTTTATTATGTTTGTAGGAGGAAGTCTAACACTAGTTGGAATGGAATCATAAAAACCTTGGGAGCCATGAGAGCAACGGATCGTCGCGAAGTTGATTTGCGCAAGGCCGATTCGTCTATTATTACATCACCGATCAATTGTCTTTCCGGCTCCTCCTCCCTGTTGGGTTTCTTGGTTGCTTTGAGCGGCTTGTATGGATGCATTTGAAGTGGCGGCTGTGTTACCGCAGTCGTCACCGGTACATCTGGCACAGCAGGGACTTCAGTGGCCACAGCTTCTGACGGTTGGTTCTCAGTTTCTGCAACATCTGCTGTTTGAGCAGGCGATTCGTCATTATCTACTGTTTCAGCTGCATCTACAGCTTCCACGGGTTCAACAGGCTCTGCCGGTTCTACTGAGGCAGCAGAATCATCGTTACTATCATCCTTGGAAGTTTCTTCTGGAGGAGGTGGAGGCGGTGCAGTTGTTGTTGTGGTAGACTTGGTTGTGGTCGCAGCCGAAGTGGAAGCTGTGGATGTGGTTGGAAGAACTTCGGGATTTTGACCGTATACTAGACGTGCAGCACCGTGCATACCACCCAAACGGCACTAAGAATCAGGTTTTTGTTTGATTATACATGAGATTAACGTAACTTGCTAAAAAAAATCAAATCCATTCTCCTTTCATACATACTCTTCACCACGGAATAATAATATTTAAAGTGACAGTTTCTTTGGAGTTCGTTTTGATCTAGAATTTATTTGTGGACCTGCCTATCCGTCAATCTGTTGTCATATGCTGAGTTAAGTAAAATACTGACGCTGTCTATAGTCATGTGCCGAGGTAAGTCAATTATATATACGGGTGAGAATCTAGGACATTCAAATTGTTCGTAGTGTTGATGTGTTTAAACTGTATGAGAACTTCTGTCACAAAGGAATGGGACTGGCCTATGTTGCGAACATCGCCCATCGAATTGTGTTTTATGGAAGCCATTCACTTATTGAATACGAGTATACTCAATTAAGTTCCACGAAGATATTAAATGTCGAAGGAGATACATGTACAACGCAAATATATCTGGGATTTCTAACTCACTCATTTTAATGGAATTTTACAATGACTATCAACTGTAAATCTGTCGGGTATTACAAGTTCAGCACTTTGTGATCTCATAGCTCCACTACCGTTTCTTGACTTAATTTTATATAAATCTTAATAGACAGCTTTATATTCACACAATTCAGAAATTCCCACGGGGCAACGGACATCCTAGTCCACGAAAACGTATGTAACAAATCTTAGGCACAATGGCAGAATCCGGCAATGCATAGATTGAATATTGGTAATAGAAAATAAAGCGACTCAGGTGTGATATGAGCAGTGATGCATCTACTGCAGGAGGAGTTGAGAGGGGAGAACTATCTACCCCGAACAGAGAGAAGACGTTAAATTAAAAACTTGACCGTGAGAAGAACATTAGGAAGAGATCTCTCTTGTTGACCACCATGAGAGTGCGGAATACAAACACAGTTAAATACTTTATGTCTCGAAACTGAAGTGGTCTTTTTTTTGGGCGAGATAATCAGTTGAAAAGGGCTCAAATGACACATAATTATATTTTTCATCTAATCGTGCTTCCTTCCACCAGGTTGGATGCCGTGGTGTTTGTGAGAATATTACACAACAAACGCAGATTGGTGTACTGGTAACCACATTCAAAAACATTTACACTGCCGTTTTTCCACATCGTAAATACCGCACTCTGTTTATTTATGTTAGTGTTAATGAGGATCCGTAATACGTGATTCATAATGAAGCTAGAGTGTGAAATCATATATAGATATTCTAGAGAAACATTTCACGAAGCATTGGATCATGGACCCGTTAGTTAACCTGTAATACTATTATGGAATAAACACCTATATCCTTTTATAAACCAGGTTTTTCAACAGCTCTTTGGCAACTTATTGCTCAGGCGTTGCTGGCGGGTTCATCATCCGAAACAAGAAAATACAGGCGGTGACTGTCAATGACGAACGGTATTGTGTCATAATAACCGACTTGTTAGGTCTAACTTCATTTGGACGAAAATAGTTCCCAGAAAGCATTACTAGTGAAAGAGCCGATGGGGACAAGACGCGAGCGATTTAACGCCTTTAGACAATAAGGCAACATGCCCCCCAAAAAACCTGTAGTATAATATGTGTGTTTTATAAACCATTTGTTTAACAATATTTTTTAACGAATTTATGAAACCATTGACCCGAATTCAAATCTACCATTGTTTGGTTTGATTGGTTCGTAGACACAATAATTTTATTGATCCACCTTTGATCGATCAGGACCATTAACCACCAATTCCATTTTGCTCGATGGTGGAGAATATGTGCACAACCTATTATTTGCGACTCATTCAAATTTCCGAATCTCACCTTCACTTTCGGCTTTTCTCCATTCGTTTCAGCTTTGCCGCCGTCATTATTCTGCAGTGTGGGTGGACGGTGTGCGCCCGATCCTTTAACCTGTTCCCCTCCGCCTGAAACCTCTGGTGTTTCAGCGGCACTTTCGACCGGTACATGCGGTGGACCCTGTGTGCTCTGTAGCTGGGGTGCAGCGGCCTCCAATTGTTGTTCCAACTCGGGAAGAGTTTCATCATCCAACGTCAGTGGTTGAGGTTCTTCAGCTGCTATCGGTTCGGATTTCTTTTGATGATTGTAGTTAGCTACAGGCTCATCTGGATGGATTTCACGTAATTGTTCCAATTCTAAAACCTCATCGTCCGTCTGAAATAAAGGTATTGCATACAAAACGTGAGGAGAATTCGAAAACTCCTAGGTGTAAATGAAATTTTACCTGTGGAAAGCCCATGTTTTTATTGTCGACTCCCACCTCGTTATCCACGGATCCTGTTGGTATAAAACAGATTGAAATTCAATTACAAATTCCTACTCCATTGAATATTTGTGATTGTGTTGGTGTTTGTTTTACATCAACGTCAAATTCGACAATCTTGTTGCTGTTTATATAATTGAATTTAAAAGCGGTGGAAAAAGGCTAAGTATGTATTCTAATCTTTATATGGTCGTTCCACATCTTATCGAACGGTTTTTAGAAAAGCGTACTAACAAGTATATCCTTATCCTGCAGGCATATAAATAATTTGGCAAGGCCAAAAAGTGTAACGCATTGTCACGTTGTCACTTATGTATGACGAAATTCACTTAAGATTTAAAAAAAAAACAAAGAACATGACACGGTTCGATTTTAAATGCTGCTCTGTTGGTTTTTAGTACAATTGATGGAATTTATTAATTAATCACTAATTAGATTAACTAATAAATAATAGGTAATTGCATTTATTAATAATACATTCTATTGTTTTTGGTTTTTGACAGCACTGCATTCTTCACTTACCAGAACAGTGCGACCGTAGCAACATTCATCAGTCACCCTATGCCAGATCAAATTCTTTACATCAGAAATTATAATCCCGATTATTGCAGGCCGTTTGACAATTGTAAGTGTATTTACATGTTTATCTCAATAACGTGTTTGAATTTACTAGCCACACCTCTTGACTGTTATGGTGTTAGCTAGCCAGATTGCAGACAAAAAGTGTTCAATTTTAAATATATAATTGAACATCCATTCCAAATGATATTCAAATGTCATTGACCCTACAAGGGTTCGATAAAGACATACAAGTGGTTTGGTTTGATATGGAATGGCTCACATCGTGTATATTAGTGTGAGTCGGTAGAATATCTACCGCTGTCACTGTCGCTGTCTTTGTTGAAAGGGACATGTGTCAATAATCAATGTAATCCACAGGCATACATCCACCCACATATGCATGTACATAAGTGTGTGTGTGTGTGTTTAAGTTCACATAATACAATATAATGGCGTTGCAAAGAATTCAGATTAAAATAACGTAACATAACGTAAGGTAAGAAAAGCTAAGGTTTCGTTGTATCGTCTCATATATATCCACTATACTGTCATATACCATCACACACACACACATACATACTCGCATACATATATGTATACACCGACATGATTATGTGAAACTAATACATTATGTATTAGTGTTTAATTTGTTATTTTATTGCGTAGTAGTTAGTTGTACGTAACGTACAAATGCCCAAAGGAGGACAACTAGCCGGCCGCAAGTCTATGGTAAAAAGAGAGAAATAAGCTCAGACAGACAAATTCATTGAAACAATGTGTGTATCTGAGCTTAGCTCTAACATGGCTTTATGTATTTATTGTTTTACCAATATTCCAGTGCTTGGTGCCTAGTGGTAGGAAATGTAAAGCATAAACTTGTCATTCGGTTTGGAAAACGAACAATGAAATATCTAGAATATTGAATTATTGATCATCGTATACTTCCACCACTATAAGATAGTCTTTCTTTGGAATGATGTGACGTGGGATTAAGAGCAACATTAAGAGTAACTCGTTCTAAAATTTGTATGGTGTTGTCTACCGTATGTTCCGATTCTTCCCAAACTACCTTCGTATCTTCGGTTACGAGGCCTGACCAGAGGATTTCCTTATACCAAGGGTGGCAGGAAATAATGGGATTTTCACAAAACCTCACCCTGTCATTAGAACCAGGATCTTTGCTTGGACCTCGGCTGGACCTAGTCTTAACATTGGTTGTTGTTCGTCGGAAGAGGTATGAGCAGGAATTGAGTCACATGTCATATGATATAGAATGATATAAATATTTCCATAATTCTGGGTAAAAACTACCTCATGACCGATGCTTAAATTGTGAAAGTGGCCTTCGGCAAAGACGTCTGATCGGAGTTATAAGTCAGGCACCACGTGTATTCTAAAGTTCCCGGAACATGGTCCGGCTTGACTAACAGGTGCCATTCGGTGAATATCGTGGTCTATACCCAAATTGCGAAGATAGCTTCGGTTGCCGGCGGCTGTGACCCATAGGACAGTTGGAATTGGCATTCCATGGCAACGACTC
Source organism: Hydrotaea cyrtoneurina (assembly GCA_958296145.1). NCBI lineage: Eukaryota > Metazoa > Arthropoda > Insecta > Diptera > Muscidae > Hydrotaea > Hydrotaea cyrtoneurina. Next base: position 147,686,261 of record OY282512.1, on the reverse strand, counting down.
TCTGGTGGCGAATCGTTAAAGCTATCGCAGAGAGAATCATGTAAAGCACACGGACAGTGAAATATATTAGTTCTGTCACATTTCATTCAGTTTGGACGCTATAGATTTTAGAAAATCCAATGCCATTTGTGACTCACTAACATTTATGGTCCAACTTATTATTTCTAATCTACGTATCGGTCGCTAATATCAATGTTTGTATATATCATCGTCGTTTCGCAATCGCAGGAATGAAATGTAACAAAATATTTTGCCTCCGTACCAGTGTCAACCACATGTAGGTATTAGTTGTTAATGAATTTTTGTCAATCTCTTATATCCTCGTAACTCTTGGTTATTTAGATTTAATATGCCGTGATGTAGGCAAACCCAACACATGATCTAATTATAAATTAACAAAACGAGGGTGAGATTTAATGGATACGCGTATACAGGCTCAACCGACTGATACTTTTGTGAACAAGCCTTTAACGTCCTCCTATGATTCACCGCTTGATCACATCTGCATTGTATTTTTGTGGTTCACACTCCCACATTCGAACAGGCGTTTGGTTACATAATAATACATGTACATGGAAATATTTAAAGACCGAAACAAACACAAATTTAAATTAAATATGCACTTTTTTTATTTTTCTTTATCTTTCATTTAATAAAGTTGTCCAGTTTTTCTATGAAAACAAAAAGCAAACGTGACTTCAATCGTTCCTGTAGCTGCAAACAAGTTGTTTATTTCATTACTGTGATTGATTAGATTTCGCGGATGCCAGTTAATATGAATTATGTTTTTTTACCCAAACGTCTGTTCTGCACAATGAATCCATTTTTTGTTATGTTTGTTGGAATACTGAGAGTCAAAGGTTAAAGCTGCATATTACAATGAAGATGAATATAGAACAATTTAAGAATACTTGTCGTGCACTTGTATGTAAGATGCAGAACTATTTCTTGTTACTAACAACAATATTTCCTTGAAATTGAGAAAATATAAATGAAGTTTACATTTATATTTCGATTGAAACTCTAAAAAGTATAACACTAACTGCCTGTTTCCATAAAACGTTAACAAATTCGTTTTATGGAAACAGACAGTAAATCGAAGTGCTGTCTTCCAGCGAAAACTGTGGATACGAGTTTTACATGCAATTTTGAACACCCAGGGTTCGGGGATGCACTGATGGCACACATGTTATTACAGTAGCTCCAAAGAGGATTTCAGTTTGAATGTCAAACTGGTAAGTTAAAAATGTTCATGTACTTTAGACTGACCTGTATTGTATACTCAATACATCGTTACCTTAGAGTGCAAAAGTCCATTTTTAAAACAGGATATTTTTGTTTATTCAAAACGAAAGAGAAGATGTTAACACATCGAATAGAAAATAAAAAAAAAATATTTTATTTGTTTCCTGTTTAACATGAAATGTACATGGTAAATTCTATTAGTAAATTCACTGGTCTTTCAGCAACAAATTATCCGAGTAATGTCTGCTTCCAATTCCACCGTCTCAGTCATTGAGTATATTGTATTTCATAACTTTACAATATTTTTGTAAACACTGTTCTACATCGTTTTGGAATTCCCCTATACAACCGTAAATTTTGTTAAAGTGTACAATTTTACAGAGACATGTATTTCAGGCAATTTCATCAGAATTAATCAATAACACAATTCAGAATTTGTTGATGTTTGGTCGTTTTGGATTTCAGATGACGATATGTACAAATTGTTATTTATTTATTCTTATTAACACTATAAATTATAAGCAGCGCAGGCCTTCAGCTAATCGTACAAATTATCTCTTGCTGATGTGAGAGATGTTCCCCGCCTGTTCCTTCATGGAATGTTATGGGAAATATTATTTTAATTAATAAAAATGGAACGGAAGAATTATGGCTACTTTGAAAATTGGTTTGAAAACTTGTATAGAGTAACATCTCATATTGTGGAACATGTCGATATATGAGAAATTACTGAAAGGTATCATGTTTTGTATTTAGATATTATAAATTGTGGAGTGTTACTATTTATTTTATTTATTTGCACAGATTAATTGATTTCTAATTAATTTTTTTAAATTTGTTTTGAATTTTTTTCCAATCGACCAATCTGGAATACGCAGAGACGAGAAATGTGTATAACTATTTTATTTTACAACACAGTATTGTTATAAAATAATATTTTATTTGTTATTGACTTCACAAGTTTTTTTTTTAAATTAAAATTTTCATTTCTGGTAACGTGGCATAGTATTTCCAGGGAGGTCGACATCTTTGGATGCTAGTGCCTTTTATATTTCAGTTTATTATAATTTTAATTGTAATAAATATATAAATGAATAAATAAATATTCCCAGGTCGTGATTACCCTACAATTTGTAACTCATATTCTTGAGGACCTCATATTTGTTTTTAAATTGTTTTTTTTTTCATCACAATTTGCGTGTAGAATTTTACTGATTTCCTAAACACAACATCTGATAAGAATTAACTCATCAACCTTAACCAAGCGGCACTAGAATGGAAATGTCCCCCACTTCTAATTGTTTAATATTCCAAAATATAAAATCAAATTTGAAATGACGAAATTAGTTCGAGCTTATTCTACATGTATAATTCGCAGCCACTCTGTCTCATGGTGTACTGATGGAAGGTCACAAAAAATATATTACGTACATAATGCTCATACTATCTACGAAAAAAGAGACCATAGTGTAGTGTGCAGGAATAAAAAGGAAAATTTATTTGCATGACTGGCCTTGGTCTCTTACGGAAAAGAGGGTAAACCAAGAAAACAAAACTACTCGGGGTAATAATGTTAAATGTGTGTGTGTAAACACAAATACATTTGCATGTGTTCATTGTTAACCCTCTAAGGGTGCAATGGACTGAGCAAGAATAATTACGATTTGAACAACAAAAGTATTAATGAGAAAGCTCCTAATTATAACTACCACTGGCAATTTCACAAAAAAGGACTTTGACAGCTTTCAAGTGATTTATCCTTCGCATGTACTGTCCATTTTAAATGCACGTCATTTTCTATGATTGGACAGTAAATAATCCACTATGCATATGGAAGAAAAGGAATGTTTTAATTGTTCTCTATAGGATTTTTTAGAAGATTAAAAATAGTATATAATAGAGTATTACTTTTTTAAAAAAAAAAAAAAAGAGTAATACATTGTTATGCTGACTTGTCGAGAACGGGGCGACATTGGAGCACTTATGATTTGGGGTTAATCGTCAAATAATAAAAAAAAGTGTTTTATTGAAAATGAGTTCTGAAGTTTTTTTAAGTTTTTGAAGTTCAGTCCAAACGAATGACCAAATTCACCCCCTTATTGTTTTACAGAATGTGCTGTTGCTTGGATGAAACGCAAATTTCGTTTTTAAACGAAATATAAAATGTTAAAACTGACGTTTTATACGTTTCGTTTTACAAAATCAGGACATCAGTCTCGTAATAACTCCCTTTTTGTGAATTTTTTCCGATTAATCGAAAATAGAAAATGTTTGTTGTTTTTCTCAATTTTCTGCAATTTTAAGGGTAATGTGTGGGTTACCCACTGTGTGGATACCCATCAGTAATGATTTTTATGACAATTTATATTCACAACAATTTAACCCTTACAGCTTGTTGTTGTAAAGGACAAATATCATTACTACCCATCTGGAGTAAATCACTTGCTTCGCCTACTTCCATTTTCCGGTCAACAGCGGTTAACTAATATTCACAACCCCTATGTTATTCTTGAAAGAAATCTTTTGTTAAGTAGTTTGGATTAAAGCCAGAAATAAAATGGTAACAGCAAATACAACCAAGTCAACGGCAGTAGCTCTGTGTCCTACGAATGACGCCAACCAACAATGGCAACAATTCGGAAATGAAAAACATATACATACATACATATATAGAAAACATTTATAGGAAATCAATAATCAACTTACGACTGACTATGTTACAAAAGTTAACACATAAACAACAACAGAAAACACATCAAAGAAAACGCTTTCCCAATAAATTGGGTTCATGTAAATTGTATGCTGTGTTTGAAATACATGAACCAACCAATCAATTCCCAAAAATACTTACTGTGCAGACGCGGCATAACCAGGGAGGGAAAGGCTAGAGAGATGTCTGCCAAACATATCATCCATATCGACACTAGGCCCAACATCAAAGTGGGATTATGCAAATTCATTTTGAGTCTACAGCAACGATGACGAAGTTGGACTTTAATGAACTGAAAATATAAGTAAACGAAAAAGAAAACTTTTAAATATTCAGTTCTTATTTCGGTGAATACGAAATAAAAAATAATACGCAAAAATGGACAGTTCTGAGAAATGTTAAAAATAGATTATTTTTCACCCCCATCCAAGACAAAACCCCCCGAGAATGGCAAATGAGAGATGTAAAAACAAAAACATCGACAAAACAAAAAGGAACATAAACAACAGCAACAACAAAAATACATAAAAAGTGTGAAAGAACGCTAATACCTTAACAACGTGCGATAAGCTTTGCTAATATTGTGTTACAATTATTTCGTTTGTTACAGTGGTGGCGAAAATTATAGCAATGCAGCGACGGTAGTATAGTTGATACCGATGATCGATCCTCGGATTGTGTTCAAATACATTCATATTTATCGGACATGGTGACACGACGTGTGTCGTATGATTAATATGTATAGTTTTTACAATTTGTATTACTTATACGCATCAGTGGATATCTAATCCGGTTTATTAACTGTGTTTTCCCATCAGCCGACCCCTGCAACTAAACTAGTGGATATTAACAACCTGTTTTTATACAACGAGTGGATCTATCGTTTCGTTAAAATAAATTGAAATTCCAATTGCATTTTTTTTCTTAATTGATTCGTTGGAGTTATAGAAACACCATTTATTTTCGTTTTGGCTACAGAAGTTTTTGTTCGTCTCAGACGTATAAAGTTTATAAAAACAGGCTGTAAGACTATTTCTTGTGCAAAATGCCAATCGGATATTGTTCCTTGTAACACATACGATTTTTCTTCCTGTTCAAGCATTATTTTTTTAAATTTAATATGCAGTCGGGCTCAATTACAAAAAGAAAATTCTCTGGAAGAATATTAATTAGCTAACATGACACATTTAATAGGGCAGCGGTTTTTCGAATTTGGAGATATGCGATAGAAAGAATTTTTACAATATTGACCACTTCCATACTACAATAATCCAATACGATTCTTATGTATAAAAGTCGCATTCGATAATTGACAGTTTGAAACTAAGTTGCAAATACAGGACTAGGAAAATTCCATTGTTGTAGCAGAGTTTCTGTTCTATCAACGAATATCTTAAGGCGTAAGGGTTCCCATGGAGCACACTGAAAATAATTACTTTTAATGAAAAAAGGTTTTTGCGAAACTGGCGACTTGGACTAAATGCATTAATTTTGCGCAATTAAACTAACATGGTGTAGACAACTGAAAACAAACAGTAATATTATTGTGATTGATATCTATTGACCGGAAGAACATTGGATAGTGAAAGTGTTGACAGAAGAAAATAATAAATGTGCCAACAAAAAAAATAACGTCAGCATTCACGTGACAGCGTAGGACATTGCTGTTACAACTTCGAGGCATTGGGAGAGCAAGAACAAAACTAATGGCATCACCTTCCAAATATAATGAAGACAAATTTTAGGAAATATGTAATACTTAATCGTGCTTTACGAACACTTGAAACATATGTAATGATATTTACATTACTCTCGAAGAACAAAAATTACGTTTATATAGGCTCGGTTAATTCATAAATTTTAATAAATGCAAATTAATGCTTCCACAAACAGAAGTAAGATTCTTCGAAAATCCGAAAACGGCGAATATTGAAACAATACTTATGGCGCCGGCAAAGAGTTGGAAAGAAGTAGTGACTAGCATGAATAAATGTAAAAAAACATAAGAGTCGCAAAGATTGCTCGTGCAGGTTTCTTCTAGCTAAATAACAGAAGTTTCTAATACGCTGTGGGTTGTTTCAACAAAAAAAAAAACTTCAGTGTAAAGTTTTGATCCCGGTTGGGTTTCTAACTTGTCTCAACTATATCTGCAATAATCGCCGGAGACCAACAGAAAAATTTGTATGAATGCAAGTACAATATCAATACCCTTAAAAGTAATATCCAAAATGAAAATACATACACACAAATCACACAACACTCCTCCTCCACATGTAAATGCTAACAGACTAGCTGTCGGCCTACTCTCATGTCGAGAGCGGGGTCTTGCGGAGGATTTAGAACGGCAGGAGGGGTAGAATGGTGAGTTTAGCACATTTGGCTAAATATAGCCAAACAAACAGCAATAACACTAAAATCGATAATAAAAAAGAACGAAAGAGCGACTCAACTGAAAAACGAAAAACAAACAAAGCAGCAAAACAGAAACACATCAATTGGTTACCAGGAAAACACCATCACACAAACACACACTTACACAAATATGTTTTTGTTTTAAATTTCTTATGCCAAAACAATGAACGACTAAAATCGGAAAATGTAATAAAACAAACTGGTAATGTTATCGAGATGGTGGCAGGGCCTGGGGGGTGGGAGCACAACACAAGCCTACACTTTAGACCCAAAAAGGAACAAAGCGAACGGAAGTTACCAAACACACACTCACACACACACACACACATACCCACACAAAAGTGTACAAAGAAACCAAAGTCACACACACAATCACACCGTCTTTAATTTCTGGGCAATTCGAAAAGTATATTTTTTTTTAAACATTTTGTGTCACTCTCGTCGTCGTCGGTTGGGGAGGGAGTGTAGGGCGAAGTAAGAGTGAGAGCATGGATGGGGACGAGGTTGTGTTTGGTGTGACTCGATAGAGATGGCCCAACTAACGATTAGATTGATGATAAAAGTTCCTTTGGGTACAATAACATAGAAACCTAAAATCAATTAACACTGAATAGCCTTTCTTTGATTTCGAATGACGACAACGAACAATAACTTTAAAACGGTTTCGCAGGAAAAAAAGGCCAACACACAAATATCATGAATATCGCCCATTTGTTTTTTGAAATCGTTTCTACATTCATTTAATGTTTAATGATTTTATTCACCTTTTCTTTAGTAGTAATGGTTTTTTGATTGCTCTGCTTTTTATTTTCTATAGTATATTTATGACCCGTTTTAATGCTTTGGTAGTCCTTAATTACGTTATTCGCTTTAAAGTGTCTCACGTATAACCGCCACTGTTACGTCCACTCTGGTCGATGGTTGCAAACGCTTTAAACGGCCAAAGTCGCATATTGATATTCCTGAACCTATGACAACGGTCTTGTGCCGTAGAGCTTTTGTGCCCTACGAAAGCTTTTGTTTTGTTCTTTCCAATGAACAGTGTTTCAAAGCGGACGCCATAAACTGCAAAGCCGTCTACATACGTATTTGCCTTAACAGCATGAGCTGTGCCCGATATAATTTTTATACTCACATAGGTGCAAAATTGCGCTGAGAAAATGTTGATGTTCTTACCAGGATACGAACCTGACAGTCATATGTCCTAACTCGCACAGTAGAATGACAATTTTGACTGCTTTTGTCTGGACCAGTAGTTCATTTTGGAGAAGGGCCTCGAAAAACTTTGCATCGCGTGTATTCAAAAATTATACGACAAATAAGAAAATGGTACTGCTGTTGTTGTACCCATTCTCATGCTGGAGACCTATTCACAACATAAAGGAAACAATGGATCGATTGGTATACAGAAATGAGATGGAGAACATCATGCTTCGTTTTGCCGCAGAAAATATACCATTGTCAAATAGCCGGTTGATCAGATAAAGAAAACTCGTGCTTCAGCCGAATTGTTCCAATGTAAGTTTGTTTCCTGACAGCTGTGACATACTCAAATTAAAAACAAATGTCAACAACACAACTCGCTCTTTCATTAATAGGAGCATCACCTAAGTGTTCGTCAAAACAAAATATATAGTTCTGTAGTACAAGTGTAGTGAAGTGGATACTACTGGTACCATATAATTTGTTTCTTGTAATGATGTTTATTTTCCATTATAAACTAGTCTTAGTTAAATTATTTTTAATAATAAAATTCAAGCATCTTATTTTAAGGAATGAATATCATACATTTCGGGAACTGCTAGTATTTTACAATTGCTTCAAACATTTTGATCGGTCGTATTCACCCCGTAAATTCGCGGTATATAGTCGTAAAACGTGCTCAGCTCACAGATAGCATAGTTTCTTTGTGGAATGTTTTTTTTTTTTTTTGAGCCACTGTAGACCTTAGCTAAAGCTTCTTGAACTCAATCATTGAGTTTTGCATACTCGTACATGTGAACGGAGAAATGAATGAATTTTATTCGGATTCGTTTGGGTTCGCATGTGCCTCACTCAAATTTTCTAACAGGTTGAGGTTTTGTTTTCACTTTGGACTTATCGTCGTCATTGTTGTTGCTTTATGGTGCGTGTATCATCAGTTCATGAGTATTATCCTGCGACTGGCAAAAACAACATTGGCTGTTTGCGGTTATTTCTATTTTTAGAACGATTCTTTTGCTGGTGTGAGAGTGTTTTTATGTGTGTGTTTGGAAAATAAAAAAGGGATTCGTTCATTCCGAGTGTCGTGCAAGAGAATGAGAGTTGGGCTTGATTGAAACATATGGTCGACAAATGTAAATTAATGATTAAACAAATTTTGTGTTGATGCCACCATAAAAACATATGGACATGGCCCAAAAATTATGAACACCGGACAGGTTTTTAAAGAAAAATGTTATTAGCCTAGTGACAATTTAAAATGTATCGATTTTTTCAAATTATATAGTAGAGCATTTCATATAAAACGTGTCCTAAAGACAATTTTATACAATATTTATCTTTATATATATAATTCTACTGTACGTGTGTTTGCGTGTGTACTTCTCCTAAACGGCTGGACCGATTTGAATAACTTTTTTAGATTTACAATTCGGTCCAATTGGACAAAGGGGCGTAGTACCTCCCATACAACCCCCACCACGACTTTGCAATGATCCAAACATTCAGTAAAATAAAATTTGAAGGCAGAACAACGTTTGCCGGGTCAGCTAGTATATTATTATAATTTTATTTGGATATTTTCAGTTTAGCGGTTTTAAAAAAATAAACTGGCAAAGCTGTTTTTTTTACTTTTTTCTGTTTACTTTTATTTGCATCTAGAACGGCAGTCTGAAGATTATAAATATATATCCATAAAATCTGTACTTCTTACTTAGTACCAACTTACTTACTATAGCATACCTGATATTTACTACTTGTAGTTTTTAAACACACGCTGAACACAATGGTACTAAAAACTCCTAACCGGAGTTAGACCCTCATGTTTGTTTAAGTGACAACTTATTAAATAATTAAATGAAGGTGTCGGTTACCGTGAACTATTTGCGGTGTATGACGTTTTTGTGTCGCATTCATTGCAACAGAATCTATGGCCAGGGTAAATGGGATAACAACGATGGGTAAACACGATATACCCGGAGAGTCCTACCTTACCAAAGACGTCTACTATTCTTGGGTTCGCATCACTCGTTTGATATCGTAACTGTACGCAACTTTGGAATTGAAATTTAGCATCCCCTATTAAGTGCAAGACATGCAGGTGGTGTCAATTAAACTGTTTTCTTTAGTGCCCATCAATGAAATCTACCTACATTTGGCTTTATATTAGAAAGTAGTACTGATATAACAAATGGAACCTACCATCCTTGATTGCTTAAAAGATATGCTATATTGCTGGGCCTCTGTATCACATGCTGTCAGTATTTAATATTTCGACTGTTTCGTTGAACGGTCAGGTCGTAGGAATGTCGTATAAAGACCTGTACCATCATCTATAGTTTTAACACGTTTTACTGGTCTGTTACATCGCGTTGCTTAACATTAAAGTCTTTATTTGAAATCGCATCCCTAGTGTAAATTCAATGGAAAGGCTGTTGCGAACGGTGTTAAACTAAATTTGGTAGAGAGTACAATAGACACATCGTCAAATTTGAATGCCCATACTCTTGTGATGGACACATTTTTGGACTGTTAATCATAATTTGTGTTACATTTTCATTCATTAGATTACCAATATGTCCATGTCTAAAATTACCAATTTGTTTATACTATTTATTGAGTTTGTTACGACTATATATCCATTTGTTCGGCACTAGGATCAAGAATAGTGTCGTCAAATTGCTTTCAAGACAACAATTGCTTCCTTGAAGATTAATTTCTTCCAGACGGTCTCCGGTATTTGGTGGGTTAAGGAACAATGTCAGAATTCGTCTATATACTTATATAATTATACTACCATAAATAAAAACTACTTAGTTTATTAAAAACGAAGCCAAGGAAACAAAGTTTCACGTTGCTAGAACTTACATTTCGAACTTTTCTTCAGGAAATACCATTTCCTTGCTAGCGTTAATCCACAAAGACCTTTCTGACAATGGTCTGAAAATGATGTTCGTTACTTGTTTTTTTTATTTACTTGATAACAAACTTATATTCCAGCTTAAATGTATTGCCTAACTGCAGCCAGGAAAGGGTTCCACTCTATTTTTTCGCAAAACTAGTTGAATTTTGCGGTTCATGTCCTCGTTATAAATGGCTTTGCATTTCTCAAAGTTTACGCGACGTCTGACCTATTATCAAATACAGAAGCAAAACTCGTCAAAGTAATTGATTTTGGTATATATAATCAAATAAGTACCTGGTAGGGCTTTTCATAATAGCGAGTGCGGCGGAATTGGTCGAAGATTTCCTCTTTGCCCAAAATACGATTCAATAACCGGCACGCTTCTTCTACATTGTTATTTTGTACAAAGACAGTACGAGCCAAGAATTGAACATGCCGCATGATTGAAGGAACTAAAACTATCCAATTTTAATTATTAAATAATGAAATAATACAAGAACAAGAGCTGCTTGCTGTATGGAAAACAGTGTTGGTGCTTTGATGCCGCAATGACACATTAAATGTACCCAAATAGGGTCAATAGTGCCAATAGTACCATTAACGTATTAATAACATTTATTCAAATAACATTCATTATATGTATATGCAATTACATAATTCAGTGCCGAAGTCACAACCACAACAAACTCACACCACCGAACTTTGAGCGGGCCGTGTTACGACGTCGATCCTACCCACACCCTACGTATAGGAGGGTATATATAATTTGATATGGCCCAAAAGTATAACACATAAGAGTATTTACTAGGTGTCTTTGGACCAAATTCGCAAATTCGATTAATGACTTTTTAAATCGTTTGAGTCATGTCCATCTGTCTGTCCGCTTAACATAAACGTTTCCCTTATTATAATTTCGAAACAGGAAATTGTGAGAATTGTGAAAAAGTGCCAAAATAGATTTAAGTGTGTCACAAATGGCACACTGTGCAACGATTTACCATCTCTAGTGGAAGACACAATTACCCCCTTGTCAATATCATATGTTTCTCAACGACTAAAAGTGATGTCAACTTCGCCAATATGCACGCCTTTCGACGATTCCATTAGAAAGTAATTTTAAATCGACTTCATATTTAATCGAATTTGGATTTTGGCTTTCAAAATTCATTTTGTATATTTATCAACCCGAGATCCTTTTCAATATCTAATTTGTATGATTGCACTTTTCGATTGTTTTTTCCGCTTGGTTTTTCTCATTAATTTCACTAATTTCCAGAAATATATTAAATCTAAATATTTGTGCAGCAGTTAATTACGACAAATATTTGGAACGTACAAAATGTTTGTGTGAAACAGATTGTACAAAAATGATGTAAATACATTGGTAAACCCCGGCATACAAAATTCCAACATACCAGCATTTTGCGCAAATATTTTGAATGTCTCAAGTGGTAATTGCCAATGGCCATAATTTCAATGATGATTTTATTTTCAATCTAATACTTACATTTGACATATGTCATTTACCTATAGAAACAAGTTAGAGTTGTATCATTTGGGCATTAGACGTAAAGACGACGTATGCCAATGCCATCATATTGAGTAGAAATTTGAGACAAAATAAAAAATTAAATGTTGCAGTACTTGTCAAACAACAAACATTGATATTTGGTAAGATAGTATTAATTATGTTAAAAAAACATATGAAAATTGGATTTTACGTGAAATAAGTGAAAGGACAATTCTATTTGTGGATATGCATACACACGAAACTACTGTAAAGACAAGGATATGATGCATTGAAAATACATAGTTTGGCCCCTAAACATTTGGCCCAACATTTTTACTCTTATATTGCAAAGATAAAAAGTACAAGTTAATATGTGTTACGTGTGATGTGATGTGTGGGAGATTAGGAAATCAGCTTTTTGATTGTGCATCGGAATTCTTCTGGTCAAGAAAAATATCTAGACTCGAACCTTGTTTGACAGAATTACATTTGTAATATGAGTCAACCTGATTGTTTTCATTTTAGTTGAACACCTTAATACGAGACGAGATTGTGAGTTTCCACCAGCTTTGCTTTCACAACAAGAAGCTAGTGTTACCTGTCACTCTCTTCAACCCCTTTGTTTTGGGTGAGGCTTTGTTTGTGGAAAATGGTCAATGTTGCACCAATACCGCCATTATTATGTAGTACTCCACCGCCCATAGATTTTGGCGATGATGACGAGGATGTCGATACCCTACCGCCTGCATTAGGAGGAGTCACAGAAGAATTTGGAGATTTCTCAGAGGGAGATAACAAAAGTGATGGTATGTTATTCAGTCATTTAAACATTTTCTTTAGGATGAATATGAACACCCGCAGGTATATAACTTGGATATATGTTTGTTCTTTATTCTTTCAGAGCCGTTGCCATCACCACGACCATCATCAGCGACAGATTTACCTACATTGAGTATATATGACGGTCTCATTCCCCCTTATGAAACGTATGAGCATCACTCTGCAACACCGCCACCGATGGAAAATGGAATCACGAATATAAAAACAACTACTGAAGCAGTTGAAATCACACCTGTAGAGGCATTTAATTATAATGTAACCCATCAAGAAAAGAAAGGGGGAAATAAAACTGCTGAACACGATGACCAGGACACACCAGTCGACGCTCCACCCACACCAACCTCAATTGACATTTCAGCTGGTTCAGATAAAAAATATGAATCGAACGACTCTAAAAATAATATGAAAATGGCTACGGAAACCACAAATTCAGGCAATCAAGAAGAAACCCAACAACAGCCAACACGACGATGTGAACAATATAAAAATATTAAGAAAACTGTTAGTCCTTTAAAAGATATAGTATCAATTGAAGACTTGGAGGACGATTTAAGTGAAGACGAATTGTATTCGCCAAAAACTCCAAAAAATTTCACCGAAGCAGATGCTCTGAATAACGACTACTTCAAAATACACGACATAACTGACGAAGTATTGAAACCTGCAGGAGCTTCCATTTCAAAGGCAGCACCAGCAAGTGGGTTGACAGCAAAAAACGTCATTGACTTTAAAAATTCTACAAAATGCCAAGACTTTAGTCAGCCTCCTCCTTTAGATAATCTGGATAGCGATAACGATGAAGACTTTGGCGACTTTGCAGACTTTCAAGATTTTAATAACACCTCGATATCACCGAGTACTGTAAACCAGTCACCTGTAGATAATTCAGTACATGTAAACGAATTTAAAAAAAAGGATTTTAGTGACGATTTGGAAGACGATTTTGATGATTTTGTGCAACATTCACATTCCGATAAATCAATGGTAATAAGTGAGAACTTTGACCAAGTGCGGGATTCTCTTACAGCAGTCGCAAAATCAGATGAATTTCAGGAAGATGAATGTAACGATTTTGCCCCTCACATGTCGCCAGAGATTAAAATTCTTGACTCACATTTAAGTGACCCGAGTCAAAAAGAATGTCAACCTGAAAAAAATCTAAATTCAAAAATCGATAAGCAGAATAAACAGAGTGAAGAATCGAAAAATGAAAGCATTGACGATTTTAATGAGGTGGGTGAAGGCGTTGAAACTCGTGGCGAAATTTTTCAAGAGAAATGTGTTAAATCGATTGCAATAGCACACGACGATGACAGCAAAAATACGGAGAACCCAAGTGATGATGAAGATTTTGATGATTTCGCTGATTGTGGAGAACACCAGGTGATACCTCCCGAGAAGCAGGACGATTTTACAGATTCCAATCAGGGCTCCGAAATATGTGAAAGCCAACGTAAAACTCATGTTGAAACTAACGTTGATGAAGATTTCGATGATGACGATTTTGGCGATTTTAATACGGCAGAGCCAGCAACATCTGGGCCCACAATACAAAATACTAGTCAACCCTCGAATACTACTTCTGCAGCCCCAGTTTCTCTGCAGATGCCTAAGAATCTGAACGAACGCATATCGAACATTTTACAAATTATGTTCACTTCAGCAAACAACAACTACACGCCTTCTACACCCATGGAATATGATAGTGAACATAAAACCCAAAAAATTCAGGATATACCCTTCACTTCGATAGATGCTGCCAAAGCTTTAGAATACCAATGGCTTAATTCCGAGACGCGGCATTCTTTCATAAAGTCATTGGGTATTGATTCTCGGAATATTGTGAGTATCTTGTAATTTAAGTACGTCAAAGTTTTATCGCTGTTTTTCCTTAGCTTTATGGTGAAAATTGGAATCCTTCATTGCCACGATTCGCTGCAAATTTAAGTTTTAATCCCCTGAAACCTATCAAACCTGTAACATCCAATAATGGAGGAAGTGACACCTCTTGTCCAACCCTAGATCCTGCACCTGTAAATACTAGCGATTTTAATAAAACTGTAGTGAACCATTTAGGTAGTATCAAAAAGGATGACATCGAAATAGATTGGAAAGCATCATCAGAGCAAACAATAGAAGGTATGTTTTGTAAAATGTCAATATATGTTTAAACAATTTCTAATTATTCAAAACTTCTCGGACATAGTTCTGCTTTTGAAATGCACAAAATGATCTGACTTTTTTGTTGTTAATAAAATATATACACTTTATCTTCTTTCAGCTTTCACTGACAAGAGATCAGCACCAGAGGATGTTCCACAGTCGACCACAGTCACAGTATCATCATCTGTGCCTTATGTATCTACTGAACCACCAGAATCGTTGAAGATATTTGAAAATCCCTTAGAAAATGAGGATAATAAATTCTCCAAAACACCACCTATTAGTGAAATGGAATCCGTGAACACCTTCTCTACAACTTTACCTACTATAACAACACTAGAAATAGTTTTGCCGCCGGCAGCAACTCAAATTCTAAATGAATTAAATATTGAATTACAGGAAGCGGATGACTCGAAGGATGCTCTTGAGTTGGTTGTGGCATCTACCACATTTTCAGGATCATTTAAGGAAACCCATATTTACACACCACCCAAAACTACCGAAAATTCATCATCCACAACGTCACCCTCTAAAGCGACCAATATAGATTTTGATTATGAAAAGGCGGCAATGGGTGTAATAATTGATGAGACAGTGGTGAAAAAGGAGTATCGGGATATTGAGTATAATTCTCCATTTTCAATGGATTCTGCAATAAGAACATCTTCAGTGAAAACTGAAGGTTTGGAATGTTCAAATTCATTTGGCAATGCAAAGACCGTTTATAAAAACGAACCAGATGACGAATTCAATGACGAATTTTCTGACTTTCAATCAGTGCCAAGTGATCCGATTGCTACAACAACTCCTGTTGCACCTACTCCAATATATAAACACTCAAATTTGACTCCAATAACATCCGCCAAAGGCAATGTTAGTCCCATAGCTCCTGATATTCCAAAACCGTCTAACGTTTCGGCTTGCGGTATGATACTAAGTCCTGCCATTTTAATACCTCAAGCCATATCAATGGAATCCAATAAACCCAAAATTGAGTGGGGTGATTCTACAGCCTCCATTAACCCCGAAGAGCTGGCACGTATTGAAGAATTATTCCCTGAGCCCAAACTAGGGAAATCGAATACATCCAGCTCTTCTCAGAAGTCAACGCCAACCCACCAAGCCACAACCGTCACCCACACACCTTCAATAAGCGCTGCTGTGGCGAATAAAGAAATGGCCGGCAATAATGACGATGATGACTGGTCCGATTTTGTTTCAGTACCAATCGCAAACAATAACAAAATCATAACCAACAATAATACAGCAGCAAAAAGTCCATCGAATTCTCCTTTCAAACAAAGATCTCCCGTCAATTCGTATAAAACACAGAGTTACCATAACACTAACAACGACGACGAATGGTCCGATTTTGTATCGGGCGCCCCTCCCCAAGCGACATGTAATGTACAAGGACCTACTCACAGAGTTCCTCAGTTCAATAGCGGTGCCTGGCAAAATGCTAATTTTTATAACAATCCCCTTAGTTTGTACCACAAAGGACCCCTTAATATGCACTCTTCCGCAGTCAACCAGCAGCAATCTCCCAAGAATTTTATAAACAATAATAACAATTATAATCAATACAATCAATTTCAAACAGCTGCCCCTGTTGGACAACATGCTAGCCAGCCCCAGCAACAGATACATATAATGCAAAATTTTTCTACAGCACCAGTACCTACACCCGAACGTCTTGCATCTGCAAGAAATAATCAATTTCAAGTAGGCTCCGCCAAAGTTGCACCCATAGCATTAATACCGGATCTGGGTTTTGTTGCACCCGCTATACCCACACACACCTCGTTTATTAATTCATTGCCGAAGCCAAGTATTAATAGTAAGAAATGACGTTTGCTCAATAGTCAATATCACAACAACTACAATTCCCATCATCAGCAACAGTTGCAGCATCAAAAACAATCGCAACAAAACCTGGTAAATTTACAACATTCCCAACGTTCGCAACGTTTCCAAAAGATAATGACGACGACGACCGCGTCGAAAAACTCTACTTACCGTTCCAACAATGCAAATGTATGTGTGGCTTCAAGTTACAGTGATGATATTTTAATATAGAACCAACTTTTAACGTGTTTAGTCTTTAGAAAGATGTCTGTGTATGTGTGCGTTTTTTAGCTTAGTCTATTATATGATTGTTAAAAGAATGTCGTCTCTTAGTATAGCATCATAGTCAGTTTTTTAAGTAGGAAATTGATTTGGAAATGGAAACACAAATTTTGATTAAACATTCCCCCCAGTGCAGTATAGTAAAGAGTTCTATATTGTAGAATGTCTGTCCGTCAAAAACGACTCATCGAACTAAAATTCGGTAGAAGTTAGCTCTTTTGAAATTGAATAGAAGAAAAATGCGATAAAGAGCAAAACAAAGTAATTTGTTTGCACTTCCAAGAACACATTCAGAAAAACGAAAGGAATACCTTTTACAAAGTACACTAGAGATAGGGTATGAGAATATCCCATGCAATATACATATCTGAGATGATTTAAACCCTCAATTCAGAGTCATCTGAAGATTCAGTAATAAAAAAACTGATCGTAATATCCAAGTGAATATGGGAACAATTCTTTACGAGATCGGAGATACTTTCTATTTAGGAATGATAGGAGCTACATTGGCTGAATGTTTCAATTATTTATTATTTAATACACACTTATTAGCGGCCAATCGACAATATCTTCATATTTACAAAGAAAACATGATAGTGCATCACACTTATATAATCTCTTTATAGGATGGAGTGTAGATTGATGTTGTCACCCCCAAATACTGAAGTATGTACTATGAGTCATCATCAAATTCTTAAGGGATCTAGCCATGCGTCTACATTGAGTCTACAAAAAGGGCCTCGGGCTTGATGTTATTAAAAAATTTTAATTTGTTTTGTTAGCGGGTGGTCGTTGAATAAACACTTTAACTGATGTTTATGGAAATGTAGCATTAATATAGGTCTAATGCCGACCACGAACTAATATATAATTAGATCATGTGTTGATAATATGAAAGAGACCTGAACTAGTCAGAACTATTCCCTTAATGTAGACAACTTGACTTTATGAATGAATGTTTTTTTTTGCTGTTTTTGAACAATATTTATACACTAGTCAATTATAGCGACGACCCAACATTCGATTATCATCCCGAATAATGCTTCCGCATTTGTGATAAGGTCTTTCAGGAACGATGGGAGCATATGTATATATGATACATTCTCTAATCACCATAAGATATAGAGAAATATCACAACAATTAAATTCTAAATCATCATGTACGATGATGATTTCTATCAGATTTTATAGGGCTTCGAAGGGGATTATCAGGCCATGTCGTATTTTTCCCAGCACATGGTCCTATGAATCTATCCCCGATTCTCTAATGGAGGGATATTCAAGATTATATATAAGAAGATCAAGCCACAGCCGTCCGTCTGTTGAAAACACTATAGAAAATAGCAATTTATTATGTATTCGAGAATGTTATTGTTCGTTGATATTGGAAATAGTCCATCACTTTTCAGAGTTATTGCTTTTTTTACCCAAAGAAAAACTTAAAATGTCTGTAAAATTAGAGTTTGAAAATAGTCTTAGCTTTTTTTTATTATCTCCACCATGATTTTGTCATTCCGTTATAATCAAATTGAAATGTAGATCTGAGAAAACGGAACTTTGAAAAATCATTGTACATTTGAATTTTTTGAACTCAAGCAACCAGGAGTGGTAGTGAAAAAATCACAAATTAATTTGGTTCATTCTTTTTTGAGTAGGAACGTAATTACCATTTCATGTTAGCCCCACAATGTGACACAGAATACGATGGATTTGTGTGTTCCTTTTGCAGTTGTGTGTTACATCTCAACTTTTGGATCGGTCACACAAAAATTTAGCCTTTTACCTATATGCTAGTATTATTATATATTATATGTTCAAAATTGTGTTTCGTTATCACTTCCATGACAATTCGTTTCCTACTTTACAATTAAGATGTGTAATGTATTTGTACTTAATCTATGCAGAAGTTATGTTTACCCTCTCCTAACTTTATAATATTTTTAGTATGTTTCGTCTTGTTATGCTTTTGTTTTTGAACAGTAATGGATTTGTAAATAATATTGAAATTATTATGTAGTATTGATTAAGTAAGAAATGTTTTTGTGCGTGTGTTTTCTTTAATATTTAGTTACATGTTTTCTTGTTTAGGTCCAAATATAATTGAAAAAAAATAACTTAGTGTATTTTATGTTGTTTTTAAATTCTATATAGAATATACACATAACCAAACCAACCAATAACAACTAATCAATCTATTATAAAAAAAGAAAAGAAAAATATATACATAAATATAATATTGTTAATACATTTAAAGTAGGTGGTGAATTCTTTTATTGGAGGGGATAATTAATATTTTTAATTATGATTGGAATGATTTATCGAACTCAATGTTGAATACATAGATGAAGTAATTTTAGGAATTATGATAATTTTTAATTCGAAAATGTTGCGTTTGTGAATACATTCCAAACTTATTAAAACATGACATATTTTTCAAGTCACTAACAAAAAATATTTCCACCAAAATTAAATGTTCTCTTGTGTGAATTCTCCTGAACCCCAAATATCATATTCGGACTTCTTGACAAATGGATCGACTGCAACAAATGGAAAATCATTACGTATATGAGAAATGTCGTACTCAATATGATTGCTGTACGGCTCCACATAGCTATCCCGCACTTCAGTGGTCATACCCGCATGGGGTACAGCCTTCACCAAACTGGGGAATTCACAACGTCTTTTAACACAGTCATTGGACGGAACCTTATCACATTGTTGGTGATCTTTTTCACGAAACACTTTTTTTGTACGAGACTCCGTATTTTGCCAATTCCAAAATGTAATGTTATCTTTTGCCGCAATACCACCCATAATATCTTGTGGTGTTCGATGACAATACTCCAGACGATTAGTGGTAGCTGCTGGATCTAAATACTTCGAATAGCCCGGTTTGAAGCGATCGATGGTTACTTTTGTGGCAGCTATAGGCGTCGGCATGTGTGGTGACAATGGAGGTGCCATGGTTTGTTCCGGATGCCAAAGATAATCTGAATGAGATACACTACTAGCCGGTAACATGGGACTTTTTAAAAATTTCATATTACAATCATAAAAAGGTTTAATGTAGTCTATTCTATCCAGTCTAGGATTACGCAACTCATTCGGGTCTCCAAACTGAAACGAATGATGAATTGTGCATTTTAAAAGATTTCCCTTTGTAAAATTTTTAGTTTGTTCTATATCAGCCCGATTATGAAAACTCCCAGGGAGATAATTTCCGGGGAATTTATTTCTTTTTTCGAAAATAATATCTTTTTTTCGAAACATTCCTATCTGTAATGATAAGGGACAGACATATTCCATTATTCGGAGTCAGCTTTTTTGTTTGACTCTCGGTCTGTTCAGAATTGAAGGATTTTTATATGGAAAAAGTAAATTCCACGGGAATTATCTCCCAGGGAGTTTCCATAATCGGGCTGTATATGTATGTGTCAATAAATCTGATGTCGGAAACAAATATTTTGGTTATTTTGATAATATAGTTGGTCCTCATATCAATGTACCAAGGATGTTATTGGCACACTTAGAAAGAGAGAAAATATGTAATATCGGTTCAAAATTTGAATACAAAACCAAACAGTTAAATGAACACAAGATGTTTTACGGGTTGGGTCAGATATTATGGCCTCCTACCTTCCACTTGAAATTGTTTTCATAATCAGTGGTTGTTCGATGTTTGCCCAGTGCTGCATCATCAACAAATGGTCTTGTTTCTTTGAATTTCGCATGAATTGTATTACCCAACATGGTGTCGTTCATATATTTGCCTCCCAAATACATGGATGTCCTCATACCCGGCTGTTTAGTTAAGGGCTGTTTATAATCAATAAATCCGAATTCATTCAGTTTATGAGTTTCGACATCCGTTGATTCCATTTTTTAAATGATACTTTCCGAATGTTTTGTAAAAATGTTGTACAATGAAATTTGTCAAAAAAGTCCAGGAAATATTATGGTTACCAAGAGTAACAAGAAATTTCTATATTTGGGAATTATACCGTTACTATGCAATGTATTTGTAATTGTAATGTTTGTTACAAATATTCGAAATTGTAACTCACACGAAAAGTGCTAAACTAATTTGCGTACGCTTTAAAACTGTTTGAAACTTAGAGTTGCATCTAATAAGGGCATTCGAGGGAAATGTATTCGCCATATTCATTTCAACCCCTCTTGAGTATCTCTAGAGTATTTGTCCTATAAGTATCGCACGTTTCTTAAGCCCTGAACTTATTTTTTTTTTAAATTCCAGCACTGCCTATATTTATGGGATATTTTTAATTTATAGTTTTGTACTACACTCCACACTTAACAATACTTTTCGTATATAATTTCACCGGATATCGAAGTCGAAACTCGAAATCCTATTAAATTGAAATCCTCTAGATATACATGGGCTTAATTTTTACTTTACCTTTTATAAATTATGAAGTTATCATAACATTTGTGGACATTTCAACTGAACCCAAAACCCTCCGTTGTTATCGCTCTCCTTCCAGGTATTACAATAATTAGGTTCTGGAAGTAATAGTTAACTAAACCACATCCATTGGAAATCCAATTACATATATATATCATTTACTACACCCTAATGTACTGTAAATGAGGGGGTTAATGCCAAAGTGGGCCATCCCACATTGCGATTGAATTGAGATAATGTGGTTTTTAGTTTAAACAACACCAATAGTAGTTTGTAATTCACAAAGTGTTCGAATAATTTAACTGTTTTTTGCATCACAGATTTGCATAACCTGTTTAGTTTAAAACAAACATTTTTTTTTGCTTTACTTCGTGTGATTTTTTTTATTTTTTGTGGCTTGGCCCATTTTGGTTTTTAATAAAAATGCTGTAAAATGTAAATGGACCATATTGGAACTGTATTTTTTTAAAAAGTTTATTTTTTAATTTTTTATTAAAAATAAAACTAAAGTACAAAGAAAAAAATTAGCTTAATCTATGCCGTCCTGATCGTCTTCAGCGATATAAACAATATTACTTGCTCTCATAGAACACTTTAGTGAAGTATAAAAAGTATGAAAAATTGGAGGGATAAACTCCTTCAATGTTATTAAATCTTTTTTCTTTTCCATACTTATTTCGTGGCCATGTTTATATAGTATCGGTAGCTTGCCAGGAATTGATGATATCTTCTTCCGATATCCACCGACTCAAAAGTGTCAACATCGTCGTTATAACCATATGAGTACTGAAGTACAAAGGGCTGGTCTATATCATGGTTTAAGCAAAGAATTTTAAGCCATTCAACTTTGTTGTTCGCACACAGCTGCAGAAAGCAAAGTGATGTTACAGGTTATTATGGTTGCCAAAGTGGTCTATGACACATGGCCCAGTCTGGCAACAGCACTTCACATCTGAAATCATCTGGCCCAAAATTGATTTGAGCTGCCATCTCTTAGAAGTTGTATAAACTAATCCAAGACTAATATGGGATTGAAAAGGTGGTCACAGTGTTTCCGAAATACGTGTTAACCCGTTTTTTTCAAAAATGTGGGATGGCCCACTTTGGCATTAACCCCCTCAAATAATGTTGTAATTAATTTGGCATACCATACTCGTTGGATTTAAAACGTTTCATAATTTGTGAAATTTCATTATTAATCTTAACCTACCCACAACAACAACACAAAGACGATTCTTTATCGAAAATGTTCGAATGACACTAGAAATGACCAAACAAATTAAAAATTATAATTAATAAATGCATTCATTTAAATTGTTTGTTTTTCCATGTCCATTTGAAAAAGAGAGACGAGTAATGTGTAGAACTCATATTCTTATGATTCATTCATTAACGACGAATCAATGACTGAATGAATGAAGCAACTGTTTGACTGGGCAGGGTGAGTTTGCACTACATATTTAACTCATCGTATCTTGATAGAGAATTATGAACTAAATATGTAATAGGTGGTGTAATAGGTGCGGTAAAACTATTAATATAATAGACAAAACGATTAGAGATATAAGCTCAGTGCCCTCGAACAGAACGAATTATATCATAACAATGTGGTTAGTGTATGTTGTGTTTTACTAGTGATTGTCCAATTAGCTGTGTTTAAAGTTAGTTGGGCTAGTTCTCACTACAAACTTTTTGTACCGAGATGATGTTTTGGGATAACGGGAGATATATCAAATTCTGATCTATTCAATTCTCGTATATGCTTCCGCGCAAAATGTTGGGTAGTACCAATTAGGTTATTTTCTCAAAAAAATCCGATGATTTATTACACTGGGTTTTTGTATGGCTGTAATAATTTTTAAATTTTTGTGTCGCAATCATTCTATTAAGTGATGTTTAGATTAAGGTGCAAACAATCGTAACTTTACGTATTGTTTATAGTATTTTGTTACTCGAATGCAAACTATGTAATGTGATCAGGATTTATTGAAACATTAACCAGCCTTTGTAATTGGCCCTCGGACCGCCAGTAATTTTTGTACTCTTAAAAAAAATTAAAAAAAAAAAACTCAATAGTAAATCCCGTGTACTGTGGTGACATAGACGTTAGTTGCGAATGAAACTTCAACGGACGAAGTAACGAACGAAGCGAATTTAAAAGAAACAAACTTTCCAACATTCTCATTGACAAAGGTGTCTTGCGGATCGACTCTGTGCAGGTGCGATTGTTTGTAAATATTGTTCAACAGATACACTGTATTTTACTCTCCATGAGACAGAGAGAGAGACACAGCAGGGCTGAATAAATGCGCCTGAGTGAGTCGATAAATAACTTGTTTGTGTGTTGGCCGTTGCTAACATTTACTGGCTAGCGAGCGAGTTAACTTAGTTATGGCTGAATACTTGGAAACGTTGAACGTGTGTTTTTTATCTGACGATTGCAACAACACCTATTTTTGAGGTTTGTTTTGATTTCATTTACAAAACAGAAAATAATTACAAAACATAAACAAAGGCGAAAAGTAAAAGTGTTAGAAAACTAAACATATGTAATTAATTAATAATCGACCGAATTAATTCTAAATAAAAACGTATCGCACAGATACGCGTTATTACAAAAAAAGAAACGAAGAATATAATTCTGAAAGTGACTAAACTGTCTTTCTGAAACTGTACTAAGAAGACAACGAAACACCCACCGTAACATATCTTATAGGTGCGGGAGCAGCACTTGGTGATCTATAGGAAAAGTGCAATACGACATTAGGAAGAGTTCACTAGTAAAAGTATTTGGCAATCAGACACAACATCAAGCAGCCACAGACCATCATCATTAACTTCACATTTAACGTTTGTATCGTACATTGTCTTCGTTTTCATTGCCGTCATGTCCGAACGTGCTTTGGCCTACTCTTATGCGTTGGTTATAGCCTCATCGGTCATATGCTGCATAACATCGGCAATAGCATGGACGCATTGGCGCTATGTTCTGAACGCGTGCCCCGAAACAAATTGTGGGTGTTACCTTCATGCCCGAAGTACCTATGCAACAAGATTTGAAGGAGGACACATCGCATATTGCCATTTCGCCACATACGGATTGATTCTTCCATTATTATTCTGCATTGTGTTGGGCATCTACCATGTGTACCGCGTATGCATGGGTACGGGCAAAAGGAAGTCTGGCACAACAACAATCAGGCAAAGGTTAGTATGAAAAGTCAATAGTTTTGTCCGTCAATTTTGAATATTACCTGCACCCCAACTTTTCAACAAGTAAAACAAAATAGTCTGTCTCAAATGAATGAGATAGTCCATTGAATACCTAACGTAGCCAAAAAATTAAAAAAAAAACGATTTAATTTCGAACTTTTTAGACAACGATGTAATTGTGTTACTAATTCTAATTGTAAATTGTAAATGGGAGTTCTACACCTTTTTTTGTTTAATTAAAACAATACATTTAAAAAACACTTAGGCACATTTTTGATTGTTCAAATTAAAAAAATAACTGAAATTGTTCACATAAGTTGGCTTCTCCCTCTAGACCAGAGACTTCACGTGCTCCCGCAAAAAATAGTAAAATTGAAGAAACGTGCGATTACTGACTCCTGGTTCACGGCATCCGTTAGAACCATATCGAAAAGCAATTACGTGAATTACGCAAAATACGTGATCATGAAATAATACATTGGCCTTAACGAGACATCATTGTCTTTGAAGAACAACGGCCCATAAACAACGAATTTTTCGGGGTGCATTTCAACCTCTTGAAGTCTATTCGTGATGAAATGGCAAGGCAAACTGATCGTTTTTTTCTTTGACACCTGTCACCAATAACACGTGAACTGGAAAAATTGAACAAATAGCAAATTACCCTATTTATTCTTAAATATTATTTGTAACCAATGACAAAACAATTAATAACAAAAGTAGAAGGTTTTTCAATACATTTTACAAATGATTTTTGCGTATCGTCTCGTTTTCTTGACCTAAAATTTTTCCATGTGGATAGAAATATTAAAGTATGTACATATTAATAAAAACTATTAGGGAAATAACAACTTAAAAATCATTGTATTTCGGAATCACTTTTGAGGTGGAGCACGCTTAAATTTCATACACATATGCCGGAATATTTTATGTTTACAAACAAATGCAATTAACCACGTAAGAAGTGTTGAGAATACGATAACTAAAGTTGGCGTAGGCGAATTACGGCAAAAACGTTTGGAATAAATTCATAATAATCCTACGACGATGCTTGACAAATTAAAAATCCTTGCGGGAATCCCGTGTAAAACCCTTTCTATGGCCTTCTTTCTGCAGAGAATACTATTTTGTATTACATAGAGACTAGAGTACACATTTTCTTGATATCGTAATTATGCATACATTAAAAAAAAAGAAACAGTAGCTGATTTCTAAAATGTGACCGGAGGTTAATTGACTTCGAGTGAAAGATTGTGACAATTGATGATTCAGATTATTTCATTTTAAAATAAGTTTCCAAAAAACGAGTGGGGTTAGTAAATTTGATAATATGTTAACAAGTACATACTATAAATGAAATATATTTTCTACCCTTAATTTGTGTTTTAAACAAATCGAACTTGATTGATTGAATTAATATGTCTTCTTTTCAGATCTGGCGAAATGATTGTTGTTACAACCGAATCCGAATTAACAGACAACGGTATATCTCCCTACTATTGGATGCCGACCAGTATCATAGCATGTATCATGGCCCTCTATACGTTGGTGTATGCATCCATATACACCGATGGCTTTGAAGTGACGTGTAAACAATACCGTGAAAGTCTACTGAAGGAAATTCAAGGTGTCGGTAACATTGTTCCAGTAATCAAGAGCCGTCTCTCGTGTTCGGCTATATTCGATTTTATGGATTATTTAGTCGAAAGCATGTCGTATGAACGACGTCGGTATGGGCGTATCAATAGCTCTATATGTTTTCATCTGACCTTGATATTTGCCTGGTGTGCGGTTATAGGTTGGATTGTTATAGCTATCATAAATATAGTACAAACGCGAAGAACGAAGGCGGCCAGAGTTTAGATCTGACAATATATAATGCCATTTTGTTAACAAAAATTTTTTTAATACATATTTACTTATACTTACTATTTACATCACATGTAGATTTTTATTATCAAACGCATGACAATTGTTTGCCTTTAAGTGGTATTTTTAATAAAACTTTTTTTTGTACAAATACTATTGGAGTAACTACAATCTGTTTGTAGTACTGACAGAATTATTGGAAGGTCGATATGAAATATATTTCTAGTGATGCGGATCTAAATCAGTTTCTAATAAACTCGTTAAACTAAATTAAACAAAACCCCTGTTTGGACGATGCCTGCTATATAAATAAAAATACTTTTTTGATATATTGTAAAATCCGGACTATCGATGGCAGACCCAAATCCACATTATGTAGTTGTCGGCAATACTGGAGGTTAATGTTAAGAAAAAAATCTTTAAAAATGATCGTAACACGCTACTTATAGTAGGATAATACAATAGTTAAAAATTCAAGTATTTGTTTGGAATGGAACTTTCGAAAAGTCATATTTTGGGAATCCAGTTTCCATTCAAATGCACGAAGCCACAAAAGTTAATTCGATAGCACCGACAAATCTCAACCTATTCTTGTTTTTGGTCGGCTTTTTTGGTCCTTCCTTCTTCACCGTAGATTTAGACGACAGTGGGTTGCCTTCTTATAAAAAGATGATTAATTTCTTCGTGAAATTCTAAATTGTTTGTTTCAATTTCTGCAATTCTTTTGTCTTAATCTGTCAAAGGTCAAAGATAGCCAAAGTGAACTTCAAATTGCAAAATAAATTCTTTTTAAAATTAAAATTAACATTACCTTTCGCAGCATGGCCGCTCCCATTTTTCTCATGTCATGTTTCAGAAGATGAGCTCCAAAAGTTAAAAAGGACAACTGAATAAATTAGTCATAGAAAAAGCAGTTCTCACAAAATTCTTAATGAAGTGAATGTAAATTGAATCTTGAATCTTAACGGTTAGAGCTAGCCATATATAATCCATGATGTCTGATCAAAGGGAATTTTTCGACTAATATATTTCAGTTCAGAATTCAAATGTATTCATCTTTACTTGTAATTTAAAGTCTTATTATACACACATGATAGTGATTGTTCAAAAAAAAATACTTTTTTTACTGAACCCACACATTATTGCTACTGGCAGGCCGACTGCCAACGAATTTTCGTTGGCTGTAAAATTTGTAACATTCAGATAGTAACAAATGTTTGAGTAGCCTAACACATTTATTGTACGTGTAACGGCAGTAAAAGCATAAATATACTGATCGGAAAATAATTGTGGCATGTAATTTGGCTGTTAACGTTAATCGGCGCTAAAGGTTATTCTCAGATCTACTCAATCGTTTCTGCTAAACACAATCAAACCCTGCTAAACACTTGGTTGTACAGATCTTTCTTTGTATGAATTCCAGAATAATCAGAAATGTTAAGTGGTTATTTTTAAGTAATTAGTGCCAGAGGAAAACAGTCGGTATTGGGTACTCGGTACTGATATACTCAATACTTTCCAACACTAGCTCGGGAAACGTAGAAAAACAAAACAAAGGTGCCAAAGAGGAATCTGTAAAAGTGGGACATAAAAAGGAAAAGATAATTTCGATTGTACTCCTCAACAAATAAAATATTATTAATTCGTAAGTAATTGATTCATCTATAATCGACAGACCCAAAAAAAGTGAAGACAACCCCCCAAAAAAACCCTCCCGACCAAAGAACGGAAAACATGGATTTGGTAGACCACAACAATCAATACGGCTTGCAATATGTGGGTTTTAATCAAGATCAAGGTAGTTATTCAGATATATTACCTTTTCATCGTTAATAAATTGTTGTTGTATTTGGAAAGGCTGTTTTGCTTGTGCAACAGACTCAGGATTTCGAGTTTTCAACAGCGACCCTCTAAAGGAGAAGGAGCGTCAATATTATCCTGAAGGAGGATTAAGTTATGTCGAAATGCTTTTCCGTTGCAATTATTTGGCCGTTGTTGGTGGAGGCATACGCCCGTTGTATCCGCCTAATAAGTTGATTATATGGGACGACCTGAAAAAGGCTCCAGCCATCTCGTTGGATTTCAATCAGGCCGTGAAGGGAGTCCGTTTGAGGCGCGATCGCATTGTTGTCGTTTTTTCCGGCTTCATAAAAGTATTTACTTTTACACAACAGCCTCGGCAACTGCATGTCTTTGAGACTAATGCAAATCCACATGGCTTGTGTGTCTTGTGTCCACATAGCAATAAAAGTTTGTTAGCATTCCCGGGAAGACGTACTGGGCATGTCCAGGTATGTTTTGAATTACGGAATCTTTTTGTAAATCTCCAACTTTTGATTTCTCCGTTTTCGTTTAGATTGTTGATTTGGGAAACTCTGAACGAGCTCCGCTTGAGGTTGTTGCCCATGAGGCCAATATATGCTGCATTGCCTTCAATTTACAAGGCACACGCTTAGCTACAGCCAGTGAAAAGGGAACTCTCATACGCATTTTTGATACGGAGACTGGCAAAAAGATTAACGAACTTAGACGAGGCAGCAATCAGGCCACCATCTACTGTATCAATTTTAATCATGCCTCAACCATGTTGGTTGTATCATCCGACCACGGTACCATACACGTATTTAATTTGGACGATAGCAAACCAAAGGAATCGTCATTGCCAATCGTACCCAAGTACTTCTCCAGTCAATGGAGTTTCGTTAAATTCTCCATACCCAAGGAACCGCCATGTATTTGTGCTTTTGGTTCGGATTCCAATTCTGTTATAGGTATGTGTTTTGATCTTATACCAACATTGGGTGTGTAGTTGAACAAAATTGTTGTCTATTTTTAGCAATATGCGCCGATGGTCATTATTATAAATTCCTCTTCAATAGCAAAGGTGAATGCAGTCGTGATGTCTGTACTCAATTCTTGGAATTACAAGATGATGACTAAGGTGGTCCAGAAGGAGTTGTATACATCATTATCCTTCCCTACTTTTTATTATCTTCTATTGTTTGTGATGTCGCTTAAGTCTTAATTTTATGATATTTCACGTTTCCTCTAAACAACAACCATATAATTCCATTATAAGGATTTAAAATTTCGAGCGAAAAAAACTTGTATATTTAAGAAATGGAAAAATGTTTTTATGGATGAAAAAGATAATCATCAATGTTATAAATTTGCTTTATATTGGAAAACAATAATATAATTAAAATATACACATACATACATTATTTAGAAACTAAAAAATAAACATTATTTTATTTATTTGTAATAGTTTATTCGAACCTAACCGCGTTCCATAAAAATAAATAAGTTTGAAACTCAAACTTTTTCATAACTTTGTTTCACATAAAAACTAAAGGAATTATTATTTCATTGAAGAGAAGTGTTTGTCGATGGCTCGAAATATTATTGGATTCTGTTTGGAACCCATAGCTGGATAAACATTTCAACATACTTATTTAAGTTCAAACAATTGTGTGGGTAGTTTTTGGGATAATAAAGATAATTTTTCATTTTATAACAACAAATACATATCATCATATAAGCCATATCTTGAGTTTGGACCATTTTCCATAAAAAAACAAAAATTAAATTTTATGTCGCCTCGGCATCTGGAACGATTATTTGATAAGTTTTTCAACGAAAAACACAGGTGTTCGGGCTAATTATGTTTCCGGGCTTTCTGTGCCCGTAACTCGAAAAGTTTGGACTTGGGGGATGTTTTTTAATATTCTTAGAATCAGAAGGGTACTCTGTGTGAAAATTTGAGACAATTTGGAGCAATGTCGGTGAAGACAATTTAAGCCGTAAAATTTTACATTGGATATTCACAATAAAAAAACAGGTATTCGAATAAAAAGAACGTTATGGATAATATAAGAGCCAGCCAAGAGTTGGCGGCTAAGAAAAACATGAACGGCGGCGGCGACTCGGCTCATTTATCGGTCGGCTTCGCCCTCTGACACATATGCAGACGTAGACGTGTTTATTTCTGGGCTATTGACTAAAGGAGGATAATCGAACACAATGTTTAATTTTAATATTCAAACACATATGGTAATATCATTTTCATATCCTGTACAGTACTATATACCAATGAACATATTTCAGGACTTTGTCGGCCAGCACAAAGCGGAGATGTATTCTCGCTTCATCATCACTTTGTTCGGCGTTGTTGGCGTAATTTGGGGAGCCATCATTCAGCAATTTTCGCAAACTGTTTACATTTTAGGTGCTGGATTCGTATTGGCATCTTTGGTAGGTTCTATTTGATTTCTGTTAATTCGAATAAAATGTGACAGTTTACACTATTTGCAGTTGACTATTCCTCCATGGCCGATGTTCAGACGTAACCCATTACAGTGGCAAAAGCCCAAGCCGGATCCCACATCAGCGTCTGGAGGCAATGGTGGCTCAGAAGAGGTCAAACAGAAGAAGAAGAAGTAGCACATCCCAACATTCCCTATTTATGTAAAGAAACATGCGTCTGTCAAATAAATACTATGTATAAGAATTATCTCAAATATGCAAAATGTATTTTATTTTTCAGATAGGTCTACGATATGATTTCAATTCATTGTGGTCATAGTATTTATGTATCAAATCATACATATTGGCGAAGAAATACATTAAGTTATCGTACTGGCCATTATAGGGGTCTTCAGGTCCCACATTATCTTTGTTGTTGTCTTCGTCTGAGATTGAACGTCGTATCGTATTGTAGAAACCATTCCCAATTTCTAAGTTTTCTAAACCTTTGTAATGTTTATTCAAGCCCCATGCATTGACGTGTACTTCCAATATGAATTGATGTATTGCCTCTATGGTTGCCAAGTACCAGCGGGGACTACCTTTCTGGTGACGCCAAAACTGTGAACATCTATTCTGGAGTACTACGGGCTTCAACGATTTAATGCGGTCGTCTTTATAAATGCCGCGACTTTGATTCCATGTGCTGTCTATGAAAACCGCTTTCTTAAGGGGTAAATTATAATATGTATATACTTTAGTATGTTGGCATTCAAGATATTCGCCACCATCCTCAACTATCTCCTCCACTCGTCTTCTTAACAAAGTGCCCACATTGTGGCCCTTGGGATAGCCGAAATTATTTTCTTTGCACAGCCTTACATTGCGTTCGAATAGTTGTGCCACAGTCACACTCTCTACACTGGGGTATATTAGAACAACATCTTCTTCCTTCGTGTAATCAGGTATATCGGGGTATGTGTAGATACGAACTTGATCCGGTGCTAGAACAGCCGCATGTATTGCCGTCGATTTGCCATCGATTTCTTTTTTGTGTTTTATTATATCAATCTTGATGGGAATCCTGACTTTGGGTATTATATCTCCCAAGTTTCCAACCGGTATATAGCAGTTGTAACAGAAAAACTTCCTTGATCGGTTACAGTTCAAGCAATCAAATCGGCCTTCAATGGTGTCCAATTGTGTGTGATCATTCAACCTCATGTGGATGAAAGGATATTTCCGAGACTGGCTATTAAATTCAATGGGGTGCGACATGTTAAAATAGCACCACGAAATTTAATCACAGAAAGATTAAGGGCACCCTACACCTGCACACATGTTGTTCCAACATTGATGTTTTACGAACTTAACTGATAGTGTAACTATGTCGTTACACGTACAATTAATTCGCGTGGAAAATCGGCTGAATAAAAACATGTGCACGTACATGTTTATTTGAAAAATGTGGTCGCAAGAGTAAATTCTCGCAACAATTTAATCGTCTGATACATATGAAAGATTGCAATTGTAAAATACATATGTAATTTCTTCGATTAAAGCGCGCTCTATTCTCATCTGACAAAACTTAACGAAACAGCTGTTTGAAAATATATATGCAGGTGTGACAGCAAAAATTATCAATCGTATGTAAAATGACAATTTTGACAAACATACGGAATTATATATGGATATAAAGTGACAGTACATATGTAAAAAACATATCGTCTGATGGCAGTTTAAGCAGTAGTTCTCATTCTCACAAGTGAACTATGCGTATATTAGACCAAAAATTTGTACCAGAAATCATTGTAAATGGGTACCGATGAAGAAGTGTGGTAGCTTCCGTAACGGATCCGTATACCTTGCCTGCAATCAAATGAAACACAAGCTAGAAACCTTTTTTAAAAATTTTTATTTTTGCAAAGAAATTGAAATAATAAATGATCTCGAACTCGACTAACAGAAACAAAACTGAATAGATCGAAAAAACATAACCAAAATTAAGAAATGAAATTATCCCATAAATTGACACAACAAAATTGTTAGGGAACTTTGACATTGGTTTCTGTCTGAATGTGTCAAAATTTTAAGACACGACAGTCGAGCTGCCAGCAGAAAAAATTTGGGTGTTTTAGTAAAAAAGTGTGAGTGCGTTGAGTTTTTCGAACAATTACTGCCAAGTGTAATGGCTGGTAAATAAAAGTTCCGGAGTAATTTCTTGCTCATATGTCTGCAACTAGAGCACAAGCACGTTCCGATTGATCGCTAGGAAAAGTCGTTGTTAAAAATAATCGATTTCAAAATCCAAAAATCTATTTTCATATTAAATCATAATCGATTTTGCATTCACTAGTCAAAGTAATTTTTTCTTCTTCTCGGTTTTGTTTGTTTAACCTTTTATTTTTATTAAATTTGTTTATTATTTTAATGTTAAATTCAATTAAATCACCTGCAATAAGAAGACTTAGCTATGTTCTATTGGAATAGATAAGAATCGAATGTGTTTCTATGAAATAAATACGGAAACCAAGTGAAAAATAAATGTCTAATTTTTTCGCGTTCGCGTTAATCAATTTATGTGTTAAGAAGAAAAATCAAGCAACCTCCGCCTTCTAGAAACGCGTTTTCAGTGCTAGTGTTTGCCTCATCGTTGTTGTTGTTATTATTGTTGAGTTAACTCTTCGAGTTGTTGGCATGATGCTTGAATGGCTTATATTTTGTATGTGTTTGTTGGTGGTTAGTTGGCCAAAATAGAGAAGAAAAGAAGTAGAAGTGGTGTAGTAATTGTGGGTAAAAATAAAAACTAACACTACTACTGCCACAACAACCATTTATGCTTGGCAAGAAAGTGACGATTTTTTCTCCGTCGTTTCTTTGTGTTTCGTCGTCCGTCGCCACCGTCTGCTGACTACTACTCCAGCACTGGAAGTTTTTTTTTGGGGGGAGGGAGAAGAATCAAACAACAACAAAAACAGGATCAGCAGATTAGTGTAACCGCATAAAAATCAATTTCAAGTTTACACTGTCTGCATAAAGCCGAAAACCAAAAAAACTGGGAAGCTGAAAGGCTCTGTCGCTTCGCTTCGTGCAATTTATTGGGACTACTGCAGATCTCTTCTTTAACTTGCAAGTAGAGGACAACGGAAGCAGCACTTGGTGATCTATAGGAAAAGTGCAATACGACATTAGGAAGAGTTCACTAGTAAAAGTATTTGTGTCAGACTAAGTGGCAATCAGACACAACATCAAGCAGCCACAGACCATCATCATCAACGCCATCATTAACTTCACCTTTGACGTTTGTATCGTACATTGTCTTCGTTTTCATTGCCGTTCGCACACAATTAAGATTTGTACACTCTCTCTGGGTTGGTTTGTCATCATCATCAAAATCATCGCCAACATCAGCCGACGTCCAATATGTTGCGATTCTTAAGTCGTCGCAAAGTTCGCAATAATTATGTGGAGACAGCTAATAGTGGGAATGCCAACGATCGCACCGATGGCAGAGGTCCTTATGTGGCCGGAGGAGCAACCTCGTCGCATATTAAACCACAGAGGATACCGGTAAATAAAAACAAGATCGATTGCCGCGTTATACTGCTGGATAATACAGATCTTTCGATTGAATTGTCGGTAAGTGGTATTTGAACCAACCTTAATTTATATGAAATACAAAAAAAGAATAATTTAATGAAATGAAACAAGTTTTTTGGTTCAGAAAGGGAGAGCAGAGCTTCTTGTACCGAATACAATAGAATAATATTTTACCGAGACAGGCATTCGTCTGGACTATTTTACGACATAATGGAAACTCATCAGTATAATTTTCCAACAAGGTGAAACCTGACAACAGAATTGGATCGAACACTGGATATTCTTAATACGTTTGCATAGCTCGGGGATGTTGAATTCGGAGTAAGGGTGTAAATCAAGATCTTTGTACGAAATTTGACTCCTAGTGGAGTCGGCATTACTTTGTGTATTTTGAAGAGTTCGATGCCTAACTGGTACAACAACATAGTTAATATGTTGGCCCTAATTTGCACACACAGCCTGTTCGATGGGACCAGTTAGTTGACTTTGAAAATTAAGATAAAAACTACCATTACTAAGAACTGGATATACATAGATGTAATAAAAGAAGACCCTCTGTATCCAACTGTAAATAGATGCCGGATGCAATTGGTACCTTGTAATTTTAAATCACTCTGTATACACCTCTTGATCAAAATCAATGTCATACCTACATGACATCGACCCCTTTGCGCGGAATTATCGTATGTGCCAAAATCCAAATTTTACAGGAGAGCCATTTTTCTACTTTTCTCTGCTTTCGCTTGCAATATCAAAATGAAAATTATTCACTCAATTTTTGGAGCAACGAAGTGGAATTCGCTTACAATATTTTGTCAGGTGACGTGTCTTTGAATGTAGAACAAAATTGCATCAAAAACTCAATTTCGAAAAAATTGGCATATACGATAATTCCGCGCAAAGGGGTCGACATTAAAATGGTCAAATGTTTCTATGTTTTTTAAATTATTTTTTTTGGGGATATAAATACATAAGTTATCATAATCGAACCTATTGGTCACAATAAAGTCAAGAGCACCACGTTTTTAAATGGATGAATTCCGAAATATTTGAATACTATTTGGGAGGGTGGTACAGATAATTTAACAGATCAAATTGTATTGTTGTTGGGTAACTGTCCAGCACATCCAGCTATAAAGCTAGTATTCTTACCAACTAATACATCGACAGTTCTGGATCCTATGAACATAATCAGTTTTTGAACCGGCTCGTGCCATTATGAGATTCTACTAATATGTAAGCATCAGCTTGGTATCGCATTACGCCCACCACAATTATGCAATTGTCAATTGCATAAGAAGCCGTGCTGCAGAAGTTGAACCTCCTTTCAGTTCTGATATATTCAGTGAAAATAAAATATTATTCTTCTAACCTATGTTAACAAAATATACATAAAATCAAATAAGGACCGATAACATATACCATAAAGGACAGCAACATTATGGTAAATTGGGTAATCAGAAACATATTTTACCAAAAATACGATTATTGCCATTTTAATATCTTTTTTTTTTTTATAAAAAAGTCGGTTATAACTACAGTAAGATGAAACGACGACATCGGTCCCTTCAATGTCATTATATCCCAGTTCAATTGTATCTATTTTCGCATTGTTACCGGGTATATACTATACCAGAATATGAATAAATACATTCTAGAAATAAAGGGGCGGTGACACGCCCATTAAAATATTCTGTAGCGTGAAATTATAATTTACGTTGGATTTTCTAATTTATAGAAAATTAGTTCACGAAGTATAAATATCTAATAGTAAAGGACACTGGAGTATATTTAATTATTATACAAAATACAGTAGAGCAAATATGACAGTTACCGACAAAGCTGTGATATTGGAGCATCAGCTTCTTTAATTACGTCATTGTTTACTGTCGTTGCTAGATCCACTTTCGGCAGATGTTATATCTCGTTTCGAATATGATTCATTACCTTCTTCGATCCCTTGATATTCTTCAGGGGAAAAATGCTGTTATTTTTTTGCACATTCTCTGTTATCAGGAATTAATCGGTATACAACTTTGCATTGTGCTTTCATCACTTTCGAATGGAAAGCCATGCTCGTTAGGTCTGCAGTCACGTGCCAACATCACTTCATATAGACCCTCCCACCCACTAGTTTAAGGGTATACATATTCTCCAGTATTTTATATCTGTAGAAATAAATAGATAGTAGACAATATTCAATGTTAAGCCATACCGTACATGAGTACTTTAATAGGAAATATGAAAAAAGGTAGGAATAAAGAATTTTTTTTTTACTGAGGTCAGGAATTTTTAATAGAAAATTTATTTTATTTTATTTAATTTATTTTACCAATATTTCGTTCTTCTTTCAAGAACATCATCAGGGAGTACAACAACAATAAGAATTAAATAAAACACACGCAATAGAACATAAGTGTTCCTTCTTCATCAGAGTAAAGTTTAGAAGACTTAAGCGGGGAAGATCTAAAACCCTACACATATACGCCTTACGAAAAACTCGACCAACAGTATTGAGTTTCAGATTAGAACCGTTGAAATAAAACAGTGGTGACAGATTATTTCATTCTTCAGTTGATGTAACTTCCCTCCTCTCAGTAAATTCTTATCTACATGAGTCTTAGCGACCTTTTGATTTTGTGTTATCGCCAACATTATGTTAAGGGCTGACTACGATGAACTGTATCTTCTCAAGTTGCCTTCTCTAAACGGTAGAATATGAGTTATCACAGCTCTAGCGAGGGTTCATCAAAATTTCATCACGACATCGAATCAAAGTCGCAGACAACATCCTTATCAGAATGTATCGTCCTAAAACATTATCAAAATGTCGAGATCGATCACTGCAAGGCCAACTGATAACGTGTTTGTGACGTGTCGCTAGCTAGAATATTTACGCAATTGCGCCTCATTAGGCCGTAATTGTATTCGATCGAATTCTAGTAATGATGATCCAGCGTACAGTAAATATTTAATTGATTTAATAAGATATTAAATTTAAGGAGTTTAATATTGGACGAATACATTCCTTTTGTTAATAAATCATACAAAATTTATGCTTTTTATTTTCAGAAAAAAGCCATGGGCAATTTTCTGTACGAACAAGTATTCTACAATTTGGATATTATTGAAAAAGATTATTTTGGTTTACAATTCATGGATGCGAATCATGTTAAACATTGGCTGGATCCCACAAAGCCCATAAAAAAACAAGTGAAAAGTAAGTAAGAACACAATTCTACTGAATTCATTTTTTCACAATATTGATTACTTTATTTTCAGTTGGGCCACCGTATACATTCCGCTTAAAAGTTAAATTCTATTCTTCCGAACCTAATACATTGCGTGAAGAACTAACGCGGTATTTATTCTTCTTGCAACTGAAACATGATCTGCTGGAAGGACGTCTCGATTGTCCAGAGGATAAGGCAGCTGAATTGTGTGCGCTGGCTTTGCAATGTAAATAAATATAAATATGTTCCTTGGAAAATCATAAGATTAAATAATAAATATTTCAGCTGAATTGGGTGATTACGATGAACAGACTCATACAGCTGCTACTGTTTCGGAATTTCGTTTTGTACCCGAACAGACTGAAGAATTAGAAATCGATATCCTGGAGGAATATAAAACATGTCGGGGTCTAACACCAGCCCAAGCAGAAACTGCCTTTTTGAACAAAGCGAAATGGCTGGATATGTATGGAGTTGATATGCACACAGTTTTGGTAACAGTCTCTTGAGTTTAATATGATAAAAAATGTTCTAACGTGTGTTGTATACGTTTTAGGGAAAAGATGGCTGCGAGTATCATTTAGGCTTAACGCCTACTGGCATTTTAGTATTCGAACGGGATCAGAAAATTGGCTTGTTCTTCTGGCCCAAAATAAGCAAACTTGATTTTAAAAAGAAAAAGCTCACATTAATTGTTATTGAGGATGATGATGAGGGCCGTGAACAGGAACACACGTTTGTCTTCCGCTTGTACAACGAAAAGGCTTGCAAACACTTATGGAAATGCGCTGTCGAACACCATACGTTCTTCCGTTTGAGAGCGCCTGTCAAGGGTCCGTCGGCTCGCCAGAACTTCTTCCGCATGGGCTCACGTTTCCGTTATTCCGGCCGCACCGAATTTCAAGCAACCCAACAGAGTCGGGCCAGGCGTACAGTGCAATTTGAACGTAGACCGTCACAACGGTTCGCCAGCCGTCAGTCACATTTATTGCGTGACCGTCAAAAAGCTTCGCAGGAGCATGCCGTGTCAGCATTGGCTTCGGTCAATGCCAGAGCTGCAGCTGCTGCAGCAGCAGCACCAGGATCCACGTCGATACAGCCGACTGTTCAAATGTCGCCGGAGGTATTAAATACAACTGTCGATTCCATATTATCCACCGCTACCGTTGACAATCAACCCACCATTAATACGATTACACCGTCACCTTCAATTCAGACTGTTATACACAATACGTCCGTATTCGATGATGCCATATGTGGTAGTTCTGTACATTCGGGTTCACAAATAAATGCATGCGCATCATTAGGCCGCAATTCGATTCGATCGAATTCGAGTACTGATGATCCAGCGTACAGTAAAATTGGTTCATTTGGCAAAGCAGCTGGTTTAACTGTGAAGTGAGTTCGAATTATAAAATATGCAAAAAGAAATAACGTTACATATACATATGCATTTCCCTCATAGATTGGATCCTGAATGTTCCGGTGCTACTAACATTGCTCCTTACTCCCCGAATAATATTAAAAACTTTGAAGAGACGAACCCGTTCCGTACCAATGCCTCACACAACGGATCATTTGGCAAGGCATCCATACATTCCGGTTTAAGGTACGCTCTATCATTAGTTCTTGCAATAATGAGACAAATGAATACACATGCTTTTCATGTCACCAAGTTTATGTTTAATAATACATTCTGAAACGAGAAAAAGAAATTACACACTTGTTTGAAAATCATTAAAAATTATTTAATTTTCCTTTCCTGTGAAAAGAGAACAAAACAACAACAGTCTAATTTACATTATTACACACCATTTAATTATCAACTCAAGACAGTTTTTGGCACAATTTCAATATATTTTTTCGTTTTACTGTTCACTTGTGTGTAAGTGCGCTCACGATATCATTCATCAACATGTGTTCATATTTGTTTTGTGTGCTTTTTACATCTCGTGTTTTATTTTTATTATATTATCTGTTATTCATTATGTTTTTTATGCGTTTCTTATTTTATCGTTTGTATTTTGTCATGTATTTGTGCAGCATTAAGAGTGGCTTGTCGGATAAAGACAAAGAGCTAGATTCATTACTAAAGTCCATAGTTAAAGACCCATCCCCATCAGTTTTAGCTACCGAAGCTATTAACGATGCTAACAGTATCAGGTAGAGTAAAAATGTGTTATTTTTTACATCCTAATTATTTTTGTTTCAGCCGGCATTATTTACTTGATTTAAATATATTTTTATAATCATTTTCACACTTAGGGTTACTATTAACAAAACATACGATATGGATCATAATACAGAAACACTAAAACGTCTATCGAATTCTGAGAAACCGAATAATCAAGTGAAAATGGCTAATGTTGGAGCTGGAGCTCTGCCACCTGGTCATATCAAATGTAACATTTTAAAAGGTAAGTGCAATATCAAATGTACTATTGTTTAAATCATGTGGCGAATCTGAGTCACACTTCATCACAAAAGACAGATTAATTGCACCATAAACTGAGTTTTGGTGAATGTTCAAAGTTTTCGAAGAGCTATAGCTAAAATGCGCCAATGTTGCCCTTCACTCATTTAACACTTACTATGGGCATCTCAAACATTTTCTTAATATGGAATCGCCGAGTTATAATTTGAACTATGAATAAAAATCATCACTCCACTCCGCGTAACTGAAAATTAACCAACATTTTTTAAGATATCAGTGTTTTAGTTCGCCGTTTATTGCAAATTAGTAGTCCTTTGCTGTCAGTTGTTGTATATGTATAATTTATCTTCATCGATTTTATCATTCATTTATCAACGGTTTTGATTTGAAAATATACTCCAGGAATCGAATATTCACCAGCCTTTATTGAGAAAAATATACATACCTCATTACTATTCCCGTGAAGCAATTGTGGCTTGTATGCATTAAACATGTTTCAGCGGCCGTTTCTGGCTCATAAATGCCTGCGAGTAATATTTGCATTTGCTCTTTTTAAACAGTAGAGACCAGTCAGAGACATACAAATAACTGCTGGTAGTGATCATTATTAGCGTTCGTTTGAACTATTGTTAGGGTTGATATTAGTGATTTTTTCATGAGAATCCCAACATGTCAATTTAGGTAGGAATTTAGTTGTTAAGGCATAATTTTGTACTATTTTAAATGATACCGTCAAAACTAGTATTGGCTAATCCAACACTCCATTGTATGGGTGTGTTGAGTATACCCCAACCTAATAATACATATGCCTATGGGCACAATTCAGTGTTGTTGGTTAAACTAATTTTGTTCCGCCAATTGTTTTATGTTTTTTTTATAGCACGGGTCGAGGAAGAGCTTGGAGCGAACACGAATGCCAAGTTAACCAATCAAATGTTTGTGCCTGCAGCCTCGTCGATCAATAGCAACAACAACAACAACATCAGCTGCAACAGCAGCCTAACATCGAACAACATTATACATCACAGTGAGGGTCCAGACTCACTCAATGCCACCTACATTTCAGTTGTAAGTACAGCATTCTATTTCTGACATATGTCGACAATAGGATTTTTACTCAGACTCAGCGAAAAATCTGTTAATGACTTTATTTGCCACTACTGCTACCGCTATGCATACATATGTAGCTTGTCTTATATATGTGCGTTCCCGAAGTGAATGTTTTTTTTTTCATTATTTTTTTGTATTCTTGCCATGCACTTGCATTTAATTTACATTACATTGTGTTTTTTGTTTTTGTTCTCTTTTTTCTTTCATATTTTTATACTTTGTTATTGTAATTTGCTATAAACATGATCGTGTGCTATAATTCGTATATGTGTCTGTGCGTTTTGTTACATTTGCAATAATTTGAAAACCATAAAAAGGGGGGCGATAAATTGACTCTGAGCATAACGGAGCAGAAGCCAACATCCGCTGTTAATTCTGGTAATAATTTATTTGGTTTAACTGGCACGAGCACAAGTTCAAATATTAATGGCCACAATTCGTCAACTACGACTACACCAACATCTCCATTTGCTAATGCCACCTTTATATCAGAATTCAACACAAATGCGAGCACCTATCATTCATCCACCTCTCCACCAAATTCTCTAACCATCATGAATTCCATACCTTTACCATCATCGTCCACTTTTACCCACCATAACAACACAAATAATAGCAACAACAATGGCAACGCCGCTGGTTCATCCAACACGAGCACAATAACAAGCAATAGTCTTAATTCATCGGGTATTGGCACAACCAAGACGAGTCAACTGAGACCACCATCCATAAAATGTTCGTCGTCCTTATCCGCATCAGCATTAACATCGCCATCGTCGGCCAATACTAATGATGAGACGACAAGTGCGCCCTCGTCCACACAAAATAAACCCACAACACCCACATTAACGTCGACCACCGCGGAAAT
This sequence comes from Hydrotaea cyrtoneurina, assembly GCA_958296145.1. NCBI lineage: Eukaryota > Metazoa > Arthropoda > Insecta > Diptera > Muscidae > Hydrotaea > Hydrotaea cyrtoneurina. Next base: position 147,644,151 of record OY282512.1, on the reverse strand, counting down.
GTTAATAAATGAGATATTCATTAATAATATTATCAATAACAATGTAAAAGGTAGTGCGGAGATGAACAGCACCAGCAAGCAAACAAATGGCCTGAGTGAGGTGGACTCATCATCATCGACTAGAGCAACTCACACTAATCCTCCCACTCCTTCGGTGGGCACCCTATTGTTTTCCACTCTTAGCGAACAGGAACGCCAACAGAAACAACGTGATGCCATAAATAAACAAAATTCCATGTATCCACCACAATCGAATGAAAAAATTGAAAGTATCCAAGATAAAAAGGTTTGTTTCAGTTTTCATTTTTCGTTTATTTTGTTTGTTTACATTTCGCTTTATTTCTACTGGTCGTATTTGTTTTTCTTAATCATATTTTCAGTCACTGCTGTGTTGTGTGCTAAGCTTATTGTTAAAATATTATTATCATGAATTGAATAAGCAAGAGTTTCGAGTAAGAGAGTCATTAATAGGGATACATATGAAACAGAGACAAAGTGTTTGGAGTTCAAAGAATTTTAATTTATATTACGTGTAAACTGTGTTCCGAGCAGGCTTTACATGTTTGACAGACGTGTTTTTCAGAAATAATTAAGACGGTTAATGCCAGGCTCTCACACATTGAGAACGAAGCACAAAAATTAGGCTTTATTTTATGCAAAATGAATGGAGTTCCGTTCGGTTTGCGTCTCCGTTGAATCGGTGCTACATATACTTAATATACTTAACAATACCGTTTAGTTAAATAGTACAATTGGTATATTTTTACACTGAAGCACTAGAAATATCAACAAATCGTATATCTTATATCCAATTTGAAATGTAACATGTACTTTGACGTGTAATATCTAATTGGACATTTTGCGGGGAATTTGTTTCATTCGTCAGTTATCTCTTTTAGTTTCTTAATAAAAACAACACCCATTGTGTTCTCATTAATGACTCTTAATTGAAAAAATTCGAATAAAGGATTATTAATTTATATTGATTTATAATTAATATTCGGTGTCTTTTTTTTGTTTACCTTCTTGTAGCCACATTTGCAAAAACATCATCACAGCCACGTTATATCAACACAAAACGACGCTATGGTCTCACCTTGGCTGGTCTCCTCCGAAGTCGTGTCAGCACCTAAAGGCAAAGAACCAACGATCATACGAAAATCTGTTATTACAACACAGTTGTAAGCCGAATATTGTTTTAAATGGAATTTCAATTTAATTTCATTATTTACATGTTTATATATGTCTCGTGTATGTCTACTTATTTATTCTACTTAAACAAATGATCTTGTATTAATTTTTAATGTTTTCCCTCCCACGTTTTTTTGAAAAAATATTTAAAAACAAAAGACAATGAAAATTAAAATGAAACATAACTTTGAAAAAGTTAATTAGACTAAGTGCCTTCAATGCAGCTAAATATAATACAATAAATTACTTAATATAAGTACTTAATTATTAAAGAGATCCCTATACAAATCGAAATACTTTCAAATAGAATTGAAAGCATTCAACTTCGACGTCCGTTTAAATTCGCTTTAAATTATTCCGAAACCACCACCATCGTTAGAAAAGGCATTTATATATTTTTTTGTGTGCGTATACACTTATTGGTGTTTAATAAACAACAGACATTCCTCTTTTTGAATGTATCTTTGATTCCTTCCATTATTGTATTTCTTAATTTGCGCATAAGTAGTTAATATTTTTTTTCTATCCGCTATGTATTCCCCTCCGTGTGTTGTTGTCTCTATTATGATACCACAAAAATATGTTAGCTTTCCATAATGTGTTTATTATAAACAATAATTTTACTATAAACAATAATACTAAATTCTTTTTATCGTATACAAACCTGCTTATACACTACACAAATGTACGAGTATACAGTTATCGTAAAGTATTAAACAAAAGCAATCGACAAACAACATAACAAAAAAATTCGATGTAACCTAAAAAAGAGTCGAAATCAAATAACCAACGGCAATTTTAACCATACCTACATTTTCAATTACAATCCAATAAACAACGATATTTTATATATGTAACTTTAAGTATATATATATATATATAATAGTTATACAACAACCACAACAACAAACTTATATACAATCATATTTAAATAAATATTCCCATATACAATTTATGCAACTTGAATTTTATTTCATATTTCTTTGATTAAAAGATCTTTCGTTTAAGATATATAGTTTATCGTAAAATATTGGTCTAATTGTTTTACATCCGTTTGTCCATTCGGAAGTTATCGTAGGTCAATCTGCCCAAAATATCACTGCCGTCTTAAGTGAATTCATTACACTGCCGGCGACTTTTGGACTAAGATATTGTTAGCAATCATCTACAGTTCAGTGGAGTAAAGCATAAACTAAATCGTAACAGTACAGAAGATACGAAGCTTTGTAGTTGAGTTCATTGAATTTAAATACGTAGGCGTGTCATACTATATACTTCCGATAGCCAGACCTTTACTCTAACTCTGGATAAAAGTTGCATCTTAATGGCTACAGTCGTTATCGAACGCTTTCAATTTAAGTCACATGTAAAAAACCACCTACTACAAATTTCTGGGCGCCTGGTATCAGCAAATGGAGTTGATTTTTTTAACTGGTTGACTATTTTTCATTTCATACATATGTGAGTGTGTTCAAGAACATTTTGATTCCTCTACAAATGTGTTGGTTTTCAGCTGTTGAGTAAGTGTTTTTATAATAAGCTGTAACTTTCTCTATTTGGAAGCAAAACTTTTCATAGTTGACAGACAGCTAGCAATTACCATGAGCTACAGGCCACTGGCATAAATCATAAATGTAAACTTAACCGTTGCAAAGATATAACGCTTTGTAGTTAATTTCATTGAATTTCAATATGTAGGCGGGAATGTGGGCGTGTCACACTATATACATCCGATAGCCAGTCCTTTACTCTAACTCAGGGTAAAAGTTGCATCTCCATAGCTCCGGTCAATATCGAGTTATAGCGTTTTCAATTTGAGTCATATGTACAAAATCACCTGCTACACATTTCTGGGCGCCTGGTATCAGAAAAATTTTTGTTTTTCACTGGTTGGTGGTTTTTGATGCAAGTGTTTGTGTGAATTCATTTTTGTTTCCCAACAAATTTTTGTTTCCCAACAAATTTGTGTACCGCAACAAATTGTATGGTTCCCAGCCGTTGAGTAAATATTTTGAAATATAGTAAATACAGTTGGCCTACAGATATACATAGGCTATTCTGAATCAAGTTTTTTAAAAGGGGCATGTCCCCGCCCGCACAGATCATATTTTAAAATTATTATATCACTGGAGCTCTTGAATTCTACTTCAAAGTTACTGCTTATATATGGATCATTCTTGTAGGCAAAAGTGAGAGTCAACGGGGGATTTTCAAAGGCTATTAAGTTAATAAAACAACAGGAATTTGTTTTTCTATTAAATTGTCTTAGGAAAAATAACTACACATGGGGCCAATTCGTAAATATCCGTAGATATTGTAGAAACTTTTCGCATTGTCGAGAAAGAGATGGCGTGACAAAGTATTATCAGATAGGCGCCTGAATCCCAGCTGCAAACAAAGAGAGTGGGTAAACGAAGTTAGAAAATGTGTTAGAGAGGGGTGACAAATACTTACTAGCAATTCCTGGATTTGTACACACAGTGCAGTGACATGCAGTCCAAATTCAAGTAATTGTCTGCTCCTCAGCGGATGTTTTTGCAGGAACCTATTCAAAGTTCAAAGCAAGAAGTTAATAATGTAAATACAAATCTACGATGTTTAAATGGTAAATATGGTGAGGATTAAAATTCTGACGGTTGATCCAAATACTATTCTGATATAATTCAATATTGGCGTGCACTCAAAGATACCCTTTACATTAAAAGAACAACAATAAAGTTAAGCCGGGCAAACTAAAACCTGTGCTCGTACTCATGGGAATGAATCGATTTTTTCAAAACTCCTTCCTGGTTTGACTAATTTTTTTATTGGACAAAAACAGACTTACATTTTCAAATATATGGCGACTTCCGACGGTCCTGGTAATTCCTTTTTCGCCATAACATTCCGATGGCCCACACATATGAGCGTCGAGGTCTAGATCAGCACGTCGCACGAGTCACCCAATTTAGCGGCATAAATGCGACCATAGGTGCTCTCATTTATGTTTGCCACCGCCGCTACTATCAGTAATGGCGCCACCGAAAACACTGACATTGCCACGACTCTACTTGGGAGGAGACAGGCTGTACATCTAAAAAGAAAGAAGATGGAACGGCATGAGAAGATAAGAATGAATTCTAACAAATAATCCTGCCCTAAAGTAAAACACAAATACGGTACCGAAAATGTAATAAAGAGTTACTTTTTACCCTTTTTAAACAACTCGTCCTTATTAGGACGACAGTCGAACTAAGGCCGATTGAATCTGAACCCTCGAACTATTCTGAACTATGTACGTATGTATGTGTGTAATTGCTGAAACCCATAGTTAAACGATGCAATCACCCACATCTGTTGAATTCCATTGTGTTGTGTGAGTGAGACCAGTGCACAAAAAACCAAGGTTCAAATCCGTATAAGAATAACTGACATTGTACAAAGGGGGGATTCACATCGTAAAGACGGCGACATTTTGAGTGCAGTAACTTCTCTACGAAAACCAATGGACAATACCGTAGATGTCGATTAGAGAGTATCGAAATTATTTCGTACACAGCTCACTGATTTCAGAGAAGTTCTCCGTTTGTCGTTAAAGGGATTCCACATTGATTGAGATTCGCCAACAAAAGTAATCCTCCGATGTGTGGAGAACAATATTTAAAATTTAAAATTGTATACAACCTCTTAACATCTTATTGTTTGTATGTGACAAGGAAAATATGCAGGTACTCTTGATACGATTGGAAATTTGAAGATCTTTTGCCGATGTTCCTGCCTACGATTTTGAATACTATTTTCCTTAGACTCAGACACATTTTGGATTCAATTTCAATGAGAGCATCGCTATATTAGTTAGTATACTATTAGTAAATACGATAATACAAACAGACAAGTGTTGTATATAATTTTCCAAAAAATAAATGTGTACATATGTACATGCAGTGTACATATATTTATTTTTTATGTAGGCAATATCACATCATACGAGAAATATGCAATGTGTATCGACCGATGTTCCTTCACTTATACAACCAAACACTGAATATTTTTAGAAATTCAAATAGTCCGTAAACATTTCCATTTGAAAACTCAAATGTTCTGTGTGAGCGTTGGTGTTGGTGTAGATCTGTGTATGTTGCTAGGAAATATACACACACAGACAGATTTGCTCTCCCACATCATTTTTGAAAAGGCCACAATGGAACATGCAAACACAACGGAAGGTGTTACGAAGGAAATGATCTCATCGCATGATGGATGAGTCTCGTTCATTGCTTCAGGTACACATATCCCATGTCGGCAACCTCGTCGTACGTCTCGTCGTCGTTTACCGTATAGGAAGCAACGTCACAAGTGCACCCCACCCCGAGAAGAAGAAAGCACTTGAAAGTACTTGAATGTGTGTGTTGCTTTGGGGGGCAGGCATGGAAGGAACAGATGCCAAACATCTGGCTGCCACATTCACATTCAGACGAAGGCAAACAAACAATCGAATATTTTTAGAATTCGGATGAATGGTTTATTGATGTGTGGGGCAGACATAACAACAGCAAGACCCCGATATTCGAGTACGAATAGAGGAGCGCGCGCTTGCGTGAGTGCGTGTGGTGAAAATTCATCCCGTGAATGTGCACTGTGTATTTCCCCTGCCATGTTCAAAAATTATTTCAAATGTTTTTTGTTTTTTTTTTTGGTATTGTTTATATCTCTCAATTTATATTTTTATTTTCTCGCATAGTTCTAAAAAAATTTACAATATCTTTTGTTCTCCTCTTTCTCAGGTCCATGTACAAATACGAAATTCATTCATGTTGATTTTGATTAAACTTAAAAATAATAATAATTAAAAAATAATAATAGAAGGGAAATTATAATAGAATATTTAAAGTTAAAATGAAAATAGTTGAATATTTTCGAGGCTGACCCTCAACGGCGATTGTGTCCTCGAGTGACCACCACCAATGCTGCTGATGAGTGACAGCAGCAGCAGCAGCAGTAGGACAATCAGGGAGTGTATCAGTGGTTTGGGGTGCCGGCGAAGTTGTTGTTGGTGTTGAATGCAGCTGGATGGCGTGTCGCTTAGAAGCACTTGCGGTGGACAATGCCGGGGCCGGATTCGTCGTATTCTTGCTTGGAGATCCACATCTGTTGGAAGGTGGAGAGGGAGGCCAAGATGGAACCACCGATCCAGACGGAGTATTTGCGTTCTGGGGGAGCGATGATCTTGATCTTGATGGTGGATGGGGCCAAGGCAGTGATTTCCTTTTGCATACGATCGGCAATACCGGGGTACATGGTGGTGCCACCGGACATGACAATGTTGGCGTACAAGTCCTTACGGATATCAACGTCGCACTTCATGATGGAGTTGTAGACGGTTTCGTGGATACCGCAAGATTCCATACCCAAGAATGAGGGTTGGAAGAGGGATTCTGGGCAACGGAAACGTTCATTACCGATGGTGATGACTTGACCGTCGGGAAGTTCATAGGATTTCTCCAAGGAGGTGGAAGCGGCAGCGGTGGCCATTTCTTGTTCGAAGTCCAAGGCAACATAGCACAATTTCTCCTTGATGTCACGAACGATTTCACGTTCAGCGGTGGTGGTGAAAGAGTAGCCACGTTCAGTCAAGATCTTCATCAAGTAGTCGGTCAAATCGCGACCAGCCAAATCCAAACGGAGGATGGCATGGGGCAAGGCATAACCTTCATAGATGGGCACGGTGTGGGAGACACCATCACCAGAGTCCAAAACGATACCGGTGGTACGACCGGAAGCGTACAAGGAGAGCACAGCTTGGATGGCAACATACATGGCGGGGGAGTTGAAGGTTTCAAACATGATTTGGGTCATCTTCTCACGGTTAGCCTTGGGGTTCAAGGGGGCTTCAGTCAACAAGACTGGGTGCTCTTCGGGAGCGACACGCAATTCATTGTAGAAAGTGTGATGCCAGATCTTTTCCATATCATCCCAGTTGGTGATGATACCGTGCTCAATGGGGTACTTGAGGGTCAAGATACCTCTCTTGGATTGGGCTTCATCGCCGACATAAGAGTCCTTTTGGCCCATACCGACCATCACACCTTGATGGCGGGGACGACCAACAATGGAGGGGAAGACAGCGCGGGGTGCGTCATCACCGGCGAAACCGGCCTTGCACATACCGGAGCCATTGTCAACGACTAAAGCAGCAACATCATCGTCACACATATTGAAGTTTTTGTGTTGTTACTGCAAATAGAAAATCGTGTCGCCGATTAAAATCTGAATATTTTAATTTTGAGAAGAAAACGAAAAACTCGGGCGCGAAATAGTGTTTTTCCAGAAAATGCGATCGCTGTGCTCAAATATGCGAAATGATCAAATTTAATATGTATTAATGAATATTTGGAAAATTCATCGATTTGCAAATGTAGTCTTTTATTTAAAGAGCAGAAGATTTTAGTTTTATTTTTGAAAAGCTCTGTTCTTTATACCGACTGATTATATTTTCGTTTTTATAAAAAGTGTAAAGAGAGCAGAAAACTGTATCTTTTTGGAAATTATTTTTAGCTACTTAAATCAGAATGAGTTATTTTGAGAAAAGTGTGATATTTGATATTTTTGTGGGATATGACGTTTTTTTTTTTGTTATTAAAAGTAATTGCAATGTCGAAAATCGTTGAATGGATTTTAGTGTGAGGTATTTGAATAATTTGTTTGAAAACTGCATTTAATTTGGCGTTCAATTTCATATTTTAATAGAAATTTGTATTCAAAATTGTGTTAATATTTTTGGAATACTGTTTTAGTTTTTAAACCACATATCCTTTCAATATTCTTGAAAATTTGGAAATATTTATATTTATTTCCAATTGCATTTTATAATCATTTAAGAAATATTCTGATTATGTGTTGATTTTTTGAAATTCAATTCTATTCCAAAGAATAAAAGAGATTTGTTTTAAACAAATTTAATTCTTCAAAACCAGAATGTTATTCCAATCTTTGTGGTTGTGGTTTTGTTTCAAATTAAAATTTGATTTTTTTTTTGATTTTGTGAAGACTATTGAAATATCGGCAAATTTTGCAAATCGTTCCAATCACAACATATTGAAAATGATATAATGATTGAATATTGGATATCCAAACGATTTCCTTTGAAGCTTTTGCACTAGTTTGAAAACAATAAGTTTTCCCTTTTATTGTTTTGTTTTATTCATTGTTGGTAGCTTTCATATTTGAAATTTGTTTTTTTTTTTGTATAATCCAGGATATTTCATTCCAAATGTATTCTTGAGGGTAATCCTTTAAATGACTGCATCACAATTTCTCAAATATGCACCAATTTTCAAACACTTTTCCAACACCACAGGTATTTTGTTTCAATACTTTTGTTTTATTCTTTTGTGAAATTTCTTTCTTTTTTGCAATACTAACCGTTTCAACGAAAAGAAAACTAAGAGACTAAACCAACACTTTCGCTGTAGAACTGCGAGTGACTGCTGGATTCCGTTGTACTAATATTTATACCAGACGTTGGAATTTGTGTATCTGAACAATTGGTTCACAAAGTCTTCAGCACTCACACAGACTCAACCACCACCCATACACTCTCACAATTGGTCTCACATACATGAGGAAAAGGCGCAGGCGTTGCATAGTTAAAGGGGAAATTTTCAATATACAAATTTTGAAATTCAGAAAAAAATTCAATATTTTCTCTGTGCTCTCTCGCACGACAACAGAGAAGTGGGTGCACAAGGGGTGGCGATAGCGACTGCTTTGGTGGTATATGTGTGCTTGTTGAATCGAGAATTTCTCATTGTCTCTCTTCGGCTCGTCCTCTCTCGGTTTTGAAAATTTATTTTTGAATATTTGTTTATATCCTCCATGTGTGATCTTTTAATTTTCAAATCTCAATACACAGATGCAAGTGGACAGTTGTTGTTGCGCCTGAAGAGAGTCGTGGGGTTCGGTTTGGGGGACTACCATCGTGAATCTTTGCAATAGTTGTTTCTGTTTTTTTTTTTTCTGTTTTATTTTAAAAAAGAACAAGAAACAAATATTTTTCTCTCAATATAACGAATTATTACACATTCAACGAAAACTGTGTGTATCACAATGGTGGAATCTCATCCCATACATGGATTGGGTGGAAAATCCAATTTAAAAGAAAACGAAAACAAATGAGCGAATCTATAGGAAATCATAAGAAATCTAACAAATCTATTTGTAAAGTCTAATTGAATCCAAAAGATAACAACCAAGATATGAACGTACATAATTTGTAATAAGGAATAAATCTGTGTAATTTTGTATTAATATCTGTATTTAATAATTATTTCATTGTTCTAGTAATGCTACTTTTTTATTTCTTCTCTCTCTCGCTCTCTTTCTAATGGTCAATTAATTAGTTATAGAATTCTCTCATGGATGATAACAACATTCTTTACTACATAATTATCTAAAAATAATTTTAAAAGTAGGTGGTTGTTCCGATTTTGTTTTTGGATTTCATACTTCTACTTCTTCTATTCACACCTATTCTGCAAACCAATACCATCACATATTCTTCATCGCTATTATGACATTTTGCTCTTGCGGAGAAATATTGATGAAAAAAAATCAAATATTTCAGAATTTCCGAAAATATCTAAATTGTATGAGAGCAAAATAAAAGCAACAACACCACCGATCGTCAGCCACAGATGTCATCAACAATCATATGTAATAACAACAACAACAATAAAAATAATACAAAAAATTGAGAACAAATATTGAGACATATTCGTTCGGTGGGAACACCGCGTATTTTGTTGAAATTTGGCATTAAATTGAATAGATGTATTTTTGGGTGCGATTTTCTATTTATATCATCGATTATGGTCAGTCGTCGTCGGTTGGCCGCATAGTTATTCTTCTTATGGGTGACAATGCAAAGTGTTTTGAGGTGTCTTTGGATAAATACTTGACCGATGATGCACACAATTGTGAGCATTTACTCATCTTGTTGTCATTCTTTTGTTTACACCTGATCAGACTACAACATCTCCGACCTGAGATATTTCTGTTGTTTTCTTTTTTTTTTGGTTTGGTTTTGATGATTTATACCCTTTTTGACAAATTGACAACGGGTGTGTTTCAGGATTTCAATTGGTAACGGTTTCATTTTGTCAAATTTCGCTGAAAGTGTTAGCGAACTATAAACGGACAAATTCAAATAAATCATTTTATAAATTATCAGGTCTCGGAGGAAGAAAACAATTGAAAGATGAGCTGCATCCGTATACTTTGCAGCTCTGATATAAATACATATGTAGTCCATTTAAGGATATCTAAAACTGTAGAGTGAGAACTCTTCCAGTAATTGTGATATTAGTCTAACTGTCGGTTTCCATAAAACGAATTCGTTTTTTCGTTACAAATTACTAACATTGGAAGCTTTTAAACTTTATGAATTCTGAATTTTAGATATATCTAAGAAAATTATGTATGGCAGATACGCCAACAAAAAAACAGACTCCTTACTGACAAATATCCGATTTATGGCGCCTTCAACTATGACAATTCATAACGAACGATAGAATTTGTTTTACAGAAACCGGCCCTAAGTCACATGGAAGGAATTACGTTTGAAAATTAATTGTTTTTTTTGAAAATCTGTTTTTTTATTAATCGAATTAATTCGAGAGCATATGTATATGTAATTTATTTTACAGCTGTTGGTGCACGCTGAAATAAAAAGTTTCATCAAACTGATGAAACCTGACATTCGTTGGATGAAATTTTATTGTATTGTTTTTTAATTTTGATTTAAAGTACACGCGGTCTTTTTTAAATGTTTAAAACTCGTGTTTGGACTTTGTAGCAAGTAAAGCTTATTTCCTTCTAAACAAAGCTTATTTGGATGTGTGTATAAGCAATAGCGTGTTTGGGAAAAACATAAAGTAAACTTATTAAATTGAACAAAGTACAACATTTGAGTGCGAATAAGTGTGTATTTGCAGCTGTTTTCGTATTTTTTCTATCTCTATCCTCTTTAAGACTATAATAATAACCGAGAGAATAAGATGAATTATTATATAGAAATTCACAAATTGGAAACAAAAATAAAAATTAAGACAAAAACGTATACAGATATATTTGATATTTATCACCTACAAACAAGTTAATGTTTGTGGTATGGAAAAATATATATGTGTTTGCTGCTAAATTGTTTGGTTAAAATGTTAATATCTTTTCAGCGTAGCACATCAGTCGATCCAATATATATTTAAGTACACTAATTTAAATGTAAAATGTTTTTATTTATGAATAAATTTAAATATTCATTTAAATTAATATTAAATTTTTAAAAATTTTGGAATAGATTTTTTACAGAAAATCCAAATTGTTGTAAATATTGAAGACGAATCAATTGATGTAACTTAAACACGAAATTGAATGTAATAGATTTTTCTTTAAGTGTGATCATAGTAATTCGAAAGATGGATGGTATGGTCAATATCGCTAAAACGAGGAAGCTTTGGAAAGGGTTGTTAAGGATCTTACAAAAAAACATCAAACGTACGACTTTTTTTTTTTATTTTTTTTTCTCTTTTTTTATTAATATGTATTTCAAATTATATAGGGTTATCCATTTCGTGGTTTCAAAAGTATAGGACTGAAATTCGACATCTATCAAACTAAATTGTTAAACCAATTTTTTTTTCTTTTCTGTTGCAAGTCTGGCATTGACGAAAATGGATCGCTTAACTCTCACACAACGCGTAAAAATTATTAAAACCTACTACAAAAATGGTGATTCTGGCACAGTCGCATATCATGCTTTAAGAGGAGATTATGGTTTATGGATATATGTTAATAAACAAAATTGTCGTATTTGGGGTCCTGAGAATCCTCAAGTAATTGAAGAGAGGCCATAAAATCCACAAAAAATCACTGTTTGGTGCGCTCTTTGGTCCGAAGGTGTGAATGGACCTTACTTCTTCGAAAATGACGAGGGAACGACTGTCACCGTCAATTCGGAGCGTTATGGTCGTATGAGAACCGACTTTTTCTTGTCTGCTATTGAAGAATACGACTTGGAGAATATGTGATTTCAACAAGACGGAAATTGTTTATGATAGGTCAGGTCACAAAGGCTACACTGAAAAAATGGTCTTCGTATACATTTCGCAAACCTTTTTTTTTATTTAGCCAACGAAATATGGAATTATTTCTTAGGAAATTGCCCCTAACTTCAACTTTATATATCTTAAATCTACTATTTACAGCTATAATGTTCCCCATCTATACTGAAGGGATTCACAATGGACCATATGGGTCTCCAAGTCACCCTTCCTAACCTAACCTTGCCCCTAAAATGTAAGACACAATTTTTACGAAGTTTTACGAACATTTTTGATAAATCGGAAATCTCCAGAAATAATATGAAGACTAAAAATGCAAAGACAATTTTTTGCAGTGTAAGATCTATAAGGCGGCTTTGTGCTGGGCTTAGGTATAGTTGAGAGTGCGGCATCATATATTTGGTTGTAATACCGGACCATGTATGTATGTTATTTGTATCGGGAACAAATTGATTTCAAGCAGTATCACAATCAACCAGAAATATGCTGTTTGAATTTGTAATATGTAAAAATAAACATATTATTCACAAATGAAAATAATGTAAATTGAATTTAAACATTAAAATTCGTTACATTTAAAAATCGGGCATTAATCAAAATTATAATTAAAACAAAAAACACACACACAATCCGAACAAGCAACAACATAAAGCATGCAACACTCTTCCTGTCAATTTTCCGATTTTTTGTTTTTTTTTTGTTAATCGCACATTCGCCCAATTGTGTTTGTCTTATTCATCTCGAAAATAATTCATAACGTAATGTCGCTGAATAAATATTCGAAATGACATAAGAAGAATGCGTCGTCTATTTTCAGTACAATGTATACAAAGAATTATTAAAGAAACATAAAAAACACACAATCTGAGGTACAAGAAATCAAAAACAAATAAATAAACAAATCCACAGCAAGAACAACAACAACAACACAAATCCAACCCAAACAGCGCGCACCTTTTAAGGATCGAATAATGCACACACATAATGAATGCATGCGATCACAATAATGACGATGACGATCATCATCATCACGATCATAATCGTCATCACAAAGTCACCAGACGGACAACACACACATGTATAAGGAAAAACTGAAAACAAAAACAACGAACGAAAATCAAACGAACAAATGTCAGAAAATTATGATTGGAGACTAGAAACACAAAAACGCCAAACTGAACAAAATCGTCAGTGCCTGCCTGCCTGACTGTTTTAATGTAATTATTTTTAAATTGAATGCTTTGTGCCAAAAAAAAAAAATACAGAAAACAGAAACAAAATGACCACAACACATCACTTTTAGTTCTAAATTGAACTAAAAGAAATTACAGACAGAGATAGAAATGTTAATAACATAATAAATTGTCATAAGGAAATTAGCCAACACATGTTTCAGAACGCAGTGCTCGTATGACACAAACCTGTGTCCACAAGGCTCGACAGATGATTGACCCGTTAGCCGTGTGGCCCTGTTCGGCTACCTTCCATACAAAATTACCCAGCTTCGATTAAATAGCATAGGTCGTATAGTACATAATAGAAAATCTATCTCAATCAATCATTCCAATTATGATGACAATCTGGCTACATGGCGTCCCTTGACAAGTCAATGAATAATAATACGAAATTCGGAACCTTTGAATTACAGACTTATGATACATGGAAAATGTAAAGTGGAAATAATATACATACAAGAATTTCAACATAATTACTGATATCTCTAAAACTATTTGCAGCACTTGAATCTCACGTTTATAGAAATATACTTGACAGATTAAATGTACTTTTGTCGTGGTGTATAGATTTTCTATGTCGTAACGTTAATAAAAAAACGTTACAGGAGAAGGAAAACACTTAACAAAACTGAAAATAATATAGGTCCGCAACCACTTTTTGTGAATTTCTTGATAAATTTTACATTAAGGTAACGTCATGGAAACCACTCTTGTCCAGGTATGGGAAATAATGTCCATACACGCTGAATACATGGTAATTTTAACTAATGTTACTAAAATTACGAAAACCCAAACTCGCTATTGCTTATACACAAATACGTAATAAAGGGTTTTCCGACAAGAGGTGTTATTTTGAGTCACCCGGTATTTCGGTAGCTGTCACTTTTGAAGCTTTTATTCTTTGACATTTGAAACTACTAAAAATACACGTTTCAAAAATGGTGAAAATCTTGCAGTCATAGTTCGCACAATTAAAACATTTTTGGGTCGTCGTGAAGCACTTTGTCGGACCGCAATACAGAAATTGGTGGACAAATTCGAATTGTTGGGACAAGTTAGTGATGTGAAGAATAAAACCCGTGCACGCCACTCAGGAACAACTCAGAATATTGCTGCTGTAGCCCAGGTTTGTCCATTCCTCGTCGTTCTTTGGAATTGGGCATTCCACAAACGTCATTACTCCGTATTTTGCATAAACACTTGGGTCTTAAGGCTTATAAAGTTCAGTTAACACAATAACTCAAGACGGCCGATCATCAACAACGTGGTGTCTTTGTTGATTGGGTCCTTGAAATGCATGAAAATGATCCAGAATTCTATCGGAAAATCATCTTGACTAATGAGGTCCATTTCCACTTCGGTGGCTACGTCAACAAACCAAATTGTCGCATCTGCGGCTCGGAAAACCCAAGAGTTATTTTTGAGAAGCCTCTCCATCCTCAACGTGTGACTGTTTGGTGCGGTTAATGGTGCGGCGGGGTTATTGGACCTTACTTTTTCGAAAATGAGGTTGGATCAACGGTTACGGTGAATGGATTGCGCATGGATTAATGATTTTTATGCTCGGAGTAGGATGATATTGATCTGGACAACGTTTACTTTCAACAAGACGGCGCTACGTGCCACACAAGCAACGGAACCATTACTCTTTTACGGGAAAAGTTTCCGGACCTTGTTAACTCTCGAAGCGGTCATCACAATTGGCCACTGCGATCTTGTGATTCAACACCTTCTGACTTCTTCCTTTGGGAGTACGTGAAAGATAAGGTCTACGCCAACATCTGAGGGTCGATTCAAGACCTCAAACTAGAATTCGTGAAGCTATCGAAGACAATGGGGCATCCACTTTGCGATTTGGTTGTGGAAAATTTCATGAAAAAGATATGATCCTGTAAGCGTGTCGTTATGGCCATTTGGCTCATGTGATTTTTCACTATTAACGGCATGCCATCCTCTTTTTTATGAAATAGACATCCGATCATTATCGCAAAAAAATTTACTGCCTGTTTCCATAAAACGAATTTGTTCGTTCGTTGCAAATTGTCAAAACTAAAGGCACAAAATAGATTCTTATCAGTAATGAGAGCTGATTCTTTTGGAATTGTGTTCCATATGTCGATAACTAATATATATCTGTAAACCAGAATTGAATATTGTCTGAAACCCATTTTATAGCACTTTCAATATTGAGGATTTGTAACGAACAAACAAATTCGTTTTATGGAAACAGGCAGTTAATTCTTCTTTGAATACCAAAATAACACCTCTTGGTGAAGAACCCTGTATTTACATCTAAATAAGCTTTGTGAAGAAAGAACTAAGCTTTACTTGCTACAAAGTCCAAACATGCGTTTTACTTGTGTGTAAACAGTTAAAAAAGGCAGATTTTCTGGTTGGTACAAATAGGGTTATAATAAGATCTTGTACTCTAGGCAATTTTGAAACCATGGACAAACAATTGCCACTATTGTCCGCGTATAAAGAATTTATTTGTCAGGTTACACCTGAGAAAGGAGTTGAATTCATTCAAGACTTTAACAGAATATTGACCGATGATGAAGAGGAAAAATAATTGTTGCACCAGGTTATCGACAGAAATATCTATCGTATAAAAAATCTGATCTAATATTATATCGATAATATTAACAAATGTTTATTCCGAAAACAATTATCTATTCCAAATTGATTTGTATAATGTTTATTTAACAAAATTCACAAAAAGTAACGATATAGAATTTAGTTTTGTGTGTGGCAAAGTGAATGTACTTGGTTTAAAAACCCTGATCATCACATCTAAAATGCTTTGCTTGGTAACATATAGATACATATTTTTGAAGAAACAAAAAAATGTTTACTGGCTATAAAAGAAGGTGCATGGATAGATCGATCGATCGGTCGGTCGGTCGGTGGTCATAGTAAACTACGTTTCGACTTTCTAAAAGCGATGATATGATGTAAGATCAGGTATATAATCGCATCTACATACATATACATATGTATACAGAATTTTTCTAATATCCATAAATTAAAATTTCTACACCAGCATTGTATGTGTGTATGCGCCTGAGTAAATACGAATCGGACAAAAAATGCATTATTTCAGATAGAATTTTCTTATTCGTTTATTTGCTCAGTATTTGAGATGGGAAAAAAACACGTACATACATTGTTGTTTATGCTACACTTTCCGCCAGATATAGCCAAGGAAATTTATTATTTTGATGTACATATGTATGTATGCATGTACTACTAGCAGACGACATACACACATACATACATCTGTACATTTTATCCAAACTTATGTGTGGTCATATTTTTAGCAAAACAAAAAATACCTACACATTTTCCGAGTTTCTATAGAAAGAAAATGTTGTTCTTTTATGCGAATGTATGGGTGGATAGGAACGATGATGCATTTTAGCCTTCAAGAGATCGGAGAGCCAAAAATATTTTGTATACATGGAATCTCCACCAGCGAAGACAACACTTTTGAAGGCGAATAAATGCGCGCATGTCCGTTTCCTGCTCTTTCCATCAGTGAGTGTGTTCACACATTTTGGATGATTTTCAAAATGTTTTGCACACACACCCACAAAGGAGAGATGCTGGCAAATATGATTGCTTTGTTTTTGTTATCAAATGCGAACGAACCAAAACAGTTTGTGTGAATTTTTTTCGGTTTGTGTGTGAGTGTGTGGAAAACGTTTCTATTTTGTTTTTAGACACAATTTCTATTATTTTTGGAAATATTTCGTAGTGATTTTGTTGTTGTACGTTAGCATTCTATATGTGCGTTGAGATACATACAGACATGACTATAGCCAAACGGACAGACAGAAAGATCGGTGTAGCCATTAGACGATACTCGTACGGGTACGACGAGTACGTACTAACACAAGCACTAGAGCTGATTTATGGTTTCTATTCTCATCTCATCTCCTCTCTCGTCTGGTGGTGGTTGGGTGTGGGTGTGCTGATTCTTGGCAAAATATGTTCATATATCTGTCGATCTGATGAAGAACCATTTCTTCGAGACGATCATCTCTCCTTTGTGAATTTTCCTTTGATTACTCTATAGAACGCCGCTAGCACCGCTATTGCCTCGATTTCGCCTACACGTTGGTCTAATTCTTTTTCATAATTTGGAAATTATTTTATTTAAAAAAAAAAATAAAACGAACGAAAAAACTAAAAGAAACCTTTGAAAATGGAAACCATTTAATAAACATTCGTTGGCAACAATAGTGTCTATACCACATTTATATAGTATTTGTGTACCTACCTACGTATGTATGTACACATACATATATGTGTGTATGTACAGTACATATTTGCTGGATTTGTTTAAAATTGCCTAATTGAGTTTTTCCTCCAAACGCCGAATCTATGGAGAAAAATACTGAAGGGTACCATTTGTGAAGGTATCACGAAAATTTGTGTGAAAGTGTTCCGTTGTGTATGAAGAAAATTAAAAGAAAAGCGGCCTATTAAACTTGGAAAATATTTCGGAGAACATTCAAATTTGCGAAACAATTTTAATTATTTAAAAAAAAAAACGCTTACTTGCTATTGATTTTTTATCTTTTTATAAATTGATTTTCAGGTATAGTTGCGGATTTTTAGAATAATGTAATTCGAAATAATTTCCAAAAAAAAAAATCTAGAATACAATACGAAATTCACTTACAAATGTTATTGGATTTCAAAGTGATATATTTGAAAAAAAAAAGAAAAGAAAATTAGAATTGGTTTGCTGAGATCACAATATAAATGAAACAAGGGTTTTATATATACATACATATATTTCCGCACGTGACAGTTTTCATATTTAGATTTGTGAAAGTTATAGATAAAATAAAAGGCCGACATAAACGTGGTTAATTATTCAATTTTCAAAAAAAAAGGATAAGCCTCATTTTAATATTACATTTAGTCAAAATAACCAAGATTTTTAGATGTCAGTTTGAATGCAATTTAAAATTTAACATTGAGAAAATTGGGATACATTTCAAAAATGGTCTGATAAATTATATTGAAAGGTAAAGTCAGATTACTTGGTATAATTTATAAACTACTACATTCACGAAATTGTGTATCGTGCGTTAATAGAGCGATTTACTAGAGGTCCCATCAAGTCCCTACTATTGGCAGATAACAACAAGACCTCATCAAATCCAAAATATTCGTAAGATATTAACCATTTTCAATATGGCTCAAGAAGTGTACTGGTACATATGACTGATTTAATTTCTTACAAAAAAGGTAACGTTTTTTTTTGAATTTTAACCGAAGTAAAGAAATATATGTAGTAAAGAAATATTAAACATCCGGTAAATATTTAACTTATTTCTGGCTATTGGGCATTTAGATACCCAAGGAATCATAGAAATCGTACGAGCCGATGTCTTGGGCAAGCAGCAACAGGTTAAAAGTGTAATCTTGCATCAATTGAGTTCTATGTTTGGTTTTGTATCACGAATTGCAAATTCATTTACTTTGAAACTCAAATTTATTATATTAATAACATAAATATTTTAAAATTCAGATCATTAATTAGAATTCAAATTCAGTGGTTGCTCTTGAAAATGTGAAAATATACTTTTTGAAAGGCATATTTTGAATTTATTGAAGAATACTTTTATGTCACACCAAATCACATGTGTTTCCAATGGTCGACACAATGTTTTCAAACGGATCTTGTAGAAAGAACTTATAGAACTTGTTTTAATTGATAAAAATTGATGCTTGGTAAATTCGCAAAATCCCTAACGACCCAGTGAGAAATTTAGAACGGTTCTAAGAAAAGAGTAAATGGGTCATGTGCATGTCTATTGGATGCCAGTTGCACAGATCACAAATCGTCGGTGCAGATACTTTGCAATTTTCAATCGCGTCCTACGTCGCACCACCATCCAATAGACGAGACGTTCCAGGAGAAACATGAACACGGATATCAGCAGCAGTATGCCAATAAAGGCAAATGGTCCAACAACCTGGGCGATTGTTAAACTTTTAAATGGCTCCTCGTGAGCCCGCTGTATCTCTTCGATGATCTTGCGTCGCATATCCAAGTCACGCGCCCACTTTTGCATGTGGCCCGACTCAATGATGTGCTGAATGACCGGATTGATTTTGTGCAGCAAATGGAATTTCTTCGGCAGCAGCATCACCACCAGGTACACGTAAATGTTCTCGTTGCGATCGAAGCAGTACAGATTATCCCTGGGTATGCGGGGGTTGTAGAAGGAGTACAGGCGCGAAACGGCCACAGCTACTTTGTCATCAGTGGCCGTACGTTGCAGACACTCGTCGATGTTGTAGCACATATGGAAATTTTCGCGAACGTAGCGAAAAGTCTTGGAGCGAAACGAGAGATGACAATTATTAATAGCGTTTGTAGTGAACATATGAATGATTGGTTGTGCCATCAACTCAACTCACCTCGCCTTTCTTACTCAAATGACGCACATTGTCAACGCTGCCCATGACGCTCATGCGTTTTTCATAAAGCTCCTCGGTGTGACTGATTTGGTAGGATGACTTGGGCGTTGTCAGGGTACTGACCAAAAAGCTCTGGTACACATTGGTGAAAATCAGACCCATGAAGAATGTCGTGCCGAAGCATAACTTCAAACTGGTGGGTATGCGGGGCAAATTGAGCGACTGACTGAGTATAATGCCCATGACGTAAATGTTGGTGGTAAAATAACTGGTCAGCACTGTTTGTTGAAGTTGCCGGAACTTCTGGGATATTGAAATACTAAAAGAGGCGGTAAGTATGAAGATAAACGTCAGTAGCCAGACACGTCCCTCGAACGTCGTCATAAAATTGAAGAGATTGTGTGAACGCCGGGCCTTGGCCACACACCACGTCAGGTCGTCCTGATGATAGGGTATTGTGCTGGAGACATATTGACTTATACTGGGGTCCTCATCGATGCCGCCAATGACCATTTCAATGTCACTGAAATGAAAAATTTGCTGTACTTCCAAGTTATAGTCAATGGAGTGTCGAAAGACATCGGAGCAAAACGCGAACAAAACAGCTTTTGATTTCCATATAAGTTGACTTGTAAATTGACTGATAGAACACAAAATGTCATGTCAACCGGTCAAGTCTCACAACATATTGAAATTGAAAAAAAAAATCGAGTAAAGAACTACAAAAAACCATAATAACTTAAACTTACTAGGCAACATGAGAGATTGTCTGGAGGTGGGGGAATAAATAATATTTTTTTCAATTCATTGTCTTTATTTATCATAACAAAAAGCTTGTCCGTAGTCGGTCCCTCATACTGTTTATAAACGCAATCAAAAGTAGGAAGAAGGGAAACACACTAATCTCACACTAAGAGTTAATTATTTAACCGATGAAAACTTAATCCTGGAAAGAACCCTCTTTTATTTACACATATGAACTGGTGTGGTCGCTAATATGTTTCTTTTTGTTGTCATTGTTGACATATTGACTCGATATTTGAATATTTGGAGGTAAGTACAAGAATGGTCTGGGCGAATTCTCCCATCTTCAGAGTATTTAACTGCGAATTATTCCTGTTATCGAAAATATGGAAGTAAGTACATACTTTGTAAAAAATCAAATCAAATTAATTGGATTTGCGAATTTCGTTCGCGAATAAGATATCACATTTGATTTTATCCCGCCTAAATCGTATGTAAGAGAAACCTTTCGCTGGCACTTTATCTCACATACACAACGTACGAGTTATTTCCATCGCATGTAACCAACAATGAAGAGAAGTGACCTAAGGCTTCCCGCGAACACTTTAACCTATGGTATGATATCTCAGAGAACAATTACCCATCTATTAGCTGCTGGAAAAGATGATACACATTTGTATTCTCCAGCTGCAAATCGATGCTAATGTGCAAACGTTCACCTATAGTCTGGACCATCCTATATTCAATGCCATTCAATCGGGTCTCGTCAGAACCCGTCGGTATATCGCCATCAGAATCCAGTTGATCCTCGTATGACTTGTAATCAAAGAGTCCGTCGTCGTCCATGTTTTCCATAGAATTACTCGGAGTATTGGGAAAATCATTGGAGGCAGCATTATTTTCCAGGGCTTCTTTAAATATAAATGGTTCCCACGGACGATAGGCGGCCACCAAGGGGCATCCACTTAAGTCTTTGGGAAATTTATCAAGAAATAATGCCCGATACATTTCTTGGATATACAGTTTGGGATACTGAGCATCATCAGCATCCGTCAAGGGGAGAGATTTTTTGCTGGACATACGCGAATGGGTCTCATTAGAACAGTTTTCTGTCAGTTCCTCAGTTGGTGAAATGGTTTCTAGGTTGTCTTGAGTATTTGCAACAGTAGTTGTTTGTTCTTCAGATGCGGTTTGATGATCTTCATTACCTACATCAACAATTTGTGTGGTAGTTTCATGGAATTCCGAATCATTCGATTTTTCTTGTTCTTCCAAAGGTTCGGTGTCTGGAATTTCTGGGGAAGATTTATTATTAGCTGGTATCACAGCATTTCCGTGGTCCATGACAACTTCTGGAGCATCCAATTCGGCCTCATCGTTGTTATTTTCTTCTCCGTCTCCGTGTTCTCCTTCAGCCTCTTCAGAATCCATATCTTGATCGTCCTCGCCATTGTCATCTTCTTGGTATTCACAAAGATCTAATGTCTCAATGGTAATCACACGATTGCCACAATTATTATCCGGATGATATGGGAACACTGACTTCCCGTAATAATAAGACTCCTCTTCATGTTGCCCAATCACATTGACGTTGTAGATTTTCTTATTCATAAAATTTAACAGGACCTCAATCATTAAATCAGTCATTTCCTCTTCCGATTCCTCCACCACCGACATATACACCACAAACTGAGCCAAAGGATTCCAGTTCACATCCGATTTCCAATTTTCGAATGTCTCATCCATATCTTCATCCTCCATATTCTCAATGACCATAAAATAACACTGCGGCTTTTCGTGCAAAATAAAATCGCTGAGCGCTCTTTGACCACGTCCCCTCACGTCTTTAACCACAATGGACCACGGATGTTCGTTGTTCGTGTACAAGGCTTTCAGCAGCTGCTTTTGCACATGGGCGGCGGCAGATGTGGTGCTTACATGGAGTACCGAACCCGATAGAGACTCACCCGAACGGAAATATTTCCTCAGTAAAGCAACGGTACACATAATTTGGCCACGGTCTTCGTCCGCAACTCTGATGAGATTCATACCAAAACCCTGAGCTTCACCATGTTCTGGCCAGAAATTCAGAAGTAACAGCAGCCAAAGGTTCAAGCACACCATAACGGATGCGTTGTCGTTGAGGTACAAGTCAGCAATTACAACTGAACCACGGAGAATCTGGTAAACTAACTAACCACCGTCCTTTGGTGGAAAATTAGGAAATGTTACCGCAACTTAAGCAAACAGGCAGTCAGTTCAGTGCAAGAAGGATAATTAGCAGAAATGTAATTGGAGGTTGATGGATATCACCAATTGGGCGTCATACAGCAGGGGGCCTTTTTTATTCCAAATGAAAACTAGACAAATGATGTGTCATGTAAAAAAAATCCCTTGAAAGTCTTTAGTTTAGTTTAAAATACGAAAAATATATAACTTTCTACAATAAAATATAATTTCAAAAACTAGTTCTTTTTATATAAGTGGTACGTCCAGAAAAGATTATAAAAAGATAAGATAAGAAAGTATTAAAAAGAAATACGGTTTAGTTTGTTTTTCCATGTTATAACTTTGAAAATTATTAAAAAATATTTTAAAATATAAACTAATTTTAAAGAGTGAAAATCTACAACGAAGTTTCCATTTATCATTGTACAGGGTATTCCAACAAGAGGTGTTATTTTGGTATCAAAGAAAAATTAAATTTTTTTGAGATAAATGATCGGATGTTTATTTCATAATAAAGAGGAAGGTATGCCGTTAATAGTGAAAAACAACATAAGCCAAATGGCCACCACAACCACGCTTACAGGACCATATCCTTTTCATAAAATTTTCCACCAGACCAAATTGCACGATAGCCAGACTCGATAGCCTCACGACTTCTATCTTTGAGATCTTGAATCGACGCAAAGAAATATGTCGCAAGGTGTTAAATCAGAAGATCTCTGTGGCCAATTGTGATCATTACTTCGAGAGATAACACGTTCCGGAAACTTTTCCCCTAAATGAACAATGGTTTCGTTGCATGTTTGGCACGTATCGCCGTCTTGTTCAAAGTAAACTATGTCCAGATCAATATCAACCATAAAAAATCATTAATCATCTCTCGATTGCGCAATCCATTCACCGTAACTGTTGATCCAACCTTATTTTCGAAAAACTAAGGTCCAATGACCCCGCCGGACCATAAACCACACCAAACAGTCACACGGTGAGGATGGAGAGGCTTCTCAACAATAACTCTTGGGTTTTCCGAGCCGCAGATGCGACAATTTTGCTTGTTGACGTAGTCACCGACGTGGAAGATGATTTTTAAATGGAATTCCGGATCATTTTCATCAGCAAAGACACGAGTTGTTGATGATCGGCCGGCTTGTGTTCTTGTGTTAACTGAACTTTATAAGCTACAAATTAAATATATATTTGTATCTATGATATGTATAAAAAGCTATATTAATTAATTACTTGTTTATTTGTACTTATTATAATACAAAATAAATCTAAATAAACGAAAAAAAAAAACAAAAACTGAACTTTATAAGCTTTAAGACCCAAGTGTTTATGCAAAATACGGAGTAATGACGTTTGTGGAATGCCCAATTCCAAAGAACGACGAGGAATGGACAATTCTGGGCTACAGCAGCAATATTCTCAGTTGTTCCTGAGTGACGTGCACGGGTTTTATTCTTCACATTACTAACTTGTCCCAACAGTTCGAATTTGTCCACCAATTTGCTTCACAAAGTGCTTCACGACGACCCAAAAATGCTTTAGTTTTGCGAACTGTGACTGCAAGATTTTCACCATTTTTGTAGTGAATTTTAATAATTTCAATGCGTTGTTGAAACGTGTATCGTTCCATTTTTAGTAATGGCGTCAAATGTCAAAGAAACCACAATGAACCCGTCGGGTATATATGTAAAACGTGAACATAATTTTAAATAAAATGACAAACTTAGCACACAGTTTCCATTCTATGGCCGAGGACATACAAATGGAGTCCATATCGACACTGATACATCCCTGGATTTTCGTGTGTACTGGAACACTTGTGATGACATTCGATTTCATCAAATCGGTACCGATCTGTTTAAGTAAACTTATTACTTCTCGTGTAAATAAATGGCATTCAAGTTCAAACAAGGCGTAACCAAAATCGAGATATCCCCAAAACCTAAGAGGTGAAGCTCCACGCTCACCATGTGACATTGTGTTTGAATAACCAAAATATACACTGCCAATGCTATCGAACTACAATCTAAACGATTACAATCTGTTTAAATAGACCTATGACCTACCACATGTAAATCATCCATATTCAAGAAATGCCAACAATTCATGCTCGCTTTTGCGCTTCCGAAGAACTACTATAACCACCGAAAAAAGGTGGTGTGTGGTTAACATGCAATTCTTTTCCACAAACAATTTATTTTTATTGGTAATTGTTGTTAGAACCAACCACTCCTTCGGGTATTTACACAAGTTTCGGTTTGTTTGCTGGAACAAACAAGAAATAGTTCGAAAGTCCACCAACCAAATCATACACAAATACACTTTTTTGCTTATTTTAGCACAAGCGCTGCACTGCTTCAATTGTTGTCCGTAGTTGTTCTGAGGGGCAAGGGTAGTGGTGTTGGTGTTGGTGGCGGTGACCACTGCCAATCACTTTTACATTCTAAACTACCATAATTGTACAGGTCCGAGGGAGGGGTACTTAATTACTGCCAGGCTATCATACATATGTGGACGCTAATTATGAGATTTTACTACATGCTCTCTACTCGTAGCTATAGTTGAAATTTGCCATATAATATTTTTTAATATCCATGCAGTGATACTTACATACATGTATTTTTAACAACACCACACAAAAGACCCAACAAACAGACAATGCAGAGTTCGAATTTAATTGTACCCACTATGGAATTAAACCTGTTACACTTGGCCTTTGAAAGTGGTACTCGTGAGAGTAGACTGGCCAACACTAAACTCCACGGAGTCTGTATGTATTCGTAAGTAATGCATAAATTATTTGTGATCTAACAGATCTTTTGGCTATTCTAAAGAAGTACTCTAAACAGAAAACCCGCTGCGACCATAGTCAAATATGTATCTTATCCTTGATTTAATTTAAAGTGATTTATCTCAAATTTATTTATGGATCTCTTTGTATGCGAATACGATTTAGATTCCAGTCGCCATTTAAAAGCGCGCTTAGGTAAATGAGTATTCTATTCAGTAATATGTATGTTACCCAGAATATTGTTGTCTAATTGAAATATAGAATGAATTTGACATAAAATGTGGTAAATTGGAAAATAATTTACGCCAGACGTAAACAAATATTTCGCGAAAAAAGGTTTTGATTAACTTGTATTGCACAGTTCATAAGATGTAAACAAGAGGTGGTATTTTGAATCACCCGGTATTTAGGTAGCCGTCACTATTGAAGCTTTTATTCTCTGACATTTGACAAGTAGAAACTACGCCATTACTCAAAATGGAACAACGCATTGAAATTATTAAAATTCACTACAAAAATGGTGAAAATCTTGCAGTCACAGTTCGCAAAACTAAAAAGTTTCCGGACCGTGTTATCTCTAGAAGAGGTGATCACAAATGGCCACCGAGATCTTATGATTTAACTCCTTGCGACTTCTTCCTTTGGGGTCATGTGAAAGACAAGGTATACGCCAAGAGCCCAGCGTTGATTCAAGACCTCAAAGATATTTTTTTTTTTTAAGACTAACGAGGACATAGGGCAGCCGCTTTGCAATTTGGTTATGGACAATTTCATGAAAAGGATGTGGTCCTGTAAGCGTGGTCGTGGTGGCCATGTGGCTGATGTTGTTTTATTATGAATCATTTATCTCAAAAAATTCCATTTTTCTTTGAATATCAAAATAACACCTCTTGATGGAAAACTCTAAAGTTTTCATTATGAAAAATACCCCACACATGTTGGGAATGTTTTCATAATTTTTGATAATCAGCCCTACTGCAGGAGTCGACGTCAATGTAGTGATTGTTTTTGAGTCAACGTCACTTTTTTGTCGTCGCCGACATCAATTCAATCCCATCACGACATTTTGAATCAATGTGACGATGACGTCGGCTGTTTATCGATAATTTGCATAAACATAAATTGTCATCTCTAGTTTATTTATTTTGATTGGAGTTTTTGTGGGGAAATGTTTTTTTTTATTTTTATTTCTATTTCTGATTCCGCTTCGAGTGATAAAGAAAATAAACAAAATCTGGTATAACAAAGAAGAGTACCGAGACAGGACCATACGAAAAGTGAGTGGCTAAATTCGCCACCGCTTCATCCGGCGGGCTGAGAGCAAATTGCTTAAATCTTCTGCCACTGGTGGGCATTAAATTCTGCTTTGTTGGTGACCAAATACATGCTGTGTTTTTCTAATGCACCATATAAATTCACAATATCTTCATCTTTCGCCACTTGCCAAATCGTTCCCAATACCGACGATACATATAAAGTAATCGATAATCATCAATATTGACAAATGCAATGTGAAAACATAAGAGTCGACACCAAATGATATCGTCTTGTGTCTATGTTGACTCCCGCAATAGGGCTGAATATTTCATTTGTCATTCTATAGATATTTTCATGGTATCTGTTCGTCAGATACCAGTCGCCTGGTCTCTGACGTTAAAACATATAGCCGGAATATGCGACTATCCAGGGTCGCGCATCCGTTCATTGTCGACGCACTATAGAGAAAATTCGTTCTTCAGTCTAACTATTCGTATGTGGAATAATATTCCAGCAAGTGTTTTTCCTACATGCTATGACATTATCAAATTCAAGGCAAACACAACTCCCTCTTTCCTCCAATATCCTTCATTCCTATTGCTTACAACACCGTGGAATTAGTGGAAACTTTTAATCGGGAAAATATTTGGAAATGTTATGGATTGACTATTTTTAATATAAGTTTTTTTTCAGAATTTTTGGGAAATTTTTTGATATTGGCCTATTAATTTGGGCCCTTTTTTCATAGAGTCAATGTTGTTATCAATGTTTGGACTCTTTCACATTTAAGTTGTTCTTGGCGTGCTTACTAAATTATTTCCAAACATTATGGTATTGTGTGTGCTTTCCGACCAGTTCGTGACACCAAGGATCTCCATACTTTCTTCCACTTGGTCCTTCGATTTTCGCTGACTGTCCCTTTCTTTAAAGTTGTCGTCTAACGCCTTTCGGTCTGGAGCGTACAAGGCTGCATTTTGATGCCCTGCTGTACCTCAGTCTTTTGCTTTCGATTTAGTTTGCCAATTTACGCACTATACACGTACCGACAATACGATTATTGAACAATTTCAACCTATCCCCCTACAGTCCCTCTCGCCGAAAATAATACAATCCTTCATAGTCGTGTAATGGTTTTGGAAACTTTACCGATTTGATTGTACATATTTGGCAATGCAACAATGTTTAGCCTTTTGGGTGTTTTATAGCTGAACGACTTTTTTCAATTGCATTTAAAGAACCTTATTTAGGTTTTTCCTTCTAACCAATGCACGTGTTAAATAACAAAATCGGAAAAATCGATTTTTTTTTCAAATTATCAAGTTCTAACGATTGTAACATTTTCCCCATTTAAGTTATTGTTCAGATGTCTTTAGCAGGGTTTTTTTTTAATAATTCTGTTTCCAAATTAGCCATCTTTACTGGCCTGAAATCGGACTTCAAACAGTTTAGTTATAGTCAATAAACTGAACCGAGGTCGTGAAAAAAATAACGTTTTTTTTTGTTTAATGAAAAAATAAAAACTTATTAGTCTTAGCCATCAAATTATTAGGCATAGTGAACTATAAATAAAATTGGGAGGAAGTTTAAATGTTTATGAGAACCGAGGTTTTAGCTTATCTCTGGCTACATCTAATTGAACAATCTTCCACTCTTAAGCATGAACTCAATCGAATATCAATCAAATCGGATAGTCCAATTCCGGATGACAGATTTATTTCCAAAAAATCTCTCTACTTGTTTTGGAAAGAAACATTTTAAGACATCAGATTAAGAACAGAAACGAGAACTTTTCGAACGTTTTCGAATCGAATCCTATATAACGACAAGAGTTTACAATTGTTTTGTAATCAACTTTTGGTAACACTGGCTATACTGTTGCAGTGTCAGTCAATGGTATTTCGGCTGATTTATTGGAATATTTATATGGAATCTTGAAACCATGAGCAATGACAATAACTGCTAGCTCTAATGGCCGTGCGTTATTTGACTGTCTCAAAGACAGAAAACTAAGATTGACGCAATACAAAACAATTAAGTTATAAGATATATAATTTAATGTTCAAGCAATTGGGTAAAATACACAGACAGAATTCAATACAATTTGTTAGTGATGGGTGCTAAAGTAACGCTAAACGGAAAATGCGACGCACTCCGAATTACCTGGCATTTAATTTAACTAAAATCCAGAAGACATTACTTTGGGTTAATCCGTTGTATGTCGTATTTGACTATTGAATTGAAATATACTTTAATCCACAAACCGTTTGACAAGTTGAATATACCACTCCACCTATAATGGATAGCACACGAATAAATCATTTTTCCAATACCGGATCGATCAATCAGATATGATAGGAGTGTTGAGAAGATTATATCGTATCACTTAGTCTACATTACAATGGATATAATTCCAGATATAAAAGGTGTGATGTCGACATGTAACGCTCAATCATTTGGCCGTTATATAGCTTCATAGTGACGACATTGCGATATACTGTATCCGAGAATAGGAAGTAAATGTGTTGGAAAAAACACATTTATTATATGGTAGTGGCACAGATAAAACAAGTAAATACATATGTATATATTGTCTTCTAATTTATATTAACAACCTGCTTCTAACGTGGGGGGAAATCATAGAAACAAAACAGTCCAAAAATAGATCACATCCTTTTCAAGTATTTCGAAATGACATGTTGACATTCTAAGTTAGTCCCAGCAAACAGTTTTATTCATTCAATCATGGCCCACATTTTTTGTCGACTGTGACGATTTTCTAGCAAAATCAGCCACTCTTGTTGTTCTCCTTAAAAGTGTTACGTAAAAAAGCCAAATGGTTTTGATTATTCGGATTCGGTCATTTTCCGGAAACGGAAAATAAAAGAATGTTCATTGAAACCTCTATTTATATTTATCAAAATGAGTTTTTCTACAATTATAGCCCGCAGGATATGAAGCGATATGAAGGGAACTTTACAGAGTGTATGTTTTGAGGTCGAACATTACTAAGAATCGGGGACCGGTTATCTCTATAAATATAAGCGAATCAAGTCCAGCTGTGACATTGTGCTAATCTTGATTGTCATTTGCCTAATATTCTGCTGCAAAAAATAGTAATAATTACCGAACTGAACATTGTTCAAACCAACCAACGACATTTTGCAGTCTGTCGAATTCGTTTAACAAAACAAGATCAATTTGACTGGGACAGTGTTTGCCAAAAGTGTCGTTGGGTGATATCTTTACGAAAACTTGGCTAGTCCACATTTAAAAGTCGTTCTTGTGGCGTTTGACATTTTTTCTCTTACAGAAAATGTTTTGTTATGATTTCGAGTTAGTTCAAAATGCATTAAATGAGTTAAGAAAAAAGCCAATATTTGTTATTTCTCATTGGAATAAAAATACTTGTTTGGAAAACAATCGTGTCTAAACCTTTTCGTTGGACTGCAGCAGCAAATCACCATCTACACCAGGTGGTTTACGGTTGTTATTTAATGGCCATGTTGTAGACATTTGGCACATAGAGGGCGAATTCAAATGTCCCGCGTCGACTAGACAGATATTTAAACAAATGTAATCATTGATGACACATTATTTTTATAAATTGAGCCGATAGCCTCAACTGCTAGCTATTTTAATCTTGGAAATTGTTTCGATTAAAACCAACTAAACAATAATAAATAAAAATAAATAATAATATATAGATTTACCTAAATTAAATAAGATTTCATATTTTCAAATGTCTGCATATCAAAAAGCTGCGACACAATTTCAATGAAATGAATTTATTAAACTAGCAACATTAACAATCGGTTCTACTGTTGTAATTGATTGTGTGCTTTACTTTTGAATATCTGTGAGACAAATTTATGAAAAAAGAAAACGTTTTGTTTTAGGGTTTCTAGGAATTCAATGGAAAACAATCTTCAGATATCTTCATCTATCGTCACGAAAATGATTTGTATTCACTCAATTTGAAAAGTTTTTGAAACATTGTTAACAAGTTATTTGCAAGTTGTCATGAAGAAAACCTAAACTCGTGAGTACGACATTTCACAAATGACCAGATGTCACTGAATTCGCTTAACAATTACTGAAACATCTGGCCAGCAGTCTACAAAGTTATAGCAATTGCTTTTTAAATTTTACAGGTGGAAAATAGACAAGACTTATGATGTGAAGTAAGGTCAAAAGAAGAGTTCAGACTTCCGAAGTTGGCTTAATCGGATAAGTCGACTCTTAGCCAGGAGAGCACCGCAAAGACATCAATCAGTCTGAGATACTCAAATTGTCCTCGGTTTGTGAAAAATAAATGTATTCACAATGACCTCAAGGTATTAGTAGTTAAGGGTGAACTGAATTTGGGAATCAGTTTCCATCCTACTACACTTTTCTGCAATTTGATGTACAATTTTTCATTAATTGTTCTTCAATTTTGTACATCAATTTGATGAAAATTGTAGAACATTTTTATAAAAAATAAAACGTTTCTATTTTGCAAAAATTTCTGACAAAAAATAAACTTTTCTATTATGCAAATAAAAATATTTTACTTTTTTCTTGAAAGAGTTTCAAGCTATGTATTTGCTATGATTGCAAGGACCAAGATATAGGACCATTTCGGAGGCTATTTCGCTTCTTCAACGGTACCATTTGCAATGCTTCCTACTCAGTTATTGGCATAATATAAGCAACGGTTCGTATCGTTTAAACGAGAATTACTCTTTTGTAGCGCATATCACCGAAAAATGCAAGCAATAAACAAAACAAACACATGCAGAAAATGTTGTTGCTGTTATAAAGCAACTAAAAAACTAGTTTTCAGATTATAAATTCAGTTTTTATTTTAAAAGTAAAGTCCAGGCATTTCCAGTGCAATAAAATTGAAGAAGAAGCCAAAATAATAAACCCGTGACAAATGAAAAACGAAGTTTTATAGTAAAAAAAAGTTTAGAAAAAGTCTGCGTACAAAATTTATATTCGTAATGGGGATGCAATGGTCTGCATTTTTTTTTTTAAACTTTAGTAGCTAGTAGGGTAGGCTTTCTTTGGAGAACCTCTGCTAATCAATTCCGCATGGATTGGACAAGTTTTGAGTTTTCCTATGATGTTATATTTCCCCATTTCTTCGGCAACACTTCTTTCAGTATACTTTTTGTTGAAATTGAATGCTGTTGAATATTTCTTTCAAAAAAATGCCACCGATGCACGACGGGGTTAAGATTAGGGGACTGCGGATGTGTAAGTAACTGGTGTGAACCGGAATAGAGCAACCAAGGCTCCTCAATGTCGGCTCTATGCTTCGTGTCGTAATCTTACTAAAATGAATAGTGGCCCTAAAGTCTCAATTTTACTGCACTGTATATTTCCAAAAATATACAATAATTTTCATTTCGGCAGCGTTAATTTCTTTCCCATTACGATTTATTGCGAATACATTTTTTAAAATATTGGAAACTGTTGTTGGGTCAGTTTGACAAAAGAGTGTAATTGAAAATGGTACGAAATTGATGTTTAAAGTGAAAGAAAAACCATGGGAACCAATATATAATTTTTGTACGCAGACTTTTTCTTTGTTAATTATGGGACTTTTGTAAATGTCATCTATAAATATCCATTTATAGATATATAGACTCATGTAATTTAAAAATGTAAACAATTTTTTGGAGAATTATGTTAAAAAAATGTATGTAAGCAGACTTTTTCTATTATGTGTATGTCCACAACTTTCTATCTCCGTTTCATAGAACAAATTCAGTTCGTTTAAATGAAAGAAGGTTCAATTATCCGAAGTCGTTTCCATTGAAAATAGTGCAGAAGTGAAAAAAAAATCTTGATATTTTTCATTTCCGCTTAACTGAATTCGACTTCAATTCATAGAAATGGCAAAGGGTCCTAAACAATTTCTTCTTATTCTCGTTGGAAATCAATAGGATGATAGCAAACATTGAATAATTACGATCATATGGCGGCATCCACGTAATGAGTTCGTAACGTATTTAAAATTGATACGAACGTGTCTACGTTAGCGTATGGCTGAATAAGGTCTTCTGCTATTAAAATGCTAATTAAAGTGCTAATGGGATTTAAGGAAAAATATAAATTCCTATATGAAGCATTTGTTTTTTTTTTAACTCTCCTCTTGCATCTTCAGCTCCAGTTGAACGACTGTTCTCTTCTGCCGGGATCGTCAACAGTCCAAGGCGGACTGCAAAACTAGTTTTATCGAAGGCCACTGTAACGTATACTCAACCTTGTTTTTGTGCGGCGGACAGGGACCGTAATATTATTTTTTTAATAAATCATTTTATTTAACGGACTAGCCGCTCACGCAAATCAGACACGAATTTGAAATGCTACTCTTAGCACCTTTCGAGTATGTTTCGTCTGACTAATCGTTAAAATAAAACAAAGCATCAATTAGCTCAATAGAGCAATACGTGTAATGTCGAATTCGAAATGCATAAGTATTTTCGTATACCGCACAAAACCAGGTTTGAGTGTAATTATTTGTGTTATGCATATGTTTTTATACCAAAATAATTTTGATTTATTTGTTTGGAATTTTTTTTCATATTGTAAATGCAAATTTTTGAATATAATCAAAAAGTCGGAGTATTTTTTTTTGTAATCTCCAGTAATCCTGATTATATTTCGATTATTTGTGATCGTAACCAATTCCTAAACAGAAATTATTCAATAGAGAATCATTACGATGTAATCTAATTGATTACCAAATGTAATCGAAATTTAACAGCTTCAACAGTGTTTTTTTCGGTATAAAAACCATATGGGACTAAATAGTGTTGCAGAGCGACTGCGGTCCATGACAGAGGTCTTTTCGATTCGTCTCGACAAAAATTCAAGTTGTTAATTGCTTTATGTATTACAAACTACGTCTTTGGGATTAAAACAATAACGTAAAACACACGCATTACTCGATGATTATTTCATTAAACAAGTTAACAAGCTTCTTCCCGTCTTTAAAATCACTTAAACCATACGCCTATCTATCATTAACGAAATCATAGCATTACATGGAAATATTATTGAAACGACCTTTTGTAACGATTGCATAATTTGAAATAATTTGTGAGCGGTTGTGAAAACAATTCCATTCATACGCTAAAGCTGGTGCTGGTGCTTGTTGAGCTCAATACCGAAATAAATGCTCATATGGAAAATGAACTCAATAATGAACAAATGAATTTAAATTAAAAACAAAATACGAGCAGTTCAACATATCAAGGTTTTTGTTTCTTACATTTGTTTTTTTTTTGGAAATTACATTTAATTGTGTATGGTCTACGGTCTCGGCTAAGACGCAATCATAACCGTGGACAAAAAATCCAAAAAATAATGTGAGAGTGAAGTGATTAAATGACCGGCACCACCCAAGATCACCCACCCATTAAGGCATACAAACGAAGTAAGAGTTTCCGTCATGGCCCGAAAAGGCAGAAAGAAAAACACTGTCACATTATTGTTCACATTTGTGTGACGCCGAGACAATGAACGAATGGTCGGTGTGGAATTGAACCAAGAGCTAGTATACGATTTTTTTTTGAAAATTGCTTGCTTGCTGCTCGTACCTTAAGCCGGTTTCAAAGTTGAAACATCAGAGTGCGGGCATTGTAATTTGTTTCGGCCGTTGTTTGTTGGCCATATGTGTTTACGGCTGCTAACATGCTAAGTGATTTTGGGTAGCTAAATTGCATATTACAGTTAGCTGTTGGCCATTGCAAGACATTGACAGTCACTGTCAGCATTAGCATCAGCACTTGGTCTTCCGTGGGTTCGCTAGCTCGCTCAATCTGACAGCACGATACGCGTACGTATGGAGGAGTGGGTGTGTGTTAACCGTGAGATTTTTAAAAGGTTATTGGATAATTGATTCAATTATTTTCAGACCAATTTATTTAATTGTATTGGAACACATTTATGTTCGGTATGAAGCCGAAATCATGGAGACCACATGTATGTATGCGGATATTCCGAATGTAATGGGCGGTAATAACTTTGAAATATTTCTTGCAGAATAGAGGAACTGTAATTATAAATAGATAATACGTTTTCTACAAATTCTTTTTTTATTTAGTTGATAATTTGTACATTTTCAGCGGCTTAGTCGTAAATGCTGGCGACTTTACGAGTAAGAGTGTAATCTCTAAGCCATGTAAAACTTCTCTAGAAATGCATTGGGCGTTCGAGGCCAGCATTAAACCGTTGGTCTGTGCCAGTGAGTACACAAATTATATCGTGTACAGCTCACTGATTCGAGAGAAGTTCCCCATCTATTTCATCATGGAATGTTAAGGGAATAAGTAAGTATTTTGTCAATATTCGGCAAACAAATTAGGTGTGTCCTCCTTGTTGGCAAATTTTTTAGATGGGCATAAAAGTCAGCTACCGGAATTTTCCAACTAACAACGTGAAGGGTGAATCCCGTCTAGTCCAGTTCCTAATGCAAACGTTATATAAACTATTTTTTATAGAATCTCACTAAGAGTTGGTTTACCTGTTTTCAAAGAATTACCTACATTTAAAAGGTGTCGGAGTGAGGGGTGTATTTGTATTGAAGGTACCGTACGGTCTTTGGCACACTCATTTGAGGCGGACACACATATACACAGAAGGGACCAGAACGTATGTGGTATTTTGCACATTATTGGCAGAAGTTTTAATTTGTCGAGAAACTAATTCACACCCAATTTTGAATCTTTAAGTTGCATTAATTGAAAGGATAACGACTTTAGACGCTCTAGATCTTGATCTAGACCACACTTAGATGACCATATCCATTTCATGAAATTGTCCATAATCAAATCGCAAAGAGGCTGCCCTCGATAGCCTGACGAATTCTACCTATGAGGTGTGTATCGTTGCATTTTTAGTAATGACGTAGTTTCTACTTGTCAAATGTCAAAAATAAAAACTTTAAAAGTGACAGCTTCCGAAATACCGGGTGATTCAAAATAACACCTCTTGTTGGAAAACCCTTTACATTCGTAACTGTGTTTATACCCTCTGTAAATAGGGTATAATAGGGTGTTATTTACATGGCTCGTGCTTCCATCTTCGAGAAATATTTGATAATATTGACATAGTGATTTACGATCAACTTCTAACGATAATAAGACCGCTATCGTGGTCTTTTTTTTTTTTTTTCTTTGTTTTGATACATACAGAAAAGTTGTGAGCCGATTAGAAATCTTCCTACCCAAGAAGCGAATTGAACTGCTCTGGAAACATATTACACAAGACTTCTGTATAGTAGATTAGTTTAGGTTGGGTATACCCAACCACTATAGAAGTGGCTGTTCGGTAAGGGCTTTGCGTTATCACAGATGCTGTGTTAACACCTGTGGAGGTTATGCGGCTATGACCCGAGTTACTAACCTATCGTCGAGTGCCCGAGCGTCGGCAGATGTAATCCGACATTTTTTTCTTATTTGATTAGATACATCACTATCAACCAATTGTTTATTGCGATCTCCTGTATTCCAGCTAGGTCCGAGACGAAGAATGTCCCAAAACCTTGAATAGTCGGAAACAGAAAGCCGGACACGAGCATGTGAGGTGTTTGGTCACCCATTTGTAGTGATTGATGGTGAACTGTGTATATTCTATGAGCTCTTCGATAAACCATTGGAGTTGAATTATCTCATTAGCCAGATAGACATTTCTAGCAATAGCCAAAGGGGCTTTATGAAAAATGCCGAAAAAAATAAATGAAAAATCCCCCCAAAAGTCCTTTATGAAAATTTCCCCAAATCTCCCAAACAATTTTTGAAAAACTACCAAATGCATTTTTCCCCATTATTATGAAAAATACCACAAAAAACAACATTATAAAAAAATGGTTGATTTTTGTTATGAAAATTTCCCAAAAAAAAAGGGAAACTTCCACAAAAAAAAAAATGGAGAATTTTCCATTGTCAATTTTCCATATGAAACATGCCCCAAAAACCAGAAATTCAATATTACCTAAAAAATTTTAAAACTCCCCAATATTTTTTTAGGAAATTTCATAATGAAAAATTCTTCAATTTTGTTTGAGATTTTTCATTTTTCATAGAACCATAAGTGTATAATTTTTTTAAGGTTTTTTCTTCTAATTTTCTGAACAAACAAACAAATTAAGACTAAAAACATTAATCAAAGATTTACTTTGACTACATATTATTTTTTTGGGGGGTTGTTGAGTAAGGTGACACGGCTGTCAAAGAACAACATAGCAAATCCTAAAAACTGGCCAAGGCGCATTTGCTCAACTTTGATTAGGCTCTATTATTCAGCACGGCGAAAACAAGTCATATATTTGATAATGTAATATTCTACCCTTCTAGAATCGATAATGGACAACATTATTCCCCTTAAGAGTGGACTATGTTTTCACAAAAAAATAATGAAAAATACACTATGTATTGGGAAATGAACACAGCTGAAATGTGTCCACTAATGACAAACGCTTCTATCTAAACTAACCTCTCAATAAAATAGCGGAAATAAATATTTTTAATTAATTTGATTACTTTGTGTTATTTTAAAAACCAAATTGAATCTTTCGATCAGACACAATAAATTTTGCAAACCTCCTAGAATGAACTAATTTATATTGCCCGTAACCACAATGGTAACGAAATACAAGAAATTGGTCGATAATTATCTATTATCGCCTAAAACCAACCTGCCCCGAAACAGTGAAACTAACGGATGTCATTAACAGGGTGTTATTTCTAATGGTTGACCTTCTTTTTTTTTTCAATCTGACTCTCAACATTTTAGCAAACTCCCAAAACTCTAAGGTAATTGTCATTCAGAAAGAGTTCCGAAAACAATCGACAACATTCTAAAACATATCAATAACACAAACACCTGTCAAATGCAACGTCATGCATTTCAACTCAACACTTTTTTTCTTGACAAGAGAATTAACAACCACACCAAAAGGCACAATCAAAGTATACGTGCCATATGAATGATACGAGTTAAACACATACTAAACATTTGTATTTATACATTTAAGCACGAGTATATACATACATATGTATATACGTATATGTGTAGGTCTAAATATATGTTCTCTCATTTTTTAGTGGCGCGCAAAGGCAATTATTTTGTTGACCAACAAATGGACAATTAGCCAAAGACTTCTCTGTCGGTGCTTTATTTGGCTGCTGAATTTATTTGATAAACAATCGGCTTTTGAACAATGTTAATTTGGGTAATGTCACAATTATTAGAGCACCTTTTAATCAATAAAAACAAAATAAGAACAAGAACAATTAAGAAAAGGCTTAAAATGGAGGTGGTTGATTTTTTTCTATGCTACACGCTCATGAACAAAAACATGTGCTCAAAGTTGTTGTTCTTAATAGACCTAATAGACCGAGGAGCGTAAAACGCTCCTACTTGTGACCTAAACTCCTTAGGGTCCTTTGTGTGGCGGCTAATCCAATCCGCATTTCGATGTTCCCCAAATGAATCAGATGAACATTAGGGTGATATAAGACAATCTGCAATGATGTATCGACGGTCGCTGTGGTAAACATATCCATCCAGGTGTTACAAACATCAGCACTATGTTATAATAGTCCTGATGTAGTGTGTATAACGAAGACAACACAAAAACAATTTTTAATGGTGCTGAGATTTGGCAAGACCATTGGAAAATTACATTTTGTGCGCTTAATTTGTGGATATGACCTGTCGGGCTAAAAACTATTCACTTGGCTTAAATGGCCATTATGTGGCTATATGGAAAAATAAACTTGTCTCTAATGCAACAATGTTTCTAAAAAGTGTAAATTTTGCAACAATGTTTATGGAGGAAGAATTTCAACAATTCTCACACAAAAATTGTTTATTGTTGGCCATTTATTGGCAAATACTTGAAATATAAATATATTTACTTATGATGAAAGTTAAGTAATCATATTTCCTGGATTGTCTCAATACGGATGACTTTTAAACAAGTCTCCTTTTTTTTTAAAAAAAAAATGCGGATGTTGCAACGTGGATTGGGTAAGTAAGGATGTTTTAGTTTGCAGTGAGTGATGTCATCTTGATAAAGAGTAACATTATTTCCTACTGTTAGCTTTAATAGTCGTCGATCTCTAGCCAATTTGTAATGAAAGTTCTTTTTAAAGGTTTGAATTCACACCAGGACAAATATGAGTTGGACATCTCTTCATGTTAATGTTTTTATTATGCTAATGAAATATCTTAAACCGCAGTTATTATTCATTGAAAATGAAAAATGTTAATGGAGAATAGTACTAACTAATCAACTGCTAAAACAACTGCATTCAAATGTTGTTCACATTTATTTTATGTAACTAAATATTTTTACCCCTGTATTCATAGAAATGTATAACAGCTTTTGGGAAACATTTTTTGTTGGGAAAAATGTGTGAATTTTTTTTTTTGTATTTCCATACATTTTCTTTTACAACGAAATCTGTTTTAAATTTTTCGGAATACTGTAATTAAAATGTAACGCCTACTTTGACATTTATCATGAATGCGCTGACAAACGACCAGCACCTTTTGTTGAGTTTTATTCTGAAAATTATGACGGGACTCTGTGGATACGCCAATAAACAGATTTGGTAATTTGGTCCGAAGAGAAGGCAAAAGCTTTTCAAGAGACTCATGATGAAAAATTCAATGTTTGGTACAGTTGATGGTGATGTTGGTCCGTACTTCTTGGTAGAAGATGATAACCTCAAGTTGCGATCAACGGAGCAAGGTACAGGGTTTTCCAACAAGATGTGTTTTTTGATCGGATGTTTATTCCATAATAAAGAGAAAGGTATGCCGTTAATAATCAAAAACAATATCAGCCAAATGGCCACCACGACTACGCCTACACATCCTTTTCATGAAATAACACCTCTTGTTGGAGAACACTGTAGGATTTTCTCCCAGGCCCGATACAAAAATAAAACATAGAAAAAACTAAGGCATGCTATATTTCCGAATAGAGGGCAATGACGGTTTCTTCTACGAATGTAGCCCGGATTTCTTATTAACGAATTGATGGCAACTGGAGTATGAAGCGGGACTAATACTTTAGCAAACTGACAAAGGCGGGCTGTGTCTACAACATGATGTTTATACTGTGGACAATTCAATAAAAATTAGTAAAATTTATTGTGAAATATTTTCTCAGTTTCTGGAATTCTAGGAGTCGTTTAATGCCAACAATTTTCTTTTTTTTGGGAAAATATTTTTGTCGACACAGGGATACTGTCAAGTAACTTTTGTGGAAGCTCCTTATCGGTAAACGCTTGATAAATAGTATCGAACTTTATATTTATATTCGTAGAAACAACTGTACGGCGGTTTCACATAAACTCTAATTGTTGTGAACGTTTAGTTTCAGATATGCGATATTGCAGTTATCCAGAGTTCACTGTACCAAAATCTACAACATGATGTAAACACTTGGTAAATTTGAAATGAGTTTATGAGTAAAGTATGAGTCTACTACTGAATCCTATAGCAGAGATCATAATAACCGCAACTCTGCATGACGTCGCTCAAATTCAAATTCGTCTCATTGCATTGCCGGCAAGCGATTCAGCGTCCAGTTTCCTTGACATTGTGTTTTAATTATTGTGGCGATATGAATTGGATTACGCATGCGTAAATCGCTTCCCCCACACACCAGCAAAATCCATAATCCTGTTAACCCCCAACATTAACATCTGCTGGATATTTAATACTTTTTCATTTCTGAAAAAACTTTAGAAAAAAACACTCCAGAGACAATGACATTCACCACCAACCCGGTAGGCATGCAATCAAAACGCTTAAGAAATCGGCAGAGAAGAGAAGACAAAAAATAACACTAACAAAACGAAACGAAATGCGATTTGATAACAATGAAATGGATGGAATTTATTCCTTTCACTTTTTTTCTAAGACTCAAATTTATCTAATTTTGAAATGTTTTTCTTTTTTGTTTTATTGTAACGAACAAAAAGAAAATGCATTTCCTTAAAAAAATTTTCATCAAACCTAGCGCAAACCGTAAATACCTTATGGAATATGCTGAGTGAACAATGAACTGAAATGTTATCTCAACAAGTTAGCAATTTTTTCTGAAGAAATCACCGAAAACTGATTGGGTTTCACTCAAAATATATGTGTATCGAAATTAATGCCCTAATAGAGCATTACAAAGTAGTGTGTATATGTGTGTATATCTGCCAGTCATGTCCATGTTGTAATTGTGTGCATGTAAATTAATCTTCTATCATTTGCATCATAAATTATGTGTTCAGCGGTGGGCGATAAAATAGCAGAACACCAATTGAAGAGATGGAGAAATAATCGAAAAGATGCAGAGTCCGAAACGGCATAAACAATTTTTAATTTAGAAAACTATTTTGGAACTTTCTTAGGACTTTCTTTGGATTGTCAAGGAGAAAATTTGTAATTCATGGAACGTTTAAGCGGTGGGCGATAAAATAGCAGAACACCAATTGAAGAGATGCAAAAATAATCGAAAATATGCAGAGTCGGAAAAGGCAAAAACAATTTTTAATTTCGAAAACAATTTTGGAACGTTCTTAGGCCTTTCTTTGGATTTTCAAGGAGAAAATTTGTAATTCATGGAACGTTTAAGCGGTGGGCGATAAAAAAGCAGAACACCAATTGAAGAGATGCAAAAATAATCGAAAAGATGCAGAGTCCGAAACGGCATAAACAATTTTTAATTTCGAAAACTATTTTGGAACGTTCTTAGGCCTTTCTTTGGATTTTCAAGGAGAAAATTTGTAATTCATGGAACGTTTAAGCGGTGGGCGATAAAATAGCAGAACACCAATTGAAGAGATGCAAAAATAATCGAAAAGATGCAGAGTCCGAAACGGCATAAACAATTTTTAATTTCGAAAACTATTTTGGAACTTTCTTTGGATTTTCAAGGAGAAAATTTGTAATTCATGGAACGTTTAAGCGGTGGGCGATAAAATAGCAGAACACCAATTGAAGAGATGCAAAAATAATCGAAAAGATGCAGAGTCCGAAACGGCATAAACAATTTTTAATTTCGAAAACTATTTTGGAACTTTCTTAGGCCTTTCTTTGGATTTTCAAGGATAAAAGTTGTAATTCATTAATTCAAAATCTTGACAATTGACAAAACTTTAAGGCGACACTAAACTGATTTAAATCCCACATCACTTTCTCACTCACTACTCTAATAGAATAGTTGCTTGACTCGAATAAACCGGTGGAAATGGGAGCGTATTGCGAAGCCTCAGTTTAGTTGATTACGTTTGCCATAATTCATAAGAAACCAAGATTGTCTTTGTGTAAAATCCATCCCATTTTTGTCGATACGATTTGTCTAAATTCCTTAGCATTCTTCTTAACATTTTGTAATACACCCATACATACATTTCAGTGCCCACATATGCCAATTACAAACTCATGTATTTGTGAATGTATGACAGTCCCAATTGACTTCATGTCAACGAAAACTAATATTTTAATTTAATGTTAATGCATTTAGTTTTGTTTTCTGTAAACGAATGTCGCGTGCCACGTTCAAGCTTGCACAGCAAATTAATTAATTGACGATTTAGATAGTAAAGTACTTGTCGAAAATCTGTTGATATTTTTAAAGCAAATTCGAATGGATTAATATTTAATTGATAGTAGAAATTTACGATGCACAGTGGGCGAGAAATATACGACATTTGTATGTCCTAATTTATACGTTGACTTTTTGCTTGATTTTTGTTTGAGGTTTATTTGATTCGTAAAATCGTCGAAATTGTCAGAAAGTGTGAAGTCAAAAGAAATTTTAAAAAGAACCCAAAAACATGTGAAGTCAGAAATTAAAAAAAAACACAAATTTATGATTTGTGACTTTTATTCTACCACGCAATCATCATGATTTTAAAATGAAGCAAAAACTTTTTGAGATAA
This sequence comes from Hydrotaea cyrtoneurina, assembly GCA_958296145.1. Taxonomy (NCBI): domain Eukaryota; kingdom Metazoa; phylum Arthropoda; class Insecta; order Diptera; family Muscidae; genus Hydrotaea; species Hydrotaea cyrtoneurina. Next base: position 147,601,213 of record OY282512.1, on the reverse strand, counting down.
AAATTAACATAAAATATAATATTGGTAATTCGAACTTAACTGGAGGCAGACACTCTGCTTTTGGCTACAACGTATATGTTTGTAATTTGTAATTTGAGAAGACAATAAAGGCTGCCATCAAAAATAATTTTTGTTAAATCTTCCAATTGGAGAACATGTACGTTTCAATTAAGTTGTCATAACAATTATGAGGGTGATTGGAAATATGGACTCACAGCAGTTGCTCAAATGTGTTCTCGAAAGAATGTGTTCTCAGGCAGGTTAGGGTATAAGATATATCTTTAGATGTACAGCGTGAGACTGTCACAACAAAGTCAGAATTGCCCAGAGTGGCCCAATGCCAATTGTCTTTAATCTTTTGCCTCCGTTCAAAACCGAATGGTCACAATTTGAAAGATTGACGCGTTTTAAGAGAGTTTCCCGTATTTCGAGATATTACAATGGTACTGAAATATTTACTACGTATACACCCACATATAAAATATATTTGAAACTTATTGACAACTAAAGCCACAAGTTTAATGCGGTGTCATTTGTTTCAACCTGCGCACAATGATCACTCAGATATAACGTTGACACAAAATCAATTAATTCATTCCCGACCCCCTTGGGCTATTCGAAAGATATTCAAAGTTATGCAGAAAATGTCATTCAAAGCAATTTCAACAATATCGTGTCATTTATATCCATTATGATCCCCAAACATTTATAATATTTCTGCAATATAATGGGGCAAAATGAATGTGAATATGAAACTGAAACTGAAGCTATTGTATTGCAACTTATATAAAAAGATTTTAGCAATTGGTGAGTTTAATAAAATCGAATATCGACAATGAAGGGAGATTAGAGAGCAACGAATTGAGATACATTGAAGAGCTTGGCTGTTGTTCGCACGAATTCAAAACAAGGGCAGTGCAAATATTTTGAATTTATCACCAAAACTGAACACCGGGTGGGGTACGTGTAAATTATGTATGTCTGATATGTTCCAAATTATAACTTCCAGCAAAGTTAATGAGACAATAAATGTTCCGGATTTACGAGTGTGTTTGGTTAATAGATGCAAATGGGTTGCGGCTGCATACTCGTATCATTCATTAGAGTTCATTAAATACAAAATTAACACATTATGATTTTTGCAAAAACGCCAACAGTGCAAAAAACCACAAAGAAACAGAAGAAATACACTTTTCGTTGGTAGACGGGCAAAAAGACTTAACCAACATTTCAAAATCTAACAATTAATAAAAACCGCTCTCCCTGAATTTCTTTTAGCTCGATGTTTAAGGCCAAAGAAGTCTAATATTTTGCAAAAATCGCTTGAACTTTATCCAATTTAAACAAAAAATAAACTTGCGATTTTTCAATATTATGTTAGTTACGACCTTTTGTATTGCTATCAACAACATGAACGTTTGAATACGCGCGAATAAACCAAATCGCTTAAAAATGAGTTAACTGTCTTTAAGTTAATATCTTAAAGGTGTTTCTTTACCGTTTGTTTTTTTTTTGTTGGACTATTGGGGGGGTTGGTTTTGTTTTGCTTTTGAAGGTGTTAAAACAAAAAACGTTAAGCGAAAAAAAATAAACAAAACAAAACAAAGCAAAGCCGAAAAATAACAGAAGAAGAAAAATAAACCTTACAATACCTACAATTGGCATTTTGAATGAAAAACACACACACACACAAACTCATCTATCGTATGAATTACTTCATTTTCGTTGCCTTTATTGTTCAGTTTTTTTTTGTTTATTTTTTTGTTTATAAAATCCCAATTGTTTCATTTTCCGAAACAAAAACTTCAGATATAATGAGAATTGTAACGCTGCCTTTTATAAGAGATTTTTCGTTTCTTTGCTGTGTGTGTGTGTGTGTGTGTTATCTCTCATACGATTTTGAACCATAACATAATCGAGTAGCGAAAAGGTGTATTGTTTACGAAAACCAGTGCAAAAGACAAATGGTAAGAGAATTATAATCGCTCAATAATGACAACATTGCATACTACACATTAAATAAGTTATTATCTTCAACTAATTTAACGCCATCTGTAACTTCTAATTTGCTGTGCACTTGTTGATCTGTCGTCGCTTTTCACACGATTTCACGCAACGACATGTTTTTGTCAAATCATAGCGAACTAACTACACAATGCGGAGATTTGATCGCTGTCGCGAAGCAAAATCACATAGAATGAAGTGTGACGAAATTATAGTGATCGGCTGAAAATCACTTTCTGAAACGATTTAGGAATGTCCGCCTATCTTTTACTTACATAAGTTGGCTCTACAACATGTTGTAGACGGCATAGAGAAGGCGGGACAACACGTTTATTCTACATGTGCCTATTTGTGGTGCAAGCAGATGAAGCTGTGCTGGGTGCCTTTGAGAGAAAAATCCTTCGCCAAATCTATGGCCCGATCTGTGTTAACGAGGAGTATAGGCGTCGAACGAACCGTGAGCTGTTGGAGCCATAGCCCGACATGAACGTAGTAAGGCAAATTAGAGATAAAACGCACAAGACCGAAGAGAATTCTGTGTATGGGATACGTAGTCTCCGAGCATGTGAGACATCGTTAAAAATAAGAAACATGTTCCTAAACATTTTTACACGGTTCTCCAACAAGAGGTGTTATTTTGAATCACCCGGTATTTCGGTAGCTGTCACTTTTGAAGCTTTTATTCTCTGACATTTGACAAGTAGAAACTACGCCATTATTCAAAATGGAACGATACCAGCTTCAACAACGCATTGAAATTATTAAAATTCACGACAAAAATGGTGAAAATCGTGCAGTCACAGTTTACAAAACTAAAATGTTTCCGGACCGTGTTATCTGTCGAAGAGGCGATCACAATTGGCCACCGAGATCTTGTGATTTAACACCTTGCGACTTCTTACTTTGGGGCCACTTGGAAGATAAGGTCTACGCCAACAGCCCAGCGTCTATTCAAGACCTTAAAGATAGAATTCGTGAGGCTATCGAGGACAAAGGATATGGTCCTGTAAGTGTGGTGGTGGTGGCCATTTGGCTGATGTTGTTTTTCATTATTAACCTCTTTATTATGAAATAAACATCCGACAATTATCTCAAAAAATTCTATTTTTCATTGAATATCAAAAAAACACCTCCTGTATTAAAAATATGAAATCCGGCATACAAGTTCTTACACGTAGCTAAAAATGCCAAAATATGTTAGCACGAAAATTAAACTTCTTCTTCAATTTTGTAAATCAGACGTACCCCAATAAAATATTGAAAAATTATCGCACCCTGTAAATCTTAACCGATTATGCTGACATTTGAACGGAGTGTTACTGAGCTCTATTAGAAAGAGAAACAGCCTTGTGGAGGGCAAAAATTCGAAATGACCAACCTAGTGGTTATGATTGACAGACCTATCTTGTCACAGGGCTGCCAGAAAATGAGTTTCTGAAAGCCTAATGCCTCCATTACTAAGTTTTTTTTAGTGAAATCACTGTGCATCAGAAGGACCTTGGAGATGTGTTGACATCGACTGTTTTTTTAGGCCATTTTTAAATTCCTTTTTGTGTTTTTCCAATATTTTAAGTGAAATGTAGACAAAACTCCATCCCTTCATTTCTTACAACAGTGTCCACTTAATCTCATTTTGAAATAACGAATAACGTACTACCGTACAGTTGTGCTCAAACAAACTCTCTTTCAGTTTCAAAACATATTTCCAAGATGTAGCATATCCAGGCAAATACGAAAATAAGAAAAATGCACTTTTTAGCTTCACCACACTACGAATAACTGAAATACTCCACATTCATATTTCGTTCGATACTGCGGTACTCCACTTGTTATTGGTGTATCGTATCGTATCGTATTGTATCGTAGTACGGGCATTTCGGTATCTTATAGATACTCTTATAAAACAGAAGGTTTTCTGCAGCGGCCAATCAGTCACTTAACAACATTTGAACAATTCGGTCGGTCTGTTGGTCGGTTGGACGTTTCAACGATTGTTGTGTGCTTGTAACGGATAAACAAAGTCAAAGCATCAATCAAAATCTTAAAAATTATAATACAAATGTAAGAAATTAAAAAACACGCATACAACACAGTAAATGTTCCAGTAAAGAAAATATATTAATTGTGTCAACAATTTGTTGTAATGCTCAACGTTGTTTATGTGAATATTTCTGGGATATCGAGTGTTTGAAAATAACAACAACAAGAGAAATAAATAACTGAAAACGAAAATGAAAATGAAAACTGCTTTCCGCGTAACAAACTGAAATATCTTTCTTTTCTACGTATCCGGTTTATTGCTGACTTTCTGACACATAAACAAACCACGCATAATATCAGTAGTAAATTAAACCCAAAAAAACGCAAAGAAAAGCCGATGTAGGTTTTTTATGTCTGCCTGTTAACTTTGCATAAAACCGCCTAAAAAAATGGGAAAAAGTGTAACTTTTGTTTTCGAGTTTATTTGTCAACCATAAAAAAATACGTTTGTGTGTGCTACAGATGAGAAATGGTTTGAGTTTGAGAAATGGTTCAACATTTCAAATATTACCTTGGGAAGAGTAATTTTTGTCTTTGGATTTATGTACAAGCTAAACGTTAAGTGTAATTTATATTCAATGTGAAGATTTAACATATACCTGTGTGTGTGATGCTGAAATCCCTAACATTCTTAATCCCTAACATTTAAGAAAAATTAATGAAAATACCAAAAACAATCTTTACACATTTTTCTCAACAAAGCTGTTTTTTTTTATGAAAACGGGAGAAAATTTTTGATATTCTTAAGGATATAGAAGGCTCCAAAACTATCATACGTTATATGAAACTAGAACTGCGAAGCTAATTCATTATTACAAACTAAGGAGCACAAATATGGTAACCTATTAGATTCCAATAAGGAAACTAACGCGTAGACATTAGAAGCCATCGAAGAATAATTCGAGCACAAGTTAATTGTTAATTCATTTTTCGTTTTAGTTTGTATGGACATCAATTAGTTTCCTTATTGGAAACAATTGTTGTGATCTTCAGTAGTTGTTGAGTTACTTGTGTGAATTCAGAGAATGACTCAAAGCGAATAATTCGGTTCCGTACGATTTCAATGAAATTTTCGTAATATTAGTGACCCAAAGAAAAAATAAAAGACAAATTTTTTTAAATTCCAAAAAGAGTACCATTTGTTGTGTCCTTCTAATTTTATTAATCAGCGTCAGAATAAACCCGAAGAAAAATAGTTGAATCGTAGAATTTTTAAGCTCTGAAAATCCAATTTGATGTATTTATTTTAGAGAAAATTTCTAATTACAGGGAATAATATTAACAAAAAAAAAGATCTATTTTATTGATTTAAACACATAACGGATATATAGACCAATTATTTAATTTTATATTGAGTTTAGAATTTTTTAATGAGTAAAATTAATGTAAAATTAAATTTAATGTTCAATATTTTGTTTCAGCGTTTTTCAATTATATTGAATGTAGAATAATTCATTAATTAACGAAATATTTTTTTTTATTTAATTTATTTTTCCAATATTTCGTTCTTCTTTGAAATAAAATGTATACATACATAAAAACTGAATTCACCACATTATAACTCACACAACAATAATTCTTGAACTCATTTAAAAAATTCTCAATTCAATATAATTGAAAAAGGTCAATACAAAATATTAAATTTTATATTAACGAATGGTTTTGCTCTATCAACAACCGAAATTTAACTTTCCAAAATCAAAATTGACAAATATTTGAAATGAAACATAGGGTCGGCTTTTATAAAATAAATTCGGCTGGAAAACGTTACACGAAGCGAAAATAAATTGGGTTATTGCAAGTCGATCGCAAAAAAATGTACGGCTGGTTTCTGTATCGTTAAAACGGATATTTCTCAGTAATAAAACCCCATTCTTTTGGACGTACGTTTCATACGTCATTCTCTTATATACATATATCTAAACTCCCGAATTAAATACAATTTTAACAAATGAACGAATTCGTTTTATTGCCACAGTCAGTTAATTATACATCAGAAATATTTTTCAATTTTTAATTTTAACAGTGCCATTCGTTTTACAAAAATCCAAAACAATAATACGTTTTTTCACACAACGAATGAACGAATTATAAAGTCGGCGGATAACAGCAAAAGAATTTATTTGGATTTCGTCTAAAAATAAATTCGATTTATAAAATTCGGCAAATAAATTAATTTTGGAATATAATTTAAAAATGTCCTACCGAATACTTCCCACAAAATCTTTACCAAATTAATTTGGCTTACGTTTTTCCCGAAATCGACATTTAAAAACAACTGTAGAGAATGTTTGTCAAAAATTCTGCAAAATTGTTTGTCAAATTTGTTTTAAATCCGATTGTTTGATTGAAAGACAAGAAAAAAGTTAGTCAAATTAATTTGGTAATGATTTTTTTTTAAATATTTGGTGGGACATTTTTAAGTTAGTTCCCAATTTTATTTGGTAAAGATGGGAATTATTTGGCTGATTATTTTTTAAATCTGTTCCATAGGTTATTCTGGTGGGCATTTTTAAAATATGTAACTAAACTTTATTGCTGAACCAAACATTTATTTCAAAAATAAAACTCCACGAAAGGGATATGTTGTCAAATTTGTAAAATGGAGAATTTTACAGAAATTTAGAATTTCTATAAAATCATCTTGGTGGGTATTAGCATACAAAGGGAGTATCTAAAATCACTGATTCGCAATTGTGGAATTATAAAAAATATGTCTTTAAAAAAAGACTCCATCTTAGATGGAAAAAAGTGTAATTTTATATTAATCATATATATGATAATTTTTATTTTAATTAATAATTATTATTATTATTGGATGCCAACCCTATGTACACTTGCCAGGATACAAACAACAACATTTATATGATTTAACGGCCATGACACATTTAACTTAGGGGTATTCCCCACCGGTAGTGTCGTTCATAAGCCGGAAGAAAATTGTGTTGTTCAACAAACTCAAACAGACACAGTTATGGTGTTAACCCGCCCGAATTCATGCTAACCGCAATGACGCATAATCATAACGCATAATGCTTAAGCATGATCATGTTGATATTCTGTGATCTAATACAGAGCGACGAGTGCGATTGATAACAACTAAACTCACAATCTGATCATATTTAACAAATTATCAGATTTTAGAGGTCAAACGTCATTCACATACACTTTGTTGAAACGTGTTGGACAATCCAATAAATTTCGTGAATTGGATCTTCTGTCAATAGATAAGCCCTGCAGTTATTATAAAATCAAAGACCTCATATACGGTCTCCATTGCATGTCATTTATTTATTTATTTATGTTATTGTTCTTCGTTTCTTCACATCGAGGACGGTTAGTAGATGGCAGCTACCAAGACTCAAAACACATCTTGAAATCATGTCAATTATGTCATCTAATCACAGACATTAAGTGATTTCAATTATTATCAAACATAATTTATTTATTTTGAATTGATAAACTAACGAATGTTGAATATGAAATTGTGAGGTACACCCGCTTAGGAGTACTTGATCTTGACATTAATTGGCCATCCGTCCATACCGAATTAGACTCGAAGCAGTCTAAGTTAAGAAGTTAACATCCTTTCCATAGAGTATTTCTTACGAAATCTTGTAATAGTTAAGGTAAATACTGTCGTTCGATTTATAATACCATAGGGCTTGGTCTTTGGTACAACTCATTACTGTGACGAAAAAGGTCGGTGAGAACTCCAACCACAAGGCCAGATTATCATGCATTCTGTAAAAAAGTGATCGGAAATGTTTGTTGGATATTTAAAATTGCAAATTCCGAGGCTTTTGAAAAGGCAGTCGCAAAGAATTTTAAAGGACGAGGCTTTCAGACAGGCCGTATTACTGTGAATAGATGCACTTCGGAAGTTTTTTTTTGGATCTAAAAGGCAGGCCTTACAGAATGTCTTTACAGTGTGAAGTGGTGTAGTACACTCAGTTCAAATGATATCTGAGAGAAAACAAAGACAGAGCATTAATATAAAAACAATACTAATTGCACCAATTATAAATTAAGTAATTTCGAATTAATCAATGCGATTGTAAAATCACATGCGATTTGCGAATCGCCAATAAATTTTCTTCCTGTCACTCACTTCAGGCGTTTTAAGCCTTTACCAAATTTTAGAAATATAAGAAGAACTTTTACACCAAACCCCTAAAGAAAACATTAAACACACGTTTTTATTCAAATTTTTTTAGAAAAATTTATTTTTTGTTATATGATCATATTAAAGTGGATAAGTGCATCGTTTTTTGATGCTTTTAAAATAAATTCGAAGCAAAAAATATGAGTCCACCGGGTAGAATACATGCGATCGGGAATTTCAAATCACAATCGCAAATTCTAATAAAATGTGATTGTCAGGACATGGGCGAATATACAAATTAATAAAATGGTTTTTTAATTCAATCAATTATTTTTTTTTATTGAATTGAACCAACATTTTTTCTGATATGGTCAACAAATTCATAATTTTTTTTGTTGTTGTCACAGTGACGTACACTTTTTCTGGCTGACTGAACTTTTCAAACAACAACAAGAAAACAAACAACAATTAAAGTTCAATAGAAAAAAGGGTTCGTATGTCACGAGTCGCAGCTATGTAATTACAACCAAGTGAAAGCAAATAGTGGGACAAGTTCAATATTTGTTTGAGTTTTCACTAAAAACTTTCTCAATTAAAACTGAAGATTTGGATAAAATAAATATTTAACCTTGACTTCGCCATAAACGTGTGAGTACACGGACATGCTCGAAAGTGCAGTACATTCTCAAGCCGAGCCATAAAAGTGGTAAATGATAAAAATAAAATTGAAATAAAAGCGAAAACTAATTTGAAATGTTTACTAACAGCGACAGCATTAGCAACCGAATAGTGAGTGAGTGAGTGGCATGTCAGTATTTAAATGAGTTTCTTTTCAGATTCATTTCAATAGATCGAGATGTCGTTGTGTGATAACATGCGAAACTGTCGTATCTGTTGACTTTTTCCCACAAAAAGTGTGTGTACTTTTTTCTCTTGTGTGTGTGTGTTTTTTTTTCATACTCACTATCAAACTGCTGCTGCCACTGTACGGCCATTCATCAATGTGTGAATCAGATGGCATAGAATTGATTCCAGTGTTAATTAAATGGTTTCATTGTTGCAAAAGTGTTACCATTCTTTTTTTTTTGTTTGGTTTTGTTTTAACCGCTTTATTGTTTAGTGTACATACGTTTTTGTTGTTGTTGTGTTACCAAGAGTTCGTTGTGTTCGGCTTTATTTTAAATAGAGCTTGTTGTAGTTATTGCTTTATTTAAATCTTGATATGAGTATGAAACATTTTTCACTCGCCACCGCATGTGTTTTTTTAAATAAAAACAACAACAACAATTCCAAAACATTTATTACTGCCCGTTTTGTGTTTCTACCGACATTTTGCAAGCATTTACTAATTTTCTGCTCTTAATGTTGTGTGCGGTTCCCTCCATGGCATTGTTGTTGGTTGCAAGAATTTGCCTTTAACCTATTCAGGGTCGTCCAGCTGTTGTTGCAGAAGTCACGAGTTCATATATTTAATTGGTTTTATACCAAAAAGTGCCATCAAAAGAAGTACTCGGTTTTAATTAGGCTCTGCCTTTTATTTTATGACCTTCCAATTATGATGGACACGCACTCAAGTGTGTCATAAAGTTTGTGAAAATTATAGGCCGGAGATTATATTCGTCCTAAAACAATATCCGGTAGTCATTTAGCTTGTTTCCATTTAAGTCTTTATGATGAGACGCTTTTTGGTGGATTTAGAGAGTTTTAAAACAACAATTACAACTGGCAATCACTTCATTAAAGTTAAAGTCACCTTCACTGTCTGTCGAGCAAACGTTTTCAAATTCATCAAAATGAATGTATTTTTATGGAATTATTGTAGGAAACCGTTTTTCAAAAAAGTGGACATGAGCTCTTTTTGCAGCATTGAACGACGATATATTCAAAATCTATTCTAAAAAAAAAAACACAACTGAAACGTTCAGACTGAAAATCAGTTTAATAAAATCGATTCTGGGAGTCCTAGAAAACGTATGATAAAAACAAAGAAACACAAAAATTTTAGTCAACTTGGGAAATTGTTTCCAAAGTATTTTCAATTGTCTGACTGTTATCGATAACATTGTAAGATCAGATTTATTGAATTTTGAACGATGGAAATTTGTTCTGAAATGCTGTGTTCTAAGACGAACACCTTCCATGCTGCCTTTAATCCGCAGGCCTGGTAGCATGACTTCTACACTGAGAAACAGTAATTTAGTCTTCGGGAGGAAGAGATTTCGTAAAACAATGTCCCTCTGATGAAATGGCTGTAAAGTTGAAAACAAAAACTAAAACCATTTACATGTGGAATACTATTTTCCAAACATGTTTGATGTTTATTGTGTCGTCCCGAAGTCAATACCAAGGCCAACAGAATGGCATCTAAAAATGCAACCACTGATTGCAACGTTAAGAATATGTTGCTAATGTAACCCACTTGACGTTCGTTTTATTGTATTATTTTGTTTTGGCCACTGTATGTTTTTTTTTTGAATTGAAATCTTGCCTCACCACTTGGCATAGCAAACATGGCCTTTTATGGTCCTCTTAAAAGGTTAAAACAACAAAAACCTTTGCTGTTCTGTTTGCCATGTAAAAACATAACGACTAATGTACGTATCCATAACGTACCGTAATTGTATTTTACTCGTTATTAACCTAACCCCACCTTATTTTTTTTTTCAGAAACACAAAAAAAAACGTATTTATTTTAGAATTTTCCACTGTGGGTTATCAAATAATAGGAGCTCTATTAACCGAATTTGTAAATGTCAGATTTATGGTGCACCAGAAGTGGGCGTGTCGCACTCGCTATCATTCGCTTTGTTCGGTAATTTATAGTATTGCTGTCAATGTTTCAAATAAAGAATATTATTTAAAATGTTAGTTCAAAGCTTAAGAACAGACGAGGGCTGGCGCAGTAAGAAACACATACCAAATCAAATATTCATGTTGCCATTACAGCATTCACTCACATACGACTACTGACGATATAATAATTTTGTTATTTTTTTTTTTAATTATTTCTTAATCAAGATTATTCGGAAATTTGTGTTACATTGAGTACAATATATAATTATTCAACTATTATTATATGAAATTTGCAATACTCGTATGTGGGATCACAACACGTCAATCATTAATTTTATAAGAAAATAAATTTCCTCAAAAGAGACAGTCTACCGAAAATTACAGTGTGCAGGTTTGCCAAGTTCTAATAAGATAACAAAATACTGCCATTTTGCAATTCGTTATGATGTAACAAACGAAAATAATTAATAATATTGTGAGTGGTAAATGTCTAGAAAGATACAATGCTTCGACTAGATTCTTATCAATGTCAGTTGATCTTTGTTTTCGCAGTACAAGTTGAAAGCGTACTTTAAATCTAAAGAGTTTCGTCATTAGGGAGATTTGGCTTATTTAGTCTTAAAATTTTGAAAATAATTAATTTTAATTTACTTTTTGTTTTTTTTTTTTGGAATTTGTTGGTTGTTCACCATAAATTTGTGAAAATTAAAACAAACATATTTACTGTGAAATGTCAAAGCCGAAAGTTTAAAGTTAAAAGTTAAAGTTAAAGTTAAAGTTCACATTTTTGCCATGCTTTGTCTGCTTGCCGCCAAACAAACGCCAATTTATATTTTAAAAATTTATTAAAATCGACAATTGTTCCGGAAGGAATTAATAAATATTGATGAAACATTATCTACGGGTTTGTCCACTACTTTGTGTCCAAAGTTCTACCAGCATTCCTCTCCTGGAATCCTTTGTATACATTAAGTATTAGAATAATTTTGTTTAATAACTAGCCCATAACGAGACATGCTATACAAGTGCCGAGAGCAATATCAACCACATGTATATAGTCAATATTTTAATATTCTACCCAATAATGCTGTATTTTGTTTACCTGCATCAAAATAATACAGAATAGTTTTAAGTATTTCCTAATTATGTAGACAAAATCATACATGAGTATACCCAACAAAGACTCAATAAATCGAAAAAATTTAAATTGAAGAAACATCGGAAAAATATTTGTAGATTTGCTAAATAAGATTGCGATTCATTTCTCGTTTTTGCCACAAGTGGTCAAATATTTGAGGAAAATCTAATTGATCGTATTTTCCGGAATAACACAAAGTTGATTTTGAGGTCACACTACCGCCAAATATTTTCCCGTTTTTTGTTTGTTCAAATAGCTGCCAAATATAAGTTTGGAAAAACCCTGTGTTCGCACTTCAACAAGATTTTTACAACAACAAACAAGTTGTTGGAACAATTGATCCGACTTTCAAAAGAAAGAAATTAATGTATTCACAATCTTGTGAAAGCAATAACGCTTTTTGTTTTGTTTTGAAACTAAGGTCACAATCTACCGCCGTCTATAAAAACATTTGCTTGAGCGACATAGAGAAGGAAATTAAGTAAGAAGAAGTGCCCCAGTTCCATAAATTACGTGTTCGGGCCCCCAAAGTTCTAGGACATAACTTGCCCTATCCCCTTTATTTGACATCGGATCGGCACAAAATGGGAATTGTTGGAAAAACTTATCGAAATACCGTTGCTTTTAGACTGTAGACATGTTTGTTGAACCAATTAATTTTGTCCCTTTTTTTCAACATAAACCGTTGAAAAACAGAGGTGGGCGTAATTTTCAAAATTGAAAGTGTTATAATATGGGTATTAGACTTTATCCAATTCTGAATTTTAGGTATATGTATGTTAGAGAATGACATATGGAACGTACGCCCTTAGGAATCAACCTTAGAAATATCCGTTTTATGGCGTCTTCAATTTTAACGATTCATAACGAATGATCAAATTCGTTTTATGAAAACAGTCAGTTAATTTTGTGCATATTAAAATTTTGACCTCAGAAATGTCATGACCTTGTGAAATTGAAATAAATTTCCATAATTTAATTTTTAGTCTTTTTCGAGCTGTATCTCATAATTTCTAACAGTTATTGCACTAATATTTTTGTTGTGGTTATCTTAATAACGACGTGCAACTGATGTTTGATTTTTTTTGTAAAAAAATACCACTTGAAATAACAGAACTCTTTTAATTTAATAGGATATAAATAACGTAATACAAATTTGAAAAAGGTGTTGTAGAGTTCCCCAATTTTATGAGTCACTTTTACCTCAGCGAAATTGACGCCGACCTCTTATATCCGAACTAAAAGTTTGGCGACTCTTGTCCTGGTGCGACCATTATTATTTTTTAAAATTTTCAAATATTTTCGTTTATACTATTTTTATCCTTAAGATACAAACACACCTCAGTGTGATATAGAGTATAGGAATGAATAGTGGACGGAAATCCAATTTCGAAAGTTTGTTATTGAACAGTTCAAGTCGGAGTCAAGCTATTTAAAAATGCCGGAATCGGAGTCGAGCAGTTTTGGCGCGACCACAACGGAATTCACTAAATAAATTGTTCATTATTGAAATTGAAGTTGCGGGGTTCCCATAGAACTTATCAAGCATTTTCTTTTCGGTGATTGTTTTTTTATGGAATATATAAAGGTCGATTAGGAGGTAGCCGATTTATCTCTCCCACCCACTTATAACTGACCATAATCCATCATGGTGCCAACATAAAGGAGTTTCTTTTCAGCATAACGGTCTCTGTAGTGGAATTTGAATAGGAATTTAAAAACTGTTCAATAATCTCTTCATCAGGCATAGATGACGATTTTTGTCAGTCCCTATTTTCTTTACATCTGCGATGTTCACTTGGTTTGAAGACGCACGGCAAACTGTTCACCACATTTCAAGCGCATTTCAATGAAATGATTTTGAAAACGACATGAATATGCAAATGATTTTGCATCACAGAAAGTTCCGAACGAAATTCTATATTCTTATCTATCTATCTATCTATATATATAAAAATGGATGTGTGTATGTATGTAACGTATGGACTCGAAAACGGCTAGACCGATTTTGATGAAATTTTCAGGGAATCTTCCGAATAACCCCGCGAGTAACATAGGCTACTCATTGTTTGGATTTATCTACATTTAGGGGGTGAAAATGGCAAAAGGGATAAAAACTCCCCTTTCCTATATAAATATGTGTAATACAACACTAATGTTTGCTTAGGGCCAGCAACGCGGACCGGGTCAGCTAGTTTTCAATAAATGACATAACAGTTGTTTGATATTTTTATGCATTGAACAAATCGCTAAACTCAATTGAGATGAACTGACAGAATCGAATACAAAACGGTAGATCCAAACAAATCTTAAATTCTAAGTTGAGCACCAAAATAACTTTGGCAATTGATTTATGCTGGCGTTTTATATGACGAATTTCAGGTATTTTTGTTGACAGAATGTATGTGCACACTTACTTTATATATTTAGTCTTAGATCAGTATTTAAAGGTCTTGCAAACTGTATGGCTATTGTCCGAATCTCACCATGTGAGGATTTCGAATGAACAACACTTTTTTTCGAAGTCTTCAAAAGCAAAAACACAATGTATTTGCTGTCACTGAGGCATGTAATATGTCCTTGATATGTCTTGGCGAGTGCTGCACAATTTCCTGACTTCAAATTTCGTCTCGATGTCGAGTTTATACGACTTTCTAGTTGGAATTTGGAATTTTTCTGATTCTTATTTGTATTGGGAAGCTTCCGTCGAAGGTTTGACATGTACCAGGACTTGTATGGATAAATGTCACCCGCATAACCGACATAGTGTCCCAAATTAAATAACAAAAGTATCCCTTATAGTCCGTGCATTAAACACACCCTTTTTAAAAAGGCATTCCGCCGCAGGCCTTTTAAAACCAATTGCAAATTGCTTGCAACAAAATGCTGTAAATTAATTGCAACTATAAAGTGTGAGAACTACAAACGTACTTGCACGTAAGCATATTCCCAAAAAAGAACACGAAACGAAATCATTTCATTTCCAAAATAGCCATAATGCAGTTTGTGTTTTTCAACAATATACCAACGACTCTTAAGTTGGTTGTGACTCGCACCATGTTACGCTTTTCTTGAATACTTATACGGATCTAATTTAATTAAAAACCCGAGACAGTAACGTCAACAGTCTCCACTTCTAAGTACGAGAAAAGACCACCACACCACACACACTCCTTAAAATCTTAAATTGTTGCTTGAAATCTGAAATTCAAACTTAAGAAGCAAACAAAACAAATGTGTAACATGCAACTGACAATGACTTGAGATCAAAAACGACCAACAAACACAAAAACAACGCAAGAAAATCCAATGGCTGGACGGACGGAAAAAGTCCACACGCTATATTTAATGAATGGAGTGCAGACATGATCGTAGTAAAACGTCAAATTGGTTCATGAAATAGTTTTGCTTATTCTTCACGTCGTCGTCATCGTCGTCATATATATCGACAATAATAGCAACACCGACACCAACAACGAAAACTATACGAACAAATGCCACAACATAGTGTGTAGTAACAACCAATATTGGTTGTCATCAATGCCGGCAAAAGCAACCGCACAGTGGACCGATTGGAAAAAACAAATACAGACAAAGAAAACTAAGAACTCGCCACTAAGAACAATTGACTGTCCATTCTGTCTTGCTAACGGTCAAACGGACCAATAACACTTTCCATTTTTTTTTCCTGATTTTTGTAATTTAACTCAAAATCATACCTGTTAAATTTTGATTACGATTATTAGTCAATTAGATTACTTTTAAAAAAAATTGTATTGAGTAATTGATGGATTCTTAGCACTTTGGCTCAGAGTTCATGTAAGGAAGATGAATATTGGTTCCAACAAAGAAAACCCAATGGGTCCACCAAGGGTGGACTGAACCAACTTTATTCTTTAATGAGTTGATGGTAACTAAAAACTACCATGAAAATAAAGATGTCCAAAAACAAGATTTAACGAGAACTTAACAAAAGAAAGAGATCAATATAGCAGCCATTTCACAGCGAATTCAGTTTTACTCGGAAATTACACTGAGCAAAATAACTTTAATAAAAAGGAAACGAATTCAAGCTTTTTAAAGAATAAACTAAAAAATATACTTAATCTACTGTTGAATGATGGACTCAACAGTAAATATTATATGATAAATAATTGATTACAATTACAAGTAATCTAAAAGTAATCTAGACTACTATAAACTAATCAAAAAAAGAATCACATCTATACGAATCATGCATGATCACACGTTACAAGACATGCTCGTTAGTAATTGTCACGATGTCATCTCGAATAACATATTCAAGAAATCAAGAAAAATTGTATCAGCTTAGCAAGATTAAAAACGACAAACAAAAATCGTATACAATTTGTACCGATAAAGAAAAATATAACTCAAACCAAATACTGGTTGAATTTGATGTGGACAAAAATTGGCATCACCATATTTTTTAATGACGGTAATTAGGATTACTTCAGATTACTATAAATAATCCGAAAGAATCAAAAGTAATCTCGAAAAGTAGTCGGATTATTTTCTGATTACTTTTGATTCTTTTTGATTATTAATAGTAATCGCAAGTAATCCTGATTGCTTTTAGATTATTTGTAATTGTAATCAATTATAAGTCTTGAACAACTGAATATCGTAATTTAATCATTACTGCACCTGTAAAAAAATGTAATTTAATTAGTAATTATCACGATAAGTTATCATTACTAACAGCTATGATTTCAAGCACAAATTGGTCAGGAAAAACCTTTTTCAAAGTCGTTGAGTCATCATTTCAGAAGAAAAATGTTCGATCTTTAATGTATCACATATACAGTTTTTTGGTAAATTTTACATAAACTAAAAAAGAAACGTTACATAACATTTAAAAAACAATAAAAGTGTAAAAAACTAATGATGCCGTTTGAAAGGCGGTGATTAAAAAAAATTGTTCATTTATTGCAGAAACTTCGTAATCGATAAACAAAGTAACGAATTTCCCGATATAGCAAACAAGGAATCAGTTGCCACTCATAACTTTGAAACGACAAGAGTAAAATTATCATATTTTTTAATTACTCAAAATTTTTCGGCGTTTCAGTTTACACTTTCATGAAATTTTTTTTAGTTATGCAGCGTTTCTTTTGTTTTTTATGTAAAATTTCCCAAAAATATTAAATGTGACAAATAAACGAGCAAATAAATGACTCAACGACTTTAAAAACAATAACTTAAATTAATAAAAAAATACTTTATATGAAAATCTTCTCACCCATTGTGCACAGCACCGGCATCTCGAAGAGAAGAATAATCGTGTAATAATATAAAACAAAAAAAAAAAGTTATGCATACAAAACCGGCGACGACCAGCGTTGAAATGCGGTGGCCTGACTCGTTCGAAACTCTTGAGTCTTGGAACAGTGTTTCTTTTTCTGTCTGGCAAGCTGTTGTTGTGTTATTTAACATGTAGTTTGTTTTGGGAAAATGAACATGTTGTCTGTGCACTTATTGTTATTTTTGTTTTTGGTTTTTCCATCAATTCTTTTACTCCACTGACTTACTTTGGTTACATGTGACCGATCACCATTGCCACCAACCAACATGAGGTTTTTCGTTAATTTTTTTTTATTTCGCTAGTTACAGCATTTGAGTTTTGCTAATGTTGTTGTTTGTTTGATCAGTGCTAGAAGTGTTAACACTATTCTGACCAACTCAAAAATAACTACGCGAAAATGTCGGGTTCTTATGAAAATGTATGTTGTTTTTTTTTCAAAATGATCAAATAATAACGTGGTGGAAAATAGTTCGAAATACTACAAATATGGAGCTTTGACAGTATTTAAATGATAAATCTAATATATTCACATTTTTTTTTTTCAGATGTAATATTTGGATTTATGAATAGAATAAAATGCTAAATACATGTCAAAATGTTACCACATTACATTATAAGTGCTGTGTATAAAGTAAGTCAAAAAATCAATTAACTGGCAATCTTTGCACATTACTCGTTCACTGCTAGTGAGAGCTCCTTTCTACTAAAAGCAATGCTCAAGTGTAAAACGAACCCTTTTTTCTTATACAGATTTTTTGATAACAGTGAGTCTGTGACAAAAACTATAGTCAAGAGCAACAAATGTTGTGAATCAGAAGTTCATAAAACTGAAATATAATTTTCATGAAAGATTTAAAGTTATTTCATTTTTCATACATATTTGTATGTAGCTCAAGTTCTTAATGAAAATCATAAGCAAATATTTAGAATCAAACCCAATTGTTTTAAGTCGCATGATTCGGGTCGCTTATTCGGATCACCTAATTCGATCCTCTTAGGGCTAATTCAATGACTATGCAGGCACAAAACCACTCTTTCATAGAAATATTTCATGACCTGTCCTCCCCTATGTCCTCGATAGCCTCACGAATTCTATCTTTGAGGTCTTGAATCGGCGCTGGGCTGTTGGCGTAGACCTTATATTTTACGTTGGCCCATAGGAAGAAGTCGCAAGGTGTTCAATCACAAGATCTCGGTGGCCAATTGTGAGCACCTCTTCGAGAGATAACACGGTCCGGAAACCGGAAATGGGCCTCATCAGTCAAGATGATTTTTCGATGGATTTCCGGATCATTTTCGTGCATTTCAAGGACCCAATCAGCAAAGACACGACGTTGTTGATGATCGGCCGGCTTGAGTTCTGTTGCTAACTGAACTTTATAAGCCTTATGAAAAATACGGTGTAATGACGTCTGCCCAATTCCAAACATAGACGAGGAATGGACAAACCTGGGTTTTCTTCAACACTTTGGGCTACACGGGTTTTATTCTTCACATCACTAACTTGTCCCAACAGTTCGAATTTATCCACCAATTTCTGTATTGCGGTCCGACAAGGTGCTTTACTACGATCCCGAAATGCTTTAGTTTTGCGAACTGTGACTGTAAGATTTTCTCTATTTTTTTTTAGTGAATTTTAATAATTTCAATGCGTTTTTGAAGCGTGTATCGTTCCATTTTT
The DNA here is from genome assembly GCA_958296145.1 of Hydrotaea cyrtoneurina. NCBI lineage: Eukaryota > Metazoa > Arthropoda > Insecta > Diptera > Muscidae > Hydrotaea > Hydrotaea cyrtoneurina. Next base: position 147,582,126 of record OY282512.1, on the reverse strand, counting down.
AGTAATGGCGTAGTTCCTACTTGTCAAATTTCAAATAATAAAAGCTTCAAAAGTGGCAGCTACCGAAATACGGGGTGATTCAAAATAACAATTCTATTTGGAAAACCCTTTACCACGCAGTTATTAAAATGTTTTTCCCAGCTTTGTGGGATGGTCTTTTTAAGACCAAAATCGCCACTAAACTGTGAGACGTTCTGGACGACTGACAAAGGGAAAATGAGCTTGATCACTTAGGACGATTTTATGCCAAAACTTAGCTGCTTCATTTAACGAATTACTTAATTCGTGTATTGCTCCATTATTACTCACTGCCAACTGTCAGTTGTTCAAATATTATGTTTTTTTTAATTGGAAGGCACCATTTTTAGAAATGATTAGTTAGTAGCAAAAATAAGATCTAAACTTTTTACAAATTAAATAATTAAAATGTTGAACATTGTGTACTTGTCTATTTGAGTAAATACTAATTTTTAATATAAATTAAAATTTAACTAACCTCTCATATTTCAATATATATGTGTATCCATTTATTGGTGCAACAATTTTTGGCACAAAATAATTGATCCGAATCTACTTTTTTACACTTAACAAAACCATTAACTTATCAGACCCCATTAGTTCAGCTTAGTGTTAATGCATTTATTGTCTCGATAGCGTTTTTTTTTCTACATCTTTTTAGCACTTTTCGTTACATTTGGCTGAAATGTTTAATTTTTTAAGATGCGATTGAAATCTCTGAGCAACCAATTTTTTTTTCTCTCTTCTAAACAAATACGAAAATGCAATTTTTTCGTTTGTGCTATGGATCGGACGGGTCGATACTTGTGAAACCTTAAAATCAGTTGCTTATATCAACATGGGTTGTTGGCGTTGTATTTGTTTTTATTTTTTGATCGGACCGAACGGTTTATTTTTTGCAAGCCCAAGAAATCCAATATAGAGCAGAGGGTTACAAATGTCATGAGCTAAATAAATTATTTATTTGCAGCCCGATAAGACAACAATGCTTGTAGTGGCGGCTTACTTGCTGAACAACATATTCGTAGATACACAACCAGAGACATTAATTAAGTGTAAAAACGGTGTTACGGAAAAACCGTATGATAATCCACGAGTTGGTCGGTACCTTTTGCATCGAAACGAACAATGTCTTCGTAGCAAAGCCAACGGAGAGATGGAGCGGAGGTTGTCTTTATTTGGCGTACTTTTAATTCCTGGTATATTGTGCAGTGGATTTACGTTTGCCGGCTGGTTTGTCATAATTGTTGTTCAACATGGGATCAGCACAAGGCGCCGGCCTATGTCGGCACATTTACATAGGAACGGACGGTAGAACGGACTGGCGAATGCGTGTGAGAGAGTTGCGTAAATTCGTAAACATATCGTGATTTTCGTAAGTGGGCTTGACCAATCTCTTTCTGCGACATTTGTGAAGTACGCCTTGGAAGGTTGTAAAGTTTCGATACAAAAGGGTGTTCCCAATACAGTGTTGATATTTTAAATCGAGCGGTTAGCCCCAAGGGGTTTGAATTCAGAAATGTGTTTAATAATAATAATGGGATTGCGTTCCCAAGACTCCAAGTTTTTTGATCTTGTGTCTGAGATCTTTTGAAATACAATTCTCCATCAAACAATAATTAATTAATATTCTGAATGAAACAAAAAAAAAACGAATGATGAAATTCATTTCATTACGATTTGCATTACCTGGTAATGATGGCATTAACCGTCTAAACGGCATGACCGCACTGAGAATGTCTTCATTAATTGTGTTTAATTTCGATAAAAATATTTTTTTGTGCATAACTGTTAAACAAAACGGGTTGCAAGGATTTTCGAGTATTTCTGGTATTTCTATTTTTTTATGAAATTAAACAAAATTATTGATCACCGCTCAGGGTGGTCTTTGCCGGTTAGAGAGTTAATAAGTAATTTTAAAATTTAGTAATTTGTTGCTCTCTCTGTCACTCTCCCATTTAATTAGTTTGGAGCTCGCTCTTAAACGCACAGCAAAGATTAAGCAGAAGGTTCCGAGTTCAAATCTCCGAAGTACGAATCAGTACACCACATTCTTGTTGATATTCAGGGAAGTTTAAGGAAAGACATTGTAGAACGACTGAATTCTGACAAAATTATAGACAACAAATTAAACAACTTATTTTCTGTCTACTATTTTGTCAGAATTAAGTCGTCCTACAATATCTTTTCTTAAACATCCCTGAATATCAACAAGAATGTGGTGTACCGATTCGTGAGTGGTACATAGTTCTTGTGACAGCTCTTTCAATCTATAGGAACAGATCAATGTTTTCCTCCGTAACTGCAGGCCATTTTGACTGGGACAAGCTTCAACTAATCCAGGGCCGCCTTTGAACGTTTTGCATATAAAACAAAAACATATCATTCCAATACTTGCTCTCCACTCTTGAAGTCTGTACGTGATATATGGCCCAGAGCCATTCCAAATGTTCACAACATACAAATTGAATGTTCTTTTATAAAAATAACTAAACCGGAGCTGGTCAGACACTTTTATCACAAACTAAAAAAAAAAATGCAAAACAAAACTTGACATGACACAATCGGAGCAGTGTATTTTCTGTTATTTATTGCCCAAGAGAATTCTGCAGTGAACTCTGAATGATGTCATGCAATTTTCGATAGTAAACTTTTACATATCGAAAGCTGCAACGGCGGCTGCCATATAAACTTTTCAATTTTCCAGTCTTTTGCATACAAATTGAAAAAGCATTTAAGACCGACCAACATTGTTGGTCCACAAAATAATGTCAAACATTTAACAGCGAACGAACAACTTTGGTGTAAAAAAGACAAGCGAGGCAAGACTACATTCCTTTAAGTGTCTGGTCTGCTCTGTTGGACGGAGCAATGGAATGGACGGCATAGGCTTTGTGCTTGTTAAACGCATGTCTGGAAGTATTTACATGATTTTGTTGGGTTCATATGTGTGTGTGCAAGTACGAGTTGGTACAAGTATTTAAGTGCTTTTTGTAAAGTTTGATAATATCGCACACAATTGTTCATACTCTTAAATTTGGCTATTTAGTATACAAAACAAAAAAAGTATTAAAAAAAATAGAAAAAGTCGTGATCGAAATTTGTAAGGATATGATTAATTTTTGCATACAAATATATGAACATATTTTTTGAAATTTGTCTTCAATTCAAGTATGGTAAATAAGTGTTTGGGATTTGGAATAAATATGACTACAATGATTAAAATATATATTGAGTGTAGCATCCAATTAGGCGGAAGGACGTAGGGTTTTCAGGTGGTGATATTAAGGATTGAGATGTTTTTGTTCGAGGAAATAAAATTCTGTTTTTTTTTTCAAGATGAATTTCGTATTATTTTTAACTAAAGTTTCGGTATTCAAAGAAAAATTAAATTTTTAAGATAAATCATCGGATTTCATAATAAAGAAGAAAGTATGCCGTTAAAAGTGAAAAACAACATCAGCCAAATGGCCACCGCAACCACGCTTACAGGACCATATCCTTTTCATTCAAATTTTCCACAACCACATCGCAAAGTGGCTGCCCCATTGTCCTCGATAGCCTCACGAATTCTATCTTTGAGGTCCTGAATCGACGCTGGGCTGCTGGCGTAGACCTTATCGTTCACGTGGCCCCAAAGTAAGAAGTCGCAAGGTGATCAGGTGAGAGATAACACTGTCTGGAAACTGCTTTAGTTTTGCAAACTGTGACTGCAAGAATTTCAAAGAATGTCAAAGAATAAAATCATAAAAAGGCGCCCCGGTAGGCGGGTTGGTAGCGTGCTTGCCTATCAGCGTGGGGGTTGTGGGTTCGATTCCCACCAGAGGCTTTGGTCTGTCCCTGCAAAAATCAAGCCAAATGGTCTTTGTCACCCGGTTTACCCTTGGACCCAAAATTATAATATAAATTTACTTTGTATTGTAATTAATAAATAAATAAATAAAATCTTAAAAAGTGACAGCTACCGAAATACCGGGTGATTCAAAACAACACCTCTTGTTGGAGAACCCTGTATTTTCATTGCCACTAGTCAAGTATGTCTCTGTTATTAAAAACATCTTTCTCCGTCTATTCCAACTCCTCCAATCCCAAATGTATTTCTTTATTTTTTGGTTTTATTGAGTTGCTGGTAATGATTTTTTAAACGTTAACAGTAATTGCTGTAATGCCTACCAATTAACATTAACACAAATGATCCGACGCCCGGTAATAAAAAGTAATGAATGCAAATTAAATTTGAACAAAAAAAAAACTGTCAGCACAAGCTAAAGTTGCAAAGCTGCAACATGACTTGCAGTTGCAGCCACCGACTACGACCACGAGCCGGATGAATTGATTAAATATTTACAAGCTCCGCTCCATTGGAATTCAATTTAGCAAATCATAATTGCCAGAGTTACGACCAATGTGTGTTTGCCAATTACCAAAGTAATATTGTCGTCCACTTGTGATTATGATCGCTTAAAATATATTCACACCAAGTGATAATGACGCCATCTGCATGTCGGTCTGCATAAATCAGATATGTCATTTGATATTCTGCGTCGTCGGGCGTGTGTGTGTGGTATGCCCACTTTTTGAACAAAGTAAAACTTAAGCAAACCCAACAAACAGTTTGTGGAGCAGTTAGTTGTAAATTTCATCAGAATCATTAGAATCTCATAAATTTATGCAAACTCCCAAGACTGAGAAATGATGCTCTGAAATAGGGACAGTTAGCGAAAAATTATATATTTGATGGACGCCGGTCATCAGACTTATTGTAAAAGACCAAACAAAAAAGTATGTTAAATATTTTTACTGGTCTGCGTCCATATGAGAAACAACAATGAGAAAAATTGTCGCCTCTGGGGATCGGAAAACCCAAAAAAAATGTTTTGAGAAGCCTCTCCACCCTCAACGTGTGACTGTTTGGTGCGGTCATTGGACCTTACATTTTCGAAAATGAGGTTGGATCAACAGTTACGGTGAATGGATGGCACTATCGAGAGATGATTAATGATTTTTTATGGTCGGAGTTGGATGATATTGATCTGGACATAGTTTACTTTCAACAAGACGGAGCTACGTGCCACACAAGCAACGAAACCATTGCTCTTTTACGGGAAAAGTTTCCGGACCGTGTTATCTCTCGAAGAGGTGATCACAATTGGCCAACGAGATCTTGTGATTGCGACTTCTTCCTTTGGGGCCACGTCAAAGATAAGGTCTACGCCATCAGCCCAGCGTCGATTCAAGACCTCAAAGATAGAATTCGTGAGACTATCTCGGACATTATTTGTTATGGAAAATTTCATGAAAAGGATATGGTCCTGTAAACGTGGTTGTGGTGGTCATTTCTCTTTATTATGAAATAAACATCATTTATCTCCAAAAAAAAAAAATTTTCTTTAAATACCAAAACAACACCTCTTGTTGGAAAACCCGTTACAACATAAAAAAAAACAATAATATACGCTCACTATAAATTACCGAAGTATTTTTTAAGTAAACATTCGCAATAATTCGCGTTGAATCCCGGCAAAAAACTCTCTCATAACATCTCATTACCATTTCCATTATCTGGTGATGACATGTCATTACTCTTAGCATTAATTCTAAGCAAATAATAATGATTTGTATTTAACGATATTAATTGTTAAACCTAGTTAGTTGTTAAACTTATTAATTTGTCGTTTCTCTATCTTGTATTTTGATTTTTTTGCAACTATCTCCCTTTCACTCTCTCTCTCTTTCTCTTACAACCAAAAAGACTTAATTTGAACCTTAACTCGATGCATAGTTTTTAACACGTTTTTGAAAATTCGTCGATCCGAAATCCGTGTGAGCCGAAAATATGGTCAAACGTTTCGCTGGGTTGTGGACATACACACAAATTAAGAATAATCTCAGTCATAAATCATACAAATTCAGCTACAGCGGCTGAACACTGTTGACATAAAACGAACATTAATTATGAACGTTTAATACAATTTTACCGTTTTATTTTGCCAATAAAGTAAACTAAAAATGTTAATATCTTTATTTTCAGACATTTGTTTACAAAACGCCTTTTATGCGCTCCACACATTTGTGCGGCTGTAGTTCAATAACATTTTTACGAGCAACACTGGCCAAACACAATCCCCGCCATCCACCTTACCGACTTGACGACCAAAGAAATATCACGTCACTGCGGCGACGTTAAAACATCACCGAAAAATGCATGCGGCGCAGCGTGTAAACACAGGTAACCGTGGTAGCAGCCGCGCCTATAAGTTGCGCTCACTGTTGTATCTCAAGATGACGGCAACAGATATTATGCCTAAATTATGCTTTGGACTTGTGTTGGCCGCCACACTCTTGAACTTGTGCAGTGGTGTCCATCTTAACGGTGGTGTTAGTGGTGGTCATCATGTGCATGGGCACGCGCATGCGCATGCGCACTCGCCAATGCAGGTGCTGAAACAATGGAAAGTCTTCTCATACAATTTCCTGTCTCATGCTCCGGTACAAGATGTGAATTTTTACAATCCATCGAATGTGTTGGCCACCGGTTTGGCGGTCACGGACGATCGCATTTTTGTGGCTACACCAAAACTATTCGCTGGCGTCTCATCCACTTTAAATTGGATTTCGAAAAATGAATTTGACGATTCGCCAGTGTTAAAGGTAAGTTTGTTTGCTTTACGGATCTACAGATTTGGCTAGAAGTGTACAGGTGATGAACATGCAGAAGTTGCTGAGGTTTAAATATGGAAATGACGTTTGTTGAGGAAGACATTCGTTTGGTTTGTAATACAACAATGGATGCAATTGACAGACAGTGATGAATGTAATTTATTCAGGGGTATTGTCCGATATCAGTTTATATAATATTGAACACTATATTACTGAGGTTACATTATTATTATTATTGATCATTTAACAAAGAAATTGCGGACAAAATTCTCAGTCCCTGAGACACTGTACCTAATATTCCTAATGGTGGATACATCGCACCCTAAATACAAAAAGGGTCACAACTCAAAATTCTAACGCATCAATGCAACTAAAAAGAATTCTCTTTAGTTAATCGTGCATAAGCAACGCAGTTAACATACAAAAAGACATAACTGAATTTGTTCAGGTAAATAAGATAGTAATGTGAAAGAAATTGTTGGAGTAGTTAGAGTTGTGTACTCTGAATTAATTTATGAAAAAAAAGTCAGTTATGGAAAATTTTGAGTTGTAACCCTTTTGTATTTAGGGTGCGATACGTACAGAAAATGATTTATGGAATATTGCAATCATTTTTTACAATCGTCTACTTTTTGTATACGCCTAGAATTGAATTGATCAAATAATCCCGATGTACTCAAAACAATTGATTTACAGCCAGTTTTTATAAAACGAATGAGTTTTTCGTTTCGTTAAAATAACGAACAGAAATTCTGTTTCGTCAGTTTGGGTTTTTGTAACACGAAAGTCTCAGTTTAATTCTAATTGCAATTTGTTTCTTATTTATTTTTGTGTGTCTTGTCTAATTGGATTCGTTCGAGTTAGAGAAACACAATTCAGTTTCGTTTCGGCTACAGACGTTTCTGTTCGTCTCAGACGTATACGTTTTATAAAAACAGGCTGTTAATACTCCTTAATCGTATATCTACAAAAGACCAGAGATATACGTGGGAGTCAATGTAGTGGTTTCTTTTCATCTCATATGTTATTTTGACAGTGATATTTCTTGACAGGGAGACATCTCCGTGTAACGAAATAAATAAATTTACGCTTGCGCTGAAGAAGCGCATTTTCACATCTGACGACGAAGTACGGAAATCCCGCTCGTGATCGTCAAGAAGCCAATTCGTCCTCAAAGAGTGACCATAAGGATTTTAGAACGGTAACATCACTGGCCCATTTTTCTTTCAAAATGCAGCTGGAAACGCCATTTCGTTTAACGGTGATCGCTAGTTTTAAGGCTAGATATTGAAGACATGAACGATCCTTGGTTTCAGCACAGCACACACTAGAATCGTAACAAGTATTGTAATCGTAATATCAGCTGTTGTACTGTTGTCAGCTGGCCACCTCGGAGATGTCATTTTGGTTGATCTACCGTGAAGGAACGATGCGATAAATTCATTACGAGGATGCGCTACTACAAAGTCAGCCGTGGCAGCCACATGAAATCGTGTTCCCCCCCATTAAGTAAATGTTTCTGTTTTTATAATGGTTTTTGCTCTTTTTATAATTTAAAAAAAAATTAATTGTTTACCCACATGATTTCATTTAATAATGGTCAATCAGTCATACGAAATATTCTCTGCAGAATTATCTGGGCGGTATGTAAAGTTAATGATAAACCCCTGCATCTCTAGTGGTCTCTAAGATCTCCGCGTGGTAACACCTGAACAATGGCACCCGCTAAAGCGGCGTCTAACGCATGAGTTTGAAAAATTACCATGAAATAGACAAATTTAAGAACACAAGGTCGACATCGCCACCATTCGGAAGATATGATGAATAGGACACGGTAGTAGTGTAAAATGGAATACAACTCGCATATATGGGCAGGGGCTCCATTAACATCTTTGAAGCTTCTGGACCGTGTACAGAGGAGAGCGGTGGTGATGATAGGGGATGGTAGGGTATCCAGCTCTATTGTCTCCCTACAGCATCGCCGAAATGTGGGTGGTGTATCGCTATTCTATAGATATTTGAATGGTGCCTGTTCACAAGATATCCGTCGTCTGGTCCCTGACGTTAGAACATTTAGCCGGAATACTCGGCTATCCAGGGTCTCTCATCCGTTCATTGTCAAATGGCCGGTTGACCGGACGACGCACTATAGAGAAAAATTCGTTCTTCAGCCGGACTGTTCGTTTGTGGAATAATCTTCCTGCAAGTGTTGTTCATGCCTGCTATGACATTACCAAATTCAAGGCCAACGTCAACAAACACTACTCCCTCTTTCCTCCCTCCAATACCCTTTTTTTCCAAAAAAAAAAAAAAAAAAAAAAAAAAAGTTCGGATATATATTTGTTGCCAACCCTCTCGACCATTTAATAGCTGAAGACGAAAGGCTGTTTCCCATTCGCACCTAGGCGAAATACCGCACCGGAAAAAGACGGTGGTGTCAAAGATACATTTCATGAGCGTCTTTTGTGGCTATACAATCTTACGCCCATTCGCATGAAGCGACAACAGTCTGGGGTTGGTATCTGCCATTGACCTTATATTTCGCCACAAAACACCACAATCACAATAACGAGAGAGAAAGAGAAAGAACCAAGAGCTCTTTTAAGTACTGACCTCTATGTGAGGCGAACAATAAACTAATAACGGGGATTTGACAAATTATGACTGAAACATGGCCCATCGTATTGGCCCATCTCGGCATTTTTTGTCAATTTGTTTTATTTAAAAAAAAAAGTATTTTTTTTTAGGAGAATAATAACAAGCCTTTTCATAAAATTATAGGCTTATCCCGACTGGTCTTTCGCCACCACCGGCCGCACCGACTTCAATTGCAGTGACTTGATACTGATCTCCGTTTATCGGATGCGCTTGGATTCATGCAATCGTTTGTGGGTGCTGGATGCCGGCATTTCGCGTTCCCTCGAAGATTATGAAGTAACATGTCCACCCAAAATCTTGGTATTCGACTTAAAAACAAATCAAGTAGTTCGACGCATAGACTTCCCGGCTGGAGTGTTACGAGGTGAATCGTTGTACACGAATTTGGTGATAGATGAGACCACAGCCAAAGCGGGAACTTGCGACGATGTGTTTGTCTACATCTCGGATACCGTGGAACCTGGTAAGTTTCGTTTATCTTTGCGACTAAAAATTAATTCGACCCAATGGAAACATCGAAAACAGTGTGTCATTCTTGCACAATTTACGATCGTGTATCCGTTAATTTGTTTGTTTTCATTAGCCTTAATAACGGCTTCTTAGGCCTTTGCCGGCATTTGTTGCGAGCATTTGTTATGAAATTATTATTAAAGCATTGTTTCAGTTGCATGGTTGTTGTGTTTTATTATTTTTTCGTTGTGGGTAACTTTTCAAAAGCCATTTTTGTTATGAGTCTGCTGTCTACAAGTGCACTTATTTATTGATATTGAAAGTGAGTTTGACGGTTGATTACCAAAACTGAACTCAATGCCCAATTGAACATGCAGTTATGGAGTTTACTTCCATAACAGACAACAAGTGTTATAATTAGGTGCACATTAGGAATGATTTATATTTTAAAACCCGTTAAAGAGATTACCATGGGCTGACCGAGGAGACAAATTGCTATTAATACTCCACCATACGGATATTAAACGGAAAATCGCGTAATTAATCGGCGATTACACTGGACACGAGGAATTCAATGTTAGGCCAGTTCGAATGGGCGCCGAGTTTCGTAATACGATAACATCGACCAAAATGATTGTGAATCTTGACATATTAACCACAATCGACATCTTCCTACTTACTTAAGTTGGCTCTGCAACTTGTTGTTGGGTTTGACCTGATTAATAAATGATTTGTTAAATTGAAGCTGTTCACAATGTTCCGAAAAACTTAAAAGTCGTGTTCATTCTAAATTTTCTAATCACCAAAAACAAATTACAAAACAGCAACAAAAAATAGAATTCTTCTTCAGATAGTTTTAAATTAGCAACAAAAAAAAAACAACGGCTCAATTATAAACGCGGGCCTATGTATTGGGACTCCAGCCGATAACCTTAGAAGATGCGAGTAAAGCATAAAGCTTATGTCTTGTCCATTTACAAATTTTCCAGTCCTCGACCGAAAATTTAAACTCCAAACAACAAGTCTAACCCATTCCAATGTACTTTTCTCTTTCCACAGGCATTGTAGTCTATGACAGCGTCCGTGACACCACCTGGAGAGTAACACACCCCGCCATGTATCCCGATCCAGACTTTGCCCAGGCGGAGATTCTCAACGATCGTTTCGTACTCATGGATGGTGTAGTGGGCTTTACATTTGATCCTCACAAGGCTCTTGTTTACTTCCAACCATTTGCCACCGACAGGTACGTTTGTTTGGTTCATTGCTCCAAGAAATATTCACCCGATTTTTATGGTCTTACACAGAATATTTTCGGTGACACGAGAAGTATTGCGAGCTGGCCCCATAGCCATCAATCAGGTATTGCCCGTAAAGCTAGTGGGCAAGAAATCCTCCCAAGGTATTGGCATTACAGTTTCGCCGCTCGACGGTAGTCTCATATTCAGTCCAGTCACCGAAACAGCGGTGGCCTCCTGGAATCCCACAAACAACGAACAGCACATTCTGGCCCAGGATCAAGAGCATTTACAGTTTGTGGCCGATATTACAACATCGGTACATGATAGTGGTTATGTCTATTTGATATCCTCGAAATTCCATAGATTCTTTTTGAAAAATCTCAATACCGAAGAAGTCAACAATCGCATAATACGCATACCACTGCCGGGAGTTAAGTCGGCCGCACCATTAAAATCAATACCTCCTGCATATCCGACTGGTGCATATCCCGAAATTCCCCTGCCACTGAATGGCTACTATCAGCTAACCAATTCCATACAGCCCAAAGCGAATAGGCATGGCTATTTCACCCGTCCCAGTGGCAGCAGCCATCCATATGCCTTCGAAAATGCCGGTATTATCAATTATTCGCTGAAGAATCCCTTTACAGCCCTCAATCATGGCGAAACATTCCCACCACGCAAGGAGTTACGGAATCAGGATCAATATTCCTTTTTGGAAAGTTTGGCGGAGTCCTCGGACCACACAAATCCATCATCGCTTGTAAGTTTAAGTCCGTCCCATGGCTATTACTACCAGAGACCGGTTCGCAATGTGGACTCCGCGACAAAAACTAAATGATACTTGCAAATGCTTGGACAATGTTATTCGAAAACTCAAAAGTATTAGATTTCTTCCTTTGTGTGATTGTGTGCAGAATAATTGCCAAGTAACAGTTCAAATTTAACGTATACGTGTACCTATCTAAACTACTCGAATTTAAGTGGAAGCGAAATTAGCAGAGCATACTTTGAGGCGTTCTTATTTCTTGTAGTGTCTGTTCAAATGAAGTGAACATGAAATGTAAATATTTTCTTTGTAATTAATATCCGTTTGACTGTTTAACATTATTGTGTATTAAGAGTGTGTAAATAAATTATTGAAAAGTCGAAATACTATCTCATGTCATGTAGCAATCGAATCATATGAGGTTGGCTGATGTTTTATTTATTATTAATAATTTTCGAAAAACATGCTTTTCATAAGGCGAAAAATTTAACTTTGTTTATTAAAATTGATAGAAAATTGTGAATTTCCATGTTTAACCGACTGCAACTAAGAAGTTCCCCGTCTGTTCCTTCACGAAATGTTAAGGGCAATAAGTAAAGGTAAGTAAAAGGCTTTTGGACTGGAGGGTGGTTACTTTTACAAGGAATCTATTTAGTTTAGGAAACCCATTGTACGCGGATAATTAACACACTTTTTGCTGACACACAGATGCGGTACAAATGTTTGAAGACTGTATAAGTTATTGGCTTTATAAATTATTGACGCAGTGACGTAGGATTTGAAAAACAGGTTCAGTAGTGCAATGATCCTCCATATAAATGTGTTTTTCTTGATGGAGCTATAACCAAAAAAAAAAGAAATAATAATTTGACGTAAATGTACGTTTTACACCTATAGTTCCAACGAGACTAACATCCGATTTAGATTTATTTCCATTAAACCATTCAATATTTCATTATAACTACTTATTCAAAAATGTTCTACTCATACAGTTGAAGAAATCGAAATTTTCAACAAACTAACTGCGAAATATTCGGAACACCCCACCATGACTACATGGGCAATGCAACGATTCTCGTTGAATTAATTGTGCTATTGTTGGAAATCCAATATTTGACAGAATAGTATTTGATGTTATCAGCTAGATCCCGATTAATATGATACGAAACTAATGGGGTGTATAAATCCATGCAGCACCCGTCATTGCCAAAGATCAATGACATGTTTCACAATAATAATGTGCTTTACTTAACTTTGTTGAACTGGTTGTGACACGAATTACTAATCATAATAATTGCCTTTAATGCCAGTTGTCCCGAAATATTTATCGATTACTTCAAGCGCGTCTTAACTGATGTCAGCTGCACAATAACATCACAAATATTCGACGTAGTAAATTTGGATTTGAGGCAACATTTCAAACAAGTTTTATACAATTGATCCCATACCAACACCCAAAAAATATTTATATTTCTTTTTTTACGATTAATACGAGTGTTTTGATTTTTGAATAACCTCTAGCAGATGGTCGAAATTCAAGGCCAGCGTAGAGCTCAAGCATTCGATTGAGAATGCAAACAGACTATGGGGACCCTTCTAATAACAAACGAGGAAATCCTCTCAAAATCAGTGAACGGTGTAAGTCCGCTCCGACATTTTGCAGAAGATTTTAGTCGTAAAAGTGTCAGTGATTACGAAGGGATCATCGCGGATGTTATTACTTGAAACGGCTGTTTTTACTCGTTATGTCAATTGGCCGCCTCGCACCGCTGATTTAAGCCCTTTGGATTATTTTCTTTGGGGAGCCATTAAGCATAAATGTTACGCAAAGCATCTAGAGACAATTGAAGCATTGAAACGTGAAATCGAAGTTGCCATTGAAGAGATTCGACCCGAAACAATCGAAAATGTACTGAAAGATGACATTGATGGAACGTGGTATTGCCGTGCTAGTCGTGGTAGTCATATGAGTGATATTGTGTTCCATTATTAAATGACAATGTTCAAAATTTCCGATAATATACTTTTATCAATACTTTTTTTAAAACTGATTCAATTTTAAATGGGCCACCCTGTAGAAAAGCTATTCGAGCGATGGATGTCGCATACACAAGTACATCTGTGAGCGACCAGTGATTGGCGATTTTCTAAAGAAGTATTAAGGTTTTGGAGGAGATATCACGATTTTTTTTCAAAATCCGTCAAGGCTCATTCTTTTGAGGAGCATATGGGGTAAAGTATTTAGATTTTTTTTAGAAAACTTTTAGAGGTGCCACCAACCGGTTTTCTGAGTTGGTCAATGAAAAACATTTTCGAAGTCGTTCATCATTTCAAAAGACAAATTTTTGACACTTAATAACTTTGAAACTCCAATTAATTACTTGGAATTTTACTATCTTTCAAACGGCATTATTAGTTTTTCACACTTTCATGAAATTCTTAAAAGTTATGAAATGTTTTTTATACTAATACTTAACATCAATGTTTAATATGTTATAGATCTTATATTTTTTTCAACCATTATTAATTAATCTTTTTCAATTTATATAGTTTAACAGTTTCAATTTTAACAGTAATCACAGGATATTATCCATTATACAGGGTCCACCAAATAACTTTTTTTTTTGAAAATTCTATAAAAAAACTGCTCAAATTTCTTTTTTTTATTTGAAAGTACAATCCTACCGATTAATACTGGAAAATTATTTCATTCAAATGGCTGCCTCGGCTGGTCATGCATCATACCAAGTAGAGTTGGGTATTTCCCGAAAAAATCCCAATCTCGAGATTCGGGATTTCCCGAAATAACGAAAATTTCAATTCTCGAGATGCGGGATTTCCCGATAACGAAAATTTCAATTCTCGAGAATTCTCGAAATATCGGGAAAATTCAAAAAAAGTCTTAAAAAATCTAAAATCAGTGTAAAAGCAATGAATTTCATAAAATATTATTTTTATTTATTTATATTTAAGTATAAATAATATAAAAAATATTTGAAAATATTGCTATATCAATAATTTAAAAAAAAAATATTAACAAAGATAATTAAAAAAGGGGAAAAATGTGATCGAAAACATTTTTTTACCAAAATGGTGTTTTAAAAAACATTGACTGTTAATGGCTTCGTCTGACAATCGCGTACAAATGGAAAAGTTATATTGAAAGCGCCCCGGTAGGCGAGTTGGTAGCGTGCTTGCCTATCAGCGTGGGGGTTGTGGGTTCGATTCCCACCAGAGGCTTTGGTCTGTCGCTGCAAAAATCAAGCCAAATGGTCGTTGTCACCCGGTTTACCCTTGGACCCAAAATTAGAATATAAATTTACTTTGTATTGTAATTAATAAATAAAAATAATAATAAAATAAAAGTTATATTGTTGTCGCTTCTCGCATGGTAATTGAAACACTGGTGTGAATTGTTATGTGATTCTGAGTCGTTTAAGCTTGTTGCAATTCTGTGTAACAGAATGGCCGTTACAGTTTTCCCTGGAAACACGGATTTATTATATCGCTCATTTACTTCAATAGCGTCACAACTCAAAATACGATTTTTTGAGGAGAACCGTTTACAGATCTTACTTAGTAAGTATAGGAAAAACCTCATGGGTTTCACGAATAAAGTGCAGCCCTGAAAGTGAGTTTAAAGAAGAGCTTTTCCTTGAGCAGAAAAATAAAAAGTGAGTTTTGAATTTTGACACTATTGAATTAAATGAGCGATATGTGTATTCTCTGATGGAACTGGATAGAATAAGTCTCAGAATTGCAATAAGAGTCATCACAGGTCACTGCTTAGTTAGGACTATGACCAGCAGATGGGATAGCAGATCTCCAGACTTCTGCAGGATGTGCGAGGATGAGGACGAATTGGAGACAATAGAAGACATACTTTGTCATTGTCCAAGTTTGCAACGCCATAGACAAAAATGTCTAGGGTATAGATTTTTTGCTGAACTAGGGGACATCTCGAAGACAGGTGTAGAAAACCTAATTAGTTATATAATTGGTATTAGATGGATGAACGACGGGGGATGCGGGTACCCGATAGACTGCTTACCTAACATAAAACAGTACTCCGGTGACTGTCACCAATTTTTCTACTTTATATACATATCTTTAATCTACTACTTTCAGCTATAATTTTCTCACCTACACAGAAGGAATTCACAATGGACCCTACGGGTCCCCGAGTGGAGGTGCATCTTAGGATGTACCACCCTTCCTAACCTAACCTATGTGTATTCTCTTACTTGAAAACGTAAGCAATTCTTTCAAAAGTAAGAGAAAGAATTGTTTTTTCTATTAATATTTGTCAACAACAAAATTTTTAAAAGAAAATGGATTTCTCGAGAAATCTTGAGATATTCTCGAGATTCGGGATTTCCCGAAATGTTAAAAATTTCAATTCTCGAGATTCGGGATGGGAAAATCTGGAAAATTTCTCGAGAATTCCCGTCGGGAAATTCCCGAAGCCCATCTCTAATACCAAGGTCATGCGAAATTCGTCTCAATGATGTCTCCGAAATGTTCAATTGTTGAGAACGACGGTGAATTAATGTTGATGGCGCTTGACGCACACTTTCTGCCACAGCAGCAACATTCTCGGGTGTACGCAGGGTTTTTGGCTTTCCGTGCTTTGGTTTATCGATGAGGATGCCAGTTTCTTTCATTTTTTTCTCACAAGATAACGAACATACGGAGCTGACGGTGCTTCTATTCTTCCAAAATCCGTACGCAATTTTCGCACACATTCTGCAACATTACCATGATTTTCAAAAGTAATGTCGCAATATTTCCCAGCGTTGTTCAAGCGTATACACAACCATAATCGTTCAGCGGAAGGATAAAACTAATTATCTGTGAAATCAGACATGAGCTAGGTGTTACCATTCACGAAATAAGCACTACTTGAGAAAAAACCGTTAGATGGCGGACCCTTCAGTTAGAACCTTGTTGTTCTAAGGTCGCGATAACTGCATCGCATCTCTTGGAGTTTCAAAGTTTTTGGGTATCAAACATGTTACTTTTAAAATGATGACTCTACGACTTTGAAAATGTTTTTTATTGACCAAGTTGTGCTTTAAATACGGAAAAAGTCATAAAACCCAAATTTTTCGCAAAAAAAAGTTTTTCGCACCTCTAAACCTTTTCCAAAATATCTGAAAAAATTCTCTAAAATACTTTACACCATAAGCTATCACACTATTAGGAATTTAACTTATTTTAACAACATAAATGGAATATGTTTCTTTACCAAGGTAGTCGAGTTGTATTGTGCACCTAGGCTGGCTTGGTCCTCCAACTGGTGTACAAATGCTTGAATTTATGGGATGTAATTTATAATTCCAAATGATTTGTTATTAATATTTGACGTTACTTCCGGTCAGGCTAAATGCATTTCATTACAGTTTAATGACATACGAGTGGTGCATAATTATTGATAGAAATTATCAAACTTATTTTCAATAAAATTAACACATAACCATAGAATTTCACACTCAACGAATTGTCAGGGCTGGCGATTTCCAAGACTGTCTATAATAACAATTGTATGTCAACGAATTTTCAGGGTCAGCTCAACGGCTTCAGAGACTGTCTATAATAACAAATGTTTGTATAAGTAGAAATTGAGTTCCATAATCATTTAGAAATACTGTATGTTGTCAATTGTCAGTTTTTTATACCGAACGAACAACTAATGAAATACAAGAAACTGCAACCATTCGGTAAACAACAAAAATTGCAAATGTTGCAAATGTTCTAATAATTCAGTTATCATACAATTGGTTTATCCAAAATATGTCAGTTTGTAAATACATTAGAAATATGAAATAACCATTTCAATCTTTTCTTTCTCTTCGGACAACAAAAAGGGAAATTTTGCCTGCATTCAAATAACAGAAAGAAAAAAACTTTTATAAAAAGTAAAATACCAATCCGAAATAAGAACAAAAACATCCGGGAAACATACGGATTTCTGGTTGCTAAACATTGAAATATTTTAAAGATTTTTGAAAGTTTACACCCTTGACCTAGTGTAATTGTTCAGAGATTACTATGTGACGTTTCCACATGTGAAATATGGAAATACTGTCAATCTTACATTCTCTATAAATATTAAAAACAAAATAATATTCTCTTAGTACAATAACACACCCACAGACATACATACATATGTATATATGTACATTGTACATACACGATTTGATGTGAAATTATCATCGTTAGATTTGAGAAATTGATTTCTAATTTGGAAAGAAATTATAAACTGGCAATCAACACACACACTCACACACACAACATATTCATATAGCGCCAAAATTGTTTATTCAATTTTATTAATTACGAATTATAACTGTAATTAATATACTGCAAATTTCAGCTATTTGCTTTTTACGAGTAGAGGTATTCGATAGGAATTATTTGACGACAAAAAAAAAGAATTTTTTTTTCGTTACGAAAAAATATTGAGGAATTTTCAACGAAAAAAAAGGTAATTATTTTGTAGCTCTTTTAATATTTGTGTGACGGTAAAACGACGAAGAAAAAACACACATACACACAGTAGTGACTAAACAAATACGAGTACGAATAAATTGTGATGCTTTTGCACGATTCTGTTTTTGTTTTGTTGTTATTATCAACGGATAATTGGTTTTCGGTTATGCGGGCATCATCAGTTCGCAGTTTTTGAGGCGGGGCATGCAAATAAATAATAAAAACGTATTTTCTTTCAGCTGTGAATTATATTTATGACTTGTCATAAATATCATCGCCGTTTCAGAGAAATGGTCGGAAACATTTAAATAAGTAAATAGTAATTATTTACAATATTATATCCTCTTCCGCAGAGTGCGATAACCGTGTCGCATGTTCAGTGTATCGTTGCTTATGTAACATTGGACGGTGGCAGAAGAGTTTCACACAGTTTAAACCAACGACCAATATCAATTCAGCTCAATTACATACAAACTGTCATATAACTAAAGGATAAATAGACATTTTAAAACCACGGAACAATTGAACAGAGAACGACAGCTCCAGTTTGCTGTCTAATAATCTGAAAATATTTAAAATTTTCATTCTTTGGTTCTCCTATGAGAACATTTTGGTTCGCTGTATGGTGATTTCCGGATCAATATGTATATCCCGACCTTAATATAAAAAGGAGAAGGAAAAAAGCTTCATAAAACTAAAAAATAATATAGGTACACAAATATTGTCAATGAAATGTTTGTTTTTTTTTTTCAACATTCATATACAATACAGGGTTCTCCAACAAGAGGTGTATTTCGGTAGCTGTCACTTTTTAAGCTTTTATTCTTTGACATATGAGATATAGAAACTAGACTACACGCTTCAATAACGCCTTAAAATTATTAAAACTCACCACAAAAAAGGTGAAATTCTTGCAGTCAGAGTTGGAAAAACTAAAGCATTTTTGGGCCGAAGAACAACTGAGAATATTGCTGCTGTAGCCCAAAGTGTTGAAGAAAACCCAGGTTTGTCCATTCTACGTCGTTTTTTGGAATTGGGCATTCCACAAACGCCATTGCATAAACACTTGGGTCTTAAGGCTTATAAAGTTCAGTTAACACAAGAACACAAGCCGGCCGATCATTGACAACGTCGCGTGGTTCTGATTGGGTAATGGAAATGCATGAAAATGATCCGGAATTCCATCGAAAAATCATCTTGACTGATGAGGCCCATTTCCACATCGGTGGCTACGTCAACAAGCAAAATTGTCGCCTCTGGGGTTCGGAAAACCCAAGAGTTCTTGTTGAGAAGCCTCTCCATCCTCAACGTGTGACTGGTGCGGTTTATGGTCCGGCGGGGTCATTGAATGATTTTTTATGGTCGGAGTTGGATGATATTGATCACTATTTCAAGATGTTGTACAGCCATTGAAAAAATCAGTATACACTCTATCCCATGGGGGGGAGGTATTGCAAAAAAGGGTACTGTAAATCAATATTTAATGGCTCTACAACTTGTTTTTCCCACATTTCTAAATGTATAAATACATTAGGTATGTAAAATCCTGTATGAGCAAATTGTAGTGCATGATGTTGTCGACTCACCAAATCAATTTGTGTACTTTTAATATCAAAGACCAAATACAAATGAATTCTGATCATAATGATGTGATAATTGCATTTGTTACTTAAAATATATTGAGACTGGAGAAAGCGGAAATGGTATTTTCGTCAATCGCCGATTACTACTTTGCCCTAGACGACATACGGTCCTTTAAAATTGCTGGTTGTGTAGATGACACCACGTTCTTTTCCCCAGTCATGCACCTTTGGGCCAAATTGTATCCGCCTTTCTCAATTCGGTCCTGCCAGACACATTGACATACGACATATTTCAATTTCAAACCGTAAATTGTAGATCAGTAAATGGCTATGAAATTCGTAGTTCAGTTCATCGCATCGAACACATCCATTATTCTCTAACAATTGTCTTCTTGAAATAAAAATAAAATCTGCAAATTACACTAATACGCACAATTAAGTCATCATCCCCTCACTTTAATAGCTGTCAATGCGAACACTGTTTCCAGCTCACATCACTCTGAGCCGCTGAAATGGCAATAAAACGTCAACAAGCGCACGCAATGGAGATGATTATGAAGTTTGAATTAGTTTCTGTTATTATCTCATCTTCGTCGTTGTCATCATTAAGATCATCATCATGAGAGTCGCAGTCGTTGCCGTGACGTCGTCTTCAGCTTTAGCGCTGATTACAAGCGATCGATTCGATCTCTACACGAGAATGAAGAGATTTTTGTGTTGCTTATTTCTCCCCTCGAACGATGACAGATTTTACTGTGTGCGATTGGCTGTCTTCGAAGAAAATGATTCTTGAAATCCCGCTTGATCTTTCATTACTCAATAGTTATCGAACGAAATAGGACGCGCGTACGGCAGAATCGGTTTCGAATCAAAACAAACAAATAAAAATATTTGAAACGCTCAACGGGTTCAGCCACCAGTCAAGTCATCCATTCTGGTTTGGATTTGCGTGACTTGAACGTTTTACACTTGCCGTAATTATAAATAAACAAATCGAAAAAATATTAACAACTAAAGGTATTTTAGCAATTATTGTAATTGTAAAATTAAACAAAAATAAAAAAGAAAAGAAAAGAAATTAAAAAATAATGAAAATCAAAAACGCAAAAACAATGTCACGAACCATAACAATAAACATCCCAGCGTCCGTCCGTCCATCCGTCCATATTCAGGACTGGTGACCGCAAATTTTAACTTTCATAAATGTTTTGCTGTAAATCGTTCGACAAACGATTTCGAATGTGATTCTTTTGAAACGGGTATTTGGTGAAAATGAAAATAAAAGAAAGTCTACTCGCAGTGAAACACACATAAAAATTCCAAAATAAACGTATTGAATTATTCAAAAGGTTATCAAACCAAAATATGTACATAATTAACTAAGTAATATTTGAAAATAAAATATTTCGTGTTATTTAGGTTTGTTTTTTTTTCTGTTCTTCTTAATGACTTTAAAATCTCGGAACGTGTGCTGTTTTTTTGTAGTAATATGAAAAATTCAATGTAGCATCAACGTTCTATCAAGTAAGAGTATAATTGAAAATCATTGTTTCCGTTTTTGGTGTAAATATGATGAGCAGCGTGTTTGATGTCGGAACTGTGGCATCAGAAGGGGAGTTTTCAAAATATACCGCGAGTCGGATGATGATCTGAAAGACTCTGAGTTTGAGATGGAAATTGTTAACAATTTAATGGGAAATTAAATATGTTTCAAGAGTTCCGAAATTGGTGAAATCTGTTTGATTTGAGCGGCGTATATTATCTAAATTGTTCGCGATACTTTTTTAATCTTTTGAAATTTACTATAAACTTTTATTAATGTGTATGCAGAACCAGATGTTACCATCTGGCTATCTATTGGCATATATCCAAAAAGATTATTAGAACCAAAAAAGTTAACTGCTTCTACACGCTAAAAAATAAGAATTTTTTTGTGTTTACACACAAGTAAAACGCGTGTTTGGTGTTTGTAGCAAGTACAGATTATTTCCATCTACACAAAGCTTATTTGGATATAAATATAACTCATTTGCTATTAATATTACGTATTTGTGTATAAGCAATAGCGTGTTTGGGAAAAACAGACAACGAACTTATTAAATTCAACAAAGCACAACATTTGGGTGCGAATAAGTGTGTATTTGCAACTGGTTTCGTAAATTTTCGTTTGCATTTACGCTCATAAAAATAATATCAATACCGAGAGAATGAGATGGATTGTTATATAGAAATTCACAAATTGAAAAAAAAATAAAAAATGACTCAAAACTGCATACATATATATTCGATATTTATCACCTACAAACAAGTTAATGTTTGTGGTATGGAAAAATATATATATGTTTGATGCGAACTTGTTTGCTGAAATTTGTTAAAATGACCATTTTTTTTCAGCGTGTAGTTAGTTCAGTTTGCGTTTATTGAGTCTTTATGAACACTTATAGGCAACATGATAAAATTAAAAAAAAAAATGCATATGTTGAATTTCCTAAAACTAATTGTTTTAGTTGCGGTGTGTAGTTTTAGCGACTTGCTTCACATAGTTAATTAAGTATAATATATTTGTATACACTATTGGATTAGACTAAATTAGACTTCCGGTGCTAACATAGCTTGAGAGCACGTCTCCTACAGAAAAATGTACTTAAGACTAAAACAAAATAAAAAAAAAAAATTTAACAAAACAATTACCCACTATGGGTGTAAGTAGGTAATTGGCTATTAGTGACATTTCTTATTATTTGCAAGTCGCCATTGAGTCTTTGAATCCGAAAGCCGGCCGCAACCGAAATCTGAAAATCTGTAGCTAGTTCACGAGACAAACCCATTGCACCTGTGGTATCTCCAAAACGAAAGCTTCCAAAAGTCTCAAATTTAATCATTCAGTAGCAGCTAGTGATTACTGCAAATCTTCGTTTGGTCTAATGCTTTTTTTTTAATCATTTCCACGTATACGGAATATTTTGATATAATCCAGCCTTGTTGTCTGCCTAGTGACGTTCGAAAAATAATCATCATGTAACACCATCATCATGTAGAACAGATAAGACTTAAAGCAACAGTCATCACATCTTCGTAGACTTGGTACATCCATCGGAGTCCTCGTCATCCCGTTTGCGTGCTCCCCCGAAATCGCCCCGAAACACAGCCAGCGCAAACGTTGTCAATGGTGGCATACAGCTGTACATTTTTTCGAAATTCGAATCGAGATTGTGAACCGTTTGGATCGTATTGGACTGTCGATGGCAGCTGTACAACGAAGAGATGATAAGTATCAATTTGTTTGTAAGTTGTAGGTTGGTAGCTTGTAACTTTATCAAGCTTTAAATCGCACTGACAAGACCAATGGCCTTCTGTCGGTCACATAATCCGTTGACCATCGGTGTCGGTAACCTTATTTTTTATTTTTAGACATGTGATTATGGTCATGAGTTTGATAGGGTAGTTGACATTCTTCGCTGTCATCCATGATTCGTACGGATTTTTTTTATACAACAGTTACTAGTGTCATATCCATATTCTCATTACATTTGGCATTTTCCTCATCAGATCTTCATTTTACATATTTAAAGAAGTTCCTTCCGCTTACACAATGCATTGTATTTGTAGGGGGCACCCTTTGAGTACTCCTTTTTTTTTAAATATATAATTTCTGTGTATGTAATAATTAATCTGCTCACACTCGTGCAAATCTACGTCCCTTTTCTTTTATATTCACTTTTCATGCGAATTCATCTTCTGAGTTTTCTCTCAGGCAGATCTTGACTTTGTCTTGCAGCTCAAATTATCAGTAACTTTTTTTTACATATTATTATTTTCTGATCCCGATGAAGAACACTCTCATCGACTAAACACTCAATATAAAATTCAAAAATATCCAATCCAAAAAAATTGCGATCTGCGTTAGTTAAAAAATCGAATCTAATGTATTAATCATAAAGTGAACATCGTGATCGATGTTAATACGAAATGCAAACAAATCATTCTCACAATATGACAACTGTTGCGAAAAGTACGTGCGTGTGTAAATTTGTCTTATTAGGAATTTATTCAAATTTATACCAACGTTATTTTTCAAAAAAAAAATGTTGAGGGGATTTATGACTACTTCTATACCAACAAATAAGTAGCTAGAATGTGTTAGGCATTTCATATTAATCAGCACAACATACGTACGTGCTGTTCCGAGAGTTTACATCCCACGGGAAATTCCCGCGAAAATTTCATTATTATTCGAAGAAGATGATTAGTCAACGCAGCTACTTAAAATATAATTGAAGTGGAACGATTTTTTATTGATTATATCACCGTGACACAAAACACTACTTTCGGGGTCACCCATGAACGTATACAATGAAACTAGAGGCCTCACGTAGTAGAACTGCATACTCAGTTTTTCATTTCGTAATGAGTTGTCAGTTTTATAGGACATTTAATTTTCAAAGGATATACTAGTTTAAATAATTTATTTTTGGGTATCAAATGACTGTGAAGAATCTCAGCTATTAGATACGATTTTTTGTTGACGAAAAAATAAGAAAAATGTCCTTTGACATTTTTTTCCCCTTTAAAATCCTTGAGGATTTTCAACATTTTTTTTTTTTGAAAAATATATGTTGAAGCCAATTACTAACAAGTCGTTTTTTGGTCTCCGATTCTTATATGAAACATTGCAATATACAGCGTTCTCTAACAAGAGGTGTTATTTTGAACCACCCGGTATTTCGGTAGCTGTCACTTTTGAAGTTTTTTGTTCTTTGACATTTGACAAGTGGAAACTGCGCCATTACTAAAAATGGAACGATACACGCTTCAACAACGTATTGAAATTATTAAAATTCACTACAAAAATGGTGAAAATCTGGCATTTACAGTTCGCAAATCTAAAAAGATTCCGGACCGTGTTATCTCTCGAAGAGGTGATCACAATTGGCCACCGAGATCTTGTGATTTAACACTTAGCGACTTCGTCCTATGGGGCCACGGGAAAGATAAGGTATACGCCAATGGGCCAGCGTCGATTCAAGACCTCAAAGATAGAATTCGTGAGGCTATCGAGGACATAGGGCACCCACTTTGCCATTTGGTTATGAAAAGTTTCATGAAAACGATATGGTCCTGTAAGCGTGGTCGTGGTGGCCATTTGGCTGATGTTGTTTTTCTTTATTATGAAAAAAAAACATCCGATCATTTATCTCAAAAAATTTAATTTTTCTTTGAATATCACAATAACACCTCTTGTTGGAGCACCCTGTATATAAGGTAGGATTGCGAGATGAATAGACAAAAAGTGAAATTTGTTATTTCTTAAATAGGAAAACTTATGGGAAGCCATGTGTTATGGGCAGCATTCTTAGCTTCGTCTTAATGCGCTTAACTACGGCCATCTGAAGGTACAGCTGATACTGCTCATGGTTCTTCTTTAACTCAGATCGGGCCACAGCAGAAGTCGCTGGTTTTTTCTCTCGAAAATGCCTAGCATCGGTCGTACAATTTTGTTTTAATTCGTCGAGAGATGGGCTTTGCTTTTGAATTGTTTGCTTAGAACCGCGAATTAATTTATGTTTTTTCTTTTGCTTGATTTACAACGTATTCTGTGTCCTTTATGGTGATGTCTTATAAATAAAGCGCTTTATAAAATGCTGTCTCTCTTGGCGTCATCCATTCATAAATCAAGAGCAAATGCAGTCAGTCTCTTGATAGACATCAGTTGACAGTTGATGGTAAAACCAGAATACCGGTATTCACACATGTGATGCTAATCAAAATGTAGTTGTGAACAATGAAGACATCCAACACAGTAGCCATGTTCCCGTACACATACATTTTAGAGGTTTCAAGTAAACCGGAAATCATTTAGTTTTTGATTGAGGTAACTAATTTTCTAATGGAAACCAAAACTAGCACTCTAAACTTCCTACCGAATGTGGTTTTTTTCGAACTAAATGTCGTCTTAAGCTGTGGCACTGAGGAACCCAGCTTGTGTTTTCGATTATTTTGTTATTGAATAAATTGATGCTACACCTCATACGTTCTCGTCTACAACCTATAATTCTATCCGCTTATTGATGGTATGACTGCAAGTATTTTATGGTTTTGTTGATGCCGAAACAAATCCAAATACAACCAGTTCTGTTCTGGCGTTGTTCTATATGTTTTGTTATTTTGAAATGTACTCGACGACATTAAGGCATAATTAGCATTAAAGATTAACAAAAAGAGCGTCGAGCCAATGACGCTTTTGTCGATTTTTTGCCAGCCAGCAGAATATGACAACTGGCTTCGGTTACGGCCCAACTTGATAACAAAATATTGGTATGATATTATTGGTGTACGCAGGTACGATATCGTATGTGAAGATCCATACAGCACCCGCTTAAATATAGACATCCAATTATGACATCGGTAATGAATTCCCCACACAAGATTCCATATAAATAAGTCATCAAGTCAAGCAGTAAATTGTAATTGATTTTGAGTTCAAAGCAGGAACTACTCTATCCAATCGGTATTACCGGAATATATTGGTGAAAAACGCGTTCTAGCCGATTGCAGAAATTGTTAAAACCAAGTACGTTGGGGCAAATTCTACCAAACATTATTAGAAATTGTTTGTTTGCAACTAACAAACATCGGGAAAGTTCCAGTTTCCATACTATCAATTTGGTATTGTATTAACTAATGTACCGCATTATGTTCTGAGATAAATGCCAAACGGCCGAAACTGTTAGTTTAAAATTAAATCCAGTGTTGCCACATTCAATGTGCAGTTGTATTTAGGTCAATATGTCTAGTCTGGGAAGTGTTAAAATGTAAAGTTTACGTATAGTAAAATGACGATACTTAAAATCAAATTTGACGCAGAGTCAGTTTCTCAAAGCGGCCTGTTCATCTGTTATTGCAAGCAAAAGGAATGATTGCAAACGATCCCGAGAAACATGGCCACGATGTGAGATAACACGGTCATTGAATTTCCCGCGCAAAAGAGCCACTGTTTCGTTGTCTGTGTGGCAAGTGCCACCATCCTGTTGGAACCACATTTCGTCCAGGTACAGGCCCTCGATTTCTGGCCACAAGAAGTTCGTTATCATCTCGCGATAGCGAACATCACTCGCGGTAACTGCTTGGCCGACCTCATTTTCGAAGAAGTAAGGCACGATGAGATGACGCCGCCAGTTCACAACGAACTGGGCGAGCGTGCACAGGTGTTTTCACATTTCCTACAGACAAAATGGCCCTTCCAGCAGCATTTTCAAAGAAAAATTTACCAATGTTGCCTCCGCTACAAAAATCACTCTCTGAGTTTTCATTGGCTTTTCGAAGATCACTTACGGATTTTCCGATAACCATGACCACGGGATAAAAACGCGATTCGTCAGAAATGATGATTTTGAGAAGCGATAATGTAATGGATGCTGAGTCAATTGGACTTGTAAGCGAATAATTCGATGTCTTTGTGAAAAACTCGCAACAGTCTGGTGCGTGGAGTGTTGACAACGATGTGTGTTGTCGATGTTTCAGGTCTTAGTCGCACACTATGGTAGCCAGATTTTCGTCAGTGCGCGCCGTACATTGATAGGGACTTCAAATGTCCACTAGCATTCCAGTCTCACAAACTTTTTGCAAACAATTCGAACATCGTGAACGGTGGGTGTCTCATTTCGACCAACAAATTAATTCAATAAACGCAATGTTTTTTCATTGGCTTTAAAAAAAGCAGTTTGAAGTATTTCCCGACATTGTGCAACGAAAAACAACTCAGTTTAAACTCCAAAAAATGCAATTTACATTTAAATCTAAATTTAATTGATCTAATTCTATTCAATTCAAATACTAATTATTTTTTATTTCTTTATTTAGAATCACCATGAGGCTACTGTTTGCTGTCCTCTTTGCAGTCCTATTTGGCCAACATCGTTGCCAGAGATACAGGCCCATGCCAGCGGTTCCCATGAAGAATTCCAACATGCAAATACCCTTTACTTGGAATATGTTGGAATACAGCTTCCCGAGTGAGACCGCCAAACAAGCAGCTATAGCCAATGACAACTATGTCCAGAATAATGGTCTACCCATTGATATTCAGCCGCATTACCAAAGTAAGTTTCGCAGACGATTACGATGGCAAACGAACGATCTAAAGATTATGTTTTCAGATAAGAAAAAGTTGAGGACATTTGTGACCATACCAAGATTTCAAACTGGCATCCCCTATACACTGGCTACGGTGTCCGATGAGATGGGTGAGAGCGGTCCCATACTGAAACCCTATCCCAATTACGAAGCCCACAATGTTAACGGTGACAATTGCGATCGTATAACATCGGTATTTAGAGTTGCGGTAAGTATCAGCGATTTAACTTAAATGAAATAGAGACTTATATCAGTTCATGAAGCCTTGGGATGTATAGCTGTTAAACTTTTCATAATTTTAATATTCGTTTCACCTATTTATGGCCAGCCGTTTCCTTAGTCACTTACTCGTTTTTAAGGCTACACGTTCGGGAAAAACATGGACTAGATATTCTAGAGTAGGATCACTTTCGAAACTCATTACACGAGAATAAAATGTAAGATTTCCAAAACCTGGTCTCGACCTAAAAATGTCTAGTCGACTGGTAAGACAAACACTTTCAGCGGCTGTTTCCATCTCGTAATAGCTGGTGACTTTACGAGTGAGAGCCATCTAAAAACTTCTTTAGAAAAAGCATTAACCGTTCGGATACGGCTTGAAACAGTAGGGCCTGGTTAGTGAGCATTTATATCGTCACTGCTCACAGATTTAAGATAACTTCAGTGTTCGTTCCTTTAACCCTTTCCGTGGCAATTAATTTTTTTGACCTGCTGAAAATCATACAGGGTTTTCCAACAAGAGGTGGTATTTTTTGAGATAAATGATCGGATGTTTGTGGAAGGTATGTCGTTAATAATGAAAAACAACATCAACCAAATGGTCAGCACGACCACGCTTACAGGACCATATCCTTTTCATGCCAAATTTTCCATAACCAAATCTTAAAGCGGCTGCCCTATCTCCTCGATAGCCGCACGAATTCTATCTTTGCGGTCTTGAATCGACGCATGTGGCCCCAAAGCAAGAAGTCGCAAGGTGTTGAAATTGTTACTTCGTAGTAGCTATTCAAGACTGAACTAGACTCGATTTAAAATAAACTCTTATTAAACTTAAAACTATACTCAAACATATTCTATTTATTTTTGTCACTTATTTTATTTTAATTTGTTATACCCTTCAGATCACCGAATGCAATCAAATGTGGGTTCTGGACTCCGGTTCTGTCGGTTTGGAAACTCGTTGTCCACCCAAACTAATACTCTTCGATCTAAATACCGATCAGGTGTTGCATCGCTATAAATTCAATACCACCGTCTATACACCATCGGCTTCACTGCTCGTCAATCCCATTGTCGTTGTTAAGGATCCACCTCCCAGAGGCAGCTGTCGGCGTGCCATGGTCTATGTGGCCGATGTCAACTATCACGGCTTAATTGTCTATGACTATATGGCGGACAGTGCATGGCGTGTGGAACACAAATTCATGTATCCCGATCCCGATTACGGCACACATACGGTGGCCGGCGAATCCTTTACTCTGATGGACGGCATTATTGGCATGACGACCGACAAACGGAATTTGTACTTCCATGGCATGGCCAGTGTTACGGAATATGCGGTGCCCCTGCAGGTGCTCGATGGTGGCAATGCGATGCCACTGTCGTTTATGGCCTTGGGAAAACGTAGCAGTGAGTGTGTGGCCACTGCCACGGACAGTCGCGACAACGTGTACTGTGTCACGTTCAATCCCATTGAGTTGATCTCCTGGAATTCCAAGACGGCCTACAGTAATAAGAGCTTCAAGAAAATCCCCATAAATTCGCAACTGTTGGAATTCGTCAGCGGCATGAAGGTAGTGACGAATAACGAGGGCAAAGAGGAGCTGTGGATGATTTCGAATAGATTCCAGGTATGTTTAACGTTCCTATGTGTGGGTGCCTTTAATTATTTTGAGTTTTTGCAGAAAGTGGCCGCTGGCACTCAGAATACAGATGAGCTAAATTTCCGGGTTGTGGTTTACAATTTGGGCGATGTGCGACCCGGTGGTAATGGCAACAACTACGACTTGCACAATAAATTAGTATTTAGTAATTAAAGAGTGTAGAATTTATAAGATTGTTGAAAATGCATTTTCTTAATTATCCTAAGTTATTAAATCGTCATTTAAATAAAATAGTACTTACATGAGCACGATTTGTTTCAATGGCTTTTCACGGAAAATGTATTAGTACGGCCAAAAACTCTAGATGTCACTAATTCTTTACTAAACACTTCAGTGTTCCTTAGCTGTCCTCTGTTGGAAATATTCTCACGTAACTTAGGATCTCTGCCCTCTAGATTGCTTTTTTTTATTTCGTTTGTAATATCTAGAAATCAGGCGAAGATGTGTCGATAACTCTTATCGTTTTTTTACAAATGTTTGTACAATTGAATATGTTTCCTTTTTGTACAGAAAATAACGATAACACTCATTGTCGGCACTGAAAAAACGTACGGAACTCAGTATGTGGCAGAAAAACTGTAGTGCACTTTTAGGGATGCGAAGCATAATTGTGAGAAAATCCTATTCAGAAATGCCTACAAAAAAAGAATGCATAAAAATTAAAATTAAGACTGGGCACATGGAAGTCAATAACAATACAGTCTCTAGTTATTCAGTCACACGAACAGCAAATAATTCGCAAAGTCGATGTTTGGCTTGTTCAAGAGGACAAAATCTTTACACAAAAAGTGTTAATTTCGAGAAGCCCATGTTGGTATCTACCAGAGTTCCTGAGACCGACCGATGGACGACTACACCAAAAGTCCATAAACTTTAGTTTTGGTGACTTGAACGTTTTTGGATCCTAAATTACATCAATAAAAGAAACCTCATGATCATTAGAAAGTTTGAAGCAAATTTTATTGACAAATCATTTTTGTCTTGACGTTTTTTTTTCAATCAACGAAACATGCGTCGCCACATGTGGTCCATGAGATTTCATTGCATCCACACACAAAAAGAAAACAAAATGCGGTAGTTTTCATGAGTTTAAATTTTATTTTTGTATGGCGGTGAAAATGTTCACTATGGTCGGCCAATTGTGTTCGCTATCGTGTCATGTTGGACAAGATGTTTTTGCAAGAATTGGATAGACTTGACATCAGTGATATGTGTATCCAGTAGGCTCTAATAAAAAAAATACCCCAAACAAATAATTACCCAAAATAAATGAAACATCCCCCCAAAAGCCCAGTATGAAAATTTCAACAAAAATTCTGAAAAATCTCCCAAACAATTTATGAAAAATTACCCCATGCAAAATCCCCCAAATATGAAAAAATACCAACAAAAACAAAAAAAAACGATCTTCCTAATTTGGAAAGTGTATTTTTTCCAATTCAAGAGTGATGAATAGCCCCAACTTTTTTTCATTATGTAATATCACCCCAAACCAAAATGTAAAAAAAAGACACAAATAAATATGAAGAATGACCACAAACAGAAGTGAAAAATATCAGAATATCTGAATCTGAAATTCCCCAATTTTATACGAAATTGTTGGGAAATTCTTCATATTTTTTGGGTCATTTTAAATTTGGGGTATTTTTCATAGAGCCTTTCCAGTAAGATGATGTCACCCAACTGGTCAAAATAATGAATAGAAGGCAATTTCGGACCTGATAAAAACTGAAGGAATGGACACCTAACACATGTGATTTAACGCCCATGGTTTATACCAACATGTCAACTGTATTGGCGGGGCTCGAATTTGAAATGCTTTATAAATTGACACACGCGGTATCCAGCATAAATTTAACATGTGTACGTCATCTGAACTAAATGTCAGCCCGAAGACTCCATCATTTATATTATAGTTGCCTTTTTGTGAAAACTCTTAGAAATATGAGAGTCATGTTTGAATTTGTAAAAGGTTGGACAATGTTCGGTAATTCTTAGATCAATCCAGTTCCAATCGAAAACGGAACTGTGCCTGATGAAGGATAGGACCAAATACACTAGTTGGTACATATTTCTGTGACACATCGATGACGTCACTTAAGTTTAGACTAAATTCATTCATGGTCACCTGTCTGTTTTTGGATCATATACTAAATTTCTGTACAGATCAATAATCTGGTGGCAACATAAAATAAACCCAATATAAATTATTCACGGAAGACATGTTTTCGTCATTTGTGAAATAACCGGGTTACAATCGTAGATATAATTGGAACTTACAGTGGAACTTCCATAACTCGAACTTCCATAAGTCGAATTTTCTTCGAAGCACTTCTAGTGGCAGCTAAGGAGACAAATTCCCTAACATAATTTTATAAGTAATTCCATAAATCAAAGTCTCCGTAAGTCGAACTTTTCTAGTGGTGGTTCGAGTTATGGAAGTTTGACTGTAATTGGGCTGGCAAGATCATGAACCACAAGGTTTTAAATCTTTTTAAAGAAATTACTAAGAATTATGTAATTAGCAAATGAAGGGAGCACTCACAAGACCGATGTGCCAGAAAAACATTTCTTATACCGGCCAAGACCGACAACAGACTGTTGATACCACTCAAGGAGAGAGTATACGAATATCAACTTCTACGTTCACGATCAAAGCTATACACTGTGATGCGCTTTCATACCAGTCACACTGGTTATTGTCACATACCTTTAGATCATTAATCCCGAAGTTAATTATTAACTCCCTTCTACACGCACACGAATTCGATTTTCAGTAAATCATTGAAATTGATTGTTTTCCTGTAACCGTATCCGACAGGCACTTCTAATGTCTTACTTTCAGAATACACATCAGGTACCTGTTGCACTAACAAACAAAACAAAACGGAAAGAAATTATATAATGATTACCTGTAATGGTACACTCAAGTGTTTTTGTTTGGTTCAGAGTGTTTTTTGACGGGTAATTAAAATTAAATTTAACATTCTTACAAATCTTCTCAGATAATAAACTCATTAATCTTCGAGGAAAGTACGATAGCGCCGCCACAAAACTGATGTGAGAAAAAAACATCCCTTTCACGTCACAAAATTAGACACAATAATGAAGAAAGGGCCATCAGTAAGACAATTGTATGCGGCCTGAACGAATTGTATGCACCATTTACCAATAGGGCATTGACATCCTAAGAATATGTGATTTTAAAATGGCCATGACATGTTGAAATACAAAAAACCCAAATAATTGTAACTACACTTAAGCCTGTTTTTACAGGGCTATTTTTTAAACGATTTTTAAATAAAACAGGAAGAAAACAAATTTTGACATTTTCCTTAAATAACACGACAAAACTTTTTTTAGGCTGATAACAAAAAATATTTAAAATTAAAGAAGAAACTATGTGTTTGTTTTACCGAATTATTAGTATTTATGTGTAGACTTTTAAATATCTATTACATGATTTGTACCGCACAAAACAGGATTAGGTGTTTTAAAAATAAATTCGTACATGAAGTCGTGAGTTATTTCAGTTGCTATATATTTGAAGATTTACAGGGACCGAAATTTATACAAATACGACTCTAGAGAAGAAATGGGTCAGCACCAAAATTTGAATTCAATTCTTAATTAAAATTAATCAGCTCAACGATATTTGATTCCAACAAGATGGCGCAGCTTGCCACCCACCGCGCTTAACAATTGATTTATTGTAAAATCAGTTTGGTGACAACTTCATTTCAAGATGTGGTCCTGTTCACTGGCCCCTCTGGTTTACGTTTTATGGGGCAACTCTTAAAGTATTGGACGGCAATATTCAAGTCACCGCCATACGGCCAGATTTATTGGAAAAAGTAGTGAACAATTGGACTAATCGAATGGACCGTGTGACTCGGTGGCAATCGGATGCCATAAATCGTATTTAAAAATAAATGCCCTGAAATTATCTACCAGTTTGTAATAAAAAAATGTCATTCCAACAATATTTCTGTCTGGTATTATCATTTTAAATGCTCAAGCTCCTAAAAAAACAAAGTTTAGTTCACCCCCAATTCATGGCTGCAGTTTCGATGTCCACGATTGCTTCCACGATTGCCCCGTGAACTCCAGTCAATTTCATTTCTGGTAATGTCGTTTGGTGGTCTGCGTAGAATGTGG
The DNA here is from genome assembly GCA_958296145.1 of Hydrotaea cyrtoneurina. Taxonomy (NCBI): domain Eukaryota; kingdom Metazoa; phylum Arthropoda; class Insecta; order Diptera; family Muscidae; genus Hydrotaea; species Hydrotaea cyrtoneurina. The sequence goes on along the minus strand of OY282512.1, from coordinate 147,548,081 downwards.
CCGATCCAGTTCCACTTTAGTCTCTGTCGTTGCAACTGGCAATTTTTCTGTTTCGGTCCTTAATGTCTAGAAACCATCACCATCACTCTTTGTGATAATGCTGCCTAAATGCAGTTTGACTGACATGACATCGGTATTATGATACAGTCCCCACTTATTACTCTGGCTTCCTGCAGTGCTTTAGACATAACGGTATAAAGGTCGATGTTAAAGAGAACTGACACATCCTTGGCGTACTCCAACACCGACTAAGATTTGCTTACTAAATCTACTTTCCTGCAATATTCAGAGAAATTTGATTCGGCGCGATACCCTTGCTTATAAGAGCACTCCATGTGACAATGTGGATCAATGTATCAAATGTTTTTCCAAATCGACAAAGCAGAGATATAGTGGCCATCGGATCCGACGGACTGCTCAGTTATGGCGCTTAGGCTATTGCCGGACTTCAGAGCCTACCTGTTCGTTCCTCAGTCCTGAAGTAACTACGACCGAATATCATTTGGCGCCCTTTTGAAATTTTACCCATCGCATTTCCTAAATGTAGGATTTTTCTAGGACATCGGTTAGAAGGACTAATGTACTGGTGGATATCCGCAAACCCTAAATATATTTTTGGAAATCGTCTTCATTGAACGGAGTTTATTTTATTCTTATCTTTTTCCCTTTTATAATTGAGGGACCGAACACTTTGAATTGTTTCCGATTTGACGAGCAATGGATGTCAATATTCCAACAGATGACAAAAATTTCACAAAAAAAAGTTCACATCTGAGCTAATCTCAAAGAACTCCAACCACTTGAGATGAAGGACGACTGGAATTGTCCTATGTTAAAACCAATCATAATGTTGCTTGGTATCTGTCATAGAATCTATGATCACTTTGACTAACCAAACAGCAAAAGAACATTTTTTATACGTTTATTACATACGAATGTTGAAAATAAATAAATTAATCCTCTAACCGGCAATGCCGCTCTGAGGATGTCTTCATTAATTGTGTTTAATTGCCCTATGAATGTCATGCATGACCCTATTAATGCCATGCACTGTGTTAGTGATACGAAGGAGGGGTATTGGAGGAAGGAAAGAGGCAGTAGTGTTTGTTGATGTTTGCCTTGAATTTGATAATGTCATAGCAGGCAGGAAAAACACTTGCAGGAAGATTATTCCACATACGAACAGTCCGGCTGAAGAACGAAATTTTTTTTATAGAGCGTCTTCCGGTCGAAAGGCCATTTAAAAAAAATTGGATATTCGTAACATGTTTACTTATAGAATAAGTGCAGAGATGTGTGCTCAGTGGTCCTCGATTGGTTTACAGACAATGACTGCATAAACGGATAATAAGAATTTGTTTTCATTTATAAACTATAATTTTTTTCAAATTATTATTGCTACTCTATTTTCAATCAGCACTTCTAAATCACCTCATTGGTTTAAAATGTTTGCAAATAGTGCAGATTAATAAATATTCTGTAAAGAGCGAATAATTTAAATGCGTCATATTTTAATTAGTCTACAATAGACGCGGGTTGGGGTGAATCCGTAGTCCGTCAACAACCCTATCGGTTGAACGACTTTTTATATTGAGTCGTCAATCATAACGTCAATATTTGAACAGCTATAAAATGTGGACAACGAAATTGTTAAAACAAATGTTGAACAAATATAAAAGAGCAACAATAATTATAGCCTTTCAGAGTGAAACCAAAAAAAAAAAAAAACGTTTTTGTCTGAGAAGAAACGAAAAAAATATCAGACCAAGGCCAGACGACCAAATTAACCAGAGACTATTTATCTTATACGTCTGCTGTGACTGGAATCAGATTTAGACTATTTATTAGACTCTATTAAACTGTCGTACACTGTTTGGGGAATGGAATGTGATTAACGACATTTTGCTATTCAACATTTACTTACAACACAATTAAAGATAATAAGTACTTCTATTTGGAAAAGACAAGAACAATTCAAAAATTAACAATTTTCGGTTTTTCTTTTTTAAAAAGAAACATTTATTTTGGGATGAAGTACTTTCAAAACTATATGTTCAAGATATAATTCGTATACCTTTGGTTGTTTTTATTTCAAAACTGGTTAATAATTCTCTTACAAATCGCGTAGTCGCAGGGATTTAGGAGATGGATTTAACAGATTAACCGGATTTGAACCTGAGTTTGTAGATAATCGCACACCGCTAACACGACGACAGAAAAACCGAATCATAGCCATTTCCCTTCTGGTGCCACGACATCTGATACATTTTTTTTATTTATTCATTCATGAGTCTATTGTAAATAAACCATACTGACTATCTTAAAAATATATTAAATTCAACAAATCGATAAATTTCTACTTTTGCAGACATGCTAGAATCACGTCAACTAGATGATGTATTATTACCAACGCCGCTTCCTGTACCTTGCACATATTTGACTCACAATCGATTCTTTGTAGTTATTCCGAGGTACGTCCCTGACAGGTTTTCATAATTACACCGCAAATGGGCGAAGGACTGACTACTTTTAAATTGTTTTCTGTTTCTGTAATGCCGCAAAAATGTTAATATGAGACCCAGTACAACATAAGGAAAGTAGTTTGCATCTTCTAATTTTGATTTTGGAATGGGTGTCGCTGTTCTTGACAACCCTGAGTATTGTTAGGTTGCAGATATTTTTGAAAATGAAGCGCCGCATCAGCCGTTTTTTTGAAATTAAACGAGTCCTCCATTCACACAAAGACCACATCCTTGAATTTCATTCAAAATCGTTTGCATTGACAGACATCGTCGAGTTAGCATTTCAAATGACAATTAAACACACATTTCAATTGGACATTCTAACATTTATGCAAATGTCTTCCGCCTATTACCGCAATATCTATTTGTCCTAAACTCTCTCACAATATTCTTTTGTATGTAGAGTGCACACACAACCGAACAATCGGCAACATGTCCATACACCACAGCGAGAATCACTGGCCAAGCACTCTGTGTCGGCGATTCAAATAAAAATACAATGTTGGCACAGGTCTGTAAAGCTTGACCGGTTGACGCTTACATTCAAAGTGTTTTGGCAAAATTGGTGTTCAGCCTTAGTTTAGAAATCTCTGCAGGCGTTTACAAAAACTGTTGCAACATTACCAGTTTGTAAAAACGGCCCATGCACTGAAGTGCAATACAAAAAATAAAATGTAAAACATTTGATACAGTTTTAAATTGCTAACACATTTTTTATTTAATTTTATTAGTCTTCAAATACTTTACATAATTACACAGGTCTACAAATTTCCATCTACTGCTGGACAGATTCCAAGACTAATCAGACATTGACCCTTCCAATTATCACGAAAAACTTCTGTGCGCTGTACGCTGTTCGTCTTCGTTCTTAATTCTTTATTCTCCCAGAGGAAATAAGTGCTTTTGGTCATTCGTTAAAAGGGTTCTATTCCAACTCCCGTTAACGATGACCAGATATTCACTGACCCGGTTGACAAAGCTAACCTTCTGGCTGAAATATTTGCAAAGAATTCATCTTTACCAGAAAGCAGTCAACCACTGATCGAAAGCGTATCTAGCTCGATGCCTCAGATATTTTTTCGAACACGTAGAGTTAAAAGGTTTTTTGGTCATCTCAACGTAAAAAAAAATACTCCGAGCCCGGATGGGTCTCTTCGATGCTAGCCTTCACGTTGGAAAGTTGCCAATGTTTAGCCGATCCCTAAGTAAGGTGAGGCTACAAATTGCAATATGTCCTGCGTTCTCGAAAGTTATGGAGAGCATGGTTAACCACCATCTAGTTAAGTATCTAGAGTCTAACGGCCTTCTGAATGACCGACAGTATGACTTCCGTAGAAATCGATCTACTGGAGATCTGATGGCGTTCCTTTCGGAGCGATGCAGTCGATCCATACACCGCCTTGGTGAAAGCAAGGTCGTGGCTCTAGATATTTCGAAGGCGTTCGATTGGGTCTGGCACGGAACACTCATATCAAAACTTATTGCATTTGGTGTCGGTAATACCTTCTCTCGATTCATATCGAGTTTATTCAGAGATCGCTCTATACGAGTAGTTATAGATGGGGTCTCATCCAACGCGCATAGGTTGACCGCAGGAGTGTCACAAGGCTCTGTCCTCTCTCCTTCTCTATTTCTTATTTTCATTGACGGAAAGTTGGGTCAGACTGTGGAACCGATCTACTCCTTTGCGAATGGCAGCAACCTCTGTCAGTCCCCCGAGGAACGATGAACAACTCACTCAATCTCGATTTGACGACGATTTGTGAGTGGGGCTAAATGAACGGAGTAGATTCTATGACACAAAACCCCCAGTGCTGTTCCACTGATCCAGCACTGATTTAGGTGATGTGGATATCGAAGTATCAGATACTCTTGATGTTCTGAGCATGAAGATACAGGGTGATGCTCGCCGGGCTAGCCATTTATTCAAAGTGTCGAAAGAAGCCGTCAAGTGTTTAGGCCGCCGATGCTGTCGGGAGACAATAGAGCTGGATACCCTACTATTCCCCAACATCACCACCGCTCTCCCCTCTACACGCTCCAGAAGCTGCCAACACATCTTTGTTGCTCATGCCCATATATGGGATTTATAGTTCATTTTACAATCGGCCCAAAAGTCACTCAAACTAAATGAAGTGTTAGTAGAAACATTGTATGTAATTTCAGAATAATTTTAAATTGTAAACAAACATAAAATTATAATAAATTCCAAGAAATAGGGCACACGTGCCGTGAGTCACTGTTCCAGTCAATCTTTTTGTTTTTGCAGCTGTAAGAACGCATGAAAATTACAAATTAGCACAAAATGTTAAGTCAGATTTAATTGTGACAGGAATATAAAAACAAGAAACAAGTCACCACTTGTAAAGGGCCGACCTACTCGTCAAGCGGCCTTGTCTGTACAAGTCAATGCACGTGAATCATACTGGAAGTTCATCAAAACTATGTAGCATAACATAATTAAAAAAAAAAACTTGAAATAATGAAACTCTCTGTAGCAAAAAAGTTCAATAGCGCTGCTCTTGCCGGTTGTTGCAAATGGGGAACATCGAACACACAACGAAGCAGTTTTCGATATTTCATGTACACTTTCATCGCCGATCGAGGCTGGCATTACAGTAAATGAGTTTTTGAAGTTAACAAAAAAAACGGATTTTTTGTTGTGGTTTTACGAAATATCATTTTGGAATACAACGTGGAGAATTCCTCAATAAAAACGATAATTTCGCCGAATCTTTTGAACCTTTCATAATGGTGTGAGGCATAGAAGGGCGTGGTTGTGTAAGGAGTTCCAAACTGCAAATTTCTTGAAGTGAAACGTACTCGGTTGCACAAACAAACACGTCCGATCGCCAAAACTAACCTAATTTTGAAAATAAATGGGGAGGTTGTGGTTTCGATTCCCACGAGACGCTTTGGTCTGTTGCTGCAAAAATCTAGCCATTTATGTCACCCGGTTTACCCTTGGACCCAAAATTAGAATATAAACTCACTTTGTATTGTAATTAATAATAAATAAATAAATAATAGATGACTATAAATAGAGATAGACCCAGTTTGCAAATCTTTCTTAACTTCAGGTGGATCCTCTAGGCCGTGTGTAATTCGATAAAAAGTAGTTTCGGGTAAGACCTACCTAACATTTCAATTGGATGTATGTATCTAGGTTTGCAAAAAAATATGTAATAGGCCTTTGTCCGTATATGAGTATACTCAGCCACGAAGTCGACCGACAACGTTCGCATGTTTACTAATCGTCAAACAGCTGTTTTAAGGCTTCGAAATCAGTTGTTTGTCGCTTAGAAAGCGTAGGAACGTTGTTGTTCGACTTCGTGGCATAGACTGTAAATGCCAACAAACGAGCCTGTTCCACATGACACGCGTATCCCCTACATTTGCCTTAACACCGATAATAGGTGTGTTTTATTTGGCCATTTTGTATTTTCACAAATTTCGTTTTTTTGTATGGAATTTTTTTCATACGACGGACTAAATTGTAGCAACCGGCTATTTCAATAACTTAACTGTTACGAGTTTTATTAACTAAAATGAGAATAAGGAATTCCTCAATTTTAAATATCAAACCCGTTTTCAAAATATGATTATACAAAAACGAAATCAACAAAATTTCCAATAGGCTTTGGTCGCATGCACACAGTCAAACAACTGAGAGAGTAGGAGTGGGACACAAACATATTCAAAAAAAAAAACCTACAGCGATAACACTGAACGAAAAATATACTGGGAATAATAAATACATATCTGTGACTCTATCGCACACATGCTACTAAAGAGGCACAACTCAAAATTTGCCATTTGCAAAAAGCTATCAAGCTATTTATTTTTACTGTACTTTGATGTTATATTGGAAACGACGAGCATCAGAATAGCTTTTTCAACAATTTTGAGTTGTGCCTCTTAAGTAGAACGTGTGCGACAAGTACGAGTCTATATATATATATATAAATATATATAATTAGCTGAACAATTTTGATATTTTCGTATGGAATAACACAGAACCCCAGAGATTTTGTGAATGAGTATAAATGATTTCCCAACGACAAAAATTGGTTCCTTACAATTGGACAAAATCATTTTCCTTATGGTAATTATGAACATTTATCAATATCAATCTATAGGGCAAGCGACCTAAATTCAGCTCCTAAGGGCAGCCTTAGCTATTTCCACGAACAGGGATACATTTGTACATCCAGGACAAAGATGGTATCCCCCCCCGGATCAACAACGTCTAATTTTCGCTGGAAAACAATTGGAGGTATCATTGAACCCTCATTGCGTATTTTGGCTCAAAAAAAAGAACAAGATGATCTGCCGTAAGTGCTACGCTCGTCTCCATCCTCGTGCTACCAACTGTCGCAAGAAGAAGTATGGACACACTAACAACGTGAGCCCCAACAAGAAGTTGAAGTAGACTACTGTAAACGTTATCGTCACTTCAAATGCTCTGGGGTCAGCAACCATCCACGCTCCCTTTTTTCTTTTTTTCTATGTATACATTTAATTAAATGCTTTTGAATTAATTTAAATTTGTTATACCAACAGAAATAAAAAAAAATAATTTGTTAAAAAAAATTTTAGTTACTAAAAAAAATACCGACACTAAATTAAAAACTAATCGCAGTTTCAGTTAATACCTTTTTTTGCGTTGCCAGTTTTTTCTCTCTCAGACTGAATGATGGGAACCATCAACTCAAAACTGTGCAGACCTGTGTACTTTGCAATGATGCATAAAAATGATGATAGCGATGTTATGCCGAACGGCGCAACGTTACTTTCAGTAAAATCGGGTCTGGCAAGAAAGGCAGACGGGCACATCAATTTTGATCTGATAATTAAATTGTTTTCTAAGGAGAGATTTCTAAGGAGATTTCGAAATATAAACAAATCTCGGCATCATATTATTTGTTTGATATTTGTGAAAATGTGAGTTTAATTAATATGAAATTTATATTAATACAATTATGGAAAATATTTCAATTCCAAACAACATCCACTTAATGTTTGTTAATAAGGACATGGCGGTATTAAAATTAAAAACAAACTGTTATTACTACTGAAAAAAAAAGTGACGATGACAATTTTATATTCTCTGAACAACTAAGGATTGCTGGAGATGAGTTTTCTTTTTGTGGAAACCATTTTCATAACCGAATATTAGAGTAAAAGTCAACCCAGTCCTTATTCTAGATTGCAAAACTTATTTGTTTACATTATTTGTGATTTGTATTTGATAATTCTGGCGCAGAATATTCGACATCGTTTTGAAAATTAACAACAATGCACAACACACTGTCGTCGTCGTTTACCAGTTATCATCACAAAATGTATGACATAAGCCGAGATTATAAAAATCATTTCAAAAGTACTAAACAAAAAAAAAATAAACAGATGATGTCCGTTAGTATACCGGTCTGATCATATGCTCGAAAAATTATACTCGTGCCTAGAAAACGGGCGCAATAAATGTAGACGCCAGAGAGACAAATTTATACAACACTGCAATCGTATCGCACCTTAATTTATGTTAACCGATGCACATGTTAAAGGTTGCTGTTTACTGCTGTCGTTACTCGGATCAATAACTACAATTTCTGTCAATTTGTGAAACGACGAAGATTGATTGCAAAAACATTTCGGAAATCTCCAATATATCCAGTGTCTAGTCTATGGGAATATTGCAAGTTGGGCCATAACAATCCGACAAAAGCTTTAGAGTAATGGCAATCCAATAAGAAGTGTATGGCCAGAGAAAGATATTCATAAATGAAAAATGTTAATCGCGACAGTATAAAGTTCATTATCTTTGATTTGATAATACTAATAAATGTTTAAGTCGATTCAATTGGTTAATTAGATGATTAATATTAAGTCCACCTAACAATTACGAGGGTGAATGAAAATTTAAATAGGATTGATAACTTTATTCTTATCACAAATCACATTATGAAACACTCTCAATGTTTTTGAAACAACCCTACTAGCAAGTTGTATTTATGAACAGTACATCCTATTGACCCATTGAGTTCGTCCAGAGAAACATTTTATACCAACACAAAGAAGGCTTCATACACAATTATTATGTTTTTTTTTTTTCAAATATTATGATCTGCGGAGGATCATAATTCCAAAAATTAACGAATGTCTTGTTTTTTTGCCATATTATTTGAAGTTGGTTTGAAAAAGCAAACATTCCCATTATTAATGAAACATGATTTCATTGATGTGGTGCCTCCACTGTTTGCAGTAGTGCATCCTGTCAACCCAATTTCCCGGGACCTTGGTGGTGAAGATTTCTAACACTACCTCAGGAATGGCTGACGATATTCGATGTTTCAGGTTTGAAGTACATCGTAGGTGGTGATTCCAGTAGAACATTTCAAGATTTGGTTTGGTTTATTTTTCTTGTTAAATAAATCTCTTTGAACGAACGAACTTTTTTTTAACAAACAACCATTTTTTCAAAGTATTTTCTACCTGCTTATTCTGGTTATTTGAATGAAAGTCTTTTTTTAAATTTTGAATTGGAGTTAAAAAAATGCAATTATTTTGTTCAAATATGTAATTTTCACCTAAAATACTTTATCCAAAGGTTCGTTGATATTATTATCGTTTGCACATATTGAGCCATTTTAAAATATGAAAAATATATTCAGTGTTACGTTTCAGTTAGTCCGGTTTAAAATCATTTATAATTTCTATTTATTTGTAAAAAAAAAAAATTATTTTGTTTTTCTGATAGTTTCTTGCTATGTATTGGTTGGAATGCAAGCAAGGGATACGGATCCATTTCGGAAGCTACCACGCTGTGTTCCTCATTAGGGCGCTAACGAATAGTTAAAATTGTTACTCTATTTTTTATGTTTTTGGGGCCACAAAAAATTATACTCTTCAAAAAAATAGTTTTTTTAATTGTTTTTTTTTTTTTTGTTATTTGTAAATAAAAATCACATTTACAACATTTGTCAATCGCATAATTACCTTTAACTTTATGTCATGAGTTTTTAACCCAAGAATTCCCAGGAAATTTGCCAATTTTTTTCTTCCTGATTCCCGGGTTTTTGGTCGGTATTCCCGGGAATGAAATACTATCAAAAAAGAAACTATTTACGATTTTACACACTTTTTACAGCTGTGTGTATGCGGCGTTTAACCGCAAAATTTAGCCTTGGCAAATAATCTCCGAACGTACAAATGACCGCTTTTCGGATAGTTTTCGATTTTTTTAAAGGAATTTCGTATCAACTGTGATCGACACAGTTTCCGAAATAAATGTATATGTTTGGCAAAATAATCTCCGAAACTACAAATGGCAAAACTCAAATGGTGGATCGAAAAATATTTAATACTAAAATAATTTATAAAGTTAGCCTGTAGGTATAGTTAAAATAAGCCACATGTACTGGCGTACTCCCATGAATGTGGTTCATCTTAGTCTTTTATAATGAACTTTATTTTAATCAAATGTATTGTTTGCAGGATTTTCCCGATATGTCTGTTTTTATTCTGCAGTCCTCTACTAATATCTGGATACAGTAACCCACTGCCGCCCAAATTTTATCGCAATACCGCAGATCGTAACCCACCCCGTCCGTTGGTAACGCTCCCAGCATACAAAAACCGAGTACTAACAAATATATATGCAGCGAACAGTTTAGATTTTACATTTCCCTCGGAAGAAGAACGACACGCAGCACTGGCCGATGGTCGATATAATCCGGCCAATGTCATACCCATTGATCTGGATATATATCATCCAAGTGAATATACCGTCGAGTACTCAAGAGATGTTGTCTTTTTTAAAGAATGTTTTTTTATATTTCAGTCACTGGTCCTTCCCAAATATTTATGACGATTCCTCGCTTTGACAGAGGCTCCCCCTATACGCTGGCACGTCTGACCAACGGTACGCAATTGGAAGCTTATCCGAATTATTCGTGGCATAGTTCGTATGGTACGGACTGTGATGGCTTGACTTCGGTTTACCGGATTATGGTAAGGAGAATTTTTAATTTGAACCTTATAAATTTACTCACCCGACTTAATATCGAAGGAACGTAGTCGATTAAAATACTCGAATGAAAAAGTATCGATTTCCTGTCAGTATCGAGTCAAAGTGGAATCAAATATGTGTCGTTTAGTGGTAGATCGGTTCGAATTTTAAATCGGGATAATTGGAACAACAAAAAAGAAAATTGTTCGTGTATTACAAAAATAAATTTTGGTTTTACCTTTTGAATTTCTAATCAGTAAAATACTCGAATGAAAAAGTATCGATTTCCGGTCAGTGTCGAAACTAAAAGGTACCGGTATAATATAGACTGCAAGTGAAAACGTCTGCATTAGATACTAAGATCTGTTTTCAGGGCAAGCCATCTCCGGGAATGCTTGTAGAACAGCAAATTTCTAGAGTTGAGAATATATATTGATATTTGTATTAAGTAATCCGACTGATTGAGGAAAATTCTTAAATCGGTCTCGTTACAGACATCATGATACTCGTCATCATAAACAAACCAGTATCGCCAGAGAGAAATATATCAGCTGGTTTGTCCGATTTTAATGATTTGCCACAGAGGTCTAGCTAGATGATTCCTAAGGAGAGTGGAGCTTTGGACCCCAATTCCAAGTCCACCAACATCTGTACATTTTTTCTATTATAGTATGACTGGTGATAACAACAATGACCATTAATTGAAAACAATTAACCGATTAATCGGTATTTTAAGCGAAAATTCAAAATTATCTGAAATAAAAAATATTTTTTTAATATTTTTATAATATAATATTTTATACATACAACAACAAAAATATTTCTTAAGGATCGAGTTCCAAAACAAAAGTTTTGATAGGCGTTTCATTGCGCGGATGTTCCAATTAGAAAACCTTATTTTTGTGACAGACTTGGGATCGATTTTTTTTTCGCATATCTTAGGTTTCTTCTTCAATAGAATTATTACTCCTCAATAAATCTGTGATATAAGAAACGAATGCGATTTTCAGTTCGTCCTGCTGAACACTGTCAGGGTATTTTAAATGTAATGGTGATTTTTTTTTTTTTGTTTTTGAAATTTCCATATATCTTTACAGATCGATGAATGCAATCGAATGTGGATTTTGGACAGTGGTGAAATCGGACGGATTCACCTTTGCCAGCCCCAAGTGGTTGTTATCGATCTGTCAACTCAAGCGGTGGTAAGCCGTTATCGTTTGCCCGAAAACGTTTTTAGGCGAAACGTGAGTCGTCTGGTGACAATTACAGTCGATATCACCGACCCGCCTCCCACAGGCCACTGTCACGAGGCCTTTGTCTACATTGCTGATCCAACCGCCTTCTCAATAATTGTCTACGATGTGGTGCGGCAAAGCTCCTGGCGTATTGAAAACCGCTTCACCTACCCGAGTCCCCAGTTCAGTACACATACCGTTGCCGGCGAAAGCTTTGAACTCATGGACGGAACATTCGGTTTGGCCGTTACTCCACTCGTGTTGGGATTGCCACGAAAGCTGTACTTGCACTCGTTGAGCAATGATGCCCAGATATCTGTACCTTTGGAAGTGGTAAATAATGCCTCCAATTTCGAGCAAGGCTTGGCATCCAGCTTGAATCAGTTTACCGAATTGGGTCATCGGGGCGTACAGTGCAGCGTTTCGGCCATCACACCGGAAGGTTATTTGCTGTGTGGCTTCTTGAGTCCCATCGCCTTGGTGGGATGGAATATCCGTAGTCCGTATACGACCAACAATTTTGTGGTCTTGGCGCAGAATGATGAAACTTTACAATTTGTCGGCGGGCTAAAGATCGTGCCGAATGCCAGTGGCAAGCGAGATGTTTGGATCCTAACGAATCGTGCCCAGAAATTCTTTGCAGGCACAAACGACTTTAATGAAATCAATTATCGTATAATGAAATGTGGACTGGATGAGCTTCTCTCAGGTAGACCGTGTCTGTCTTAGATTCCAAACACGACAATAAACATTGGAATCCAGTTGGTGTATTGTTTATTATTTACATGTATTCATTTTCAAAAGATTCTTTCAAATAAATCAAAGTTGTGATTTTTTTTGTTATTAAAAACAAGAGATTTTCGTTTTTTTTTTTGATACCCCGCCCTCCAATGAAGAGCATTACGCTGGTTTATTGTCTGACCCACCCATTACCCTGTCTCAATTTCAAAAATCAATTTCATGGATGTTTCGTATATTAACGCTATATTTCACAGCTTTAAGTGGTTTTCCCTTCTCCGCTGGAATGCATACGAATGGTCTTAATGCAGCACCGGTCGCATTTTTGGGGGAAATCCATTGTTGGCCGCTTGGTCATTGGACTGTTGTTGCTGTTTTGTTTATCCCTTCTTAAAACCAAATAATCGCGTACAAGCAGCCGACCTTTCTCATCTTTTGACATTTGTAATAGTTCTTAGCCACACCGAGCCATATCAAATGCCAGCAGTCGCACGGCTAATATCTGTGCGGCCATTATATATTAAAATAAAAAAAACACACATTTATGGACAGTATATGGGTGATTCCATCCAAGAATAACCAAGACGCATACGGAGTCTGGGCTTAAACTATTACCGGCGTTTCTCATTCATTCGTGTTTGGCGTTAAAGCTTCAATTTATTATATAAATCCTCCACAAGGACAAAAAGAATAAATTTGGTTATTAATTTAATGGCAGACATTTGAGTCTGACCCGGTACCGGCTGGGTCATCTAGTGGTCCATCTAGGTTGTGGGCTTGAATAATGTTGAGAAATAATGCAGTGCAATTTACAAAATCTATGTTTACAAATCTATCTACAAAATGCTATGTAGTTCAAACCGTCTCAGCCCTACCTACGTACATGAAATACATTGATTTAAACAAAAGTTATTTCTATTTCTAATAATCTGGATAATCTGCAAGAGCCAGTGAAATGGAAACACCCATATAATCATTTCATAAATCAACAGCCACAATAAACGAATTTCTTCTGTTGGTGCAACGTGCGGCAAACGATAAAAAGGAATCAAAGGCACATCCATTCATACGACACGGAAAGAAAAGAGAAAAATTGAAATACGAAACGAGAAAACAAAACCACCGTATGTTTATATTGATCTTAACTCATTTTCATCCTAAAGAGACAACAAACAAAACACAACCTGACTTGACTGTTAGCCAGCCATGGATCGCAACCCATTCCATCTCATACATCATAAAAGAAACAACTCCAATAAACGACAACAAAAAGGCACACAATACCGAGTACATGGAATGAAAGAGGATGTAGGCTGGCTGATGCCGCTGCTGCTGTTGCTGCTGAAGTAGATGCTGTCAGGGAAGAACGAAGACCTAAGAAGACAAATAACCGCGCGCAGCGATCGCTCCGTTACAGAGCGTTTCATGAGACGTATCATATTCGACATAGTAACATATTAAAGAAACCAATTCGTGGATGATATGTTTTCACAAAAACCATCCACTGATCCAGCACCTCGTCAATCTCTATGGGTGGTATGGATATCGACGAGTCAGATTATCTTGATGTTCTGGACATGGGGGTAGCCATATATTCGAAGCGTCGAAAGAAGCATTCAAGTGTTTAGGCTTTTTGGAGCAGGGCAAGAAATACTTCCGACCTAAAACGGAATGTGACTCCCATATATGGACAGGGTCCCCAAAGACATGCTTGCAGCTTCTGATCCGTGTACAGAGGAGAGCGGTGGTGATGATGTGGCTTCACAAATTTTTTCCTTTTTAGAACACTCTCTTACTTTACAGAAAAACCATAACAACTAATTTAAAATTACGAATTCAAAGTAATATTGGGAATTTAATAAATACCGCAGCAATTATCTAAGACGAACTGGACTTCTCTCAAGTCTACAACTGCATTTTTTTCAGATTTTCGTCATCTGATTAAATCCTTGATATTCAAAAAACTACTACTTTTACACTCGATGGAAACATTTGCTGATGTCGTTTACATTTATTTTTTTGAATTTATAATAAACAAAAAAGAAATTGATGAATTTGTTTTAACCAGACACTTGACTAAATGCAGAACATACGACGCTTTCGAGGACTACATTTCGTAGGTTTGATAGATAGTCACCAGATAATTCAAACAGATTTGCGATAAACAAAGTCAGAACGCAAGCTGTTGCAGATGGCTTATCTATTGCATGGATCATTCCCATGAAACGCACTGTACCTCGAATGAGAAATCACACAAGATTAGCTAAGAGATAAAGGGGCATAAATAGTCAATTAGAACTTGTTAGCGCCTAAATACACACACAGATCATTCATGATCTTTGGCATCGACAATGACGGCGACGGTCAGATCGACAAGTGTACGGCTGTGGATCATTCATTCGTCCATTCACTCGTCTGGGTGGACTACAACATTGTTCGTTATGGTTTGTTTAGGTTTAGAATTTCCACTGTCGTCGATTGCATTCAAATGTGCTCGTAGACTGGCAAACAGCCAGTCCGGGAGGCCCAGACAAACAAACATCGGCAGCAACAACAAAGAAAGGGTTTCCTTTCTGTCTAACCGTGCGTCGTTCGTCCCGGTCCAACTGAATGAATGTTCACCTTGTTGGTAGGTGTGTGTGTGTGTGTGTATTTCTTGGTAGTTACGTTATGCAGGTTACGACCAAAGCACAGTGGGTGATTAAAGATAACAAAATATTAAACCGATATGGAATTTTGGTGTCAAAACTCATTTTTCGATTGATAATACTATTTAATATAATACATATCGCACACCCACTTCAAAAGTGACACAACTCGAAATTTTTAAATTTGAACCATGTGGTTGAAAAATCTACACAATCCCCTACAGTAGTAGTGTCTAACCTAAGAGCGACAAAATATGCATATCTAGAGAAACATATAGGTAATTCTAAGGTGATCCAATTCAGTTATTTAGTAATGGAAAATCATGCAATCATAGCACCACACCACAGAATAAATTTTGGTAATTCAACCCATACAATTATAAAAATTTTAATTACGCGGAACTTATTGTGAACATCCTGGAAATCCCTAGGAATTACAAAAATACAAATAATTTTGCTCCAAAATTAAATAGGCACCTCCCAATCCCAAAGTGATTTTATGTCGCACCAACTACAACTGTCGTTGTGTCGATTAACAGCTTCTTATGTGTGTGTAGCAAAAGTAATAACCAAATGGTATCCATCAATTAACCCTCTAACCGGCAAGACCGCCATAAGGCAATACAAAATATTATCCCTCTAACCGGCTAAACAGAAATACTGGAAAATCCTTGCAACCTGGTTTTCTTACCAGTTATGCACAAAAAAATGTTTTTTACGGTAGTTAAACACAATTAATGAAGACGTCCTCAGAGTGGTATTGCCGGTTAGAGGGTTAATTGTTATTATAAAAATATACTTCAGCTCAGGTGTTGCATCTGCAATTATATACCAAAAAGACATCCTCTGAAGGACTCTATGAAAATTCTTAGTTTCGAATCGATTCGTAAAGATATATCAATTGTTTCTTTTTCAAAAACTCCCCCACTGTGCTACTATAGAGTACTCATCGCATGTATGTCTGTGCACATCTTTCAGTTCTCCGCTGTATTAGATGGATGTGTCTTTAGTTGGATGGCTGTGAGAATGGTTGTTTGTTTGATTTGGTTCGGTTCGGTTTGGTTTGGTACTCTACAACTGCTCTGTTGGATGCAATACAAATCATAAATTTGAACTTACCTGATTTTCAGTCGGTATTGGGCAAAGGTGTGGTAAAGACGTTCGTCGGTACGCGGGTATTTGAAATTGTTTGCCATTCCATTGCGCTCGTAAGGTGCATTCGTTAAGAATGTTTGAATTTAAATTTGTGGGTTTCGGGAGTTTGCTGCTCTGGCATTTGATTATTGCAATTGCGGATTGTGAAGGTAGTCGGCTGGAGCAGAGAGAGTTTTTCACTTTGCATAAATGGTCGCGCGGCATAGAGTTGACGTTTCCAACTGAAATTGAACGAGAATTAGCGGTAAATGCGGGTTATTATGATTTAAATCGGATACAACTACCAGTGGATATTGACATTGAGTATAAAGGTAAATCAAAATGTATAGTTATAGAAATTTCTAATAATTACAAAAAAAGGATATAATATTTGAAACTTTTACCTCATAAAAATGTTTTCAATTAATTTGTCCTTGAGGACATCTGGACTAATAGATCAGATGTCGTGTATATTTAAAAAAAAAGCCTCATTGTTTTGTCCATTTATAAAATATTTTGTCTAAAATCCTAAAAAGAATAACGGTATAAAATAACACTGAACAACAACAAAAATTAATAAACCCTATACAACACTGATGTACTAGGTACAAAAAAGGTCGACATTTTATAATTTTTTTTAGGTTAGGATTTTTTTTTATTTTTTTAAATTTTAACCTAATTCTTCATAACTCGAAAGTGACATGTACGATTTTGTTGAAATTAAATTGAGATTTAAATTTAGTAATCAGAATGACAATTATAAACAAAATTTAAGGCAAAAACATATTTGTTTCGTATTTTTCATTTAAATCATAAAAAATCGAAAACCATCGATCGATCTTCATGATTAATTTAATTAACACGATCATAACTCTAAAAATCCGGAAAACATTTGATCTTAAATTTGTTTAGAAGTCCGAAATTGTCATTATGATAAGACAAAGATAATCTAGATCTAAATTTTTCAAAAATTATTTTAAAAAAAATCGGACGAGTTATTGTTAAGGAAAATTATGTATTAACAAATTACTTAGGGTACTTATTGTCCAGTGTAATACAAGGTTTTCCAACAAGAGGTGTTATTTTGAATCACCCGGTATTTCGGTAGAACTTTTGTAGCTTTTATTCTTTGACAGTTGACAAGTAGAAACTACGCCATTACTAAAAATGGAACGATGATAGTGATCTGGACAACGTTTACTTTCGACAATACCGCGCTTCGTGCCACACAAGCAACGAAATCATTGCTCTTTTACGGGAAAAGTTTCGGGACCGTGTTATCTCTCGAAGAGGTGATCAAAATTGGGCACCGCGATCTTGGGACTTAACACCTTTGGGGCCACGTAAAAGATATGGTCTACGCCAACAGACCAGCATCGATTCGAGACCTCAAAGAAAGAAATCGTGCGGCTATTTAGGACATAGCGCACCCCCTTTGCGATTTGGTTATGGAAAATGTTCATGAAACATAAACATCCGATCATTTGTCTCAAAGAATGCCATTTTTCTTTCAATACCAAAATAACACCTCTTATTGGTACGTATTTCCCCTTAACATTGCATGAAGGAACAGAAAGGAAACTTCTCTCGAATCAGTGAGCTGTGCACGATGTAATTTCTATAGCCACTGACAGGGTCCTACTGTTTATAAAGGCGGCTCTGAACGACTAATGTTTTTCTAGATAAGTTTTACATGGTTTAGAGATTACTCTCTTCGTCAGCATTTACGAGGTGGCTTGTTATATTAAATACGAATTTGTTGTCTCCTTTCAATTTTTGTTTCTATTGATAGATCAATTTGAAACAAAGAAAATTCCCCTTTATTTGGAATATTAATATACTTAATATTATTAATAAATTTCAAAATTAAAACCTATGCGAACGGATTTCACAAAATAATACAAAATTGATTTTTTAAAATTAGAAACGTCCAAATACTTCATTTTACCTGATTTTTAAAATGGATTTCACCAGAAAAGTCTTTTTTAATATCGACCTCCTGGAAGGTCCAAACTGCGAAGCGATAACGAAGCTTGCAAGGTCTCTCTGTAAAGTTGGCATCCGACTTGTTTCGTGAAATGTTAAACATGACAGTCACACCTGCTTCTGGTGGATGTCTCATCTCGGTACAAATGAGCCATTGACTTCTAAATACGTTTGACTTATTTCCCATAGTTATTCAATATTCACATTTGAAACTTCTCATTTCCAGTGTATTACGTCGTCTAACTGAAAAAGTTGCAGCATTTCTCCGAAAGAAACTAATTATATTGTTGTTAGAGTAATATTGTATCAAGACTCGTTCACCAACATACCAAAATGCCGGTTGTTCTTGTAGTGTTATATTTGCCCCCTAATGTCACCCATGGAAAAAAGTATTTTCTATATTATTTTAATATTTTGTTTAGTTATATTTATAATTTGTACATCTTTTAATAATTTTCAGAAAATAATGAACATCGAACTTTTCTCACCATACCCCGGCTTAATTTTGGAGTCCCCTATTCCTTGGCCACCATAATTGACAGCGATCAAAAGACACAACTAAATCCAAAGGTACAACCGTATCCCGACTACGAATGGCATCACAGTCACGGATCGAATTGTACGGCCATAACATCAGCCTTACGGTCATATGTAAGTAGAACACAACCGAATAAACCGTAGAAATATAACTCATCCCTTCTTTCGCCTCGCCAGATCGATGAATGCCAAAGGTTATGGATCATGGATTCGGGACAAATAAATTCCCTGCAATGGTGTGCTCCACAGATTCTTGTATTCGATTTAGAATCGAATCAGTTAATAGAACGTTTTATTCTGCCTTCGAACAACTACAAAGCTGGAATATCCGTCTATACGGACATGATAGCCGATGTCAACTCAACGGAAGATTGCAAAAATACCAGAGTATATATATCGGATGCCTGGGGTCACGGCTTAATAGTTTACGATATGCTGAAACATAAGTCATGGCGCATAGAACATGATCTGATGAAACCGGATAGGACACTGATCAATAATGCACACGACGGCATATTTACCGTTAGTTTGAGTCCAAAAAAGACTAAATTAGAAGGTAGCTCAAAGCCAATTTTATCGGATTTTTTATCGGCATATAAATAATGAAATTATTTCTTTGGCTCAATAAATTCAGAAATATTTCGCGATTTCTACCAAGATAATTCTCTGCGTAAAAATCGCCCGCATGCTGATGAATTACATTTTAATACCTTTTCTGTTTCTCTTGCAGAGCGCTATTTATATTTCCATTCCTTGAACAGTATCAATGAGATACGCATCCCCTTGCAACTAATCAACAATGAATCCGTATGGTATTATCCAAAAGAAAACATACCGACGGTAAAATATTTTACCATCCTGGGTTCTCGTGGTACTCAATGTGAATCGGAGGTAATGGACGGCTATGGTAATTTGTATTGTACCCTAATCGGTTCAAATGCCTTAGTGCGATGGAAAGAGGGCAAATCGTATTCGGCCGATAATCTGAATGTTATGGCTTACGGACCGCAACAGTGGCGCTTTGTGACTGGTTTGAAATTGGCCAGCAATCATCGAAGGGGCCAGGAGTTATGGGCTCTAAGTACCGAGCCGAAGGTGAGTACTATGAACTAGTGAAGGATTTTTAAAATATTAATCGTTTTTCTTATTCGTATTTAGTTGTTTGTTGGTAATGCAATGCAAAGTGATCAGATAATGTATCAAATAATTGGATGTCGAATCAAGAATTTACTTCGCAATGAACGGTGTTCAGTGGGCATGAATGACTTGTAAACATTTTTTTTCTTGCTTACTCAAATTACATAAGTTATTAGTTAAGTAGGAACTTTAATATGTTGTAAATATTATAATTAACTAAAATATACGTTATATGTTAAAAAAAACATTTTACCATCACATTTCATTGATGCAATCGACAATTTTTCATGTATCCCACTCCAGTTCAGGGATCGGATATGCCTGGCGACATATCCCCAAATAATGGCCCACACAACGTTCTTGGGGCAGTTCCACCTTACAAATGATGAGATTTGTAGAATATTTAAAATTTTTGGAACAGCAGATACTGGAATGCTTCTCCAGACAATATTAAACGAACGACTTCATAACAGAATACGCCTTTTTAATTCTTTATAGAAATTTATAGAATAACAACTTGATTGTTTAGCTTTGTTCGGTTAGTACGGTCATTGAATAATTATTATTTCGTAGTAGCAACTATATCGCATTTAATTAATTTAATTAAAACTGTTAAACAGTTTTACACTGTACCGTTGCCAACCTCGTCTCAATTGCAATTCCATATCAGCAGTTTTGACAGCGTTACCACATATATTTTGTGAAGAAAAATTAAACTGTTGTTGGTTTTAAAAACAGATTTTTCTAAAGGCCGTTAACAGTTCATATGGGTTTTAACGACTGCTAGTAATGTTTAGGATTTTTTCTAATCAATAAAACCGGAAACTACGATTTGTTGTATTCTTGACATTCAAATGTGTCTCCTTAATGTAATGCAATATTATAATTTAGATTTCAAGCATGAAGTTCTATCATTTCTTTCAGCACCATTTGGCGCTTCAAAAACTACAAAAATACATAAATCTGCCTGTATGGCAACGTTGGTTGCACTAAAAAAAATCATTGTTCGGTACCGTAAAAGTACTGTATAAAACAAATCTTGTAAAATCAGCTAAAGTGAAATTGGAATTTATTCTATGTTAAATAGAAAGGAAATTAGCTTTGCTTTCATAGTCATATCATAGCATACACTAACCACATACATACATACGTTTTCCATACGTTGCATCAGCTGATTTCTAGCAATGCTTATTATTCATGTTGATAACGTTACAAGGCAGCATATGCCACTTAAAACTTATCGAAAACATGTAGGCACACTCTGATGCGATAAATCAGACAAATAAATTGTACCGATGTCGGTGACTATTGCAAACTTATCGATTTTGAACTAGACTATTATCGATTTCCCGTTTGCTCTTCTCTAATAAAAAAAACATCAATAGTCGGTCAAGATAAGATTTTTGGGTTAATTTCTTTTGTTTTTTTAATTCATAAAACAGTAACATTCCTAACATTTGTTAACACATCATAATGACAAATCTTCAACGCTGGTTAATGTATTTGGTGCTGTTCCTTATACCCTACTTTGGAATACTATTTGCCTCCATAAAAACACCGGGAATGGGCAAATTGTTGCAGATTCTGCAGATATTCCCATATGTGGCCGTAATAATGTTTGGGGTAAGCTAACAAAGACGTGAGATACGAACAGTTTTCAAAGTTTCATTGCATTTCAGTTGTATGCTGCCGGTACGGTTTTGTACCGCACGTTCACATTCAACGACTGTCCAGCAGCGGCCAAAGAACTACAGGAACAGATTCAAGAGGCTCGCAAAGACTTGATTTCTAAAGGTTTTAAGTTTCGTGATTAAAGTGTTTGGTTTTAGAGTAAATAAAATACTAATTGGGGTTAGATATTAGGATGGTGCAAATAAATTGAGTGAATTTTTATTTTAATTTTTTGTTAACAACAGATCCTCTATAAAAGAATTCACTGTTTGGAGTGTGTAGTTTTTACTATCGCGTTTGGAGAAAGGTGCACTAAAAGAAGAGAATAATTCAATCGGAACTGGGTAACAAAAACTGCCAAAACGAATTTCATTCTTCAGTATCGCGTCATTGTCGCCACAGCAACAAATCACCGGCTATGACTGCCAACCAAGCTCTCAGTCACATGCAATTGAAAGATCTAAAGCGGTTTGCAATTTGGAATTCTCTCTGTGCTACAGCTCATGCGTTTTGTTACTACGTTCTATCCGAAAGTTTCGTCCTACATTTGTATCTGTTAAAACAATTTTCAGTACTACTCTCCAGCAACATGATACCTACTAAATAAAGAGACAACTACCAGGAGAGTAGGTAGAATTACAGTTTGTAGAACCAACATAAGAATGTTGATAAGTACTTATAAAAATTCCTTAACTGATATCAGGAATTTGCTAATTGACCAGGCCAGTATAAAGATTTTTGCGTAAGGCGCGTAAAATAGTATGCCGCATAGTTTCCTCAGAACAACAACTAAAATATTCTTCTAGTAATAATTTGTTTTACATCTTATGTCGAAATCTTAAACCTTTATTGGTTGCATTCATTGCCAGTTTTAAAAATAGTAAAAGTAGGAATGAGTTCCAAAGTCTCTCATGAAAAACGTATTATAATTTGGAATGTAAATCATTTGAAACTCACTCTACAGGGGAGAAGCATTCATGAAAACGTGTTCTTAATGTCTTTCGAAGGGAGATTCCTTTGTTTTTCTTTACCAAAAACCAAACGAAAAAATATTGGAATTCAAATAAGTTCACACTTTAAAATTCAGTTACGTTGCTAGCTAATTTTAGAACTCCGGCATAATACCGATTTTCGGAATAGATGGTAAGGAATAGAGATTTATTTACAGAAATGGAACATTTGATGTACTATTGTCCTCTGAATACCAAATTATCAACATTTCTATTCTAAGTGTAGGATTTTTTCCATTTTTTTTAGATTTTAATTTTTTAGACGACCATTGCAAAAGATTTTGTTGTAATAAATTTTCAAAACTCGAGTTTTAGATACGATCTTTGAGGTTCAGCAACACACATCGATTACACTGACCAAGGTATGCTGGTCAAGATAATATCAAGGTTTCATGACTACAGAGACAAATACATTGTAACTATTAGAACGAAAGGACCTACTGATGTTACATAGGTGGCCATTTAGTGGATTCTAGTAAATATATTCCAATGGAGTTGCGTAGTCGGATTACATCTTTTTCATCTGGTAAGTTGCTAGCCAATACATACATTTAGTTTTTGCGAGGTTCTATGTTGCGCAAAACTATTTTATAATAATATAAACCAAATATTCTAAGCTATGCCTATAATACTAAATTATAGTTAGTGGTTTTATTCCTACCATGACATTTTCTATCTTTAAACTACTGGCACAACCTATATCCAATGTCAACCCGTGTCCGTAATCCGTTGTCGTATTCGTGTACATTCAAATAACAATGACGTTGTCATCTCCAAGAATTCAGTTAAAGGTTATTCCTTAGACATTAAATATTTAATTTTTATTTTTGAAAAGAAAATTCAATTATGTACGTATTAACTTATGGTTAGTATTTATGTCTTAGAACTCGAACTTACAAAAGTTTACGTAAAATTACAAATTCCACACGTACTCAGGGGGAATCGAAATAAAACATGAAAAGATACACACGTATGTCTATTTGTATGTATGTCTTTACGTAAAGCTTTACCAATTTAGTGTACATAACATACATTGGTACGTACTTATGTACAGTAGAATGGTCCAAATTCGTTATGTTCCAAACAAATACTGTAGCTAACATTTCCGCCCGAAAATTTAAACGTCTAGAACTTCTGAATATTTGGGAATGTGAATTTAATTTTAGAAGTTGCATCTTTCCAGTACAGATTCGAGCTATCTTCTGAATAAAATAATATTAGTAGGGAGTATATGTGACCATCACACAACATTATGTATTTATGTATGTTATGTATTATTTATGTTATGTATTTATAACAATCTATTCATCTTTACAAATATGTTGGTAGTTCTACTTAATATGTTGCATATTGTAATTTGTTCTAATTGGCCGTCAGGCTTTAAATTACAAAATGGAAATAAAATTCAAATTCAAAATTCAAAAACATTTTTCAGAAATCCTTTCTTTCCACCACGAAATTGACGGCGAATACAAATTATGGCGTCCCTCGCCTGCTTCCTCATGGAATGTTAAGGGAATTAACTGCCCTTTCCATAAAATGAATTTGTTCGTCCGTTAGAAATCGTCAATATTAGAAGCGTTATAAAATGGGTTTCAGACATTATTCTATTCTGGTTTTCAGATATATGTTAGATACTACTAATAAAAACCATTTTATTGCGCCTACAATTCGACAATTTGTAACGAACGAACAAAATCGATTTATGGAAACAGACAGTAAGTAAGTACATACTAATTAAATTACAGATTTGTTATGAATCAACTGGTTTTTGGTATATTTATCGACTGTTTAAAAATGTAATTTGGCGTCTCCGTTTCAAATATGTTTAAATTTCTATTAATTCCCTTAACATTGTTTAGCTAGGATGTGAAACATTATGCATATCCTTTATTGGACCAGTCTAGTATTCCAGAGTGGAAAATCATAATTTTTGATTTACTCGAGTAATCACTGGGAACACGTTCGGCATACACCTGTAGATTTTAGTGTAGCAGATATAATGTCGTCATTGAAGATCAAAACCTCCGGTTAGTATCCCATCTCGGAGAATTTATCTAAGCCAAAATTATTTTTTAAAAATGGCAGCCAAATCATGGATTAGTATCATTTACATAACTCATGAACTATCTTTGATATCGTTATGAAAAAAATAGATTGTTGATGTCATCTAGGATTTATTTTACAGGAACCGTTTATGTAGTCTATGTATATGATATTTTGACAGTGGCAACTCGTTCCCACGCGAATTCTTGACGAAAAATCAGTACCATATGTATATTCGTTCAACGGAATTGGATTCAGGAGCTCGAAATATGTATATAGTCGATGTTTATTCCTGGGCGAAAAGTTTTTTTTTTACAATTTGCTGCTCATAGTTATTAATAAAGGACCCATATTATGGTTTGTTCACATTTCTAATCGTACTGGTTTTCTTCTCGAATGCTCGCCTTAACATATTTTTCAAACAGATACTTTATAATCGCAATTGTCTCATTTGAATCCGAAGGTAAAGCCTTTTCGACTTCCTTTACGGATTTCTCCAAGTCGAATTGTTTCTTTCTTTGCCGATACTCTCTTTGTCTTATGCGATTTAGTTCTCTTTGATGGTTGGCCTTCGCCTGGTCATTTTTTAGCAACTCTTCGTTTTTTCTCCGAAACTTTCGCTTTCTCGCCGCTTCCTTGGTGCAGTATAATTCCCACTCGGCTTCATCTCTTTTCAGTTTCTCTCTCCATCGTCGCGTGTTCTGCGTCGATTTTTTTGGTGCTTTGGTCGTCATCTTCAATGATTTCTGGTTATAAGTATGTATACGCAGCAATTTTCTAATTTTTGTTGGACATTACCATAGCGGACGTGACGAACTGGAGGCTTCCGATGCAGTCTTTGCACTGAAATCAATGACAATTGTGACTTCACTGTTACGGACGCAACACTGTGTACTGTATAGAAAATTATTTACTCGCTACTCGTTTGTTGGTGAACGAAAATAAAAATAAGTGTAAAGAAAACTCTATGTTCGATTACATGAATGGTGCTCTGTTAAAGCTGTCTGCTGTTAGTTTGTATTCGTTGTCGGAAAGCAAACTTTGGACAAACACAAAAATCTGATACAGTAGACGCTCGCAAATTAGAACTCTCTCAAATTAGAATCTTCCAGAAATTAGAATCAAGCAACGAACTCTCGAAAATTAGAACTTGATTCTAATTTCAGAGCGCTTTTTTCGCTTTTCATCATATCCAGATAGAGATGAAAATGATTTTCACGCAAGCGATGGATGGTTCACCAAATTTAAGAATCGACGTGGTATTCGTTATTCGTTCGAAGATCAAAGAAATGGGGTTAACAGATAAACAAATATAGAATGTCGACGAAACGGGATTATTTTATCGCAGTCTACCAGACAGAACATATGTCGCCGCTTGTGAAAAAAAAGCTCCAGGGCATAAAATACTAAAGGAACGCCTCTCGATTTTACTAGGCGCAAACGCTGACGGTAGTCACAAACTGAAACCATTAGTAATTGGCAAAGCAAAAAAACCAAGATGTTTCAAAGGATTCAATAATCCACTTCACTATGACTTTTCTAAAAATGCCTGGATGACTTCACGTATCTTCCAACACTGGTTTCATAAAATATTTATAAAAGAGGTACAAAAATGGAATCTTATTTCTTCTTTGTTTATACATAGTTCTTAAAAACTTTTTTAACAGGTCATAAGCTTTTCTAAAATAAATAACTTGACTCCAAAGGCTCTTTTGCTGATCGACAACTGCTCTGCTCATGCTCCCATTGAAGAACTGCAAAGTGATGACGGAAACATAGTAGCCTATCTTTTGCCACCAAATGTGACAGCAGCTGTGCAACCTATGGATCAGAATCCAATAAAAGTAACAAAACTGATTTATAGGAAACAGCTTTTATCTCAACTAATCGGTGAAGATGGTGATTTGAATAATCTTTTGAAATGCCATTCGATTCGGAATGCAATAATACTCTTGCAACAGGCTTGGAATGAGTTGCCACAAAAGCTGTTGAAAAATTCATGGTCAAAACTGTTGAATTGGGATTCTAGCGATTACGACAGCGATGATGATTTACCACTGGCACAATTTCGGCACACCTGCGAGATGAAGTTATCCAAACCAATTTAAATCTCTTGGCGGAAATTGTTCCAAATGTTGGAGTCAGCATTCACGAAATTGACACATGGAACAACAATGCCTTTGAAGACATTTCTGAAAGTGAACTCAGTAGCAATAATGAGGCATCAGATGATGGCGACGACGATGTTGTTGATGCCACTCCAGCTATATCTCACTTAACAGCTATCGAAAGCGTTAATAATTCGTTAAAATGGTGCAAAAATCATGAGCCTTGTTCGTCAAAGCACACTAGCAGTCTCTTAGCCTTGCGAAACGATATCGTCTCAGAAAGCGTATTTGCCAAGATTAAATTAAATAATTACATATTACTAAAATTTTACTATCAATTGTATCGTTTCTAT
This sequence comes from Hydrotaea cyrtoneurina, assembly GCA_958296145.1. Lineage (NCBI taxonomy): Eukaryota > Metazoa > Arthropoda > Insecta > Diptera > Muscidae > Hydrotaea > Hydrotaea cyrtoneurina. The sequence continues at coordinate 147,520,945 of OY282512.1, read as the reverse complement.
ACTTTTTGAGGTAAAAAAGAAAACGTTCAGAAATTAGAATTTTTCGGAAATTAGAATTACCCTAATTACCAAGTGGTTCTAATTTGCGAGCGTCTACTGTACTAACAAATAGCAAAAGGTCTAAGAAAATCAAAAATCATCTCGGAACGCAGATAATCTCAGACAAATCGAGTCACTGATATTATTTCCTTGACATTTCCCTATGACTATTAGTGTTATTCCTGGAAACGTGTAAACACTTGATAAACATCACAAAAATAAAAAGAATGATTCGATTTCTAGCTGTTAGACGACTGAGAACTGCTGGTGTTTGGTGTTCCTTCAATTGCTGAGACAATTGGATATTGTAGGCGAATAATGTGAGTTCATCGTGAAAATTTTGCATCAATCCGGTGCGTGAAATGTAGAGTCGGTCCATTTCGTTTCACGGATATAAACAATTAAATATGGATATTTCTAACCACACATAACGTCCGCATTCTCGAATATTTCGGGAATTATTTAAAAGTTTCCTTGGGTATAACTATTTTAGAAAATATACATTTCTCCCCAGAATCTGGGTTTTAAATTATCTATAGAGATTTTTTGTAACGAATGAGAAATCAAATTTCGACTGACCGACAGACCAACGAGAAAAAATGAACAAATTAAAAGTAACCTCAAACATGCGGGTCGTCGTATTTGTGAAACGCCCTGTGTCTGAGCTTCAACCAAACTGTTTAAGTAGAATATCCAAATTAAAATAATAGAGTTTAAGATAAACTCACGCGGAGAAAGAGAAATGATCACAATATAGGGTGCAGTATTAGGGTGCATCGATAATAAATATTTTTTTGTCGGGTGAAACCAAAAAAAAAAAACAAATGGTGTTTGAAATACAAAACGACATCTAATTGTTTTATTAGACATCTATAATTTCTAGGTTGAAAACAATTTAAAATTTCATATGAACGGTTAAGGAATTGTACAAATACAAAATTATGTACATATAACTCACGAAATATATTACGGTTGGGTCTGAGAAATATTCTAAATAAACACGGGTTAGATAAGCAAATCGGTATAGAAAAAGTAATTCAAAACTTTGTACTCAATTCAATTCTATATATTTGTACTTCGAATTTCCATAACTGCAAATTAAAGCTTAACCAATAAAAACAACATTCAATACTCAAATGCTAAATTTGAATTTTAATGAAAATGCCATTGGATTCTGCAGTTCAAAATTATAAGGATCTATTAAAGTTTTAGGTAGTTTTGAAAAATGATACACAAATGATATAACAAATATATTTAGTCAACTTCAAAATGGGGCCTTCACACGATACAACTGGTTGTAAAACTGCCATCAGTTTTAAAATTCAGTTTAAAAAGTTATACGAAATATAAAAATTTGATGATGCCAATCATCAATTGTATTCGGTTTGCCATGTTTGCAGTCCCTCAGCGGCCATTATCAGAAGAAAATCATCACGGCCAACACTACATAGTTTACAGACCCTTGTCTCGATACGCCCCAATGTAAATGTGTACATATCATTATGTATATGACAACACTCTCAGTTTGGGTTCAACTCAAAACTTGTTTTCAGTTGACGTTCAGCCAGACGAACCCAACCCAATAGCGTGTATGTGTGCGCTGCTGCCGCTACTGTTCTTGACAACAACAAAAAACCCCATACTACGTTGTGGTGCATTTGAGCCATAAAGAAACGACGGCTTAAAGTCATCAGTCGGTTTTCAAACATCACAGTGAGCGGTAAGCAAAAGCGGAACAATTTTTAAAGTGAAAATAGAGAAAGAGTGGAGTAACAAAAGCAGCAGCAAATTTTAATTGTTTCTTATTTACATTGTACATTTACAAGTTGTTGTCCACCTCCGAAAAGAATCACTATGAGTCAGAAAGTATTGGGATTATTTGTGGCATTAATTGCTGTCACCAGTGCAGTCAAGGTAAGTGTTTCATCTTAATATTGCTGCTGTTGTGTAGTTGTTGTTTTGAAATACTTATGTTTGTCGATGATTTCAGAATTAGCAAAAATTAACACGTACATTGAATGTACAAACAAACACACATACTGGCACTTTTACTAACAAATGATGGCTACAAATTAACGAACAAAAAAACTTTTGAAATTTCAACAACAATCGCAACCGACATAGAAGTTGTCTTTGTTTTGTTTTTTCGTTTGTTTCCACTCTGTGAAAATAAAACAGACAGAACTTCTTAGAAGTATCGCAAAGAGGATGAGGTACAAGAAGGGACAAAGAAACACTGTCAAAGTTAACCGGTGTTTTTCGGCTTCTATAATTTAGCTTCAGTTAAACGCCCTCCCCTATTTTGTAGACTTGGCCAACAACGATCATGTCAGCAACTGGTGGATTGATCATTGTCATTACGATGTTGTCGTTACGATCATTGACCCTTTTTCTGTTTTTTTTTTTTGTTTATGTCGTAATGAATACAAATTTCCTTTTATGAAAAAACACCAGCCAACAAAAAAATGAACTGTACGTGTTGTTTAATTTAAGCGGTTTAGGAAAAATTATAACCGGTTTTGAGATCTTGTTGTTGCTCCAAAACACAACAACAACAACAAGTCAATGATTACATCAAACTAAACAAAAATATATTTATAATGCAGCTGCAAGTCGAATAGAAAAAGAGTTTGATAGAGTAGATGTTAGGGTGTACCGCTATAAAAAAAAAGAAAGACTAAGTGAATTGAGGGAGGGGTTTTAAATACAGCGATTTCACGGTATATGGAATATCGGTCTTATAAACACGATAGCTCTAGCGCAGACTGGCAAGACATGGCTTTTGGAAAATATTTATTAATGGACCCTAGACCAACAACAGGGTCTAAAGCCAACTCATGTAAGTTCCCGTAGCCCTGGCAGTTCTGACCATTTACAGGACGGTACACACATCAAATAATTTCTTTGCTGCAACCCGATTTGTGGTTGTCATCTGCACCATCTCGCTATTTAGTTGTGATAACTAACTAATCTTGTCGGTGCTAACGAACTTTATTTACAGCAACTGATATTCAATAAAATCAATTGTCGCAACAGTATGCTCAATGTATTCTATTGCGGTGCCTAATGACCTGGTGCAGGTTTTGCAAATTAAGCAAATGTTGGTATGTTAGTTGCTTTATCACCTACATTTTTTTTTTGGGGGACACCCTTATCTCGTCAAAAAAGTTGCATGTGCTATATGGCAAACGTTCAAGGTTAAGTTAAATACGACGAGCGAAACTAATTTCTTGCCAAACAAAAATATGTAAATTTATTTACGTCTTTGACTCTATTAAATAAGAAACTGGCAATTTCATTGCGAACTAAACCGAAAACATGTTAACGAAGACACCTTTGCTTTACAGCCCTACACTTTATTCGTCATCTTAATATATATTTACCCTCGACACTGATTCACTGATTCCCTGATTCACTGATTCACTGACTCTGTCACGCAGTACGTAGGAATTTAAATAGGCATTCTATAATAATTCTATAAATAATAGTAATAAAAAAAATAATATTTTTTTTTGTACAGAAATTGTGTTTTCCCCAAATTTTTTTTTTACCAACAATTTTTTTTTTCCAAAATTTTTTTTTCATAAAAATTTTTTTTTTCCACAAAATTTTTTTTTTCCACAAAATTTTTTTTTTCAAGAAAAATTTTTTTTTCCACAAAATTTTTTTTTTCAACAAAATTTTTTTTTTTCAACAAAAATTTTTTTTTCAACAAAAATTTTTTTTCAACAAAAATTTTTTTTTTCAACAAAAATTTTTTTTCAACAAAATTTTTTTTTTCAACAAAATTTTTTTTTTCAACCAAATTTTTTTTTTTCAACAAAAATTTTTTTTTAAACTAAAACTTTTTTTTTTCAACAAAATTTTTTTTTTCCACAAAATTTGTTGTCCATATTTCAACGGGCGCCATAGGCGCATTACAACTTACTAGTTGTGTATATTCATTCACATTGATGATTCAGTGGATAAGTGATTTATTTCTGTAAATGCATTAACAATACAACTGATAGTGAATCAAAGTTTATTGTATTCGATGCCCATTTGGCGAAAAAATGAATGACACACTCCGCCATGCGAATGCAGGTTACAAAGATAATATTTCCAGGTTTGAGTAAAAATATTTCCCTTACTATCAAATTTCATTTATTGAGTAAAATGTTCATATTTTATTTCAATTCTTGCCAAGCCATTGTGGCTTTACCTAAACCATGGGGTGACTATGATGCGGCTACCTTTATAGCCATCATACCAAGTAAACTGAGTAAACTTGGTATAACGGAACGAATTAAATGTGTTATTAATTTCTTGCAATTTCTTCAGAATAGGACAGTCCTAGTGTCTCCTGACCACCAGCGCTACCAGATTAAAGACTCCGATAAGACCCCATATGTAGAACTACTACTATATCAAGAGCATTTTATCGATAATTCTAAGACGTTGGCTTCCATGAGTACATGAGTTTACAGACGTCGGTGAGATGATCAGTGGTTTATTCAGTATTGACGAAACAAACAAACTCATTAAAAATCATTATGAATCCATGAGTCAATACTCTCCATGGCTTCCCCTCCCCCTCGCTTAGAACTTAAGGTAAACAAAGAGACCGAGTATCACATGACCGTGTCGATCCCAAAAAACCGAACACATTTGGAATTAATATTTGCTGTGAGCATTTCATGTTTTTTTTTTTACCGGCGAATTATTTTTTTTTAAACCTTTTTTTAAATTTCGTTATTTGTTCATCTCTTGGCTTTTTTTGCCACGTCCATTTCAAATTGAATTGACTTTAATGACATGTGTATGTAAGTTTGTATGTACACTGCTGCTGATGACACACGCAGTAGTCCCGGACGGACACAGGCACTCACAAGTCAACGCCAGGCTAAAGTTATCGATGAGATCAAACTAATAAATGTTGCGGAACTGAGGGTGAATATAGGGGCACATCGGGAAACACAAACCTTCTGTGAATATTTTAATGCAGAAGGGAAAAAACAACAATCTGGCAAAACAAAAAAAATAATACAATTGTTTTTTATGTGTTTCTCTGGTAATAATTTATGGTTTTTATTTTATTATTTGTTGTTTTTTTGTTTGCATTCTGTTGTGACTCTCTCACACTAGTGAATTGTTGTGTTGTCGTTATTCTGGTAGCGAAACAGGTTTGTGAGATTTGAAATTCTAAAACGTTTTTAATTTTCAATTCGCTTGGTATTGGGAGTTGGAGAGGAGGAGCATGAAGTGTTTCTCGAAAATATTTTAACATTCTTGAGAAATAACACGAATTTCAATGTGTACAGGGTTCTCCAACAATAGGTGTTATTTTGAATCACCCGGTATTTCGGGAGCTGTCACTTTGAAGCTTTTATTATGTGACATGTGACAAGTAGAAACTACGACATTACTAAAAATGGAACGATACCAGCTTCAACAACGCATTGAAATTATTAAAATTCACTACAAAAATGGTGAAAATCGTGCAGCACAGTTCGCAAAACTAAAAAGTTTCCGGATCGTGTTATCTCTCGAAGAGGCGATCACAATTGGCCACCGAGAACACCTTGAGACTTCTTCTACATTGTGGCTAAGTCTGTAAATCGTAATGCTTTCAGACGTGCATTAATGAACAATTGTTAACTGTTGATAATGATGTGTCTACCGCTCTGAAATGGTACAGTGAAATCATTCGAGGGCTTCTTTCGCTTAAGGACCAAATCCTTGAAGATAATACGAAATCTTTAAAGATCTTGAAGTGACCATTCGAATGACTGGAACGTTTAGGTAGTAATTTCATCCAAAAATGTCCAACATTTGGTGGGTACAAAAACTTGTTCTCTGTGGGCATCACACAATGTAACAAATGCAAAAGCCACAGAATAATAAACAAAATCTGATTTTGGTTCTTCAAGATATTTTATGAGATCATAATAGATAACAAGAGGCGACCGCGAAGCACTGTGGAATTTCCCCGAAAATAGTATAGTGAATTTGTTATGTCGATCCGCATCATTGTTTGGGTATTAAACAAATCCACTTATCTGGGGTTCCACTACATAAATAAATGGTTATAAACTTAGCGTACGGGTGAGTTTCAAATCCACGCGGTGTAGGCAAATCTCTCTGGGTGGTTGAGGTCTACCTAACACCGAAGACCTCTGATACCCTTTGAGTTGTTGCACTCGATTGAGATGGCCATTGACTTTCGGAATTTTCAGAAGATGCGTATAAAGCGTATTAATGATAATCGTGACACAGAAAATTGAATGTGTGCGAGTCATCTTCAGACGAATTTAATTAAGTACTCAAACACACATGCGATGCGGGCACTCGTAATACATAAATTTGAATTTGTATGCAAATTATAATTAGCTTTGCAATGATAATTGAATTTTTTGTAGTGCATTTGAGTTGAGTGAAAGTTATTAAAAAAAACAAAAAGACAGTGGCTATATGACTTTAAGATTATCCATACGTATATGTGTATGTGCATGTGTATGTCTTTTTTCATTGGTCGTAACACCACTCTCTAGACGAATTAAAATACATTTTCTCAATTAAATCAGCACTTGATCTGTGTCAATCGAATATTTATTTATTTAACTTTCAACACAATTTTCTACGATGCCACTTAACCGGAGTAACGTTGGCCATCATTACTTTGACTGTGAAATAATGTTTAACTGGTCGTTCTGAAAGTGGGCATGCGGTTATTGCAATTGTCTGATAACACTAAACGAATGAAACGGAGAATCACACTAACATCTCAATTTTAGATATTAAATATATAGTACAATAAGTTCTCGGCTTTGCAGCCCCTAATAACATTAGCAATTGTATGCAACTCATGTGTAATAGCACCAGCATTGTTTGTAAAATGCAATAGTCCAGAACCCAACAATTGTAATCGTCGTAATGACATTTAATAAATTAATCAAACAAGCCATTTATTGAATAAAAATTGCCATATACATTTACTGTGTGTACAGATTTCAGTGTGGGCGACTACACCATTTCCTGTAGAAATTCCAATTCAAAACTCGCATGTAACGGATAAAGGGAACGCAAATTAATAGACCCAAATTAAGAATTAAAATTGGTATGTTATGTCCCTTCAAACCTCAACGCTCTGACAAACATCCACGTTATTGCGCCTTAAATTTTGACAATATGTAACGAACGAACAAATTCGTTTTATGGAAACAGGCAGTAACATTTAAAATTTCGATGGAAATCATCACGTTATTCTTCAAGAGTACCACTTTCATAAAGCCCCGATCACTTAGCCTACATTTACTTGGTATCGAAAACTTTTGCTAGGACACCGTCACAATTATGTCCACACGAACTTAGTACGGACTGCTCACAATAACATCGTCGTAAATTGAAACATTTTACAACTGTTTACCTTTGAAAGCAAAACTTATCAATATTTACTCACACACAGACACACACTCACGCACAGAAAAAAGGAAACGGAAGTATCTCAAGCTAACACATTTACAAAGAAATAGCTTTACTAAAACAGTTTTAGGAAAACAAAACTCAATGCACGTCAGCAGGACAAATAATTGAATTCCACCCACCATTATGGAAATGCATGGCCATATCGCCGCACTCTTTATTCTTTATGCGATGCGATTATTTATTATCCCCCCCTCCGATTGTATTTGCAGGTACCCATCACTGTGTACTATGAATCGCTGTGTCCCGATAGTGCCAAGTTCATCACCGAGCAAATCTATCCAGCCGTGAAAGGTGAATTGAAAGAGCATGTCGACATCACATGGGTACCATACGGCAAATCGCAGGTATGTAGAAGGCGAGGATGACAATGATGATGGTTGACATTCCACAACCCAATTGGGAATAATTAAGCAAGCGATTGTTTGGTTTGTAGCAGGCAATATTTCATCCATTTTATGTTTGTGTCCTTTAGTATTCTACCCAAGGTTCAGATGTCATGTTCACTTGCCACCATGGTCCAAACGAATGCTATGGCAACAAAGTGCATGCTTGTGCCATTGAACACATTCAAGCCAACTCATATCAAGTAGAGTTCACCCGTGAATCGCTAACATTGGACTTTATCAGTTGCATGATGAAAATCGGCAAAAACTTCCCCGACAATGTCTATCCCGGTGCTAAGTGTGCCCGTGACAATCACATCAACACCTGGGAAAATATCCAACAGTGTGCCAACAGCACCGAGGGCAGTCAATTGTTGATGAAACACGGACAGACCACAAACATGTTCCAGAATCCATTGACCAGTGTACCAACTGTAGTCTTCAAACAGGTGAGTTAACCAAAAGACCATCCAACGTAAGCAGTATCTTGAAATGTTATTCACTTTCTGTATTCCCTACCAGCAATACGACGTCAAAACCAATGATCGTGCCCAAAGCGACTTCGTTGGGGTTCTGTGCAAATACGTGTCTCAACCTATGCCCAAAATCTGCGCCAGCCGCAACTCAGCTGTAAGCATCGCCGCTGCCACTACACCATTCTTGGGTCTTTTGGTTTATGCTTTGACTAAGCTTTTCATCTAAAAACCCTATCCATCCTTACCAAAAACCCGAGCTTTAACTTTAAATTTTCTTCTTAATCCCATTCATGGCTTAGGCATAAGCTACACCGTGTTTCATATTTTTTTTTATAAATATTTTTATTTTCTATAATTACAGCCTGTGTAAAGAATAAAGAATTATACGTAGCTCCGATAGTTATTTGAATCAGTTAAAGTATTATGTAAATATCATATGAACAAAAAGATTCTCAAATAATAAATACACAAAACAAATCCCCATAAAACATGGTTGCAATTAAATCATTTTAAGTTTTTCCAGCAAAATTTGTCTGCTCGACTATGAAAGCTTACCAATGTGTCCACGCCGTTAAAAATGGGACATTCATATGAACCTGAGTTCTTGTATAGTAGTAGCACACAGTATCTACCGGGCCACGGACGATGCTGCAATGTTTGGACAATAATGTGGATGGAATGAGGAAATTGAGGTTGCTCGCATTACAATTTCGTGGACTTGCTGAAGTACAAACAAGTTTGTATTTTCTCTATACTACGTGAACGTAGTATTAGGGTGATAATCTCGAATTCATTTTACCCCTTAATGACAAATTTTGTTTCCCCAAAAATAATGTAATTTCGAAAATTGTCCTACTATTGCGTTCTTTTTTGCCGTTTGCCATTTTTATTCATTTTGTTATTGAGTTAAAAAAAAGTATGTACTGGTTTTGTTTTTGAAAATATAATTTTAATAAATAGAATTCAAACATGTGGTAAAATCCATTCATAGCATATAGATAGATACATAGTAAGGTTTCAAAAGAAGTTGTGTCCTCGTTTTGGAAAGCTGCGAATAAAAAAGGTGGTGTGTATTTATCATATTTTTTAAGAAAGAAGACAGACGCAAACTGATGTCCTTCTCTTTGCTTCCTTTGAGGTTACAGTAATGACGTGTGTGCAGGCTTTAAAAGTAGGCGTCGGCAAACCGTTCTCTTTTTCCAGCTGAGCTAAACGTTTCGACTTTGGTTTTAACCAGAGATGCAAACCATTTCAGAATTGCAGTTGGGTCGGCTGAGTGGTTGAGAGCAGGTCTGACTTTTGGGTCTGGCACATATGTACGTGAATTAAAGCTGAAAACCGCAATCAATCTTTCAAATATGACGTAACTTTTTTTTTATAATTTTTTATTGATAAATTGAAATGTAATCAATATCTTATATTGCGAAACAATTAATTATATATTTTTAAACAATATTCAACGTCTGGAAGTGAAAGCAAATTTCAATCATCAACCCTGAGAAAACAATCCAAAAAGAGAGTTTTTACCAATTCAGAAACCGCGTTTGAAACAGAACTTACTATATGCACAAAGACAAAAATTAATCCAGAAAAAAGAGATATTCAGAAGAATCGAATCATGTAAGATTATTTTATGATTGATTAATGTAATTTTTTTCACATACGTGTTTATTTATATAAAATATTTCATACATTTTTTTATTGTACGTATCGACAATAATGGTTCATACGGTCACATAACTCGTTACATTTTTAATCAAAAGTGGATATAGAAGAAACTTCATAAATATCTCTCATCCGTTCATTGTCAAATGACCGGTTGAAAATTCGTTCTTCAGTAGGACTGTTCGTATGTGGAATAAAGTTCTTGCAAATGTGACATTATCAAATTCAAGGCCAACGTCAACAACTCTCTCTACTCTCTCCCTCTTTCTCCAATAAGCTTCCTTCCTATCGCTAACACAGTGCATGGCATTTATTGGGGGATTGTTAGTCAATAAAAAAAATCTTAAAAATGTATGCCAGGAAATTGTCTTATCTGTTTTTATGTTTTTTTTATTTTGTGATAGACTAGAAGATAACTTTGGAACGACGATATGACAAGCAACTTTCGTAAGCAACATTAAACTCTAGCCGAATAAGTACCCAAAAAAGCCAACATGAAAATTTTTCCAGAAATTTGTGGTTTCAAACCTAGGACTACTGTGTGATAGTCCAGTCATAAGCTAAATCACACTTCAGCTAGGTCTATGAGAAGTTTCAATTTCAATTTCAATTTATTAACATCAAGCTTTAACCAAGCCTATAAGGCCTAATACGGTTAACAATTTCAACAATTTATCCAATACAACAATTGATATTTTTTTTTAAATATATAAATAATTAATAATAGTATAAAATTACAGTATATTATAACGACCAACTTTACTACAATGAGTCACTACTCCAATTAATGAATACAATTATAAATTCACATTTTTGTTTTATACTATAAAAATTTAAAAGATCCTAATTCCATTTATAACAGTCCTTTACCCCAAGCTATGCTGATAACATTAGAGAGTAAATTCAATTAATTAATACCCAAACAATTGGAAACGAAGTATACTACTACATCATAATGTATACTAATTAAAATAACTATTCAAATATCATTCAGACGAGCATATTCACAGAGTTTCATCTTATATGTGGTAACAGAAAAGCTAAATGTTTTCAACGCCATCGGTAGTTTATTGTAGATATGAGCTACACGGACAAGGAAAGAACGTTCCAAACAAGACGTCAGCCTAGGAATGATTATTTGCGTATTCCTTCTAGACCTACTGAATATAAAAAGACCTGCAACAAAACCAGGTGTACCCGTTTTTAGAACTTTATAGAAATGGAGCATACTCCTAATTTTTAAAAAGTTACTAAAAGAACAACCCAAAAAATCGAACACATATGGGGAAATGTGTTGACGCCTCCTTACAGAGTATATATACCTCATTACACTGTTAAAGGATAGACGTAGCTTCCTCAAAAAACCACCTAAACTCCCCGAAAATACTTCTAAGCCATATAATAAAAGTGGCATAATGAGCGCATGCACTACTTGTATCTTAATATGTCGCGGTAGTAACAAATCAAGATTATATAACTTTCGCAACGTGAAATTAATCTTAGAAATTACCGAAGTCACCTGCGCCTCAAAGCTTAACCTATTATCCAAAATTAATCCCAAGCATTTAAATTGACTGACAACATCTATATTTTCCCCATTGATAGAAATCGAAATAGCTCCAGAAGCAATTTTTCCAAAAAACATAGCCTTCGTCTTATTTGCATTAATAGTAAGACCATTAATGAACATCCAATCAGTCATCGTTGCAATTGCAAAATTGATTGTATTTTGAAGGACATCTAAAAATTGATACTCTCCTTTGAATAACACTTGCAAGTCATCTGCAAATGCATACGTTAAACAATTGTTGGTGACAACACACTTGAAGAGATCATTCATAAAAAGAATAAAAAGTAATGGACCTAATACCGAACCTTGAGGCACTCCACTACTAACCGGAAGTATGCCAGATGAACAACTGTTGCAGCTAACATATTGTTTTCTACCACCTAAGTACGAAGACATCAATTTACAGGCCGAGGCAGACATATTGTAAAGATAATGTAATTTTTCAACAAGAATGGTATGATCAAGTCTATCAAATGCTTTTTCCAAATCCAGCGAAAGGAGCACACAACATCCGCCATCACTTAATTTCTTTCTTACATTATCTGTAAGTCCAATAAGTAACGATGTAGTATTACGATTACTTCGAAACCCCGATTGGCAATCATCTAGGAACGAAAACCTATTAATATGACTAACCATCTGTGCCTTCATTAAATGTTCCACCATCTTCGATAGAATAGGCATTATAGAGATAGGCCTAAAATCTTCAACAGCACTTGAACCACTTCCCTTTCGTATCGGAACTATCTTTCCTACTTTCCAATCGCTCGGAAACACTGATGTCATAAGAATCGCGTTAACAAAGTGCACCAAATAAGAACTTATAAACGGAAATATAAGCTTTAAATATTTTAAACTAAAACCATCATAGCCAACAGCTGTAGACTTGATCGAATTAAAAGCTTCAGAAATGTCTAATAAGTCTACTGGAAGGAAAGAAAACCCCTCATAAGCATCAGCCGGTATACGCGGTGGGCCTAATAAACTAGTCGATTGATTTGACACAAAAGCTGCATTTAAGCGCTCAACATCAATGTTCAGAGCTTCCTCCTCTATATCACCTACTCCGTTCCTATTAAGAAGCGTCCAAATTTCCTTCGGCGTTTTATTATTAAAAAGATTACCATGTATCAGCCTTTTAATTTTCCTGATGACACTCTTCGCCCGATTACGACATCTGCAATAAGTTCTCCAGTTGTCAATACTCTTATCATGCAGATATGCCCTGAATGTAAGATCTCTAAGAGAGAGCTGGTATTGAATTTCCGGAGAATTGAACCAGTTTTCTTCAGAATTGTTGTAGACGCATCTCTTTACCGGCACAGTGGAATGCACGCTCCGCAGATTTGCGTTTATAATATCCAACTGTTCATCAACGTTAGAAGTGCAATAAATATCATTAAAGTTGCACCTTGACAATGCCTCTTCCAGCAAGTTCAAGCTAACAGCATTATAATCATGATATTCATAGTGCTGGCTGGCATGCCTCTGCTCTATTTGTAGAGAAATGTAAATGAATGCATGATGCGTAATACCAGGGCACGTAAATTGACTTGACAATTTTAATAGCTCAGGATCAGACAATAAAAAATAATCTAGTAAGGATGTTGAATCATGTCCAACATCATAGTAAGTTGGTATAGAATTGTGCACAAGGCCTAAATTAAGTCTATCACACATGTTTCTTACAAGAGCAGATTTCCCGCTATCAAATAAGTTGTTGTTGTAGTCCCCCATAATAATAACATTGGAATACCTAACTACCATATCTGAAATATCTTCCTCAAGTGCAGATAAATTACCATGTGGCACATAAACAACTCCCACTAAAAGCGTAACACCATTTACAAACAACTCACAAAAAATACATTCAGACACCCCATAGCGGATACCCCTATACACCACTTTGTGCTTCACGCTTTCGGATACAAAAAGTGCAACACCCCCTCCTCTAGCATCCGGACGATCATTTCGATGACAGACATAACCCGACACTTTAACAGCTTTGGTTGATATATACGGCTTTAACCAAGTTTCACTAATTCCGACTACATCCAAATGCCCACCCTCTAAAATCCTCCTAAGCTCGTGAATTTTAGATGAATTTTCCCTTAACTTAAAACTCGTACAGTTCAAGTGACCAATATTCAAATTATTATCTAAGTTGCATAGCTGGGAAGATAAAAGACTGTTATCATTTACAATATTACCTAAATTACTAGAGAGATTCATCAAAAATGTATACAAAAATTATTTTTGGCAATCTGTTTCCAGAAAATAAACGTAAAACAATATATAAATTAAGAAAACAAAATGTTGAATCCAATCACCTCAAATGACTGCCGGCCAATGACACACACTGTAAACCCAACCATTCAATTGGTTGAATTGTTGAATTCACACATTGAATAACCGAATCCACAATCCGCGCCAACAGCCAAGAATCTATTTAAAGTCATTGAATTCAAAACTTTGACTATGACACTTCTATTTCATTAGAACCATCCAATAAATCGACACATTGTACTAAGTCAAGCGCCTCGCGCACCCCATTTAAATGCGTTATATATGCTTTTGGCCTATCACAATTTATAAGCTTAAACTTTTCAATCTTCTTCTCCACTCTTAATTTTCGGCAAATGTGCATAAGCTTGAACGCAGTTGAATTAAGGTGGTCATTCAAAAATATGCGGCTTCTGACCCTGTCACCCGTTACATCACATAGGGAAATTGGACTACCTCTGAAGTAATTAGCCATTATTAGATCTCTTACATATACAGAATTGAATTTTACTAATACTGCTTTCCCCTTGCTAATATAGCAGCAGTGCTGGATGTCCAATGGACATAAGTTTACTCTACATATCGAAGCAATTTTAACAACGGGATCCCGTAGATGTTTTATGCCCGCTGGTAAACCACTGATTATAATATCAGCTCTATTTAATCGTCTTTGAAGTATATTATTTTGAGCTTCTAGGTCTTGCACAGTGTCGTTTAGAGTTTTGTCAAATGCATTCACTACATTGAAACAATTCTTGACTTCACCTTCCAACTGCTTCATTTTGGTTCTGAACTCCATTTGCACAGTCTGAATTATTTCATCTACTTTTGATTTCAACAGCTGCATTCCACTTTGCAATTGTTTCTCTAGCTGGAGCCGATAAGTATCTTGTTGCCGCTCAAGCGATGAAGACAGCTCCTGGAAACATTTTCTGAGGTCTTCACACATATCCGTAGGTGCGACAACACTCAGATCATTATCATCCATTGTGGCACTTCGACTATTAACATTTGCAGAAGAAGCGGCAACGAAATCAGCGGCAGAAGCGGTAGTGGTAGCAGCAGAAGCATTAGCAGCGACAGCCATCTTTTTTTCACATCCATGGCACTCAAATTTGAACATCTTGTTTTTATACAGAAAATCATGTTGAGTTCTTGTAACTTTAAGACAAGCTATGTGATAAAAAGCATCACAAATACTGCATCCGATGCTCCGCTGGCTATCCTGGACCTTTTTATTGCATTTGGGACAAGTATAAACACCGTCAGTCGCAGACATCTTTTGAGACTTTTACAGCTCTGCACACACAAGAAACAAGTCATACAGCAACAACAACACAAGCAGCAGCAGTAACCAATTTAACCACCAATGATCAGATGGTCAAGGGATGATCAGATGTATTTGGGAATAATACTTATGTATGTATGTTCCAATTAACAGCTGTGACTGTTTCAATTATCATTCATCAGCAACTCGCACCATCCACAGCAAATCACAACAAAGCACAGCACAGCGAACAGAGACAATGGCGGAATATTGCAATTGATACCTCTTGCAGACAATAATAATTGCAAAAAACGGTCAAATGCAGCCGAGTTATCAATTAATCCAAATCACGCATCTACCAAGTTTCGACTTTATCAATTTTTGAAGTCAGAACTACTTGAATTTATTTAATTTATTAATTTTACGAAAAATTTCCGGGAACAAAACTTTTTGTTTAGTTATTCATTTCAGAGTTGCCAGACCACTCCAATCAATCGAAAAAGGCAGCAAATAGCTGATTTATTTCTTAAAATTTTTCGAATTCCCCTCCTGTGTATCGCCGTGGCATTTGATATTTAATGAGCGTGTCTGTTTTTTTTTTTTTTTAAATTGTCTTCTGTAGAATTTTGAACACATTGTATTTATCTGCACATGGCGAAGGCGTCGTTGGGAGAGAACATGTCATTCGACTTAGGCGTACAACTTGTTGGGATGCCTGCCATTAGCGGGCATGGTTTCAAATAGCTGTCCCCTATACGAGCATAGATAAGAAATAAGTCATTTTCCCAGGATTTAGCGAAGTGTGACAATTTGGTGGTTTGATGATTTGTTCCAACGAAAGGATAATACATTAGTGAGGTTAAATCTTAGACACAGTCACAGAATCTTAGTGACAAATGACTTACAATAATTGACGCAGACGGACGTGTCTTTTCTTTTTATGAATCGAGTGCAGTTCCCTGTGGTTCCAATTAGAAGAAATATTCGAAACGCATTAAAGTGTAAACTAGGAACTGTTTAAACACAATTAACAATGTCTCAAAATTTCGTATAATTAATAATTCAAGAATAAGTAGCAACTTTTTGTGACGTACCAGCAAGTAGGTGTGTATACTCAAGTTTGCCCATTGAAATCATAATTTATGCAAATTGATTATCATAAATCACAACTGAAATCGTAATAAACAATCTAACACAATCAATGTGCGATGATAACTTCTGTGTTGCAAATGGATCTAAACATGGCGCAGACATCATGATAACCACATTCGCGCGCCGTCCCCATATAGATATATGGCCAATATTCGTACATATGGCTTAAATGAGAGACGACGGTTTCTGGAGATTATTGTAATGCTACGCCGCGAATCGAGGCAAGTGTGGGGATGGGGGGATACGACAGCACACCATGACACGCGTCAAATGAATCACAATCATTGGAGGCATCAAAACAAGGTTGTAATTACCTGTGATTATGACATGGAATTGGGATTATAGCTGGTTGTTTTAGTTGTTGTTGCTGGTATTAATCTAAACGTCACTGGTGTGGTCGAGAACAAATCAAGCGATAAACAGCTGACGCTGAAGGGTTAACGAAGGCTGGTTGATTGTCGATGGTGTTTTTCTACTGCTGTTTGCCACTGTCGCTACCTAGCCGAGGTGCTATTTCCAATTGATTAGGGAAAAAACAATTTACCTGTAAACACTTGAAAGCGTTGTGTTATTGTTTTTTTCATTTTTGTTTTGCCAGCACTAATCACTAATCACGGAGATTATCACTGCGGTGACATTACAAACTAAAGTGGGCCCACATGTGCCCGGCTACGCGTCACTGTGTGGGTTTCTTTGCACTATCTTCTAGCCTTTGGCCACCAGAAGAAGTTGGAGAAACTGTAGGCAAGTCAGAAAACGGTGACTCACCCATTTATGCTATGATAACAATATTTAAAATCATTTAATGAATGTAATTAATTTTCGGAATAGATCGTCGGATTCACATGATTATTTTCACCTACACTAAATTGTTTCTTCGGAATGCTGCTCCAAAATAAAGACCTCTCAGTAAAACACGTGTGGTAACTCCTGGACAACGTAATTTTACACATTTCCTTTTGCATTCCATGAAGTAATTGACGGTGATCTTTTGTCAAAAAAGTGAGCTATTGGAAACGGCATTTCAACTGAAGCATCACCAAAGACCATACAGAGGGCAGACTTCAAAAATGGCAGCTACCAAAACCGTGTGATTCAAAATAACACCTCTTGTTGGAGAACCCTGTAGTTATTAGGTTCCATTGCTTGTAGTAATTTTGGTTCCGTTTAAGTTAAAAAAATAGAGATTATGGATAGAGATTATATTAAAAGAAAAATCTGATGGGAGTTGGTCACTAGGTCACAAAAAAGTCATCAATCTGTTTTTGAAAGCTTATAGGGTAAAGTATATTTTAGAATTTTTCGGAAGTGACTTCAAACATTTTACCATACATATTACTTATCTACTTTTAAATCATTAAAATACCTGAGCAGTTTGACAACTTTATGAATACATTATACTTTTCATCATAACTACATCCTTCCACAATTTCATTCCATGGATCGACGAGTTCTGACGTGGCAACCACGTTTGGAAACATTTTTACATTCGGCGCCACCTTTGCTGATACGAACACCATGGAACTAAATAAACTACATAAATCTTATGAAGTCGTCCTTTGTTTTCAATGATTTTTTTAATTGATGAGCACAGGTCGAAACGCCTGTCAATGACTGTCAAACAAAAAGGAACATCTCAGCTTGCTTAACATTTCTTAGTAGCCCATTGATAGTAGGGAGTTAACAGGTGCAAATATGAAGTTGTTAAACTTCCCACACCGAGTATTTCATTTCATTTATTTGCACAGATTTTGTGATCGAAACTGGCAAAGACAATCGGGAAATCAGTTTTGTTTGTTAATGGAAAAATGTATCAAAATGCACGTCCAAAGCATTTTTTGGAGATGCTTAAAAATGAAAGATTACCATTTCGGCATTCACGTGTACTACATCCGGTCTAAAATGGAATACAACTCCCATATATGGGCAGGGACTCCAATGACATCTTTGCAGCTTCTCGACCGTGTACAGAGGAGAGCGGTGGTGATGATAGGGGATGGTAGGGTATTCAACTCTATTGTCTCCCTACAGCATCGCCGGAATGTGGGTTGTGTATCGCTATTCTATAGATATTTTAATGGTATCTGTTCACAAGATATCCGTCGTCTGGTCCCTGAAGTTAGAACAGTTAGTCTCTCATCCGTTCACTGTCAAATAGCCGGTTGACCGGACGACGCACTGTAGAGAAAATTCGTTCTTCAGCCGGACTGTTCGTTTGTGGAATAATCTTCCTGCAAGTGTTTTTCCTGCCTGCTATGACATTATCAAATTCAAGTCCTCTTTTCCCCAATACTCTTTCTTCCTATCGCTAACACAGTGCATTGCATTTATAAAAAATAATAATAATAAAAAATTCCCAATATGAAGGAAATAAGAAAAGTAGAAAGGATGCTGGCAATGGTGTGTGTGTCAAGGTAGACAAAACTGTTTATATTAGTCCATGTATGATCCATTCCAATTATAATGTCATTAATATGTTCGTGTTTGTAACATGTTTCAAGGTCAGCATGAAATAAAATTCATTAGAAAACTGCCATTATATATTTTTATCTTTTGATATAGTAACATGAAGTATTTGATAAAAATACGAACAAAGGCAATTAAAAGCCGAACCGAATTATTATGAAGACCTTTAAAAAAAACCCAACTTTTTGTACATTAAAACTGATGTCCGCAATTAGGCCTTTTGTCTTAAGATAAGAAAAGTTAAACCATTTAGTGAACCACATACATTTGGACCCAATTAGGTAACTGAGCGTTTCTCAAATAAAAATGCAGCAACAACAACAGCAACTAGCCACCAATATCCCGCTGGAAAAGCGGATGTAAAGGCATCATCATCGGCCAACAGGTGCATAAAGCCCCTTGAACAAATTATCACACAAAACCCACGCGCTCGTTCACCGTAGGTTCCTTACACACACACACAAACACACACAGAACCACGCCAGCACATTACAGCACACATTGGCTCAGTGTAAATGGCGTGGGGGAAACCCAAATGATTACAACAACATCGCATGTAACGAACACCAGAGTCGATGTGTTCGGAAAAGCTCTGCCCTTCTGATTGGTCGATGCGGCAAGTTACGATTTGTTACGATAACAGCAATTACAACAACACTACCAATGCCAATAACAACAACAACAGACGAAGCTTTTGCAGAATCCTGCTGATGGTGCTGTGCTATGGCTGGCGATGCTTTCATATAAAGATACGCGCTAAACTCACATTAGCAGTCATTCAAATTTTGACAGTTGTTACGGAAAGACACCTTCTCAGGTCTTTGTGTGTGTGTGTGTGTGTCTGCGTTCAATTATTGAAGGTGAAAATTTGTAAAAATCAAAAAAAAAATCGAACAAAGGCGTTTTAGAGTATTCGAAGTGAAATATTTTCTATACGAAAACTGAAGAAAATCTTGTGTGCGTACTCGAAGAAAAATTCCAACACTTACGACAAAAGAAAATAATTAATTTGAATTCATATCGAAACGCAAGATTGTGGTAAGTTTGTATTTGTATTATTCTGACCAACAAATTCATAAAAATTGTTGGTCTTTTCGATCAAGGATATCGAAGTCCTGGGTCTAATTGTTATTTCAACATTTGTCAAGAAATTAAAATTCTTTAACATTGTGAACCGCCTAAATGTTAGCAGCTATTGCTAATTCATATCATGTCTGATATGTTAAGATTAGGAATGTAGCGTATGTGGGTTCAGCGAAAGCGAATGCGAACGCGAATATTGAAACACATTTCTTGGGAAAGCGAATGCGAAAGCGAATACTGAAATATAAAATTTTGCGAAAGCGAATGCGAATATTCCAAAATGTTACGAATAATTCGCATATCGATGGCTTAATTTAGAAAGGGCGTAACTCGCATTTTTCGCATTTAACTTTACAGGAGAAGGTAAAAACTTTAAAACATTTGACAAACTTTAGACATAAAAAATGTTTAAATAAAAATGCTCAACAAATTTAATTTAGAAACTAATTTTTTTTTTGGATTTTGGTTACGCACTTTTGCCAAAGGGCACTAAATCCGGAAGCCCTGAAATTTTTGTGGGATGTGTAATACACATACACATTGTGTATGTAAAAAACGCGATTTTGAAAAAAACCGAGTTACGCCCTTTCTAAATTAAGCCATCGATATGCAAAAACGAAAATCCGTAACATACGCAGTCTTATTTTTTCGAGTGAGAAAGCAAATACTGAAATATTTTTTTTTTTTGCGAAAGCGAAAGCAAATATTTAAAAAAATTGTTTGGCAAAAACAGGTGTTCAGAATGTTGCGAATAATTCGCATATGCGAAAGCGAAATTCGTTACATCCCTAGTTGAGATCACCTAGTGTATCACTAACATCCATATTAGATACTGAAGGTCATTTCAAATGTTTGAACAATTTATTGCATTTAAATTTCCAATCGTTCACTTTTCAAAAAAGTTTTTTAAATCATAAATGGCCTTTCAAGACATATTTACACAAAAACATAAATTTCTAAAGCTGTACAACTTAATTCTTTAAATATAATCTCGCCATCTCCATATAACGATTTCGGTATTTATTCAGTTGGGATAGGTCTTCTGACGATATATGTATTTGGTTTCGACTGTGTTTATTCTGAAGACTTTCATGCATTCATTGTATACAAGATTTGAAAATATTATGTGGTGAATTAGTATAACTGTAACTCACGGTTTCTACTTCTCGAGCGGCGAATTTTGCCGGTCAACCAAAAAAAATCCGACCAAAAACATCAATTTGGTATATCGAGGAATTAATTTGCTTTTTGATATTATAAAAGTTATTGTTTATAAACTTTTAATATTGCTGAATGTTCATTTTATTTCAATTGATGATTATTCCTTTATTGGACAACTAGATCTGTATGAAACAAACATATTTGAATTTAAAGTCAAATTTCTTAGTATTCTTGCGCCAAAGGGAGAGCAACTTCTGTCAGTTTTTAACTAAAATAAACGTATTTTACCTTAAATTTTACTGGTATTATTATGTGAGTCCACGAGTTCAAAAATGTATGCTCTTGATCTTATCCTAATTATAAATTACTCGAAAAACACAAGATTTTTAAATAATCGTTTAAACTTTAAAAACAAATTCATTAACTGCTGAATTTATTGTATTAAAAAAAAAGAAGTTAAATATTTAAATAGTAACAATTCGTACGTTTATTTAAATGTTTCGGCTTCACAATTTATAGTGACGTATAAAGAACAGAAATCGCACACAAAGAACAAATATTTATTTGAATTTTAATATTTTCGTTTTCAACTTAACTCAACAAATACATGAATTGGTAAATACTAGCGCCGTAGGCTGTCGATGACAAACAATTACTTTTTCTTTAATTCATAAGAAATATTATAAAATTTTACCTTACATTCACTTTATGACATTTCCGATCAAAAACATTAAAAACAGAAATCAGAAATCATGTTATAAAAAGTTCCGCCTTCCCTAATCTCACAGACCCTACACCATGAATGGATTAGCCAGCATAAATGTATGTCGTTGCGAGAGGTTTCCATGGCCAGAACATGGTTCCATAGCGTAAATTACTGGGAATGAACTTTCAGAAGGGCGTGGTATTACAGCCCAATGGATTCGTGAGTACATTTCCACGAGTAAATGAATTCACATACAGCGAACGAGAGAGCAGTGCATACGTGATGGATTCCTGAGAATTTTATAGGCTCCTGTCTGTGATCTTTGCATTTATTTATTAACTTGTAATTCAAAGCCTAAACTATTAGCCCCCATAACATATTGGGAGATTTATAATATGCAACAAAATGTTAAATATCAAACGTCATAGAAACCACTCAGAAATATGAGAATAACATATAAATATTGTACAAAATAACCGAAAACAAATAAATAAATAATAAAAATTAATACCAAAAATTTAATGACAGCAAGAATCCCAAAAAAACATTGAAGTAAAAGGCATTACATACAGTTTCTATTTCTGTTAGTCGAGTTCAACATCATTGATTATTTCTATTTTTGCAAAAATATATGTTTAAAAAGCTTTCAAGCATTGTGTTTGCTTTGATTGCAGGCAAGGTATGTGGGTCTCCCACACTTCTTCATCGGTACTCATCGGCAGTACTCATGAACCATGAATGAAAAGTCCTATACCCATAGCCATTTTCTTCGGCCCTCGGGCCCATAAAATATATTCATTAGTGCTAGTGACTTTGTTTTGTGTATTAGGGTCTACAGGAGATGTTGTGCATATCTCCTTTATAACAATCTTGCTAAATGTCCACACCATGAGTGGAGTACGGAAAATGAGTTCATCAAAAACTATTTTTTTTTTAGAACACTTTTTCAAAAACTGGGATTGTTTTCATAAACGTCAGGCGTATTTTTGGTATTTATTGAAGTTTATAGTTTTTTACGGAAATACTCAATGTGTACGTATTCAGAGATTCATTTTATTTTGTATACATTTATTAACTGCCTGTTTCCATAAAACAATTTTGTTCGTTCGTTACAAATCGTCAATATTTAAAATGTTTTAAAATGGATTTCGGATATCGCCAAATAAAATGCAAGTCCAAAAGAATAGGATCTCATTATTGGTAAAAATCCATTTTATTGCGCTTTCAATTTTGACATTTTGTAACGAACGAACAAATTCGTTTAACGGAAACAGGCAGTAAATATTGTTATTGCTCTTTCGAACTGTCAACACCTCAATCATTTTAATTTCATTTAAATCGTATCAGACTTTACAAATTTCCCACCAACTCAAGTGTTTTACTGTTATTTGTTATCAAAGGATTTTTTTGATTTATTATTAATGAAAAAAATATTTGGTCAAATGAAAAAACCAAACCACGTTTTTAACCAGAGCTTTATTTCAACACTATTTGTCTCATTTACTGGGCCAGGCACTATTTACGTAGACAATAGTTAGACTCAATTTGGTTTCTGAATTCCATAGTGGCTCAACATTTTCTGAATATACGATCAGACTGGGAAAATATTTGACAAAAATCGTGAAATATTTCTTTGCCCCAATCTGACCACATAAAGGGTGTTTTTTATTGAGTTATAGAACTTCGAATTGAAATAAAACACAAGAAAATCGTTTTAATGTCCATCAATAAAATGGACGGAGCTTGCGGTGAACTTCGCGAACTGAACCATTACTTTCGAAATAAATTTGCACGATTTGCAAGCGTTGTTCTTTTGTCAACCTGTTCATGATGAAATGGCAAACCAAACTAAATATTAATCACTTGACAGCTGACAAAATGGCCGCCAGTTAAAAAAGTGATGCCAACTTAAAGTTATATACCCCAATAAAAAACACCCTTTACAAATTTTGAGTGTCAAACAGCAAATCAGCTGATTTTGGGCAAACAAAATTATTTGTCTACAAGTAAAAATTTGCCAAATGTGGGCACTACACTGCAAAAATTGTCCTCTCTTTTTCAACAAACAAAAACGAACACATTTTTGGCCGTAGTGTGGCCACAAAATCAACCCTGGCTATTTTGGAATTTTTTGGTGCAACTACTAAAAAATATATTTTTTATAAATATTTGCCTCTGAGTCACCATTTCAAAAGAAACATTTTCGATAAATTTGATGTATATACAAAAGGGTCACAACTCAAAATTCTAACGCATCAATGCAACTAAAATGCAACTTTAGTTCTTCGTGCAGAAGCAACGCAATTATCATAAAAATAGACATAACTGTATTTTTCCTGTTAAAGAAGATAGTGATGTGAATGAAATTTTTGCAATAGTTAGAGATGTGTACTATGAATTAATTTATGGAAAAAGTCTGTTTTGGAAAATTTTGAGTTGCGACCCTTTTATATTTAGGGTGATTTTTTTGGAAATTTTATGTGAAATGAAAAAAAGACTCCTAGCTTTTAAAAATTGCATGAAAAACTAGTGATTCAGTTCGAAAGATGGTAATGATTCTAAGCAATAAAAAAAATATTGGCGTTTCAAAGTACTGGCCGTCAAACCTTTGATTATACATCTACATCTACTGGTAATTCTAAGAATATTTCACCAGGAAACCATGTGTCTAAAATAAATCCCTAGCTCGGGCAAATCGATCAAATCGATTTGTATGGGAACAAAAAAATGTATAGCAAAAAAGAAAACTACCGGAACTTATAAGGAATATTGTACAAAAAAACTAAACCAAAAACCAAAAAAAAACAATACTCAATTCTGGCTAAAAAAAGAAAAAAGAAGAATTAACCTCGTTGCACAGAACCAATTTCATGGTAATAACTTTGTAACTTTTGATCTAGTAAAAGTAATTTTTGAGTTTTGTAAAAAACTGGTTGTAGACAAAGAGTGAGAGATTATTTAAAGGTATTAATAAAGGGTCCGCCATCTAACGATTTTTTTCAACTACTGCTTATTTCGTTTTCGTTATCGGGCAAAGCTGATGTCGTTAGGCTACTGCATGGCCAGCGGAGGCAGCCATTTGAATGAAATAATAACCGAAAGGATTGTACTTTCAAATAAAAAAAGAAATTTGAGAAAATATCCAGTAGTTTTTTTTTTATAGAATTTTCAAAAAAAAAAAGTTATTTGGCGGAATACTTTTCGTATGTTTTTAGGTTTTTTTTAAAAGAAATTGCAATGCAATTGTTCATATTACGCAGTAAAAATTTTGCTTTTTTTCAAATTTTTATATGATATTTGAAAAAATGTAATTTGATTTCTCCACATTGTCGAACTGTATCTTATATATTTTAAGAGCTGTGGTCCTTATTTTTTCTTTATTTATAAAGTATGTTTTCTTATCTTTATTATGACGTCAACATTTTATTTGTACCGAATAAAAGAACCCAGATACAATTGATGACTTAAAAGACGGCGAAATAGATCCGTAATTATGCCCAAATATTTTTCGAAAATCGCATCAAAAGAATCGCCATATGTAAGCGAGCACCCGGGGGATATTTGCCAGATATCATTGATTATTCATTAATAAATTAGCAACAAACATAGGTATAGACATTTATAAACAGACGTTAACTACTTCCCATAAAAATATATTCTATTTTAAAATCTGTACACAATTATGGGTGCAACTTAAAATAATAAATATACAGTATACTGGAAATTATTTTTATATTTTAAAATATCCAACAACTCCATCCGTCGAAATTCATGGGATTATATTCCTTCCAAATCTAGCTTTACATTCAACACACTGGCATTATGTACGTTCGTACGTACCAATTCGTTCATTCCCTCTTATTTTTCTCTTGCTTAGTTTGATTCATGACGGAACACTGTGTTGTCGGTTCACTGTGTGTGCGTGGAATTTCGTACCTACCTACCGACCTCTCGGCCAACCCCTCCACTCCACAACACTCCATGATTTGTTCTGTATCTTGCTTTTCCACCCCGTGCCGCATATATAATCGCTAGTCATATCAAAAACACACATACATATATTTTTGGATTTCTTTCGTGGTGTTTTTCGTTTATGGTTCGTTGCGACATCCAGTGTGTGCCTTGTGTGACTACATCACGATATCATGGAATTAATTCACATTGAGTTTGTGCTGAATTCTGTATGAATAGTTTGGTTTGAGCGGAGGAAAGCATACTTACCTGGCGTAGAGGTTAACCGTGATCATGAAGGCGGTTCCTCCAGGGCGAGACTTGATCATTGCACTTCCGATTGAGTTGACCCTTGCGATTATTCCTAATGCGAATAACTCGTGCGTGTAATTTTTGATAGCCGGGAATGGCGTTCGCGCCGTCCCGATATAACTAAATATATGTCAATAATAGAATTATGATGATTCGAGATAAGTTATGTTTCTTCATGGAGTGTTAAGTAGTAGAATTATGATGAGACGAGAAAATGTCGTGCTTCGAAATTGAAATTTGTTGCTAAGGCGAGAAATTCAGCACAGGAAAATTGCATTCGGAAATGATTTTTATACATTTAGGTTTTCACAAGAGTCGTGGCCAGTGTTGCCGTTTGAAATTTTTTTTTTGGACCAAAATTTTCTCAAAAATGGACCAAAACCGTTTGCATCGGACCAAATTTTATAACTCAATTAATGTTTTTTAAAAACATTTTATTAAGTAAAATTAAGGTTTGAAACATAACATATTTGATTTAAATAATTCAGGTATGAAAAAAATTATATAATGAAATTTATAAATAAATGCATTTAAAATGACGGGAACTAAAATTATCTTATTCAGTCTTTTTGTGTATGTATTTTACATATGTATGTACAGTCGAACTTCCATATAGCGAATCTCAAGGGGACCAAAAAAAAATTCGTTATATAGAAAATTCGTAATATAGAATTATTTTAAAAAAATTTTATTTTTATGTATGTTGAATTTTATTTAAAATAATTGGTAATTTTTGTCTGCGTTTGATTTTTCCATTTTTGCGTGTAGTCTACTATGCGAGCCTACATTTCTCTCACTTACAGAGAGTAGAAATGTGAATCTCACACACAAAAACAAATAAAAAATGAAAATATGTGTGTGTATGGTGAGAGTGAAAAATGTGTTTATGTAAAACTCGTTATACGGAGATCAAAAACGCATGAGCATTCGAGTTACGGGCGTAGAAAAAATTCGTAGTAAAGAAATATTCGCTATAAGGAAACTCGTTATAAGGAGATCAAAACATACTGAAAATTTAACGAAATTGCAGTGTTCTGGAAATAAATTCGTTATATAGAGAACTTCGTTGTACGGAAGTTCGTAATAGAGAAGTTCGACTGTATAATGAAACACAACACATTTGATATGATTATTGGCATGTATTAAATACATTAATATCATAAAATTTGTACATCTGTTTGAGATCAAGTGTAGGACAAAGAATGTTAATTATAAAAAATGTTGATTTTAAAAAATTTAATTTAATTTAAAAAATAATAAACGACAAAATGGACCAAAATGAAATTGGTCCGACCATCGGACCAATTTAAAAATTTCAAATTTTTTCGGACCAAATTTGGTCCAATTGGACCAAAACGGCAACACTGGTCGTGGCACTTTGGTTATTTTTCAGCATTGAACACGATTAAAGATACCTTTTAAAAAAACTATGAAACATTTAATCTAATAACCATTTTTTGTTACTAAAATGCAATGCAAATATTACTAAAAATGAAATGGGATACAAATGATGGGCCAACGAAGTAGACTCGTGTCGTCGAAAAGGACTATTTAATAACTTCGGTACAACATACAGAAACTCCTCCATTTTACGGAGCTTTTTACCCCTTTTTTTGTTGATAAAATTTTATTAAATTGAACATCCCGGTCGTTGGACGGTACGAACATATAAAATTGTGCCTTAAGGCCCATTTAGTCTCGACGGTGGACGGTTGATTCTGCAACCTGCAGAAGTCTAATTTTCTATCAGCGTGGTTGATTGAATTCGCCCACAGAGGCTTTGGTCTGTCATTGCAAAATTCTAGCCATATGGTCTGTGTCACCCGGTTTACCCTTGGACCCAAAGTTAGAATATAAGTTTACTTTGTATTCATAAATTATTTGGGGAATTTTTCAGAATTTATGGGGAAAATTCTCATGTCGGCTTTTTTGGGGGAATTTTTTTTTGTTAATTTTCTTTGAGTGAAATTTGAGTTATGATTTACTTTTACTTGATCTTTTCCATGAAACGAAATTGAAGCCAAAAACAATCATTTAATCGAAACAATTATACATAATTAAAATAAACACATTCAGCAAATTATGATTTTTTCCCCAGCTAAGAAACATTATTCTCTGCCTCACTAATTATGCAGCGGAAATATCCGTGCAATGCTGTGAATCTTCTCTTTCTCTATCGCCGTGCAATCAAAACACCGTGACCGCCCGACCACCACCTTAACCATGGGCAAAGTATTGTGTAAGCCACCAAATTAAGTGTAAATTTTATATGTTTAGGACAAACATCAAATTTTATGATGATTTTTCGCTGCTCCTACTTTTTGGACGCTTAAAACCTTGAGGCAATTAATTTACAAAGAATGGGTTTGGCGGTGGCGGCGCCACTCCGTATCTATTCAATGAGAGTAATTAAATCAAAAACCTCTAAAGGAGAAATGTATTTCCCTGTTGAATAAGGTGGGCGGCTGCCTGGTGGCGGCGTTTAAACGTCATTGACGGTGTTATCAAATGAATTTTAAAAATTGAAATAATTTAAACATCCGCAGCGCTGTTCATTCATTTCAATGTTTTGCTTTCCCTCTCAATTTTCTTCTTCTGCAAAAGTAAACATAAGTTTTATTTGTGTCTAAAAAACAATCTCTGCCACAATCATTGTGGAAAGATGGCTGTGCCTCTGTCATATTATAGAGCAGTGAACAAGGAACAAATGAAAATGTGCCCTTAGGTGTCCATACACAGACATCCATCCATGCATTCATGCATGGATCCGACGACAGCACGAGTTCGCTTTTCAAAATTTCGAATAAAAAAAAATGAATTATTAATTATTAATAATTTATAATTGCACACGAACGTCTAAGTTTGTGTGAAATGCGGCTAAGAATACTCGTCTCATATTTGCTCATGCATATTTGATGCCTGTGTCTGCAAAATCTGCGTATCAGTCGGTGAAAGATGATTTTGGTTATTTCATTTCCATTACGTATCAGTTTAATTTGATGTGGGCAACTTTTTATTAAAATAACACTTCATACATGTGCATACATATATAAAATAAATAAATGCACAGGGATCCTGTTTCCTATAATGTGCGCAGACACACGTGTATGCACATTAGAGTGGGTTGCGAAACAAACTGTTCAGCATTTATTTTCTACAAAATAAGTATTGTTCCTTAGTCCACTTGATAACTCGCATAATTGAAGAAATGAAAATAGATTGATTATACGCGCCAATGAAAGCAAAAATCAATTTACAATTTAAGTAAAGGAATTTGAAATTTGAGTTAATTTCAAAAAATCATTTAGATATAAATCAGCATGTATACATACGTATGCATTAATATCAGATTCTCCGATTTTGTTTCCAAATGTGAAAGGATGGGCCACAAATTCTGTATTGAATTTGTAAACAGACATTTCAATTCCCATAAAGTATTGAAAACATCAATTCAGCTCATACATTCTGCGGTGTGAGTGGAACGCACACACACACACACCTATTCATTCGATGACAAATGCTGGCGTTGTATTATGAACAAACCGATCGTTGTCAGCACGGTAATGTCGCCTTATCAGTTTATTTGTTTTCAATCCCATCGGCTATTAAATGGGCGCTGACCCATTTGTAAAAGTACCCTTTGAGGTCGATTCCTTCGTTGTTGTTTTTTTTTTGGTTTAATGACAAACAAGTTGAATGTATGTTATCAGTAATGAATAACTATGAATTAATCAAAATAAAAGATGTAATTTCAAATTCAGATAATGATGATGACCTACTTACATGTAAATGGGCATACGAATTCCGTTAGAAGTTACAACACTTTTCAGCTTTTCCCTAATTTCAAAATCTCCCTAGTCTAAGGCAAAGGAATTTATATATATTTTTCCTGTTGAATACCCCTTTTTTTAGGCCCCGTGCTGTGGATGGATCGCACTTGGTCGGTGAGAAGCCAATGCACCGATCAGAGAGTGACTGTTTGGAGCAGTGACATCTTTGGCAATTTTTCTTTAAGAAATGTTGCAATTTGTTTTAATGGCGTGCGTATTAGGGATAATTCATTTTAATGGTTCTCCGAGTAGTTAATTTTTTTTTCACAATTTTTACGAACGTTTTTCTATTCGAACTGTGATTATTTCCAACCGAAATATTTAAAGTGTTTTTTTATTTTTAAGAATTCAAAGTTTTAACAGGCCGAGAGAGAAACAACTGAGAGACGATTTCGGCTATTACAAGCGACCAGTTCCAGTTTGGGTCGTCCTCTTCTGGACGGTCCTTCGAAATCGCTCTGAAAAAAAAAACGAATTTGTATTTTTTTTTTTTTTTTTTTTTTTTTGACTAACACTCAGGGGATGCCCCCTATAAATGCAATGCACTGTGTTAGCGATGGGAAATAAGGGTATTGGAGGGAGGAAAGAGGGAGTAGTGTTTGTTGACGTTGGCCTTGAATTTGGTAATGTCATAGCAGGCAGGAAAAACACTTGCAGGAAGATTATTCCACAAACGAACAGTCCGGCTGAAGAACGAATTTTCTCTATAGTGCGTCGTCCGGTCAACCGGCCATTTGACAATGAACGGATGAGAGACCCTGGATAGCCGAGTATTCCGGCTAAATGTTCTAACGTCAGGGACCAGACGACGGATATCTTCTGAACAGATACCATTAAAATATCTATAGAATAGCGATACACAACCCACATTTCGGCGATGCTGTAGGGAGACAATAGAGCTGGATACCCTACCATCCCCTATCATCACCACCGCTCTCCTCTGTACACGGTCCAGAAGCTTCAAAGAGGTTAATGGAGCCCCTGCCCATATATGCGAGTTGTATTCCATTTTAGGCCGGATGTAGGTGGTGTAAATATTGACGAGGTCAGATGGGGTGAAGTATTTCTTGCACCGCTTTAAAAAGCCTAAACACTTGAATGCTTCTTTCGACACTTCGAATATATGGCTAGCCCAGCGAACATCACCCTGTATCTTCATGCCCAGAACATCAAGAGTGTCTGATTCGTCGATATCCACACCACCCATAGATATTGACGGCGATGCTGGATCAGTGGAACGTTTGTGTGACAACAAACAGCACTGGGTCTTTTGTGCATTAAAATCTACTCTGTTCATTTGGCCCCACTCACAAATCGTCGCCAAATCGCGGTTAAGTGAGTCGTTCATCGTTCGCCTTTTTTCCTCGACTTCCAGAGGACCTGGCCGATGATCAAATGAGTACGAATGACAGAGGTTGCTGTCATCCGCAAAGGAGTAGATTGGGTTCACAGTCTGCCCCAACAGATCGTCAATGAAAATAAGAAATAGAGAGGGAGAGAGGACAGAGCCTTGTGGCACTCCTGCGGTCAACCTATGCTCGTTGGATGAGACCCCATCTATAACAACTCGTATAGAGCGATCCCTGAGAAAACTCGATATGAATCGAGAGAAGGTACTACCGACACCAAATGCAATAAGTTTTGATATGAGTGCTCCGTGCCAGACCCTATCGAACGCCTTGGAAATATCCAGAGCCACGACCTTACTTTCACCAAGGCGGTGAATGGATCGAATCCATCGCTCCGTAAGGAACGCCATCAGGTCTCCAGTAGATCGATTTCTACGGAAGCCATACTGTCGATCATTCAGGAGGCCGTTAGACTCTAGATACCTTACAAGATGGTGATTAACCATGCTCTCCATAACCTTCGAGAGCGCAGAACATATTGCAATTGGACGGTAGTTCGCAGGATTGGTAGCCTCACCTTTCTTGGGGATCGGCTGAACATTGGCAACTTTCCAACGTGAAGGGTAAATACCAGCACGGTACGACATGTTGAAAAGATTGCGCAATGGACGAGCTAGCGTCGAAGAGCACTTACATAGGACAAGTGCTGAAATACCATCCGGGCCCGGAGTTTTGTTTACATTGAGATCTGCAAGAACCCTTTTAACGCCACGTGTTCGAAAAAATATCTGAGGCATCGAACTAGATACGTTCTCGATCACGGGGAGTGGTTGACTGCTGTCTGGCAAAGATGAGTTCTTTGCAAAAATTTCAGCCATAAGGTTAGCTTTGTCAACCGGGTCAGTGAATATCTGGTCACCGTTAACGAGGGTTGAAATAGAAGATGAAGAATTGTTCCTTACCCTTTTAACGAATGCCCAAAAGCTCTTACTTCCCCTGGGAGAAGAAAGAACTTTTGCACGAAGACGCTGTTCGTACAGAAGTTTTTCACGCCTAAGTACTCTGGCACAATTTGATCTTGCCTGCTTGCGTAGCAGTTCAGTAGTGGTATTTTTATTTAAACGCCATTTTCTGAATGCTTCCTCTTTGGATCTGACAGCTTCCCTGCATGTCTGATTAAACCAACAGTTCTTTGAAGGTTTAATCGAAGTAGTCTTCGAGGGAATAAATGTGTTTATGCCAAGAAGAATGATTTTCTCGACCATTTCAGCAGCAGCATCGACATTGTTGTCTAGGAAACATAATTTCCAATTAAATTGCTGATAGAAATTGTTGAGCTCGGCCCAACGTGCCTTTTCGTATATGTACATTGTCCGCTTCGTGACTGGTTTAGAAGTGGATCGAAGATCGGAGAACGAAAAGGATGCTGAAATGGTGCAATGATCCGAGTTACCAAGAGGTGCAAGAATGTTAACTTCGTACTTTTCAGGGTGCGAGGTTAAGAAAAGGTCAAGAATATTTTGATGTTGCCCTTCAACACGTGGAATATGTGTTGGTTCATTCACTAATTGCGACAAATCGTTGTGCGCGGCAAATAACTCAGCGTATTGACCCTCCGGAGATGTATGGCTCGAATGGGAAAGCCAAGAATTATTATGGACATTGAAATCCCCAGCAACTACAATTTCACTGTCCGGATAATATTCTAATATTTTCGAAATTGAGTCAGAAAGGGCGTCGAAGCCATTCAGGGTAGCCTCCCTTTCCAGGTTTGGGCTTCTGTAAAGAAACCCGAAATGTAAGGTGTGCGATCCAATCCTGAACTTAACCCAAAGGGAGTTAAATTCTGGATCTTGTGAGTTCAAATGTTGCTGACTCTGGAATACAACACCATTACGTATATATATCACAAGGCCTCTGTGTGAAGAGAAAGAGGAGAGAGTGTGATAACCAGGAATGTGAAAATCCTGTGGATCAGAATCCTCACACACCTGGGTCTCACATAGAGCGAGCACATCCGGCCTATGGAAATTAGTGTGTGCGTATACCGCAAAAAAATTCGTTCTCAACCCGCGAATGTTCGCAAAGTGAATTCGAAATCTACCTACCATAACACTACCAAAAACAAGGCAACATCAAAGCAGAATCACAAATAATGCTGCACCCCTCCCGCCACTGTTATTTCTGTTAGTTGTTCAGTGTTATGCCTACAACAACTAACAGAACAGCGACAAGAAGAATGCAGAACTATTTGTGATTTGCGAATGGGTAGAGGAAGGGGGGAACACAAGTGCAAGACAACGAGGGGGGCATAAAAAAGCCCTTAGTGTTGTCTTTTTTGTGTTGATGCGTGGAGCTGGTTATTGTTGTTGTTGTTATTTTGTTATTTCCGGAAAGTTTTCCATTGAATTTCAAATATCAACCTCATCACCATCCAGAAACCAGAGAAGGCAAATGTCTGCAAAATCTAGATGTCGCTACATTTCTCAAGGCAAACATGTGCCTCGTTCGTAGAAATAGCAAATCCTCCTGTCAGTCAGTTCGCCTGCCCTATAGATGGTCTTTGCTCATCGACACCTCTATTGAATAGGGTGCAACTGTCCCTGTGGCCAGATCTTTAGTTTTGTTTTGAAATGTACGTGCAAAAAAAAATAAAACTTTTGTTCCCGGTCTTCACGCGAATTTTCCTAGAACTGATAACAGGATGGTACGAGTTTTTTTTTTTTTTTTTTTTCAGAACACAAACTCATATGTCAACACGTTAATTGTACCTTATTCCATCTTTCACCAAATTTCTAGATTAGTTCAGTTTGAAATTATTGTTTTCATTCCAAGCGATTAATCATTTTCACCTCCTCGCAGTAGAAACCATGTGTGTGTGTTTTTTTTTTTTTGATTTATTTTTACACGGTTCAGAATATTTATTTGAGTGACTTGTGTATCACCAACAGCAGTTCTATGGCTGGCTTTGCGTCTTTATTTGATGAGAAATAATTGCAATGCATCTGGTTTTATGATTGTTGTTTTTTTTTTGTTTATGGCAACAGCGAATGCGGCTGTTAGAAATTGCAGGGTTAAAAAAAAACCCACAGAAACAGGTGGAATATTTCCATGGATGGATGGATTGATTATAAACATTACGAGTAAGTACTAGGTCGACTAGAAGGGATGCGAAGCAAAATTTATAAAGTCATTTCAACGTATGAAAGAAGATTGTTGGCTCGTATACACAGGAGAGCGGTGATGATGATAGGTGATAGTTGACAGTTCCTGAGGTTAGACCTTTCAGCCAGGACACCCGGTTATCCTGGGACTCCCATTCATTCATTATCGTATGTGGAATACTCTTCCAGCAAGTGTCTATCCGGCCAGCTGTGACACTCTCAAATTCAAGACAAACACTACTCCCTATTTCTTCCTTCCACTACCGTAATTTCCAATCATTTCTTGTTTTTAGTAATAAATAACTAAATTACATCAAAAAATATTTTTGTTCCTATGATTTATGAACCAATTGTGAGCCAACTCCACGAAGGGCGCAGACAGGGAAGTCCGAGACTCCGGTGAAAGGACCAAATGGCGGGTGACATACAAATCTTGGTATCACGAACTAACAAATGCTCGCTACTTTAATTTAAAATGTGATATATTAAAATGTTTTCCCTGCACTGATATAAACTATATACATCGTTTAATAATTTCGAAATGCACAGACTATTTATCTCATTTATTCATGATATTAGCGAATGATATGCTCAAGAACAGGGGAAACATTTTAAATTAATCGCTACTTTAATGAATAAATGAGATAAATAGTCTTTGCATTTAGAAGTTATTAAACCATGTTTATACCTTATATCAGTACTTCGAAACGCATCCAGCTGCCAGGAAACACTTTTCGATATTTACTCAACAGTCACAGTTGGAGTGACCATTCAAAAATGTGCATAATTGCCTCAATTAGTATTTATGTAATTGCAATCGAACTGATTGTGTACACATGTTATTATTTTTGCTTTTCAATAAATTGATTAGAATATCTGTTGTTTTTTGTTTCATGCACTGAAACGTTTCAAAGATTGAAATCGTAGGCGCTTATGCTCCAGTTGCAACAACACGTTGTCTTGACCTATGTACATGTTTTTCCATGTTCAAATGTCGAAGCGTATGTCCGTCCGTCACATGGAGACAGATTCAACATGAGCAGCCAACAGTCATTCCATTGACAGGGTGTTGATAAGAATCTCTAAATTTACATTTCCTGATTTGTTTTTGTTTGTTTTGTTTTTTTGTAAACGCTTAGCTCACCCTGTTTTGAAAAGGTATATAAAATGTGGGAATTTGGTAATTGTTGCTAAGACGAAAAAAACATGATTGTATTTTCTCCTTCTTAATTTTGATATGAACTCGTACTGGAAATCTAATTTCAGCTGAACTAGTTTATAGCCTCAAACAATCAGTGCTAGAATCTGACGCCTTCCTCGAGAAATCGGAGCAAAGAGTTCAATAAGAAAAAAAAATGTGAAAAACAAAACAAGCCGCTAGTTGGGTGGGAAAACAAAAGTTCGATGATAATATGAATCAAAGCGACGAGGGTTGTATGTTTCAATAGGGGACAAAATTGCATTAAAGTGAAATCGTACCGATAACTGAAACAAATACCGGCTGGTCCATATAGTGCTTTCTTTTTGAAGCATATATGATTGAGCCAGTGGGAGCTTTTTTTTTGCACAATGTTGGGAAGTCCTTTACATGCACCCACTGACTCATACATAACAAAAGTTCATAATCCAGGGATCGGGAAACCGGCACCTGATCATCCTCAGAGAATGATAGTTTTGCAGCGATGACATCCATTTCCTGGAAACGCCTTTTCGTTTAACAGTGAGCGC
This sequence comes from Hydrotaea cyrtoneurina, assembly GCA_958296145.1. NCBI lineage: Eukaryota > Metazoa > Arthropoda > Insecta > Diptera > Muscidae > Hydrotaea > Hydrotaea cyrtoneurina. The sequence continues at coordinate 147,484,896 of OY282512.1, read as the reverse complement.
TACTGTGGGGCACTGTTGTGGCAATGCCACCCAACCCATCGATCATTTTCAAATGCGAATCTTTACAAATACAAATATTTACAGAATTTCCCTTTAACATTCCATGAAGTAACAAAGGGGACCTACATTGACCAGGACCTTGTGCGTAAACTATCGGAATGACTAATGGTTTTTCTCCAGAAGTTCTACATGGCTCAGACAAATGTTTGATGGTCTTACCACGAATTAATTGCGCAATTATCGCTAATAGAAAATACTTTCATTTCTCACCACATTTTTCATTGCATCATCGTACAAATATTTGCCAGATTACCGATTAACAACATGCAATAAACAATTATTTAAATATTATTTTATATTGAAAATAAACACACTAAGAAACGCAGAGGGAGTGCTACGATCACGACAATTATCATCATTAAATGACTTCTATAATAATAACAATTTCTTCTCTTAAAATAGCAGCAATTGTGTGAATAAAAAAAGAATGCACTTTGTCATTTGGCGTATTCTTTTTGTGGCGTCTGGTCTGATCTGTCACTCGGATGATGGTTACGTTTTATTTACAACAATGTTTGCTTCCAGTTGATGGACGACGCACGCTTTCTGTATCTTTTAGAAGACATTCCGAGTAAACAAGTATGGTCGGGTAAAAGGTTAATGATTTTAAAAATTTAAAAATGCACAAGTATAGATTAACCCTCATTTGAGGGATGCTAAAATCAATTAAGACTAGATGATGCGATTTATATTTTATATATCCAGAGGCACAATTCAAAATTTTGCAATTTTTGGTTCCACTTGAAGAGAGACATATCTGTTTTCTGACAAACGAACAGCAAAAAATAAATTGATCTATTTGTATATATCGACAGTGAATATTTTGAGCGTGAAAACGGGGTTATTTCAAAATAACACAGGATTGAAAAAGATACAAAAACATTTCCAAGGCGCTGTGATTTGACAACTGCAAGGTGGTGGTGTGAAAGGTAGCGTGTAAGACACAACAAGCTCAGTTTTCAATTCCGGTAAAAACTTAAAAATATTTTCCAAATTTTCTGTAAATGTCGGCGATTAAAAGAGACTAATCTCCAAGCCATGTCTATATTCGTTTAAAAAAAACTACTGTGATCAAAGCCGGCCTTAAAACAGTAGATGCCGCCAGTAAGTATGCAAATTATAGAGTGCACAGCTCACTGATTTTAAAGAAAATAGTATTTACGTCGAAGAGCCGCTCCAAATAGATTATTTTATTTACAACTGACTCGTGAGAGTATATTCGCATTAACTACGCATTACATTTTTGAATGAATATAAATATTATATAGAAACTGTGTTTTAAGCGGACCTTTGAAGAAAATAGTTTTTAAAAATACCCACCCCCTCCCCCCCCTTATTCATAAACATTTTAAAAAACCTTTGTTAAGAAAAATGTGTGAAAATTGTTTTTGTCTTTTACTTTCTCGTCTTGAAATTAACAGGGTTTCGTTGTTGGTGTGTAGAATTTGAAAAGCTGCAGACAATACCTTTAAAATAAGATCTTATTGATTGTCCTCAGTTTATGCGAATTTCAAATGCCTAATAAAATTACAAAAAAAAATTTGCACACCTGTTAAAATGACCAAAGAGTTTAAAAATCACAAAATGTCGGTACATACATAAAGCATTTTTTTTTTTTTTCAAACACGAAGCTAACTGACGAGACTAATGCTGGACTAAAAAGTCGTACTGTGTTTCATGGGATCATTTGATGCCGGTTTCAGCCAATCAAACATTAAGAAATGCATAAGAGGCCAACCTCCTCACTATCTCTTATACTTTCAAAACAAATAAACGCTCTCATCGAAATTCACCACTGGGAGAGATGTGTTTTGAACAAAAGACAAAATAATCGCAATATATCAGTTTACAGCTATATTAACCTCTCGAAATATTCAAAGTATTTCATTAAGTCCGGAACACTCGAAAAATGTACAACGTACTTGGTCGACTTCACGAGTTACACTGAACTCACGATCTATAGACATAATATTTAATTTTAATAAAAAAAAACAAAAAAACATTGCAATAATAATTATAGATCTTGTGGCAGTTTCAATATAAAACGAAAAGTACACGAAATTTAAGTGAAAACTATCTGTGATTTTAAAAGTACCTTCAGCGAAAACGACAACGCAAAAAACCATTTAATATTTATGTAGAATAAGAGTTTAAGACAAAAGCAACAACATGTAATCAATAATAACCTGTGATAATTAATTTGCGGAATTAATTAAATTTAAATGCAACTTGACCTCATTAACATTTAAGGTTAATATATTTCGGCTAAGCAATTTTCTAATTACACACTTGCTTACATATTAACATATAATTTTGGAAACGTTTCTTAATAAGGTGAGTTTTAATTAGAACATCAAACTAAAAAAAAATAAAACTAACCCCACCACAGAGCCACGTGTAAAGTTAAATAGAAAATAGTGACGATAACAAATAATGCACAGTGTGCCGAAATCAATGGCTACAAATTGAACATCTCGTATATAAAAAAAAGTGATTACTGCCGTATAATTCTATAAGAGAACAATGGAAAATTTCTAGTGAATAATAACAAAAAATACCGCTAATTGTGTAATGAGGACTCAGCAGTTGTGGGGTTGGAACTGTTACAACGGTTTTGCCTTAAGTCAAACAAAGGAAACATCCTCATATTATCAAATTATTTTGTAATGTAATGTTAATAAATGTACTAGGACGGCCCACCAAATATTATGTCGAAATACAGTGCAGATCTAAAAACTAAAAAAAAAAATCATGCATTTTTCAAATATGACTCCGTGAAAACTATCCAATGAAATAAACCCCCAAACTGTTTCCATATATTTTTGGTTAAGTTGAATGGGCATGACAACGTGTTGTTCGGCCGGACGGAATCGAATATATATGTACCGGTGTCACGATCGTTTCGAGACATTTTTGAGGTTTTTGATCGGGATTTTTAAATGTTTGTTGAAAGTCTTATAAATTGTAAGAAGACTCAGTTGTACTGCAAATGTGATGGAGTCTGTTTGTTTCATTTATTCGTTTTTTTTCTCTAAAGCGTAATTTGGACAGCTGAAATGTACAGGGTTCTCCAACAAGAGGTGTTATTTTGGTATTCAAAGAAAAATTTAATTTGATTGAGATAAATAATCGGATGTTTATTTCATAATAAAGAGGAAGGTATGCCGTTAATAATGAAAAACATCAGCCAAATGGCCACCACGACCACGGTTACAGGACCATATCCTTTCCATTACATTTTCCATAATCATAGGTTTGTTGGCATAGACCTTATCTTTCACGTGGCCCCAAAGGAAGAAGAAATCACAAGATCTCGGTGACCAATTGTGATCGCCTCTTCGAGAGATAACACGGTCCGGAAACTTTTTAGTTTTGCGAACTGTGACTATAAGTTTTTTTTCTCCATTTTTTTTAGTGAATTTTAATAATTTCAATGCGTTGTTGATCGTTCCATTTTTACTAATGGCGTAATTTCTACTTGTCAAAGAATAAAAGCTTCAAAAGTGACACCCTGTATTTCTCTTCAACGATGTGAGCGGAAAATATTGTCTAGAGACGGCTTTCCTGTTTGCACGGGAACTAATGACATTTCCTCACATATAGAAATTAATTTCGAATAGAATTCAACCCCTTTGAATCGAAGCAATTTTCAGATTAAATCTAAACTTTGAGTGTGAAACTTTTTTCAGTTATCCGATACTTTCAGTTAACCTACGCAGGACCAAGGTGTTTATATACGTTGTAGTCCAAACCGTATTTGCTTTATGGGAAGAACAGTACTTCCACCAGAATTCATCAATTGCGTAAAGAAAAGGGGGGAAATCTGTAATGAAATATCCAGAAACACAACAACACCCCTCCTCCAACTATACCACGCTTATGCTTTTGTAGATTTTCCCCTTTTGCAGAGTTATCGAAAGTTTGGGGCTTCGAAGAGCAACAGCGAAGCAGCTGCTTATTTTTGAAAATTTAAAAAAGCAGTAGCCGTGCTTGACCTTTAAAACTATTGCATCAGCAATAAAGGCTGAGGTGAAAAAAACACACACTTGGCTTGTGAAAGAAAAGGTACAAAAGAGTGTTAAAATCACACCAACACGCGCTATCAGCCATTGCATTTTGTATGTTCATTGTTTTCTACGAGGTATCATGCTGTTTTTATTTTTTTTGGCTGATCGGCGATAGAAAAATAAATAAGAACATGACAAATGAGTCAGAAGCGTACGAGCGAGTGAGAAGTATAAGGAGTAACAAGAGAACCTTCGGCATATGTATTATTCTGTACATGTGTATAAACGATCGATAGTTGATGAAGCACATAAAAGTACCTTGTTCTAATACTGCAGTCAGCTGCTGCTCTTAAATACTTCTGGAAATGTCCAGGTTAAAACCTTTTCAAGGGTCCCGTTCAATTCCCAAACTTGTTGGGGCATGTTGCCGTATAACGAACTTACGATCGACTTCAGCAACTATTCAACGTCCAAGCTGGTTATTACCAAGTTGTCCACTGTAGTTTTGTTTGTCCACTTCCATAGGTGAATGTATTGGTCGTCTTGCTCCTTTATCGGTGTCTAAAATTCACTAAGATCTGCATTTTTTTACAAGCCATTCTTGTAATACGAAATTATTTTTTCGGCCGTTCACTTTGAAATTTTTTTAAATTAAATTTCGTCTAGTTTCCCAAAGCCACAATAATGTTCAGTATCAAAAACAAAGGGTAAAGTTAACCCAACTAATTCAATTATGAAACCTTTGCCACTTAAATGTTTTTCAATGAAAGGAACACATTTAAATAAAAATTTAGGCAAAGCCAAATATAAATTATAATTGTCTGAGACCCTTATGTCTGTATATATGTCCCTGGTATAATAAAAGCTGCCACCAAGTGAATGGCCATAAATTATAATGTTTTCGTATTAAATACTTATCAAGAAATATTAAAGAATACAATTCATTTTGTTTCGCATTTCGCCGGGATGAATATTTACGTACACGGATGCTACATTGTAATCATAACATTCACATGTGTATGCGGAGGAGTGAACCTTCATACTGGCATGGTGGCGGAGTGGAGCAGCATCTAAGGAGCGGTGTTTTTGGATGATGGTGACGGCTCACATTTTGGAAATTCGCATCACGTGTGTCTGTCTATTGACTAGGAGGATGATGTTTTGACAACAAAACACATCGCACGGGACGCAGCAGGCTTAAAAGTAGGAGCCGCTTAAAGGACATCAACATGTCCACGTAGAGGAATTGGCCAGTTACCCGATTACCTGTTAACAGTGCCACTAAATATACAGAACACTGGTTTGTCTATTTGTACAATAATTAAGCAAAAGTTACAAACACATGTTGTTGTCCAAAGTGCCAAGCAACTACCATCAATGAATCGTTAAATAAGTCATGTCCTTTTTGTTAGTTCAGTCTCAGTTTGGATTCCACTTTCCTTTTTGATTTCATGTTCTGTGAATGTCTGATTGCGAATGTTGGCGTGTGTCTTCCTAAAGTTTTAATCTCACTTAAATAGTTTTGAGGTCAAATATAGCATTGGGCTGCGGACAAAACGGTTTAATGAATAATTTCAAATTAGGATTATAATTGGGATCAATCTAGAAATGTCACCATGCTGAAATACGTATGGAGACAAACTAAATCAAATATTAGGAATGACAAGCAAACATTAACTAAAGTTTGTTGTCACGTCATGTAAACACAATTAATGTTATTAAATTCTCAACATAAGATAACATTTAATGCTTTTTGATAGAATATAATGTCAGAGTATTGAATACACTCGCATTCGCAAAATTTTAAAGACAATCCAATTGGAAGGCCCAAATGTAAAACGGTAATATATGAAACAAACGTTTTACGCGTTGAGTGCTTGTAAGACACTAATTTGTTTGTTAAAACATTTAACTTACTTAGAATATAGAAAATGTATCAGGCTATCAGAGTGGGGGTTGTGGGTTCGATTCCGACGATTCAAAAAAGCATGGTCAGATGGTATTCACGATCCCATATGAAACTACAACATAAGCATCTGGTTGTGTATTTTTCATTTTTTTTATTTAAAAATCTATTCTAAAGACTGTTTTAGAATTTAAACTGTTGATTGGTGGTACCAATAAATCGGCCACTGTCCCCTACTACAATACCCATCATAATAATTGACACCATCAGATTGGGGAAAATTCAATCGGATACGGATATTCAAGCACTGTTAACATTTAACTTGTTACCATTATGTGCTCAGTAAATATTAATAGTTTTCCTTTGTACATCCTGTTCATGTTATATCTTAGGACTTTCGTTACAGGCAATTTTTATTGTTGATGCTATTTCTTATTTTACAATGTTTTCGTATTTTACTTCCAGATTGTTGTAAACATGAAATTGTCGATATCCTTTTTCCTGGTTGTCATCTGTACCATGTGTTTGGCTGCCCAACAAAGCCAGGCTAAGAGTAAGTACACACTCATATAGAAACATATTTATAACAAAGCCATATAGAACCCTACCACCTTAGATTTCTTTTGAACTTGTCTAGGACACTTTTTTTTAGTTATTTCTTAAAATGACTTTATTAAGGATACTCTTTCGTGAAGTGGGGATAATAATATTAAGTATTATAGTTGCGGTGAAGTTGATGTTTTAGAAATTTATGGTTATAAAAAGGGCAGACGAGTATCGGTGACTGCACTGAGTAACGGTGAGGTGACACTGTGGGCATTCGTATAAAATGTCTATACATATATTCTAAGAACAATCCAGAGTCACATGCGGATTGCCAACAAAGGATATCTATTTTTCCTACATACGTGGCGCATACGGTATATCTATATTTTACAGACTGACTACCAATTCGGTGGTCTGTCTTCAGACTTAGGTTTGTCTTTTTTTCTTGTTATTTCTAAAAATTAAAATAATAATTCAAATTCAAATACAATATATGTATGTATCAGTGATTTTGGAAATAGAAAACAATAGACACTTCTGCAGGAGATAGCACAGACGGAGATCACTTAAGTTCTCACTTATGTTATCATATGGGAATGCAAGTGTCTGGGCCTGCTATTTATTAATAAACGTTCTATAAAAAAATCACCATTCGCTTTCTAAAGTGTGGGTGATGGTTAAACAATACTTTTTGAGAAAAATAAAACACAATTAAATATTCTCAACTCATTGTCATGAACCGAATGAATGCATTTTCGCTATTGCATGTTGAAACTTTCCTGTATATTATGTACATTTGTATGTATTCAAAAATTGTGCTAATCGCCAAGTAGATGAAAACAAAGTCATCAAGACTCTGTGGTCTTATCGCCAAGAAAACACCCAAACAATTCCAAAGTTCACGGAATGCCCAAAAAGGTTGTTTCAATCATTTATCTATAATCCACAAGTAAAGACAAGAAGTGTGCGAAGTCAGTGTAGAGTTTTTTTTATAAAACAGAATGCTATTTTAAAGAAATTACAAATTATCTGTGCGATAAACCTGCACGAAAGGTTCTGAACGGCGAATTTAAGTGACTACTCCCGAAAACATGACGATATAGTGTATTTTCTTATATTTATTATAAGTCATCATTTATTTGTACCAAATATATATTTAAATGAAGCAAATATTTTAAAAATAGCGATTTTCAAAAAAAATTGTGAACCAACATGACTTATTACAGTTAAGAGATGTTAAATAATACAACACTCAATTTTTTCCTATTATTGTTGTAAAAAAATAGTTACTAATAGGGGGTTTAATTGGCCGATGCGGGAATATTTTCGTCATGACACCGATTCGAATAAAATGTGAACGTCATAAGAAAGATGAGAAAAAACACTTTATACACAAATTTTAGCTTTACAAATTTAGTATACAGATTCTAAAAATCCAATTAAATTTTTTCAAATTTAAAAATCAGAACAATGTGAAAGTTTTTAATATGAGAAAAAGTAAATTTTTGAATATGCCATATGAACAATTGCAGAAGTTAATAAAAGTACTTACTTAAAAGAAGTTTTTATAAAGAAGATTCGGTTTTTAAACCCTTTACAAATAAATTATTATGAACAATTTCCTTTCATTGAAATTTCATTTCCACATTGGAAACTTTTCTTAACCCAAATAATTGGAACAATGTAGCGAAATGAAGAAGTATTGTTGTTGTTATCAATGTGCAACACCGACGAGTCAAGGAAATCAACAGGTTACCATCGTATAATGCACTTTTTATACAGAGAGAATAGGTAGCAGAGCTGTTTCAGATTCAAGGTATTTCCCTCAGCTTCTCTTAACTTAGTGAGGTCATTCGTATAGGCGCTTCTCTTTAAAGTCATCTCTGTAAGGTAAATGTCAATTCTAAAGGGGTTTTGGATGGCTTTCAATACATTCGCTTGCTAAATTAAATTGAACCGATTAGTCTTGTAAGGTCCTCACGTTCATAGGAGGCACAAAACCGCCATCACTTCAGTTCCAACATTTTACGATGTTCCCACTTCGTATAATCCGGGAAATTACATTTCGCATTGTAAATGGTTCACCAGTGCGAATGCGAACTGCTACATACCTTGATTGTCTTCTTATTATTTTCATATTATCAAACAATGTTCATGTTCATACGTTTATTACATATTCTCGTGGGCACAAGGAAAACGGATGCGTGCGTACATTTGTCGCTTTAAACAGAAACTGAGGACAACAAACACGTTGTTATTGTTTCGCTGACACGAGACGCAAACGAAAAAAAAAAAGAACAACAACCGACGAACGAATGCAGACAGGAACGAAGGACAAAACTAAAACTATTCCCTACAATGACAGTGTTGACAGTCGAAGTCGATAATGAATGAATACGGATGCAGAGGATATCGGTTTGTTTACGTTTCACATTCACCGGGGGAGGTAAAATGGGAAAAACAACACACAATTTAGTTAAATATTTTAAAATATGCAGAGAATAGAAAAATATTGGAAAACGACCATAAATTAGAGTGCAAATGAAGTGTAGAAATCAAAATTGTACACATTTTATTTAAAGTCATTGGAGAAGAAAGGAATTATGTATTGATTGAATTTCACAAAATTTAAACTGAGCCACAAAAATACTTGATATTAAAGCATGTTACACTTGTATTTAAATCTGAACTGACCGAAAGTCACCCATTTATCGGGATTGTATGGAATGTAGAGGGTTCTTCTATGTGGAGGCATTGATGTATGAACACAATCCAGGAGAATTTGGAAAATCAAAAATCTGCATCAAACGTTCCAGTTGTCATCCACTTAGAGCCATGATAGCAAGCCTGTTTATAAAACATCCGATACCCATTCCCACTAGCACATTCTTGATAATGCTTGAGTTCATCTACCAGGAGTTCATCGCAATACTGATTTTCCATTGAGATGTAAATAAAAGGACGATTAACACGAATATTTTCCAATTTTCACCGGTAAAAGTTTTCATTTTTCAAAGACACAACTTTATTTTAGAAGCCTTAGGTAGTTTGACAAGATCAATTTGTGAAAGGCTCCCATACGGACGTATTTGCCCTATAAATGTCATCGTTATATGTACATATATATAATCAGCAAAACCAAGCAAAACTCTCTAGGAAATCGTTCGTTCGGAAACCGGCTTTAAAACAATAGATACAATTCAGTGAATAGACAAATTATAGCGCTCACTGATTATTGTCATGTCCCCTCATAACCCTTACTGAAATGCTGAGGTAAATGTTTCTTATTCTAGTTCTATGAAATTTAAAACAACACTGCAATCTCCTATGCCTCTCCAAAGTTGCTATAACTTTACAAACCACTTAAAACTTTTAAATACAGAAGGTGAACAACTCCTCTGCGTATTGTTGAAACATTTATTATTATTTTGAGAAGAGTTCTTTGTATCTGTTTTGCACCAATCCCCAGTAGACGCCAAACATTATTTTAATCTTTAACCCAATAAAAGACAACATTACAGTTCAAAGGTAACACATGAAAAAAAAAACAGACAGTGACGGGAAGTGCAGTGCGGCAGTAAGAAGGCCTTGTCTGTTCATAACACCCTCATTTCGAATTTGCAATGTAAGGCAGAATGGTTTTTCTCCATTTTCAGAAAAGGCCTGCTCTTCTCGTTGACCTACAAGGGGAGACCTTGCAGACAGACTGCATAAAGAAGGTTATATCTCTGAACACTTTGAAGAGGGGCACCAAAATCCGCCACTGGGTATACACCAGTACACATCGACGAATGTGTGTACATGTAGAAGATTGTATATTAAGTGGTTGATTAAAGAATCAACCAAACTCACAGACACACAACCAGACCCGATTAAAGTACGAAAAGAAAAACAGCCAAGAATGGTCAAAACGGTTATCAGAAAGTCTCTTAAGGGTTATGAAACAATTAAACACACAAACTCCAATACTTGAATGTGTGTGTGTATTTACTTTGGAAAATATACATAATAATACAAGTATGATTCAAAAAAGAAAATAAAAAAAATGAGAAAACTGAATTTTTGTTTAAATTTGAATAAAGGTTGGTTTTTTTGATGACCTCATGAAAAAGAACGTCTCGAAAAGTAATATGCTTGAAATTAAGTTAATTTCAAAGAATAAACGGCGTGAAAGAGCCCTCAATTGATAACTTATTTAAATTTAAATTAGACTTACCACGGAATTTCAGTTGAATGTAGGAGTAGATGGTTCTCCGTTTTGATGAGATCAGGTCGATAGGATGTGCAGTTTTCTTTTTTGAATAATTCGTATGTTAAACAACCCTTTTTTCTCATTCTTAAGTTTCTTAGCCTTAAGTGATGAATTGTTGAATTTTCTTTTCCAATTTTTAATTTGTGTTGTTGTGGTGGTAGACTCTCTTATACACGTATTGCCTTTTGAACTTGTTGCTGTTGCTGGTTATAACTCCCACTCACTGATGTTGTTGTTGTTTATATTGCAGAAGGCTGTAACGCATATGGTTATGCCTGCTATGGAGGCCATGGCAAACGTTCGTTGCATTCACCAATGCCCGATATGTCAACAGGCATTGAACAGAATGAGTTGCATCAGCAACACCAGCAGTTGCATCCCGATGCCATGTTGCAAATGTATCCGAGTGAGGCAAATGTACTCATTGATGGTGACCTGGAAGCATATCCAAGATATCGATTAATTAAAATTATGAAGTCATGGGTAAGTGGAAAGGATGTTAAAAATCAATCAATGTGAGAGCAATAATTAAATTGTAGTTGTTTTTTTTTTTTTGGAAACTCATTCAATCGTTTCAAAAGGCATTTTCTCACATTATCTTCAAAATACAAAGAATATATCCGGTGGGAATGATAGTAGTCCAAGTCACATTTAATGACATATGGTCGATAGATTATGTCTGAGACAATTCACTTTCTATTCAGATACAAAAAACTATATTTAAAAGTGTATTAATAATAAAAATATGAAAACAATCGTACTCAATAAAAAAAAAAACACTTCCCCATAGGATGGAGTATTCATCAGGTTTGTGATTCGGTTTGAAACACATAGAAATATTAATACATGATCACCTGACCACCAGTCGGTTAAAAACAAAAATAGACTGGAATCAGCCGACTTTAAAAGGGACTAAAATTTTGGGAAATAAAACAAGGTTTTTAAATATACAAAATAAATAGCCTTTTTTGTACATATTGGTTACAGGAGTCTTAAAACTACGTTTCATAGTCTACCTAAAGAGTTTTATATTTTATATGAAATTGTTAGAAAAATATAATAACATTAATTTAAGGTTTAAGATAAATTAAGACTTAACCAACAACCACTTTGTATTCCTATTTCTTACAGTTTGGAAATACCCACAGAAGACCTGTAGCTGAACGTATACCAGAAGTGGACTATTCACTATCGGGTGAAATGTTCAACCGGGACAATAATCCCGCCGTAAATAACAACAACATTTCCTACAAATAAATTCGAATTTAAACCGAATCCAAGCAAAGCGACCGATTGAAGACAACATTTACTGCAAAAACAAACTAACTATACCCGAAATTATTACACACCTCAACACTTCCCAAAGCACACTTTTCGGAAGCCAAAGGAGATAATGTGTTTATTTTTATTTGTTTCTAATTTGTTTGTTTTATTGTACGTATTTATTATCATTTTGTGAACTATGAGATCAAAACTGATTTCCTATCATTTTGAAAGTGTAAATAAAACAACAAAGGGAATCAAAACTAAAAATTCCACACAAAAAATGGTCACAAATTTTCAATTCAACCAAAAAAAAAAGTGAAGATGAAAGAAAAAATAAATGCTATAAATGTTTATTAACTGAAATTTTTTCATAATTTCATATTAGAAATAAAGGGCTGGTAAAGAATTTCAGTTAAAAAATACGCCACATATAGAAAAAGAAACGTCTCATCATTGATGCGGATAAGAATGAGGACAGAATTATACAATTACCATATAATTTTTGTGTATATCTAAGGAAAGCAAAAGACTATATTATAGAATTATTAAAATTACAAAACTCTATTTGATTATTGTCTGTAAATACGATGACGCAGTTTATAAAAACGACTTTATGAAAATGTTCCCTAACCAACTTTGCTATTACAATTAACTGTACGCTCGCTATATGAAATATGAAATTACTACTTCTTTTATTACGTTCAAATCAATTGAGTTGTAAGAATCTGAATAGAGTTTTGCAATGGACTAAATTGCAAATGTGTTTGTTTTCTTCTTTTTGTTTTGTTCTAAGAATTTCAAACATATTTTTATCGTACATATTTCTATTTTCCATGTTTGTTTGTACTACTATTATTGATCTCTTATTGAATAATTTGTTAATATTTTAATTTATTTTTACCTCTATTCATATGTCTTTTTTAAGAACATTTCTATAAGTAGACTCTTAATTAAAACTATAAATATATGCATATACATACATAAACATAAACACCACAACTGAAATAATTTATTACACCACCAAAAATACAATAAAAAAAAATAAACAACAAGATACAAAATTGCGCACCGTTATTGATGAAAGAAATATTATTACATTACAATAAAATAAATACTTACTAACCGTTTCATGTATGTGTATATACATATATAATTATATTGTATATGAAACGATTTACAAAACAATTTGTTAGCAAATTTATATAATGAGAATCCCATACAATATACACATATAAGTATAATATACATGTAGATTAAAAAAAAAAATCAATAAACACAGAAACAGATTAGCAAACCCCCTCAAATGTATTAACTTTGTTCATATTGTCTGTCTTTATAGTATTTCCTACTAAGATCTATCTCGCCAATAATCGGTCCGATATTCGATAGTAATGACAACTATTATAAATCGAAGCAAGCATTAAATTCGAAAGTTGTTATACATGGGGAATAACCCAATGTTCACCGCAGAAATGCGACAAGGTTCTGTTTTTATTATTTTCATTGGCGATCTGTTGGGGTCAGACTGTGAACCCAATCTACTCTGTAATTTATATTCAATTAATCATCTGGAGGTCGGGGACAAAATGCGAACTACGAATGACTAAATCAACCTCGGTATGGTGACGACTTATGAGTGGTGTCAAATGAACAGAGTAGATTTTAATGCACGCAAGACCCAGTAATGTTTGTTGGTACAAAAATGTTCCACAGATCCAGCATCGTTGTCAATCTCCATGGGTGGTGTGTGTATCGATATATAAGGTTATCCATACCGCTGTCCATAGATATTTTAACTGTATCTGCTCTTTGGGTATACGTCGTCTTGTCCCTGATGTTAGGACATTAAACCGGCATATGTGACTATCCAAGGACTCTCATCCGTTCATCGTCGAATTCGTTTTTCTGTGGAATTCTCTTCCAGTAACTGTCTTTTCTACCAGCTGTGACATTCTTATGAATATTAAAAGCATTTATAGGGGGAACACCATGAGTGCTAGTCTTGAAAAAAACAATAATGCATTTTTGAGATCTGAAAGATATCATCAGACCCTATGTTTATTTAATACCGTAAAATAATCTACTCTCTCAAATAAATACATATTTTATCGTAACTACCATTTTCCCGAACGGTGTTCGTCTTCTTGCATCTTATGTGTTTTTATTAGACCTCAGTATATATCTCCGACCCCGGAAACAAATCCATCCTTCGTAAATTTCCAAAACAAAAAAAAACATTTCACGCACCATTCTGACATTCATTTTGTACTACGACCACAAGTTGAAGTCACGCTTCTCAGTTGACCTTAGAGAAGCTCGAAGTGGACAACGATTTTGTTGGAAATATCAGATTTCAGACGAATTGCATCTCGGCGAACTGTGTTAACAAGCCAAACTGTCGGATCTTGGCTCGGAAAAATCGAACGTGATCGTTTAGAAGCCAATAGAAACCAATCCTCAGAGAGTTTCAATTTGGTGCGTATTTTAGATCGGTGACCCATTTTTCTTTGAAAACGCTGCTGGAAATGTCATAAGGATGAGCAAAACATGCACCCTGACTTGGACGATAGTTGGGGTACAGTTAACGATTTAGCACCTGAAGGAAAATATCAAACAAACCATTTGCGAGGTAGAGTCAGAAACCGTCACCAAGGTTTTGGATTGATGCGCCACTGCGAAGGCAACCACATTAATGAAATCGTGTTCTATAAATAATGGAAATATTTACCCCCATATTCATAATTGGGAAAAAACTTGTTTTTGCCCCACCCTTTAATAACATCTTCAACGAAAGCGGTTTAGTTCTCAGCTGAAATACTGGAATATAGATATTTTTATGCTTGTATTTATTTGGAGATTAGTCGTTTTTAAACATACAGTCAAACGTCTTTATAACGAACTTCTCCATAACGAATTTTTCTCTATAACGAATAAATTTTGAAAACACAACTTTTTTCAAGTCATTTTTATTCATTTTAGGGCTGGTTTTTGTAAAACGAATTCGATCGTTCGTTATGAATCGCTGAAATTGAAGTCGCCATAAAGCGGATATTTCTAAGTAGGAAATCTTGTGATTTTGGTTCTATGCTGTTCTCCAATATATGTATATCTAAATCCAGAAATGAATAGTTCCTAAAACCCATTTTATAACGCTTACAATTTTATAATTTGTAACCAACGAACAAATTCGTTTTATGGAAACAGGCAATTAGTCTCTCTATAGCGAACTTCCCAATAAAGAAGTTATCTCTATAACGAGTTTTATTATAATGCAGAAGTAGAAGTTCTGACATAAAATAACCGCCCTAAAAAGTTTTTTTTTTCCAGTCGATTTGTTCACCGAATTCATAGAGTAAACAAAAATTAGTGTAAAAGTTTACATTTTTAGGCAAAAAAAAAACTACATCGAGCTCTTACGTAAAAAGTGAAACAATTGCCGATTGTTTTAAAAAGGTTGGTTTTCGAAGCATTTCTACAGAAACGGTGGATGGAGTATCCTTCTGATGAAGACATTCTACAAAACAGTTTATCAAATAAGTACGGGGGAAAGGTAAAATGATTGGAAACAGTATGTTTATCCATACTTTTCCACTTAGATTCAGAGGATGATCAATCGGACTCTGACGGAGAAGTTGATAAAAATGCATTCATTTCCCCAGTTCCATACGTATTTTAACATGATGTCGAAGACTATTGATGATGCAAAGTGGCGAAATCAAAAACAAATGAAAATTACATCATATTTCAAACCCAAATAAAAATTTAATTTCTACATGTGAATGTGTGTTTGCTTTTACATCAGACTAAATTAAAACATTATCTCTATAACGTAGTAATTAGCTGTTCCCAACTGCTCCAACTCCAGGATTGTAACTGAACTGACCGCGAATACTGTCGTACCGTGAACTAGATTTTGATTTTTGTGTTAGCTTATACCACCCATTTTTAACTGTAATATACACATCTTAAAATCATGTCTGAAATTTTTTTTTAATCTAAAGTCGCGAACGATCTGAACCGTAGAGCTAAAAACCGTAGATAAATATAAAAATGGAGATGTGACTTTCTTTCTTAGGAGGGCAGAATACCCACCTGGCCCTTCTTAGTAATTTTACATGTTTTCGAAATACGAAAATGGTTGTGTCAGCATCGTGTTGAAATAGTTTGTACATTCCAAAATTTAAACTAACATATATTCGGTCACACCCTAAATATTACTTATCTGATGTTAAAAAAAGTAATTTCATTATATCGTAACGTGGATACATACCAAACCAGTAGGTGCATGTGTGTTGGGTCTATACCAGAACATGGGCCGGTGTTCACTAATTTCAACAGGTGGTGGTAGTTCCCCACTCAAGTAGTTCCCCACAATCGGTGTCTTCTCACAAAAATGTGACGCCAAAGATATTCATTTCTTCGTTTAAACGACCATAAGTTAAGTACAAACATAGGTTTAAAATACGCTCCAGCCCTTCGTTATTATGATCGAAAATGTTGTGGTAGGTTGTAATTGTAGCTCCGCCCCCCTTAGGTTGACTTTGCCAGGGATTGTTTTAGTAACATTTGTTCTATGTTCTGTTTACGGTCAATTTAAATTAAAATCTCGGTTTTCGGATTTGGATGTAAGTTTGTCAATCACAAAAGTGCTAAAATCGCTATATAAAGATGCCTTTATTTTTCACACCGATTATATCGCACGCACTAAAGAGACGGAACTCAAAATATTGAACTTTTTAGAAAACGCAAAAAGTATTCTGCGATACAACATGAAGAGATTTATAACTGTTTTTGTCAAATTACTTTTGAGCTCGTAGACATGTATTTGATGAACCGCTTTAACAAGTAATCACGAAAATTCAATTCAATTTGTATTATATATAGATTTTCCAGAATTGTTTCTTCTTTTTTTTAGGCGTTTTCCAAAAAAATCCAAAAGTAATGAACAATGTACGTTGCACTCAGTACTACTGTCTTTAACCCTTTCTGTGGCAAATATTTTTGTCTATGTAAAGGTCGCTTCAGCAAAAGTGGCAACAATTTCTATCGGTCACCAATTTTCTCTGCGTGTACCCCATGTTCCATTGTTGGCTGTGTTCACGACAATAACAAATACTATTTTTGTGCTCTTTCAGTCTCGTCTCATACAATCAATCGTTTGACAGTTCTTCTTCAACGGCAATATCCGCGCAAAGGTCGGAGCTGAGTCGACACAAACCGACGGCAATTGTGTCACTTAAATAATTTCTTCGCCGCCGCCGACCACATTGCCTCGGCTCGGTTCTCTGTATCCGCGTGAGGAGTTTACAATCAAATTTATGAACATTTGAAAAATTATAATGACAAATCTGAAAGAAAGTGAAATATCAAAAACCCTAATAGGGAAACAAAGGGACAGCAGCGTCATCTTTCGTCGAAATCGTGCTCTGGGATATGTCAGCAATCATGTTCCGGCCGTAGTGCGCTACATTCAAAGGCGCAAAGATAATCTCATCACCACATGTATCGGGAGATCATTCCAAGTGTACACGGCCAGCCATTTTCGTTTGCTACATGTTGGCGGCCAGCATCCGGACGATATCACTGCCATGGCCACAGATCGTTGGCACATTTACACGGCATCCAACAAATGCATTTATGCTTGGCGTGCTGGGAAACATGTGAGACACATATATCGTCACACTAGCAATGTACACTTGTTGCTGCCATTTAGCAGAAACCTGATTGCAGTAGATGGCGCGAATGTCCTGAAAGTGTGGGATGTTAGGAACGAGGAAGTGTACTTGGAAATACCTTTCAATGCCGAGGAATTTCTGGTGACAGCAGTGGCTCATCCACCCACATATGTGAATAAAATAATTCTGGGTTCTAAGCAGGGTAAACTGCAAATATGGAACATCAAAGATAATCGCTTAGTGTACACATTCAATGGTCACCAGAGTAGAGTGACTTGCATTGAGCCGGCTCCAGCTATAGATGTAGTCGCTGTGGGTCACCAGGATGGCACGATTGTGTTGATCAACTTGAAATTTGACGAAATACTGATGGAATTTAAACAAGATTGGGGTGCTGTTTCGAGAATAACTTTTAGAACTGATGGCCCTCCAATTATGGCTAGTGCCAGTATAAATGGGTATATAGCATTTTGGAATTTGGAGGAGAAGAAAGTAAGTATGTTGTAACATTTCAATCCAGGATATTTGACACTAGACTAGAGAAAATACATGTATATGATACGTTCCACTCACTACAGTATTATTGGTACTTTAATACGGACACAATATTAGTGTAGTAATGCGCACACTGTTCTTGGAGGCTGGTGGTATCAAAAGTCGTCGTATGCTATTATTTATTCGTTCTCAGCAGCATTTTCTATTTTCGGGAAATGTTTATTCATACAGCTTGCTTCGATGATACTATAGAGATTGGTGTGTCCAGATCGCATTATATCTTACAGAAGCAACGACGAGATCTATTTCTTTTATTTATTTGCACAGATTTATTATTTATTTATGTATTCCTCTTTTGTTTTGTAGATAGCCAGTCAGTTACAAGCCCATGAAGATTGTGTTACGACAGCTATATGTCTGCCCAATGAACCGTTGGTCCTCACCACCTCTCCCGACAATTCTATGAAACTGTGGATATTCGACATGACGGATGGAGGGGCACGTATGCTGCGCATACGTGAGGGTCACACAGCTCCACCTCTATGCATTCGTTATCATGGTATGACTGGCAGCACAATCTTATCCTCAGGCGAGGATTCTTCCCTAAGAGCATTCAGTACCATATCAGAAACGTTGAACAAGAGCTTGGGTAAAGCAAGCTATAATAGGAAATCTTCAAAAAAGAAGAGTAAGCTAAGCAAAGATGTGAACGTCAGATACTAATATGTTATTTACTTTTCAGACCGATTTGAAGAAGACAGTCACCAAATGCCGCCTATTATTGAATTCACCACAGAATTGACACGCGAAAAAGAATGGGACAACATTGCTGCCATACACAGTGGATCTATACAAACAACAACATGGTCTTTCGATAAAAGTCGTATGGGCGAGCACCGTTTGATACCAAAACAGTTCACTAACAAGAATCGTAAGGATTTTAAAACGGAAACAACTTGTGTTACATTGACACATTGCGGGAACTTTGTTTTAATAGGTAGGACAAAATATTTTCAAGTGTTGTGTATGTTTTTGTTAACTGAATACTACTCTATAGGTTACTCCAACGGTGAGGTTGAACGGTTTAATATACAATCTGGTATACACAGAGCCAGTTATGGTGTACCAGCCCATAAATCTGCTATACGGGGAATAGCCTGTGATAACCTCAATCAAGTTGTGGTGACGGGTTGCAGTGCAGGCCTTCTTAAGTTTTGGCATTTCAAAGAAAATTGTAAGATCAAATTCCAGAAGAATTTTTTTCAAAACTAAAGTCCAAATTATTTGTTTTTACAGTGGATAAACCCATGGTTGTAAAGCAACTGTCAGAAGGCATTGCCCTAATGCGTTGTCATCGAGAAAGTGCCATGGTAGCTGTGGCTCTGGAGAATTTTGTTTTATTGGTAGTCGACTTGGACACTAAAGTTGTCATACGGAAATTTGAAGGACATTCGGCTAAAATTAATGACGTCACCTTCAGCCCGGATAGCAGATGGCTGATATCTGCCTCCATGGATTCTACCATTAAAGTCTGGGATATACCGTCATCCTATATGATAGATCATTTCAGAGTAGAAAGGCCTTGCGTTTCTTTAACAATGTCGCCGACTGGAGATTTCTTAGCAACAGCACATGTAAACTATTTGGGCATATACTTGTGGGCCAACAAAATGCTTTTCAATCACATTTCTTTACGTTCCATTAGTCCGACATCCACAGCTCCAAGTGTGGGCCTACCAACGAATGTTGCCGATGAATTGAATTTAGAGGAAGCCATTGAGGAACTATCCATGGACGTAGATGAAGACGAAGAGGCTGAATTGGGCGATGAAGTCAATTTAAAATATGATACTCCAGAGCAATTGTCGAAAGACTTAATTACAATGTCCGGCGTGGCGGTCTCCAGATGGCAAAATCTTTTAGATTTGGAAATTATCAAGAAACGTAATAAACCCAAAGCTCCACCCAAAGTTCCCAAACAGGCTCCGTTCTTCCTGCCCACCGTGGCCGGACTGGAAGTGAAATTCGATGTTTCCAATTCTAAAACAGAAGATGACCTGGATTCAAAAATATTTAAATCTTCTACGCTTAACAACTTGACCACATTTGGCAAGCTACTGGAGGAAAGTCACATAACACAGAATTTGGAAAAATGCATGACATACCTCAAACAAATGGGTCCTTCAATGGTTGACTTTGAAGTTAAATCATTACATCCCATTGGCGGTGGTACAGTTAAAGCTATGGTGCAATTTTTGAAGACTCTACAGTTTATGTTTGAATCTAACAATAATTTTGAATTGGCCCAATCATACTTGAGTGTATTTCTACGTTCACACGGTACGAATCTAATAGAATTTCCCAATGTAATCAATACTTTGGAAGAGGTTTCCAAGGTGCAGGAAACATCATGGCAAACAATTGAAAATCATCTTATGTACGGCATGGGTGTGGTTGCAGCTTTAAGAAATTTTGTGCAATAAATGGTACTTTTTGGTAGACTCATTGATAATTAGTGCGTTGGAATTTGTATTTCTTTTTCTTGAATAAAACTATTTTTTATTATCAGTTATGAAATTCTGTGATTTTTTTGTAGTCAATGTGTTGGTAGTCGTATATCCCAAAATGATAATTAAAACATATTATGGTCGAAAATTACAATCAACCAGTATATCAGTCGAAATATCATCCCCCATATTTTTGTTTGGTCTATAATTACTGTAGTTGACAATTACATTACTAGTATATTTATTATTGATTTCATAAAGCAATCAAGGGAAAGGACACATGACACGTAGACACAAATAGACAAAACATGTGTGTACCTTGCTATATGCACTCCACCCCCAGCAGTAGAGGAGGTGTCGTAACCACGACAACAATCAACCATAAACACTGACCCTATGACCACTACGCCATTTATTAAACTGAAGAAAATTATACGTAAATTATTATATCAGTTAAAAATTATCATCACACAAAAGCACGTACTTCTAAGTGCAGTTTACGGAGATTGTTCCTTTTTATTGAGAGTTAAAATTGCTTGCAATACTTGTAGCAACACGATGAAACACCAACAAGTCGTTGTGGATTATTGGACCATGATAAAGACGTCAATAACCTGTTTGCTACTGGCCATATCGGGTTATGTTTTAATAAAGTATGTATTTAGGTATCTTTTCTCAATTCGTATCCTAACTAGTTTGCATTAATTCAAGGATGGTTCAGACAATATTCTACCTGCCCGGCTATTTAAAGAATAATCAGAAACGTTTGGAAGAATTGGCCGCTAAATACAATTTGGATTTGGAAAAAGAAATCGCAGAGGCAGAGAAAGAAATTGAAGGTCAAGACAATCCAGCCACCACAATCGAAGAACCACCAACAGTTTTAGCAACAGAAACGGACCAAAAGAAAGATAAATAGTTGCATTGCTTTAACATCGGAACATCTTCAGTTTCTACAATATTTTATTACGAAATATATATGAATCTATTACTTACTTTGTTACGATCTTATTAATTTACTCGTGCTCTTCTTGTTCTTATTGACTAATTACATTCTACCACTACGGGCATGTCTTCCGGATCTTCATCCAACAACCCGTCGAATGACCAACTCATACTAATCTTTAGTTTCCTGGTTAAAAGTTCAACACTCTTGTGCAGTCCCATCACATTCAAATTAACCAACAAGGAACGTACATCTTTATAAACGGTATTGCGTTCTGATGCTTCCATCAGTTCTTCCGGTAGTCGGGGTAACTGGTATGCCAACACCTCAGCGTACTTCATAAACAAAAGTCTGTACGTCGCTATCGCCTCTTCAGAATGGGATAGCAGTGATAGAACTTGCCGCCAGTATGCCAATGCTTCGACAGAATAACCCACAACAAAAAATGCAAATGACAGTTGTACTTCTTCTATTAGATCCTGTGGATGGGCAAATACATTGACCAACATTTTACAGGCTTGTATGCAGTCCAATGAGTGTTGGGATATTTCGGAGGGTGTACAATCTTTGGGAACTCTGTGGGGTACCAAACAAAATCGTGGGGCCGTACCTTCAACCGGAGTCAGTTGTGGCAACAAATCATTTTCGTCATTCACCATCTTTGCAGTCATAGCTGGATGGGCATCTTTCAAGGGTCCACGAGGTCTTTCCGAATCAGGACAAGACTGCAACTCCACATTAGTACGAATTACGCCCAATGACGGCTGACATCTCTCCAAAGTGTCTTTTGATACGGTATCAGTCAGTTTGCGCCACTCATTCCAGTAACGAAAATCATAGGGGGCCAAAAATCCATCTAGCGATTTTAAATGTTCCCTAATACGTTGCTTTTCCAATTCCGCATCCTCAATTTGACGATCTCTCAACTCTTCATGCTCCGCATCCCACTCTTTCACAAGTAGTTCTTGTTCGTGAAAAAAGTGCGCAAAGCCCACTCGTGGAGCAGTATCCCCATATGGTCCAGTAGCAGCACACCAAACATGATGAGGTCCAGGCGGAATCATTTTTACACCTCGAAAATTATCGCCTATTACATACGAGCACAAGTCAATTCCAAATTCTGTTCGTTTGGGCACGCCAGTAATTATAAGCACCGCTCCATGGTTAAACAGTTTTTTGGCCGTTTCGGGATCCATATCCATGGAAGAGTTGTCCTGATTCATGGTCGCGAGTACTTGAAAATACGAACACCAGTGTTGGTCTTTTGGAAAATTGTAATTTGTGCCAGAACACAATCTGCCCAAATAGGGCCTAATATGCTCTGCCCTCCCTATTCACCCATCAGCTGTTACTGTTACGGACGAGATTCAAAAGTGGCCTGCAAGGGGTCCTCTTGGAGGCCACTTTTGAACATCACATACTACCAGTGTTGGTATTTTGGAAACTTTAATTTGTGCCGCAACACACATTAAATCTGCCCAAATAAGGCCCATAATGCCTACATTAACGTTTCTCTCATGGCACAATAATATAACCAGCCATTACACAGGGCAGTGATTGTTCGGAAAACTCAACACACTCACACTGCTGACTGCCAACGAAAATTCAATGGCATTGAAATGTTGGCACACAGCAGCAGCAGAGACCAAAAAACAAAACGTTGACGTATTTATGAAACCAGATTTGTTTGTCCATACTTTTCCCCAAATGCTTTGACAATTAGCGATATGGGGTAACATTGTGTTTTTGTTTGCTGCTGTGGACGGCAACAAATCTTGAGAGAAGTTACTCGTGCGACAACATGTTTTAAATGAATATGCTGGTGTACATGTCGACCCTCGGTTTTTTTCAGATGATTTTCGATATTTTTCTTTTGTTTCGAAGGGAATATGTGTACTCACCTGACATCAGATTAATTGTACGTGTAATGACAGGGTTACACTTGGCAGTGACATTGTGGCACATGCAGCAGAGGCGAATGTTAGAGTTCCGCAATACGTTTTTTGGGTCAATTTATGGAATAATTTTATTGTGTAATTGTGTTTTGACCGTTTTGTTGTATTAAAACCAGTTACATTTTGTGCACTTCTGTCAATAATTTAATACAAGTCAAGACTACTCCCTCTATCTTCTTTCAAATGCCTTTATTTCCTAACACTAGCACATAGAATGGCCCTGCATTTTTCTTTTGTTTTGTCCAGTTCTTGGTTCATATTAACTAATCCAAAAAAATACTACTCAACAAAATACAATAATATAGTCCAAAAGATTAAAGTTCATTTTCAGTGAATTTTAAAGCCAGTTTTTAAACGTAATTCTTGAAAATAAATACATAATAATTTTATATTTTTGGTAAATGTCCAGCAATTTTACTTTTACAGTTGGCAACCCTACTAGAACAGTGCATTGAAAGCAAACAAAATATATTACAATTCAAGACCTTCCTACAGTTTGTAATGGTAGCCTGTTTGTGCAAATAATTGACACAAGCATTATGCAGAGTGGCATTTATTCGTAGCAAACAGGGATGTAGTTTTCGCAGTCCGGCAACATCCTCGACTGTCAAAACTTGATTGATTGCAAGTGACAGGCGGATGCAAATTTTGGCAATCGATCTTTCCTGATCAAGCCGGCACTGCAGCAAGACCTACCTCAACAAAACACGCGTAGGACAAGAAAATAAAAGTAAGGACATCTTTCGAAGATAAAGAGTATTGTGGAGCGGAAAATAACAACCCGCTAGTATTCTACGCGGTGCCGGTGTTATTTTAACCACAATTACTTGTGTCGACGAAAAATGTTGGATACCACCAGTTTTAGGAGCAAGCAAGTCCGGAGAAGCAAACATTGTGGAGTATCCACGCAATAGTGACACCAAACGCCGAGTAATCTCGTGCCATCGATTTTCCAGGGTAAGCAAACATTGTGGAGAATTGGCCAACTGTACCATCCCGGCACATGTCCACAACAGCCGTGGATAAGAACGAAGGCAATTCCTACATGTTGCATCACAGTGCTGCGAAACAACTAGTCCGTCTTTTACACTTTTCAACTCCCTTGCATCCTGGCAAGCGAATTATTTCGGGAATTTTCCATCGCAGCAGCAGCGCGTCATACATTTCTAGACAGACGTTGGAACCATGTTCAGTTTTCACCACCAACATTATGCCAAGTTTCATTGGGTTCCAACGTGAGCAGTAATCAACACCATCCCATACCAACATTTCTACAACACCAACAGTCTCGGGGATAGATTCATCATTTTTCATCAAGCGACAATACAATCACCAGCCATTCCTTCATCACAAAATGTCAGATAAGTAATATTAAGTAGAAATAGTGATATAGAATTGTATTATTCGGAACATTTGTGATGAATATTACATAAATTTAGGATTTATCGTGGGATATACTTTTCCGTTTTTTTCAATTTGTGTTCATTTCGGTCTCGAAATACTGCAAGTTTCGAGGACTCAAATTTCCTTTAATAAAATGTTCAAGTTTTCATATTCCATATTTTTCGATTCCAAATTATTCATTCCCATCATAATTTTCAAATGTAAAATTCCAAAAATAATTTCTCTTTCTTAAGTTAACCTGTAATCAAATTATTTGATTCCAAAATTAATATTTTGAGACATTTTCTATTTTCTTTTAAAATTCGGTTAGAATTATATTATCTAAAATCAAATATTTTTCGATGTTCTATTTTTGTATTGCGATAATGTTTCGATAATATTTCGATAATATCTCGATAATGTTTCGATAATGTTTCGATAATATTTCGATAATGTTTCGATAATATTTCGCTAATGTTTCGATAATATTTCGACGAATTATAGTTATCGGTTTTCAGTAACCAATATTATTGAAATTTAATTTTCTAATGTATTAGTAGTAATAAGTGCGGTTATCGATAATATTGTAATTAGATGTACAATTTATATCGAATCTTCTCTGAGTTGTTGTATTTTTTTTTTTATCGATTACTTTGACACACAGTGGTGTCCAACTTCGCCGTCTCCTTTAAATCGAGCTCGATATTCAGGTAGGGCAGGTATATATGTAGCATATTCCGTTTAGATTGCGTCTGGTTCTATTGAATACAATTAGTAAGAAGGTTCGATGAATTTATAGTTTTTTTGAAATATTAAACATATAGTTTTACACATGATAATGTAAATATAGGAATAATCGCATAGCGTTAAGTATTATTAAATATTAACAATTCAGTACAATATGTACCCTAAAAGGGGCTTAAATCATAATATATTTGCAATTTGAAACTAAGTACAGAACATGTTTGCAGTTTAGATAGGGTGAAAGGTAGGTAAACGGAAAAAAGCCATAACATTTTGGGGGCCCTCAATAGCAAGCCACATGAGCGGTCCATAGGGGATTGATCAAGATGTGTCAATCCATAGGGAGGGAACAGTAAGGATCCACAACACCAGGATCCCATCCAAGTCATCTACTCATCGAGCATCGGAGAGATTGCCACCGCCAGTGGTACCAATCATTGTATTTTTCTTTTTGTTATTCTCACGTCACCTTTTTTAGTTTTGGCCGTCAAAAGAACACCACGCGACTGAGCCCCAGCCGGAAGAAAACCGTCCACGGTACCACGACCGACCGTCAAAACCGAAACAAATTTAAATGCAACTCACCCTGATGTATATGTATTATGCGGAGTTCACCGTTAAGTCGAGTAGGACGGCGTGCGTAGGACATAGATGCCCACCGCGATCAGCATGTATGGATGAGTTGATAAAATATAAATTCTACGAAAGTAGTAACATAACAAAAGAATGGCGCCCAACGTGGGGCTACGTTACCCCAACGTCAGGTTACGTTATTCCAACGTAAGGTTACGTTTAGTCGTGGAACTTTTGGCTTTTTATGGCGATATTCCACAGCAACGTAATATGTTTTAGTTTAGTTTAGGTTAGCGTATTGACTTTGAGATTAGTTTATATGACACTACTCAAAAGCGACGTTAACCGATCATTTTCAGTTTAGTTACCGTATGTCAGGAGATCGTTATAGTATGTACGATTCTTTTCCTTTGCGACAGTAGCGTAATTGTGATTTAAGTGACAACTTCTCATATAACGATGTCTCGAGAGTTTGATCGACTTGGATAGTTATGGCTGGCAAATTTTCGTGTAACACCTACCTTTCTATTTTCATATGTATATATTATTAATATAGATTTTAATATAAAACATTATATTGACTAATATATTATCATTAGTACTTAACATTTTTCAGGAGTTAAATTTTAGAAATCCAGTTTCATATTTTTTCTGTAATTGTAACCCGAGGTTACAAATTTTGATGATGGGGGCAATGATGCTTAGTTTTTGATAATTTTTGATTTCGCAACGTTAAGTTATATGGTTTATTAATCTTTTCAATTGTATTTTTTTATTGCGGGTATACAGACCCAACCATAAGTAACTGGTATCCCAGACTTATGGGCAAGACATTTAGCATTGTTATAACCTATGGTTTGACAACGAATATTTGATATTGACTCTTCAATTATTTAGTGATATATTTTAGGACAGTTTTGGTAATTTTTGGAGTTAGATCTAATTTTTGGTACGATTCATATTGTGACAGCATGTCTGACCCGACACCAGCTGGTACCTTAGGCAATCAACATGCAGACTCAGTACTGAGAGAAGACAGTACTATTACTCCACCTTCCTTTAGTCCAGTGCTAGTAAAAAAGAGATCATGGTTGTGTTAGTGAGAAGTGAGTGAGTGTATTGGGGTAGATGAGCGTGCTTTCACTGAAAGAAATATTGTGTTTGTTTGTTAACTTACTTATAGTTGTTCAAAGTTCTATATTTTATTTTTATAAAATATATATTTTTTAAATAATAATGCAATTCTTTAAGCAATAAAAATAAAGTAAGTAAATAACGTAACATATAACAAATAAAAAAACAAACAAAAAATTAAAGGAACAAAAAAAATTCACAATAAACATACAAAATAAACATAAATTAAATTTTGTTCATTCTCATTAGGAACTTTAATTCAGTCACTTAGTTCTAAAAAAAAAATAAAGTAGTTTAAAAAAAATAGAAAAATTAAAATAAATTAAATCTTGTTAATTTTCATAAGGCACTTTTATTCAGTCTCTTAGTCTATCTTAATTTGTTTCTCTATTTAAATTTTTAAACTCAATGAGTTTGTCTATATCAATTTCATCGTTAAAACATTTGATTTTTAGTAGCGTCTCTAAATGACTATCTGTTAGACTGTTTCGTTTCTTATTTTTTATTTCAGACATTGCCGAGAAAGATGATTCGCAGATATATGTAGTTGGAAAAATTGAAAAAAAAAATCAATATTAAGTCTCTGGTAAGAGGATATTTTTGCGGACATACATTTCTCCAAAAATTTATTCCTCCTCCAATGGGAATAAAAAAGTCTTGGCGCATAATTATTAATTCAGCTTGTATGTCAGGTGGGAAATTCTCAGACGAGCATGTTAATGGATTATTGTATATGGTTACAATCCAGTCCATTTTTCGAAAATCTTTAAATCTGTTTTGAAAATTGTCAAACAGACTATTTAGTTCTTCGCTTAGTTCTTTAAGTCTATTGCGATTCGGAACTTTATTGAAAATTTCTTGAACGTTTGGAAAATTTGTTAAATTTTCTATTTTCAATTGGTCATTCAAAATTTTAAGTTTCTTCGAAAATTCGTTAATCGCTTCTAATTGGTCGGATATGGTAGTATATTTTCCTTCCAACACAAGATTAAGTCTATTAAACAATAACGTTATATCCGTTAGGAATGCTAAGTCCAAGAGAAAGTAAGGACATTTTATTTGGTTTAAAAGTGAAGTATCTGAGGAACCAGTCTGTGTTTCCAAAAATGTGGCTATTTCCTCGCGAAGATTAAAGAGGATTTCAAGGCTTTTTCCACGACTTAGCCATCTTACTTCGGTATACAACAATATGTCGTGATGGTCCGCCTCTATATCTTGTAAAAAAGCTTTAAGTTTTCTATGCGTGAGTGCGTTATGACCCCCTCGTAGCCGGTTAATTATTTTTACAGCAGTTGTCATAACTGCAGTTAGATTAAGGTCTTTGTTAGTGGTGCCTAAAGTTTTGGAAAATAAGGCTTTGCTGGTGGATAATGCAGTGGAAAGTCGGTACATTTATACCGGCCTTTAGCAGCTGCCCCACGAATCCGATTTGTCTACCAACCATAGCCGGTGCACCATCCGTACATACAGAAGATAGCTTATTAATATCTATTAAAGATAAAACATTTCTACAAAAAGCCTCATATATATCTTTACCAGTAGTGGTGCCATTAAATGAATGTAATTTAAGAATTTCCTCAAATGCATTAAAGTCATTGTCAAATTATCATTTGACTTGTATCAGTAATGTCAACACTTTCGTCTAAACATGCCGATATATATTTAGCTCTCTTAATTCGTTCAACCGTTAGCGATTGCATATATAAGCCGATATCTTCGATGCGCCGAACTACGGTTTTACCCGATAAAGGCGTATTTTTTATTGCATCTGCTACTTGTTGCCCTGACGGTCCATATAAATGCAGTATTGAAAAGCAAATGTCTTTAAAAAATACGCCGTCTTCAAAAGGTCTGCATTTTTATTTAGAACTGTTCTCCTAACACGCATATTTTTTTTTTCAAGATTATTTCTTAATTTAGAAATAAGTTTAATTCTATCTCTCCCAATAATCAAATGTTCTTTAGCATGTAATGCATCGTAATGACGCTTGAGTGTATGTGTATTCTTAGTTTTAATAATTTGGTTGCATACAAGACACTCGGCTTCGTTCAATATGTTCAAAGCAAATAAAAATGTATGTTCCCATTCGACATCCCACATATTCTCAGTGTACCTAATTATCCGCAAAAACAAACATAGATGTGCTTTCATTGAATGCTTGAGAGCAACTGAGTTGAAATGACTGCTCTCACCATCGTTTATTTACAATTTGTGCTGACACTCGTGTCAATACGTGTAAAAAAGCCGAAGATGTTCGTTCCCCGGGTAAAGTGGTTGACTAGCACTGCTTTAGTCCATTGACAGTTCGAGGGGAACGTAGTGAAGGGACAGATCGCTTAGATAGTATCGGTCTTTTCGAAGTAATGGAAGCAGCCGTCGGTGCAACACAATCATCCATGCTTCAGGTAATGCGGACGGAGATGAGAGTAGCCGTTGCCGATGCAGTTAGAGCAGCACTCTCAGGATCCTCAGCACCTCCGAGTGAAACACCAAACACCGCTAGGAACGTAAATTGGCCTCACGATCTACCACCTTCAGAAGGAATTAATAGAGCTTCACGATCTGACCCGAATACAGCAAGAGCTGATACATCTCCAAGAGGAACAGTACCAAATACTCGGACGTACCAACCTAAATATCCGTACCTTAGCAAATGGGGAATTAAATTTGACGGAACACCTAGGACTATGCTAGTAGAGGATTTCATTTTTAGGATTGAAAAGTTACAACAAAATTATGGATGCCCAGATGAGGAACTTATGAATGGTTTCCATCACTTTTTGGAAGGACGTGCTGAGAAATGGTACTGGGATCATATTCAGACCCGGCCAAATTTAAACTTTCAACATTTAAGATTGGATATTGTACGCGAATTCCAGCAATACCATTCTAACATCGACGTTCTTCGAAGAATCATGGACATGAAACAGGGTAAAGATGAGAAAGCGACTCAGTTCATTGACTCAATCACAAGCCTTAGGACACAGCTGAGGGAACCTCTTAAAGATTATGAAGTTATTGATATTATTAAGGCAGGACTAAAACCGAAATTGGCACATCTAATTTTCGGCACTCAGATATATTCAGTTGAGCATCTTCGAGCCGAATGCAGGAAGGCGGAGGACTTGCTCGAAAGAGAATTTCAGCAAAGATCTCGATTTTCAGTACCAGTCCGTACAGTACACGAATTATATGAACAGGACTTGGTTGAAACCGAATCACAGATCGAAGAGATGCATTTCAGAACGAATTTGAAGAAAACGACAAGTAACGAGCAAATTAAGTGTTGGAATTGTGGAATAGTGGGTCACACTTTCAGGCAGTGCACGGCAGCTCAACGAGCTTTGTTTTGTTTCCGATGTGGAGCGCCTGGAGTCACCAGTCCACAGTGTAGCAAATGTAAACAGGGAAACCGACAAGCGAACGTGACCAGTGGGGACTCGCGTTCGATTCAAACAAATTAGTTCCGCTCACAGGCGTTGCCGATAAATGTGTTGGAACCTCCACAGATTCCAATCATGATAAAAACCCCACAATAATACCATCTAAAGATATCGTTTCTAAGCCTAATCTTACACTGCCGCTTCATATTCGATTAAAGAATTATTGTCAAGTAAGGGAACGCATTTTCAATAGTGAACTATCTAGTAAACCAGTATCGAGAAGAATTTTGAAAACACGAGCCAGATATAAAATGAGAAAACAGTATAGGCAAAATATATCGTCAGCTCGAATATACAGAGTATCCGGAGCAGATCCGAGACCTTTTAGGAAAGTTTTAGTTAATGGTGTAGAAATTCTAGCACTGTTTGACAGCGGTGCATCAGTCACATGTCTTGGTAGGGATTGTCATTCACTAGTGCAGAAACTAAATTTGAAAGTCACGCCCGTATACAAGTGCAGTGTAGGCACAGCAAACGGCCAGAGAGTATTGTGCACAGGAAAAGTTAAGGTAGAAATTACTTTCAATGATAAAAAACATAGCATAGACGTTTACCTGATACCAGAACTGGAGAATGAAATGTACTGTGGAGTAGATTTTTGGAGGACCTTCGAGATCGCACCTAAACTGATTAGTAGCGTGAACATCAGCTCAGAAATCGCCGATTCAAACATTCACAATTTGACGAAAGATCAGACAGAACAATTAGAGGAAGCAAAGACTCACTTTTTAGATTTTGACCAACATGGTTTAGGGAAGACCTGGATGGAGGAGCACGTTATTGATACCGGAGACGCAGTCCCAATCAAACAACGCCACTACCCAGTGTCACCAGCAGTGGAAGCTTTAATATACGAGGAATTAGATAGAATGTTAAGTCTGGGAGTTATCGAGCCGAGTAATAGCCCATGGAACTCGCCAATAACATTAGTTCGACGGGGTGAGAAGAAACGGTTGTGTCTCAACGCCCGTAAGCTTAACGAAAAGACGCTTATCCACTCCCGTATATCGATGCTTTATTAGGACGTCTTCAGGATACATTCTTCATATCGAGTATCGATCTGAAAGATGCATTCTGGCAGATTCCACTGGCTAAAGAGAGTAGGCCGAAAACTGCATTCACCGTACCAGGGCGACCGCATTATCAATTTACCGTTATGCCGTTCGGGTTATGTAACGCAGCCCAACGACTGTGCCGTCTTATGGATAGCGTTATACCAGCGGAGTTAAGGCAAAGAGTGTTCGTATACCTTGATGATTTGCTTATAGTATCCTCGGATTTCGAATCACATATATCACTACTAAGTAGAGTAGGAGATCTTCTATCCACGGCGAATTTGACTATTAATATAGAGAAGTCTAAATTTTGTAGAAAAGAAGTTAAGTACCTAGGGTATATTGTGGGAGAGGGAAATCTAAAAGCTGACCCAGAGAAGATCGACGGTATAACCAAAATACCGATCCCTAAGTGTCCGCGAGACGTTCGTCGATTTCTTGGTATAACATCTTGGTTCCGGCGATTTATTCAAGATTTCGCAACCATTACAGCTCCTATGACGCGAACCCTTCGTAAAGCGAAAACATTCACTTTTGATAGCGAGGCTATTGAAGTCTTCGAGAAATTGAAGACAGCGTTAACGACGAGTCCTATTTTGACTCATCCTGACTTCACGAAAAGATTTTACGTCCAGTGCGACGCATCCAATCTTGGGGTGGGGGCCTTATTATTTCAGCTCGACTCGGATGGACTGGAACGACCGATAGCTTTTCATTCCGCCCAGCTGAATAGCGCTCAGCGAAATTATAGCGTAACTGAGCGGGAATGCCTAGCAGTGGTTAGCGCTATCAGGAAATTCCGCCCATTCATCGAACTCATGCCTTTCACTGTACTCACCGACCATAGCGCGTTGAAATGGTTGATGGGCCAGAAAGACTTGAGTGGTCGATTGGCACGCTGGAGTCTGAAACTACAAGCCTACCAATTCGAGATTGAACACCGTAAAGGGAGCCAGAATATCGTCGCCGATACATTGTCACGTCTGTACGCTGACGAGCTAAATATGTTTGTGCAAGAAAAACCTTTGATTGACACCGATTCTGCAGAATTCAGTAGTGATGAATATGTCCAGCTCAAAGAACATATTCAGAGACATCAAGATCAGTTACCCGACCTGAAGGTTCAGGATGGATTTGTTTATAAGAAAACTCTACCGACAGATGGTAACTCAGTCCATGAAAACTTCATCTGGAAGTTGTGGGTTCCTTCGCGACTGACGAAAAATTTAATAATTAACGCCCACGAACCCACGGTCAAATCACATTGTGGTATTGGTAAAACCATTGCAGCATTACGGCAATATTTTTATTGGCCCAAAATGGCAGTTCAAGTGCGAGAGTATATAGTCAATTGTATCTTATGTAAAGAGATTAAGGCCCCAAATAAAGTTTTACGTTCAGAAATGGGAGCGGAAACAGTAACTCACCGACCGTGGCAGAAGATTTACATAGATTTTATTGGACCTTATCCACGTTCTAAATCAGGCAACACCTTTATTTTCATAACTCTCGATCACCTTACGAAATTCGTTGTTATGCAGGCTATGAACAAAGCCACTTCAGCCAAAGTAGTAAAATTTTTAGAATCTGAAATATTCCATAAATTCGGTGTACCACAAATCGTTCATTCCGATAACGGAAAACAGTTTGTCTCCTCTGAATTTGCGCAATTTCTTTCGAAGTATGGATGCCGACACCTTCGCAACGCAGTTTATTCACCGCAGGCGAATGCTTCAGAAAGAGTGAACCGTTCCATTATAGCCGCCATTCGAGCTTATGTAGCCTCTGATCAGCGCGACTGGGATCGTCACCTTTCAGCCGTCGAGTGTTCGTTGAGATCGACGATACATTCATCTACTGGCTACTCTCCGTACTTTTCTCTTTTTGGATTAAACATGATTACTCATGGTAGCGCCTACGCTATGGCCAGTAAACTTGGAACCCTAGAGGAGGGCGAAGATGATACCGAAGAAGGATATGTTAGAACTAGTGCGCAGTAATATTAAGAGAAATTTGCATACGTCCTATGAACGAAATGCTATCAGATATAACACCCGAGCTCGCGTAGTGAAATTTCTACCGGGACAAGAAATATTAAGGCGAAATTTCATCCCAAGTGATGCATCCAAGAACCTTAATGCTAAGCTATGTAAAAAATTCGTTAAGTGCCGAGTAGTTAGAGCAGTAGGAAAAAGCTTATATGAAGTAGAGAATTTGAACGGCCGGAGTATAGGGGTATACCATGCCAAGGATCTCCAACATATGGTGCCTACTAAGTAGTAATATTTTAGGCCCGGCTAGCTCAGTCGGTAGACATGAGACTCTTAATCTCACTCCAGTCTACCGTCCCGATTCAGTTGCCTCCGTCAGGACTTTGGAAACTGATCGGGTTTGTAATGGTAGCCTGTTTGTGCAAATAATTGACACAAGCATTATGCAGAGTGGCATTTATTCGTAGCAAACAGGGATGTAGTTTTCGCAGTCCGGCAACATCCTCGACTGTCAAAACTTGATTGATTGCAAGTGACAGGCGGATGCAAATTTTGGCAATCGATCTTTCCTGATCAAGCCGGCACCGCAACAAGACCTACCTCAACAAAACACGCGTAGGACAAGAAAATAAAAGTAAGGACATCTTTCGAAGATAAAGAGTATTGTGGAGCGGAAAATAACAACCCGCTAGTATTCTACGCGGTGCCGGTGTTATTTTAACCACAATTACTTGTGTCGACGAAAAATGTTGGATACCACCAGTTTTAGGAGCAAGCAAGTCCGGAGAAGCAAACATTGTGGAGTATCCACGCAATAGTGACACCAAACGCCGAGTAATCTCGTGCCATCGATTTTCCAGGGTAAGCAAACATTGTGGAGAATTGGCCAACTGTACCATCCCGGCACATGTCCACAACAGCCGTGGATCAGAACGAAGGCAATTCCTACATGTTGCATCACAGTGCTGCGAAACAACTAGTCCGTCTTTTACACTTTTCAACTCCCTTGCATCCTGGCAAGCGAATTATTTCGGGAATTTTCCATCGCAGCAGCAGCGCGTCATACATTTCTAGACAGACGTTGGAACCATGTTCAGTTTTCACCACCAACATTATGCCAAGTTTCATTGGGTTCCAACGTGAGCAGTAATCAACACCATCCCATACCAACATTTCTACAACACCAACAGTCTCGGGGATAGATTCATCATTTTTCATCAAGCGACAATACAATCACCAGCCATTCCTTCATCACAAAATGTCAGATAAGTAATATTAAGTAGAAATAGTGATATAGAATTGTATTATTCGGAACATTTGTGATGAATATTACATAAATTTAGGATTTATCGTGGGATATACTTTTCCGTTTTTTTCAATTTGTGTTCATTTCGGTCTCGAAATACTGCAAGTTTCGAGGACTCAAATTTCCTTTAATAAAATGTTCAAGTTTTCATATTCCATATTTTTCGATTCCAAATTATTCATTCCCATCATAATTTTCAAATGTAAAATTCCAAAAATAATTTCTCTTTCTTAAGTTAACCTGTAATCAAATTATTTGATTCCAAAATTAATATTTTGAGACATTTTCTATTTTCTTTTAAAATTCGGTTAGAATTATATTATCTAAAATCAAATATTTTTCGATGTTCTATTTTTGTATTGCGATAATGTTTCGATAATATCTCGATAATGTTTCGATAATATTTCGATAATGTTACGATAATATTTCGATAATGTTTCGATAATATTTCGCTAATGTTTCGATAATATTTCGACGAATTATAGTTATCGGTTTTCAGCAACCAATATTATTGAAATTTAATTTTCTAATGTATTACCCTGCCATTACACCTACATTTAATTTGTTGCCAGTTGAGCCCACATATACTCTTCGAAACAGAAACCAAATATCGAAAATCATCTGAAAAATCATTTCAAAAACGTCGTCACAAGAGTAACTTCTCTTGTTGTTGTTACCGTCCGCAGCAGCAAACAAAAACACAATGTTACCCCACACCACAAATTGTCAAAGCATTTGGGGAAAAGTATGGACACGCAAATTTGTTTTCATAAATACGTCTAAATTTTGTTTTTTATACTTCAAACAAGTCTGAAAAATACATCGTTGATAATAATTCACAAAATATAACTGTTTTTATTACGACAAAACGGTGAAAACACAATTACACAAAAAAATTATCCCATAAATTGACACAAAAAATATGTTTTGGGAACTCTAACATTCGTTTCTGCTGCATGTGCCAAAATTTTACTGCCATTGAATTTTCGTTGCCAGTCGGCCGAACAGTAGCAAAAATGTGTGTGTATTGGTAAAAAAGTGTGAGTGTGTTGAGTTTTTCGAACAATTACTGCCCTGTCTAATGGCTGGGTTAGTAGTAATAAGTGCGGTTATCGATAATATTGTAATTAGATGTACAATTTATATCGAATCTTCTCTGAGTTGTTGTATTTTTTTTTTATCGATTACTTTGACACACAGTGGTGTCCAACTTCGCCGTCTCCTTTAAATCGAGCTCGATATTCAGGTAGGGCAGGTATATATGTAGCATATTCCGTTTAGATTGCGTCTGGTTCTATTGAATACATTTAGTAAGAAGGTTCGATGAATTTATAGTTTTTTTGAAATATTAAACATATAGTTTTACACATGATAATGTAAATATAGGAATAATCGCCGTCAAAAGAACACCCAGCCGGAAGAAAACCGTCCACGGTACCACGACCGACCGTCAAAACCGAAACAAATTTAAATGCAACTCACCCTGATGTATATGTATTATGCGGAGTTCACCGTTAAGTCGAGTAGGACGGCGTGCGTAGGACATAGATGCCCACCGCGATCAGCATGTATGGATGAGTTGATAAAATATAAATTCTACGAAAGTAGTATCATAACAAGTTTACAAAAATTACCATGGTACCGGACAAATTAATTCCTAAGTTGATGTGGAAGACAACTTCCCCGAAGAGTATCTTCCTAATATTTTACCAATGCAAAACAAGTCAATATATCTAGCGTTTTCATTAAATATCGTTTGAAAAGATATATTAAATGGTGATCTGATGCATATTTAATATACATATGTATTTATGTATTTCCGGTAAGGCCTTTCCATTTTGTTTCCGTTTTTTTTTTTGAAAGTACGTGGTTTCAACAGCTTACAATCAAGGATTAACTGCGAACACAATTTGTTGGCAGAATAAGTTCTAAATCAATGTGACCGCCAGATATAAAACATTGAACTAGGCGTTTCAGTGGAGCTATTTAAAAGCCAATATTCGGCGTGAAATTGCTGCTGCAGAGCCACAAAATGCCAAATTTCATCATAATTGAAAAAGGAACTTGAACTTGAATTACTTACCCTGTATAAACTAAGCTTAAAAGATTCAAAAGACATTGCATGTCATAATGCGCTCAAAATCAAAGAACAAAGATATGGCAAATGATAGATCGAATTTCTAAGTTCTAAATATAATTTATTTTATTTACTTTTGAACTAACTGTTGATTTTTTTTTTTTATTTGTTTGTATTTTATTTATTTATGTATAGTAATTTATTTTGTGTTTAATTTCATTCGTTCACTTGCATTCTAGACATATTCAATACTTGATTCATCTCATTGGAAATAATTTCACGTTTATAAATGTTACATTCATATCGCTGACCTGCCTGTACCACAATGTGATGTGTGGTGACATTGAATAAAATCAAAATCAAACTCCTAACAATTCTGATCTTTTCGTCATTCAAGATATATATTTTTTCAGTTATTTGTTCTTTTATTTTCTATGTGTGTGGAGAAGAAATGAATTTAATTTTGTTAAATTTTATCCAAAACCAGTGTGTTTGTGTGTGTATAAAAAGATTAAAGAAATCTACCATTTCCAAATAAAACGTCAAAAACCTCATCGCGAACATTACCATTCATTATTATTCTACGAAGGAAAAAAAACGGCTAGCAAACCAATTGAAAATAATGCATTCTATTCCATATAAACCAAAAAAAAATGGTTCCGTTTAATAATTTAAAAATTATAAAAGGCGGGGGCAGGTAATTACGAGATATTTGAGAGATGTATATAGTGTATGTTAGATAAATGTATAATGTTACAAATACAGCGGTGTATATAATGTACATTTTTTTTTTATAAAATTCCAAGTTTTTTGTTGAAGTTTGCTTTAGCTAAAGAGTGTTACAATATCTAATGAAATAAATTTGAAGTGGTATTTCGTTATTAACCAAATGAGTACCTCTAAATGATGGATTTTGTTGATTTTAGTGGAGACCATCATAGTAGCTGTGTGTGTATTGATCGCTTAAATGCCGCCTAATTCTGTCTTCTGCATATGTTTTCTAGTTTGATCAAATTTTAACATTTTCGTGTATAAGAACGCATGAATATTTTAATTTCTTTGGGATGGGGGGGGGGAATTTTAAATTTCTTTTTGATTTCTAGAAAAAAGTACATTGCTCTTTCGTTTTTTTTTTGTTTGAGAAGGAGAGTCAGCAGAGTAAGTAGCAATGGATACAAAAAATTCGCAAGATTTGCTTATACAATATTTAATACATATATTGTTGATGTTCCTTCTGTTTTGTTGGTGTGGATGGTTGGTTGTTTGTTTAAATAAAACGAGGAATTGTGAGTTAGTAGTACTTTTAAGTTATAGTATGATTTGCTGCGGTTTTGCATAGCATGGATCTTTTTTTGTTTTTTCTTTAAATCTTCTTAATTTGTTTTTAGGAGTAGTATGTGTGTATTAGCTGAATTTGCCTGTTGTATATTAGATACATGCTTAACTCGAGGAACATTGCTGCACTCTGGGACCCTCGTCATAACGGTCATCCTCATCGTACGCCATGCGATGCTGGTCTCTGCGCTGCTTAGGGTCAAATTCAGACTGCAAAGAAAAAGTCAAAACGAAAACAAAACAATTAAAACACAAAGAAATCATTATGAACGTATCAACAAAATATCGAATACAAAAACAATGTTATGCACTGAATGAATAATGGTTTGCTATTGAAAGTGCTACTGTTTTTTTTTTAAACGGTGTACTTGGCTTTAGTATTAAATCTATAACTCGTAAATTGGTGGCATTTGCGAGGTGTAATTGATTTGATCCTTGATTTTTATGTCCGTAATAAACATATTGAACTTTCCAAAATTGACTTCAGATATGCTTGGATCCCCCAAGAATTTTACTTCCCTACAGCGTCGTGAAACTATCATTAACAAAACAAAGTAAAACTTACCAATGTGACCTGTTCAGCATCGATTGGAATGGGTACTTCTGGTCTAGGTGGCAAACACTGTTCCAAAGCGGGAATAACTGAAACTGGAATTGTATCGGGGAAGACCACTTCGAACTGAATGATCAGTCGTCCCTTTTCGAGTGGATTCTTGTACAATGGCATACCTTCGTCCATTACACATTTGGTCATTTCATGTTTGATTACCTCTCCTGGAGGTGAAGTAATCACCAAATCGCGACCATCCATTGTCCTGATCACACGACTGAAACCACACAATGCCTCCACCAGTTGGACGGGCATCTTCATCATCAAATCTGTACCGGCATGAACGAACGTCTGGTGTTCCTTCTCATCCAACAATATAATGATATCGCCAGGCTGGGAATCGGGCTCGTGATCACCTTCGCCGCTGAACACAATCTTCTGACCGTCGCGCATACCCTTTTCAATGTGCACTTCGAGAACTTTGCGTTCGCGTACCGTTTTGCGGCCATTACACTGTTTGCAGCGGTCCTTCTCCGATATCATTTCACCGGAACCGGCACACTTGCGACACACTTGCTCAATATGTTGGACCAAGCCGGGGCCGATTTGTTGCATACGTGTCTCCAAACCGGCTCCGCGACATTGCATACACTTCTCAATTGCTCCCTTTTTGCCACCGCGTCCCTCGCATTTGTCACAGATGACATTCTTCTGCAGGGCCAATTTGCGTGTGGCACCATTGTACAACTCTTCCTGCTGCACTGACATCTGATGAACAACATCCTTGCCGCGACGTTCACGACGACGACCCTCGAATACTCCACCACCAAAGAATTTTTCAAATAAGTCCATGGGATTACGGAATTCACCGGTGTCGGCGCTACCCTTCTTAATGGCGGAATCGCCACCCTTATCATAAATTTCACGTTTGTCGGGATCCGACAATACCTCGTAAGCTTGAGAAATGACTTTGAATTTTTCACCCTCATTGGGGTTCTTGTCTGGATGGTATTTCAAAGCCAATTTTCTGTATGCCTTTTTCATTTCTTCGTGCGTGGAATCGGGCTTTACTCCCAAAAGGTCATAATAACCGGTTTCTTTCACCATTTTCAATTAAATATTTCTTTGTTGAAAAATTAAAAGTTTGCTGCTTTAGCTATGTGTTTCGTTTTTCTATGTGGGGGCTGACTCTCTATACTTCGTCGGTCTCTCTGCTTCGTCTTTCCTTCTTTTTGTTAATGTTGTACACACAAAATGTCAAGGGGATGAAAAGGATCTGCAAAGGAAAAAATAGCAAACAAAAAAAAGTAAAAATGTGTTTGATAAATGTGGTATATGTGGAAAATATGGTAGAGTTGCCATACAAGTTCGACTAGTTTATTATTACAATTTTCCCAGAAATCTTTAAATCGATTGGTTAAAAAAAAACATTTTCTCCAAGAGAAGCTGACAACTGAAATCCATTTTACAGAGTGTAAAACAAATGTTAACAAAATTGGTTCTATAATTTTTCAAATAATGACGCCGCCCTCGGTAACTAAATTGAATTTCAATTTCAATTTACAGAAAATTGCCCAATGTAAATAAACGAATGATTTAAAGTGTTCATCTATACTTCCTACTACCAACCACCACCCCACAAAAATGATGTGTGGGTGTTTTCTAGATTTACGTATGCAGAGACCAGCAAGGTCAACCAGCACCAGTCATTTGTGCATATTACTGTGTAAAGTGCACATATTCCTAGTGCATTTTCGACTGTGAAATAAAACTGCATTCAAATTACGTCACAAGCCATAGAATTTAGCCGTATGGAAAAATAATTATTAAATTCTCTGTATGTATGTAAATTATGATGAATAGGACATTCACCGGTTGCTCGAATGGACATTTTCTGAACTAGAGAAGTTTAGTTTGACCTTCCATATTTTACATTAATAAGTTTTCAGTGGCATAAGCATTGAAGTAGAGATCCCAGCCCATGTATTAATAGTAGGAAGTACTCTGAAGTATTATCGCCGATGGAAATTTAATTTCGTACGATTTGAAATGTCCACATGTTTTATTTGAATCAGAAATACACTGCCAACAAGTAGAAGACCTATTAGGCGTTTGTTATAGTTTTGGAACAGTTCAATAGTTCAGAGCTTCTGTCAGCATTCCACTCGAAAAGTTATAGTGAGTAATTAAAAAATTATTCTGTGAAATCAGATCTCGGCTAAAGTGTTTGTATACATATATTGTACATTTGCAATAATCAGCCAATATGCTTTGAATTAAATTATCCAAACTCAAGTCACTGCCCGAAAACCACACATCAAACTTAATTGCAACGCGCTGAGAAGAGCAATCACAGAATTTACGTACACATACAACGGTCTATTTCTGTCTTTTAATCCAATGTCAATGAGGATCCACCCTGAACGTGAAGCAGTAAACACTTGAATAGAAATGCGATAATTCTAGGACTGTGTTTGATGTCTTTGCAGTGTATTATAACAGCGATTATTGCTTTCAGTTTGACAGTTACAAGCGTATGTTTAAGATAATTACTTTGCTTGCCTACGAATCCGCAACACTTTTTATGACAATTGTCGGACGAAACAAAGTTTACAATTTCTGGTCTCGAAGAAATAATTCAACTCAATTACATTTTATTGAGACTTAAGGGGCATATAGGCACATCAACGGTTTGACAAACATTGAGAGTGTGTGAGTGAGAAACGTCACATGTATACATCTGTGTGTTGTTTGAAGCAATATCAAAACGATTTGATTTTTCTTCAAACGAGGTGTCAACATTGATGTGTCTGTATCGCAATTGACTGTTTGATCAAACATTACGCATTTTTAAATGGATAGTAACGAGGCAACATCTCAACTGAATAGCGGAAAAATGGAAGACAAAAATAAATAACAATCAGCCGATAAGAAACCAAACGTGTTTACACTTCAACGTAACCATAAAAATTAATGTTTGTAATACTATGTTTGACATGTCTGTATGCAAAGCAAAAAGTATTTTACCAATACATATGCCGAGTTTGTCCAACCATTTGATGTGTCTATATGCCCCTTTATGAAACAAAAATTTAGTTCACAAAGGCAGTTAAGACAATGTGTTGACATAGAAAGTAGACGAAAAAATAATAGTTTGCTTTTTTGGCAGTGTTTTTCTGCATTTCAGTCACAATAAATAATCACATATTAACCACCAACGTAAACAGCAAAGCATATGCCTCAATTTCAGATAGAAATAAATTAACTATGCGATAGAAGTCAGTTCATGAATACCTCAATTGGATATTGTTATGACGCTTTATTAAATAACGTAATTGTACGTCTCACGATTATTTTGCACATTTAACAACAAAAAATACTGTAGCATTTTGGCTGTTTGTTTTCATAGATAGTGAGCAGAGCTACGAAGGTGACATCCCCCTTTATTCTCGCGAAATACAACACTGCGAATGCAAACCGAATGAAAGCTTCAACAAAGGAAGAAACAGAAACACGAACAATTTATCGATTTCCACATGTCGAAACTTTTGAATAGATGTGAAAGAAAATAAGGAAATAAAAACATGAGATGGAACTGAAATTGCAATGGTTTTAGTATTAGACGTAGAAATACATAATATCTTATGGACAATTAGCGAGTAGCAAAGAAGTACTAGAGAAATGTACTACTACATAAATTTAATAGGAACAAAAGATGTGTTCCGAAACCTTTAACTACCCTGGCGAATAACCACACAATATGTATGTACGTGCACATGAAACTATGTACATAGTCTCAAAGGGCATTAGACAAAAAAGGGCAGGTGTTTCTGATTATAGAAAAAACCAGATCCCCAGACGGGTGCGAAATAATTCAATTCTGCAACAGATATTCATCTCACTTGGCACTTTCTAATCGGAAACAAAATCCATTACATAAATTTTTGCTTACACATTAACAAAAATAAATAGGAAGAAAGTTGAAGAATCCATCATGTAGGAAGGTTCGGAATATTCTGCTCAAACGAATTTCTTGTTTTCCCCACCGCAGAAAATGCGTCAATTGGTAACAGTTATACAAAGAA
This sequence comes from Hydrotaea cyrtoneurina, assembly GCA_958296145.1. NCBI lineage: Eukaryota > Metazoa > Arthropoda > Insecta > Diptera > Muscidae > Hydrotaea > Hydrotaea cyrtoneurina. The sequence goes on along the minus strand of OY282512.1, from coordinate 147,441,604 downwards.
AAATTAGCAAAAAATTTGAATTTCACTTTTTTTTTACCTTTTTTGTACACAATATCCCAATATTTTAATTTTTTGGCAGAAATAATTATTATTTTCTCGAAGAATATAATTAATAGCTTTTGAAAAAATGAAACTCTTTCTAGTTGTAGTTAAATTTGATATGAAAAAATATTTTTTTGTTCTTCTCACTGTTTTTTCAACTTCAATGATGAGCTTTCAATTCCAATACAATTTGTTGTTCCAACTCAATTTGTAAATACTGTCTGTCTTTCTGTTTCCAGTACAAATAAAATGTGCAAAGAAATATATATAATAATTTAATTTGTTAAACTCACATTGATCCCCCGGGAAGCAATTTTATTTCACGAATGATATTTTGCCGTCAAAAATGGCGTTGATTTTTCTAGAAGTGGGGTAAAACATGTGTGTCTGTTGGTGTTGCAGAGCATAGATTATTTGGCTAACGAGTACCCAACTAAGTACCCATTCATCAGCTAAATTGTCACACTGGAAAAAAAAATTAGCTAATTTGTTATATCTATCACAACGAAAGTAATATAAATTTTCTGTTGGGTCAAGCTAGAACAAAACACTAACGCAGATCTCTTAGCCTTTTATCGTTCACCATTTTTCCGTTGCGGACCACACGGGAAATTGTGGTATGCTATATTTGGCTATGAGCGATCCCAAAAATTGGTGTGATAATTATAGCGCGTGGCCAAGCTCAAACAATAGTTGTGGTATAATTGACATCAAGTTTTGACATTTGGTATAGAAGTATTTGACAGCAATATCCGTGATAGAGAGGGCAAGAAGAAGTAGTCAATAGGAAAAAGAATTGCAAAACCAGGAAAATCTATTTCTCTCAAAATAATTTTTGGGAGCTGCGAAGTGCACCGGATTACACCCAGTTTATAAACTAACGATATGTTTGCATTAGAAAATAAATTGCCAGTCACGCCTTAGATTTGGTTAGGTTTGGAAGGTTGGTCCAATCCAACATGCACCTCCACTCGGAAACCCATAAAGTCCATTCAAATATAAACATGGACTAAGTCACATTCATCTGAAAATTAATCAATACAATTCAGACTTCCTTTTTCAGACTTCTTGAACAACACAGTTGGTCGGTCTGTTTATACTCTACAACTTTTCATCCAATCTCATTTTCAAATTTATTTTTTTAGCGGAGTAGGAGTTAGGGGAACAACGACGAAATGCCAATGAAGTAGAGAAGAAAATGAAGTTGAGCGACAAGTCCTCGTTAACCGACCTATCTGGACATTTTCAATTAATTTGTATACAACCGTCGACCAATGCGTTTCAACTGGTTGTACAACTTGATATAGATGTACAACTAATGGGAATGTGTGAGGTGCCATAAGTTCGAATCACCACAGAAATAATGAACACAGCTACAAACAGAACAAAGCTACACACAAAAATACAAATGGCGTGTCAAAAACAAAGCAAGCGTCTATGGTGATTTCGTATTTTTTTTGTGAAATTTTCATGTGATAGGTGTTTAATTAAACGTAAAAAACATAATAGAACCAAAATGGACGCATACAGAAACTAATTAGCAGTTAAATCAATGTATGTTTCGATAAGTGTGCAAAAAAGATAAACTGTATAGACGGCGAACGCATAACCTCCAAATTAAGTGACATAAAATAATAATAAATATGAAAGAAGAAGCAGAGAACCGAAGAAATTGTAGAAAATTGCCGCCTAAAATAATGGGTGGTGTTGGCGGTTTAGCGGCACCAGCGACAACAACAAACCAGTCTTCAGCATCATCATTATCATCATCCTCAACCAGAACAACATCATCAACAATAACAATGTCCTCCATCTCCTCATCGACTCCAAGCAAGCAGCAGCAGCAGCCCAGTGACGAAATACTCACCTCATTGCTGAGAATGAATAATTTCGATTCAATATCGAGTATAAAGGATGAATCCTTGGACATTGATCTTTCTGCTTGTGTAACAATAAGTGCCGATTCCTCAGGCATGATTGGTGGCATAGGCGGCAATAGTTTGTCGTCCTCAGACTTTTGGAAGGCACTCGACGAAAGTGCTCAGACGTCTCAGTTGGAAATTAGTGGTGGTAGTGGAACGGGCGGAAACGGAGTCGGTGGTAGTAACTCCAGTAGAGAGATGCTGCAAGCGCCGCCATCGCCTTCCAGCAATAGCAGCACTTTGATCTCCAACGACAAATGCGACATGGGAATTGTACTGAAGAAGGAACAAAATGATTTCAGTGGAACTTTTTTAAAGCCATCGACTGGCATTACATTCTCCCCATTGAAACGTTGCATTAAACCGCTGCTTTCGGAACAGCAGATACTTAAGGATAAATCGCCGGGAAGATTTTCGAAAATAGACGGGAGCGGAGGTGGACCGCCTTCTTTGGCACCGATAATGAGACTACATCAGTTCCCCAAAGCTCCCATCGACTTGCAGACAAGGTTGAATGGAACACCGGTTTCCAACACAATTGTTATTAAAAAAGAAGTGATAACAATGAGCCCAAATTTGATACAACCTCCACCTTTGGCCGCCTTGGATTCCGCAGAGAATAAGAATGATGCTGCAGCAAAGATAATACTAGAACCCATATACAAATGTTTGGATTGTGATATTGCATTCCAAGGTGGTCAGGAACTTGCAAATCATACGAATCATCGTATGATATACAAGTGTATGGAATGTGATCGTGAGTTTGATGTTGAAACATCGCTAAAGAAACACTTGAAGACCCATCGTCCTATTGATGCACGCAAGGATGCGTGGAAAAAATGTCCGGACTGTGGAAAGTGGTAAGATCAAAATGCTTATGTTACAGGGAATTTTTTTAATTTTTTTGTTTTGGACCGAAAACATGAACGTAGGATACAAGAGCATCATTCTTCTGTATACTCCAAAATATGATCGTATGTTTACCTGTTAGTATTCCTTTGCTCACAATATCAAGCATATTCCCGAACCATCGAAAACATTTTTATACACTAATCAATAAAACAATAGTGTAAACTGTATAGTGTATTATACACTATTATTATATAGATGGGGCGATATGATGTTATCAGGAAACACGACATACTAGTTTTGTTAGGCAACAAATGGGCAGTGATCTTTTATTTTCAGCGATGAACCCAGAACTGTATATTCGGGGAACTGCAATTATGTACTTCTCGTTTTCAAAGACTGAGCAATTTTATCTGATGCCAAATATAACTTCAAAACACACTCATATTATGAAAATGCACAAATAGTTTCACCTTCAGAGAACAGATACCTATCACTCGTGATCTTTGGGCGTTCTTTTAAATGTTGACTGAAGTAACTCTGAGTCTACCTATAAACACAAGAGGTCAATAATACTAATTTACTAGGATAAGAATAAATATTATCGATTTTAAAATGAGCATTGGTGGATATACAAGGCGGTTGTTGTGTGATGGGAAGTGTAGCCCGGCATCTATATGAGATTAGTCGGAAAACTTTTTAATCTAAAGTTTTTTAGTCTGACGTTTATGTGACATATTTTACGAACGATACCTTTCACAAAAACCCATGTTTGTAGCGACGTAAATAAAATAAGGGTATAGTAAAGTTTTCGTTCGTATAGGGAGGACTTTTTACTTCAGTGGTCTGATTAGTCCATCAACCTCTCATATCACATCTCTTAATGTAAAAAACATTTTTTTTTTCATTACAGCCTTAAATTGGGTAGCATGTGGATGCATCGTAAAATCCATACGGAAAATAAAAAATACGGCTGTGAAATATGTGGTCAGAAATTTGTGCAAAAAATCAATTTAACACATCACCAACGTATTCATACCTCAGAGAAACCCTATGAGTGTTCCGAATGCCAGAAACGTTTCCAGGAGCGCAGTCATCTACAGCGTCATCAGAAATACCATGCCCAAACGCGATCCTATCGTTGTGAGAAATGCGGCAAAATGTACAAGACCGAACGTTGTCTCAAAGTGCACAATTTGGTTCATCTCGAACAGCGTCCGTTTGCTTGCACCGTATGCGACAAGTCTTTCATATCGAATTCGAAATTAAAGCAGCACTCAAATATTCATACCGGCGAGAGACCATTCAAATGCAACTATTGTCCGAGAGATTTTACGAATTTCCCCAATTGGTTGAAGCACACTCGTCGCCGTCATAAAGTGGACCATAAAACGGGCGAAATGTTAGAAAACATTCCTTCATACTGTTCCAAGAAGTCAACGCGTACACCAAAGGAAAAGAAAACGAACGCGGAGGTTAAAAATCCCGGCAACGCAGCTCCAACTGCAACGCCGATCACAAACCAAAACTCAACGAATTCAAATGTGAATAATAACGGTATTGATCTCAATAAAATGGATACAAGTGACTCCAATACTAACACTACTGCTGCTATTACAAATACTATGGTTGCATCTGTTGTTCCTCCCACTGCTGCCGGCGTCAAAGTGACTGCAGCGGTCAATAGCAATGGTCCACCGCCGTTGGCAAAAGTTCCGGCCAAACGCAAGAAGAAAGTACAAACTATTACGGTCAATCCTGTAATAAAAACTGAAAAAGACACAGGGGCAGCAAATTTCATAGTAACATCAGCCGCCGCACAAAATTTGCCGCATGTAAACATGACTACATCGAGTGGTGGTATTGGTCCGCCCCCTCTTGCCTTGGTTTTCAGCACGAAACCCATGAGTGTCGTTACCAACCTATCCTCCAACACTACCACCATCTGCTCCACAGTAATGTCCACTCAGCAGAACCAACAGCAGACGACTATAAAAATGGAAAAATCTAAAAGGGAGCGTAAACAATCAATGCCAAAGCAAGTCCAACAAGTCCCTCCACCACTCATAATTAAGAAGGAATTTATTGAACCAAAATCTGAGATGCATATGCAACAGACACATGAGTCCAAAGCACCATTCCCCGATTTACATTGTTTAAGTATCACATCAGCCGAGGAGCTAATCATGGAGCAAGCATTAGAAATGGAAGAGTGCGGTCTATACAAGGCCACCTCCAATGCTGGTGTTGATGCCATACCAAATTTTGCCGAGACGGATAATGCCGTTTCGTCTGAATCAGTGGCGAATTTACATTTCAAGATTAAAGAAGAGCACCATGACATGGAATTGAAATTAAAAACCGAAGTATACGGTAAGTTAACAAATATCTTCTATTGTAATTATCGGTGTCTAACTTCTACTTTTACAGATTCTCTTAAGAAAACCATGTGTTCGTCCCTAGAGTCGTCCCCCTTTTCGTCGCCGGCTTCAATGGAGTTTGCACCATCCACGCTGTCCTCCGATTTCACAGGAAACAATTTCTATTTGCCCCAGTTCACTATCACAAATAATCAAATTATTACCACGAACTCATCCATTGCCAACATGAAGGTTGAAGATTCCCTTATAACCAGCAGGCAAAGCGGACAAGTGCGTCAATTGCTGGCGACCAATATAAATGGTGTTCCCGAACTGATACAAATTACAAACAGTAATCCGAAACATTTAAGGGTAAACGCGGTCTCAAACGGAAGCCACAGCAGTAGTAACGACAACCCATCGTCTTTTATCAATCAACTCTACCTACCGTTGACTGTCAATGCTGGACCGGTTCTGATGAAATCTCATCAAGCCCTGCCTTCAGTGGATACACTTCTGTTCTCCCACTCAAAGTTGGGCCTCTTCAACAACCGTAATTTACCAAAACAGGCGACAACAGCTCAACACAATTTGTCCTAATCCAAAGTTTAATTAACTTTTTCCATAGTTTTAACCGAAAAATTGGTACCATAAGTTTTAGTTTTATTGTTTATTTTGCCTATCTTTATGTTGTTTTTCTTATTGTAACTTAATTCTGATTTGTTCAATCATGAAACAAAAAACAGATTAATAATCAATAATCTAGTGATGCATCAAAAATATACGTATTTTAAGTTTCCTTCCCCTCCCATTCACCCAACCCCTATTTTTCCCTTAACAAATTTTTTCACCCAAAATGTGTGGTAGTTTTGTTTAGTTCAGACATTAGGCATAATAAAAACAAAAGAATCGAATGTTATATTTATATATAAATATATAATATTTTTTTTGCAAACCAATGTCCTTCAAATTACTTTTTTTAGTCTTTAGTAGTTTGTATAAAGATTTTTTGTAAAAAAAAGAACAGCAAATAAAAGAAACCACGTTTTTCTCATATTGATACATTAAACAATAAGTATTGGTAAATCTAATACCATATAATTCGATGAGTGGGTTCCTTCCCGATCTAGATGAGGGCTAAAACGAGATCATAAATAAGTTATAAAACTATGTCAGGGCCAAACTTTTTTGAACTAAGCCGAAGAAAAGATAGGAAACCAACTGGACCAGTAACAGAAGAACATGGAAAGTGATCAGAGAAAGAAACAATGGAATAGACAGACATGTAGAGATGTGAATTAGAACATTTGAATTCTGTCTAAAGTTCACGAGATTAAAGAATTATTATGAGATAAAGTATTAAAGGTAACTGGATTATGAAAGCAAGGGCTGACTTTTGGAATAAGCGCACGACGATTTGTAGTTGTATTGAAATGTATACACTGTTGGATCAAAATCTAACAAAAATTCACCCATTCGCTAGCGATGTGTAATATATTTTTATATAGAGAATGCACATTTCAGTTGATTCTTAAAATGATTCCACAAATTTGGAACTAACACAAAATGAAACCTGCCTTTTACTTACTATTGTTTTTGAACTTATGGTTTATTTTTGTACAGGTCTTGAAGTTTGACTTTGGAAATAAAAGCAAATAAAATCTTTCAGGACTATAGAAAAATAGTCGAATAAGGAATAAATCGAAGATCCTAACCGTAGAACATGTCACACATTTTCCATAAAAAGGGAAACAACACAATATTTTAAAGTAGGAAATAGAGAATAGGCCAAAAACAATTTCCGTTAATTTTAATGATATTAGAAAAAATATATGATTTTTACAGTTGGTAGCGATTACTGTTTTTTAAACAAAATTGAGAAGTTTTGAGTTGTTACCTTTTGTTAAACACTTGTGATGTGTTGTGAAGAGAGATGGTATTGTAGATATCTGAGTCATAGGGAAGCTGCCTTCTAAAGAGCGGTCTTTAAGGTTTTGTAGTAGTCTCTTGCAGACTAATGTAGAATATTTTAGCACAGTTTAATAACAATAAGTTGTTAATGGAGACCTGATAAAGTCAGACAACCTAAAAATTATATGGAAAAAACAAAAGTCAATTTATATACAGTGTACTCTCTCCTTGCGGACACCTCTCATAAACGGACATTTTTTTTCAGTACCAATACGCTTCAGTCCTCTTATGTACTTCTCTCATAAGTGGACAAAATTCTCAGACCCTTCGGTGTCCGCTTATGAGAGAGTACACTGAATACATATGTATGTATGTGTATGGCTTTAATACATCCAGAGGTCCAATCCCATCAATGTTTATATACAGTGAAAGCTCTCCTTGCGGACAGCTCTTATAGCCGGACAGCTCCCTTAAGCGGACAAATTTCTCGGTCCCATCCGCTATTTTTAAAGCAAATTAATCTCCGCTGGGCGGACATCTTCTGTGGACGGACGAAACCACTGCGACCGTCGGTGTCCGCCCATCGGAGCTTTCACTGTATATGATTAAAGTTTAATTCATTTGAGCCTATTAACCCATTAATCCCATTGGCAACTTAAGTGGCCAGGAGAGTCTAAATTATAAAATTAACCGTTATTTTCTATAATAAACAAATATTTGCGTCTCAAATTTGATGGACAAAGTATCTTTCTTATCCACCAAGGAACATCTGTTACAAATTTCGTTACAAAATTTCAAAAAAAAAGTTCTAAACATTAATGGCATAATTCCAAAAAATAATTCTAAGCATTAATGGGTTAGCCATTTTTTCAATTGACGATTTTCGAACACAGGTCTATTCTCAGAGTTGTTTTCTGGAAACAATGTACGTCTGTTGCATATGTTCAGTGCACGATATGACCTAACTTTAAAACGATTTCAATTTGTTTTACAGTACAATCTACGTTTCGTTTTGGCATCTCAAAAACGGATCAATCTGTTTACATGGCAACACTCTCGACACACACTAAACATACTGCAGACGGCCTCCAATTTCGATTCAGTAGGCAGTGATGGTAAATTGTGGCTCTTTGTGCAATTTTTGGCATAATCAGGTGGCAGTGGCTCACTCAAATCTATGTTGGCACTTTTTCACAATTCTCACAAATTAAGTATAATTTATTATTGTTTGTTATATGAATCGAATTTGCGAATTTGGTTCAAAGATACCTAGTAACTACTGTTATGCTCTTATGTGTTATACTTTTGGGTCATATCAAATTATATATATCGCCGATAAGACAGTTACAAAGCAATGGCATAATTTTTAGCGAACGATAACTTTAGTTTTAATAGTTTTGGGAGCACATTCATTGTTTGGTTTTATTTCTCTCTTCACGTACAACTAATTTGTTGCCAGTTGAGTACAAATATTCTGTTCGAAACAAAAGAAAAATCATCTGAAGAAACTAAGAGTAACATGTACAACAAATTGTAAAAACGTAAACATTTTGTTTAATGCACATAATGTGACTTTTTAATATGTGACACTTTTTGTTCTGCCATTGGATTTCCGTTGGCAGTAAAGTAAGTAAGTAAGTAAAAATTTTATTGAGTCTTCTTCTTTTTCGATAACATATGCTTACTGAAATGTTTATGTGTATGTTACATAGAACTATTGTTGTCTTATTCTATTACACGGTGGTTTATAGGAAAACGCTACTTGCTAAATTTGTTTTTTTTTTCGATATGTTAATAACATAATGTGATGGAGAACAATAAGGCTTGCTCGTGGCCTTTGACGATTACAGACAGAGCGTGAGAGTCTGTTAAAAATAAATAAATAAACAAACAAAATAAAATACATAACACTTAAAACGAAATAACAGAGAGAGAGTCTGTTAAACCAAACAGATCTCATAAACATATGATGAATGAAGGTACGTATGTATGTACATTTATATCACAGATTGTTTTGTAAAGTGTAAATATGGAATTATAATATTGCTTAAGTCGAATGTTCAGGTACTTTTAAGAACTAATGTGCGTAAGTATGTTATAAATTAGGATTTGTTTATATCTAGTAATAAGTCAATGTATATATTTTTTCTTTTTAGCCCCTGTGGGAGCCAGGTATTGTTTTGGTGTAGAATTGTGGCAGTATATAATGGTCAGGACCGTTGTCAATATCTTCATCTTCATTGATGATGCCAATTGGAGACAGGTAAGCTGAATCCGACCATTGCAAATTTTTCTCCAATTCGTGAATTTCATTTAGTAGGACATTTTCATGTGTGGCTAGTTTTTCAACAAACAATTTTTGTAGATGGAACGCGTAGCTGCAGAAGGGTTTGACTCCAGAGGTGTCGTATATGTAGGTGTTGGAGTGTTTTTTTGTGGGATTTACATAATGTTTATTAATACACTTCCGCAGAACTCTTCGTTCGAATTTTTCCAGTTCGTTGGCCACTACTGGTGAAATGGAGAACCAAATTGGAAAACCATATGAAAGAACAGATCTGATGGTGACCTTATAGAGTAGCAGCTTGGTCTTTTGGGGTAGGTGTTTGCTGTTAAATAAGTATGAAAACATCCCCGCTATACGTTTTGTCTTTTGCAGAGCTGATCGTGCGTGCGTGTTGAATTTCATCAGTTTGGTAAATGAGATGCCAAGGTACTTGATGTTGGATTTAAAAGGAATCTCAACCCCGTCAAGAGCAGTTCGTAGCATTTTGCTCTGGGGGACCACTGACTTGTGACACTTACCAGAGGCATTTCTGATGCATATGGCTTCCGACTTGGCCGCATTAATCTTTATTCCCCAGGTTTTATAAAAGTCGCTGATGCGATTGAGGTGGGCAGTGGCCTTTTCGAGAGCTTGGGCCGGCGATGCACTATGAGCGTAAATCAAGCAATCATCCGCATATAGTATTGCTTGAGATTCATGATTGATATGTGGGAAATCGTTGAGAAACAGATTAAATAAGTATGGTGCCAGGACGCTCCCTTGCGGCACTCCACAATTAACATTCCCCAATGCTGAAGATGTGTTCCGGATATGTACGGTAAATGTTCTATCAGCCAAGAAACTCTGGACCAATTTAACCAGGTGAGGATCAACTCCCAAGTCTATTAATTTATAAATAATTCCGCTATGACAGACCGAATCAAACGCTTTTTCTATGTCCAGGGATATTGCAACAGTGCAAATTTGATTTCTCAAATTTGAGGTTATGTCACTGTGGAACTTTAGTAGTGCGTGCTGCGTCGAGTGGAATTTTTTAAAACCAAATTGAAAATTTGATATTGGGTTTATGATAAATTCGTTTTCAATTTTATCCTTCATTACACGCTCAAATATTTTTCCTGTATTAGAAAGAAGGGATATTGGGCGGAAATCGGATACGGCCTCACTATCTCTTCCCTTTTTTATTGGAATTATTCTCGCCAGCTTCCAGTCAGTGGGGAAATATCCGTTGTTGAAGCAGTGATTTATAATGGTGGTAATTAATTGAATAGTAGCATCGGGATACTTTTTAATGATGTAATTTGAAATTCCATCTACACCACTTGATTTTTTTGAATTAATATTTTGGATTACGCTTCTAATTTTTGCAGAGTCTGTGAAGTGGTAGTCATCAGGATTTGAGAGCGCATTGAATGTATCACTGAAGGTATAAATATGATTTGGAATTGCATTGGTACACGTAGAAATTCTCGAAGCAAGGTCATCTACTGGTCGATCTGGAGTTGTTTGACGGAAAATTGAGGAGTAGAAGGTATGGAATTGATCTGCAATTTCCGAGGGGTTTGTAATAAGATTATTATTATGTCGTATGTGTTGACAAAATGGGGATTTTCTTTTCCCTGTGAATTGTTGTATTTCCTTGAACGCGGACGGACCTGGTTTGATATTTTGCAATTTGTCGTTAATTTTTTTCGCTTGTTCAATTCCTACTGATTCCTTAATTATTATTTTCAGGAGCTGGATTTGCTTTGACAAAATTTTATACTCACTGCTGAGTCTATTTCCCGTGCGGTGGAAGATGTTCTTAAGCTCCTTTTGCCACTGGTACTTCAGTTTGTACAGCTTTCTAGATCTCTCCGAGAGTGGATTTTTTCCGTTTTTGATCTGGATTTCCTGAGAGTGAGAATCATGGATAGTTGTAAATCTATTATTGAATTCTCTGATTAATGTATCAATTTCATTATTTTCCAGATTGCTGTTTGATGGGGGCATAATGCATCTGGACGCACTTCCCAAATCGCTGCGAAAAAGATCCCAATTTGTATTTTTGTAGGATGTAAATGTTTGTGGTAGATTTAATATCAGCCCTGACAAATCTATTTTTAGCTTTAGTTTTAGAGGGAAATGATCCGAAAAAGTCGGTAATGACGAAATAGAGTAATTTGGATAATTTCTATCGACTAAATCTGCGCCGACGAGGAAGTGGTCCAGGAATGACGGTCCATTTGGGTAGGACGGTGTAGAGTCACAGATGCGAACTATGTCTATCGAATTGTCCTCTAACCATTTCTCCAGTGTTTTTCCGTTGGAGTTATCCAGAATGTCACCCCATGACGAGCATTTTGAATTAAGGTCACCGCCAAGGATGAACCCATCAAAGCTTAAGCAAGTTTGAAGAATAGTATTTAGATCCGACTCTAGCTGCTGCGACGGATAATTGCATGGAATATAGATTGACCCGAGTAAATATCTCTTCTGTGTGTTGTCAATAGAGGATGTTATTTCGACAAAAGAAGTATTTATTCCCACGTTGTTTATGGAAACCCTGCTGTATTGGATGGAGTTTCTAACCACAATAGCTACTCCAACAGGTGAGTTATCATAAATAAAGTTATATCCATCGATTTTAATTGATTTGTATCTTCTTAGGTGGCACTCTTGGATGAATCCAATATCAATGTTGTTATGGTGGAGCGTATTTCTCAAATCAATTTGTCGGCTTTTGTCAATCAAGGATCGTACATTGAAAGATAATAAGTTTAAGGATCTATGGTCCATATTGTGATCTTACTTTGTTAAGAAGGCTCACAAATACAGATTTGGCCTCCAACTTTGTCATGTTTTTAAAATCGTTCAAAAATATATTGATTTCTTGCTCCAAGGTTAATTCCTCTGGATCCAAGAAATAATTGGCTAACTTTAGAAATTCCTCTATTACTGATGGTTTCTGTGGTCGAGAGTTATGCTGGGTAGTAGCAGACTGGAAGAGACTGGCGAATGTTTTCCCTGGGGAACGCATGGACATGTTAACTGCTGTATTAATATTTTTTTTTGCATTGGCATTTTGTTCAATTGCTATTTCTACTTTTTTCCGTCTCGCGGCAGCGTATTTTTTGTAGATCGGACAGCCTCTCCAGTTGGCAGGATGGCCAGGCTTGTCACAGTTTGCGCAGAATGGTTCCGAGGAATCCTCTCGTGTCCGTTGACATTCACCAGGAGCGTGAACTTGATCGCACTTTACGCAATTGTAAGCGGAGTTGCAATTGCGCGATATGTGCCCCCAACGCTGACATCTATGACACTGAATATCACTGTCCTTCTTATTTGGCTTTTCCCAAGAAATCACTTGGTGTTGTAAACCTCGAATGTTGGCTACGTCACCCAGTGATTTCCCTGGAAGAAGTGATACGAGGAAAAGGCCCGTGTCTATATTTCTTTTAATTGATTGTGGAGTTTTAAATTTACCCACAGATGCAACAGTGTCAGGAGCTAGTGTGTCAATTTCCAATTTAATTTTGTCACACTCTGTATCAGCATATAATCCGCGAAGCACCAGCGAAATATGTTTGTGTTCTTTTGGGGTAAATGAGTACGAGTGAATGTTCTTCGCTCGAAGAATAGCCATCATAGAGCTGTGTACGTTAGCGTCTGAAAAATATAGCTTGCTTTTATTTTTGTTTATATTTTTCACTTTAAATGAAAAGTTTGGCACTGTGGCTTTTAGTGTTTCAACTAAAGCTTTTATGTTTACATTGTAAACAAATATTGGGGGACACCATTTTGTTTTTATTTCGGTCTGCTTGCCGACATCTTTGGGAATTTGAGGTTTATCACTAGGCGGAGCATTTTGTATATTAATGTCTGCCAAAACGCTAAGGATACCATATCTGTTTGGGTCCAGGGGGTTATGATTTGACAATCTCTCATTCAAATCAGAGATTTCAATGTTAATTGGGGATAGGCTAGTTTCTACCCTTTGTCTTTTATTGCTTGTTGTTGTTTGAGTGTTAAAGTTGCTACCGCTTGAAGTAGCCGGTTGAACAATTGGAGTTGACGCAACCTCTTCTTCAGCAACGTCATGATCCATGTCCTCAGGCAAGGAAGCAGGCATCTCGAGTGCAATGCCCTGCAACGTTGATGCCCGTAAATAATGAAATTCAAAAATTTAAAAGATATTTTTTTTATGCGCTTAAAACAATACGTCTGAATAGTTCAATGTTGCCACCTTTTTCCTTCCGTTGGCAGTCGGCCGGTCAGTAGTAAAAATGTGTGTGTGTTGAGTTTTTCGAACAATCACTGCCCAGTGTAATGGCTGGTTTATATTATTGTGCCATGAGTTGGCACTATTGACCCTATTTGGGCACATTTAATGTGTATTGAGGCACAAATTAAAGTTTCCACAATACCAACACTGGTAGTATGTGTTGTTCCAATTTACAGCGAAGACTCCGCCTATTTGCCTTTATTATTACAAAATTCAACGAGAAAAAAGAAGAATTGGTGTTAAACAATTGCTGCGTACATTCGAAAACTACGTGCGATTTTGATAATATCTGAAAAATATGAAAATACTAATGAGAACAATGGAGAATATAAGAAAATCTGCGTGAAAAGTGAACAACGGAATCTGGAAATGAAGTGAGAGTGAACCACACACGACACAAAAAAAAGTTGAAACGCATTTTGTGAAATATGTAAGGGGGGGCACATTTTATTTTGCGACGAGACAAGGGATCCAAAGAAGCATGCAAGTAGTGTTAGTGTTCAGTTGAAAAAATACGTTTGGTGTTGATTCACTGTCGAACAAATTTTGGAATCACAAAGTTGTATTGTTTCGTGTCAGATTGTCGAGAAAACAATTTTACTTTTGTAATTGGCACAGTAACAAATACAAATAATACAATAAAAATAGAAATAAGAAATACAATTTTACGAAAGTGATCAAAACAAATACGTTTTTCGGATTTATCAGCTAACATATTTCGTGTTCTCTTCGATTTTATGTGTGTGTTTTTTGTATCTGCGATGTGATGTGATGTGATTAGATGAAGAATTGGTTTTCACGTCTCGGAGCTCTACACGGAAAGATAAAAACATAGCTATTTGCGCTATTCTCCTCATCTGTAACCAACTACTCTTGTAGTTGGCGAGTGTTTGCAATTCCGTCAACTTTCAATAATGGAAACATTACTTAAATGGTTAAAGTCAAGTCAAGTCAAGGTAAGTTAAGTCAAACTTAGTCTTAAAAAACATTAACTCAGCTCACTGCATATGTGTTTGTGTTTGCGTGTGTGTGTTTGTTGTTGTCTTATATTTATTTCATTTTTCATTTTGATGGCTTTGTGTGTTTTTGATTGTGTGTGCTTAGTATCTGTGTGTGCGATTTACTTGAACGACGACGAAACAACAAAAGCAACAACGACACAGTAATCATTTTTTTTTTTACGTGTTTTGTATTATTTTTCTATATTTTTCTTTTGATTTCTTCGTGATTTGTTCATTACGTTTGGTTGTTTTAATTTTTTTTTTCTCCGTCTTTGTTTTGCATTTTTGTGAATAATTTCCCGTTTATTGTGTTTCAACAACGACACAAACCAACAACACACAATAAAAAGTACAAACGTCATAATGAACAACGAAACAAACAGTAACAGTAACAGCAACAATTGCCAACAACATGATCCAATATGATCCAACGCTCACATACACTCCAACATTACAAAACGTCACAATGAGTAGCAACAATAACAACAAAGACTTCAGTCTTGTTGTTGTTGTTTTATGCATAACATGTTGCTGTTGTTGTGCTGTAGTCAACAACAGTGTCAAACAATCCACTCACCGTGATCTCCAGTTTAAATTGCGTCTTGCGTTTTCTTCGCTTTTTTCTGTTTTGCAACATCCCCAATGACTGTTAACGCAATAAAAAAAGGGCATTTTGTTGTATTTTTTTTAAATCATTTGTAAACGCGAGTTTATTGTTAGGCCTTTGTTTTTTACGTTGTTATTGCCGTATTTTTCATTCAATTTCCTTATTGTCACTTGATCATTTAACGCCAAATAACAGGTTTCCATTAGTTTTCACGTCTGTGCTTTATTTTAATTCAATTTGAAATTTAAATAACAGTGTACTCGCCAGCTATGCTTGTCCGTCTGACAAAAAAAATCATCTTCTGTTTTTCGCCTCATACACTCCGACCATCCATTTATCCCGGTATTTAATTTTGTTAAAGTTCAACTGCAGTTCAATTGTGTTCTGAGGAGGGTCAAATAGATGTTGCAATGACCATGTGATTTGTATTTTTATTCAGTTTCAATTTTTTTTTTAAACAAATTTAGTTATAGTCACAAATTAACTTTTATCAATGATGATGAACTTTCAAAGCAATGGTAGTCCTATGGAGGGGAATGGGGATTGATTCGGTGACTCATAATGAAATTAAATACGGTGGTTTATCAGAAGTGAATGTTTTGATGTAATTCTTTTATTTCGCTGAAAAATGTTTTTATTATTTGTTGCAATACTTTTTTCATATCATTTATAATAAGTGGGTGGTGATGCATACGGTATAAAATCAATCTTTTTTCCTTCTCATGAAAATTATATCAGTGGTCAGTTTCAATTATAGTATTTATTTTAAACTAATATACAGGGTACTCTCTCATAAGCGGACACCTAAGGGACTGAGAATTTTGTTCGCTTATGAGAGCTGTCCGGATTGGTATTAAAAAAGTGTCCGTTTATGAAAGGTGTCCGCTTATGATAGATGTCCGCAAGGAGAGAGTACACTGTAAACCGATGTTCCATTTAGGCTGACAAAAAGAAATACATTCGGCATGGCTATTGTCCTAAAAGTTATCGCCGATAGCTATGTTTTGTTACCTCTGTTTTGTGCGTGTTTTTCCCGTTCATAGTGCCTAGGCTATTAATGGCACCTTTCACTTGGAGTTTCCTCGGAAGTTTCCGTCCTTCATGTCTGTCATTGTCCTTGTTACCACTGACACTTAAGCTATTTTCTAAAAACATCAAGTTATACCAATGTGGATAAATTCGTTCACTACGTCTCAATTGCAGATATAACATTGATAATGTTCGTTCAGCATTCGTCCCATCTTGGCCAATACTTTTTGTTTCTTGACATCTCGGGCTATCTTTTTAAAGAGTTGGATGTTAACTGTGTCATTCAGAATGTTGAAAAAATCGCCCTACCAGAGTCCTCTTCTAGTAGTGAATAGGAAGAAATGGTTGATTCCAATGTCGCTACACAAAGGCGTACAGGTTATCAAGGAAATCCATATGCAGACAGGGTTTTCAAAATGCTGTTTCTTCAGGAATATGGAATGCGATTTTTATAAGCGGATGATTTTAAAAAAGATTTGGGCTATTCTTGATTTGTTAGGCCTAGAGCCACACTGATAGTGTTGAAAGAGTTCAAAGTGCTTCAATCTTCCATACATTATTTGGTGGGATTCGTCAGGTGAGACTATTTACTTTGCGGTTGGAGCCAACGATCTTGTATCCTTTTTGTATGAATCAGATGAGAGTCCGATGGTCATGCGGTACGATTTAGGGCCCAATCATCCATCTGGTATTCTTGCAGGTCTCCAGCTTGTGCGGAATAGCCAATGCACGACAAAATTAACGCACTTCAAATATAATATGTGATTTGCAAATGAAAACTGCCTAGTACCTAGTAATGGAAAACTCTCAGTGTGAATGTTTTAAAACTGAAAAAAATTCAACTCGAAATGGTGTAATGAGGTATCAACTAAATTATGCATTACATCCAGACATTGAGGTAGGCCATTTTCTTATTTTCTACCCATAGTTGTCAAGTTCTTCATATTCAGAGGATTTCTTTTTCAGAATTATTCTATATATATATAGTCAATAACAAACAAGTGGCACATCGATGGCACGAACTGGCAATCAGATCTTTATTTTGTAGACACACATATATATACAACCACACGAATGTATTTACTCGTATAAGTATACATATGTATGTAGGTTGGTACTTCAGAGAGATATGATAAGAATATTAATACCGGCAGGAAAGGAACGTCGCTTGTCGTTGCTGTTCCAATAATTGAAAATACTCTGAACACATCAAGTGTATATTTTTGGCATATGACCTATTTTTCCATTATAACAGGCAATTTGCTACGATTACGTCGACGATATTTACTGAAAGGATAAACTCGTATTTTTTTTATTGACCACCAGTCAGTCGACTTCAAAGATTGCCGCCAATTTGGACTAACAAGTAATGACCTATCACAAGTTTTATCCTAGTGAAACCAAAATAACTAGGAGGGTTAATACCGAAGGGCATTGGGTGGGTTTCGGTTAACATTTCCATTTACATTATCTTAAACTGGATATGACGTCAGCATTTGTCATTCACATTTTGACGACCTTAAACCGGTCGTTTTGCTGCACGGATGGTGTGGGAGAAAGATGGCGTATGTGTGATTAATACACTCACATGTACACATACACACTCTCAATAATGACCTGCAGACATTCCCAGTGTGGGGTCGAGCAAATAGGATATATTTGATTACACCCTCTGTTCCATTTTAAATAAAATTGTTGCTCTGTTCGGCATACTAATAAGGAGAGACACAACGCTGTGTATGTGTGTTGCTTTTGTAATGTCATCGAGTTCCAAGTATATGATAAATTCATGGGTATTTATAAAAACATCCATTGATTATAGCCACCCCATTTTCCTCTGCTCCCAATGTCCGTCGAAAGTTATTGAGCCCATACTTTTGTATGTACAGCCGAATAGTCTGTATGTAGTAGAATAGTATTATTAGAATTCCCTCGTTGTGTTTGGTTCAGTTGTGAAAGGTTACATCTTCCAGACTTCTTGCAATACTGCAAAAATCCAGAACCATTTTTTCAAGAAATATTTACTGATAAGTACATTGTACCTCGATTTGATGCCAACATTTGAATTGAACTTTCATTCATTTTCTTTGTAGGCGTGGGAAATTTGTAAGTTGAATGACCTATACTGGTCAAATACATGTTTTTCTAACTTGGTACATTTCTGTCGTAATCAGACAAATACAGACAAATCCTGATTAGAACAGATATTACTTTATAAACATTCCAAGCATTGGTCACATGTGAAGGCACACCATGATTCAGACCTTTACTGTTATAATTATGTTTACACATAAACCCAAAACGCTCAAATTAAAGTCTGATAACTGTTTGGAGTATCAGATCAACAAGATAACAGTTTCAATAATGACGAAAACCCACACCAAGTGGTTGTTACGTAGCCATGTGTGTAAGTAGAGTTATATGTGTAATCCTGTCAGCTGATCAAATATGAAAGAGATATCGACTTTACTGAAAATACTCTGGGAGAAATCAATGAACACGTATTCACCGACATTATTCAATGTATGAAATTCCAGAAGACGGCTGATGCTACTGGAATTTCTTATTGTCCAAATTGTATTTTGCAAATATTTTTAAGGCGTCTAAATTGTTACTCCAACTTACTTATATACATGTACAACCAGAAATCAGAATTCAGATTTGCTTTCTGTGCGATCTAATATTATAATTTACTTAGCAAATTGGATTCTACGGCTTGTTGTTGGTCTTGTTCTGCTTAATAAATGATTCCCAAGCACTTCTGTTCGTTATACGAACTGTTTGCATGTCTTCTTTCACTCGTACGATTTTTAATATTTTCTAATAGTCAAGTGAAGAAGGGATTCACAACGGACCTTATTAGTCTCTGAGTGGTGTTGCATTTTTAAATGCTCTACCCTTCCTCACTCATTTGTATGGTTCACGTTCACCATTTAATCCATTTTTCATTCTACCAGATGCAACGGAGTATCGAATTTTAATTTTGCAAACTCTAGTGGTGCAGCTACGAGCCCCGACCACTATTAATTCGTACGGCAAGCATTTTTACCCGTATGCAATGTTTAACAGGTGATATTTTCAATACTAATGTAGTCAGCGCATGCAAACCTATTTTTTTCTGAAAGAGCATTTTGTTCTCTTGATTTAAAAAAAAATTTTTTTTATTGTACCTCAACAACAATATTTATTTCTTTGAATGCTTCGCAAAACAGAACAGTGCCAGAATTTATATGAATCTATGCCAAAGCGATGTAAATGTGTTGTAGAGGCAAAAGGCGATGTTACCCAATATTAATATTTAAAGATAAATTAAAGTTTTTATAAAATAGCAACTATTTAACCCACCGTACGAATTAATACTGGTCACATTTTTTTTAACAGTTTTGCGAAGCATTCAAAGAAATAAATATTGTTGTTGTTGTTGTTGAGGTACAATAAAATTTTTTTTTTTTTAAATCAAGAGAACAAAATGCTCTTTCAGAAAAAATAGGTTTGCATGCGCTGACTACATTAGTATTGAAAATATCACCTGTTAAACATTGCATACGGGTAAAAATGCTTGCCGTACGAATTAATAGTGGTCGGGGCTCGTATACATAGTCGTGGCATAATTTCCAAAGTTCCTCATCTAGGCGTCGTTTAACAACTATTGCTTCTTCTTCCTCTCATTATATTGCATCTTCTGCAGTAAAAATTCTTTATTTGTCGTATTTTTAATCAGATGATAAATAAAAAATGTTAAATATTGTGTGTTTATTTATTTTTCTCGAAGCCCAACCGAATTAAAAATATCTAAAGAAACCGACAGTTATGTACTTTATTTAATTTGTTTTCAACAGATTTTAATTTCGTACTAAATCAGCTGATTCAAAGTGAAGAGTTGTTGTTCGGCCGGAAATTTAAGAAAAGCAAAAATTCAATTCCTCTCTCCTTGAGAGGTGCTGTAAACGTCATCGGCTTTAGTTGTTCCTGATATTGAGCGGATATTATTTCGAATTATTCGAAAAATTAATGCTAATTAATAAAACTAATGGTGAAGATTCATGGCGATCTAAATTGGTAAATTAAATAAATGGATCCTTCAAAGAATGTATTATACCATTGCTCGATAACGACATTAGATAGATTCTACTCCATTTTCCGAAGAAATTGTCAAATTGTTAAATATTTCAAGTCTTATGTGAGGCCGACAAATAATGCTGGTGAACATTTGTATTAGTAGGTGTTAGTGACGACCGTAATGATAGGTAGTGTGTGAGATGACAATAAAGTAAACTATGGTAATAAACTAAACACGTAACTATTCTATTTAAATTTCGGTAATGAAGAGAACAAAATTTTATTAAAAAAAAAATATATTTTACATAGTTTGCTCCGAGCTTCTAATCATCACTTTTTGTTATTTTACAGTAAGAACACGAAAAGTATTCGATAGAACGGATTATGGTGATCTCAATGATGTTCGCTATGGTAAACGGCATTGATGGTAATGGAGTTTTTTTCGCCATTATCCCCTATGAATAAATTCTTGAGAAAACCTTTAGTTACTATCGACTCACGGCACTTCTGAAGTCCACCTTAACTAGTGGTATATACACAACCCTTGGGATCAAAATGTTACAAGTTAGTTAGTAAATATGTTAAACACTTGCAAATATCCAGATATTATTCCACTCAACTCAGAAACTCTAGCTGAGTCCATCTAATTAGGTTTCTTCTCGTGTCAATGAAAAGTCGCAATTATTATTCGTTTTCAATAAAATTGAGCTGGACTGGAAAGGACATTAAGATAATTAGTTCAGATTAACAAATTTTCTAGAATTTTAAATTGTAAAATTATAATGTAGATTGTTTATGGAATAAACTGAATTTAAAAAAAGTGGTTCGATCATTGGATCTCACCTAAAAAGTAAATTGTATCAGTGCCCAAATTTATTTCGGAAGCTGAAATTCGGCAAATGTCTACTGATTACTGTGAAACATAGCAACATGTTTCTACAGAATATCCAGTCATACGTTATGGTAACCTGTCATATAAACCCAAGCTGATTTATAATCATATGCCATCGACTTTTTGGGCGGCGGATTTTGTTGTGGTCTCATTGAAATGCAATTTTTGGCTCCGGAATGCGTGTGTGTAAATGTAATAATACACTTTTTTAATATCGTCATCTCAAATATTAGCTTTTGTGTTGAACGGCCGTTGCTTATCACTAAATATATGCTTTTGTTGTTGTTGTTACCATTGATATTTATCTTATTTTTTATAAATGCTAATTGCACTCTTTCGCATTTGCCTTGCATGACAATGTGCACTTAATACATTTGTTTTTTATTTGCTTATAAGTTAAATTTGTATAAAAACTGGTGATGATAGAATGCTTAACATGTGGTTTCTATCCTATAGGCGGATGATAAATCGTTATTGGCCCGGTTTTTCCACGCTGATCGAGCGCTAGCTGCTGTGGCTAGTGAATTGGATAGTTTCGATGGAAGAGCAGAACCAGATCGATGTTCACGTTTGGTTTCCAGACTACGCCAAGGACAAGTAAGATCACCGAAGTGTATGCCATTATTTTTTGTTATACATATACATTATTGTGTTATCTTGCTTTCAGGACAAGGTTTTGGCTATAACAAATTTGATAATTGAGGAGCTTTTGGGCGATGAACGTGACCAGCGTGCCTTTCGTGCCAAATTCCCCGAAGAAGTATTACAGGAAAATTTGGCAGGCCAACTCTGGTTTGGTGCCGAATGTCTTGCCGCCGGTTCATCGATTATGAATCGCGAACAAGAGAGCAAGGAAATGCGACCGCTGGCTGAAGCGGTCACCCGCAGTCTGAATAACGTACGCTACTTGCTGCGCGACCAATGCTTGCGCAACAATGTTCCTAATAGTGAACGTTTGAATCTAGACAAAAACGATGCTGCCACCGAACAATTGTACGAAAGTTTAAAACGTTTCGATCGGTTATTTGCCGAATTCGAATGGCGCTATGTTAGCGCAATGGTTCAAGTGAAATCAAAGGAAGAGTATGAAATGCAAGAACTGATATGTGTTCTGTGTTCAGAAACCTTGCAGAGGGCTTTGAAAACTGGTCTCTTGGAACAGGACAAAGTTGATGCATTTGATCCGGCACTGATGTTCTCCATACCACGACTGGCCATTGTATCGGGATTGGTCATTTATCCCAATGGTCCGTTAAATATGGATATGCCAGCCGAACAATTATCAGAAATGTTTAGGCCATTTCGTAGTATTCTGATCAAAGTTCGAGAATATCTGAGAAATCTCAATGAAACGGAGCTGTACCATTTGGAACGTTTACTGTGTACCAATGAGGATATTAGTCTAAAGGTATTTTAAACATTGTATAAAATATAACAATTTGTAGCACGTCGCTTTAGATTTTTATAGAATATCAAACATTATACCATCTACTTTCGTCGAAAGCTCGAATGGAGTTCTCAGTACACAAATTATAGATAAACTCTTAATGTATTCGTTATAATTGGCAAATACGTTGTGTTTGATTAAAAACAGTGAAACGACATTCACTCACCGAAAATGGATTGCATCATAACTCCGAAATATTTAAATATTATTTCGGCAATTCTTAAAATTGTGAAGAGACGGAGAAATTTGTGGTTTGAGGCGAATACGTGAACATTCTCTGGCGAGATTTTTCATGTATAGAACTTCTACATCTATGGACCCATTTTGTAAAGAGTACTTTTTATCTAAATTTTAGGACACTTTAAAATCTAAAGATTCGGCATCAATAGACAACAACAATACTAAAAGTAGCAAATACCCTGAAATTCCACACAGCGAAACAGTTGAGAAGAACGAAGCACCATTGAGAACCAACACTACCTCCAAACTACAACAACAAAAGTCATGCAAAACATATAAGACAAAATCCTCGATAAGGGCAGACAGTCCTTCCCCAGCGCCGTCCACAACCAGTAGTTCATCTGACGAATGCTCACTCTATAGAACGCCCAATTCATCGGCGCCTTCATCTCCCAGATGGACTGTTTCCATTCCCTCGTTAACAACAACGGCCGAAGAAACCAATGGCACCACTTCACCGGATAGTTGGAGCGATGATGAAGAGGAAATTGCTAATGTGGAAGATATTGATATCGACGATGACAACGATGACGATGTGGAGGATCATCATCAGCACGACGAAGATGCTCATTACGCAGATGATGACGATTCAGATATAAATGATGACGAGGACGATGATGATGATGACGATGACGACGGACAACATGATGACTTATATGCTTTGAATAGTGTGATGGAGCAGATAATAAGTTTGGAAATGGATTGTGCCACTGGCTATCTAATATCTAATACCACATTGGGCAATCTTTTACAACCCCAAGAGGTGCCTTTAACTGATAATTTTATCGTCAGTGATTCCGATCTACCCGCACAAGACGATAGCAACGATAACATGGATGCCGAAATGCCCACAACTAGTGCTAAGGCATTTATATCCACACAACAGCATCAGGAACAGCAGGATACAATTGAACAGGAAAACCAAGATAATAACAATTCGACCGCCACCACTGCAAGTCTGTGTTTACAAGACTCCGAAATCTCGGTATCTCGTCAAAGTTCCATAAATCATCCATCCAATACATCGACGACACAGTCACAGTCACGGCGAAGACGTTACAGTGATCCTCAACAGACATGCAGTAAAGATCATCAACGACCCCATCGCCATCATCATCATAGGCATCACCATCATCACTCCCACCACCATCACAGCACAACGACAACGTCATCAATACCGCCTCTATCATCGTCCAATAGTCGTAAACATCATTCAAGCCAAAGTCACCATCATTCGTCGTCGCTGCATAGTAGAGCAGCAGCAGGTGGTGGTAGACACCGTCTGCACTCGCACCACCATCATCAGCGTCGTCCACAACGTCACGGTGGCAACAAACAAGAGCAACCATCGCTGCAATGTGTTGAATGTTCGTCAACTGTGGCCAAAGAGGATATTACTATGGCGAGTAGTAAAGCTGCAACATCTTTGGGTTTGGATATTGAGACACCATCGTCGTCATCCTCGCTGTTGGTTGATAATAAAGCTACTGTTCGCTCGGGAGGACGTATGAAGTTCAAGTAAGTTGTGTTTTGTACAGATGTATTTGTGACATAGACTGCAATTTATTGTGGTGTCCTTCCAAATATGTAATACCTTTTATTATTTGTGCTGTTTTTATTTTATTTTATAATGTTTCTTACTTTTTAACTTGTAGTTAGTATTGTAACAAATAGAAAATATTAAAAAGTAGTAAACAGTAGTAAAAGTATCACTTAGGAGCATTAGCATTTTGGGATTTTCCTTATGTTATATCAAAAAATGATACACAAAAATGGTACACCTGTAATCCATTTCTTTTTGATAAATTGGACCACTCCCACCTACCAAACTAAAGGACTTCCAAACTTTACGAAAACGTGTACAAATTGGATGAGTTGATTATATTTGTGATATCTTCTGAATCTGAATGTCTCTCACAGAAACTACATATTTCAACGCCCGATTTAGATCCAGGAGAGGAAATCTAAAATCGTCACCTATTCCCGGGGAGCATTTCAGTGAACTGTTGCAGAACGAACAACATTCGTTTTGTTACGCATTACTTTCAACCAGTGAAACGTAATTAGATTGTTCAGTTGATGTATTGCTTGGAACCAGTGTTTCTCGTTTCGACTTTTATCTAGCCACACGTACAGTAGTTTTCACAGTTGAACGTTATCTCCAACCAATTATTGAGTGATTCATCAAGATCAATATGATAATTGTTTAATTGTGTCTGAATAGTAAAACAATGACAATGCATTTCAATAGATAACGCACACACCCACACAATACACTGCACATAGTTCTTATAACAAATTCGTAACAAGTGTTTCATTTGTTTTTATCATTTTTTGTTTTGCTTGTATGTTTTCCAGGAATACTGAAAATTTATTACATCGTTTGTTTGTGAGCATTGCCGGTGTGGCCGATCAGCTACAGACAAATTTTGCATTTGATTTACGTCAAATTTTGCGTAGTGTATTCCTGATTAATATGTCACCGACCCAGGAGGAGCTCGATATACCGGAGAAGCCAAAGGAGAATGAACTTTTCGAATTTCGGGCTTCGGAAAATGATGTGATACAAGAGAGTGCCGGTTCAAGTCAAAGTATTTATTCAGCTGAAGAGGTTAATCCCGAGGGAGACAATCACAGTCAGAATAGTAATAGTAGCAGTAACTGTAGCAGCGGTGGCAGTTCCAATGACAACAATCGAGTGTACAGGCACTCGACTGGCAATGCTGCTACACCGGTCGCATCGACCACCGCCGCAAATACTGCTTTGCAGCGTCAACAGATTGAACGCAGTCGTAGTTTAGATAATCAAGAGATACCACCGCACCAGCAGCAGTCGATAGTCACACAACAGCAACAACAACAACTTCTGCAGCAACACACTACACATCAGTCTCCTAATCAGAAATACCGTAATCGTCATAATTCCACGGGAAGCACTACCACACCATCTTCGATATCATCATCGGAGAATAGTTCGCCCGTCTGTGAACGTTCTACGAACAGTGGGAGTCGTCGTGTGTC
Source organism: Hydrotaea cyrtoneurina (assembly GCA_958296145.1). Lineage (NCBI taxonomy): Eukaryota > Metazoa > Arthropoda > Insecta > Diptera > Muscidae > Hydrotaea > Hydrotaea cyrtoneurina. Next base: position 147,415,673 of record OY282512.1, on the reverse strand, counting down.
AGAATCGAATGCAAATATTGTGGCGACACCGCCACCACCTCCATCGTCGCGACCCGTACATTTATCACCACCTGCCTGGATACCAGATCAAAAGGCGCCACGTTGTATGTCTTGTAACACTCCATTTACTGCATTTAGACGTCGTCATCACTGCCGCAATTGTGGTGGGGTATTTTGTGGTGTGTGTTCGAACACTTCGGCACCGCTGCCCAAATATGGTCTCACAAAAGCGGTGCGTGTGTGCCGTGCATGTTATGTTCACGAGTTGGGAGGCCCCAATTCGAGCAGAACAAATGCAAATCCACAAAATCATTCGCCACATAGCCACCAACGCCACCACCACCATTCACAGTTAGTTAGTCAAGCAACAACCCACAACGAACCTTTCCGTTTGCGTCGTCCTGTTACAACTACTAGAGCTATTGATTAGTAGAGAAATTTCGTTTTTTTTATGTATTAACAAATATTGTTTTCGTTTGTAAGTAATATGAAGTGTATGCACTGTAAGCAAGGGAACTAGAGTAAAGGAAAATGACAATTTGTATGGCCCATTATAAAGTTTGAGATCCTTGTTTAAGATTCACCCCAAAATTGGTCGGTTTAGAACAAATTCTTAGGGGGTTTACTATATACATGAAAGATCGATCTATGTTGAAACAAAGTTTGAACATAAATCATAGCTGTTTTTAGCCCAGAATTGTTTTTTTCAAAAATACATCATTGGGACTGCGTATTTTTAAAGTTTGGCCTCCATTCGGAGAGTTTAAATACAAGTGATCACAGCGTCCCAATGACAAATCGGAAAATTATGTGATAAATGAACAATTTTCGGTTCCAGTCAAAGTATTTATTCAGCAGAAGAATTTGCTTACGAAAGGTTTGCAAACGAATATAGCAATTTCAATTGAATGTTTTACAAGTCTATGCAGAGATGCAAGATTTAGCTTCAGAAGAGGCTAAATATTTCGAAATTGTTTCTACATCAGCAATGTTCCTTTGCTATGATTGCACTTCAAAAACAAATACACTTTGGGTTTGGGTTTAAAACAATTTTGTTTAGCTTTATTATTATGTGTTACACTATAACTCTTCAATATATTTTTCTCATATTGTTTGATCTTTCTCTATTCTTATGCATATTTAATTCATTTCATGATATCATTTATCACCATCTCTGATTTCACCAAACATGTATACTCTTATTTTGTGTGTGTGTAATTTAGCGTCAATTTCCTTTGCTATTTTTTGCTTTATTTCTTTCACTTATTGTTTTTGTTCTCGTTTATTTTATTGATTACCTTATAGGAGTTACACAATATGATAATGTGTAGTAAAATGTTTAGTGTATATTAGTATGAAATGAGAAAATAATCATAAATCAATGTGTATATTTTACTTTTTTTACATAAGACAATTAGACAATAACAAATTTCAATTTGTTGTAAAACTTATTAAAAATTTAAAATTAAAAAAAAAAAAAAAATTAAATCAATACGTTGTCATTTATTGGAGTAGACTGCGAGAATGCCGAGTTAGGATTATTTTGGTTATTTATTATAAATATTAAATAGATATGTAGGTTCAACCTTTTTGGTTGCCTTTGAAAACCATTCTCAGGGAATTCGAGCAAAGAGGTAGAAAGATTGTAGCATACGCTGACGAAGATGATCTATCGTCATGGGCCATAAGTACTTTTTACTTAAAGTATAAGGTAGATTGCCTTGATTTATCATTATCAAAGTTTGCAATGCCACAGACAACAGTGTTTTGGGGATAGATTCTTGACAGAAGTAGAGCGCATCTGAATGATAAGGGTTGAAGACATAATAACCTTCGTAAGGGGCATACAATGGTTGAACGACAGGCAATGCGTGTACCCAACAAACTGATGAGCCAGCGGACTACACTCCATATCTAATTCCAATGTTTCCCACCTCAATCTTTTCTCACCTATTTCTCTTAATTTTTAACTACACGTTTTCCTTTTTTAATTTCTATATTCACAATGGCCCCATATGGGTCACCGAGTGGAGCCGCATATTCGGGTGCACCACCCTTCTATGTTACCCGATGTGATTTTGAAGACATCGAAGCAGACATACTTTTCTAGTGTCGATGTACATTTTATATATTCCCCAAGCCAACAAATGTTTCGCATATTTCAAACAATTTTGAAAACTCAAAAGAAAGACACAGAAATATTACTTTCAAATATTAATTTTTCATCACAATTTTTTTTCATAAAAAATGACACCGAAAGTTAAGATTTCTCCAGGCAAAGTGGGTGCTAAAGCAATGACTGGTAAAAACACCAAAAAGGGATCAAAGAGGAAGAAACAACCCGCAGCTGAACCAGAAGAAACAGAGCCTGTTTTACAGGACTCGGATTCTTCTTTCTTTGAAAAAGATTTGGATTTGATGGCGGATCTCAATGATGACTTCTTTAATCGGGCCAATAAGGTACTGAGGTGCAATTGACGGTTATCAAGGGGCAGCTTTTACACTTTTTCACCCTTGGCAGACTATACAAATGTTAATGGAGAAGGGACGTACCTATGAGGCTTCAAAAATTAAAAAATACACCGATATTATATTCAATTTACATCGACGTTATGTGGACGAGGTTAAGGAAAATCAGCAGCTTCGACCTCAGGTTGTAACAGCGGAAACGAAATTGCGTTTGGCCTTGGAGCTGACCGCCACATCGGAGGAATCAATGCAGTATTTGAAAGCAGCATTGGGTAAGAAGTATTTAACCCTCTAACCGGCAAGATTGTGTTTAATTTCATAAAAATACTATCCCTCTAACCGGCCAAACAGAAACACTGGAAAATCCTTGTTTGAATTGGAACTTTTTAATCTGATAACACCGAATTTGTGTTTTAGGAATTAGAACGTGGAGTTTTATCTGCATCCTATACTCGAATGTTTTAAATTTATATTTCTTTTGAATTTGTTCATACTTTTTGGTTGAGGCGGTTGCTAGACTCAATTGGAAAGTAAACAATTTTGTAAGAAGTGGTAATATTTTTTTTTTGCTAAAGCTCACATTTTAGCTTAGCCTATTATTAGTTCCCTCAGATCATATCCCCTTTCCCAAATTAAGCAAATGTTTCGATGGTTAAAGATTATCCAAAAATGTAGAGAGGAGATTTGCGGTTGTAGTTGGAAAAAAAAGTTAGACGATGTTGAAATATAAAGCGTTTTTTCCCTCATTATACCCGATTTACCCGAATGTACTTTATTTTTCCATCAGGCAGTGCTTGGAAAGAATCGGATGCCTCTTTAACGCGCGAACAGGAAATTCAGGAAAAGTTTCAAGAAGTCCTCATGAAATGTGAAACATTTGAAAATAAACAAACCGAAAAACAAGATGATAGTGCTGAGTATGATATCTCTACTAATTTCTTCTTCTTCAAAAAAAAAAAAAAAAACGAAAACCATTCATTTGTTTTGATTTAAATTTAGATTTGGCCATTTGTCGAAATATAAAAATATCATTTTGCGCGAGCGTGATCGTATCAATGGCGAAGTAATTGATCTGGAGAAACGTTTACAAGTTCAGCGCTACTACTCCGAGTCCTTGGAATATATTATAAACAACAATGAGGATACGCTGAATAAAATGAGCATTCGTGTCAAAGTTCTACTTTCGGAAAAACAAAATCAGGACACGAAAATACGAACCTTAATGGACAATTTGGAAGATCAAAGAGATATAAATCAGAGGACTGTTAATAAATTGGATGCCACAGCGAAAGAGGTAACGATGAGTTTAAATTACCGTCAACGTGTTCATGGAACGTGTTCATGGATATAACAAAAAAGATGTAGAAAAGTGCGAAATTAATCCGATATGTGAGGAAAGGTGAACAGGTCACAAATAGGATAAACAGTGAGGAAACTGTTCCAAAGCTGACCAAAATATATATGCATTCATCTTATTATTAATCAACCAACGACCTTAAGGATAACATGTTGATAGGCGTTGTAACAAAAGTTTTCCCATAGTTCATTTATAACGAAAATATAATTGTTTTGAAATTACAGTTTTCCGCTTTCGATTGTTGATAGTTACCCCTCCCTTAACATTTTAATTACCCCACTACATTCTATCGTAGCTAAGCGACAGCAATGCCAAACTTACCAAGAAAACTGGCGACTACGATCGCTTAAAAATATCGGCCGACAAATTGAAAAATGATAATTCCCTGCAATTGAAACAACTGGCCAAACATGTGGATGAAATTGAAGAGTTGCATAAAGTGCAAAAGGAAGCGGAGGATACCATACGGGCTTTACGTTTGGAGGATAAGGCCAAAGGACATACGATAAATCAACTGAGCAACAAGTATAAAAAGGCCGTCCAGGATCATGGTACCGTGTCATCGAGGTTGTACAAATTGAATCGGGTCAATCATGGATTGAATGAGGACATCATCAGATTAAAGTGAGGCGAAAGCATCCACCACATATTTCAGATCGTCAAATGTGTGAGTGGATTTTTCTTTCACAGAAATCAAACAAACTCTTTGGAGAAGGATCTGTTGAGTTCTGCTCATAAATTCGATGACTTGCGACGTCTAAAGGACAACGTTCAGAGAGAACGTGACAACTTAAGGAGTGACATCATCAAACTTAACAATCAGATAGCCGATTTACGCCACACGATAATGATGCAGAGCAATACCATTGACAGCCTGCGCCTGGACTTGAATAAACTCAATGTGAAGCTGGATGAGGCTAAAATCAATATAGCCAAGGCGGAAAAGGAACGCGACGGAATGGCTCAGGAGGTGGAGACGCTGCATGAGAGAATTGAATACTATCAGGGTGGGTGGGCGTCTTAGATTTTGCTCCGAAATGTTATTCACATTTATCTTTTTAAAAATTCAAACAAACTAGAACAAGTTCAGCTGAAAACCGATCAAGTGACGGATCTAAGCGAAAAACTGCAGCAGAAACAGTCGGCCATTGTCAATATGAAAAAACAACTGGAGACCGTTCATTCGGAAAAGATGATTTTACAACGAACTTTGGAAACCTGCACACAGGAAAGGGACAATTTCCGTTTACAACAAACTGTAATGTCTGCTCATTCTCACATTCGATAGGCAGTAATTTTGAAATATTCCATAGAAAACCGCTCATCAAATCACTCAACTGACCAATGAGATTGTGGCCAATCAAAATACGATCAATTCCCTGAATTTACGCATCGAACGTTTGAATACCGACAAAAAGGAACTGCAATCCGACTTGAGAAACAAAGAAAATCTGTTATCCGGTGTACGAAAGGACCTGAAGGAGATGAAATTGAAAAATGAAAATCTTTTGAAAGTAATTTCGGAAGATGAATTGAAATTTATGAAAATTTTCCAGGAATTGGAAGATACGCGAAAGGAAAGGAATCTAATCGGTTTGCAGATGGTGAGGCGTAACGATGAGATTGTGCTGCTCAAGGAGAAATTGTGTATCACACAAACGGCCTTGGATCTGGGTAGTTTATCATATGGCTCTGCCCAAAACTAAAATTATACGTATCTATTGAGATTTTCTCTCAAAATTGCAGGACAAACGCAATATAACCAACGGGTGGAGGACATACGTCTACTGAAAATCGAAATAACCAATTTACAGACCGAGCGAAATTGTCTCTCTCGGGCCATTAAAAGCACAGCCGACATGCGCGAGGAAATCATACGTTTGCAGCGCTCGTTGGTTCAGGAACGCATACGTGTTCGTGCCCTAACCGAGGATGCCAAAACACCAACCGGAATTCATCGTTGGCGTATTTTGAAGGGCGAGGATCCCGCTAAATTCCAGCTGTTGACCAAGGTGCAAATGTTGCAAAGGTAAAAATGGAAAACAAAACGTTTTTTGTTATCAACATCAGTGCCGCGGATTATTTCGTCTGGAAATGATTGTCCCATAGTAGTAATTTGAGGGACCGTTTTGCAGTCTATACCCAACGAAGAACTAAAAACATTCCAGCCTTAAAGTATGCTTTACACGAACACACTCACATATTTAATCGAAAACCACCAACAAGCGAAAAACAGACAGTTCTCTATTTTCTGATACCAGGTGCCCAGAAATTTGTTGTAGGTGAATTGTTACATCTGACCCAAATTGAAAGCGCTATAACTCGATATCGACTGCAGCTACTGAGATGAAACTTGTACGCTGATTTAGAGCTAAGATCTGGCTATCGGATGTATATAGTATGACACGTCCAAATTCACGCCTACATATTGAAATTCAATGAAATCTACTACAAAGCTTTATATCTTCGCAACGTTTAAGTTTCCCAGTATGATTTATGTCAGTGAACTGTAGCTCATGGTGATAGCTAGATGTGTGCCAATTATGAAACGTTTAGCTTGCAAATAGAGAAAGTTACAGCTTATTTTCAAAAATATTTACAGTTGAGAATCAAAAATTTGTTGTGAAACAAAAATCTGTGGCGGAACAAAAAATTGTTGAGAAACAACAATTTGTTGAAAATCAAAAATTTGTTGATAAACAAAAATTTGTTGAGTGTGAGTTCAACAACCACCAAGCAGTGAAAAACCACCAATTCTTAATTTTTCTGATACCAGGCGCCCAGAAATTTGTAGTATGTAATGTTTTACATACGACTCAAATTAAAAACGCTATAACTCTATAACGACTGCAGCTATTGTAATGGAACTTTCATCCTCAGTTATAGTAAAGTTCTGAGTATCGGATGTATATAGTACGGCACGCCCACAAGCACGCCTACAAATTGAAATTCACTGAAATCAACTATTAAGCTTTATATCTTTGAAACTCTTACGTTTGGCGGTTTGGTTTACTTTACTGAACTGTAGCTCATTGCGATCTCTTAGACCAAAAGTCGCTGGCATTTAAGTTGTAATGCTGTAATGCCAGATAATCTTACCCGGATTTCAGCCGATGCAAGACGACGTCGTCTACATTTTTGCCTTGCTAAGTTATTCCATCGGATTTATTTTCGTACAATTTAATGTCCTCTTTTTTGAGAAAGTATTTAAATGTTTTCTGTGTTGAGGACATATTCACTAAATAGCATTCACCCGCCAAAGTCAGATTTGAGTCAAAATTCCGTCCCATCTTTTGATTTGTTAAAATGTGTAACAGACATTCCATTTCCATTGCACAGGCGATTTTTGAAACAAGACATCGAGAAAACCAACCTTCAACGGCAATTGGACGAATCGAAGAAAGTGTGCGAATCCCTAAAGCGCGTTCTGGAGAATTTACCCACAACGAAAGTAAAAGAAAAACTGGTGGAAACTCAGGTACGCCAATTGTGATCATACCGATTATCTTTCATATACAGTAAAAGCTCTCTTAAGCGGACACTGACGGTCGCAGCGATTTTGTCCGTCAACGGGAGATGTCCGCCAAGCGGATGTTAATTTGCTCCAAAAATACCGCATGGGACCGAGAAATTTGTCCGCTTAAGAGAGCTGTCCGCAAGGAGAGCTTTCACTGTATTTAAATTGTTTTCAAACATTTCCTTTAAGCGCATCAACAAAAGACAATTATCTAAACTTAAAGCCCTCAATGCCGAATTGGCAATTGATGAAATCGAGCTGAAGGCTCGAGAGTGTATTATCGAAGAGTTCAAGACCACATTGAAATTGACCAAGGCACAAATGGAAGGGGCCGGTGATACCATAAATTCCCTATCCAGTTTGCGTGAACCCACCGAATATTCGAGTCAAGACTATTATGTCGATTGTCCCTTCACGACAACCGATTCTTCGAACAAAAGCAGCGATTCCAACAAACGGCAACAAAAGGAAACTGTGGAAAACTCGTTGATTGATAAAAAATGAGGTTTGTTCGTTTCGATATGATGGGATTTAATAAAAAAAAATCATAAGATTTTTCATATAAGATTTCCCTGCTCTTTAAAAAAATGTCTTTAGTTAAATGCCATTGGGATGTTTTAGGGATGGCGTGAAATTTGTCTGAAGATGTGGTGGCGCAGATAGACACTGCATCTGCATTTGCATGATTGTCTGTCTTTCCTCCAGGAGTTTTTCCTTTGATTTCCTTTCGTGCAGAAGTTGATTTTTGACTTTTGTTAGATCGCTTTTCAGTTCTTCCACTTCAACTGCATGCGATTTCTCCTCGATGGCTTTGGTGGAGATCTCCGCTTTGAGAGCTTTGAGTTTGCGATTTTTGAGAGTGAGAGCGGACTGGAAAAGAGAAATCGAAAGTCAAGTTTAATACATGTAAGTAATTATATAATCGTATTACGAAATCTAATAATTGTTATTCATTTTCATCAATAAAATTGTAAAAATTCATTTAGAATTTCCAAAAAAAAAATATTTTTTTATTTTTTGGGTCGAAAATCAAAACGTTTTAATAAACACACTACTGTGATTGGTAGATTATTTAATGACGAAATAGCTTAGACGGTCCTGCAGTTAGTGGACTTCAAAAGCTAAGACTTGTAAGGACTATGTAAAACCATACAAATATTTGTTCACAAATAAACGCTGTTTGGTGTACAACGCTTTGGGTAAATAATGGACGTTCAGAATAGCATTTACGAACCTTTACTTCATTTAGTTCTTCCTTGATTTTAATGCTCGGCAATTTAACAATGAACTCTTTCAGAGTACTGTACAATCGCTGGGATTCCTTCAAAGCTCGCTCTTGCTCCAGATTGGTAACATTGTAGTGCAAAAGTTGTCTGCAATTAATATTTATTCGTAAGTGTTTGCAAGCCCTTAACTGAAATAAAAAGGAAACAATAAGTAATAAAAAAAAGAAGGAATCATCGACCCAAGTATGATAACTTTCTAGTAAATTTTTTTGAGTTACGCATACAAAAAATAATTTTTTCGTATTAACTGCCTGTTTCCATAAAACGAATTTGTTCATTCGTTACAAACTTTCAAAATTGGAGTCGCAATAAAATGAATTCTTAAAAATAATAAGAGCTTATTCTTTTGAAATTGTGTTCCATATGTCGATATCTAACAATTATCTGAAAACACGAATTGAATAATGTCTGAAACACATTTTATAACGCTTTCAATATTGACGATTCGTAATGAACGAACCAATTCGTTTTATGGAAACAGACAGTAAAAGTTTTTTTTCCTTTTTTACATTTTGAAGAAATATAGTTTCAGTTTTCGTATTTGTCGAACTGTATCTCATACATTTTAGGATATACGACTCTCCATTTTTTTTTTATAATATGTGGTTTCTTATCCTTATTATGACAACAAATATTTCTTTGTGTCAAATATAGCTTGTTGGTGGAAACTATTTGAAAAAAATCGATTTCGAAAACAAATAGGAAAGCCTTACACGAATGCAATACCAACTTGCAAAGGTATAAGAGTTTTCCATTAACTTAACTTTTGCCCGCTCGAAATTGTCGCTTGGAAGACAAGGCAGAAAGCCAAACCACAAAAATGAATATGATAATTAACGACAGACGAGATTAAAAAATTGTACATACTTTCTCAAAAACTGTATCTTCTCTATCAGATCACATTTGTGCGGATCTTTACCCTTCAGATTCCGCCAACGATGCACGTTCATGGGTGTCATCATTTCCTCCTGCAAAGCTCTGGCCTTTACCCGCTGCTGATTTAACATGCGATGCATTTGGAGCAATTCCTGTCTTAAACTTGCCGCACTTTCACGATCTTTACGCAATACATTTCTCTCGGTGAGTAGATTTTTAATTTCTGTTCTCATCAGTTTCATGTCGTCGCAATTTTGTGCGAATTCCGCCTGCAACAAATCATGGGCTCGTTGTAGATTTTCCAATTCCGTTTTCAGATCATTGTACTGCTCCTCTCGACGATTGAGAGCCGCACACACGGAGTTCTTCTCGTAGATCATATTGTCCAAATCCCTTTGCAGTCGCATCATTTTCTTTTCCTCATCCTGTTGCGATTTGAGGAATGTATCGTTTTCTTTTCTCTTCTCGGCCAGTTCGGCTTTGGTGTGCTGCTGACTGAGTTGGGAGGAGCGCAGATCATTCTTGAGCAGTCGTCGTTCCTTCTCCATTTTATCGATTTGCAATTGCTGTTTGCCAATCTCGCCATCCCTGTAGGCAACTTTGCCCCTTAACGTTTCAATGGTGTTTTGATGATTTTCAATATTTGTTCTCAATTTGGATTTTTCCTCATTGGAATTTTGTATACTGCGCAAATTTGAATTGTTCTCGTTGACTAGAATCTCATATTGCGCTTTCAATTTCGAAAATTGGGCCTCGGTGTCACTGACGGTGCGTTTCAGTTCGAGTTCGTATGATTCCTTTAAATGGATTTGATCTGAAATTGAGAAAAATAACTTTAACTTAAAAAAAAAGAAAATTGTTTAGAATATTTCGTTTTACTTTGTAGATTATCCATTTTATCCAATAAACTCTGTATGTCATCCATTTTCTTCGATTTCTCAGTATTCAACTGGGTAATTTCATCTGAAAGCTTCTTCTGTTTTCTCTCCTGCATTAGAAGAGAGTCTTTGAGCGCTCGTATTTCATGCTGCGTCTCTTGTATAGTCTCTTGAGACTCTTCGGCTGTTTTGTGTTCAATTAGTAAATCTCTCTTCAGCACATCTCTTTCCTTGGTAAGATTGTTATTGTTTCTCTCGAACTGTTGCACCAATCGTCGCATGGCCTCAAATTCTTTCTCCTGTGTATTGAATTGAGTTCTAGAAGTGAAGACGTGGGATTTTGAAACTACTGCCATAGCCTACAAATTGTAGACGACGCGGATACCTACTTCAGTCTTAGATTTTCCAATTCGATTTCCTTTCTCGATTCATCAAGGGTCGAATATTTTCGAGATGAGCTGTCTTGGAGTTTGGCCAGTTTTGCATTTTCCTGTTTCCATTTGATTATCTCATCTTCTCTAATCTACCGGAAGTAAAATATTAATATATCGAATCCACAGAAAACAATATTCAGATACAATTACCTTTAATAGATTCGACCGTTGTGCTAAATCTCTTTTGTTTTTGTCTCTCTCTTGTATGGCATATTCCAAATCGACCGTAATCTTGGCTAATTTATTACAGGTGGCATTGTGTTGCGTATTCAAGTGTTCCATGTTAGTTTTCAGCGAAAGTATTTGCAGATTCTGGCGCACCTTCATCTTGGTCAACTTTTCAAGTTGCTGTTTGGACAGTGCAATCTGTTCGGTGTATTTCAATTCATCGGTTTTCATTTGACTGAGCTCTTTCGTGAGAATATCAATGCGTTTTTTGCTATTGAAGGCTTCAGTCGATGTTTCCTGTAACAATAAGAGACATTTTTAGCATTAAGAGGTGTACTCATAAGAATAGGGCTGACTTTGAAATCGTAGGCGGCCACGGGTCGCAGAATACATATGTCCACGATGAAAGAATTTCGGTTATTAATCAGAAATCAACACTTTTTTGCGACGATCACTGACTTTCTTTGTTTCTTGTGTCGCTTTAGTTCGAAGTAAGTTTTCCTTTACGTCGATCTTGCAAGTTGTTCTCATACGGTGAGCAAAGTTGTAGTCAAATCCTAAGATTATTTGGTTTACTGACATATCTGATGTCTTCTTACTGACATAACCCATATCTGAATACAACCCAAATGGGTTTTTCCCGTTACTCACATCCAAAACCTTGATGAGATTTCTATTTTTCTCTTCCAACGTATGATTCATGGCCTCCACCTCTGTGGTGTAGTTGCGTTGGATTTGCAAACGTTTATTTAAATCTTTAACTTCGTTCTTCAGATTATCCTTTTCCTTATTTTCATCTCTTCGGCTAGAATTGGAAATTCAATAGAATTGTAAGCCATATGAGATGAATACATTCAAATACCACCTACTGTTTCAAATTAGCCCTTGTGTCACTTAAATTCTTAATAGTTTCAGATTGGTCGTCAACGATTTCTTTGAGTTTCGTTAGTTCGTCTTGAGCCGTTTGTTCGCGAAGAATCGCCGCATCTTTTTGTCGCCATGAACTCTCTACAAAGGAAAATTATTTAACGTATTTATAATTTTACTTTCGCTAGTTTTTCTGAATAGGAATTCGTGTTACTGAAATCCTGTATAAATCATGTCATACCTATAACTTCTCTTAGTTGCGCCATAGTTTCCTGATCCAATTCGGTCATTCTATGAGCGTCGTCCAGTTGACCATTCAGCCGGGCCACCTCATTCTCCAAGTCGCGACACTTGGTCTCTTCCAATAGTAAATTACACTTGTAACGATTGCTGCATATCAAAAGACGTTGAACATTTTCCGCGTTCGATTGGGTATCCTTCTGACGCAGAACTTTAGTCGCCTTCATGGATCAAAATGGATAATTGCAATTATTCTTGAAATTGAAAGATACAAAAAAAAAATACGTACCTCGGGAATTTTACTTAACAAATCTTTATAGAATTGATCGTCTATGTCGTCGGGCACCAAAGGTTCATCCTCGGAACCTGAACCTTTTTCACTCATCGTTGCTGTAATTAATTAATTTCTATTTTACTTGTGTTTTTTTTTTTTTGTATTTGTGTAATAATTAATGGTGCTTTTCGAAACTAAATGTATGGAGTTTTCAGTAGTTTGGTTTTAAGGAAATGTTTTTTTCTTTTCTTTGTTGTTTTAAAATATTTTTGTTGTCACATAATTTACCAAAGCAACCAACCAATCGTGACAGAGAGCCAGAGCGCCAGACTGGGAGGCAGAATTTGTTAGGGTTTGTATTTATGTGAGAGAGCTACAGTGAGAGTGTGTGAAAGCGTAGAGAGAAAGTACAACAAAATCGCTCTCAAAGTGCATTGTTATGTTGGTTGGCAGCTGCTATGCTGATAGCTAACATAATCATGTACGTGTTTAGTGGCCTAGGTAATGGTCGAATGGTGAAAACTACATTCGTGGGTAAAGTGACTAACTCCACTGTTTTTTTAAAAGCATACGAATTGTTAATGTGATCGTATTTCTTTAGGCTTTCACTCACTGGAGGAATCATGACTGCTAGATTTAAATAAATCCATATATCATTGTATGAAATGCTCTATCTGCCTGTTTCCATAGAACGAATTTGTTCGTTCGTTGCAAATTGTCAAGTAGTTATGCAGAGTCGGTATGCTGGTCGAGTTCATCAGCTGAGTCTACTTGTCACGCTAGGGAAGCGACAGTAGCCACATTTTTATGGTGATAATCATGTAAAACTCACGACAATCTGTGGGCGGCGTTTAACCTGAGATATGACAATTTCTAGACTTGTAAAATATCGACCATAGAATATTCACTGCGCATAAGATCAATGTGAAGTACAATGTTCGAGTTTCCAAAATGTGCTTAGAAAAAGTGTACACTGTACACAGGATAGATCAATAGGACGCAATATATTAGTTGTATGTTTCGCTTATATCTGAATTATATCCCTAATCCGAATACAGTCGGTTTATGTGGAAGCTATTATTGTGTTTCGCTAGTTCGTATGTGGAATACCCTTAAAGCTAGTGAGTTCAAAACAAATGTCAACAAACACTTCTCCCTTTACTCCTTCTCATACCCCAATTTGTTATTGCTCACACAGTGAATTTATAGGGGGCAAACACTTCTCTAATTTCCTCCTTCCGATACCCCAATTTCCTATTGCTCACACAGTGAATTTATAGGGGACATCATCGAAGTCGTGGTCTTTAAAAAAAAATCTAACATGGCGAACTCAAGTTGATTCTTAAGACAACCAAAGCGGCTGAGCTGGGAGTAAATTACGCACGAAATCGATGGCTGAACTGATGTAGTTAGATGCGATCTTAATAGTATTCATATTACGTAAATAAGAGCAAATAGAAATAATATAATTAGTCTATAATGTGAATCGATTTTTAATCCTTTCTAATTGCAGTGAGATGTCAGTCAATTTACAAATTAATTTAGGAATACTTAAATAGCTTGAACACCATTGCCATGTTGATACGGAATAAAACACGAAATAACATGATGTGTTGCTTGTTTAAAATACATTCTACGTTTTCAACAATTCTGTAATTTCAAATTCAAGTACATTTGAATATTTGAACGGGGAAGTTGGGGTTTGGTAGAAATCTGGCGACAAAAATCTGATTTCTAGAGTATTACAGATTGACATTGACGACTGTTTAAATAATATATGTTGTTTTTTCCACAATAAAACGTTTCGTACAATTCTTTTATCTACAGCTCTTTCAAGTTCGAGTGCCCTTTGTAAAGGGTTTTCTTTCGACAGGTATCAACTAGAATGTATACAGTCTACTGAAAGGAGATCAATTTCACCAGAGGACTGTTTGAAAATAATTAGAATCTACTGTGGCAGTGGTGGATAAGGTTATTACCCTATATATAACCTAAATAAGAAGGTTATAAGTACCAAGTTAAATTGGTAACGTAAAGTAGCGCCAGTAACACGTAATTTGTAATTTGTTCTAATTGGCCGTCAGGCTTTAAATTACAAAATGGAAATAAATTCAAAGGGGAACTTTAACAACAGGTTAGCACCGTCGACTGTAGGGTGATTTACCAAATAAAATACCATCAATTGCGGATATGTTCCAATGCAGTCGTCCCTAATGTGTTTGTTACCATGGTGCATACAGGTATTAACGAAAACCTTACTCTCTCTCTCTCCTCTCCCATTAAAAGACACCGTGTATTGCTCTGTCTCTTTTAATCTTCACTCGATTTGTCTATTGTATCATCGAATGTACGAAACGACGTTTGTTGCTGTTGTTATGTCTGTACCCAACTACAGTACAATTTGTTTTTGCATTTCCCCAATATTTCTCCACGGTTTTCGACTATGCCGGTTTCCTTCGCTGAAGTTTTGTTGTAAGTACGAGTGTGTGCGTTTATTCGGTTTTCTACAACATACTCGCAGTGTATGTAATTGATGTTGTAGTTTGTGTTGTTGTTGCATTTCAAGTAACTGTTTACATTTCACTTGGCTTTCAGACCGTCATTATGGCGATCAACACTTTCAGTTTCATTTTCTATTTCACGGTTTATTGTTTGTTTGTTGGTCGTTCGTACGTTCATTCGTTCGTTTGGTAAAATTTCTTTAAATCGACAATAAAAAAGTGTAAAGAAACAAATAAATAAAAGATTTTTGGTAATTTCGAAAAGAAGTTCGTTCAGAGTCATTTTTGTTTGATACGCAAGTGACCGAGAGATTGTTGTTGTGCCAGTATTGTGATTAGTTTTGTTTGTGTGTTCATATTTATGTAAATACCGCAAAGATTTTGTGATTGAATCGTTGCTGTGTTGTGCGTGTTTGATTCATTACTCAGCACAATTTTGTGTGGTACAAAAATCCAAAATCTTCAAAAAGAAATCGGATAAGAAACAAAACAAACCATTGCCCAAAGAATGGCTCGTAGGAAAGTTTCTATAGCGTCAGCAATAACGCCATCCTCATTAGCGTCAATGCCAGGCGGCTCGTCACTGTCGTCCGCATTGGCCAGGCCACAGCAGACCGTATTGGATATTGAGAAAATTAAACGCCATTTTAGCTGGTCCGATTGTGAGACAATGTAAGTTGATTGAACTTTTTTCTTTTACCACCCGCCCCTCTTCCAGCCATTAGGCATAAGTTTCTTGTGTGCATGCACACTTCGACGTATGTGTGTGTGTATGTAGGCATGTATTGTACATATGTATGTGTGCATGAATGTAATCATAAATTGAATAATTAAAACTTGAAGTTATTTAACGCACGAATGGATATGAATTTACAGCCCTGATTTGCGTCACATGTTTTCGTTGCCAGAAGTATTTTAATGGAAACTCTGGGTTGTCCTCACCAGCCAATAACGAGCAAATTCACATAATTTTTAAACATAAATGTCACAGAAAATGTCTCCGAATACCCTACACTCCCCCACAATGATTTTCTTAATTACAATTGAGAAAATTTGTCTAGTGTTGACAAAAAAAAACCCGATTCAGCAGCTAAGATAGATTAGTTTCCCATTTAATTTCGTCTTGAGTCGTGAATATGTTTCCACCAAGCCAGTTTTTTTCAGTAGTATCACACGAATTCAGTTGACTCCGGCTAAGAATATCGGGCATTGTTCTGCGCTAATTTTCACCTCGTAAATCCCGACGATGTTATGAATATGAGATTAAAACTCTTAAGCCGCGTACAACAACTCCAGAAGAAGCATTGATAGTGTGGACCTGGTTGTAATGGGAAGATCTTCTCCTGATCGGTTTACAAGTTATGGCGTTCATTACTCTGTTTCTTTTTGCTGAGACTATTGTTTACATTCAGAAAAGTGTCTAGTTGCTTGAAGTGCATGCCAATTACATTTGGTAGGCTAAAGTTTGCGTTTGCCTGTTGATTTCTGGTCAGTTTTGAATACTCCATAAACTGCTTTCAGTATAAAAAGGCACATGCTTCATTGTCAAATGTGGTAATTTTTCTGAATTATTACAATCAATTTGTCCTGTAACGCTCTAAAGCAATATCCTGTGGTTGTTTTTTCTTTTAAACTGAATAATCTATTATCATGTTTTAAAACGATATCACAGATTTTCACCTGCTGTTGCCACAAATTTCGAGATCGACCTGAACGGTGTTGATCAGTTGTTGTACTTGTACGACGACCTCACTAGTGAAGTTAACTAGATTCCGAAATAATTTTAAAACATAAACTGGTAAAAACATCAACACGAAGTCAATAAAAATATTAACGACCAACAGTTTTTGGTTTTATATACTTCTTAGTAACATTAAAAATGATGTACCTGATCGTTTAAATCATTGACACCATTCATGTGGTCATCGCCATAGTGTACGCTGCTCCAAGAAACATGGTAGTTTTTTTTTTTTTTTTTTTGGTAAAACGCCGAACTCATATGTATCGCAATGACAAAGTGCATGGTCTAAAAAACTGTTTGTCTGAAAATGTATTTTTGGATTATATAATTTTAAGTGTCGTTTATTTATAAAGTATAAGCTCTGGGAATAAAATTAGTTGTTTATTTTTGTTTTTAAATAATAGTACTGTATACATCTCATGTTGTATAAGAAGACGAGATACTATTATAGTTTTTCCATTTATTTACTTTGTTTTGGTTTGAATTCGCTTTCCTTTACACCGATTGTATTGAAAAGGATAAAATAATCGCTGGCGCTTATTGAAGTTGGGAAACATTTATTTGAAGTTGAAATGACTCGATGGAAAAAATTCTATTCCACCATGATTTGCTACCTTATATAATTTTTTTTTTCAACTAGTACTTAGTTCGTTTTCGTTATTTTCGTTATCGGAGAGGAGGATATTGGCAACATTTGGTTTCAACAGGACGGCGCTACGTGCCACACAGCCGAAGCTACACTCGATGTTTTGCGCCCTGTTTTTTAAAGATCGCATTATCAGCCGCAGAGCTGATGTCGTTAGGCTACTGCATGGCCAGTCGAGGCAGCCATTTGAATGAAATTATTTTCCATTATTAACTGGAAAAATTGTACTTTCAAATAAAAAAAGAAATTTGAGAAAATAGCCAGCAGTTTTTTTTTTATAGAATTTAAAAAAAAAAAAAGTTATTTGGCGGACCCTGTACCATATTTTCCGAATTTAGCCCCCAGTGACTATTTTCTATTTTCGGCTGTGCGAGGAGTCAGTCGAATGAAAAGGCGAGCAAAAAAAAAAAAGATGGACTTTGAGTAATCTCTATGCCGTGTTTATCTATCGATTTCTTTGTAAAAGTAATACTTCTCTCAAATCAGTGAGCATAAGTTTAAAAAACTTGTATAACTTGTCCAGAAGATGCATAAGACGTTCCGAGACGTTTTAAACTATCGGTAGCCAGAAAGAAAGAGTATGAGAAAAAACACGACATTTCGAGTAAAATTAGTTGTAGTTTAGTTTCATTTAAAATACTTCCATACGGCAGATAATAAGAAGTGGTTAAGACATGACACTGCACAATTTCGTTACCTTAGTATATTTTCAATCTATTGAGCTGTGACTGTCATTCCGTCCTACTGTGCAATGAAATCAAAGTTAGAGTTCCATAGTTTCCATTTGCACGGTGATTCATGAGCATAAGCATCCGTTTACAATTTAAGTCTACGGTTACAAATCACTTATGAGTACGTCACATATTAAATAAACATCCGCAATGGCGTTTTTAATGACGTTACAGGAAAACGTCATGACACAAATTATTTAATTAAATGGAATTGCAATTTAAACAGAAAAATGTACAAGTTGTTTGGAATATTTTTCTTCTATGACGCTTTGACAACATCTACCTTATTTTCGAGCCACGTTACAATTGGTAGTTTTTAAAGCCATGCTAGTTAGGCAATTTATGATGTTATGCCGAACATAAAGACACTGTGTTACAGGTGTGGGTGGATATCTTGCTAAAGCTAACAGTTCAACTTGCAGTAGCGCGATTTCTTTATGCATCTCCATATATTTAAATTGAGATAAAGTTAAATTCCATATACGTCGACGTGTATTATATGAAAAAAAAATCATTGTTTCTCAATCAATGTATTGTAAACTGATTGGCTGAAGCGTTTACCTCAGTGTAAGAATACAGCCGTATCGATAGTCGGTTGTCGAACTTTTTCCCGTACGTATTTCTAATGGCAGAGAGCGAAAAATTTTCGTAGAGGTTTGACGACAAATCGGAAATATACACCGAGCGAAATATAGCAATATCATATTGATATTTTGAAATATTGATTTGATATTGCACAAAATGATATTTTTTGACGCTGGCGTAACCACTTTTTTCATATGGTTGTTGTTAATTTTATTTTTGATGCGACGTAAGCGTCGTGTTTGATATTTATAATATCAATTTGATATTTATAATATCAATTTGATATTGATCAATATCAAAACGCTCGGTCACCCAAGTACAACAATTAAATGTTTGTTGGTTAAGCGCCCCGGTAGGCGAGTTGGTAGCGTGCTTGCCTATCAGCGTGGGGGTTGTGTGTTCGATTCCCACCAGAGGCTTTGGTCTGTCGCTGCAAAAATCTAAACATATGGTCTGTGTCACCCGGTTTACCCTTGGACCCAAAAATTAGAATATAAATTTACTTTGTATTGTAATTAATAATAAATAAATAAATAAAATAAATGTTTGTTGTGATTGTAGGCAATTTTTTCGTATGGTTGTAATAAAATTTCATTTTGAAATTTTATAATATCAATTTGATATTGATCAATATCAAATGGCTCGGTTGACTTTCAGAAAATAACGACCGAGACATTTGATATTGAACGATATCATATTGATATTTTTCCCACTTAGCCCCATTTTGTTAACGTTTAATATCAATTCGTTAACGAAAATATCAATTTGATATTGTTTTTTCGCTCGGTGTAGAATTTATAAAATATTGACACTTATTTAGGAAAGTGTGTTGTAGAATAATCTTCGATACATGTTTCTTGGTAAAAAGCCTTTTAGGCTTCATCAAATTGAATATATTTTAATACACTCCACCAAATGTTGAGGTGCATGTCGTTTTCAATACCTTCGAATAGCCTCCATGTAAAAAACTTAAGTTTATTTGAAATCTTTGTGGTTATTTTTATATTTAATAAATATGAATTGCGTGCAACGTCCAATGGCTGTTGGTACATTTCTATTAGTTGTCACGATGTACATACTTATTTGTTATACAGCGTTGCTACAACTAATAAAACGGTCAGCTTGAATCAAAAAAAAAAATATGAAATCAACTGCAACAATTGAATTGATATTAAACCATCGATTGCTGTAACTATTCGTTAGCAGTTGGATAGTTCAGGTGACCATCACAATTCAGTTGCAACATCGAAACGGCTTTATGCGTGACACCTGTTGTTCCCACAACAAATGTGCCCGATGTAGAGTGCATAAATGTCAAACATTTGCACAATGTCTGGCGACTATTTAAAACAACAACGACAATGCGATGAAAACCAGTCGGAAATGTTGTGTCTTGCATCCATGGATTAAACACCATCTTTGTTTTGGGCCATGTGTTGGGACTGTATGTCGATAAAAAGATGTTATTGCTAAACGGTTAAAATATTTTTTAGGCCAAACACAAATACTCCATTTGTTAAAAGGCAAAAAACCAACAACAACAAGAAAGATCCACTAAAGAGTTTCGTATAGAAATAGTTGTAGGGAATATGGTAAATAGTGAATATGATGCGTCTGTTTCTCTGCCTGTCTATTAATTTGGTTTATTGGCCTGTCGAAAAGTACACCAGACAAACAAGCAGTCGCTGCGGCGTCCACAACAGTTGCGTCAGCGGCCACAAAACAACAAAAATGTCAGTGTTGTGAGCAAATGTAAAACAACGCCAACGACAAAAAACCGTCCAGACCTAAGCTCAAGATGGATGAATAGCTGAGCTATGCTGAGCAGAGCAGCGTTGAACTGTCTCTGCACGAAAGCTAAAATAAATAGAAAGAAACACAAACAAATTTTAAAATTTCGTATTTTCAAGGTCAGTCATGCGCTAACTTTTGTTTAATTTGGTTTAGCTGTTGTTGGGGTTTACAAAAGGCTGCGTTAAGTCAAAAGTGTGTGTGGGGATGGCTTTGATTTTGACTTCGAAATTACCGTGAATTGTTGAATGGCGGCAACAGAGAGCGAGTACTTCCTCTCCAAAGAATGTAACGCCAACTGCAATGGTCATGTTATATAACACAACACAGCGATAATTCAGAAGATGTGGTGTGAAATAATTTCGAAAAAAAAAGATATATGAATATTTTGGGATTCCTGTCATGAACCAGCTTTGCTTTGGATGACTCAGCTAAATCGAAATGTAAAATATTTTAAAGTAAAATTAGGCCATGCAGTTTTGTCATAATTTTCTTATTTGAATATATTTTGTGGAATCGAATACGTTGTGGGCAATTTTGTTTATATCGGCATTACCAAATCGACTATAAGTCAATGGCATTCAATGTCACTGCCACTTTGAGAGTCTGTCGCCCTTGACAACACACAGTAATACCCCCCAGGACAATCGAATATCCATTCGACAAGGAGATAATACAAATTGCAGGGGTATTCCAAACGAATGTATAAGGACTTCAAATGACCAAACAGCTTAACATAAACTGCAGTGCGAATGAAAGTTTTGGCTATGCCACCACAACGTAGGGTTCCATAAATCCACTTACGAAAAATCGACTATTTGCAACAAAAATTGTGAAAAATAAGGTCAACAAGAGTTTAGAAATATGTTTTTTTGTCGGCAGAAGAAAATTAATACAAAATTTAATAACAAAATATTTAAAATTATTTTCATTTTATTTCCAAATTTGCTAAAAAGAAAATGATCCATATTTGATTCATCTACCGATAAATTTACTTAAATTGTTGTTATTTGCTAGTCTGTAAGCTATTTCTGTCCATGGACTCAATAAATGAAGTGTAGGAAACAAATTGCCTAATATGAATGGCCTTGACAAATACTTCTATTATCCGTTTTTTTTATAAACGCTTTTCTAATATGAAATAATTTTCCAAAAAAAAATTTATATGCGTAGATGTTATTATATTTAGGTTGCAACTAAATGACCCAACCACAATGCACGAAAACTTTGGCTAATGCTTGTAATGTCATTGCTGCAACTAGGCACGAGGTAACGAGAAACACTCAAAAAGATGTGTCACATTCCTAATTCTCTGGAACCTATTGCTAAATCAAATTGTAATGGATTTCAATGGGAAAAGTTCCGATGTGGTGGCCTAGGCCGACAACGAAAGGTCTCTTCTCATCGAAATGAACAATACAAATCGGCGTTGGAGTCACGTACAAGTACAGGGTGTTTCCAAATGTATCTTATCGACCAATGTTTAAAGCCGGCTCCGAATGTCTAATGAGTTTTCTAGATACATACACTCTTACTCGTACGAGGTGTAAACCACCAGATCCACGTCACATGTGCCATCGAGGAGAGGTCCAGAACCATGATATACGAATTTGTGCGGCTAATCGATGAATTAAGACGGGAACACATGTGCTTCTAACTGGCTAGCTCAGGTTTCATGCTTTGGAGATTTGCAGTGGTCTGAGCGGTTTCCACTGAAGTCACCTGAAAAGTCTATGGAAATAAACTGTGAAAGCTTCAAATGGACTAAGTATCCGACTTACTTAACATGCCTTAACATTCCATAAAGTAACTGACAGGGAAGTTCTCTCGTACCAGTGAGCTGTCCACGGTATAATTTGTATACTCACTGACGGAGATCTGCTGGCTGAAGCCGGCCCCGAATGGCTGATGCTATTCTAGAGAAGTTTTACACGGCTTGGAGATTACTCTCTTACTCGTAAAGTCGCCAGCAATTAAGGAGTGCTGTTTGTTCTCACACAAATGTTTCACTGATCCAGCACCGTCGTCAATATCTATGGGTGGTGTGGATATCGAGGTATTCTTGATGTTCTGGGCATGAAGATACAGGGTGATGCTCGTTGGGCAAGCCATATATTCGAAGTGTCGCAAGAAGCATTCAAGTGTCTAGGCTTTTAAAGCGGTGCAAGAAATATTTCACTCCATCTGATCTCGTAAATATTTACACCAACTACATCCGGCCAAAAATGGAATATAACTCCCATACATGGGCAGAAGCTCCAGGGACATATTTGCAGCTTCTGGACCGTGTTCAGAGGAGTGCGGTGGTGATGATTGGGGATAGTAGGGTATCCAGCTCTATTGTCTCCGTACAGCATCGCCCGAATGTGGGTTGTGTATCGCTATTCTATAGACATTTAAATGGTATCTGTTCACAAGATATCCGTTGTCTGGTCCCTGACGTTAGAACATTTGGCAGGAATACGCGGCTATCCAGGGTCTCTCATCCGTTCATTGGCAAATGGCCGGTTGATCGGACGACGCACTATAGAGAAAATTCGTTTTTCAGCATGTGGAATAACATTGCAGCAAGTGTTTTTCCTGCCTGCTATGACATTATCAATTTCAAGGCCAACGTCAACAAACACTACTCCCTCTTTCCCCCTTCCAATAACCTTCCTTCCTATCGCTAACACAGTGCAATGCATTTATAGGGGGCATCCCCTGAGTGTTAAAAAAAAGGGCCCAGCTAGTTTGCATTGCAAGTCCTAAATAATTATAATTTCCGAACACACTGTTGCTCTTCAATACTACCACTGACTTTATACCGAATTCCATTTTCTTTTTATTGTCATTTTCTTTCAAGAGTTTTACAATGCGCGAGTGAGTCCATTAAATTTGTGCTAAACATCTAAGTTTGAATTTTTCATACCCACGTTCAAATATGTGTAATATTATGCATGACGTTATCATATAAAGGACATTCAGTCATTTTTGCCATCCTTACTCTACTAACATTCAATGTTGAATGTGCAATTTCTTACTTTTTATGTGCGTTAATTGAAAATATTCCAAAATGCCCAAATCCTCTGTTATCCACAAAAAAACATTAAAGCTGAGATTTATCTCTTCCATACCGCACCACATTTAACGTCAAACGCCGCCATGAGATATCAAAGCGACGAACGCAAAAAAAAAAAACTAAATAAAAGTCTTCTTTTTTATGAGGCGTGTCCCCAATAAAAAGCCATCTTTCAGTTCACACTGATCATGTAGTGCCCTCCGACGAATACGAGCGAATGACTGAACCCTATGCGAGATTTTTAAATGGGATCTTCTGTGTACACTAAAACAAAGATCATGTAATTTTGTGTACAAAATTTAAACAAAAAAGCAAAAAAAAAAAAAGAGAAGAAAACAAATATTATATAATAATTGTTTACTAGTCGTTTATAGTGGCAGTTGTGGTTGTTCGGTACGTGTAAGTATTTGTCTGACAAAGAGGCTGGAGGGGCAGAAGGGTGCGATGTTTTGGGTTATTGGAAATTTCCATAACAAAATGCGGATTAAAATTAATGATTCAACATACTCATAAAATTTCCGGAACTTTGGGAAGATTCTTTGAATATTTGTTTATCAAAAGGATTTGTTCGCTTTGCATTCTACAGAATTTTGAGAAATGTTCTAGAGAGACAACTGGTGCAAAGGAATGTTGAACAAAGTCTTATTGCGAAAATGTTAGACATATTCGCATTGACGAATCATGCTTATTTCCCAGAAACGAGAATTTTATACATATTCGCATTGAGGAATCAGGAACTATGTATGCTTATTTACCACAAAGCAAACTGCAGTCGATAAATGGATATTTCAGATAAAACACAATCATTCTAAAAGTCTAAGACACGATATCTAACGACAACGTTCGCATGCTGTCTAAGCGACACACATGTGATTATGGGCATCGAAATCAGCTGTTTGTCACTAAGAAAGCATGCGAACGCTGTCGTTAGACAGTGTGGCTTGGGCTGTCAGTGTGATAAAACTTCATGCACTTTTAAATGCTATACACAGCTTTCAAAGTTTGTATCAGTCGCTTTGCATTGACAAACTGTTAAAGTCATAAATTACGAACCCATATGGAACCCTTTGAACAAAAGTGAGTCGCACAATAATCAGCTGTTGATGAGTTGTACTTCAACCTCAAAATGTATCTTTCCTCAAACAACACCCTTTTGCACAATTTACCATTAAGCTCATACATGTTTATGCCTACCTAAACATATGAGCGCTACTCAAAGGCCATTTGATCTAAATCCACAAAATGTAATACGATTAACTCTTGTAACACGACTTAAAATCCAGTGTATATTTAAAATATATATATATGTATGTATATAGAATACTATTAAAGTGGGTTTATGTATTATCCATTTTCGAGAAGACTATAACAAATCTGAACTCATTAAATTTAATATGAGTACTAAGTAATTTATGAGTAATTTTCTCCAGGTCGATCTAATTAAAATGAGTCTCCTCAAACGCTGAAAAACCTGTCTTCTATAAATGTTTGCACACAAGTATATCAGGTGTTTGGAGTATCAAGTAAATCTTGTTTGCTTCGAAACAAAGCTATTTTTGGCGGCAAAAATAACTCAGATCATTTCAAATTAAGGCACTAATATAGAAAATCGAAAACATTTAAAAGGAATCCACTTAAAATTGTTTTAGTATTTCCCTGTTTACTTTTTTTGTAAAGAACATTACGAACGTGTTCTTTTAAAAAAATTTACAACAATATCTGTCTTAAGGCCACAGAGATTCCACAGAGAATCGATAACATTTTTTAACCCTTAAATGTGCAGAGTATACTGTGAGTTTCAACCAAAAAACTAACAAACTAACAAATAGTGAGTTATTTTGGCACAGGGCGGTACCATTTACCAAATATGGTACAGCGGCAAAGTCAAAATTTTAGTTGTATCCTATATGACACGTTTAAGTGTTAAATATTTATCTAGTACAGGGAAACATTTGATTTTTACAAATAAAAATCCATTTTTTGACCGGTTTCCGTTTTGTATGTATTCTCTTAACATCACTGAAGTATTAAACCAAAAAAAACTATCCAAAACTGGAGTTAGATCAATTGACCTCTGTGCGGCGCACATGTACTTCATACTCAAGCTGATAATAAACCCGATAAGCCTTGATCCATTTGATGCCTAATGTCTGTCTATGCAAGTTCAAGCCACGTTAAAACAAAAACGAAAAATAAAAATAAGTGTAGAAAAGATCAAATTCGTGTGTGTGCGTGTGTTTTGTTTTTAAACTCATCCATCTACGCTTCCATCTTAGCATCGAAGCAAGCACTTCAGCATTTGCTATTGCCTGCGATTTATATTTAAGAATATAATAAAAACAAATACAATTAAAGTATAATGGAACAAAAAAAAAAAAAAAAAAATAATAAGTAACAACTCAAGTTCAAGTACGCACGTAGGCTGAAAAATTGTATCTGTTATTAATTCGATTCTTAATAACCGGCGAGTGAGTACATGTTATTGAACTTTGTCCCATTCCCCCTTCCCAATTGACGTGCAAAAGGTTGAAATAATGAATTGTCATGTTTTCCATTGAAAACGACTCACTTACTGTGGAATACTTAAAAGTGTAGATAGAGCCTGTCTACGTCCCCGGCGCAGTGCCTGCGGCAATTAAACCGATTATTAATAAATTGAGGTGAATTAAAGGTATTAGCGGCGAATTTATGAATTTCACAAACTCGCTTCAATGTTGTAAATATTACATTGTGATGTCAATTCCATTTTGTTGGTTTTATGTAGTATCTAATGCGAGAAATAGTATAGAATTTTTTAAAAAAAAAAAAAACAAAAAGATTTTTTTGAATTGTATGTTCTTTAAATTTTGTTTCATTTACTATTTAGCAGCAATTTCTGTGTTCTTAGATTGTTCTAAACCTCACAAGCATCTGTTTTGTAAGAAAATCTGTGCCGTAAGTCGTTATCCTGACAAAAATTATGCCGGCTAAATGTTCTTACATCAGGGACTAGACGACAGATATCTTAGGAGCAGATACACACGTTCCGGAGATGCTAAAGGGAGACACTAGAGTTGGACACTCTTCTATCCTCTATCATAAGCACCGTTCTTCTCCGTATATGTTTCAGGAACTACAAAGACGTCTTTGAAGCTCCTGCCCATTTATGGGAGTTATATTCAAGTTTACGAGATTAGATGGGATGAAGTATTTCATTGGCACTTGTGGAAAATGTGGACATCCCAACGAACATCACCCACGAACATAAATTCATGCCCAGCACGTCAAGAGTACCTGAGTCATCCATATATACGCCACCCATAGAATTGACGGCAATGCTGGATCAGTGGAACGTTCGTGTGACGACAAGGAGCAGTGGGTCTTGTGTGCACTAAAATCTACTCTGTTCGTCTGAACCCACTCATAATTCGTCGCCAAATCGTGGTTGTGTGACTGATACATCGTTCACCTTCTGTCACCGGCCTCCAGAGGACTTGACTGATGTTCTATTGAATGTGAATGCCAAAGAGTGCGGACATCTGCAAAAGACTATATCTGCTCCAACTGGTCGTCAATGAGAATAAGAAATAGAGAAGGAGAGAGAGAACTGAACCTTGTGGTACTCCTGTGGTCAATTATATGTGAGAACACAGTTGAGAATATAATGCGCAAAGTAGTGTGCAATTGTTTTTCCTCTGCGCATGACGTCACAGTTTAACTTTTGTATATGAGACTATTGCTTGCAATAGGAAAATAATCAATTTTAGAAAGGAAATTCGTTGCCTTATTTCCCCTACAAATGTGGATGTTGATGCATTTCAATATTTAAATAATTTTTGGAAACACTGAAGATATTGGAGTCTATTGGTATTTAAAGAAAAATTAAATTTTTTGAGATAAATGATCGGATGTTTATTTTACAATAAAGAGGACGGCATGCCGTTAATAATGAAACACAACATCAGCCAAATGGCCACCACGACCACGCTTACAGGACCATATCCTTTTCATAAAATTTCCCATAACCAAATCGCAAAGTGGCTTCCCTATATCCTCGATAGCCTTACGAATTCTATCTTTAAGTTCTTGAATCGACGCTGGGCTGTTGGCGTAGTGGCCCCAAAGTAAGAAGGTTACTTTGGTAAAAAGGTTTGTTAAATCTCAAGATCTCGGTGGAAACTTTTTAGTTTTGCGAACTGTGACTGTAAGATTTTCACAATTTTTTATAGTGAATTTTAATCATTTCAATGCGTTGTGGAAGCGTGTATCGTTCAATTTTTAGTAATGGCGTAGTTTCTACTTGTCAAATGTCAAACAATAAAAGCTTAAAAACTGACAGCTACCGAAATACCCGGAGATTGGAAATAACACCTCTTGTTGGAGAACCCTGTATTTGTAGTCTTTCGAGGTGGCGGTATGTCCCACCCACTCATTATGGGCAATGTTACCGAAAACACCTTAATGGATGTCCCAAACATCCGTCCGAGACCAAAATTGTGATATATCGGAATTTTGATTAATCTTAAAAGTAAATTTTGTCGTGCAATTTAATTAAAAAAAAATAAAAAAAAAAAACAGAAATATATAAATCAACGTTGCGGAACTGCCCATGGATCACATACTTGTACTATGGGATGGAAACGTCTTAATACAGATGGAACACATTCATAAACTCCAAGTAGGTCAACATGATTGCAAGTTTACACCTTTCCCATAACCCTGAAAACAGTTAACAAAATGCACACCGTCACACACACACAAACACACATCCATGGCACAAATACATCCGTGTACAATTTGGAATTATTTATTGACCTTAATGACGACAAAGGTGTTTGTTGCACAGCATTTCTCTACCTGCCTCTCCCTCTCTGAAGCCGTTTCACACCTTTGTTTAACATTCAATTTGGAAAACGCCCCGTAAACAAAAATGCAAACAGTAACAAAATGATTAATATGAGTACGCCCCACCTGTCCATTGCCACTCCGGTTCACGAATCAAAATTAACTCATAAAAGGGCTCTAATGAAATGTCTGTCGGTTTGATCATCCATCGTCATCGATACTTTTTTTTTCTTTTTCGGGCAAAACACTTTGGATTCATTGAAGAAAACTGCAGCTGGTAATTACCCGAGGTAGCTTCTGCTGCGATCGCACACAGTCAATTTGAACAAATTGGTAACTGAACTTGAAATTTTTTTTCAATGCCTCTGACACACTCTGATGAAATCTTTACATGTCGAACTGCCAGGCAAAGGTAAATGAAGAGAAAAAAACGCAGAAAACACACACACACACCATTTTAAATGATTACAAATTTACAAATAGTTTTTTTTTTTTTTAAATGCGCTGTGTTCAGGGCATAAATTGGTTTGTAAAACACAAGAGGGCACAGTGGTTACCATCAAAGAGAAACAAAATTCAAAATGCTAAGGATTAAAATCAGAAAAATGTGTTAAAGAAACGTAACTGCCTATGAGCTCATGCAGAGCTCTCACAGATTTGGCAAGAACATAAAATTGTTCTCAATATTTTGCCGGTTGTTCAACTATTTAAAATTATTCGATTGTATCCCAGAATCGTATGGTCGTGAAAGTGTCATATGACTTTTAACCAAATGTAAGTCTTGTCTCCAAAGTACAGAAACTAAATATCCGTTTGGCTATTTTATCCACACAACGATGGTTATCAGTACTTTTTTTAAACCACTGTGCAGCCAGCGTCAATATATTCATATGTCCCTCTCATACGATACAAGTTGTATGCATGTACATACTCGTATGTCAGTATGATCGAGTAGATATTCATATTTTACGATGCCTGTGTGCTTTCTGTTAAGGTGAGTAAAAAGGTGAGTGTACGCGTGCGCATGCGTGTGCTTTTGGCCAGAATTCCATTAAAGAAGTCTTTTTCAAATGATGGTCAATCAAATGTGTCGGTGTTTTGCAGCCGTAATGTTTATTGTGCTGTGCTGTGCTGTGTTGTCTTGGCTCGTCTTGTCTTTTCAGCTGTACGTCAGACGGAAGGACGGAGAGTATTTAAAAATATCTGGCGATTTTTTGTGCAATCATTGTAATTATTATGGCTCTGGAGGTTATTGATTTTTTTGATGTCATTAACAACAGTTTTTTTTTTTTATTTTGGTTCATTGTGGCGATGGTTTTAGGGGCACTGGCACGGACACTAGTGGTATGACGGGTATTGTTTTGGTTTTTTGTTTCCAGTTCGTTTGTACTTGCACCTTTGGGATTTGCCATGAATGTTGTTGTTAATTGAAATTAATAAAAATTGGAAACAATTAAGAAATATTTATTAATAATTTATTGTTATATGTGTATAAGAACAATATGTACCCATTAATTGTGCCATTTATGTCATGCTGATGCAGACGGTTATTTATTTGTTTCTAATTACGTGTACTTTGCGTTAATAGATTTTCGTTGGGATTTAAATATATTTATTAGAAGATACATATTATAATTCAAAAGTGTATTCGCGAACCTTTATAAAGTTAATGGCGGTCGTAGATCAGAATACTATAAAGCAACATGTCAACCATTTGAATCTCAGATATAGAATATTACATTTGAATTTTGACTAAAAACAAAATAAACAAATGCCAATAAAAAGAACCAGTAACAGCCAGTGGTATAAGGCGCAAAACCCAGCAAAAATATTTTGCACTTTGTTGGATTCTTAAGGCAACGAAAACTTTTAATCGGAACTTCCTGATGAATGTTTGAAATTAATAAATATTTACTCGAAACTTTAAAATAATAAAAAAAACAAAAATCCTCGAACCAGGGTTATCGCTCACTTATTGTTCCGATAAAATAGGATTGTGACATTCAGAAATTCAAAACAAATGTCAACAAACACTACTCCCTCTTTCCTCCTTCCGATACCCTAATTTCCTTCCGCTAACACAATGCATTGCATTAATAGGGGCATCCCCTGAGTGTTGGCTTTAAAAAAAAATCGATCATAATTTTAATTTACCCTTTAGTATTTTTGTCTTTCTGCTAGTTTCCCCTCACTCTCCCGTATATATTGTTTTCAGCACAAGTATTTTAGAACTTGGTCAATAACTTTTCGTAAAAGTGAATGTAATCTTTAAAGTGTCGACTTACTTTAGACTACAGCATTGAACAATTGGGTTTCTTCTAAACGGCAACACACACAAATTCATTTGATTTAACGTTAATGCACAATGTTGACTGTTGCAGGTTACGCTGGTGTACTTTCAAAGACAGCTAGCCAGCCAACGAGTTTGAAGGTGGTCGAAAATATTGATCTAGATCTAGAAATCATTTGAAAATATAAAAAAAAAAAAATAAATAAAAAACCGGACACAGAAGTACTGATGTGAAGGTTGTGTATCTGCCACCGGTGTTGATAAACTGAGTTCAGTGTGAACTGTGTTGTACCCCCTCATGAACTGTGAGCTCACATTCGTCATACTTTGACTACATCAAGAGCACTGTCTATAATAACATTTAATTCGCTGCAATACTATTTTGTAAAAACTCCAACAAAAAACGCTGACGATAATTATGACGTTTGCTTTGATGCAGTCGTAACTTTGAAGTGCGTCATTTCATTGTCACTTTAAAAACGAGTATGGGGACATGTGCATCCCTCTAATTAAAAATAGTGACAAAAATCTGCGTTTATTTTCAAGCAAGGATAATAAAACTTGTCGATTTTTCTTGTTTTGTAACTATTATTAAAAATAAAATAATTTTATTTAGAATGTCATATTTTTGGTGGTGATGTCATCCATCCATCCATCCATCCATACGTATGTACAATGTATGTATTCAGTTTAATTTAATGTACATATGCATAGTTCATAATAATTTAAATTTGACTCGCCGATTAAAGTACACGTTTCTTTAAATTACTTGTGTATATTGGGGAGGAATTCGCAATACTTAAAAGTGTCGGAGATGTTTTTAATAGTTGAGGTGATTAGAATCAAAACGTACGACCACGGTAATTATAAACCCGTCGAATAATGGAATGGAAGATAATAATTTCGATAATGGGTTCTTTGAGAAAAGCACACATGTTGAACCCGACCCTTTTAGATTTGGATGTGTTCCAGCACGTATATTCTGATAGAAAAAAAACTGGATTTAAAGTGGAGGGGGTTAGAGAATATGAACGATTTTTTTACAGTACTGCGCCGAATGGGAAACCCTTTCAAAACTGTGCCATATAGCCCGTCCTCTTATGACAAAGTTGCATCCGAAATCCCTCTTGGATCTCACGAATTCCAATATACATTTTCATTTATGTGTTGGCAAAATTTGGACTTTGGGTAACCGAGTTAACTCCTATCCAGTAAAATTATCATTTGATAATGTCGGAACCACAGCTGTTAAGTAATGATTAGTAATCAATATTCCATTAATAAGATTAAATTTTTTTAAAGGGGGATTGATTGATTGATTACGATTACAATAAACTAAAAATAATCGGGATTACTTGAGATTACAAGAAAATAATCACAAGTAATCAAAACATTCGAAGATTACTTATAATTTTTTTTCAATTATTTTTGAAAAATCTATTGCGTAATCATTGAAAGTAATTGCATTATTTTTGATCGTAATAAATTATTAATCACAAATGGTTCAATGGAGAATTATACAATCATTACGACGCTTTTAAAAATGTAATGTACACTCAGGTCTCTTTTTTTTATCAAACCAAGGGATGTGTTTCAATATCTTCAAAATCCTCATAAAATCAAATAATTCCCCCCAAAGCAGAAAATCTCACGGTTTATGCGGATTTTATGAACAAAAATTGATATATTTAATTTCAATTTAAAAAAAAAATATACAAAATTAAAATATTTCATTCGAACTACAAAATAAAACAAAAACAGAAAGTAAAAGATGTTTTGAATTCAAGAGTTAGAAAATGCGTTAAACTACTAATTAAATATTATCACTGTCGCTACTTAGAAACGATCTTCGCCGTTGGTGAAGATCAGGTGGTGAAGAATATTTTTTTTCATTTTGGCATTTTCCCATTGTGGTAAAAAATGTGGTATTTTTGTGCATTGTTGACTTTTTTAACCGTTTCTCTTGTTCGCGATAGCCAGACATAATGCGATTTATCTCCTAATTAACCGCATAAATTAAAATCCACATAACTAATCGAAATCGAAATTTAACATCTATGGTCAGAACCACATCCCTCAATACCCCCCTATGAGAATTACGTCAGGGTAGTGGAATTATAGTAAGAAGCCTGGCCGAATTAAAGCATATACCGGGTGTTTTTTTAGACGTATGGTTTTCAATGTGGCCACACTTTTTTCGGAGTGGGTCTTTTCGACAGCTGTCACTTGATTGAGGCTCAGTTTCGTTTGCCATTTCATAATTAATAGACTCACTTCGGAACAACGTTTGCAAATCGTGCCCCAAACGAGTTGGCCCCTGATCCCGATTTTCACAAGAAATCAAGCTCACTTTTTGTTGAATGAGCACGTTAATAAACAAAATTGTCACATTTGGAGTAATGAAAATTCACAAGCCATTGTTGAGACGCCTGTATACCCTCAAAAAGTATCTGTTTGGTGTGCTCTATGGGCAGAGAGAGTCATAGGTCCACATTTCTGCAAAAATGGAGCCTGTCATAATGGGGAACGCTTAAGAGAAATGATTAATGACTTTTTCGTGCCTCAATTGGAAAATGTTAATGTGGACGACATTTGGTTCCAACAAGACGACGCTGCATGCCATACAGCCAACGAACAAATCACTTTTGTGTAGGAAACTTTTGGTACGCCTTATCTCTTGTCGTGGGCCAGTGGCGTGGCCTCCACGATCGTGCAATTTACTATCGCTGGACCCTTTTTGGGGGGTTATGTGTAGTAGCTTTGTCTACGCAGATAAGCCCACCTCGAAATAAAAAAAATATTCGGCGTGTTATTTGCTGACAAACGTTGCAGTTGTTGTTGTGGTAGACTTGGTTGTGGTCGCAGCCGAAGCGGAAGCTGTGGATGAGGCTGGAAGAACTTCGGGATTTTGACCGTATACTAGACCAAACGGCACTAAAAACCAGGTTTTTGTTTGATTATAAACGCGATTAACGTAACTTGCTAAAAAATCAAATCCATTCTCCGTTCATTCTGCTGCAAAAAGTGATCGAAATTTGGGCCTCTCAGCTGGAATTTATTCGAGAAAGCCGCGGCGGCCATTTGCCCATAATTATAATAATAAAGTTATCTTCATAATAAAGTTAAATTATTGGCCATAACATTAAATTATTTGCGTTCTATTTCTTATTGAAAACCACACGTTTTTATTTCCAACTCATGTTCGTTTTTACATGGGTTTTTAATATCAACCCCTCACCATAGACGAAATGAGAAATGACAGGTTTTGACATTTATTAAATAAAAAAAAAATAATGATTATAAATAATAATTATTAAAATATTTGAAATAAACCAATAAAACAAACTAACTGACGGCTGTGTGTGTGTGTCTGTGGCAGATGGAGTTGAAAATATCGTACATGGATTTTCACCACTCATGTCGACAGTGTTGCCGATAGTTGGCAAGCCAGAAGTCGAATCTAAGAAATGAACTTTAATTGCTTTACATGTTGCAACGACACATGTTGATAACAAAGTTTTATTGAGTTTAAATGATTATAACTAAAATAGTCTTTTACACGTTCACTGTACAATAAAAATACCACTTTAAGTCAAAACCTTTTCGTGTATTATTCTAAAAATATGTATAAAATATATTTAAATTAGACCTTGTAATATTTGATTGCAAGAATGAATGGCCCGATTCATATTGAATTAATCGGAGAAAGACTTGCCTAATTGGACGCATGATTTTGTGGCACTTTACATCATTGAGCTTAGACTTGGAAATGTTTCAGGGAAGGACATTCATGCTGGTAGGAGAGGGTTTTTCTTTTGCCAGTCTTGAAAATGTAGTTGATAAGTTGCTCCAAATCATCGTCTCCGGCTTTAACCAGGTCAGCTGGTAGACCATCATGATTTCGGTTAGGCTGTGCTATTGACATTATACCCCGTCGTATATGATGGGTATTGGGTTGTCTGTCATATCCAACCGAGAGATTGCATAAGTGTTCCCGCAATATTCTCATTACATTTGCATCTATTTCGTTAGAGGTTCATGAGATTACTAGGAACCTCTGTGTTGATCTTGTTGATATTTTTAAGAATCGGTGTACCTACTGGTAATGCGGTAGGTGCTTCCCTCTGGATTACCAGCCTATGTAAAAACCTAATTACATTTAACATTGTGTGTCATAGGAGGTAACGTGTTGTTCCCCTCTGCAATACCCATAGTTGGTGAGCTATGTGTTACCAGTAGTAAACTGAGTCATTAGTTTTGAGCAGTCTATGCGAAAGTATTTCCTTACTCAGCGTTTTTAGAATTCATGAACACTAAAAACGCTGAAGTAGCATCACTGTTCTCTTATGATTGGTGTGGTGAGTACGGTGAGCGTAGAAAAGCTTTCGTTTTATTTACACGAGAGTGGAGAATGCAGTGAGTGGAAAGCTTCATTTTATTCGTCTCGAAAACGTGATAAAATTATTAATTTCGTTTATAGTCTTGTCTTTTGTGTGGTAGCACAAGAAATTTTCGTGTTCCCCAAGAAAACGAGAGTGTTATAGACATACTTTTCTTCTTCTGGTTGGCGGCGAGGCAAAAATAGACAAATAAAAAGGGAAATTTTCCACAAAGTCGGAGAGTTAGAGAGCGAGAGGTAGAGAGCAAAAGGAATAGCCGGAAAAGGTGAACTGAATTCATGGGTTTTAGAGGGACGTGGAAAATGTTTGCATTGATTTGTTGCCGTGATGCAACATGAAGGCATGGGAATTTGTTTGCAAGGGGACTTTTTTTGAAATGTTCAGTTGTTGTGGCGTTGTGTGCCTTTACAAAGTCCAGCTTTTTGTTGATTTGGAGGCCGTTTAGTTTTTGTTGTAATGCATTGTATGACTGACTGGCTGGTGTGTTTGTTGTTGTTGTTGTTGTTGTCATCATCATCGTCGGTGTTGAGAACCGTCTGTTTTTGCTGTAGTGACCATATTTTGTTGATTTCTTTGATTAACAAAGAGCTGCTGGCTAACTGGCTGGTGTCTAGAGCTGTTGCCATTCAGTTGCTCTGTCAGTTGAGTTTAAGCCACTGAACGCTAAAGTTGTGTTTATCACCCCCGTCGCGCCCATAGAGAGATAGCCCAAACGAAAAGCAACAGCGTTTGTTTTTTCGGTGTGTATTTATTTTTTTTTTTTTAATATTTTTTGTTATTGCTTTTATTATAAGCGGCGTCGCGCAGACAGACCGTAGAGCATATCAAAAGCGGTAATAAAGTCCCATACAGGAAAAACGTCGACAATAAGCAAACTGAACTTTTAGTAAGTCCGAAGTTTCAGTGTGTGTGTGTTAAGCCACACAGTCATACGCTGACACTAGCTCAAAGTATTTCACGTACGAGATTGCATACTTGCTTGCCTATTTGTTCATAGCTCAGCCGGAGTGTGAATGAGTGTAAAGTGCGAATTTAGCAACCAACGTTGAAAAGCAAAACGTCAAAAGAAACTGAACTGAAAAAAAAAACCAAAAATTCAAAAACACAACATTTTTCAAGTATTACCCACAACAACGACGACGACGACTACGACTACGACCCAAACCCAAAAACATTAAGAAATCAACTTTAATATCCAAAAAGCCAACTAGCAAATCGCCAGCGACTCGGTATCTCTGCCTGTGTATGTGAGTGTAACTGACAGAGAGCGGAGCAGCAAAAGCGTTTTAAGTGCGCTCGCTCGTCGACGTTAACGTCCAACAAGTGTCGCTAACGTTTTGCTTGGCTAAACAAAAAACGTTAAGATTTAGTACCAATTCGTCGTTGTACTGAAACACATGGATTTCTAAAGCGTTGAGAATTCAACAAACAACAAAACAAAAAGAAAGAAAAAATAACCGCAAAATAAAAGTTATTAAACCAAAATAAATTTTGTTAACAAACCAAATTCTGAATATTCCCCGTACAAAAAGCAGAAGAAAAGAATTCAATTCCAATGTAAGCTTAGAGCGTAACACAAACCAAAATAACAACAAAGAAATATTGAATATTACGTGTAAGACGTGAGCATTCGTGCGTTCGTTCGTTCGTTGCGTTGTGCGGTCAAACAAAGTGCTTGTGTCTTAAGTCTTTTGTTTTGTGTGTGAAACAAACAAAGCGAACTCTTGACATCAACACGCTGTGATGCTACCATGAAACTCCTTACCAACAACAATTGATTAAAGTTCAAATAAACAAAAAAAAAAAAAATATTAAAGAAACACGTTAAAATAAATTATTACATAATTATAATAAACGTTTTTGTCTTGCATTAACAACCAAACAAACACCTTAACACCAATAGCGAAAAAGTGTTTAGAAAACCAAAAAAAAAACAAACACAATCGATGAAAAGAGATAAATAGCACACCACGATAGAGAAAATAAACAAATTGCCAACAAAAGAAAAGTATTTGAATAAAAAAAGCTTTGGGAGTTTTTGTAAATCTGAAAATCCTGTTAATATTTTTATTAGCACATCGCCAACACTATTAATTGCAAAAAGTAAGTACCACCAACAAAATGTCTCGCCTTTATTCGAATGCTTTAAATTGTTTATAAGAAAACCGCAACTGATTACATTCCATGTGCCAGCGAGACGCCGACACTTTG
The DNA here is from genome assembly GCA_958296145.1 of Hydrotaea cyrtoneurina. Lineage (NCBI taxonomy): Eukaryota > Metazoa > Arthropoda > Insecta > Diptera > Muscidae > Hydrotaea > Hydrotaea cyrtoneurina. The sequence goes on along the minus strand of OY282512.1, from coordinate 147,378,526 downwards.
CGCAAGAAGCCATCATCATTATCTAACATTTTTAAAAATCTTTTATTATAATCATCGCCATCAGTTGGTCTCTGTCTGTTTCTTTTAACCTCTTGCGCGCTTTAGCTCTCTCGGCCTCTCTTGTTCAGTTTTCACGTTTAACGCCTTTTTAGTTGGGTTTTTATTTTGTTTGTCAATGAGCGCAAAAGTGCGATTTTTCTGGTGTGTTCGCTTGCCCATCATTCTAAGCGCTTCTGCGAAGCATACAAATTTGCTAATTATCCATGTAAAAGAACAATTGCTCATATTCTCACTTGTACGCCATTAAGATTTTTATGACTTGTCGGAAAGGAAGAAACTACTCAGTCATTTTGTTCGCGAAATTTTCACTAGTTACAATGAAACGCGATTTTATTTTCTGAAATAAAAAAAAAACACTGGTCTACAACTATATAAGAATTTTATGATCATTTTCTTAATCTTCGATTAACAGCTAACCAGCTTGATATCTTATAACTCTGAAGAACAGATTAAAAAAACAAATTTGTCTTAGGAGTGATGTATATGTTTTCGAAAACACACACACAAAAAATGTATTCTATCTTTTCCAAATAGTTTGTCTATCCGTTGGCTTAAGGCATGTGTGGAAAGACATGATCTAGATCCAGAACTTGATCGGCCAAACTATATGAGCATATCAAGGTTTTGTTTTAATATTTTACTTTCATTGTATGAATCACCAGCTGATTTAATTTAACAATGCCTGCTGATACGTTGATCCGTTCCTCTGTCTATTCATCTGCTGTCCAAAGAATGATTGGGACAATTGTGCGTTTCCCAAGAATACAGCTTGACTGCTCTTCTCTTCTCTCGCTCTCAATCAAATTTGGCTGCAACAACTTTTTCTTCCAACACAAATCGAAATTATATTTCTACCTTTTTTAGTATTTATAGAGCTCTACCAGCAATGGCTACAGCTCTTAAATCTAAATTTATAAACATGTTTTTAATTAGTTTTTTTTTGGCTATTCCAAGTGAGATATCAGAAACATGTTTTCTAATTATATTAATAACTGTATGTACCAATTTGAGAGTAGTTTTTTTTTAAAATTTGTCGAAGAAGTCCAAAAAAAGATATATTCGTATTTCAAATAATTGGGAGATATTAGATTTTGCTTTAAAAAAAAAATTCAATTCTAGTGCGAAATTAAAGTAACTACAATTTATTGTGGCGTGACACGGAATTACCGCTGACAGTTTAATGTCGTAGTCAGTATTTTAAAAACTAAACTTCGAATATCCTTGCAAAATAAGACCAACAATAATTTTCACTAAAGACGAAATGTCCACAATAAGTAAGTGCTGTGAAAAAAATAAAGATAATTTAAAAAGAATATTAAACTCTGAAAAGTGCTTAGCTCGTTATACGAAATAAGCGAACATCTAAGCAAGCGCTTTAACCAAAAAACGCCAAATAGACTCCTACGTGCTGGACGGTGGGTTCGCAAAGATGGTGGCATTCGTTAACACTATATTAACAATTTAGTACGAGTAACATTATTAACAATATTTCGCACAGATTGAAACTGGACCAGGCTCTTGATAAAAAATCTAAAGCGGCCCGAGTATTACCAAATAGCCTTAATCTTCTCAAGTAACCCTTTTTTGACAACTGAATTTTCTTTATTTTTGTTTTTCTTCGTAAGCCTGAGTTATTAACGGAGTAAAATGCAAAAAAAAAACAATTTCATAAAATTCAATCGTTAAAATTACAAAAATATCTTCTATTTTTCACGTGCATTGGTTGATATTTTGCTGAGTTATCACAATATCTATGATAATGCTAAAGCATCTGCCTCCACGTACCGAAGCTATATGTAGAGTCAGCAATGTTTATATACATATTTAGTTTCTTGGTCTTACGAGTGTTTGTCTCTTAGTCGCATACATTGATGATAATAACCATCATGAGTCAGCAAGGTAACTCAGCATAAGATATTTTTTGGCTTTTAAGAACGAGAACATTTAAAGGGTTCAAAAAAAATGTTTATAAAATATTTCTGACCAATCAAGTTAGAGAATGATCTTTACCAGTCTCAAAAAGAGAGCTTAGAAAACTATGGAAGGTATGGTGAATTATGAGAGACCTTGAGTATCACAAAACTTATTTTATTTTAAATCACATACTTTTATTTTGATTTTCTATATAACCAAAGATCTTCCGGTAGATACTCGCTTTTCTCTGGGAACGCTGGTTGGTTGTATCGATTGATTAAGTTGTACAACCAGTTGTAACGTGTGAGGGCTAGTTGGTCGTTGGTTGATGAAAATCTAAATATTTTGATTTTAGCTCAAGTTGGCCAACTCGGTTGGTACGTGTGAGAGCTTGTCAAACAAATTGGCAACTTCATTCGTCGTTCGATGAAATGAGCACAGTTGTGTAGCTGAGTTGTGATAAAAAAAACCAAAATGAATGAATTCCTGTTCAAAATTATTGACATATTAAAATATGCCTCAATTGTTATATGTTCTTCTTCTCCCTCCTCCTCTGCTAACACCTTGTCTAGAACCAAGGCAATAACGTCACAACAAATATTTGCAAATTAGATTGGACTCGAAATTGGTACAGAATTGTACAGTGTGAGGAAAACAACCAACTTGTTTGTACAACTCAGTTTTATCGTGTTAGTTTTTGTATTTCCATAATCCATAATTAAATCAGAGCTCACAACAATTGATCTCCATTGTGCTTGTTGTCACACAAAAAGCACTCGTCCACTGGCACGATGCTCAAATGTTGCAACAAAAACCCTCAAACTTCGTTCTTCTTTGGTTTGATCTTCGCTCAGCCGACAATCGTTTTTGATCGCTTGCTCGGCTCATGTGTTCACTCGAGACACTTTACTTCGAAGAAATTTGGCAAAAGGCTTTGCGAGTGTTGATATGCATATGAACCTGCATATGAATTGGGCGCCCCTTCATCTTCTCCCTTCCTATTTAATGCTTTGTCTGTGACAAAGGCAACACAAGGCAAACGCAACAACAAAAATAAAAACCTTTTGTGAGGAGTGTTTGCTTGCTTTGCTCACTTACTGACCCTCAGTAGATGAGCGTCGAATGGTATTGTGGGAGAGAGATTAGTGTTTTGTACTCAACCCGCATCCCGCAACCCGAGAACACAAACGAAAAGAAAAAGTGGGTGGCTGCTCAGACACTGAACGAATCCGTTTAAATTTTTTTCGGTCTTATCAATGAGGAGACCGCACAGACAACTTTGGCTGAGCATATTTTGCGAGCTCTGTATTAAATACCGAAGTCATGCTCAATTAAGTGATGGTACTTTTTAGGTATTTTTTTCAATTTAACTTGTTAGTGTTTGGAGGCGAATGCGTAATTGTTATTATTGCTAATAATAACTCATACGCCATTCGGTACGAAAAATTTGTAAGCCCGAACACAATTACAGGGTGCAAATGAAAAATCATGGCGGTAATTTGTTGAATTTATGATTCCGGAAAATTCGATTTAATTTCACAGTGTAGAATTTATATTTAGCATGACGACACCCAAAATTCAAAACACTCAACTTCATAACTTTACAGGACAAACAAAAAAAAAAAATTGTAAAACTTAATTTCAACGAGAAAACTGCATCAATCAGAAACATTATTTCATGTTTTTTTTGCAGTTGGGTCATTTTGGATATCAATCGCCAGAGAATCGGCTTGATTGTGTTCAGAGTCTTAATAGACTCCCAATAATATCAATGAGTTGTCATTTGTGTGTATGTGATTGTATTTGTCAATGTGTTGCAAAATCGCATGAATATGAAAAAGATGCATGAATCATCATGACCAGGCAAATCTGACTATTTCATCAATTTCTTCTGATTTCTGATTTCTTCCCCGACACACAAACTAACTTTCACCTGTAATTGTAACATATAATTGAATATGGTTTTTATTTCATTCGTTCTTAATAAATTCGCTTGAAATTACTCACACATCTTAAAGGTCACAGTCCATTGGGTCTAGTTTTCTTCCATACAGCCTCTATTTATATATTCGTTCTTTTCCATCGCAGCTAAGCATTTGTTATTTACAACCGAACTAATTGCACCTGTTGCAACAACATTGTCCATATTTAATGTGTTCGCTAGGAACTAAGCAAGCAAACTGAATAGTTCCATAATGTCATGGCCTCCGAACGCGTTAATATTCTCTCCACAGTCTAGCGGATACAAAGTCCACCCAGACAATCTGAAAAGTAATTAGTAGCTGTTAGAAATCCCATTGAATTTCCGAAAACATTATAAAGGGCCAACAAGGTCAGTTAATAATCGGCCAAGTGGTTGCTCGCCTTTTTGTTTGACCGCAAAAAAAAAAGGAAAAGAAAAAAATAAACAACACCAAAGATCAAATCCAAATATGTGGAGATCATTCATGATTGTTTTTAATTGAATTTTGCGGAATGGCAGACAAGTATTTGAATTATTTGCTTGAATCGAAGGTAGGAAATGGTGGTCGGAATGTTTATGCGCTGTAATGGAATGATAAACTTAGAATACACTCCAAGCTATGCTGGAGTGTCCAATGACATGATAACAATAAAATTCATTTGTTATGCTACTTCGTTTGAATTTAATGGAAAAAGTTCCCCTTCATCTCGATAACGCCATTAAAAAACTACTTCTGAGAGTTTTTTTTTTTAATATGGAATACAATTATTAAAAGTAGTTTAGTGGTTTATTGTTATACAAACACACAATATACAATTTCAGAAGAAGAAGAAAAGCAAAATCCGGTTTTGTTGAATTTGAAATGTTTGCTAAAAAGTTCATTACTACGTAAATTCACATATGTAAATTTATTTATTTTTGTTTAACTATTTTGGTGAAATATTAAAAAAAAAACATTCGTTCTGAAAAACAAAAAACGTGAACTTTATGCAAAACTTGATTTTACCATAAATTAGTTTGTAAAATATTCAAAAGCGTCTGTAATAAAGTTTTACAGGCATACAAATATATTAAATGCTGATTCGAAGATTCTGAGTTTTAAATGCGTATTTAGAATTTTAGTATAGACATTTAAATGTAGAATTTGTTTCAAACGATATTTGATAAAAAAAGTCTAAAAAATTCAAAAATCCATTTAAATTTTTTTCTGTGCTTTTTTTTAACTTGGCCTTGTTGCCATATAAATATTGTAGACAAACAGGTGACCTGTTTAATTTTACAATCAGTACAAAAAAATATGTTAACCCATTTATAGCCATAAGTTACAAATATCAATGGATTTAAACTCCTTTTTATAAAATATAAAACTTTTTTTTTTTAAATGTCTTGGTCATGAATGGGTTAATTGGAATTTTATTAATGGAAATTTATTAGGTCTCATGACAATTAACACCGGTACTCTGAGTCTGGAATTGTATACATTTTTGGAAATTTTGGCAAGTCTAATTATTGCGTAGATCGTACGTAATGTACAAACATACATATACTACGTCTGTTGATGTAGAAATCGTATGTGACACTACTGCATATCACCCGGAATGAAATAATACGTTAGATTATGCCTGGAGAGTAGAATTTCCTACCTACTTGCCTCCAAAGTTTCCATGAAGGATTAGACGACAAATTTATCTGATCACTGATCTGTGTCGTGTCTTTGCTGATTGGGTCCTTGAAATGCATGAAAATGATCCGGAATTCCATCGAAAAATCATCTTGACTGATGAGGCCCACTTCCACCTCGGTGGCTACGGCAACAAGCAAAATTGTTGCATCTGGGGCTCGAAAACCCCAAGAGTTATTGTTGAGAAGCCTCTCCATCCTAAACGTGTGACTGTTTGGTGCGGTTTATGGTACGGCGGGATCATTGGACCTTACTTACAGTTACGGTGAATGGATTGCGCTATCGAGAGATGATTAATGATTTGTTATGTTCGCAGTTGGATGACAACGTTTACTTTCAACAAGACGTCGCTACGTGCCACAAGCAACGAGACCATTGCTATTTTACGAGAAAAGTTTCCGGACCGTGTTATCTCTCGAAGCGGTGATCACAATCGAGATCTTAACACCTTGCGATTTCTTCCTTTGGGGCACGTCAAAGATAAGGCCTACGCCAACAGCCCAGCGTCGATTCAATACCTGAAAGATGGGATTCGTGAGGCTAACGAGGACATATGAAAAGGATATGGTCCTGTAAGCGTGGTCGTGGTGGCCATTTGGCTGATGTTGTTTTTCATTATTAACGGCGTACCTTCCTCTTTATTATGAAATAAACATCCGATCATTTATGTCAAAAAATTAAATTTCTCTTTAACCCTGGTGGTCCTTTCAGGAACCTCAACTTTAGAGACTTGTTTTTCAAAACTGAAATATTCTCTTTATAATGTATGCCATCTAGCGGAAAAGAAAATCATATGCTTTTCGGTGCTGAACACCTGATTTTTGACGTTTATCAGAAAAACACACAAAAGCAACAAAAGTGAACAAATCGTGCTTTTTCAAATTGATTGAAATCAAAACTTTTGCTCCAAAAGAACCAAATAAAATTCATTTATATTATTTGTGCACTAGATTCAAACCATGTAAGTATCTTTTTAGCAATATAAATTTTGTTTGTTTGTGTTTTTCGTGTAAAAGTCTTCAAAGAACCAACACACAAAACCTCCCCTAAAATGTCCAAAAAATTTTGAAAAGTCGTAGAACAAACGTTGTTAAGAGTGCTAAAATACAACATATAAAATTTTTTCATTGAAAAAAAAAAGTCAGGCTATTAAGGGTTAAATACCGAAATAACATCTCTTGTTGGAAAACCCTGTATATTGTTGTAGAATTTCACTTTAATATTAGAATACAATTAAAAGTAAAGACATTAGGGTACATTAAAAATCCAATATGGATTATGGAAATACACCAATATCTCGGTTTGCGTCGTTTCGAAGTTGCGTCTTTTTTATGTGTTCTGTGATTTCGAAGATGCGTCGTTAATATGAGTAAAAGGGGTCTTCCCATTATAGTCTAATCGTGCGCTGAGCAACAGCCGAAGGAAGTTTAATTTTTCATGGAACCTAACAAATAAAAATCAATACAAATGTATTGCTTCGGTCTGCGTTGCAGTTCTTCGGTTCCAAGTAGCGATGCAAACCGGGGTGTAGATTGCGATAGCGAAGTTATCTAAATTTTTCAAAAATGTATTTCGAGTTATGCTGATTTTTTTTTATATATTTAAATTAGACCTTTTTGGTTATTTTTTTTTTAGTACAAATTTGTTTCTTTGTCCAGTGCTAGAACACTGATGAGTAAAAAAAAATTAATCTTTCAAGAAATAACTTAAACTTTGTCTTCTTCAACGAAAGCATTAGTTTTGAACGTTTTCACGACACCCTAAAAACGCTCAGCGTCCAACTTTGGAAGATGTGACCACCCCGTTGGCCAGACCTGCTCTAAAAAAAACCAAACACCATCATACAGTTGAATTAAAAACAGTCGACTTTCGGGTTAAGTACACAGGAAAGTGTATCCGCCGCAATTTTTTAATTTATAAACTAAACAAGTTTTGTATTAAAAGTATTTTTTTTTTTTTTTTTTTTTGTTTTTGGTTATTCATTCTAGTGATCTAAAGTAGATAAACGGGTGGTGGAACACGTGTTGCCATTACAAATTAAAACGGAGTAGAAAAAAGACCTTCCTGTTTAGCGATGACATCACATTGTTATCTGTGATAAATTCGATTTTTAATTCCGGCTATGTCCGTCAACGGGCAGACAATCCAACCGAAAATCATGTGGCTTTAAAAAAGTGATTTCCAAAAACAATTTATTGATTGAAATTCAATATGTGAAGGGTAAGAGTTTCAGGCTCATACCGGTAGTAGTTGGAAATAGTTTAAAAACTCGGAATTTATAATATTAATTGCATTAATATGTTTTGTGTTAACTAGGGATTTTTTTTAAACAAATAAATACAAATTAAAACAAATCTCACAAAGGCTTTACAGGGCTACGGGAGGAGTCTATCAAAAGCAAACATTTCAACAATTAATCAACAATTAATCACTAACGCAACAGCTGGAATTTTATGGTTAACGATGTTTTCTACACCCTCAATTTCAAAACTCAATTATTTTTATGATTTACTATTTAAAATACCACAACTAATTCGTTGAAACAAAACAAACAAAAAAAAAACAACCCCAGCTCAAATTAAAATATTGCAATTTCTATGAAATGCGTTAAATTTTAAATGATTCCTAAAAACAATTCGCTTTTTTGTGTATTCGCCAAGTGTCGTCAAGATTTTTATCGATTAATCATTTAAGGTACTTAAAGAAATATTAAAATTTATTAATTGAAAACTGAAACGATCGAGAAAACAACGACAACCACAACCAACCAACCGACAAACCATTACTAACAGCCATTCTGGTTGAATTCATATACACTTTTTTTTACACAAAAGTTATGGTTAAGAATAGAAATGTCTTTTGAACATCTCGACAGTTCATGCCAGAATTTGATATTCCAAACGTGCCCGTCGGTGTCTTATCATACATCAGAATTGTGTTGGCTTTTACGAAAATTTAAGCTTATTTTGCGTTGATTCGCAAGGGAAACGTGTCAATTATCAAAGTTGTGAATTCCAAAATAAACAAAGTCTTCGGAGCACATCGGAGCACATCGGCTGCTCTGCAGCCAGTCGCTTGTGTTTGCATTGTAATTGAATAGTTTTCATATTAAGGAAATTATTAACTGAATTGTCGTTGGTATGAAGGTTAAAGGTTACTTGATTACGATATGTTTGCAATTGACTCGTGTCAGTTCGGTAGTTTGCCATAATTTCCCTTCACAATTGCTATAATTTGTTTGTGTATCGTTGCTGTGGTTGTTGTTCAAATTATTAATAATATTTAATAACGTAATAACGTTCTAAAGTACGTAAGATGTGTGGCGATAACAGATAAGAGGTTATAACAACTTAATGGTATTGTTGTGTTTTGTTGTTGTTGTTGTTGTATTAAATGAAAATATGTTCCATCCATTTTGAATGAACTTGAAATAGTGGTGATGATCTTGAGATGGAGGCTACAGTTTTTTTTTGTTACGGAAAATGAATCTCTGGAAAAGTGTACCAATCATTTTTGTTGGGCAAATATCAGAAAAAATTTGGCGTCATGTGTGTGCTAGACGTGACAGTTGCGTGACAGTTTATTCACAACTCTAAACTGTTAGCTTTGGCGATGTTTGTCATTTTAAAAATAAGAACAATTGCACTTTATTGCAAAAATAATGAGGAACTCAAATGTTACACGAAAAAGATTACAAAATGGTGCTTTAAGGTCAAATGATCAACATTACAGTGTTTGCAAACCACAAAATGGGAAAATATTAAAAAAAATACATAAAAAAATCAATGACCATCCTTTCACCGTACCTGTTGATCCAATCTCATTTTCGAAAAAGTAAGGTCCAATGATCCCGCCGGACCATAAACCGCACCAAACAGTCACACGTTGAGGATGGAGAGGCCACCGAGGTGGAAATGGACCTCATCAGTCAAGATAATTTTCCGATAGAATTCTGGATCATTTTCATGCATTTCAAGGACCCTATCAGCAAAGACACGACGTTGTTGATGATCGGCCGTCTTGAGTTATTGTGTTAACTGAACTTCATAAGCCTTAAGACCCAAGTCTTAATGCAAAATACGGTGTAATGAAGTTTGTGCAATGCCCAATTCCAAAGAACGACGAGGAATGAACAAACCTGGGTTTTCTTCAACTCTTTGGGCTACGGCAGCAATATTCTCAGTTGTTCTTGAGCGACGTGCACGGGTTTTATTCTTCACATCACTAACTTGTAGCAACAGCTCAAATTTTTCCACCAATTTCTGTATTGCGGTCCGACAAGATGCTTCACGACGACCCAAAAATGCTTTAGTTTTGCGAACTGTGACTGTAAGATTTTCACCATTTTTCTAGCGAATTTTAATAATTTCAATGCGTTATTGAAAAGTGTATCGTTCCATTTTGAGTAATGGCGTAGTTTCCAATTTGATAATTTTGTTTTGTTTTGTTTGATTACTTTTTTTTTTTTTTACAAATATTGAATACATTTTCATATTAAACATATGAAAGGATTAAAATTCAAAAAGCCAAACAAAACTTGTGACTTGAGTCGTAACTGTCTGCTGTCAGAATTTGACAATCGAAATACCCAGGGTTGTATCAGATTTGTGGTTGCTGGAAAATTGCCACAACCTTCTATTATTTTGCCATGCTTTTCATAATGATTTTGTCGTAGGTTATCAAATTAGATGTGATTTTTGTTTTGTATTTTTTCTATTTCACGGTTAAAGTGATGCGCTTGGAAAACTGTGTAAATTGTATTAGTAGTGTACTTAATAATGTTTGTATTGATATTTGTTCCGACTATATATTCGATACTTATCGCTAGAGATATATTTGAAATATTAAATAAATACATACTTCAAAATGCAATCAAAATTAAACACTCTCAGGGCGTACAATTCTTTGTTATCATTCATGACACCTCTCAAAAATTGTCTAACACTTCAAAGAATTCCGTTAATTAACCAAATAAAATTGTAAAATAAAATCGAAACTTCCGAACACTAATAAAGTGTAATTTAAATGCAACATTTACGTCTCGGTCTGCATTAGTATGGGATTAAATGCAATTAGAAAACAATCGGCACACAAATAATTACCAACCATCGATCTATTCTTATATAGACAATATGCATATACAGGGTCCGCCATCTAACGTATCTTTTTTTTCAACTAACGTTATTTTCGTTTTCGGTCCATGTTGAAGGAATTTTTGTTTACAAAAATTTAAGAGGAGGGTATTGGCAACATTCGGTTTCAACGGGACGGCGCTACGTGTCACACAGCCGAAGCTACACTCGATGTTTTGCGCCCTGTTTTTGAAGATCGCATTATCAGCCGCAGAGCTGATGTCGTTAGGCTACTGCATGGCCAGCCGAGGCAGCCATTTGAATGAAATTATTTTCCATTATTAACCGGAAGGATTGTAGTTTCAAATAAAAAAAGGAATTTGAGAAAATATCCAGTAGTTTTTTTATAGAATTTTCCAAACAAAAGATGTTATTGGGCGGACCCTGTATATTCAAATACAGATTCCCTGTTTGTCACATGACATGAAAATGGGCAGCCATAGAAAATTAAATTTAAAGGAAAATTATTATTGCCTTAATTATCTCTCAAAGCCCATGTTTATTCTACAAACTGTACGATGGCAAACTGTCATATGTACTAGAGTTTTACCGTTGGTCGTGTAAGCCACAATAGCAGTGAGCTTAGCTACGACGTTGCCAATAATTAATAGAACAATCGATACAGTTTTGAACAGTTTTGTAAAGCATACTTTGTTTGATAATTTCCAACATTTGTCGTTTGTAGTTTTTAACATTTTTATTTGTGTTTAATTAAATGAATAAATTTCGCTAGCGGGCAATTAACTTAATGTTAAGTGTCACACATTTGGTTTTTGAAGGATTCAGTTCACTTGAAATGACAAGCGTTCAGTTGTGACAATTATTGTCATATTGTGTTAATAATACACGAATGCATAATTGCGGTGACAAGAGTACAAATGCTTAATTGCACTTGAACTCTTAGTTAATGTGTTAATAAATACTTTAATGCTCTGTGGTAATTTTCGGGTTTCCTTTGTGATTTGCTGGTATTCCAACATTTGTAAGATTTGTCATTAATTTATACCTCAAAAAAAAAAAACATACAGATACATGTTAACCGATAGCTTCCAGCATTAAATGTATAATTGCGCCTAATTATTTTCGAAATGCCAGCCCAACTATTCATTCAATCGTTTAATATTTTCGTATGATATAATCATGAAAATCGCCGTTAAGTTGTTAGAATTTTACTACTTTAATCGTTTGTTTAGTCAAGCGTTTTATTGGAATACATTTTTTTGCTGTTCATTATTATTTTCCTCGAACAATTAGAAATAGTTTAAAAACGAATTAACGTAGAATTTTTTTTAGTAGATATTTAGAAATCATATTCCATTCAAAAAAAGATAAAAATGATATAAATTAAATGTTTGTTTTTTTTCTAATTTATTCGCTCATTGTCAAATATAAATACCATGCTCAAGTTCAATGTTCCAAATTGGATTATTGATTTACATGAAGTAAACGGATTTTAAGAATTTCTTTAGTGAGTCCACATTAACTAAACAAATCACTTGAATGAAACCTGGGAACTTTTGATAGAAAGAAATTTAAATTTAAATAAAATGACTTTTCAATCACAGAAAAATACGCTAAAACAAGTGTGTGCAGTAGGGCGGGTGCATATAAATTTATAGCATATAAATAATCTACAGCTAGCTCTAAGAAAAGTTCACCAAGAAACAATAAGTGAAATGCCTCATAAAGAGGGCAAAGCTTCGACATAAAATACCGCCTTCGAATTGAGTGATACTCAATCATTTCCAGGCCCGTCCTCATTGCAATAATTTGCACATACTTTGTGAAAACCTTTCATTACACATAAAACCATTTGGAAATATTTGAATAATTGCGGCAAAAAAGAACAATGAAATGGCTGTGTGGCACAACAATTGCAATAATTTGTTGTTTAATTAATGTGGCGAACACATTTAATGATTGTTAATTAAATCGACTTTCAATTACAAAATTGATTTGATTTGTTCACTTCGCTAACCTACGTCTAAATAGAGAGATGGAATTATTTGAAATTAAAATCTCATCGAACGAATCAGCAGCAACGGTGCTCTATGAAATACACAATTTTCCATATTTATTATTTTTATTATTATTTATTAGTTTTGTATGAATGCGAATGCGAATGGGAATTCACGCGACGTCGAGACCACAAATAAATCAATACATGAATTTTGTATTGATTCCATTCATACCATTCAGTCAGTCAGTTTGTCATTCATTCCATCCATCCATCCCTCCATCCGAGCGATTGTTTTGGTTTGGGTTGCGATGGCAACAATCGTTGCGACATTATACAACATTTTCGTCTGTTCAGATTTAGTTTTTTTTATTTTTTTTTGCGCGCAAAAGGAAATGACTCAACGAATTTTTGTTTGCCTGCGTTTTTTTTTTTGTTTTAAGTAAATATTTAGTTACTTTAGATATTTTAACAGATATTTTCTCTATGTACGAATAGATTTGTGCGACTAATTGTTGCTAGACAGATAGATAGATGTGACTATAGAGGTTAGTAAGTTTGGTAAAGGGTCCACTGGGGTGGCTTGACAAAATGTTTGTATCAAATCATGAAGGGAGACATAACCCCCAACTTCCCTCAAAAAAAAAAAATATTACAAGAAAACGGTTTGGACTTTGTTTCGTTCGTACCGAAATAACACCCAGAAGAAGATGAAATATTTGCCAAATGGATTTTTCAATATTTTTTTTTTTGGGGAATTATTATCAGACTTAGATTTCTAAATTCTGAGTTTCGTGGCTGTATGATGAAATAGCCCAATAATCAAAAATAAAAACTCATCCAATTGAAGAAATATAAGTTGCACTTATCAGTGAGAAATAAAGTCATATGGTGTGTTTCCAGGGAATAGGCGAATATCAAATTTGTTGTGTGATAATGTAGTTACCGATCAAAATGTTTAAAGGTTTTTACTTTTTTCGTGGGATTGTTTTTTTTGGAAAATTGTCCATAAACCGCGATTTTTTGTATAGGGTGTTATTTTGAATCACCCGGTATTTCCGTAGCTGTCACTTTTTAAGCTTTTATTCTTTGACATTTGAGAAATAGAAACCACACCATTACTAAAAACGGAACTATAAACGCTTCAAAAACGCATTGAAATTATTAAAATTCACTACAAAAATGGTGAAAATCTTGCAGTCCCAGTTCGCAAAACTAAAAAGTTTCCGGACCGTGTTATCTCTCGAAGAGGTGATCACAATTGGTCACCGAAATCTTGTGATTTAACACCTTGCGACTTCTTTCTTTGGGGCCACGTGAAAGATAAGGTCTACGCCAACCGCCCAGCATCGATTCAGAGACCTCAAAGATAGAATTCTTGAGGATATCGAGGACATAGGGCGATTTGGTTATGGAAAATTTCATGAAAAGGATATGGTCCGGTAAGCGTGGTCATGGTGGCCACTTGGCTGATGTTGTTTCAATATTTATTTCATTATTAACGACATACCTTTGCCCAAACATATTTCTAGAATCCTTAGGATCCATATTTGTTAATCTATTAATACGTATTGTAGAATTCCCATTTATAAGTTTCTTTACCAATTTTAATTTAGTCTTCGTCTATATTTAAATGTTATTCCTATTCTAGAGCGCGAACAAAAGAAACGCCATCCGTAACGTAGAACTCATATTCTCTAGTTGGAGGATATTGAAGTGCATTTCCTTATTTGGTACAATGTACAGAAGAGTTTAGGGGATTTAAGAAATGTTTATGAAATCCAAGCATTTTTATTAGATTCTTTTTGCAAAAGCTCACATTTGTGAGAAGTAAAAGAAATAAAAAAAAAATCAAATACAATGTAAGCCCAACCCAATCTTTTCTTTGCTTCAAAATTTTATAGCATTTTTTTTATTTCTCCTTTTTTTCTTTCTGAGAATGCCTAAAAACCGGCTTTTTTGTTTCACTCAACTTGAAATTGTAAAAAAATCCAATTCAAATCTAGTTTAACCTTTAAAAACGTCAAATGTGATTTGGTTGTCCGTTGAATTTGGGGCAATTTTGGCCAAAATATCAAATAAATGTACATTAGTCTGGCTCATCCGGTAAGAACCGACAAAATCTGTCCTTAATTGCGAAAGCCTAAATGGTAAAATTACCAAAGTTTAAATTTGAAAAACTCTTTTTTTTTGCGACCCACTTTAGTGTGCCTGTGACCATACGAGCCTAAACTTACATTGTATTTGTCATGTATTATCTAACCTATGTCCGCACATAAATGTGTATGTAAGTAGTATCAGTGTGTGTTGGTGTGCGTTTTAACATTTAATTTCTAAATCTCTCAATACACACGTTGTATGTACGCACAGTGGTGCCACAAAAACACGCCGACATTTTGAAGTGTTAAATTGTCATCAATTCCGTCTGTAAAAAAAACAGAAATTATTGGAGTTGTGTGCCTTCAGGGATATGATATCCACTTGAAAATGTGGAGTTTAGTTTATTTTTGTTGAAGCTGTTGTTCTCCTTCAGAATTCCATTCAAATTCCATTGCAGTGACTAAGAAGACTTAGTCCATAAATCGAATTGGTGAAACCAAAGAAAATACATGCATTTGAAAATAAGTTACACATATTTGGCCATATTAAGTTCGTTTTCTGCCCTACACCTTATATAGAATAGAATACAGTCTATGCTCTTGAGACCATTGAGACACCCTGTTGCCCAGAATGATTTTTCATGCGAACTGGCAACACTTGATTCGTATGGCTACTGACTTCAAGACAACTGGCCAGCAATTTTCGTACAAATTTTACTTGGCAAGTCTGAAATTCTTATTACATTTAAATTTGTCGACAAGGTAATATCTACGTGTACAATAGAAATGCTGACATTTACTTGTGCAGATTTATTGAGAACCGTTTCTCTGATATTTGTTGAAACCTGTGATGAGACAATGAGTCTTTGAATTCGCCGACTACGACCACACATTCATTCAGTGATCTCGGTCGACAAATTTCGGCTGAAGACACTTTTAATAACCACAGCACAATTCCCGGTTATCCTCGTGAGCAGATTTGGCAATATGTCCTTAATGGTCCATAATTATTTCTTTGAGTTGTTGAATTTTAAAATCTATGGATTCCACACATGCTTTTAAAAGAACCAGATTCAATGTTTGTCTCGTTCGATAAACAATTGTTGTATTCTTCATACAGTTTTGTTTCTGTTCGTCGATTAATAACAATTATTTAATTAATAATTGTAATATCACTAGAAATATTATGAAATTTTCCGATTTTGAAAGGCTCCTATAGCTCTCAACACTTTTAAAGATTCCACAATGAAACAACTTCAAATTTCATTTTAAAATCCACACACCAAAGCAACGGTTGACAGACGCATTGTTTGAAGTTTTGTCTTCATACACTCCTCGTACTCAATTGCTTAGTGTTATTCACACATTTTCCTCGTACTCAATTGCTTATTTGCTTTATTCACACATTTTCCTTATTTCAATAGATCCCCATTTGCCGGTTGGAAAACACTGTGATGCGTTACACTCCGATGACTGTAAGACAACAAAAAGTTCGCATAACTTTTTTTTTTTTTTTTTTCATCTCCTTATCTGACCATTTAAACTTAAAGTATGCATCGTACAGCTAACTTTGTAAGCACGCATATGTTTGTATTAGAGTGGGTGGGTGGAAATGTTTGAAGCGGTTAACAGTTTAAAATAAAATTTAAAAAAACTCAAGGAAGAAATACGTTTTTTTAAACTATTTCATTGACGGCATTAACTCATTAAACGTAGAGTTAATTTTGAAACAACCCACATTACTATACATTCTAATCGAAAATTGCACTATTTAGATTTGAAAATATAATCCTGCTACTGCCATTCCATGAGCTCATACAGATCACGGTTAGTTCGACGTCTGTACTCTTTTTCAACACAGACAGGGCCATTGATTTGGCGAATGATTATTCTCGATAATCCAATTGTACTCCGAAATTATATGAAATAGGACAATGTTATTATTTTTTCTGAACTCTCGTGGTGTGATAAGTAGTAGTACGACTATGATTCAACCAACTCAGGTTCAAAGTAGGCTCCAGGGCAGTGAGTATCAAACAACATCGTGCACAGCTCACTGATCAGAGCTAAACTCCCCTTCAGTTCCTTCCAGGAATGTTAAGGGGAACAAGTAAAATCAAATCTATTATTTTGTTCGCTACACAAAAGCGTAACCCCATCTATTGTCGATGCATATGTATGTGCCTATATTTAATTGTATTCATGCTTACAGATAGTCAGACTAACTGCAAAACTACTTAATATTAGTATGAGGAGATCTATGTGTGTGTGTGTGTGTGTGTGAATGTTATAAAAATATCTACGAATTTTGTAAACTGGTATTAAACGATTGCAAAACGCATTATTTAGTTGCTCTGATGTGGATGTGGCTGCTGCGGACTGTTGTTATTGTTGCAGACTGCAGCTGCTGGTTTATTTCGATGTGTGTTAGTAGTTGATATTCGAATTTGGTCATCAGATATGAATCTCATGGATTCAAAGTTTTTTTTTTTTTTTTTTGTTGTTTTTGTTTTCGTTTCAATGATTGCTGCAGTTGTGGTTGTCACTGTTGCCGCCGCGGCCGCCGTCGTAGCTCGAATGAATGATGCATGCACAATGGCATGGCGGCTTGATGCCTGCTCCTATTTCATGTTTCGACTTATGTTGCCGTGTCTAAACCAAAATGCGTTTATCTTCCCGTGAAACATGTTCGAACAAGTGAAACGCCATCAAGCCGAACGGTGTTTTTCTTGTCGTTTCTTGCCATTACGTTTCGATACATTTTTATGGTGGTAAATTATTTAGTCGGAAGTTGGGTCAAGTTGTTTAAAACCTAACATTTTTAAAAAATCCCAAGAAACAAAACAAAACCGAAACTTAATGATGTGTTATTAACATTTTTAATTAATGAAAATTGAAATACTCATACATTTCAGAGACTTTCCGATATTCGTGCATATAATCGTCCATTCTTGTCTTGGATGCTGTGGGTGAATTTATTTATTTCGTAGACTTCCAACCATAGCGCAACATTCCTATGTAAACACATTTGAATATTTCTCTTGGAATTACATTGAAAAAATATAAATATGTAATCCAATACTTATGTAAGATAGGCGGTGATTATTTAAATAATTGTATTATATTTCCTCTTATCGCATGCGGATTAACGTGTGTATTGAGATACAAATATTATTTAAATATCCTCCCCAATTGGAGTATATTCAATAGAGATTGTCGGTTTGACATGCCACAGCATGATAAGTCCATTTCAATTATAGTCATTTTTAGTTTTGGTTTGAATAATTCATGGAAACTTGAAAACTTAAAAAAAAATCGGAATGTCTCAAGTTGTTCAAAGGATGCCAGGGTTACGAAAATGATTCGTTTCAAATTTCAAAAAGTATAAGACAGTGTCAACGCTTGACATTCGGAACTACGACAGCTTTTCATAACATATCACACACACAGAGCACTAGTTTCTTCATAAGACTTTTGTAGAACGCCCAAAATAACAAATCACCCTGATTAGTAAAAAATGTTCAAGTAACTAACTTAAGGAACAACTTTATGATTTGGAAATTGGAATAAAAGCCATTCAAACCTCTCGGTTCTTCTTTTATAATTGCGGCGAAGAATTCAAATTTCATTAGCTCAGACCTAGCTCTCGAAAATTATTTATGCTTTCGAACATAAACTAAACTCAAGAATTTAATAGATAATTTGCATTCTGATATTTTTTCCGAGAATCCCTTATTATTCCCAGATAGAGAATTTTTCGTATTTAATAAGAGATTTTTAGGTATGAGGTTTTTTTTTTAAATTTAGGAAAACACAGAAACAAGTGAAATATTGTAGAAGTGAAAGGTTCTTCTTTTTTTTCGCTCGATTTCGATTGGATTTTGGCTCGTTTTTTCCAACATTTCTCATGTCTATTCTTCTATTCCCAAACAGCAATCGCGGTTAGATTCCCACTATAGACCAGCGACTATCACACTGCAGACCCAGATTTTAAAAATAAAGAGTCCGAGTTTAATCTTCAATCCAGACAAAACTTGTCTAGAAAATGCATTAGCCGTACAGAGTTTGCTTTACAAAACATGTTTCGGCAGAGCTGTGGAAACGAAGTCAGACAAATTTGCCCAGAGTCTGAAGTCGAAATATTTGCTCGACAGCGGCTCCGAGTTTTGTTTTACTTACATTTCCCATACCATAAATAAAATGTATTACAAACAAGTTAATCGATTAATTTTAAAATGTTAATGTTTTAAAGTAAATGATCGGATGTTTATTTCATAATAAAGAGGATGATATGCCGTTAATAATGAAAACCAACATCAGCCAAATGGCCGCCACAACCACGCTTACAGGACCATATCCTTTTTATGAAATTTTCCATAACCCAATTGCAAAGTGGCTGCCCTATGTTCTCGATAACCTTACGAATCTTTGAGGTCTTGAATAGGCGCTGGGCTGTTGGCGTAGACCTTATCTTTAACGTGGAAGAAGTCGCACGGTGTTAAATCACAAGATCTCGGTGGTCAATTGTGATCACCTCTTCGAGAGATAACACGGTCCGGAAACTTTATAGTTTTGCGAACTAAAATCAAGCTAAACTTTTCAGTTTGTTTCTGGCAACGCTACGTGGCACCGTCCTGCAGAAACCAAATGTCATCCAAGTCCAATTCTTCCCTTTTGGGCAAAAGCAAAAGTCTGTCATCTTCGCTACGCTACGTTGCTCCATTGACCGTAACGTTGTCTGCGAACGGATTCTGAGGAAGTGCCGCCGGCCCACAAACCCCACCAAATACTCAATTTGTCCGGTTGTTTTTCTACCTCTTCAACAGCGTCTGTCTACTCTTCGGACTAAATTCAGCAGTGCTCTTTACCCACTTGAGCCAACAATGAGCCTTGTTGCTGAGCACACATTTTCGAATATGTTTTAAAAATAATTTAATTTGTTGTAGTTCATTCGCATATTCCCCCGTACGTTGCGTGTTGGCCTTCAAAACCCGCCCCCCCCCCCCCCCAAGTCAAAATTCTGTAGAATATGAAATTGAAAATTTAATTAAATTATGAAATACATGTCCCCTGTGGGTTGTTCCACATGGCCTTAAAGCCTTACAAAAACCAGAAATCTACATGCATAACAAGTTTTTTATGTGGTTTTTCTTTGTGCCTTTTTTCGTTTTGTTTGTTGCGAATTCTTGTGTCTTCCATTCTTTTCGCTTTTAATTTCATTACAATTTGCGACTCGCGTGTTTGTGCCCATTGCCTACCTCAACGTCAACAGAAAAATTGTATATGCATTTCTTATGGATTTTCCGATGACATAATTCCCTAAATTGCATATGTTGCAGACGCCGCAGCCGCTGCGATCGACGTTGCAGTTGTTTGGCCGTTCCATAATGTATGTCGCCTTAACAGGTCTTAAAGAAAAGCAAAGAAACCAAAAAAACAAAAACAACAACATTATCGAATTTCGAATATCGATTGAGTGACTGTATGACTGACTGACTGACTCAGTGGTATGAATGAATAACAGTGTGTGGAGAGAAAAACAAAACAATGCAACAAGTGAATGTGGCTCTAAAATATTCATGCTGAGGCCAATATACTGGGAATGTTTCTGGTCGGCGGTGATACTACAAACCCCGAAACCTGGGTTTTTTGGTTTTCGTCATCGAAACAAACCATGACAACATGCAAAACAGTTACACCCAACTCATTTTCTGTCTTGGCTTGGAAACAATTCCCATCATCACAACTCTCAATTTGGTTTGTGTTCAATGCTCGCCAGTTAAGAGGGAAGGGAGTTTATTTGCAAACGAAATCGAAAACGTTGAAATGTCTTTTGTGTGTAAACCGATGCGATGCACAGTGGTACATTGTAGTGCAAGGCATATTGAGAGATTGAACCATAGATAGATAGCGAACGGTGAACTTCGTGTGGGGAGTCACCAATTGCCTCGTATGGCGATTACTAGCTGGAATTGTTTCGACAGTTATTGCTCCGGGATCTCTCAGCACCTCTCTCAATTTACAAGTTAACGCTGTCACATGTTGCGAATGGCACAAATGTTGGCTTACATTTTCTTAAAAATCATATTCAGTTGAAACAAGCAAACATAATGCGAAAGTTGTGTGTGGTTATAGTGTGGTTATCCTAGACAAACTTAATCTTCGTAAAATGTTAAAAACTTTGCTATAGAAATTTGAGAATCTATCACTAGAGTAGATATTTTCCATTCAGTACGCAGATTACCAGTTTGAATCTCAGGCAAACAAAAAGATGCTAGTGTTCTAAAATTGTACAGCATTTTCAAGTAAATCCATTTCGTATCTTTTATTACTGTTGGTAATCACCAGATTCTTTGATTAAGGTTCTACTGTATTCAGTTTAAGCTTCAAAATCTATTCTAAAATATTAAAAAATTTCTTTAAATGCCCTAATTGAAAATGCTCGCCGTAATTGTACCACAGTGTTGCGGCACTAACGACAAAACCTGTTGCATGCTGCCAGCGAGTGTGACTATTGTATGCGGTAATTTACTTATGACCACTTTTCTGTTTTCTGGGTTTTGGCACAAAACTCCGCCTGTCCGTCCGCTGTTGTGTTGTTGAGCTTTTCTCGTTTCTTCGTTATGGCCTAAACTGCTGCGGCAACTGGTGTTACCACTTCTTCTGTTACTGCTGTTTTGTTTTTTTTTTTTCGCTATTGTTGTTTCGAAGATTGTGGTTTTTGGCAGCGGATTTATTTCACATGTTACCGAGACAGAGAATGCGCGCGCGTGCTTTTGAGTGCAGTTGTTGCTGTTGCATGCGGCAGTCTGCAATAATCGAAAGCAACATCATCAGGCCGCAGCAGCTGTGCCGCAGCAGCGATAGCGTCTTATCGTTATTGTTGCTCCATGTGTATGGGATGATTACAACATCGGGGATGTGAAGTTTATTTTTTTGTTTCTTTTATGTGTTGCAAATTTAAACAATGTTATAAGAACTATTATTAGTTTGGTTGTTGCCAATTGTTGTTGTGGTTTTTTCTCCCAACAATTTGTTTTATTATTGGATTCGCTTTACAAGTTTTCTTTGTGTTTTTGCATTTTCTATGCTGTTTCGTTGTAATTTTCCCATTCGTTTTCATTTTTTTGTTGGTCCTAACAAGAAAATTATTTGTTTTACTGAAATTTACTGGTAATGTTGTTATTATCAATTGTTTTCGTTATCGATTTTTTTTTGTTATTCGATTGTTATTTTCGAATTATATAATTATAATATTAGGGGCATGCTTAATCGAAATCGCTGATTGAGGGACGAACAAAGTTTCTGAAGTCCCTATGAAATATGGGAAGATCTAGTTGGGGACGGTTACAAAAACATTTTAAGAAATATGTCAAAGAAACCAAAGCAACGAGTTTATGGCCGCATAGAAATATTTTTGAACGAGATTCACCGATTTTAAAAAATTATTTAAAATTAAAAAATATATGAACGTTTGGCTTTTTGAACTGCCAATTTTTTTTAAATGTTCCCGCAGCCTGGTCTGTCTTTCGTTTGTCATGTATACGGTCATGAGAAAGAAATGAACCAGATTACATCGGCTAGTAAACATTTCTGAGTTCGGCCTGAAAATAATGCTTCAATCTGAGGAACGCAGAAAAATGCCATAAAAAGTAAATACTTCCAATTGAAGATGGCGAACTATTGAAAAATCGTTTTCATTGGTTTGATGTACCGTTTTTTTCGTGTAAAGTGAAATTTTTAAGATATGTAAGAAAAACTCCAATAATGGAATTATGGCGTTGCTTAAACCATGACAAAGAACTCAAGATATCGAGTCCAAACCGCGAAAAAAGCGTGAGTGCCAATAAAAAAATTTTGTTTTGTGGCTTTTATTATACAATTGAATTTGCTATATCTTTGTAAATATAATATTATGGATTAAGAGCGTTGGACAATTTTCTGTAGGAAAATTGCGTTTCGAAATTGAGTTTATTAAAAATTTAGTTTCGAAAAAAAGGCGCTTACGTCTTTCCGCATGAAAATACAACCCAAAACAAAAATGAAATTAGGCCCAAAAAAAATATGAAAAACAACAACAAGAAATTTTATGTTTTTTTTGGGTCCTAATTTCATATTTTTATTGTGGTATTTTTTCATAATGCACATGGTGTCCAATGTTTGTGTGAACAAAATTTTGGGGCATAATTTCATAAAAATGTTGGGTCCTATTTTCGAATTTTGGCGTCCATTTTGTTGGGATATATTTCAGGGTCACACAAAATATTTTTATCAACATTGTATTATCGTATAACAATAAATACAGGGTTCTCCAACAAGAGGTGTTATTTTGGTATTCAGAGAAAACATAAAAATGAGATAAATGATCGGATCTTTATTTCATAATAAAGATGAATGATCGGATCTTTATTTGATAATAAAGACGAAGTTATGTCGTTAATAATGAAAAACAACATTTTCTCAAACTCATTTTCGAAAAAGTAAGGTCCAATGACGCCGCCGGACCATAAACCGCACAAAGCAGTCACACGTTGAGGATGGAGAGGCTTCTCAACAATAACTCTTGGGTTTTCCGAGACCCAGATGGGACAATCAGTCAAGATGATTTTTCTATGGAATTCTAGATCATTTTCATGCATTTCAAGGACCCAATCAGCAAAGACACGACGTTGTTGATGCCCGATAATGATGCCCAGGCTTGAGTTATTGTGTTAACTGAACTTTATAAGCCGTAAGACCCAAGTCTTTATACAAAATAATTTGCGACCAAACAGAATATTGAAGGTCTTTTTTCGACATGCATTTCCAAGCGATTGAGTAATGTTGTGCACGGCTATTCTTATTCAATTCCTATTCTCTTAAAGTCAATGGTTTTGATATGAATTACACACGTTTTAGACAAACGGGGTATAATATAGAATCTGTCGCACGTATGTGTAGGAATTATCTAATATAATTTTTGTTTTTTATATTGAAATCAACTTATTCACTCCAAACTGGTAATTGTCGTCATTTGCATTTGATAACTGAACTTTAATCAACTGGTCCTCCTTGACGATTCGAATTTTTCCACATTGAGATGTATGGCCATGCAAAGTTGCCCACCAATTAATTATAGACTTTTGATAAGGATAAACCAAAGTAGTGTAACCTTAATACAAATAGATTTTAATTAAGTCCATATTTTTTTTAGTAAGATTTTCAAATTCAAAAAAAAAAATTAATGGACAGATGGACAACCTATAATTAAGTGTGGATATTTATATACATTTAAAGGGGGTGTGTTTAACTCCACCCACATTTAGCTTAACATTTAAATTAAGAACAAACTAAGCGACTTAAGTGAAGCTAAGAAATAAGTGAATACTAAATAAATTTTCATTATTTTGGTTTTTTTCTGGCATTTTCTTAGCCAAATTGTGAGTTCATAGTTTGACGCCCTTTCGCCGTATGTGGATTATAAAAAAAAATAAAATTGTATTCATTAAATTTGTTGAAATCGATTGTTTCCCCATAAAATACTAAGAAGAATCTATGTGTGTGTGTGCGTGGGTTAAGAAAAGGCAAACAAACTGTGCTACAACTTGACCGCATTTGCTGTTACACAAAGAAACAACAACCAAATGGCCGACACAGAGATGAGCCAATTTTCAAAGCTATGGCAAAAAGTTGCAAAATCAATACTTCCTGCTTCCCACTCCCCTTATGAGGAAACCCCAAATCAAATATCACCCACGTGCTGTGCAAATATTACATGAGTTCGATATGGACTTTTGGGGCGGGAGTGGCCGACTCACTGTGAGTAAGTGAGTGTGCAGCAGCAACAAACATAACATAATAAATTGATGTAAAATCCACCACAGCATAAATGCGAAAAAAAGAGAAATGTACCGATTGAAACAGAATTGCAGTTGCTGGCGTCGGCGACCAGCCACTCTACTTGTACTTAATACTGTTGGAGTATATCGACGCCTATGTTGGCATTTGCCATTGTACTCAATAGTCAATAGGTCCACTGGATGCACTGAAAGCTAACAAAGCCCATCGCCAGGTGAGAAAGCTTTAGCAAGCTTTTTGTTTTGTTTTTGTGGAATTGTCTACACGCAAATTAAATGTACAACAAATAATGGCAGCCGCAATAGTAAAATTCAGAAAAAATATTTTCGAAACTGAAACTGAGCTGAAAAACAATTGCATTGTTTTGTATTGACCAATTCGCGGGAATGAGAAAAAAAGGCAAGAGTGAAATATAATAAGTGCAGTTGCAAGACCATTTGAACTGTGTAACATTGTTAAGCAGAAAATAAGCAAGACATGCCTGAAATGCGAACAAGAAGTAAAGGGTGTTGTCGGCCGTGTGATGGAAGTTGAACTCTGCAAAAATCATATGATACAGTAAAACATAAAAAAAAGACGTTGACACATCATCAATGCTTGTGAACAATTGTAATGTGTTGGGTTCTCAAATTTTCCAAATAAGGGAAATTCAATCAAACCGTATTGACAAATTTGGAACATCCTAGCCCATATCCGTGTAACGATAGACATTCGTGACCGTATGTTATCAGTTCATTCACGTTTGGTTATCATTTTGCCAGAGTTTTTCGGAAAAATAAAAAATCAATTTTTGTGACATGGGAAACCAGGATGTAAAAAGTCAGTCATTTTATTAAGAGTACTTTGTAAAATTCATGTCGCTGGGAAAGTGTTACCAAAACTACTCAACTTACAGATACCGGATTCAGAATTCCAGTATCAATTCTATGTTTGTTATTGATTGGAAATTTTCAAAAAAAAATCCGTAAATCTTCTTACATTTTAAAAGGTCCACGGTTATTCTACGTTGTGAGAAAAAGTGTTTAATAAGTTGGTGGCATTAAAAAAAAACTTTTATAAAATGGTTTTGTTTAAAAAGTGTTTAAAAAGTTGGGGGTTTTAAAAAAAAAAAAATTTAATAAAATGGTTTTGTTTCTCTTAGTCGATCAATGGATTATTTCTAATGTTTTTGAAAAATAGAAATGTTTAAAAAGCTTTCCAGCATTGTGCATTTCTTGTCGGTGGCCGTGATAGGTAGTGCGTGCGACTATCACACAGAAAAACCCGAGTTCGAAACCGGGTAGGACCATCAAAAATGTTTCACTGGCTGTTTTCACCTCGTAAATGTTGGCGATTTTACGAGTAGGAGAGTAATCTCTGAGCCATGTAAAACTTCTCTAGAAAAGCATTGGGCGTTCGAGGGCAGCGTCCCGATAGGTCCCGATCAGTGAGTTTACAAATTATATCGTACACAGCTCACTGATTCGAGAGAAGTTCCCCATCTATTCCTTCATGGAATGTTAAGGGCAATAAGTAAGTCACTATATATTTTTACCAAATATTTGAAATTTTTGCTAATTTCTCACATTTTGATGTGTAAGCTTGATATGTCTATGGTGCCTTCTGGTAACGGACTGCTCATATTTTGCCCATAGTAAAATATATAAAAGGAAAAAAACAATATTAAACATATCCGAAGTGGACGATACACCACGAAACTAATGGCATCACCAATAAAATCCAGCATTTTCATCAGATGGCTCTCAACGTGGTCCCTGAAGAGGTGGTGGAAATATTAATCCGTCTCGAAGGACCAAAATGTACGGAGAAATATTCAATTAATCCGCACGGTTGAATGTTTGTGTAACACAAAATTGTATTCAAAAACATTTTCGTAAACTAGCACATATTTTCTTAAATTAAACTAATCCTAAAATAGAAACGAGAACGTCAACCCACACTTGCGTAACATCTTGTGGAAAATACCATCGTCCCTTTTCCTAAACATACCACGCCCTCTTATCACCCACAAGAATGTTTCATGCTTGCTTATCTGTAAAAACCCAAGCCGTGATTTGAATACATTGAAGCTAGTACAATTTTGAACTTTAACCAAAAAAGATAAAAAACCAAGTGAAGATTTACAGAAATCTGAAATGTATTTTATAGAACTTCTGACGAGAACTAAGTCTGAGAGACTTGTGTTTCATTGCAACAGTTACATTCAAGTTTTTTGCTGAAATTTATTCATTCTATCCTCACTTACTTACAAAAGAACAGCTTTGACTGTGGCTGGCAAACATTTTCGATAACTTTTCGCCATGACTACAGGAACATTTGCTGAGACATTCGCCACCAACAATCTCCAATAGCTAAGCAGACGTTTTCTTCAACTGATTAAATTTCCTCTGCCGGATCCCCGCTAAAGTGACATCTGTTTTCAGAAAATTAATAATTAATTAATTCGGGTCCAATGTTGCATTTTCAACCTCAAAGACAGTCCTCCACGATCCATCCGTTTATGGGTACATGACCCGATGAGTTAAAGCATTCTGTTCGAGCCTGAAATCATATCGATATGTGGCATTGGAATGTTTAATACATGTTTTTTTTTCCAAACATCTTGAAAATATCAAGAAAAATTAGTCTGCTCCTATTCTTATTGTTTGAAATGTGTCACACGAAAATAAGCACCCTACCATCAAATTTGTTTCTTAATGTTCGTCAATAAATTACTGTTAACTATTATTGAACTATTTTAACGTAATACAAAGATTTTGAAATGTTCAATGTATACGATTGCAAAGTGTAGAATTTAAAAAGCTCAGTAAAATATATTTTTGTATTCAATTTCAAAATAATTACTAAACTCCAGTTGCAATGCAATTATTGTGGGGAATTAGGATAATAATTTGTCAGAGCTGACTAAAAATTATAACATTTTAACAAAGAAAAAAAATACAATTAAATGCCAACAATTCTGGGAATTAGTAAAAGTAATGGTGAATTTGGAAAATATTACTATTTTTTTTTGTAATCGTTTTCATTTTAACTTTGAATTATTATCGGACGATGACTCAGGTATGAAACCTGGACACAAATAAAGTAAATATTTTTTTGAATGACGTGGTTTTTTAGATGTCGAAGTTTCTTCTTTTTCGTTACCCTTGTGGGCAATAAATTCCCCATATCAAGACCATTTTCAGTTGATGTTTTTTGGGGAAATAAGGCCATAAATTGAAGCCAAATCTTTGGTAAGACCCATAAAATGTCGATGGTTATTTTGATGCGTAAATGAAACGCATTTAACGCACATTTGAATGTTCGGCCCATTAAAAGATGTCTTTAAACATTTAAAACCGGCAATTAAGACATTCAAGCAAAATGACACGCTTAATGTGAACAATTCATTCATGTGTTGCTTTTATTTAATGACTGGCTGACTGACAGACTGACCTTGGCAGAAAAAAAACACAACACCAGGCAGTTCGTTGCTGTAGCTGTGATTATACCATCTCACATGTCCGTACACTGTGCGACAGACAAACGCTCGACTACTGAGTGCCCGTCGCCGCCACATATGAACGAGTGCTCAATTATTCGTCCATCATCTTCTTCATCATAATCGTTGAGAGATTGATTGCGTTATGATGTTACGAGTGTTGGGGTTTATTATACGTCGTATTTTGAGGTTTTTTCACTTTTTTTCTTTTTTTAATATTTTTTAACACAGTGTGAAAAGAGAAAAAACGTGCAAAAATAATGTATTAATGAAGAAACTAAATAGCAAATAATGACTTCATCTATTTCAGTTACAAGCTGAACTGAATCCCCCTTCGTCAAATATTAAAGTTTTCACTTTAGTTATGACACTATTACGGTAATACTTACTCGTCAGACAACAGAGAATCTGAAATCCACAGAAATTGCACTGACTGTCAGGCTCTTTTGCATATTAGAGCGGCACGCGCACCGAAACTGGTTTCTGTTTGCGGGAATTCAGAAGTACCAGTCGACTCGGGGTCTAAAACTGACGTGAGCCGAAAGCGTTTTGAAATAACCTCTAAAAATCTTGTTTTCTTGCCGGTGATCATTTGTGCAAAACCAATACAATAAAATGTCAGTGAAATTTTAAATTTTGACCTTCACCAAGAAGCTGAATGGAATGAAAATACAGAATAAAATCATTATATAAAATTAATTGATAGCCCAACTAACTGGGCGTACTGCCGTAGAACTTGCATAAGTCAGCATAGGCTTACAGCATCCCGTGGTATCTCAATGGACTAACCCAAACTAACCTAAAGTAGTCGATAGCTTATGTATCAAATAACCTACCCATTAGTACTGGATATCAAACAAATCACACGTCCCATTCAAACTAGAACGATTTGTTGTGAAATAGTCGGATACGCTGTCTCTCCATACAACGGGCATACAGTTATGAACCTGCTGCTGAAAAATGTAGTAAAACACTACATTTTGAACTGAAGTCGTCTTTTGTTCGGCTGCCCACCTACCAATGCCCATTCGTTTGCTTTTTGGTGAATGTACCCTAGAGTCTAAAAAATACGAGAGACTGCACATTTGTGTGCATTTTCGTGCCAAAAGGCATCTATTCATATTAAAAATCTTAAAAGTTCGTTAGCCACAAATGCCACGCGCTTTTGGCTTGTGTGCATGACCTCCATTTGGTTGGATGAATCAGAGCTTCTTGGGTCTTCAGTGATTTCAGCATTGTTATCCATTCACACAGCGTCGATGTCGTACAGCTCATTATTAATTCGTCTTCGATATTTTTCGTTCGTTTATATTTGTCGATTTATCTTTGTCTCCTCAGATACAGGTTAATCAATAATCACGTTTTAGCACCAGATATACGCACGGCTTCAATATGGCTTGATTTTTATTTTTCAATAAGGTGTTTGTAACCCAAATACTATAAGACAACAGAAAAAAAAAAATTACGAAAATATCTGCAAATACAAACATATTCGCACTCAAACACGCTAAAGCTGTTGCTCAAATACTAATATTTTGACCTAATCTGTTGAAATGTATTCTACTACTCAAAATGTAGTTTACCTGTATCGGCGTTTTAGTGTCCAATTTCAAAAGTGGGAATTTTGCTTTTAACTAAGGCTATGTTTGAAGAAGAACTTATGGTCCCGTTTATTGCCGACAGTTTGACAGTTCATACAACTTTATCATGATTATTTCAATCACAATAGAGAGATGATTTAATTTCCTCGAATCCTGATACAATTTCTGATCTAGTGTACGGGTATCAGATAAATGTTTGCGCAGTTATGAATTGAATGTCCGGACTTTACATTCGGTAGAGATAAAATATTGTTTAAAATTTGTATTGATCTTCAAATGACTTGAAGTAAATCGTTTCGTTTTTATTAGATTTCTTAGAAAATTAAGAAATTATATTTAAATTGTGATAAGGCGAAGATAGCATAGCAGCCAGTGTATTCTTCACTATTTTTTGAAACGCTACGTAATTTACGTTTAAATGAATTCTGTATATCGTCACGTTTATTTTTTGATTATGACAGTTGTTGCTTTGAAAAACATTCTTTATTGTCTTATAGAATGTGCAATTTCGTTATCAAACGAAATATGAAATGTGAAACCTGACGTTTTTGGAAACGTTTTATACCTTACGTTTTACAAAATGAGGACATTATATTTGCAATAAATAAATAAAATAACAATAATAAATATTTAAATTCTACTGCACTTCAAATAGAACAAAAGTAGGATTTGGCAATTTTTGAAAAATTTGAAATATAACATTCAATTAAAATTAAGATTCACCAATAAAATTAAGTCATTTCATTTTAAATTGACTAAGTTTTAAATTTACCTGCAATTACTTATATCCCTTAACAGTCCATGGAGGAACAAACGTTGAACTTCTCTCGAATCAGTGAGCTGTACATGATATAATTTGTATACCCACTGACCGGGACCTACTGCTTAAAGCCAAGAAGACTAATGGTTTTACTAGGGAAGTTTTTAAATGGCTTAGAGATTACTCTCTTACTCGAAGAGAATACTCTCTTACTCGTAGAGATTACTTTTCTTACTCGTAGAGATTACTCTCTTACTCGTAGAGATTACTCTCTTACTCGTAGAGATTACTCTCTTACTCGTAGAGATTACTCTCTTACTCGTAGAGATTACTCTCTTACTCGTAAAGTCGCCAGTATTTACGAGGTGGAAACAGCCGCAGAAAAATGTTTGATGGTCTTGCCATGGGTTTACAGTGTGAAAGTCACACATACTACGGTCTTACTAGGATTGGAACCTGGGTTTACTGTGTTAAAGTCACACACACTACATATGACACCACATCCTTCCATTAACATGATATTTTTTTATTAAAAACTACGTGGCGCTCACCAGTACCTCTAAATTCGGTTACGATTACCAACCAGTGGGCCCACGGAACGTTGGATTATCCCTTGCCCCTGGGGGTTCAGAAACCCATCATTGGTTCAAGGCTCCAACGGACCAGAATCCAACGAATATCTCTTCTTCGTCCGTTTGGATTTTTTGTAACACGAAAATCTCTGTTAAAATTCTAATTGGCATTATTTTCCCATGTATTTTTGTATGAACTGGCTAATTGGATTCGTTGGAGTTATAAAACCAGACTTTTCGGCTGCAGACATTTCTTCGTTCGTTTCAGACGTATGCGTTTTATAAAAACAGGAGAAAAAACAAATCACATATTTAAAGACAAATCGATTTAAAAAATTGGATTATTAGTAATGTTTAAATCGTCATATTCTAATTTAAAAAGAAACCCTAAATTCGACTTAACTTTTTTTTGAAAAAAAAAACACTCGCAGCTCAACGGCAGCAAATAGCGAAACGTTAAATATTAAATTGGAACAGAATCTGTAAATACCTTAAATCCAAAGAAATCCGTTCTATTTACACTTGCGCATAGGATTTACATCGCCATTACTTTAATAGCATCCACGCTAAGCATAATACTGTCAAAAAAAAAACGCCTAAAAACCCTACTCAATAGAAAATTTACTTTTTTCCCAAAATTTTTTCAATTGTGAGCAATGTAAATTCACATTGATATTACAATTATTTTTGCATACAAATATTTAAGTATTTTCTGTCCATACATTACATTCTGTCCTTGCAATGTGGCAATGCCTTCCGTATAACAGTTTATGCAAACTCAAACTCGGAACGAAATACAATATTCCCCTGGTGTAATTTCCAGATCTAAGCGAGTATATATGCACTCGATATATACCCAGAAAAAAAATAAACTTATTTATTACAATAAATTCCATTAAAGGTCAGTTTGGCATAAAATAAAAAGATTTACACACACAAATTGAAAATCAAAACGATTTAAAAAATAATGAAAAAATAAAGAAATCATTTATTGAAGTAAAAATATTGTAATTTTTGTGCTGTTATAATTAATGGAGTTTTTTCTACATTACTGTGATTTTGTTATTTGTTATCAACTAAACAAAATCATCATTGGGCTCGTCATCATCATCATCGACGTCGTTGTTAACTGTTATACTGATGTTGTAGCTGCGGCCGCTGCTGATGAAATCGTCAATGTCAACGACTAAATGCTGAGTTGTTTTCTATAAACAATTTCTGTATTATTTCATGTCATTTTGTTATTGTTGTTGTTGCGGTTACTTCTCTATATATCTGATTCGTCGTATTTTGTTTTCATTACATTTTTTTTTTTTGCTGACTTAAGTAGATTATAACTTAACTTAACAAATTGTTGTTTTCTTCAATTCTCTGATTTCGATGTTTGTTGTTGTTGTTGTTTTTGTTTGTATATTTATAATGAGACGAGCTGCAGCATTGACCGAGCCAGCTACAGTGTCGACAGCAAGGTTTTATTTTAGCATTTAACTATTCGCAAATTGTTCGTACAAAAAAAAAAACCTAAATAATTTTGAACTTCACTTGGTCACATCAGATAAAGGCGAAACACGAAAAAAGAGAACAACAGTTGAAAGTACCCCGTCTCGGTACACAAAAAAAAAAAAAAATACAACGAAAAGGTGAAATACCAATGACCATAAGAAGTACGTTGCCGCCGAATTGAAGAAAAAACATTTAAAAGTCAATGTAATCCAAAGTATCCAAAGTCTTCAATGTAGCACAGTGGCTGGAGTGGTGTGAAAGAAAAACATTAAATCAATTCTATGTAAAGGTGTCTTTAATTTATCGTTAATCCGTTTCATGGATTTCATCAATTAAGGAGGTTTTTCATATCCATCTGGGAACAGCCGTTTTTCAAATTTCTCGTTATGGATCATTTTTTTTTTTTGAAAAGTGAGGCAGTGACGTATGGGCACAATGTGCCATAGACTCAATTAGTTTAATTTGTATCTGAATTTTAAAATTAAATTTTAAATTATTTTAAATTGATTTGCTGTGCACTTATCATTACTTTAAATTAATGTAAATATCTATGAATATTATGAAAATGTATAAAGAACAATTTGTCTAAACTCATTGTGAGCATTCATAAGTTTGATGAGGATATTTCTTTTAGTGGACTCCACACAATAGTTTCTGCGAAAAAAACATCAGTTAAACAAAAATAACGTGGAAATTCAATAGATGAGAGAGCAGAACTGTACACGGGTATAATTTCTAATTTAAATATTTTTTTTCTAATTCTCAAATTTTTCTTAACAAAAGTTTATGGAGCTGTTATAATTTTTTTTTCAAAATACAGTGTACTCTCTCCTTGCGGACCTCTCTCTTAAGCGTACACCTCTAATAAACGGACACTTTTTTCAGTACCAATCCGCTTCAGTCCTCTCGTGTATTTCTCTCATAAACGGACACCTCTCATAAGTGTACAAAATGTTCAGTCCCTTGGGTGTCCGCTTATGAGGGAGTACACTGTATATAAAAATATTTAAAAAAAAGATTTTAAATTTGATTATTCTATTAATATGTAATTGAATTTGCTCTGAATTACAACGACAAATATAAAACAAGTCGTTCGCTCAAGGTGTGATAGGCACACCAAACGCTGGTTCATATTCTGTCGAAAATAGCAGAATATTTTTCAGCGGTTTTTTCCACCTCGTTAATTCTGAAGACTTTACAAGGTCTCTGGGAAAAGCGTTACCCATTCGGAGCCGAAGATAAAAGAAAATGTTTTTTTCTTCACTTCAATAGATTCACTTCAAAACTTCAAACGAAAGTATCGAGCAGAAAAAGGATGTGAATGCATGCTGAAGACTCTGTCTTTTTTAAATGTTTAGACACGTGTTTGTAAAGTAAAGCTTATTTGCTTCGAAACAAAGTTTATTTGGCTGCAAATATAACTCATTTGCTATTACTATTAAGTATTTAAGCAGAAACATTAGCGTGTTTGGGAAAAGTACGCAATAAACTTATTAAATTCAACAAAGCCAAACATTTGATCGTTTCTATTTGTAATGGATACATTAAGCGTGGCAGAAATGTATCTAATTCATCATAAGAAATTGTTTAAAATTATCGACAATTTCTTTGTTTATAGAAAACTTCTACGCAACAAAATAAATCATCGACGTGACACTGAACACTGTGCACAGTACAAACAAGATTTATTATCTGAATGACTACCGTTCTCAGGCGGTACAAAAGCTAACAAAGAACACCCCTGTCTATTTTATGAAGCCTTTTCAAAATTCTTTTGTCGTCGGTTGGTATTGCTCCAGAATATGTAATCAGTTGTGGTTAAAAGAAAAAACACATGTTTGTTAATTTATTTGAAATTTAACAAAATCTTTCTTTCCCCTCTTCTCTTTTACAGCTTAAACTGTGTGTGTGTGTTTTGGGCGAAGAAGAAAATTCAATATTTCCGAATTTTTGTGGTGTTTAAATTCACTGCAAATCGTATTGATAATTATTAAAATTTAAATTAGAGTCTTGTGTCTTATATTTCCCCCCTCCCATTTGTATTTTTTCCTTATAGAAAGTGTGCGTGTGTGTGTTTTTTTTTTAGATAAAAGTGTTTAATTGTTATTGTTGTGCATCGAATAACACGAAAGCCAGAAGAAGAAAAAAAAATCGAAACCAAACAAATATCCCCAAAGTCGCCGAATAAGAAACTGAAACACAAAATTTCCACATCATGCTAATAACAACGTGAGTAGTGTTTTTTTTCTTCTGTACTTTGCCAGTCTAATATTTACTTGAAAATATTAACGTTTTTTTTCTTTGTCCACATTTCATAGTGTATTTGTTAACAACAAACAGAAATGAACAACAACAACACTGAGTGCCATTCAATTTAGCAACAACATATGACTGACGTACTACTCGTACATATTATTAGTAATAATAATTATTGACATTTTCCATACATGATATTTTCCATTGTAGTTGAAACAAAACAAATCTTTCCTTCTTCAAGTATTGATTTAATAGTCAAATATGAAATTGTCAATTAAGTTCGTTCTCCTTGACTGGATATTTTAATTATACTCATTGCAATCCGTTTAGGATTTCAATTAATTAATTTTTTATAAACCGTTTCAATTGAAAGTTTATCATTTTGGCCAATGTTTTGCCCATATGAACTGTGGACATTCGGGCGGGTTTCGATTTTGCGTTTGAGTGAATTTCCAAAGCCAAATACGAGTTTCCGGAAATTATTTGACATTGAGATCGGGCCCAAAGGTGGTAGGGCGGGCGGGATTTTCTAAAGTGGTGTGGATTGTGGGCTTAGATTTACGCTCACCGGCCAGCATGAAATATTTATAAATAAATAATGTTTCACAATGTTTTCTTCCAATCTACCCGATTATAATATTCCTTGCTACAAACTTTCAGGAGCTCATAATATTTTAAACCAAAGAATCTGGGGATGTTGGTCTAGTACCTCCCATACAAATGGCCCAATCTGAGCTTAAATCAAAACTGAAGATTTTCCTAATGAACGACATTTATTTAAGATTTCGCAATATTTCCCGTGCGACTTTGTTGGTGTGGAAGAGGGGGTGGTTGCCAAACCTCTAACGGTCCCCTACCATACAAATGTGTTATTCCGTCAACATGCACTAAAATTTAGTAGCGCCAAAAACACAAACAAAAAATGGCGGACAATTGCAACTCTAGTCCACATCCGTACCTCCCATACAAATGATTCTATCTGAGCTTATGTTTTAACGCCAATTATTTGTTTCTACCTAACAAAATTGTTTTGAAAATCCCGCAATATTTCCACTGCAGGGTTTCCCCAGTGGACAAGACCCCATTTTTGGTACCACCCATCCAGTCTCCCACTTTTGGAATTTTTTTTTTAATATTTTCAATTACTATTTACAAACGAATACTTAGTATCACCCCATGGGTAATGCTACTGTTGGCAATTATTAAAAATGCGTTTATTAATGGGGGTTTGAACTCTTTGTAAATAATAACGGTCACCGAAACAGAGATGCATTTCACGTCATCGAGTTACATTAGCGTAGCAATGAAAATGTCTTTATAGATTCT
This sequence comes from Hydrotaea cyrtoneurina, assembly GCA_958296145.1. NCBI lineage: Eukaryota > Metazoa > Arthropoda > Insecta > Diptera > Muscidae > Hydrotaea > Hydrotaea cyrtoneurina. The sequence continues at coordinate 147,342,384 of OY282512.1, read as the reverse complement.
ACATACACACATACATTGTCTCGATGCTAGAGATTAAATTCATGTTTTTTGTTTTGTTCATGATATTTAAATATTAATATTACGTTCACATTTATTTCCAATTTTCTTGCTAATATTCATTAGTTTATTGCTAAGCTTTATTTGTTTTTGATGAGGGCTTTGCAACTGAAATAGAATTTGAACTTTGGCTGTGAGTGTGTGTTTTTCATTTTAGCGGAAATGCTCAAAGACTCGATTCCCTTTACAGTTCAACACGAATAGCAGGGTATTAGTAGTAACACTATTGTCATACTAGGTACTGGGGGTCTGTCTGTCGCATGATTTATCTGGTGTGTGTGTGTGTGCATGGTGGTTCAGCCATAAAAATATCACATTATAAAGTATCACACGAATTGGTAATTAAAACATACGACTAAATGCATTTTTTTTTAAAATAATAATCGTTAAAATGAAGCTTTAGGCAATTATATTTTAAGTGATTTTTGAATTGTTCCCAGGTAATTTTCAGGATCATTAGCAATAAACGAAATTGTCTAATGTTTTTAACTAACTAACCGTTATGCATATGGAGGCATTAAACTAGAGCATTATTACAAAAAAAATATTTAAAAAAAAAGACAAAATTCACCCGGCTTGAATGTAAAACAAATATTGTATTAAGAGTTGTTCTAAATTACTGTTTTACCCTTGTATTCATAAAAAAAATATAACAGCTTTATAAACCTTTGTCAGGAAAATTGTGTGAATTTTTTTTTGGTATTTTTAAACATTTTTCTTAACAAAAGTTATAATTTTGTATGAATATGGGGGTAAATGTTACATGATAAGCGCCCCGGTAGGCGAGTTGGTAGCGTGCTTGCCTATCAGCGTGGGGGTTGTGGGTTCGATTCCCACCAGAGGCTTTGGTCTGTCGCTGCAAAAATCAAGCCAAATGGTCTTTGTCACCCGGTTTACCCTTGGACCCAAAATTATAATATAAATTTACTTTGTATTGTAATTAATAAATAAATAAATAAATAAAAAATAAATGTTACATGATCGTTGAATTTTCCATAAAATTTGAATTTCCACTTCCGGAACACTCCTTATGCCTCCCTAACAACTGATGTGAACAGTTGATCGTTCTTCTCACACGCTAAAATTTCTCAACCAATTGCTTATCCAATTTTTTTTTTGCAAATATTTTCAGTAGCTTCAACATGAACGCGTATTTTTTTTAATATACAGGATCCGCCAAACCATTTTTTTTTTTTGAAAATTCTATAAAAAAAAACTGCTGGATATTTTTTTTACCAAATTTCTTTTTTTATTTGAAAGTACAATTCTTCCGGTTAATTATGGAAAATAATTTCATTCAAATGGCTGCCTCGGCTGGCCATGCAGTAGCCTACACGATCGGTTTCAATTCGTCTCAATGGTGTCTCCGAAATGTTAAATTGTTGAGAACGACGGTGAAGTGATATTGATGGCGCTTCACGCACACGTTCTGCCGCAGCAGCAACATTCTCGGGTGTACGCACGTTTTTTGGCTTTTCACGCTTTGCTTTATCGATGAGGATGCCAGTTTCTTTTACTTTTTTTCACAAGATAACGAACATGCGGAGCTGACGGTGCATCTATTCTTCCAAAATCCGTACGCAATTTTCGCACACATTCTGCAACATTACCATGATTTTCAAAAGTAATGTCGCAATATTTCCCAGCGTTGTTCAAGCGTATACACAACCATAATCGTTCAGCGGAAGGATAAAACTAATTATCTGTCAAATCAGACATGAGCTAGGTGTTACCATTCACGAAATAAGCACTAGTTGAACAAAAAAAAAAGTTAGATGGCGGACCCTTTTATACTTTGAATTCAACAACTGAGGCATATTTTTCTATTCCACAATAAAATCAATCACTTTTTCCACACATTCTTTCATTTATTATTATTTTTTTTTTAAAACACCGGTACAATGACAAAATGCAAATGAAATAAAGAAGTTGAATGAACAAGCCCTCACATGTACCAACCAAGTTGGCCAACTTCAGCTGAAATCTAAATATTTTGATTTTCATCCAACCGACGACCAGCAAACCCTCACACGTTACAGCTGGTTGTACAACTTGATCAAATTGTACAACCAGTTGTAACGTGTAAGGCCGCATTATATTTTCTATTATTTTTACTGTACTGTCTTAGAGAAAAATGATCACATTGGAAATAAATGAAGTTTTGTTAAAAAAAAAATAATACAAAATTTAGAACAGAAATCAATTATCATATTACCCTTTTGACAACCAAAATTTAAGCGCCCACAATTTGTAAGTTCTAATTGCGGATTTGGTGCAAATGACAAACTTTTAAATAAAAGTGTTATAGAAAAAAATCGGGACATATGTGCCTAGTGATCGGTACGTACAAAAGAGTGATAAAATATTTTATGGAAAAGCCAATTCTTTGCAGTTTTGATGGTTTTCATTTTGTTTTCTGATTGTATGTAAAAAAAGTTTCGACTTACGTGTTATATCAAAAGCGTTCGCAGGAGTGGCAGTGGTACGTCATGCCAAATTTATCTACTAACTCCCGTATTCACACCAATTTAAAACAGCTTTACAAACCTGTGTTAAGAAACGTGATTGAAAATTGTTTTTTGTATTTTCATAAATTTTTCTTATCAAAGGTTTATAAAGCTGTTTTAAATGTTTATGAATAGGAGGGTAACATTTTAAATATTCTATTGTTCTGTTTGCTTTTCACTCACGTAAAAATCCGGGTAAACACATTAGCAAATTGTTGAGCGGTTAAATCATGCAACAAATATTAGCTTCAGCACATAAATCAGCTGTTTCGTCAATCAAAAGTTATTACATTATGGTAAATAACATTGTTTTAGTCTCCCGAAGTGGTGGACTTTTGTTTCTCGCAGCAGACATAAAATAAAAGCAATTACATTTCAAACAAGTAAATATTGGTGGCTGGTACTTTTCTGTTTGTTTTTGTTTACATAAATTATCCATAAGAAACGTTTCGATCATGTCGTTCAGAAAACAAAAGAAAGAAACATGATAAGTAATTCATAAGGCAATACAAACTGTATGTGTTTCGTTTCTTCTGAATACAGGATTTCCACAACTCAAAAATCCTGGTGAACATTTCCTGAATTTATTTTCGATCAGAAACAGGCAGATTTGCGAAATCATCGTTTCGGTTATACGAATGCACTTATTAGTACGTCCTTTTGAGATGCTTCAGTTATTCGTTTATAACTAATGATAGCTGACATTAAAGCCGTATATGGTTCGCTATTTTCATACGCTTTGTTTGCATTCAATCGGTTAAGGTGATGGTGGGTGAAAATCCCATTAATTAAAATCAACAAAACAAAAACGTAAATGGCCAACTTCACCATTAACTCTTACTTAACACTAAACAGTCGGAAATACTATTATTAGGAAACTCATGTCGGTCCATACTTAGTATGGCTTTTGCTATTTAGTCATAAATATCTTTATTATCTACACAGACATTTCAATTGAAGATGATTAATGTCGATTGATCGATTGCACATGCCTCCTGACGTAATTGTTTACGCAACTACAAACGACAATAAGAACGAATAACTATTCATTATTCCGCTATCATAAATAACCAAAATAAAATAAAATATTTCCATACATTTCCTACGTGGTATGCTCGCTATACTCATTCCAGTAGCCAGCGCTGTAAGACAGCACAATGGTCATTTTAATTACTTTATGTGTATTTTACTGACAACCAGAACGAAATGTGACGTGCGACTTCTTTATGGAATACATAATAATATGCGATCGTTTATATATGAAATCGGCCGGAGTTGTTTGCCAGAACGACTTTAGTCCTATTTTTTTTTTTTTGGCAATACCCATAATAAGGAAATGTTTAAAACAGAGCTCGACTTCCCCCGCTACACATTTAAGAAATGTACCTCCCTCCAGGTGTGTTCGGCAATTTTATTATGCCGAAACATGCCTTCAAAACAAACTCTTCGAATATAAACTCAATAATTTTATTATTTCGTGAATTGTTTTTGTACATTTCAATATTCGATTGAGAGTGTGTTCATACGCCCGTCTACGTATACATGATTACGTGGCGCGACGTCGGATGATATTCTGTACGAAACGTGTGCTTAAATATTCCATACATGTAACTATTCTACACATGCGATCTATAAGCGTTCCGTCCCTCCCCTTCGACAAAAGCAAAACCCGCAAATATTCTAAATACTACCGATGGCGGAGCGCAGTTGAAAGACAATTCAGAAGCAACGATTAACCACCATTGATGCCGGCATTTGCGTCACAGACAGACATTAAGGAAAATTACAAATGCTAAATGATGACAAAAATGAGTCGCTGACTAAGTGCTCATAAACGCTGCCATAAAAGTGTTAATACCCTACACACAACGCAGGGCAGCTGGGTGTAGCTCAAGAACAAATTAGAATTACTTTCCGATAATATGCCCGGCTTGGCAGGCGAAATACTCCGGAATACATAATTTTCCATGTGATAATTCATTTATCTTTCATTCAAATCATTAGGTTTTTGTCGAGATTCATCAGGTGAACATTTCTGATTTCTTCATCAGATACAATTCACGATCTGGTGGACATTTCTGATTTCTGTCCGAAACCCAATGAGCGTTTATTTAGAGTTGCTAACATTGGGCGGTAGGTAGAGTGTGAGACTATTACACAGCCATTCCAGGTTCTTCTCTAGGTAAGACCATCAAAAATAGTTTTCACCTAGTAAATACCGGCGATTCTACGATTCGGAGAGAGTAATTCCAAAGCTATGTAAAAACTTCCCACGAAGAAGCATTGGGCGTTTGGAACCCACTTTAAACAACCCGGGTTCCACAGTTAGTATACAAATGATCACAGATTTGAGAGAAATTCCCTTCTATGACCTCATGAAAGAATTCACTTTCGGAATCATACAATTCCAGACAAAACAAAACAAAAAAATGTAATAATGAATTGAACATTTGTAATAAAAGGTATCTATGGGGGAAAAAGTTGTGGCCGCATGTGTCGGGAAAAATTTGCACAACTAAATGGTCTCTTGTCTTGTGTTGTAGGGTGTCGGAGAGTCGCCTGTTTCGATTCGGGTTTTTTTTTTGTTGTATACGAAATTGCTTTACAGACGTGTGGCAAGAATTAACAGATTCCAAGTCTGTCAACTAATGAAACTTATAATTATGTAATAAACAGTCAGTGCTGATGAATTTGAATAAAATACCAATAATTCTAAATGAAATGGTTTTTTTTGCCATGAAATAAATAATAAATTTACAAACTTAGAAATTTCCCAACAATGGAGTTATATACGATTTATAAAATAGTCCCTACATAAACTATGATCTTGAAAAAGAATTTAGAAACATTTCCCATATCATTTTTATGATATTTTCTATTACCAAATCGCAAAGTGGCTGCCCTACACTCTTCAATTTGTGAATTTCTATATAACAATACATCTCATTCTCTCGGTATTGCTTTAGTTGTAAAGAGCGTAGATGCAAAAAAAAAAATATACGAAAACAGCTGCAAATACACATTTATTCGCACTCAAATTTTGCGCTTTGTTGAATTTAATAAGTTCGTTGTCTGTTTTTCCCAAACACGTTATTGCTTGTACACAAATATGTAATAGTACATCCAATTTACATGCAAATAAGTTTTGTGTAGAAGGAAATAAGCTTTGCTTGCTACAAAGACCAAACACACGCTTTACATGTGTGTAACCATTTAAAAAATACCTTTTTTTCAGCGTGTTTGTCCTCGATAGCCTCACGAATTCTATCTTTGAGGTCTTCAATCGACACTGGGCTGTTGGCGTAGACCTTATCTTCACGTGGCCCCAAAGGAAGAAGTCGCACGGTGTTAAATCACAAGATCTCGGTGGCCAATTGTCTTTGACTGCCAACAAAATATGTTATTAAAAATCAGCAAATGTTTCTAATTTATTTTTTAAGACACAGAGATTTTCTTTTTTAATTTATATGGTATTTTAAATTTTTCTTAAATCTCTGCTAACTTTCTCTGTGTGGCACAATTTGTTTGATTACAATCTTAGTGTAGTTTGCTTGGAGAGCACAGGTACAAATGTTGCCAAACTTGACACATGACAGACGTTTTGAATATTTTATTTGATGTGAAAGAAGGTTTGTTTCTTAAGTCTTTCGTTCGCAGATCATCTCCGTTATGATTTGAACATTTGTCATGAAACAAGGTTAATTGATTCTAGCTTTTTTCTTTAAAAAAAAAGGTGTTTTGGATTAGAATCCTGTGCAATAAATACTTTTATCGCATTGTCTTGAAGTGGATTGACCAACAGAATCACAGCCTACAAAAAACGAGGAGTTTGGAGTTCTGATGATACACCACAGTCAACAACTTAAACGTGATCATCTTTTGAAATCCCTCTTTTATTTTCCTAAGAAATTTTCCGTGTAATTGCTTCTAGATTCATTAACAAAAGAATATGTAGACTGTTCACAATGCCAACAATTTGGATACAAAAGCGCTGTCAGAAATTGTTCTCTCTAGGATCATCATTAATCATTAGAGTCTAGGAATTTTTCACATCATCTCCATAATACATTGTCTCGGCTTGTGCAATTGATTGACAATGTCTGTAACAGAAAAAACGGAAATACTTGACAAGTCTATCAACAAATTGTACGGACAGTTTACACTTTCTATGTATCGAATGTTGGGGTTTTTATAACTGGCAGAAAACTTGGAAGTTTATATGTACTTGGAGAAATATTAGGTTTACTATTTTATGAATATAGTTTGTGCTTAATTTTAGGAATTAAAAGTCTCAAGATTAGTTGGATTTTAAGATATGCCACTCGAGTGAGAGAAATTTGTATGTAAGAGCTTAAAGTCAGCATAGCTCATATTATTCCCTTCAGCTACCAGTCTGGAAGTTTACCATTATAATTATAACAAAAACGTTTGTATGAAAGAATCCTTAAAATAACTGACAATTTGAAATTTAGCTTATTCAGATGTTAAAATTGTTCTTAGATAATTAAAATGTTCAAACTTATTTCAAATCCATTTAAAAATTCTAATGAAAAGATGTATTTTGTGGGCCTTTAACCCTGGAGAATTTTAACCGTAAACTCCAATGTTGTTTCTTCTCTATTTTTACAATAACCACCTTATATTTACTATACAAAATTCTAATCTACTAGATCGTTTACCCAAAAAAAAAAAAAGTGAAAACAATTAACCTTTTTTCATGAAACATTCTGAAATCATAACTGAGATGAACTACAAACGAAATACTTAAGAAACAAACTTTCTTTCAAATAAAATAAATATTTGGAACGTATTTCATCACGTTTCATTGTCAGTTCTTTTATTTTAACATTCCACTCGTCAACAATAATTTTTTATTTTGCAAAAGTCAGTTCTTTTGGAAAACCTTAAATTTCGCATGTTTTGTGACAAATAAAAAGTAATTTCCACTAGAAGATGTTAGAGCTATTCCCCACACTGCTGTTTGCATATAAATATAAATAAATATATTCTATTACTATTGTTTGCTAGAAATTTGTTTAATAACGAATTAAATCGAAAATCAAACATTTGTGTATTTCAACGATAAAACACATATGCATACGCGGTAACACAATACCAATTATGCACAGTGGGGAATTCGAAAAATGTTTGGTTATTTAGATTTTTAGTTTGGAGATGGTCCCAATGGCTCTGAATGAAAACCTTGCATTTTACACTATTTTCTAACATTCGCCAACAAAAACTTTTTTTAAACTCGGTTCAGGTTTTTTTTTTTATTATGTACATATATCTAAAAGCCTTTGAGTCCGATAATAAAGACAAAGAACATAAATGCGTAATAAAGTTAAAAACTTAAACATTTACAAATTTTCTTATTAATACATAGTAGTAAAAGCGAAAATACTCCAACGATGATATATACATTAGGGTGGGTCAAATTATATGGCTGGAAAAAAATCAACAAAGCTTATAGCAAACGAAAACTACGGAAAATTCTAAGAATATTTTTTAACCATGGGTCTAAAAAAATCCCTAGAGATCGCGCAAATCGATTTTGTATTTTTTTTTTTAAAAAACTGTATTTTTAAAACATGCTCCACAACCAAACTACAGTTGGTACAAATAAAATGTTGGCGTCATAATAAAGGATAAGATAACATCCTTTATCATAAAAAAAAATTAACTATCATAACTCTTAAAATATATAAGATACAGTTCGACAATGTGGAGAAATCAAGAACACATTTTCGAATATTTTGAAAAAAAGTGAAAATTTTTAATAAGAAAAATGCAATTTTTTAATCCGTAGTATGATAACATCAAAATTTTTATAAAAAAAAAAATTATAAAAAAAATACAAAAAGTAGTCATCTTTGGAAATATTTCTAAAATATAAGCAATTGTCCGGTTTTTAATATTTATACCTTAAAATAATCCCTAACTCCTTGTCTAAAAACAAAAGTTACCAACCAGTTACCAACTTGGTAACTTTGAAATTGGTTTCTGGAACACTGTGCATCGGTTTTCTTCGTTTTTTTATCGCCAAAATTCAATATCGAAACTGTTTTTTTTTTTTGGAAAATGTGACATAATTCAATTGAAAAGATGACAACGACACATATAAATAGAATTAAAATTTTGGAAACAAACACTTGAACATTGATAACTTCTGCCTCTAAGATCGCTTATACAAAATTGACGCCTACGACGCCATAATAATTGTGTTTACAATTTCTGAAAGTGAAAATATATATTTATTTTTTGCAAATATAATTTTTTCAAAAAATATTGAAGCAAGGACTGGCTGCTAGGGCATTCGCCTTTGACTCTCATTAATTTTATGAATTAAAATCTACGAATAGAAATCCTCGTTCTTTAAAATAATAAACGGAGAAATATTAAAATCGGCCTACTAAATAATAAAATTATTAAAACCTAATAACTAAAATTAACGCACTTTTACACTTCTATAGGACTCCACATTTTTCCAAGTATCAGAGGTCCATAAGCGCATGCGATTAAGCTCCATGTGTACCAGTTAAGTGAAATGACATTTTGACAATATTCTGATTCAGTTTGAACTTAGATCATAACATAACATAACCTTAATTATTGTTTATTCCTATTCTTTTTTTATACTTTAATTTTCCTAAAATTTTCAAACTCAAGCTCCATACAAATTGGCGGACCATTGTATGCCCTACCACTGACGAGTCACCTGTCGCAAAGTGTCGTAACTACATTTTGATTTTAAATGTGATTTTTGCCACACATTAAATATCTCATGACTAAATGAAAATATTAATTAAGATTCAGAAACTAAAATACCCAAACTAAATCTCAATCACAGGTCATTGCCAGTGCAAAAAACAAAATCAATGTATAATCGAATACGATAAGTATTCAAATAAGCATAAGTATATTAAATAGATACAGTGGCCGGCCGTGATGTGATCACACAAAAACCCAGTCGTTTGAACTCGTAACTCTTTAAAGAACATTCACGTTTTTTTCTCAGCGGAATGTTGCGAGATATACGTACGTACATTGCTAACTGGTTTTGGAGGATCATTCACTCCATGTCTGGAAATTTTCAAAAAATATAAAATCGTAAATTCTGTGTGCACACGCCCAATAAAGCTGTGTAAAATGTTCCATTGAATCTGAACACTTGAAATGTGACTGAACAGCGAAATTCAATTTAAATTTGATTTGATAAAATTGATTTGATCATCTTCTTGGATATTTTATGGATTCATAATTGATATTTCTGATACATGTTTTATTTAAATATTTCACTTTCATTTCTAGGCAATAATTCCAAGTAATTATCAACTTCATATCCTGGTTACAATTTATTATAGGCCGAAAGTGCATTTCTTAACTGACTGCAAGTCGAGAACGACAATATGCCTTTAAAAACTCAAAACAGAATAAATATTGTACTAAATGAGTAATGAACGGAATTTTTTTTCAACAAGACGTTTTAATTGAGAGGCCTTTAAAAAACTCTTGCACTAAGGATTGCAAGTCATTTAAACAAAAGCAAAACAAAACCTGTTCTTTGTTGGATAGCAAGTTAAATATGTGATCCAGTGGACATCAATGACATCGAGAGTCAAAAGACTTGAGAATCAAACCTGAGCTTAAACGAGTGTTTGACCACAGCACAGGGATGAGTAATATAAAATGTGAAAGGGCACGTATTTCAGCCAGCTTTAATGTTGATCGGTCTCGGTGTGGTAGGCACTGAACACGACTATCAGACAAGAACTTCGAGATCAATCTCGAGTGATTTCGCATCTGATGTCAGACATTATCAAAGATTTCGCCGGCTTTATGTAGTAGTGAGTATACAAATTAGATTGTTCACAGTTCACTGATTTGAAACATACTGGCGACTTAATGTACATATCTTTCGCCAGACAGACATGGCCGTATGTTCGTATACACTTCATAAATTCGCATAAGAACATTAATATACAGTTCAGTCTAGGGTGTTTTCAAATGCAAGAACTCATTCTTAGCACAAAATTATATCCTTCTATTCGTTTTTGAAGAAAAATGGCTCTGTCAGAGGGAAATATTAAAAGACTGTTGGCTTCTATCTTTCAATATGTGGCCCTGTATGAAAGAGGTTGTCTTGAATTTGGAAATATCACAGCTGGCACGAAAGACACTAACAGGAAGTGTATTCCACATACGAACAGTTCAGCTAAAGAACGAATGTTCTCATTAGTCAGTCGTGACAGACGAGAGTCTCTGGTTAGGCCAATTTCTGGCACCGTTTTTTTTAAAGAACATGTTTCTTAGTGAAAGGTAAACGTCATTAATTTACAAACAATTTTCCCATGACTCCCTAATCCAATCGCCGTTGTATTGCCAAACATTTAGCTGACTCAGACAGCGATAATAATGTAAAAGTCAGTTATAGGTGTTGGCCGATACATGTATGTAGATCAACAATCTACTCTTAATCATCATAAGAAAGAAATAATCGGCGAAATTCCTAAACACACTATCGCAATATTTATGCGGTCGTTGTCTTCCAGTAAATGACCTCTCCTTTCAATTTATTGTAGCTCAGTATATCAAAGCGAGTTTGTAATTTCTGCTACAAACAGACGAAAAAAAACGAATTGCAAAATTTAACATTAATTGCAGCTAAAATTGACCAAAAAAAAAAAAAAAAAAAAAAAAATAATAAAGAAAAGAAAAACTGAAACAGAAACAAAATCATAAAATCACAAAACATGTTGCCACGGTCGGTTTGGCTGCTGCTAAGAGTTCATTCCATTACTATGTCGGTCGATCGGTCGGTCGGTCGTTGTGTCTGTGTTTGTATGTAGACATCGTCGACAGACTGGCCAACCACGCCGACATCGACACGATGAGTTTAATTTTAACCTACTTTGGGTTTACTTACATTGTGCATATGTATAAAATACTTTCATATACACACAGACATGCACTCACATATGTCGGCGTGTGTGTATACGAAATTTGTAGTCAAATGTTGGTGTGCGAGTGTGTGTTGTTTTATGCAGTGACCTTGTGGTTTGATCATATGCCAACAGTTGAAATTATATACTTACATACATAAATCTTTTGAAAATAAACACACACACACACATATACATTGAAATTTATGAATACCTTCATAGTACATCATTCATAGCACATGCTCACGCACACCAGCATACATATGTATGTGTGTTAAGTATGAGTGCAAATAATCAAAAAATCATTTTTACGCAATCTTGTTGTATTTGGTTTGGTTAAACAAATCAACAACACAATTCATTTAATAGTAATCGCCACATTCACACACACACACAATCACACCTCTACACACATATACACATTTACTTAGCCCCACAGTTTTATGGAGTGTTTGTATGTACATCATATGTATGCAAAGAAGTTTCATAGAAACAAAAGACTTAAGAAACGAACTTGATCTTTTTTGTTGCTGCTGCTGCACGCTGCCCGTGTATGTATGTCTGTGTGTAGTGTAAACGTTCGAAAGCGTCGATTGGCATGTTAAAGCGTCCGTCCGCCAGTGTGATTTTTTTTTTGGCCATTTCAATATTTGTTTTCGATTTAGTATTTACTTATTTTAAAAGTTTCCCGGTAAACAAACGTTTCGGTGTTTCGTTTCGTTTTTTTTTCTTCGATTTTTGTATTTTTTTTTTTGCATGCACCTAAGGTGTGGTCCAGCGGTTACTCTAGAGTGAAGTGAGGAAAAGATAAGATAAAAAAAAGTAATAAACAAATGTGTTACATTTCTTTGACATATATTTCCAATAAATAAAATGTTGCAAAGTTGAGTTTGGAAAAATTAACGTATTTTGATAATCGTTTATGTTATTTAAACAAAAATAATTTCACACCTTAATGGAATACAGTGTTGACCGAGTACGCATGGAAATTGTGTAGTATCGGTTTAGAAAAAATACTTCACAAAATCAAGCTGAAGTCAAATTTAATAATCATAAAGAAAATGTTCTCAATTCTCCTAAAAATCCTTTGTCAGGGTAAATAATTGTAAATTCTCCTAAGAAAACCCTTTTTTAGGGTAAATAATAGTAACAAATATCACAATTGTAAATTCTCCTTAAAAAACCTTTTTTAGGTTAAATAATAATAATAATAAATATCCGAATTCTCCTAAAAAAAACTTTTACTGGGTAAATAATAACATTTGATTTCGGTGTTCTTTTTGTTTGTTCACTTATAATTTGAAATCATTTGTAATCTCTATTTATTTTCCAAATGAAAATATTTTCTATAACATCAAATATTTCCTTTAGTCGACTTAAACTACTCTACAGTGTTGGCACATTTATAATGTGTGTAAATAAGAGATAATCTAACATTGAATTTAGTTTTTAAATTACTGTGCTTTCGACTTTGATGGATTACAAAAGACACGTTAAAATGTTGTCGGCTTCGAAGATTTAAACATCACTTGTCGCTGTTCTTGAACTATACTACGAGTACATATGTATATAAATAATTTATTATTTTAATTACAAATAATTGAAATCGTCTGGTCCTAATATTTTAATAATGTAAATGAATGACAGGGGACAATTTTTGTGTTCGCAGTAAGCGCTACAGCGTTTGAGAGAACTTCGTGGAAGATTAAGGGGCATTGGGAAATAAGTGACGCGAATCATCAAAGAATTCATTGAATGATTTATAATGAATATTACCAATTTGTTTTTCTGAAGTGAGTTTGATTGCCTAGTGTTCGGTGTGGTGCAAGCAGTCACTGTTGTGATAATTTATTAATTAAATTTAACTCTTCAGTCATCCCAGGTGATTCTTCAACAATCGACAAGAAAAAAACTGGACATCTAATATTGTAAACAATTTACGATGATTAATTGAGCAAATGAATATGGAGGACAGAGGTTCCGGTCATCCGCAAAAGAGTTGGCTGAGCGAACAACTCTTTAATTAAAATAAGGACATAAAGAGGCAGAGTCAGGGAACACAACCTTAGGGCAGGTTCGTTTGGTGGGCGCAGTTTTATGCTTTCCATTATCATGATGGTGCTTCTGGAAGGCCTGCAAAAGAAAGTGTCTTCTGGGAATTCGGCAAATGCAACTTTTAATGGGCTTAAATAAAACTATGACCAGCTGTTGGGCATTAAATTGTATTTGCTGCTGATGTTAGTAACAGCTTGAAGTTCGACTTCAAAAACCGCCGATACACAATCACGTTGTGTGTCGATTTTGCTATGTCCCTTCGTCTGTCCATCTTTCATTGTAATCGAAGTATAAATCACAATACACGAATCTTTGCATATGAACTTAGTGCAGGCTAGAGAGTGAAACTTTACGAAATTGGTGAGTGGGCTAAAAGAATTCGCATTCCCCTACCTGCACCTCCGGTAGGTGCATATCGATCATGTTAACGAATTCGCCATATTGTGTTACCTGGGCCTCACCCTGATGCTATTGAACCGTAGCCGTTCTCAGGGAGCTCAGGGATCTAGATAACATTCGGTACCCTTTATTTAATCGGTTTGCTGTGGTATTGTAGACAATACAACTTTCGGATAAGAACACCAGATATTGTTTCATTTCTCTACAAGAAGCATTAGCCATCTAAAGCCAACTTTAAACAGTAGATATCGAGTAGTGCGTATATTATTTATATCGTTTTCAGCTCCAGTTTTTAAAAGAAATTTTCCATCTTTTTCTTAATGAAACGTTGAGAGGATCATTCCCATCCGCTAAAATATGCAATTGCCTAAAATCGAAAATCGTAAATTCTCAGCGTCAATCTAAATCTGTGTAAACTTGTTATTTCACATCTTACGGATTCCTAATTTAGGAAGCTATAAATGTAGTTATTTTCTGATATCAGCCCGCATTTCAATAAACACAATTTATTTGAAATATTTCACTTTCATTGCTAGACAAGAAAATAATTATCAACGAAAACGTATTTTAAATTTGAATGGAAGACAGAAATAACAACACATCTTTAAAAAAAAAAACTGACTAAACAATGTATTAAATAAACTAGGGATGTAACGAATGTGGATTTGGCGAAAGTGCATATTGGAATATGTTTTTTTGCGAAAGCAAATTTTCCAAAATGATGCGAATAATTCGTTATATTCAATTTTAATTTATTAACATCAAGCTTTAACCAAGCCTATAAGGCCTAATACGGTTAACAATTACAACAATTTATCGAATACGACAATTGGTATTTTTTTTAAATATATAAATAATTAATAATAGTATAAAATTACAGTATATTATAACGACCAACTTTACTACAATGAGTCATTACTCCAAGTTTCGAGTTCCGAGTTTATATTATTTCCAAACATGGTATGCTTGCTAAAGTTTATTGTTTTGTTTATAAAACAATGTTTTAGACGTGATATAAGCAATTTTATGTAATTATTAATTACAATTCAAAGTAAATTTAAATTTTTGGGTCCAGGGGAAAACCGGGTGACACAGACCATTTGGCTAAATTCCTTTGGTGGGAATTAAAACCACAACCCCCATGCTGATAGGTAAACAGGCTACCAACACGCCTACAGGGGCGCTTGTAAGCGAATTTTTAAATATTTTTTTTTTTTTTCAAAAATGATGCGAATGCAAACTTCGTTACATCCCAAAAATAAACATATAAGGGAATTGATTCGTCTGCAGTTTGTTTTTGTTGTGTCGTCATTAAAACTTCTTACATTATGGAATAATACAAATTTGCACAAACAAAATAAACCTGTTCTTTGTTGGTTAACAAGTTATTAATTAATGCGATGCGCCAAAAGAGCGATAATGTTTACCAATACGATAATGAAGCAGACAAACAAAAGACTGAAGAACTAAACTTGAGTTTAAAAATACCACAGAGATGGGAAATATAACAGTTGTAAGGGAGACATGTAATTGTCTGTATGACAAAATTAAGTTGTTCGTATTTGTGTGTGATCATGTTTCTTTTCCTGAGTCTTGATGGTAATTTCATTTGTTCTAATGAAATTCCATAATTTTAACTGGAAATATGAGATTGGGAAATACAAGTCGACTTTGGTGTGATGTGACAACTGTTGCACTACAAATGCAGGTTCATATCCTGTTAAGAACATCAAAAATTTTTAAAATGTAATTTACATCTGTTGACTAATACAGGGTTCTACAACAATTGGTGTTATATTGAATCACCCGGTATTTCGGTAGCTGTCACTTTAGAAGCTTTTATTCATTGACATTTGACAAGTAGAAACTACGCCATTATTAAAAATGGAACGACACCAGCTTCAGCAAAGCATTGAAATTATTAAAATTCTCTACAAAAATGGTGAAAATCTTGCAGTCACAGCTTGTAAAAATTAAAAAGTTTCCGGACCGTGTTATCTCTCGAAGAGATGATCACAATTGGCCACAGTTGCGACTTCTTCCTTTGGGGCTACGTGAAAGATAAGATCTAGGCCAACAGCCCAGCATCGATTCAAGACCTCAAAGATGGAATTCGTGAGGCTATCGACCACTTTGCCATTTGGTTATAGGAAATTTCATTAAAAGGGAATGGTTCTGTAAGCGTGGTGGGCATTTGTTTTTTTTTATTATTAACGGCACACCTTCCTCTTTATTATGAAATAAACATCCCAACATTTATTTCAAAAACTGTAATTTTTCTTTGAATAACAAAATAACATCTCTTGTTGGAGAACCCTGTAGTAAGACACATATATTTCCACGTGATATCCTTTTAACTCAATACACTAAGCCAAATGTTTCCCTAATTCGTCTAGCTCTTTTTGAAATAATACAATTTCTCAAAGACATTTTTGCTTGATCAACAATTTCGAAAGTAGTCACGTCCGATGAGAAAGCAATTAGCAGCCCAGTTCATACAATTTTAAGTTGGGATTGTGAACGTTCCAAAACGTTCAGAGAGAGAGAAAAAATCATTTCTTCAAAAATCTTTAACAGCAACAGAAACGTTTTTTCCATAAACTTTATGATTGCCAGTTTTATTGGGAACATTAAAAACTCTTCGCTTGCCGTTTATTTCAATCTGTTAGTAATAACTATTAGCATTGCTGGCATGGTCAGTAGCTTAATCCGAAACGTTTGTTCTACCTTAAATTTTCACATTGAGAATTGTGTGTAAATATTCTTGTAACTTTTCGCCCTTCTATCTCAGTTCATAGAAATATTATTTGCCGATTTGCTTCATGTACTCGTATACAGCTTAGAATATTTCCTTTGCCATATAAACTAATGTAATTAAAAATAAAAATCATTAAAATGAATAGAGGATAGAGGGAAAATACTACGGGTGGCTACGAGCACATAATACGTGACCAGATCAGTTTTGAAAAAAAAATGTACTCCTTTTCTTTGTACACGCCACAAAAGAAACCGCATCTAAAGCAACGAGTCTGGTCAGCTAACGTTCGCCAGTTACACGCATTCGCTATTCAATCTATAAAATATGCCCACAGCCATTATAAATATTCAATACAAATATTGGGTTTTGGATTGAGAAATTCATAGTAATGTTGATATTTGTGGCGATTTGTTGAGAAAAACAGAAACTGACACTAAGGCAAACAATGGACGACGGGCACTACAATAGCAAAGTGATAAATAAAATGAGTCAATCAAATAGTAGATCTCTCTCTCACACACACACATGTAGTGGCCGGCGCATGCATTTAGACACGCACACATATGACGAATATTTCGATTCGATTTTATGTTTAAATAAGATTGGTCAATTTTGTTGTGCATATTTTAACAATAATTTTCGATCTCAATACACTACTCTTGGCCCGCTTTAGTTGGCATTTGTGTTAGACGCTAGTATCGAAATTTTTAGTTCGATTTTCTGTTTGACATCTACCTTTACTGTCATCGCTGTTGTTGGTGTCTTTTGTGGCATTTTGGTGCCGGCGAATGAATGATTTGCATATGAGATTTGGTTCACGCTGGTAATTTATAATACAACCGTGACCTTGAACTAGTTTCTTTGAAAAAAAAAGGTTTCTCGTGCTCTTTTTCTTTGGGGTATTTTCATTCTCTCGCTGTCTTTGCAACTTGAACGATAACGCCAAGTTTGAGGTTGATTACAGTGTTGGTCTTTTTTTTTCGGTTTCTGTTTTTGGTTTTTGGAGGTTTATGAACGAACCGATAATTGATATGGGAATTTAATAACACATAAATACACACATACCACATTAAAATATATTCAAAATCATTACTACACATCATGCCATGGCAGTTGTGATCCACAAAAAACAAAATGTGTGTATTTCCATTTCTGTTTTGACGTGAACCTTCGGTGTTAACAACCAACGGCTTTTGTGTCTTGAGTCTTTTGTTTGTTGCATTTATAATTGGCTTTTTTGGAGAACATAATGACATACGGGTGATAATGACACTCAAAGCATCACAGTCAATATTATCTCGTGCATCTGATACACGTTACTTGACCTAAAGATCAAGTTCGTTTCTTGAGTCTTATGTGATTATGAAATGACATTGCCATACAATTCGGCTGTACAGATTAAAATATGGAAAATTACGTCCTTTTTTTTTTCGATTCATTAATGTTAAGTGGGGTGATGTCTGTAATAACCAATTAATAACCGATTGGAACTATTGATGAAGAGGTAAGAGATTGGTGCTGAGAAATTAATAGGGTCATAGCTAAACCAAGAACTACTTTTATGTTATGGATTACCATAAATTTCACCTGTTGAAATTTTAACATGTACATCAGCAATACCTCAAGACCGCTGGACTCTAAATACCAGCACTGTGGAGTGGAGCCAAAATTGCTCGACTCCGCCTTCAGCTCGTCTCCGACTGGTTAGACTGGTTTACCACTTCTTGCTCCAGAATCTCCTGTCTGCAAAAACAAAACAAACATTAATATACATTGATGGACCCAGTGTAGATTTGGAAAATAGTTTCCTTTATCACAAATCACATAGATATCCTATTCATATTATTGACCATATAATAATCACATGCTTTTTTTTTTGTTTACAGAACAACCGATCCAGTAATGGCCACAAACAACGATGGCGGAACAGTACAGTGGCAACGCAATGCCCAGGCAGCTGTCTCGGTGCGTCATGCCTTCAAGGCGTATGGCAAAAAGAAGAACACAAATCAAGTATTGAACAACCTGAATATGACAGTACCCAAGGGCACAATGTAAGTAAAGACATTCCATGCCATCTCTCTGTCTCTCTCTCTCTCTATATATATCTTAAGCCAAACATTAAGAGCTGCGTTTATTGTAAAATGGACAGAATATATTCAGTTGTGGTTTAACTTACAACTCAGAGGTAAAATTCCATTGTAGATTTGCTATACCCTACACCAATTAATGATGCCGGGTAACGGATTTGAGCTAGACAAATATTGACAACTAACAATTTGTAAGCAACAGGCATCTGTGGAACATTTTGTTCTCTCTTTTGCCGATCAATTCATAATCATTCAGGAATATCTTATATATTTGCAGACCAATCGACTTATCTGGTTTTAACTCCCTTGACAGTCGTTATCAGTTGGTTAGGCTGGTAAAAGTATTTCATTACCACTCGCAGCCATAGATTGCCGGTTATTTTCCGCATATTCTAATCACTGCTGACAGTGTCTACCTCTTAAGATTGCTGAACGGGACTCGGTTGACCAGAAGGGTTCATCAGAAGTCCAATATAATCTCTCAGTCATCAGGTCAGAGCTTCTGTTCCAAAATAGCTAAACTGAACTATTTGTTTTGAAATTGAAGTGTATTCACACTGAAACCATTGAATGATCTGCCGAGATTTCCGTGAAGTGTAACCAACCTCAAATCTATTTTTGGTCCAATCTCTAGTTCGGGTGACTCGCGTGGACAGACTGTATACATCAGGTAAAAAAAGTTCTACTCTTAAGAAGGTGTCCAAGTGTGTGCTTTCATCGAAGGCATGGCAAGTGATTAATGAGCTGTCAAGTTAGGATGATCTGAATATTCTCATCATTAAATCGTTTACAAGTTTATTCTGATACGTGATTATCTCAATCAGTGATCTCATATTTCTATATCGTCTTATTGAATTTTCCCCTTCCACATTGCAACCAGCATCTGTTGTAGCGTAATATCTAGTCGGCTCCAACCTTTCCATGCGCTTTATGTCATACGATCTACTTGACCACCAACCGGTTTCTTGCCACTCATTGTTAGTCATTGACCAGGAAATTGCATTGCATACTTAAGCATTTACGCACAATGCATCTGACTCTGTTATTTATGTTATTGCTGTGGAAAATTTTCTTCAAGTGTTTCTTGGGAATATTTGCAGCAGATTTTTTCTCTGTTTCTATGACCTATGGAGGAGACGTTGTATTTTGCGGTTGTTTAAACTTATAAATTTAATGATGAATTTTTTATGCGACCAAAGTTTACAAAGGAGCATCGCCCTTGATCACTACCCGCTGGCTGATGTTGTTGTTTTATTCATTTCATTGACTTTAAATAAATAAAAAAAATTACAAATCTTGACAAACAAACGTGAATTTGCCTTTAGAGAATGAATGCAATACAATCGTATTGTGTATTTAGAACGGAAATTTGTTGTGGTTTTAATGAGAAACAAAAGATATCAGGAACAAAAGTCAGGAGAAACAAAGTCTGAAGAAAACAAAATACATTCTTGGAGTACCTTTGCGAAACGACAAATATTAAAATAATTAAAAACTTAAAAACTTGTCGGATGAACCGACATACATCTACCTTCACCCAACTCGACGCCAATCTATACAGATTCTCCCAATTTTTAAAGAAACCAAAACAAGCATTTTTTGAAGACCAACACTCAGGGAATGCCCTCCATAAATGCAATGCACAGTGTTAACGGGAGGAAATGGGAAGGTATGGGTATGGGAAGGAGGAAGTAGTATTTGTTGACATTTATTTTAAAGGTGGGAATGTTGCAACTGGCAGGAAACACATTCGCTGGAAGAATATTCCACATACGAACGGCTGAAGAACCAGTATTCTTTATAGTGCGTCGTCCGATCAGATGTCCGATGAGAGTCGATGAGAGTCCATGCTTGAAGACGTTGACAGATTATCGGCAGCAATATGGACAAAGGGGGAGGTTCAAGTGTGGATATGATAATCTGCATCAACTGTGTCCAGCAATCCTTTAGTCTTCTGAATGCAGTATGGAAAGCGCCCCACACATTAACTCACGTGGAGGAGACAGCTGGATTGCGAAGTGGCAATGAAGAGGAAGAACTGGAATGAAATGAAGCCAATAACTTACGATAGATCTCACTGGAATACATTTGTAGTCCTTGGCTTTTTCGAAATAAAACTAAATGGAGAAGTTTCTTATTGGGCGACATTATATCTCCATTTCATTTGTAATAGTTAACCAAAGAAGAGTTTAAGGTGTAGCCAACATCTAATATATTTTGTGGTGGTTTCATCTCTCTAATGCTGCTTTAGAGAATGTGAATTTCTTTAAGATTTGTTGGTCTGAGTGCTGTTGAATGTGATGCTCGTAGGCCATCTGTGGCACTGGAGCTACAGAGTGGTCATTACCATATTTTAGAACGTTGTTTTGGTTTTTTTTTATGTATTTTCTGGATATTTCAGGTTCCGAGTTCAATACTTTTGACTTTGACTTAGTGAATATGGATAGAAATTTAAATTAATTTTCGCCAACACGACTGAGAATGGTTGCCATTTGTGAAGTTTGGCATGACCGCAATATTGTACCGAATACCAAAGGTAGTTTTAGTCTAGTATTGTGTGGTATCAACATTTGAATTAAAATAAATACAATCTCTGTATAAAATAATACAATCGTTGTATATATTTTAATATATAAATATATTTATATTTAGAATTCAAATTTAAATATGTCTTGTTGGACATTTTCTTGAAGTAGTAGATGAAGATCTTCTGGTTTGCTTACCTTTCAACGTAAGATAAAACTATAGCAAAGGGGTCAGGCCGTCACAATATTAGTTTCTGACACACCTTGTGCGCAAACCGGGTGTGTAAGACACATACTGCACCGTAATCGGATTCCCATTCAACTGTTAACAAATCGAAAGTATGTATTAAAGAACAATCAGTAGAACACCCTGTCTTCAGGGTTTACAGTCTTGGGATTACTGTGTGACAGTCGCACACGCAGCCCTCCACATCTCACACGCGTACACTTGGTTATTTTGCAATTATATTTTGAATTTATGTGATTTTATCACTCAAAAATAAAAACGCTTAATTGCAAATTTTACTGATTATCAAATCACCTATTGGAATTAATAGAAGATCCCCGTTCATATAATTTCGTCTTTATATAATTTTCTATCATTAATGTTAATCAACAATATTGAATAACACAACTTGCCTTGTGGTCGAAAGAGAAAAATACACAATGAACCCTTTTTATCTATTGTATTTCTTTTCGGGCCCCCATTTTTTCGTTTTTTCTTTTTTTGCAACCAATCTACCGACGAAATGTCTTTAGACAAATAACACTGATTTCTTTTATGGGAACTAAATTAAGCTAAACCAAATAAATACTCAAAGAAATATTTTTGGCATTGTCATCAGCTGATCTAACACTGTGAATACTGCGGTCCATTGTTGTGGGAATTTGTATTTGGTTTTTACTGTCGGTGGGGGGAAATCACTGAGAAAGTATGTAATAAATTTGTTAGCAATTCGCTAAAAAAAAGGCAGAAACCAAAGTGTACCTACAATGTTATACAATTGAACGTCAAATGTTATGAAGAGGTGACACCATATTTTGATTATTTCAACAGATTGTTAGAGGCGTGGAGATGTAAGTAATTAGTCTTTGGTTTTGGGAGTTTGGCATAAACATTGTGATTATAAGCGGAAATTTCTCCACAAGTGGCGCATACACTTCAATTAACATTCATTTGTTATTTTATGGAAATTCATAAAAGCTTGGAAAATATTTCGAAAACAAAATTAATACTTAGAAATTAACAACGGGTCACAAAATAAGGGGTCTTTGTATAGTGAAGACAATTATAATAAAATAAAAAGTGGTGCCAGCAAACACACCCAACAGATTTAAAAATAAAAATACCATTCATGAAACGTTTCGAGGAATGAGATATATCATTTATTCCTTTCTTCAGTATTTTATTGGTGTAGTGTGATCCGTACCTCGCTATACACGCTGAAAAATCTGTCTTTTTTTAAAAGTTTGCACACAAGTAAACCGCGGGTTGGGAGCTTATATCAAGTAAATCATATTTGTGTTACTTTTTACTCTTGTTTGGTACAGGCAAATATATCTATGTTTGAGGCATAGTTTGTTTGCTGATATTTTTTGAAATTACCATTTTTTTCAGAGGATCACCCATTTCTGCATACACGCCTTGGTTGTTAGTGTGTTTATTCCATATCTAATAAATTTCGATTACGATTAGTAATCAATTACATTACATTTTATAAATAATCGTATTGATTAATTTCTGATTAGCAATTGATTATGATTACAAATAATCGGTATTACTGAAGATTACGAAGAATAATCAGAAGAAACAAAAAAAAAGGCTTAATTACATGTGGGCGAAAGTGTTCCTTACTACATTTGTTAATCGGAAAATCGAAAAGAATCGAGTAATTCGAAGAAAGTTAGTCCAATTAAAATTTTTGACTACTTTTGATGCTTTTTGGTAATTGCATGAAACTGAGTATAAACGTAATCAGTACTGTACCCTTCAAAAAAATATAATCGAATTATGAATTTGATGGATTACTAATGATTATGGTTTATTCGTAAAAATGGATTGTGCTGATGCAGCCATTCTCATTGAAACAGATTGCGAATAATTCGACTCCTGTTTTGACGCGGAGTTAGTAATGAGGGCGATCACTTATATATAAATATACAGAAATCAAATGGAACCCATAAAAAGTAATGGAATCGGGAATAGTATATAAGAAGAATAGAATGAAGGGGCATTCCGCGACAACAAAAAGTAATTGCCTTCGGGAATATTGCTTAAAATCAGCGAAAAAAGAATAAAATCCTTACAAAAAAATCCTTAAAAAAGTGAGAACACCATTTTGAAAAATATTCACAATACTTTGAGAAATATTAAGGAAAAACGTATTTAGATTATAGCCAAAGATTTAAGCGAAACTTAAACTTTTAATTGTTTTAATAAACAAATTCCTTCAATAGATTGAAAAACAAATCATTTTTCTGTTTCTTCAAAACAGATTTTAAAACGTTGTGTCTGATTCAAATCGATTCTATTTGGGAAAAATTTACAAGCTCAGAAAGTTTTAACACAACTGCGTTTAACACCCAGCACATCAATTTAAGTTGACAGTAAATGGTCAAAGGAACAATTTTAGGTGAAAACTTATTTCCTCCTCTAAACCGTTTATTCCAATAGATTCATTGGATTCGTTGGTATAAATACAATGAAATATTTATTTTGAAGGAACCACTACGTTTCGATCAAACAAAAGACTTAAGAAACGAACAGGCAATGCAAACCAACATTTCCCAGGGAACTTGGTGCGATATTGTATCATACTTAGCCATATGTGCATGCAAGTTATCCCCAATTCCGATTTCTCCAGTCTGTTATTAGAAAGCATACTAGAGTTAACAGAAAGCTAGTTAACCTTGTCAAATATACGCTGCTCAATAGATTAAGGGCGACTATCCTGAAGTTTCCTGTATAATTAGTTTTGTTTAAACCACTAAAAGTATCAGCGAGCCCTTCCAGCTAGATGAAAATAAAACTCAGTCCTAAGAAGTCGACTTTGAATACGATTATTTCGTAGATCACTTCTCATTTGATCAGGTAATGTTGAATAGCCTGAACTGAATGCCATATGTCTTTACATACAATCTTACACACAATAACTCCGATCGTCCTAGACTTTTTAAACTATTCCGTGTAGTGATCTCAGATGGAAGTCTAGTCGGCGTCACATGAATCTCTCAATTCCGCGAGATGTACGTGATATAATTTATCTACTTAATACAGTTCATAGCCTTATCCGAACGACTTATGTATTTACTACAAAAGTTGACCATGTCTTTTATATTCGAAATGTAGACGACATAAATGACACTGAAGATCAGGTTTTGTTCCCGGTTTTGAAGCTCTGTTTCTCAAGTGAAGTATCGCTAATTAAAAAAAGTTTTTTTTATAAATTTTTGTTTTTTATAAAAAGCAAAAAACACTTACTCTTTTTTACTAAAAAAGAAATATTCACTTCAGAAAACTATGGGAATATTTTTATGATGAATTTACCAAGTTCCTTGGATAATCATTTCACAATCGTTTTATTGTACCTTTTCAATCGTTTGAATCAAAAAATTTCATTGCACTTTGTGCAAAAGACAATTCCGACAAATAGAATCGCGTTTTGGTTTCAAACGTTGGCAGGCACCCAGTGCTCGAAACACACAAACGAAAGACTTAAGAAACAAACGTGCAAGGTAAACAAGACTTTTGAAGAGCCTCCATTCTCGCATCGCTAATTTCAGAATAATTCAGCACATCGTTATTAATTGCACTGCATTGTAGCCATTGCGTAATCTACAGCGAAGTTGTTGCCGATATTCGAACGGACTATAATTTAAGAATTAAGGTTACAGAGCTGTACAGTTCGTCTTGCGATCTGATGCGATTGTTGTTGAGCCAACAACAAAATGGCGAAGTTTTTTTTTGCTTTTGCACAATTAACGGTTAAATAGAAAAATACTTGTAGTTGAGGTTTTGTTTGTGTGTTTAACTTTGAAAATTGTATTTCCAGTTTTTCTACGAGTTTTGAAATCGTTCAAAGGTGTTTAGACATGCGATTGTAATTAGAGCGATTATCTAGATACGACAACACATTGACAAGTCTACGTATTTATTTTACGTATTTAGATTTTTGTTTTGTTTTTCGTAGGGAAACACATACTGCTATAAATATTTAAAAACAATGATTCAACATTGTGATATTTAGTATGGGACTAGTAGCCGATTGTAATTATCAGGTTGCATTCGGTTTTGCATTGTTCTTGAAAATAAAAATGATAATTCTCATATTTATGTAAACCCCACAACTGGTTTAACTATTTGGTGAACAAATAATTCGATGCAATAGTACAACAACAACAACAAAAACATTGCATTATCATTTATTTAAATGAATTTTATTAATACACAAAACTTGTATTGGAAATGTGTGCGACTGTTCAAGAGAAACCTCTTGAAAAGATCAATGGGCGAGTAGTTGTCATGTAATCGTATCTCTGATTCCGATTAGAGAAGCGTAGTAGAAATGAAAACGTGAAGGAAATCTTAATCAGATGGAATGTGGAGATTAGCAGGGAGATTGATTGTTGCTGGAAAATTATCTCGCCTCTCAAGGCATTGCAAACGTTGTTATACATTTCGACTTGTAACACCACAGTTATTAGATCGACCAATGGGCAACAAGCAACAAAGTATTTTTCACATTCTTACCTCAAGTGATAAATTATTATTTCGTCAACAATATTAACACACCAAATAGATTGCACAATGTTTATAATTCAGTTAAAATTCTAGATTGGCTGATTTATTCTAAAGTTTGCCTCACATTGGCAGTGGAGGCTCTTCAAAATGTTAAACCACAGCAGTTAACCTTGCATGTTCGTTGCGTAAATCTGTTGTTTATGTATTTTGTCTTTTACAAACGAACTAGCAAAGTCTAATTGATTTCGTCGAAATTGTCTCGCATACAAAATGTATTGAGTTGATGGAATGCTATAGAATGGATAGATTATGACACGAGTCTTTGTGGAACAGTGGGCATTTTTATTTAACCCTCTAATCGGCAAGAGCGCCCTGAGGCGGTCTTCATAAATCTTTGGTTTGGTCTTCGCTCAACGGACAACCGTTTTTGAACGCTTTCTCGGCTCATGTGTTCAAATTTTTCTTTGAAAAAATTGGCCAAAAGGTCTTCTGAAAATGTATGTGTGTGTCGCGCGTGTGGATAGTCAAACATTTGCAGCATATGCACATACATACGGGTCCGGTACTCTCCTCCCTTCCCCTTCAATGCTTTGACTGTGACGAAATGTCTACGGCAACAACAAAAATAAAGAACTTTTTGGAAGACTGTTTGCTTCAGTTTACTCACTTACTGACCCTCAGTAGCTGAGCGACGAACGGTTCTGTTCGTAACGAGCGTTCAGTAAGATACCGATTAGAGCGTTGTGACCTACCCGCAACCCGAGACCGAGAACACAAACGAAGCGAAATAGACGGTGGCTGATCAAACACTGAATGATTCTGTTTAATATTTTTCGGTCTTGTCAGTGAGAATAACTCACAATTTTGGTTGAGCATATTTTGCGAGCTCAGATTTCCTTCCGTATTAGTCAAAAATATGTAGATTGAAAAATACTGACATCACTGCTGGGACAAGTTGATCTACCTCGTACAGAATATAACCAAGAGTTGTCATTTTCAAGCTTGTGGAATAACAGTTTTATTGCGAAGTCTATAGGATCGCATTTGGAGTGAAGTTTTATGAGTGCAACGTGCCACTGGAATTATCCAGAGCAACGACCTTGCTTTCACCAAGGCGGTGAATGGATCGACGTCCGAAGGAAATGCCATCAATTCTCCAGTAGATCGGGTTCTATGGAAGCCATACTGTCGATTATTCAGAAGACCGTTAGACTCCATGGGATTAACCATGCTCTCCATAACCTTCGAGAGCGCAGAACATATTGAATTGTTATAGTTCAGTTCTGCAAGAAACTTTCTAACTAGCACTAGATATGTCGATAACAGGGACTGACTGACTGTTTTCAAGCAAAGACGTTGTTTTTTTTCTTAAATATTTCAGCCAAAAGGTTGGCTTTACTAATGGTGAATATCTGGTCACCGTTAACCAGTGTTTGAATGGAAGAATAATTTTATTTCAATCGCTGCAGTAGTTGCTCGCTGCCTATTCAGTTGGCAAATTAATAAGAATTTTGTCTATTTTGATTATTTAACTAATATTTCTGGCTTCAAACACAATTTACCTTGCACCGACTAACTAAATGTTCTCCGGTTATTCTCTTTGCAGCTATGGCCTTTTGGGCGCCTCCGGCTGTGGCAAAACCACTTTGCTCTCCTGCATCGTCGGACGACGCCGCATCGATAATGGCGAGATATTCGTCTTGGGCGGTAAGCCCGGCTCACGCGGTTCTGGGGTACCCGGCAAACGTGTTGGCTATATGCCACAGGAAATTGCCCTCTATGGCGAATTCTCCATTAAGGAAACAATGATGTATTTCGGTTGGATTTTTGGCATGGGCACAAAGGAAATTACCGAACGTTTGCAATTCTTGTTGAACTTTTTGGATTTGCCATCGGAAAAACGTCTAGTGAAAAATCTCAGTGGTGGCCAACAGCGACGTGTATCGTTTGCCGTTGCCCTCATGCACGATCCGGAGCTGTTGATTTTGGACGAACCGACAGTGGGTGTGGATCCGCTGCTGCGTCAGAGTATATGGAATCATTTGGTGCACATAACGAAATCGGGTCAGAAAACAGTTATCATCACCACACATTACATTGAAGAGGCCCGGCAAGCACATACGGTAACTAGTGGCATTGCATCCATAAGTAAATTAAATTTCATTTGATTGATTTCCCACCCCTTAGATTGGTCTAATGCGTTCTGGAAATTTATTGGCCGAAGAATCACCCAGCGTTTTACTATCCATGTACAAGTGCATCAATCTAGAGGAGGTTTTCTTGAAACTCTCACGCATCCAGTCACAAAAAGGCGACATATCTCAGGTTAACTTCAGGTGAGATTTCCTGATTTCAAACATAACCCCACCTAATCCATGTTAACATTTATAATTGGTGTCAATTGAATAATTTTGCATGGTCTGGATATTATCTACAAAAAAAAAGGTTTAATTTTAATTTCTTATTGGTTTTTTTTTATTTCATTGCATCTCAAACATAACAACAACAACAATCAAATCAAACAAACAAAAATCAAATCAAATAAAACCTAAAATCTAAAACTCACACTCAATTATCAAATGAACTATCAACTCAATGGAATGGATCACCATCCACTGTCATCCATGATGAACAACCACATAACATATTCAACCAAAAATCGCCCAATCGATTATCAATCATAATGTCTGTATGTTGTAACTGTGTAATGGTTTAATTTGCATTGTCTCTATATGTGCGTGTATGTGTGTGTACATGCGTGGGTGTATGTAAAATGGTTTTTTTTTTGTGGCAATTACGTTAACACCACTACCACCAACAATTTTCAAATCATTGGCCAACAAACAATAACCAGTAATAACATTTCATTACATGCCATGGGTTTCGGCAGCAAGATGGACAAACCCGGTTCCAGTCAAGAAGGCGGCGTTGTGGGTCTCAATTTCCATCAAAGCAAAGAAGTTTTAATCAACGACACCAATGGATCCATATATACGGTATGTTGCAATCATTCCCTTTTTTTTTTTAAATATATCTCAGTATTCGGCGATCAGCTACAAGCGTCGTATGGCCGTGTAACAAACCTTGGGACCAGAATGTGTCGGATCAATATTTTACATAAAGACGCTTTAAACAATTTTAAAATTAGAAAACAGATCTGATTAGATTGTTTATAAACCCAATACTTTAGAGGAAACTTTTCGTTTTTTTTTCATTTAAATCTACATGATGGCGATGGATTTAGAGCTCTTCGATGAAAATTTGTCCATCATGAATACTTTTTAAATAAACTGCAATTCAAATTTGTCAGATATGTCGGACAATGAAGACATCCACTTATCCGTATAAAGATGTACAATCGTACTTGGTTAGATCTAAACTACATACGAATTGCCAGAAGTCATGAAACGTCCTGACATACCGGACTCTAAAGGGAAGGAAGTTATTATCCAAAAATAGCACGTCTTGGCCCAATTAAAGATTCGGCATATGTCAACAATATTGCCCTTAACGGGCTTCCAAATTCATATAACCAGAGCATCTAAAATATGCATGCTCAGAGTGTGACTAACACAAAGTTGCCAGGACCCTTTGGTCGAAGCTTGATGGAACAAAATCTCTAATGTAATACAGTAGAAACCGCATTAAAGTGAACGAATATTGTAGGTTATGTGTGGATGAGGAAGAGATTGCAATAGTGGAACCGCTCTTATGATGCTGTCCATCTCTCCTGAGAAATAGGAAAAGAACACATATTTGGAGCATGGAGGAGTTAATTTCATGTAAAATATGCATTTATGGACTTGTCTTAGAATAAGCTTGTCCAAAGCTTGTTGAATAAGATTATCTCAGTTAAAAGACTAACCGCTTGCCAATTATGTTTGAATGGGTCCAAGTTCTTCTCCCAATTTTACCCATTTTTCCATAGCTTGAATATTCTTCCTAAATAAAATGTGTGATTTAAATTTAACTAAAAAAAATACTTCACTTTAAACGAAAGACAAATACCACAAAAGAAATGTGTAATAGGCCTCTTCTAAAAAATGAATATGGCCCGTCAAAAAACACAACTCAAGATGAACATTACTTATAATCAAAAAGTTTTTTCATGTTCAGATGACTTTACAAACTACAGGTGGTCATGGTCTGAAAAGTCTAGAGTGTGTCTTGTTTATAATCGTAATGTGGAATTTATTTCAGTAATAACCCCAGATCTGCTGTTGAAAGCCAGCTCTAAGATTGGCCTCTTACTTGTAAAGACGTCAGCATTCACACGTTAGAAACGGCCTCTGATAAATGAGCGACGTTCTTACTAGGAGACGAATCTCGGTTTGTATCAGTGGGAAATTTTTTCACACTCCCTAGTAGAGATTTTCAATTAAGTGTTATCTCTCCCCCTCCCCCCTTACCATTACCTAAGTTATGCAGATAAAAGTAATCAAGTACGAATAACTAATAAAAGATTCAAATGTTTATCACATCTATCACAATTAAAGAAATGTTAAATAACACGCAATATTTTACATAGAATACAATACTATTGACGGATTGTAGAAAGACATTCTCACCATAACTGAACTTGAACAAGATTTTGAAAGTGGATTCTGAAAGTCATGCAATTTTTCATCCAAAAGGGCGAACAATGTTAACGTTATTGTATTTCCAACAAATTTCCATAACTTTTGAATGACTTTCAATAATTAAAAAAAAATATTATATTGCCACGTCTATCTTTTCTTTAATTGCACAAACGTTTCTCAAACAGGAAATTAAGGTTTGTACCATAAACGATTGTAAATAAATAAATTATGTGACTTGACTTGAACTTTGGTGTTGAGAGCATTTGTAGATGGTGCTCCTAAACGAATTTAGGATGTTGAAGAAGTTTACAAGTTCCTATAAAAAAAAAACTAATCGTCATTCTTTTACATTCCATGCAGTTGAATCAAGAACCCTACGAACAACCTCCACCCTCCAAAAAGAACAATCCAAATGATGAGGAAAGTTGTCAAGATTGTTATGCCAGTTTATGCCAAGTAAGTACTCTCTCTCTCTTCAATCGCAATCGTTAACCATATTTAACGCCAATTTTACTTCAGGTCACATCCAAGGGCAAAATCAGGGCGTTGCTAACCAAAAATATGTTACGGATGTGGCGTAATGTCGGTGTGATGCTGTTCATCTTTGCCCTGCCCGTCATGCAGGTGATATTGTTCTGTTTGGCTATCGGTCGAGACCCGCAAGGCTTGAATTTGGCAATTGTTAATGGAGAAATGAATAATACGGTCAGTTAGACGTTTTTTCACACATACCTCGGAATTGTCTTAATTTGTTGTTCTGTGTTTGTAATTACTTTAGGAGAACTGCTACTGGGATGATGGTTGTCACTTTACAAATCTGGGCTGTCGTTATTTGAATCATTTGAATCACAGTGTGGAAAAGACGTATTACACGGACGTGGAAGATGCCAAGGACGCGGTGCGGCTGGGCAATGCGTGGGGTGCTATTTATATAACGGAAAATTTCACGGATGCCTTTACAGCCAGAGCAGCTTTGGGTAGGTGTTGGACAACATATGAGTGTAAACACGAATTTATCTATTATTTTTGAATCAATTCCTAGGTCGAGATTCTGATGATGAAACCATAGACCAATCGGAGATCAAGGTCTGGCTGGATATGTCCAATCAACAAATCGGCGTTATGCTGAATCGAGACATCATGTTGGCCTACCGTGACTTTGCCATGGGCCTCTTGGGTCAATGTGGCAACAATCCCAAGTTGGGCGATGTGCCCATTCAGTTCAAGACACCCATTTATGGCACCATGAATCCGTCTTTCACAGATTTCGTAGCCCCCGGTGTTATCTTAACGTAAGATTTGAATGGGTTTACTCACGTAATCAAATGATTTTAATAGTTTTTTGTTTTATGTTGACTTTTAGCATTGTATTCTTTTTGGCTGTAGCCTTGACGTCATCTGCTTTGATCATTGAACGTACCGAGGTGAGTCAGTTGCACCAATAGTTCTTCTTCATTGCCTCACCTTGCGCTTATCTGTTGTTTCAGGGTCTTTTGGATCGTTCTTGGGTGGCTGGTGTTACTCCCGGTGAGATTTTATTCTCGCATGTCGTCACCCAATTCATCGTGATGTGCGGCCAAACGGCTTTGGTGCTGGTCTTCATGTTGGTCGTCTTCGGTGTTACCAACAATGGTGATCTGATCTGGGTAATCATTATCACACTGTTGCAAGGTTTATGTGGCATGTGCTTTGGTTTCCTTATATCATCGGTGTGTGAGCTCGAACGAAATGCCATTCAACTGGCCCTGGGTTCATTCTATCCCACCCTGCTGCTGTCCGGTGTGATATGGCCCATTGAGGGTATGCCCATTGTGTTAAAGTAAGTAGTAGACGTCATGACGGTCCATCGTAATCCGAAAAAGTTACTAATGTTTGATTACCATATGTTTTTTTTTCAGGTATATTTCATTGTGTCTGCCTTTGACTTATGCCACATCATCGTTGCGTTCAATACTGACCAGAGGCTGGGAGATATCCGAAACCGATGTGTATACGGGTTTCCTGAGCACTTTAGCTTGGATTTTAGGTTTCTTAATAATTACTTTACTGGTGCTGCGTTCAAAACGAGGTTAAGTTTTTGTGGGTTTTGGGGAGATATAAAACCTGAAAAAGGCTTTTGTGAACTCTGCATCCTGTTCCCTTTTTTTCTATTTTGACTTTTTCTAATTTGTATTTTTTTTTTACCTTTTGTTTTAATTTAAGTTATTATTTCTGTTCTTAACGACTTCTACGATATGAATTTTACATTCGATATACTTTTCCCTTTCTACTCCCGACCCCTCTCCAAATAATACAAAAGCCTTGAATTTTGTAAAAAATATATTTAAACTCCTAAAGAATATTGTAGTGTAATTTTGTTTAATTAATTAAGTTAACAAGTCCTAATGTTTATTAATCCTAAACAAACAAACAAAAAAAAAAAAGGAAAAAGAAGAAACTGACGACAAAGATGGTGATGAAATCATCATCACTAAGTAGTTTTTAGGTTAAGGTGCATTGTGTATTTTTTCTTTGTTTGGTTACGACGAGAACAAATAACTTGAAGTCTCAAATTCTAGAACTCATTTCAAAATCATTCATCCGATATTTAAACATCACAAACTAAAGAGAACGAAGAACAACTAAGAACTGTCTGAAAGAAGGCATCAGTTTGTTGTCAGAAAATTTCCATTTAAATTAGAACCAGTTCATATTTCTGTTTTATAAATTAAGGTTAAGGTTTTCTCTTTTATAAATGTATATGTAAGAAAAACAAATGTACATATAATGTGTTTCCAAAAATCCCTATTTCTTTACTTTACGTTACTCAAATAAATCAATATTAATCCATGACGGATATGGCTGTATATTGCATTTCCGTTTCCCTTTCGAGTTTTCACAATTTCTTTATTAACACTCCAATGGACTGTGATTTGTGTTTTTTTTCTCTCTGTCGCTCTCCCCTTCTCTCCCATCTTTCACTTTCAAGCTTTCGTATATTTTTTTTTTTAAGTTTCTTCCTCTGTTATTTCGTATTTTTATTGTAATTTTTATGTATTATTTTAATGCCTAAACTGTAGTTTATTTTCCATGTATGTATAGAGAAAATTATAATATTATTACAGAATATTGTTTTTCTTTTATTGTGGGGGAATGATTTATTTTAGTTAATAAATCCTTAAGTTTGTTTGCATACTTACATACATATATGTATATTATATATATATATTATACATATATTACGAAATCGACGTACATTCATATTTCATCATTAGATAACATTTTTTGTTTTAAGTTTCTATTTCCAAAATTTGGTCTTATGTAGTTTTTATTTTTATGAAATTTGTAAATTTTGTCCATTTGTATTCTGAAATATGAATTGCAATTCATTAGAAATTTAGCATTTTGCAATAAAAATTTGTATGAAAAGAACAATGCGTTTATTTAATTTATGTTGGAGATCAGTTCGTACTGTGAAAAAGTAGTAAGTAATCAAACTCTAACTCTATTATTGTATATGTACACTTTTCCCTCAACATTTTATGACGGCAACAGACGGAGATAATTTCTACACTCACTAATCCGGACGCCAAATACTCTTCTAGATATTTTTTAAGATTTAGTATCTTCTCGCCATTTCTCTATGGAACATTCGATTTCATCCTAATATCTGAAACGACATTTGTTTAAGGGCTGCATGGATTATCGACTATGAG
This sequence comes from Hydrotaea cyrtoneurina, assembly GCA_958296145.1. NCBI lineage: Eukaryota > Metazoa > Arthropoda > Insecta > Diptera > Muscidae > Hydrotaea > Hydrotaea cyrtoneurina. The sequence goes on along the minus strand of OY282512.1, from coordinate 147,308,035 downwards.
GCAGTTTCTATAGGATTGCGAGAATTCAACACGACATTTTAGACTAGCAACAACATTTTTTTGAATAACTCAGAAGATTTACAAGGGGCGATTTTATCAGTGGTAAGTTCCATGATTCGTGTCATGTTTCCAAGACAAAAATGATCGCTTTGCCTGCAATATCATTATGAACAGATTTACAAACGGACAACGCTAAAAAAATACTTTAGAATGCAATGGGAAAAGTAAATGGCAGGCACTGTTTATGCCATCCAAATAAATATTTCATTCGCGTGAACAAATTTTCAATTTTAAAAAACAAAACGTTCAAAAACGAAACAACCCAAGACTATAGATAACCAACAGTTATATTATTGCGAGATTTGACAGCTATGACCATTGGCGTAACTAGACAATTTACCTGGGGGCTATAGTTCCCGTTGTTGGTGCATTGTACTTCTTTCGCAAACCGCAGAGCTGATTTTGGGGGGGGATGTTAAGCACCTCCCAGCACCCCTATTGCTACGGCAATGGCTATGACTATCGCTTAGCTTCAATCCACAACTCCTGGATGTTTTGCGTTCATAGCGTGCCTTGCGTTTTTCTTAAGGTCAAGAGTAAGCGATGTTGTGTTGTGATACCTACAATATTAATTAACGAAAAATAATCTAAATGATCACAAATGTTTCAGTCTTTCAATTTTACAAAAAACTGGAAGAATAGAGATAGGCCTACAATCACTACATAAAGCTGCATTTCTTACTTTTTTACATAGTCGAATAACTCCTGCATCATTTCATTCGAAATGAAAACTACCAACCATTATAGTAGTATTCAGAAAGTGAAGCAAGTAATTATGTATAAATGGAAAAATAAGCACTAGTTAAACTTACATATTTTACTATCAATGAATATTTTGAAAGTCTAGATATTTATCAGGATATTCAAGAATAATAGAAATAACACTAGGTGTCTACAGAGAGAACACGGCAGTAAATTCGTTGGGATCAATATCACGTTTAGTTGCACAATAAGATTTAATCATAATAATTTGGATGTGGGCTCTTATGTTCCCATTTTCCGATATAATAGGCCTATAATGTGGTGATATTAAAAACAAGAGTACTTTTTAAAGAAGAATTTTTAGTCGCAGAAATTTTAACTACTGTGTGCTCTCTCCTTTCGGACACCTCACACAAAGGGACACTTCTTTCAGTACCAAACCGCTTCAGTCATCGTATGTATTTCTCTTATAAGCGAACAAAATTCTCAGTCCCTTAGGTTCCGCTTATGAGAGAGTACACTGTATGTGAGTAGTTTTGGAACGGGTTGCTATAAATGTATAAGAACATTAGAATGTTCTTCCAAAAGCTTGTCTTTTGACCTGTCAAATCTTCGAATATAATGGCAATCAAGTGTATCTGATACTTACGACATACAAATGAATGAACTCCATGTCTTCATTGTCAGAACATTGGCCGCAGATTCTCCGTCAACACCGATAATGTATTTTCTATTTGGTGAAAGCGCAATACTTGCTTGACATTGCTAATGTGTCTTAAATTCTGTGTTCCCCACTCTGTTGGTAAATGTAAGTATGTAGATCGTTTGTGAATACGTCACTTCGGGGAAATGCTAGCGCTTGTGTGTCTTCAGTTTCTGATCAACCACAGCCAATGTCACATCTATATGTTCGTCACTATCCATAAGTGGAAGTAGATCATTTGCGATCTCCTGCATCGAAAAACTTCACAAATACATACAATGTTGGACATTTTGGAACTACATCCATATATATGTTATCCCAAAAAAACTAAAAGTAATTGTTCTGAGTCTTGCAAAGTCCAATGAACATAGGGATTGTTGAGAAGTTGTAAGTAAAGTATTATTGATTGGGTTGGAGACTGCTCCAAATTTACTGCAAATGAATTATTTTGTTCCCATTTGCATCATGAATATTTGTAAACTTATTCCGGCATTCCCATTCCATGTCCATAATAATCTATGAAAAAGGATTTCTGATGTGGAATAACTATTTGCAGGAACCTATTTACTGGCCGGTAATAGTCTATTTTCTAACGTCTTGAGAAATATTTCGCAATGATTTTTATTTGAACGAAATAAAACTGCCGACCGCCATTATTTACAAGCCGATTCGGCACAAACCAACGGCGCTACGCCGCCCTTCTTTTTACGTTTATTGGCTTCGCACAAAAAAACTTCCCACGATCCATAAAAACGTCAATAGACTGGTGTAGGGTAAATAACGTCCCAGTCCAGCATTTTCTTCTATGTTTTCCCTAGGAAAACAATTGTTTTTATACCATAGTCGTAGTGACGTTAGAAACATATATATGGCAACGCTGGATGAGCGATATTTTCGTACCGGTTAGTTAATAGAAAATAGCGGATATCTGCCATAGATAATGATTCCACAAACTCTATACCACAATTTTTCTTAACCAATTGTATTTACATTGAGGAAAGTAGCCACAAAAACAACTTTATTCAATGTGCTTACGGACTAAATCGATTTTCCCTCACTAGTGGTTTACCACCTCCTATTTGTACTGGTTACTTTTCCGCTCCATCGGGGTGGCAGCACCGATTCGCATTCTAACAAGTGATTGAACATTTCTTGAACCACGGTAACCCTAAAATTGGTTTACTAAACAGCTGATTACAAACAAAAAACAAAAAGAGGAAAAAGTGAAAAAATCTAATACGAACAAAAAAATAAAATGTAAAGTTGCTAAGGCAATTCTCAAACAAAATCAATAGCTCTCGAAATATTGAGATGGATAAAACAAATATAGTGAATACGTTTACCGAGCTGGTGGACCAATTGAGGAACACGGAATGCAGGTATTCCCAACCATCAAATTGCTTACTAATTATGGGCTAACATTAATTCGCTGTTCATTAATCATTTTCTTTCAGCCAAAAAGAGAAAATTCTTTGCTTCCAACGCATAGCGGAATGCATTATTTCGCCGACGATGGCGGCCCATCTGAACTATGCAAACTTTTGCAGCAAAGCTGTAAATATTTTGCTACTCTTTTGTGAGGACTTGGATTCGGTTGTCCGCATTAGTGCCGAGGAAAATTTGAATAAAATTTTCCGGGTGTTGGAGAAGACGAGAGTAAATCGTATTTTAATGGATCTTTACGGGGAGATCAAGAGAAATGGCAATCAGAGGTAAGTACGCAGTGGGAGATTGGTGTCTTCGCGATACGCGTGCATGTAATTGTGGTTATTGCTAACGAGAGGGGGTGTAGGAAGAATGTAGATGGTGGTAATGAGTAACAACTTTTACGTGTCTGTTTTGTTTTGTTTGTCGATTGCGTTCACAATTGAAGAACTGATAATATAATGGCTACATTAAAATGATTTGAACTCGATACTTTGTCTATAAAAACTAAAAAGATTATTTGAAATGAAATTAGTCCGTGACCTTTTCAACATGAAAAATTAGTTTTTCGCAAAAAAAAAAGAACTTATTGTTTTTCAACCATCTCCTTTTAGCTCAATACATTCTGAATTCATTCCAAATAGGCTTTCTTAAAGTCGCACAGTATGTGTTTCTTTTTCATTGAAACAAAATCTCTCTAAAAATTCTAAACAGAAGGTCCCGGTCATTGAGTATACAACTTGCCAAGTCCTCAGTTCACTGATTTCTCAGAAGTTTCCCCTTGATCATAATGGATCAATCGACAACATAATCGATTCTCAATTAAGTATGAACATACTCTCAACAAAACGCAATAACAAATATATGATTATAACGACAACCAAACAGAACATCATGAAATTGTGCCAGTTTCAATATTATTGCACTACCCGAACATTGTATTGGACAGTTCCGTATCTTACACCTTTGCAATTTTTTGCTCTTGTTTCCAGATCTCTACGCATATGCCTTCGAATATTTGCTTATTATGCACCACAAATTCGCGAACACAGTGTCCGATGGTATGCTCAAAATTTGTTGCCGTGCATGAAAGTTATTAGCAGACGCAAAGAGACACTTCTGCAAGAGACACTAACTGAATTTGTGGGGAAATTTGGCAATCACATTCAACAAGGCCTGACAGACAGTGAAACGTGTAAACTATTTGAGGTAAGCTCGAGTCAAATTGGAAATATTCGACCGCTAACATCACTAATACAAAAATAATCGTTTTTAGTCTTTCATCGAGAACATGGGCTCCGATTGTGCTGTGAAAAGAAGATGTACTGCACAGAATTGCATCAATTTGATTGAGCATTCCTGCAATAAAGTTTTAATGGCGAAATATGCTCTTAACAAAGTTATAGGTAAATTATCATATCTATACCTCATTAATTTCATTGTATATAATATAATATATATTATTCTTTTAGAAATCCTTTTAATTGACCATCAAACTAATACCATTGTTGGCGTTTTGGGTTTCCTACGACAACTGGTTGTGATCATTATCAAAGGTTTCACCTTGGATAACTACGATAATGAGGACACGTATTCCAATTACAAATCTACCAAACCAAACAATTCAGATGAAGTTCGTCAACTGTTAGAAATCTACGATTATTGTTTGCATATGGTCAGTTCAACGCCTACTGCCCAACATTCCATTGTCAATGCTGCTCTAGAGGTGATCAATTCAATGCTTCAGTCTTTGGACGGACTCACCAGTAGAGATGTTAAAAACAATCCCCAAATTGGACCTCAGCTTTTGCAGATCCTCAATGACAAAAGCTTAAAACATGCGAATTATCTGAAGAGTAAAACTACTCTGAAACATCAGATATTCAATTTGGAATTTTTTGATGAAGTCGACCGAGCCGTTGTGAGATCTCAAGGTATGTACGTGGTATTATTTGTAATAAATTATTGCGGAAACTAAACTACTAATATACACAACACAAATTTTAAGTTATTTTAATTGTCAACATAACCCGATTTTAAGTTGAAATTCCGAAAGAAACATTAATGTCAATATATTTGGTGTTTGGTTAATTTTTAGTTTTTTTTTGTTTACTTATAGAAAGTCATAAATTACATATCGATTAAATAATATTTGTTATTTAAAAAAAAAAACAAAAAAATACTCTTGGAGCCCGATACCATCTGGTTTGAATTTGTTAATATACAGTTTTTGATGTTATCAATAAGCTCTATTTTCGCTGACCTACATGATTATCTCAAGTGATAGTCCCGCATTTCTCATAATTTATTTTTAAAATGGCATAACTTTTGATCGCTTCATTTACCTTTTTATACAGAATATTAAAATGTCAGAGAATGATTTCAATGAAACAAAAAAATGTTGGAAATTTCTATTGAAAATGTTATTTTTTCTATTATAATTTTGTCGCGCAATGACGCACAAATTTCAAAATGTTTTTTCGGTATAAAAATATACCGATGCGGTTGTCAAGCAGCAGAAGATTCAATGTCATCTTCTGGTCCAGGCTCCCTTGGGTCTAACTAGTGCTGAACTGTAAAGATCACTTTAATATTGTTGAAGAGAAGCAAAATAATTATTTTGTTTTGAAACTTTTCTCAGTTGTTTTTCTCTCTGATAACTTTGTGACACCATTCGACTTCAGTGTCACCAGTAAAACTTTTCCATTTGTACGCGATTGTCAGACAAAGCCATTAACAGTCTATGTTTTTTAAAACACGATTTTGGTAAATAAAAAAAAAAATTGTTTCCCCTATTTTAATAAATATAATTTTGAATTATGTTTGTTAAACTATTTTTTTTTTGAAATTATTGAAATAGTAGTATTTTCAAATTTTTTTTTATATTATTTAAATAAAAAGAATATTTTACACTGAGTTTAGATTTTTTAAGACTTTTTTTGAATTTTCCCGATATTTCGAGAATTCTTGAGAATTGAAATTTTCGTTATTCGGGAAATCCCGCATCTCGAGAATTGAAATTTTCGTTATTTCGGGAAATCCCGAATCTCAAGATTGGGATTTTTTTGGGAAATACCCAAAATTGTACACTTCAATATTCAAAATTTTCTAGGCGAATTCCAAAACGACATAACAAGAAGAGTATTTATATTTTACAACGGTTTTGTTTCTCCTCATTTTGGATTTCTGCTGACGATATATAGAAAATGAGAAATATTATTGTCTGAAAGTGCTACGCTTGGGTTACGTTCGTCGTTTGGTTTGAAGACTAATAATGGAAATTTCACAGAGCAGACTAGCTGATGTAGCTTCGTGATTCATTGTGGAACATGGGAATCTTTGATCAGTATTTTAAACAGTAATTGGGTATACGTACACTTCTGAAAAGATTTTGACATAGAATCAAGCGGTATTTTATGTTTGTAAATATAAATATGATTACGTATACTCGTATATAAATATATATGGTCATTTCCGTGGGTCGCGAACGTACGTTCGTACGCTTTTGATGTACAAAAAATATAGAACACATCTTTTTTCTCGATTTTTTTTTGTGATTCGATAACATTTTTGTAGCTCTATATTTAGTACAAAAGATGGCTTTCATCGAGTTTTAGTTTTCATAATAATAGCAATAAACATGTGGTCGCGAACGTACGGATCGGCGGAAATGCCCATATACGATGTTGTTTTGTTTAGATAAGTTGTAGAATTTGATGTTGACATTTTTTCGTCGTATTCTCCTCCACAATGTTTACAAAATCGTGCTTTTTATGGCTGCCGTCACAGTAAGAACATCATCTACATGTCCATATTGCAGATTTCCGCGTCTATGAAATTAAATGTGATCGATTCGAGTTTTTGTATGGTCACGGAGTCCGGCATACGGTATGGTCAATACACATTTATTGGTTCAAAAAATGCAGGAACATTTAAAAGTTTAGGTTTTGTATAAGGAGTGGCGCTTTCAAAAATAATTAACAATTTTATCAAACGAATTTTGAATGTCTTTACCAAACAATTCGCATGTCTTACAAAATAAAATGAATTTTATTTCGTCATGTGTTTACCGGTTTTTGAACTAATGTCTGGTGAACAATTATTTTTATTAAAAACATTGTTATGTTTTCGAATTTCCCTACTCACTCTTGAAGAAAAAAGCCTGCAATGATTCAATAAACATTCACGCGTCACTTCATACAGAAGACCCGTTAAAAATCCGACGCGACATAACCTCATGGGAGATCTTTGGCTTAGTGATGCATCGTGAGATCCTGCAATGCGAAGGTCGGGAAACGTTGGAAAATTAAAATAAAAAGGTTTACTAATTTGATGAAGACAGGTTTATTGAATTTTCGTAATTGAAAATAAGTAGGCCTTTGGCCAAATAAGGCCAAAAGCTTGGTTATTGTTAGAAAGTTAATAACTGGAATTAAATTAGTATGACATTTGAAAACCATAATTAGGGTTAATTGAGTTAATTGGAAACTAGCATGTATCCATGAGAATACCTACTAGAAAGCTTTGTCTTATTTTAAACTCTGGGTCTGGGCCCTGTAACCCTAAAGTACTAAGGCCCTTTTTGGAGAACAGAAGACCAATGATTGATGTTCGTAGATTAGACGTAATTTTTGTTACTCGAGGGATAATGTGAGATAAGGCGTCATATCTTATACGTAAGCTGTTCTAACTTCATTGTTTGTATTTGAAAGTCTGTTAATCAACCTGATGATTGAACTATTTTCACCAATATGAAAATGGGTTATTCAATGTTTTTGATTAATTAGTTTTTAAATTGTATAAACAGAAATTTACACATTTTTCACAATATAAAAGTTTGAATATTGTATCTAATACCCCTCCCATAACACTCCTCACCTCCTTCACTAATAAATATATGGAGTTTTGAATAGCATTTGGAAATATTCCTACTTACATCCATTTGACATTTACACACGCACGTACACACAGTGTTATTCTTCAATTAAATTGTCGCCCAAACTATTTCGTATTTTTGTCTGTTTGTTTGTCTTCCTGCCTATTTATATTAATCAGATATCCCAGCATCGCAAACATCGAGTGATATCATGATATTGCAACCACAACAACAACATTCAAAAACAACATCGGTCCCATCAATGCAGCGACAGCAGCAGCAGCATCAACCGAAAAGACATACTGCACGCAGTATTAGTGAATGTGTCGATATTGATTATGTAGATGAAGATGTACCACAACTCCACCATGAGGATGGTGGCAACGACGTCGATGACGACGTGGATGATGATGACGATGGTGATGGGGATTTTACAACATTGTCTGAAATGAATGAATCTCAACACACACATGCCTCATTGTTAGGAAACATTGATTTCACCGCAAAAACCTCTTCAAGTGTAATCAACGAAACTATTTCCGGCCATGTTGGTGTGGCTGCCGGATTGAAGATGAAGGATGATGATGTTCATGCTACTGCCAGTGGTGCTGGTGGAAATACGCAAAAATTCCTTGTCAACTTTTCGTCGGATGATGAAAAGTCAATTCAATTGTGCAACACAGACAATGAGTCCGTCAATAGTATTGAGTTTAAGGCAGAACTCTCAAGAGGTTTATTCGTTGACGGCATAAACCCAAACAGTGCCCTTGATGCATCATCGGAGGAGGGTGGAACACGTATTGCTGCCGCCGGTGATGGCAGCTCAACAACAACTGCTAAATCAAGCAATGATGCCTTTACCACATTCTTTAATAATTTCAATGCAGGTAAATAAACAAAGTAATACGCAAATATGTAGACGGAACATGCACACAAATTAATATCTTTGTGCCTGATTTTCAGAGTTGGTATTAGTGTGTAGATGTTGAAAAGCTTTATTTGTTTGGTTAACACAGCGCATTGTTTATAATTTGTACCAAAAAAGGAGGCTAACATAACTGAACCCAGTATACCACTTGATGTATCTGACATATAATAAGCTCTAATTGTGCTTTTGTAATTGCGTGGTTGATTGAGATTATAAAGTTACTCCTGTAATCGGTTATTTCTGCCATATGACATACCATCCTTAATAACTACAAAAAAAAAAATGCATGCTATTAATTATCTAACTTTACATCTTCCCAAGTTATCGTGTTGCAATGGGAACAGATCATAAGCAAAGGTGAACAATGGTTTACCATAGCACTGGTTCGGGATTGATGCTTGGAGATATTCAATCCTCATGGTAAGGGGTTGAGGAATTCTTAAATATCTAAAACTGTTGGCTTTATGACAACCGATTGATTTACAACTTCATGTAAAGATTTTATGTATAAACTACAGTTAACGAGAAATTACTAAAGTACGGTACCCAAATGATCAGTTATATACAATATTCCTATGGTCTCACCAGTGATACCAGATTCTAGAAATCTGAAGCAATAATCACTAATGTAAAATAATCACCTGATCCAGTCAAAAAAGGCATTTTAAATCTGTATTTTAATGTAGTTTTAAATATTTAGTTAATATTTAGTTATAAATATTATACACTAGGCGTCGTAATTCTAAGCTAAGGACATAATTCATGTTCATTTTTCTTTTTCAAATTAAATGTTCTACGTCAGATATTTAATTAATTTGTTCTACACATTTTTTTTTTAAATCAACAAAAACCCTTTTTTCCGATGTTCTGCGCGCATCATTTTTTTATTTATTTTTAAATGAATGACCACTTTCCAATATTGATGAACTATTGCCCCCTGAATATAAAAATGGACTGAACATTTTTTATTGCCTTTAATTGCCTTTAAATATAAATGACATTTGAAGCGCCCCGGTAGGCGAGTTGGTAGCGTGCTTGCCTATCAGCGTGGGGGTTGTGGGTTCGATTCCCACCAGAGGCTTTGGTCTGTCGCTGCAAAAATCTAAACATATGGTCTTTGTCACCCGGTTTACCCTTGGACCCAAAAATTAGAATATAAATTTACTTTGTATTGTAATTAATAATAAATAAATAAAAATAATAAATGACAGTTTTGGAATTATGAACAAATTTGTTTTTGTGAATATCACACAGTTAGACCCAGGTTCGATACCTGGTAAGACCATAAAACATTTTCCAGCTCCTGATTTCATCTCGTAAATGCTGGCGACTTTACGAGTAAGAGCCATGGAGAAAGTTCTCTAGAAAAAGCACTCAGAGCCGGCTACTGATTCGAGAAAAGCACACTGATTCGATAGAAGTTCCCCTCCAGTTCCGTCATAGAATGTTAAGGGAAATATGTAAGTAGAGATCGTGAAAACTGATGGAGGGTTTTCTCCCCACCCTGTTTGACTGTTGGCTTTAAGTTTTCATTACTAAGAAACCGATTTTACTTTTACAACAATCGTCGTGTTGGTAATAAAACATCAAATAAAACATTGTTTGAATTGAACAATTGGTCGTATTTTCATTTTCTTTTTATTAGCATAATCTCGAGTTTCCACCAACTTCAATGGTGAGAAGTTTTCCACAAATATACCATACCGTAGTACATCAAAATTGTATAGTTGTTATTTAATCCTATTTTGGCTTTTGCCCTGTGTTACCGTAAGATTTCATTACTGTAATTCGTCAGAGGATACCACATCGAACGCCGGTAACACTAATGAACTTCTTTTTTTGGCCCGTCAGCGTTTATTTTGGATGCTATGACTTCTGTCACGTCTGTGATGATCGACAATTGAGTTCATTTGTAGTGCATTGAACATTTTCCTCCATTTTTTTATTTTTAGATCAGACTGAAATATACATAATTATTTACTGTGCACATTCGCTGGTGGTGGTTGTTTCATCTGAAAATAGAAAACAGGGAAATTGTAATCAGCGTCAAAGTCAAAGCGTCTTTCCAACCAATACAAATATTGTGTATGTTAATATACAAAGACTGTTTCGTGTGCCCTTTATTGTTACTTTTTATTGAAGGTTTTTGTACTGTCATCAGTTGCCATATATTTGTCAAAGATTATCCAATTTATGATAAAAAATCAGTTTGTGGTCATATTTTAATTTTGTGTATGCAGCTGTTAAATATGCATGTGACTGCCATTCACAGTTTTGGGAAATGTAAAGCATTTTGGATAAACATTTCTATAGTTTCTTAGTTTCTCTTGACCTTTATTGTTGTCAATTTAGGAAAAGCTTAGGTAAATAGTATTTTGTGTCTAACCGCATGGCCAAAATAATAAGTATAGGGTTTTCTGTTGTATATTTTTACATCATACATTAAACTTAAAAAACAAATACATACATATTTATCATAAAACAACTGGTAAATGCAACCCAATGAACAAAAAGTGATAAATACGGCAAAAACAAAAATTAAAATCATCCAGAAATCACGAAATCAAAAATTTTACAAAATTTGTGATAGTTACGCATTAGCATAAATATGTTAACACACATTAATTTTACTACGACCAGTATATGGTTGCTCTTTAGACAATCGCTATGTTTGTTAAATTTTCTATCATCACTAATTTTACCTCGCTCTAAATCAACAATCGACCAAATCTTATCATTACGCCTGGAAAAGACCCATGAATAACAGATCTATACCTACCATATTTTTATCGACTATAAAGCTGGCTTCGATCACAACTATTTGAAGCCATGTCTGCGTATAAAATACCAGCAAAACTTATGCGTCCTTGTAGAATGACACTCTTCCTTAAAGTGATCCCTCCGAGCCATTTCCTTCTACAAGAGGTCTTAAGCAGGACGACAGCTTATAGTGTAACTTCAATAACATCCTAATGGAGAAGATATTGTAAAATCCAGAAGTTAATAAAACATGAACACTGACCACCATGGGTCACATTCTCCCGGCAAATGCTGACGACATTGAGATCGTCGGAAGGATAGAGCGAGATATAACTGTCGTTTTTATAGAGCCGAGATGGACTCGCGAAGATCTGTCTGATGGTGAACGAGGACAAGACAAAACATATGCTTGCAACGGCCAGGACCCACCAATTCCAAATAGCTGATTTATTTCCAAAAATTTTACGAATTGTATTGTATGTAAAATATAAATAATAAGTGGTATTTCGTACAAGCTAACTTCTCAACTATATTTCAAAACAATTGCAATTAATACGCAATGACAGAATACATAAGAACGAGTGTTAAAGAGTATAGCATCTTACTTTTATACATATGTAGTTTATTTCTTTCAAAAGTACACAAAGAATGCGTTGTTTTTTTATTAGATTTTATGGTCATCTCGTGTTTATAAAATTGTGTTAATATGTAACGATGTCTTGAAACGTTAACAGCCATCGAAAGATGGATAAGTGGAATGCAACCAATTGCAATTTACACGATGGCACATTGCAGTGTGCTTTCGTGCGATCGTCCATTGCATTTAAAAGTTTCCCTGTTGGAAGGAAACAAAACGGTAGCAGGGTGGTATGGAAAAAATGAGACGGGATAAGAGACAATTAATGGAAATGCTGTTCTTGTCTTCGGTTACCATCAGAACCGTCTTTGCCGATTGCTTAAACAGGCCTTATTACAACTCATTATATTCGTCCGACGATGAGAAGGATGTGACGTTTGTTATTAACTTTTCCAACAACATGTGGAAGAAACGATACGCTGTCTAAAACCTTTTGTTGTAATGAATGGGCCGGAGAAGTCGCTTCATAGTTTCACCGACGATCTATTGTCACTCAGAGTAATTTGTTTTTAATGAGTTTGTCATAGTTTCATTAGGTAATTGGTTGGTTACTAATAACACTCATATAGCGAAGTTCATAAGGGCTTATAAATCATAATAATTCTTTACATTCTTATATCAGTATACCAAAAACAACAACCAAAAATTTCGAATTCAAAGCGATTGTTATCTGAAATAAAATTCTGTACATGTTTTTTTTTATCGTGGTCAGGGATTAATCCTGATAAGCAACTAGACACCTTTCAATAAAAAATACATTCAATGTGCAGCTGTGTAATTAAAGATTTGGTATATATTTATTATCTGAAATGTAGAATTAAAATAATTGTTGTCTACACTTTTGAACGTGTTTGATAGTAATTTTTAATTTTTTTTTTTAAATTATATGCTTTATTAAAGAACATAATATTATTTTGTTTTTATAAAAGTCTTTAAACATTAAAAAACCAAGAAGCATAAATTTGCATCTAAACAATTTCTATACCCTTAGAGGAAAAATAAAAACTGTTAAATCTTCGTTAACTCACCGAAAATTGGTGAGTTAGAGTATCAGACTCAGAATAAATAAAACTAAATATTTGGGTAAGAATATAAGACTTTGGGGTATTTACTACTTTGGTTGGTTGTCGTTACTTTTTTAGGTTTTAGCTTACTTTTGTTTCGAACAATAATTAGCTGAATGTATCAGCGTCAAATAACCCATTTCCCTGATTTTTCTCAGTTTAACCTTTTATCATCGCGTCTGCTGTCGATCATTATTTCGATATACTTACATTGGCGACTTTTTCTCGTTCTTCTTCTTTTGTAGACATTCAATAGACAAATCCGTAAATTTAAAAATTTTCCGAACGCCTACAAGGCAAATACTTGTTCATTGTACACAATCGCTTTTTCAAGTATGTCAAAAAATGTTTCTTCATGAACTCCTTCTGGGCAGGACTACTCATAGGGCCATAGCAAAGGCAACTACCCAGATTTCCAACCCTGGAGTCTTATTATCAAAATACAAGATCGGTTTAAAAATCACACATACTTAGCTACGAACAGTGTATTAGTTTTTTCGTTGCCACAGAAAAAGAGTTTTAATAATTCTCCAGTCATTGAAGAGGAAACATGTTTTCTCTTAGCATAAACTCTATTCGCTTGAATGAATTTGGAGACTGTAGGGTTAAGTTCGCATTCATTTGTTGTCTAATGTCCAAGCAAGACCTATTCCGGTCACATATAAAGGACTGGTTTGGTTGAACTCTCATTTGATGACAGCCGCATCATTTTGCGACCCATAGTGTTAAAGACTCAACAAACTTCCGATTGTAACCTCATGATTTCACATAATGTCTTGAGTATACAAAACCGACTTCCCAGCCTTTTGTTTTACAAAAATAACAATTTTGTTTTCACCACACTTTCCGCAGACCACCTCGCTCCATTGCATGCATCTACAAACTGTGAGCAGTAAAGTGACCGACCGACCCTTTTGCTTGTTCTTGTGCTTTTTTTCTGTTCTCTACAAACTTTTATCATAAGAAGGATGTTGCATGTTAAAATGTAATTGTTGTTTATTTTAAAGATGATCATCATCCCTGTCCAAACATTCGTTCATTGTACACTTGTACGGAAATACATTTTGTTTTTGTTTCTGGTCAAACGAACAAAGAACATTTACACAAATATTTACTTAAAGCATGTTTCAACAATTTTTTTTTCTTAGTTGTGTTAATTGTTTATATTCTGGTGTGTATGTGTACAGCTAGCTATACATGTATGGATATGTAACAAAAAGTTTTCCCTCTGAAGTTTAAAGCGTAAACTGCAATAAATGAATGTATTTAATTCTTCTTAATTTTCCAGCCTCTGAATCGGTTACTAAATTGTTTCGCCCCGCTACATCATCATCGTCTTCCTCTAAAAATGTGGTTAGTCCCACTAACACCGCGGATTCCATGTCATTGGCTTCAAATGTTAGTTCCTTGAAACGATTGGATAATGAGGTAGATGTCATTGAGGATTCTTCGCCAGACTCTAGCAAAACATTTCCCACTCCCTCAACGGCTATTATGGGTGAACTACGGTCATTGGACTCGGTTGATATTCAAAGTACCGCCGATGTCAAGCAAATGGAAACAGATGAACCGAAAGAAACACCAAAAAGTGAGTATAACCAATTTTAATAATCATGGTCAAATAAAAACAACTATTTTTTCTTTTCAGAAAATCCCTTTTTAAATTCCCCTTCATCATTTGCAGAAAATACGGAAATTGCACCACCACCACTCTGCGTTGATATTGGCTCCATATATGAACAGACGTTGGTTTACTATACGGCGCGTTTGATAGCGGCACGATTTTTATTGACTGGCAGACAAAAGGGTCTCTACGATGACACCACCGTCAGAGTATCCATTAAAAGTATCTGTCTTAATGTGATCTCACAGTGCATACGTTTGCGCCCAGAAATTCTGGAGATTTCCTTGAAATTTATGGAAACTGAGAAGCCTCAACAAAAAGTTGTGGATGAATGCAGGGTTGCTAGTGATCGTCAAAGTCCTTTGCCAATTCCTAGCGATTCAAGTTCGAATGTCGGACAAGATTATGAACATTTAGATGTGACTGGTGGCACAGTCGACATTACGGAAGTTCCTAGGAAATCTTCATTTACACAATTAGATGTTTTTCGAGTGGAGGATAATAACGAAGGTCCCCTGCTAGAAATTATTGATGATCATTTCGGTAAAAGTACGAGTGATTTCAATTTCACTCCAAAAATGACAAGAAGTGCTGATCCGGTGTTAATTAGCAAGACTGACGGGACGTCTAAGAGTTCCCCAATAATGAAAACCAAAAGAGACAAATTGTCTACCTCAGAGATTATTGGCACAGATGCCAAACTTAGAGGTTTTGTGGAAATAACCAAAGCCGAAGAAGATATGCCTCCGGATATGGAACCGCCCAAACCTCCCAAAAGGACAAAGACTTTCAGAAAATCGAAAGCGGAAATGGAAGCTAGGAAAAAACAGTACGCAGAAGCAACAGCGGAAAATGGTACACAATACCTACAGGACATTTTATACTTTTACAATCACGAAGATCCTATATTACGTGCTGGTATACAGATCATCATTGGCCAATATTGCCGATCCAATCAAGCGGGTCTTGTTATGGAATCGAAAATAAATTTACAATATTTATTGGCAATATTATGTGTGGTAAGTCTCATTTGATTTTTTTAGTGCGGTCAAACTCTTCAAAAGATCAGGATTCCACATCGTGTGTATATGAAGTAATTTTTAAACTTTTATTTGTGGCGAAAGTTTTTAGTAGATTGTTTTCTGGATTGATTAAACCTAGACACATTTTTACAAAGACCACCAACGATTTTTTTACTTGCTAAAGCCGAATATTCCATAAATTTTTAAGTTTGACAATTAATGAACTTTCCCTAGGATGTATCAGTTACCACGCCACTATCAACCAAAACCGGAAATCTCTGCTTTGGACAATTCTTAGTTTCGTAATTTTTTAAAAATTTAAAGAACTAGTCGGGTTCTTGTCGGTAACATTGTCTTTTCTTTTTTTCATTTGGGATTTCTGCACGTCGCCTTATAAAATGCAATTGTATAGGCTCATGAGACTTGCATACCTAAATGTTAAAATATATGTGAATCCACGATTGGCTTTAGACTGAGAAATCTCGAACAACTCCGATTATAAACACTACATACTACATTTGTTGATATTCAGTACACCTCACTTCAAATTTGTGATCCTCAGTACATTCAAAATTTTAAGAAAATCACTATGTAAAGATCTCTCTATTTAGTATGTTCTCGCCCCCAGACATGACTGTTTACAAAAATATTGATATATTTAACTAACCACGAACCAGAAATGCTGCTGGCCTTAACCAACACTCACACCCCTTCTTAAAGAAGAAAGAATTTTTCTTATTATGCTTTCCATTCAATAACGGATAAAAAAACACGAAATGCATTCTGGCCTTTTCCGGAAGTTCAATCCGACATAATTCATTTTTCTTGTATACATATTTCTTAAAGGATATTGTACATTCTTGGGTTGTCCACATCTTTTTTGTCGTTTTACTCATGCACTGCAATGTTTCCTTCTTCTTCTTTTTTTAAGGGTCTGCAAGATGACATTCACACAGTGGTCATACAGGCTTTGAATACGTTCGATAAGATATTTCCATATGTGTTATTTAAATATATGACTACACCGAAACCACCAACTACACCTCCCCCAAAAGCGTCATCAACACACAACCACCAACAGCAAGCATGTCAGGGAAGACAACACAAAGAACCAACACACAACAAGGAGCAACAACAGCAGCATCAAAAATATTGCCCCAAGGAAGAAAAGCGAACATGTACGTGCAGTCATGGTGCTCCAACTCATACCACAACAACAAATTTAAAGTGTATTTCAGGACACTTTAACGATAATGATGGGATTATAGCTGCGCTTTTGAATGCTTTTCAATTGCCAGCAAAATTCAACAACAGCATTAACAGTGATAGTCAAGCTATGCCAAGCGATCCAGACCTCAATAATCACATTATGAATGTCGATGGCATGGGTGGCAATGGTGGCAATGCTGCTTCTTTAGCCGCCCATTGTTGTGCAGCAACTTCCTCTCAACAGTATGTGTATGCGATGTTGGTATGTAATTGTACTCCATCGGCAACGGCATCAACATCGACATCAGCATCAGAATCATGGTGCTGTCGTTGTTCATCTTATTGTTGGGGCAACTTACTCTTCATATCACCAAAATTGCTATTGAATAAACTTCGTCTATGTCACTACAACAAATATTGGTTGGTCCAAAATAAATATGCCGAAGTTATTTCAAATTTAAATTATGCTTCACTACGTTCTTATTACGGAAATGACTACACCAGCAATAGCCACATCGAAGGCAATTGTTGCCGTTGTACATCATCTTCATCTCTATCCTCAGACTGTGGTCGGTTATGTTGCTGTAATGGTGGTATCGGTCCGAATGGTATGGTGGGCTGGTACGAAGACGATGTTGATGGTACAGATTTTGTCTGCTACTTAGAGGTTAGTATTATTACCAGTTTTCCTATTTTTCCTTTTCTATCCATGCTTATCTTGTATTTGTTTTTCTTTTCCTGGATTTTCGTATTTACGCAAAAAGAAACGAAAAAAAACTACGAATTCCTCAAATAACCATTAAACTGTTTGAATTTCAAAGTTTTGTGTAAATAAAAGTTCACAGTAATTTCATTGAATTTGTATTAACTACGATTTCGAAGGCATGTTTATGGTCTCTAATGACATGATACACAGAATTGTAAGGGGAGATTGGAATGTTATTGGGCAAACTTAAAAAGCGCCAATTTCATATTTCGAAATTTGCGTATATTCCCAAGAGTTTAGAAAATAAATTGTTAATAATGTGTAGGTTTTTTAATTTCATGGCGTAAATACTCCACACTCTCCAATGTAATAGTATAAAATGATATAACATCAATAAGGTGTTATCGGATCAATAAGGTCTGGAAACATTAAATTTTTAGAAAGCGATGTTTTTAGAGTTATTTAGATTGCATTTTTTTCACACATTCTTTTTTCGCGGATTTTTTGTTATTCTTTTATTTATTTATTTTTATGAAAAATTGCACAGCCTATGTTGGGCATAACCCGAATAACGTTATATCTCGCCACTTACAACTGGCGATCGATTCCCAATTATTACCGCCAACTTTCGTGTTACACCTCGTACTTGACTTGTTATCGAAAATGTTTTCGCAACAAAAAACCAAACTAGAAAAAACTGTTATACTTTTATTGGCGTTTTGTGCCTTGAAGCATAACTAAATGGTATTTTTTAAATAAATACTTGGTCAGAGTAGAAACGTATTTTGAAGAAAAAGTAAATATTTCCTATGTAAACTTTACTCATGTGTATATATATGAACACGCACACACACACACATGTACAATGTATTTACTTGATTTACGAATAGTCAATATACGTTATACGAAAATAGTAGATTATACAAAACACGCAAAAAAGCGACTACATATTGTACATTGGTAAAAATAAATATGATGGAATGAAAATAATCGACTTAGTCGATGAAGAAAATAGGTTTATTCTGGGAATGTCGATCATTTGAGGTACATTTACATGCGGGAGATTAGATATCGAAGATATGGTTTCGATTTGGATCGAACTTCTTTGGTGCGCTAGATATTTGAAGCTAAGTTGGGTAAACTTATGGACATTGCAAAGTGATTGCCATTAATGAAAAAAGTTAAATTTCCTGTAAAGATATTGAGTTATTTTTTTTGTTTGAACCACGATTTCAATCATGACATTAAATTCTATAGGATTCATATGCGTTTCTGTGAATAGATACCTTCCCTCAAAGAAGAATAACTTTGGTACACGATTTCAGATTGAAGTAATGTTGGTGTCGTCTGAAAGGCCATGGCCTCCTCCGATCGTGAATGAAAAATATCATGTCACTGTGGTTCAAGGACTTTAAAAATTAAAAATGTTCTTGATCCTTTGATTTCTTGATCGTTACAAGCTGATGTCAGTGATAAAACAAACCATCCAATTTAACGAAAATCAAAAAGTGTCCAAATTTCTCAACTTCAATTTCATGAAATCATTGGTTGTCAACATGTCCCTGAATCTCTATCCTATATTATTAAAACAATGGAATGGAAAAAGTTGTCGGCACCTTATGATATCAACAAATACATTTTTATGAATAAAGCGAATATAGTTGTTTCGCTCCACCATAATGTTCATACCCCATATCCCATAACCATTTTCTGCTGATACACACTAAACATTTTTCAAAACATCGTTTCAGAATTCATTTATTGACGAACTTTTGCAATTGGTTGCTGAAGATGATGTACGCGTAAGAGAGTCTGCATCAAAATGCTTATGTCGTTTCATACTGCAAAATGCCAAACATTCTAATTCGCATCACAACCAGCAACAACCACAACAACGACATCCCTTTGTTGTTCGAGGAGATGATGAACATGTTTTACATCGAACATATTGCGATAATATGAAGATGTTGCAAAATTTCTTGGAGTACAGTATCTTTAGCGACATGTCACCCGCACTGCGTTATTTATTGAACCCACAGTACCAACAGCGACAACAGGCCGATCAGGATACATTCACAACTTTTGACAGTATGATGGCGACGACATCTCCGTTTTGTGAAGTGACATCGCCATCGGGAGACGATGCAATTCAGGCGGTATTGTCTAAAGTTTTATATCGTCTTACAAATAAAGTGATGTCATTTAAAGACAAAAATGTGCAGGTAAGTTTTCGTAAATATCTTATTTCTTAATAAATACAGTAAACGTTTTGCAAATTGTAGCCTATTCATTTCTAGAATTCTGTGTTCGAGATTTTGTTTGTTCACTCCATCAAATTCCACGTACTGTCTTATATCAACACTTTTCTGTGCGTTTTGATACTTCTTGTGTGTTCTTTTCAGTTTTATTCATATAGTAGCAACCACTAACTCGTGGAAGCTTTGAATATTAGTGCCTCTATAACATAACATTCAACGCCATAAGCAAGTCCATGGTGGACCTTCTACTGTTAATGTTGTATAGATTTAAAAAAAACCCTACCGTTTTAAAATATGAAATGTTTCAAGTAGGATTGGAGAAAATCGGATTTAACATTCGAATGTTTCAGATATTGGATATTGTTATGTTAGGTTGAGAAGAGGAGGCAGATTTACTCCGCCTCGTGTCCTTGGACATACACATAAGCCAGTGTGTGGCTTGTTGCTGTATCGATTACTTCACAGCTTTACCATTTCTTTTTAAAAATTACAACTATTCCATCCACCGAATCTAATTTTAATTATTTTCTATTTTCATTACAGTTCGGCATTATCTATTGTATTAAACAATTATTAAAATATTTTCCATTTGCTGATTATGTCTGCTCTTGGTCCGAGTTCAACTTTATGGAAATCTTTGTTAAGTTATCACAATATAATTACAATACGGCAGTGGACTTAACATGTCAAAGCGATTTGATTGATGTCAGCAGTAAATTAATAGTTGGTAAGTGCATATTGTAGATTGTGCAACTAACCGTTCTTCATCCCATGCATAGAACGAATAGAAGAGTCAGCCAGCCAGCCAGCCAGCCGTTGATATACAACATGCTAATGGCGGTGATGATGGCAGTGCAAACTCTGCCATACCATGAGGAAATCTCTTAAGATGTGTTTATTGCAATGTACGAATAAGTAAATGCATTCAAGCCGGACAATGTGTAGCATGAAGGAATGAGTTTTGTGAATATATGATTAAATAGTAGGCATAGCCGGCCTACAATGAACACGGCGTCTGCTGATGTCTGTCCCTTTGACTGCCCAGACAAGTGTATGGGTGTGTGTTTGCGCATGGAGTCAAAGTTGTGTTCACAAATAATATGTTAACATTTATGGTAAAAGGCTGTTAACTGGTTTCAGCTTTCATTCCAACCGATTGTCTAATCATTTGCATACAGTGCATGCCACAAAAACGATCATAGGCGGAGAATTGCAATTAACTTGTGGACAACGGATGACTACAGCAAATCGGAACTCATTATCTTTTTTTTTTTTTTAAAATAATTTATTATCCAATTTTCGTTTTCGTTCCCGTCATCATTTTGCAAGCAAAACCACTAACTCTGTTGAATAATGTCAAAAACGAGCATATTCCCAAATTGTCCATAAATTATCCATTCTAAAATGCCACAGACAGGAAAGAAAAAATTACACAATCAGTAAATTATTTTGTCAGTTGTTGACGGTGAACTTCTCTCTGTTCAGTGATCTTGCCACGATATAATTTGTATACTCACTGACAGGGACCCACTGTTAAAAGTACGACTAACCATTTTTCTACAGACGTTTTAAATGGATTAGAGATGAATCTCTTACTCGTAAAGTGTTAAATTTCTTCTCGCCAGTATTCGAACTTGTACCAGGGCCACACAGTATATGAGAACATGTTAAGCAGAATTCAATAACAAATTTTATTGGAGACATTTAATTCGTATACTTATGACATTCCATTCGTATACCATACCTATATTTTAGCTGAGAAAGCGTAATATTTCTTAAACATTTCTCTCAGGCAAAATCGTTCTCATAGAACAAAATCATTATTTTTTCAAAAAGCTATCAATCAATTATTCTTCTGCTGGTCCGATCAACTACTACCTGGAAATTGAGCAGTCCTACCTCACACTCTGTATTCATCAGATAATCTTACGAGCATCCTAGTTCCGATGCATGGCACTTTCCGATCAGGTGTCACTGTTTACGTAGAAAAATAGTAGTTATTCGTTTATAGTCTCAAAAATTAAAGTGTTCTTCCGAGCGGTATTCGTGTGGTGTCAGGTGGCTAGCGATTGACAATACTTTGACTAAAGTACGGATGACACTAAATACAGAAGTTTTAGTAAAAGTACGGTTGATCAATCAATGTCCGTTGAGACCACGTATAATGAAAATTTCTTATAGCTTTTACTAAATACGTGACTACCGAAATGGCTCTTTCCGATGTTGCACTTTTTCCATAGCACCCACTGTAAATGCAGCAGACACGAGTACTTTTCTCATTTACGTTCTGTGCATTTTACTTAGCTGCAATCCTTGTCGTTTACTTAACTTTTCATTGTCAGTATGAGTGTGCGTGTGTGCATGTAAGAGTGCCTATGTGTGTGTGTGTATGTCTGCTTAGAGAGATTTAAATAATCGTAAGGATAAACTTTGTTGTAGTGTTGATGCTTTAGAGTTTTGTTAATGGCAAATGGTTTTAGTTAACTATGTCATTATGAACAAGTGGTTTTCCTAACTGCTTTTACTATGTGTTATTCAGTCTTTCCACTTGTTTTTTTGCTTCGCTGTGTATGTGTGTGCGGAAAAACCCCAAACTTTAAACTTAATATGGAGTGTGTTCATAAAGTTGCTGAAATGAGGCAACTATTTAGATTTAAAACAGAAGATATTTAAGCAAAAATTAAAATTTTCGGAGGAAATCGTGACAACACAGTTTAATTTGTTTGTGGAGGATGTACTACGACAGACTTGTTAAATGACCATTGCTACAAATTCATGATTTTTTGAAAATATCTGAAAATTGTGCGTTATTTGTCTTTATGTATAATTATTATACAATTCGGGGATTGCATTGTCTACCAATATATGTATTTAAATGACTCTCGAAGGGCACTGATTGATTAATTTATTAAGTAATTGACATTTTGGTAAGTCCAAAGTTTCCGCAAATTGCATTTGTTCGTCATGAAACTCAAAATGTTCACAGAAAACAAGTTACATTTGATACTGATATAAAATCCAAACATACAACATGACGGTTGCCTAGAACTGGAAATTTTAGTTTTGGAAAGAATATGGCAGTTCGATAGAATTTTTTTAATTCATAAGCAGAGCTCAGTTGTAGCCCTGTTAAACGGTCCATTATTGTGGTGAAAATCCTAGATTTTTACGACGAATTATGGCCATGCGATTCCATGCATAGCGAAGTAGCACAAATTGTTATTGTTTTTTTATTTTCCATATGTAAATTGTTTTTTTTTATATTTTATTTTATATTATTCTTGTCAATTTCAATATTAGTGAAAATGAATGAAATGAAATAAAATACTCACTTTCTCTGTATTTTTTGAGGATTCGTCCTGCACATCCTCCATAAACAAGCCTGCTTAGGAAAAGCGTTTATATGCAAATCGGTTAAACCGATCGAAACTTTTTAATAAATTGTCTAACTAAATTATGTATTCCTTATATTGTCTTTATGCCTTTACAAAGTTATTTTCATTTCATTTATTTGGCCCTACGGCCAATTATAACAAATTCCAAAAAAAAAAACTACACCATATTGATATTGATATTGACCACGAAAAATAAACACAATTAAATATGATCTCACTACTGTTTTTAATTTGTTTCGCTTTATCTTTTAAAGGTTCCTTAATATTGGATCCTGAAGCTGAACAACAAAATCGAGGAAACACCATCAGCCTGCTGAAGCATACAATGAAAATTGTAAATATTTATTATCACATATTTACCAATCAAAAGCCATTAATTATGGCCAAAAGCCAAAAAGTCGAGATATTTAGTAATGCCAAAGAATTGGCCATAGCTCAGTGTTTGGGCTATTTTGGCAACGAGTACATTTATCTGAAACTGTATCAGACTTTAAAGAGTGCCTATGATAATTATAAGGTAAGACTGGCCAACGTTCAATTCTGGTAAATTGCAATAGCCATCCTCCGCATACTCCACCTCATGACGATGATGAAATGAAGTCCATTGTCGTGTGGTTGGTTGGATGGTTTTTGTTATTCCCAAATATATAGTGAATTCAATTTATTTTGTTTTGTATTTAAAATTGCTTTTGTTCTTTTTTTTGTCTCTCTCTATCTCTCCCTTGTTCCTTTGAAATACGCACACATCCACACGCTGGCAAATTTATCAAGATTACCATTAATGAGGAAGCTGGCAGCAAATTAATTTCCCTTTTGAAAACATGTTTAAACTCATTGAGTGTGTGCATCGAAATGCTGCCCCATGAGGCAGCAATAAACAGTTGTGGTGGCAGTGCTGCTGCTGGCGGTGGTGTTGGAATTGCCAAAAGTGCAACGGATGTTAATGCGACGGCAACATCGTCGTCGTCGGCAGCAAGCGGTGCTGCACCGGGAATGTTTGCAGGGGCCAGCGGCGCAGAATGTATTCCAGTATTGAAATTAATTGAAGAAACTCTTCAGTACTTGACCAAAGTCATAAATTATGCACCCGAAGAGAGCATTGCATGTCTGCGACAACTGTTGAAATATTTGTTTGCTAAAAATTATGGCAACAGGCAACACCAACAGCATCAGCATCACAACAAACAGCCGACGAAACAAGGCCATTATCCAGCGTTTATAAACTCGTATTTTAAGGCCAAATGTAAAGAGCAGCAATGTATTAGCAATGAAGATGATGCTCCGGGTGACAAAGGCCGAGGTAGTGTTGTTGGTGTTGCTACATCACAAAAGCAAGCAAACAATCAACCATCCACATCATCATCATCGTACTCAAGAGTACCCTCAACAATAGCAACAACACCAACGACGACTGCAAATGTTACATCAACAACAATACAATTACAACCCTTGAAGAGACTTCCCTTCATGGATGCTAGTGGTGGTGCTAGTGGCGGAAGTGGCAGTGGTGGTACTTTTGGCACAGTTAGCTTACAAGATGATTCGCTATTGTTAGCCGAGTTATTTGCCAGTGGTTTGGAATATCGCACTTGGAAATCACAATATGAAACCGAGCTCGCCAAGCATATTAAGATATTTGAACCATTGGTTATATACTGCTTAACGGTAAGTATTATAATATTAATTTGCAAATTGAGTAATTTGGATGTTGTAATCATGTTGGGACATTCTGTTCGTTAGTCAATAGGAACCACGTTAGACCTTTCAAGTGAAAACGATATCACGACTTTTACTTCGAATACCAGATTCGATTTCACGAGACTATATTCAATATATAGTCCGTCAATTTGGTTCTATCCTCACCATTATACTGGGTCCATAGAAAAGTAACGAATTCTAAATATAAATAAGAGAGCCATTTTAAATGTAATTAATTATTCTAAGAGAATGTTTTTAATAATCAACCTTCATGTAATGCAACTGCTTGGCAGCACCTACAGTTTTAATTCGGCTTTAATAATTACCCATACAAAGTGGTTCTGGAGTACCAAAGAGGTTCTGAACTGGAAAGTAATTTGTGCTTATTTTCCTTCACATTGGTTTTGGCTATGGTTTTTCAGTATATTAACACCTTTAGGAATTTAGCAGGCACAAGTCACACCAAAAACCAAGGTTTAAAACTGAGTGAGACATCAGACACACCATTTTAAATGCGCTCTGCTGACTTTTTTCTACTGAATAATTCCTCCTTCTAATTGCTAACAACGAAACTATTCAAATATTAATATTTATTGTATTCACTTTTTGAGACATTGCATAATTCTTTATGGAAAACGTGGCATCAAATATTAGTTTTCCCTGTAAACAAATATTCTATCCCTCCTATATCAACATTTCTGTTGATTCTCTTTTTTACAGCTATTCCTAAAATGCAATGGACGTGTTCAGTCGGGTATCCTTGATATGTTAAGTTTATTGCTGGAGTTTGATGTTACCTACAGTAGTTTGGATTCGAAGAATGTAATATTTGAACATATAACGAAAAGTTTAGATATAATTGAAGGTGGTATAGCACGGTAAGTAACTTAAACACACATCATTCTAATACATTTTTATTGCAAATACTCATATTCTTATACATTTTAGCAATGGTTTATACATCATTACACCCATGATAAAATTCCTCATTAAACTATCGTCCAAGAATGAACGCAACCTTATTACAATACCAAAAATTATTAGCATCACCAACAATTTGTTGGCCAACAACATTATCAGAGATGTGGCAATACAAGCACTTAAAACACTGTCATATGAAATATTTTTAATGACTGCAACGAGAATAGCATCAAAAAAGGTGGGTGGAACAATGGACACTACACCGGTCCATAGACGTCCAATGGTCGATCCACTGGCAGCCATTACAGAGAATCTTTTAACAGTCAACAACGAACTTGACACACAAAAGGAAGTCATATTGGGGATGCTGGAGAAATTCATTGAATCCAGTGATTGCCAGCAAGTTCTTAGTTTACTGCTGCTAATTGAGCAATTGCAACAGCAACAACAAGAACGACAGCAGCAGTATAATATTTCCAATGAGGCTGCCAACATGGTTGACAATGTTGTGGAAACGAATGATGGCTGTGGCAGTGTTGTTGGTGAAATGGAAAAGCAGCAACAGCTTAACGCAACAAAATGTTTGCCAAATCTTGATACGGTCTGCAACATGATATGCCAGTCAATATGCTCGAATCGTTTATATATACAAGATTGGAGTACATATTCTATGGTGGATACATTTTTCAAAAACAATACCAAATATCTGTTGGGGAACAGCAAGGAATTTACGGCTTTACTAAAATACATAATCGAAGGGGTAAGTTTGTATTTGTACTAAAGATTGAAGAGTTTGTCAATGTGTTTGTGGCATAGTTTAATGGCTATCACTCGCGATAGCCATTAATATATGGGCATTGTCGGAACCGTTAACCGTATTAGAACTTATAGGCTTGATTAAAGCTTGATGTTAATAAATTAAAATTGGAAATGATGAGCAGATAGGGCCAGACATAAAAACGTCCTGATATCACCTTCTCCTTAGCTATTTTCGCTGATAGTAACGAATGAGCGATTACACGGAGGCAAAAATTCAATTTGTAACTTTTTCTGCGCGGTGCATACTTATTTTTAGGGTTTGTAGTTTTTTTTGGCATAAGGATAACTTATACTATGACAGACATTAGAACGTTGAAACCTTTTATTTCCCAATTGATATTTAATTACTTGTGAGGGCACAATATAAAAACGTATTGCATACCTTTGTTAAAAAAATAAAAATATGATAACAGCCGCCAGAAATGTGTTTGAACGCATTTTCATGTTAACAGAGTACGAGATTAATCTTTCAACCTTGTAAAATAACCCTAGAAAAATCATTGGCCATTCGAAGTCAGCATTAAACATACATTGTTTGACGATCTGTGTGGCATCATCATGTTGAAATAAAATGTCTCTGTAGTCCAATCCATCCAATTCTGGTTACAAATAGTTTTCCAAGATGTGTAAATGCTATGAAGTTTTTTTTGATGCTCGAGTAGTTTTGCGTGTTGTCCAATCCATTAAGTTAAAAAGAGCAATCCTTCGTCTACCTACTTGCCACAAATCCATCCATCCATCTTCGTAGTTTTGTGTTAAGGCGGTTAGTATATCACACTTTTTCCGAGTTTGTCATAGGTTTTCGTATAGACCATGAAGTGAACAAATTGAATCAAACTTTGGTGTTGGCATTTCAATCCAAATCTTTATTCAAGTCAACCATATTTGTCTCATCATATACACATGACAGAGGACCAGACCGACCCACTGACAGACATCGGCAGTAAAGTTTTAAATAATTACACATGTAAAAATATTTCACACTTTCCTGACTCATATTTGTGCATTTCACTTGTTTTGACTCGCATTTAGTCTCTTTATCCGACGGTGCGATATGAACGGAAACAAAGTTATGGACTTTTTAACTCTCTCTAACGATCAAACTTTTTCTTATTCGTGTGTTCTAATTTTTTTATTCTGTTTTCTATTTGTTCATTTTATATTCGCCATGTCTCTCTAACGCTGTCACCTCAACAACGCTCAACTTTTTCGTATATTGCATTCTGCTGCTGGATTGTTGCTGCCGATGTGATGCCTTATTTTGCCAACATCAACTTTTACTGCAACAATAACAATAACGTCACTAACTACTACACGATACACCCCCAAACAACATTCGCTGCTATTGGGTTGGAATAAAAACAAAAACAACACAAAAAAAAATGTTACAACGAAATTTCGTTCTTGTCTGGTGGTGATGGCGGCGGTGGTATTGCTGGACCTGTGGGCTATGGCAACATAAACACGCTACACACACTCTGCCGTTGGTGTGCGATGGCAACCAATGTACAACAATAAATACGATAAAACTGTATCTGTTATTCGTATAACATGCATATAACACAACAACAATGCCAACAAAAGGATGTTGCAAACTTTAGTGATTTATCGTATGCAACGATTATCCTGTCGAATGTAATCCTCAAAACCGAGGAAATTTATTTAGTAAATCACATAAAGCTCTATTTGAAAAATCACCCAACTACAGTGGAAAAGTTAAAGCGAAAGCAACAGCAACGACACGACGAACAACAGCAACATCAACGGCAACAGCAAAAACAAACCGCTAACCACTCTAATGCGTCACAATGGCTGCTGGATGCCAGCCATGATAAACCTTCAACATCGTCGGCTGCTAAGGCAGCTGCTGCAGCAGCCGCCGCCGCCTATTCCCCAACGTCGTCATCGTCCGCCTCATCATCATCCGTGTCGCACCGTGCAAGTGACCTAAACGAATACAACTATTTTCCAACAGTTTTATGCGATGTTCTGCTCGACTGTCTTCAAACGTTAGCGGACCATCGTCAAAACTCCGATGCGTCGTACAACCATCAGTTTACCATCCACTACTGTCGTCTAGTTTGTAATTTCGTTAAAGTTTTGAACAAACTATGTCTGAACACACGTTTGGATGATTTTCTCCTGGTTTCCATACGTTCCATTCTCAATGGCTGTGAATCGAAATTGTTAAATGAATACTATAATTTGTTGATGATGTACTCAACGCAAGGTTGTCCCACGTCCTGTTATGCCTCTAGTTCTTCCGCCACAACGGCTGCTGCCGCTGCCTTTCCCTCAAGTTCATGTTCGTCGGTGGAACATGCGGATGATAATGTGGTGTTACAACTACAACTGGAAATGTTTCAGTTGTTAAATTCTGTTGGTGTGCTGGATACGTTGGCACTGCTGCAACGTCTACAGTCGAATGACATAAGTAATCATGTAAGGCGGGCACTTTTGAATAAAGTTTGCCATCAGAGTGTGGTAAGTGTTTGTGATTGGTAAAGATTTTTTAATTACATAATAACTGTACTCTAAATAATGTTGTGCACATGTCCTTTATGGCCACAGTACAGGGTCATACTGTTGGGATGGGTTTTGTTTAACTGAATAAGGGACCGATCAAAGTCCGTTTTTGTTCTTTGAAAGAACAGCTGTCGAATCTTGGTGGAACCAAGACCTAGGTGTATGTTAAAAACCAACTGATGGTCAGGCGAATGCGGCATGTCCCCGCCAGCGCAATCACAGAATCCTTCACAATCAACTAATTGAGGGTATCTGTAAGTCGGTTCGTCCGATAGAAGTAGTTTCTTGAAATTTTGATTCTAATTAATTTTTATAATGTTGTAATTAAAGGAACAATTCAGAAAATGTTGTTTCGCTAAACCGCATGATTTAAAAAACAAAAGTCACGACTAATCTAGATTTCTCAAATGCATGATTATGGAGATTTTGAACGCTCCCATTGGAAAATGTTCGTTATCCTCAGAGACATATGACAAATTGTCGTCCCAAATTATATGTCACAGTACTATATTCATGCACCACATGTCTATGAATATGAGTACATGTGCCACTTTAGTTGGTTTGAGTGCATCCTACTTTTAATGAGTTTAGAGATTTAACTATTGTGTAGGTGGTCATTAAATTATCCTTTCTATCCGAGTTATGATTTCACAACTGAATAGATGACAATTTGTATTTTCAATTGTAATCCATAACGGGAGAAAAGTGCACATTATCACATCTACTACATATGTATGTATAGCATTTATAATTCAAATTAGATTTTTATTTTAGTTCGGGTATTTTGGCGAAACAAACAAAAAAAAATAATTTAAGCAAAACTCCATTCATTCATTTATTCACATTCCGTCAATATGTGCAAAATTAAAGTAAATTTCATCCTGTTTGTTAGAAGAGGATACATGTCTGAAAATGAATGGGATAACAAATTAAAGTCACGAATAGGCAATTATTTTTCGCTAAAATGTATATTTAAGGTCATCTAATAAACTGATTTAAGAGAAGTTCCCGTTCTTCATCCGTAATAGTCGAAATGGTTTCTCCAGATTGGGTAACTGAGTTTAATTGATACACATGGTGGGCGGTGGTAAACGCATCGTTGCACCTCATGATTCACGCGAATCCTACCGTATCACACTGTACATAAATGTACAAATAATGATAGTACTTGTGCTTCATTCAATCTTCTAATACTTCACTACTCGGAATGTGCACTCTACCGATTTACCGCTCCTTTGAAAACCTAATGAGTTGTATATTATTTAAAAATCCATTAAAATGATTTGAAATCAATCTAGAAATTCTCTAAAGTCGTACATAAGGACGAAGGATGCACGTACTTACTCATAGAGATGAGATTTACTTCGTTTCATGGTTTTTTGTTTTGCTTTTTTATTTCATTCATTAATTAGTTTCGATATGAACATAAAAAAACTGATTTAATTTTCTTTTTTGTTTTTCTTTCTATCCCTCTCATATTTTTCTCTTTCTCTCTCCACAATTTACATTTTAGCCGCATGCCATGGAGTGGAATCTGCAACAAGTGCAGCATTTGTTTAATGGGAAATTCCTAAATATTTTAATTGTGGAACAATTTGCGTTCGTATGCAATTTATGTGAAGTGGACGACGAGTTCTGTTGGCTATTCCAAACAACGATTTTAGCCAACATCCAAGTGCTCAATAAGGTTCGTATCGTTTGTGTGTACTTGTTTTTTGTATTGATTTTATTGTTGTTGATATTGGTATTGAATCATTAGCTATAATGTGGTAAAAGTAATAATTTTAATGTGATGAAAAGTTTAACCCTGACATGAGTTTAGGAAATAAGATTAAGAAACTTATTCTTTATTATTCCAAAATGAAACGCTAACGTATACAGTACTTTTCGGAGCTTATCTAATGTTTTTAGTAGTCCGCAAACCAACCAACACTGACGAAAGGGCTGACTTTCATTGTCGTATGCTCGTACCAGAAATGTTATAGGTACATGTGGTAAGATAAGACTTCCACACATCATGCGAAAACGGCATTGGTGTGTGGTTGATGACTGTGGATGTCCGTGGATGATGAATATCTCATATTTCATCCCAATGCAGTACTTAGGTGTTTTAAAATATTTAGTTTTTTTTGCTATTAGAATGTAATGTGAAATATAATAGCGATGGGGGAGTATTAATTAAAGGAGATGGGAGTCCTTCTGTATCTGAAAAAAAATTTTTGTCACGCCAAAATCTACAGTTATCCACTTTATATGCTAATAATTACTATATCCGAGTATCCAATTACGCAAATGATTACACAGCACAACAATATCGATGTAATCTCGTATGGAAGTATTTGTATTATCTTTTGGTTTTGAAACACATGCTAGTGATGTTGGTGAGGTCACTTCATTTCAGATTTTATGTTAAATAATAATTGAAAACTAATTTTTAATTAAATATTACTAAATAAAAATTTGTTTGGTTAAAAATAAAGCTTGCAATCATTTGATCATTTTCTGTAAAAAAAATGTCCTGAAATTGAAATTCTTCAGAAATAGAAGGAGAGGAACAAATTTGTAGTTCAGCCCGGTTGTGCACCTATTTGTTACCCTTAATAAATAATTTACTTTATTCGATTTTTAAGCATTTTTGTCCAATTCTGTAGTTCCTGTTTTTGTTTACATTTATTTGTTTTTTTCATTATTTTTATTTGTGTATCCATTTCGTACGACGCACTCTTATTTATTATAAATGTCCAATTATTTTGTAACACTCCTTTTATCCTCTTTCCAAACATTTTCGATCTGTATGATTTCTCATTATTTTTTAAACTTTATTATTATTTTTAAAACTTTTTCTTGGACCTTCCTGCGTTATATTTTTTTTCTCGTTCTTGTTAACTTATAATTGTTCCACAATTATTTATTTGTAACTTTTTGGCCCTTTTTTTCTTTTTAAAAATGTTAGTTTGTCTCGTTTTGAAAAGTGTATATGAGACACAGTTACAAAACACTTTTCACCATTTTTGATCCTATTTAGATTTTCTCACTTACCTCTGTTGGCCCTTTTTTGCACCTTCCACATTTTTATGTGTGTGTTAATTTGAAAATGATTTGTTTATACCCCTTTTATTGGTTCCCCTTCTGAGCCTTTTTACACGTGTTGACCACATTTATCCCCTCTCCAATCTGAGGGAACACAGATGGAAATCTGTCGATTAGAGACAATCAAGTGTTTAGGCTTTTTAACGTGGTGCAAGAAATACTCCACACCCCATCGCATCTCGTAAATATTTACACTACTTACATACGGCCTAAAATGGAATATGACCCCCATATATGCAGGCAGGGACATATTTACAGCTGCTGGACCGCTCTAGCGATGATACGGGATATTAGGGTATCCAACTCTATTGTCTCCCATCAGCATAGCCGGAACGTGGGTTGTATATCGTTGACATTAATAAACAAAAGTATATTAGGTAATGATTTTAAAGAAAAGATGGTTTTAATTCCTACCTTCGCTTAAAATTCGAAATTTGTATTTTGTTAAGTAACCAAAATATTGTTGCACTGTGTTTATCATTCAATTATACATATGTACAAGTACATGTATTTGATATTTTGTTATTATATACAAACTAATCATTTGTATCCTCCTCGTCTCTTTTAGCATTCAATTGTTCATCTTTTACGATTGGTGGAGTATCTTTGCAAGAAAAGCGACGAGTGCTCGATACTACGTTTTGCAAAATTTTTGCAAATTTTAAATAAATTACACAATTTTGTATTGTCCTCCATGCGGACAGTGGAAGCGACATTGTTGCCATCCTCACCGCCATCGTCATCGTTGCCGTCAACAATAGACAGACGACCACTTCAATTGCAAATCGAGCGTTTAGCTCGACATTTGATCGTTAATTCGTCGGATGCCTACGATAAAAACGCCATTTACGATACATTTGTACATCTAATCGAAGAAGACGAAGAGCATATACAGCTACAGCAGCAGCAACAGCATCAGAATCAGTCCACCTCAAATGATGGAAGGGTCCAATCATCCGCATCATCATCCCACTTCAACTTAAGTGAACATTTGCAATTTATGATGTAAGTCAATTTCACTTTGATTCCTTTTCTATTGACTTCGAGAAATGAGTATGAGATTAAATGCAAAAGAACGTAATAGCATTTATATAGCAAAAGCAAAAAACACTTGCGACAGTTTAATAATTGCATATTACGAAATCGTAAAATAATGAAGACCATTTGATTTGATTTCGGCACAACTTTTAATAGGGGGAAATTAT
Source organism: Hydrotaea cyrtoneurina (assembly GCA_958296145.1). NCBI lineage: Eukaryota > Metazoa > Arthropoda > Insecta > Diptera > Muscidae > Hydrotaea > Hydrotaea cyrtoneurina. Next base: position 147,274,407 of record OY282512.1, on the reverse strand, counting down.
TCCTGTATTATTCCCTAATTATTTTTCAGAAATTGATGAAAAATAATAATTATACGTTATATATAGTTTAGAAACTTATTATAGACTTTTCGAGCTAAAATTTTTTATTATATAATGAATATACCCGAAGTACCCAACTCTGGGATCCCGCTGTACAGTTTGTGTTATGTTTATTGTTAGAAGTACAAAGTCATTGATGGGTTATCTCATCTTGTTCACGATGATCATGACTTTGTTGTGGACAAAGCTAACATTATTTTTTCAATTATAGAACCCTCTTAGAGAGTTAAGATGCTACATTAAAAAAAACTAAATCAAGAAGAAGAAGATAATACAGACGGAATGTATTGTTAAGGATAGGAAAAGTTGTAATATGATGAAATGCGGTTCTGTCTACCAGGTTTTATAGGTTCATTCATTTCAATAGTGACGAGTCTATTTGAAAGGAAAATATTCACGAATCCATATAGATATGTATACCTTTTTTTTTTTTTAATTTCTGTTTACTTAAAATATTAAATCATTTCGGTGAGACTAATCCTTTTGTAAACGAAAGGAATAATTAGATATTTCCATCTCTTTTTTGGCTTTTCTGAATGCGTCCCTCTGCCGTATGTAGGAAAGGAGTGTCCCGATAAAAAAAACTATTAGAAGAATGTTCATTACAAATCATACCAGAAAAACCACATTATTGTTTGGAAACCCTCTGACAATCAGTGAACTGTAAGCGATTTTGTTTGCAAACAGCGATATTCTCTCAAATCAGGAAGACATGTACGGTCGGTGACCCTATCGTGATTTTTATCTGAGATTAATCCCTTAACCGTAAAGAGGTACCAGATGTTTAAGTTTATTTATTCATATACTACAGACTTGTATTTACAGACAAACAAATTTCTGAAAATCTTAACACATATATTGAGGAAATTGTTTACGTCTATGAACATTATCTACGAATCAAATCACTATGTTAAGGGCCTTTTTTAATTTAATCGCCTCAACTCCGAAGAGAATATGTGGCAATTTCCCCAAAACACAACCAAAAGTATAGGGGACATTCTTCCAACTTGGCGGACCCGTGTATGATATGATTTCTAAGGACTCTTTTTTTTTTTTTTTGAAAAGTTAGTATTTTTACCGCAATTTAGAGAAGTGAAATGAATGTATAAGTCTCAACTGTTGTAAGACTTCTTTGAATCGATTTGGTAGCATTTTGCTCTTATGCTGTTTTGTATTTCAACTAACCATTTGTAGTTATTGTATTTATGTATATGTTCTTGCCTGTTGTTGTGGGTACTCGTTTTACTATTTGTTGAGTGCCTGTTGCTATGGATGTGAGTATATTAGGATGAACTGAAAAGCGAAAATGCGTATTGAAAATCTAATTACGTCAATGCCAGTAGGACTTATTTTGTGTGGGTATACTCTTGACCATCCTCCAGGGATGAGGTTTAGATTCGTAACGCCTTTGTGCAAAATTAAAGTACACTCGTAAAAAAATGCCTGACGTGCACGTCATCTACTCTTTAATATTATTTTGAGCCACACCCCATCGTTTGTCCGTACACCCTATTATTGTCAAAGAAGATCTTTTTATGTTTGTTCAAGTGATTCTTTTTTTTTATTATAATTTCAAATTTAAAATTGGTGTAGGTTCCCTTACCAAGACCGTTTCCTTTTATTTTTTGCTTTGTTCATTTTATTTGATTTTTATTTAATTTTTGTGTCTCTCTTTTGTTACAGCTTAAATGATTTGGAAAATTGTTGTGAAACAAACGATGACGACGGTACTCCGGTGGGAAGTGTTTCCAATATTGTGGACGAGAAATGGACATTTAATCAGGTGAGTGAATGGAAGGAGGGACCTATGTTGTAACAATACCTTTGGGACAATATAAGAGGACGGTTGGTGGTTGTTTGTAATAGATTTAATTGATGTCGGGCTACTTGCAAACTCAAGTAAGGACAAAATATTGTAATTGTAAAAGAAAGAACTTTTTTTTGTTTACAGAAAATCAATTATTTTGCCAAATATAGGGCAACTTAATGGAGATGTGGACAAAATATGCAATTGTAAGGGGAAATTATTGCAAATTGCTGACATCATTTTGTTTTGTGTATTTGGTGTTTGTTGGTCATATACTTGTGTTCATAGCGTTATGTCTTCTACTGTAAATGACAATGATTTTCCTGGATAACTGTGAATAATTCCAATATTTGGTAATTTTAAAAATTTGGCGCTATGTTATGATCTATTCAGTTGTAGATTTTGTTGACTGTTGTATTATTAAATTGTTTGACCATTTCTAAGGATGTCACTTCTTTTGGAGGACCAGAACAGGTTTCATCACTTTCACCACATCTGTGTTCGAGCAGATGTGCCGGAAAATGCATTAACCTTTAACTGTGGAGGTGGCGGCAAATCTTACACAGTAATCGAATAATATTGCCAATTATAGTACGTTATGATATATAGGTCAATTAACCAAACAATTTCAGTTACAACCTTGTTGTTCTAAGGTTGCGATTTATTATTTAGACAATGGTTTTATTTTTTAAAGATAAAACATTACATACATTTTACAGCTGTCAAAGAGAAATTAAATGTCGTTAAGATCGAAAAATGCTGAAATATTCTAAATTTTCCGATCGAAGTGATTGTTTCAGTCGGTGTAGCCATCTCTTGTAGTTTGACTACATATGGAACTGTACTCGTTTTAAGCCATTGATTGATTTAAATGAAACCATTTACTATGGTTGCATTCTAGTCAACATATATTCTATTCCTCTTAGATATATTGGGTTCAAAGCAAAGAAGAGTCCTGCTGACTTCTCCATCCGGACATGGGACATTGTCGTACGGATGTTGTGAAGGGTACAGTTGGATAGAATTAAGGGCTGAGCTGTGAGACAATAGTTATTGTTATTTTTGGAATTGATATTATCATTATATTGTTGATGATGTTGTTGTTGTTGTTGTTCTATACCATTACAGTTAATTAAATTCTCAGCACAAAACAACTATGATCCCGAGCAAATAGTGAAAATCCTCCTGGAGATACAATCGGAAATTAAGCTACAAAAGATATTCAACACGGACAACTTTGATGCGACGCGTATATTGAAGCACACAATTTGCCAATCGCTGCAGGCGATGTTGCAAACATTTCGCAATAATTGTATACAATATAATCCACACATACACTATATGCGACCGAATCCATTAGCGCGAGTTTCACTATCACAGCTTATGACACGTATCGTTGCGATGCAGCAGCATTCACGGTCGCAACGTAGTGGTGGTGGTTGCACTGACAGTGGTGGTGACAACAACAACACAGCGGCAACAGTTACCAAAGATCCCACTACAATAACATCCGGAACATCAACAATACCTACACCCACACCAACACCGACAGCAACAGCTGCCTCGTCTGGCGGCGATGGAGTGCAATTGGGGCATGATGAGGATGCTGAGGACGGCGACGGCGATGAGTCGTATTTGTCGCCCACCATCATCGTACATTTGTGTGAGGCTGTAATCGCATTAATGGAAAACATTAAACAAATTGAGGTGACGGCATTAATTTACATCGAATCGAAATTCATTGATAAGTTCTTAAGCGAACACTTGTTGCGGCCGGAACATGTAATAACACTCGTACGATTTGTCGGCCACTGTTGTCGACGTGTGTTGGCCTTGTGCCGCAATAGGCCTCTGCTGATGCAGTGCCACGAACAAAGGAACTCGGTAACCGTTGTGCTCCAATGCATTGATATATTGTTGCATCAAAAATTCATTTGGAGCGCTCTCAACCAACAGACATTAGTAAAAGCAATGGCATCGACAGCTTCCGCTACAAGTTCCGTGGGAGCAGCAGCATCGGCATCATCATCGGTGGGTGGTGGTGGCGGTGGTGTTGGTGACGGCGGTGCTCCTGATATATGTGCGCCACTGACAAAGTGTGAACTAAATACAATTATTTGCTCTCTACTCGATGTTGTTAGTTTGGCAGGCACTTTGTTATTGGAAAATACGCTATTCTACAAGAAATATAAAAATGCTCTGAGGTCTTCAGCATCCACATCGACATCCTCGATTACGACCGAACACCAGCACCAACAACATCTGCATCCACAGTATACCCATTACCAGTTTCAAAGCCACTACCAGCAGCAGCAGCAACAACATCAGCACCATTGGCAGCTGGAGCACAACGTTGTTGAAGAGGAAAGTTTCGAAAATGTTGCCTGGCTAACAGCAAAGTACAATCCCAAAGCTATTTTTCTGGGAAAATTAATTGAAACGAAAATTGGCAACTATGATAAAGGCATTTGTTTCGGTGAATACCACTACTATAACTTTTCTTCGTCCACATTCTGTGTTAATTCGTCTTGTTCTCCTTGTTCTGTTTCTTCATCAGCATCGTCGTCGGCATCCATTTCCAGCAATGATGTACAGGACCTCAAAGGCATAAATAATCAGTTTGATTTCATTTCATTGGTAAGTTTTAAATGGTTACAAATCTTAAATAGTTTTATTTCCCCCCTTCTCTCTCTCTCTCTCTATCTGTGTGTGGGTGTGTAATTTAAGTAATTTAATGGGTTATTGTCAGTGTATGTATATATGTGTGAAGTTTAATTAAATGTTTCACAATCTAATCACTGAATGTATTTAAGTGGGGAATTGGAAAATATAAATGTCGTTGACACCAATGCAGAAGGTAGCAAGTATTAGATAATTTTAAATTCGGTACTGGAATAGTACTCGCAGTCTTAAACAATGTGGAAGTGAGTGATTGAGATGGTTTTTTTTATACGAAACGAAAAATTCCCTGAAAAGGAGTTTGAAATATTATAAAATTCTAAGTAATTTTTGTATCGTTTTCGGCAACATGTTAAAATGCCCTAAATACCAACGAAAGAATAACACATTAGAATGGTTGGAGGGCCATAACTTTATTTTGTTTCTCCAAGCTTTTTAAACATGCATAGAATTTTTATGAAATGTTTTAAAAAAAAAATCGCCATAAATGCATTGAATGTGTTGTTACAAGAGTTTAAAGGCCATAGTTTCGACATCTATGGCTGAATGATCTGAGATCAAATCTTTAACCCTCTAGTGCATAGCCCCGCCTGTAAACGCCGGGACCTACGAAAAAAATCAAATTACTCTGAACTTTACCACCCTAATGTTCCTATCGAATACGGCATTAATATTTTTTTTTATATTTTGAATATCTCACAATGTTTGTTCTCTTTCCATAAGAAATCTGTGTTGCGTATTAACCCTTCAATGCGCGATTTTTTATTTTTTGTTTTAAAAAATATTTTTGAATTCTACAGGTATTCTAAAACTAGAAAAAAATAACAAAAAAATTATTTTATTTATTTTTACATTTATTTTTTATAAAAAAATGCGTGATGATTCATATTTGAATCAACCAAGTTTTCCGATCTACAACTTGAGAATTTACACATTTTGCATTTTATTTTCCACTAATGTCACGCACACACACTACAGAATAAAAATAAAATGTATAAAACTTACCTTGATCACCAATCGCGAATTATTTTAATTTAAAATAGTTATAAATCGCAAAACTCCACTATAATGCAAAAATCGCAATGACAACTGACCAAATTGTTGTCAAAACATCCGTTACAAATCATCTATGGTTTTACAACAACAAATGTCATGCATTCGTGTTAGAATCAGCTGAAACTTAATCACTGTAATGTCTAATAAAAGAGTAACATGGAAAACAAGTGGTTGATTCAAATATGCATCACGGCGCACTGAAGGGTTAATTCCAATGAACCATCAACTTTTCATTTAGTACTCAATTTGTTGTCAATTTGTGTAATTTCAGAATGTTTTACTGTCCATTGGTATTTCCACACTACGAACGAATCTTTTCTATGCCACCGCTGTAACGCCCTTGGAAATCATGCAGCAGCAACAGCGTTTGCAGGCGTGCCAGAGTGCTCAAACATCGCCCTCGACATCGCCATCCCATAAAAGTCAATCAGGCGGAGGAGCCACAGCAACCAGCAATTCAATGTTGCCAATTATACCCATTGAAAGTCTAAGTGATGTCGACATTTTGAAAAGTTTTGTGCGAAGGTAAGAGTGCAAGGTGATAAAGACAATGAAATGAAATCCCGATTGCCCTTAAATGTTGACCGGCCTTTGAAAGGGACTGTGTCATATTCTGCATACATAGATTCAACCAAAATGCGAACATTTTCAGTTTGAAATGAGTTTCACTTGAATCCGTTCAACTTCATAGCAATCATTTTATGAGTTTTTCTTTTTGTCTTTGATATTTCTTTCGTCTATTTGTCACAATTTTAATTTTAATTTCACGTTCATACATTTATGCCATTGACATTTCACTTTTTAGATTGTCAATTTTTGGTTTTACAACACGCCAACAATTCGAAGAATATTTCATGACATTCTTGCTGCTGATCAATAAAGTTTATGATGAGAATATGGTGGACCAGCAAGAACAATTTCAAATACGCAGCACTTGTTTGGAAGCCATTATGGAACTTTTAATTACGTACAAAACTTTTCCAATTGTGGGCAATAAACTTTCACTCTATCATCATACGACACGATGGAATCGTATTAATTGTGATACCATAAGGTAAGTTAGTCCAAGTGTAGTTAGTAGTGCAGCTCCAGCTACCGATACTGGGGTGTGAAATGCATCGTAAAATGTCGTTCATACATATTTGAAACAAGTGTTTGTTTGTTCTTTTTTCGTTTGCTGTTGTAACTATGCGCGCCAAGTACTCGTGTTTAGTGTTAAGTGTTAGTAGTAATGGAGACTATCATTCGAGGAAGTTATGCTGAATTGGGTTAACAATGGTATAGAGTTCCGAACGAATTTTTTAAATTTGTTAATTGTATTTAAAAAAACATAATTTTGTTTACACTTATCAGTTATCCAATAATGACGGTATAAACTATCTCAGCCATGAAATATGGTACAGTGTAGTCTCTCATAAGCGGACACCTAAGGGACTGAGAATAGTGTCCGCTTATGAGAGAAGTACATAAGAGGACTGAAGCGGAATGGTACTGAAAAAATGTGTCCATGTATCCATTCCCGCCATTAGTGTACACTGTATTCTCTTTTAATGAAAAACTCGGTTTTCCGAAGACTCGCCAAATTTAGAAGATTTGATTAGTTGTGTAATATTTTATGTACTTACATTTTAGTGCAATGAATAGGTTTTTTTTAAAATATCAATAAATCTATATTGTTAATAATAGTGTCCGGTTTTGCCCCTCTAGCAAGGTGGCATGAATCTTCAATGTATGTCAGAATGGGATATTCTACAATCTAAATCCCTAAAAATGTACTCACTAATCCGAGAGGTTTTGCTGTTGATCAGGTCCTAAACAAATGAAATGAAATAAAACTCACTCGCTTAAAATCGTCTGCATCAGTTGATTTGAATTCCACATTAAGTTGAAACACAATCGGTGAACTGTAGAAGTTTGGTTTGCAAATCATACAAGACGGTACGAGCATTAACCAAGATCAACTGGTACAGCCAATAATACATATCTTGAATTAGCTACGAGGGCGAATACTTCTTCTGACTTACACCTCTGCTACTATTTGGGACCACAGTAGGTATATCAAGTTGTACCACTTCCAGTTTGAGTGCAATCATATCTGCCTTTTAACCTAATATCTTTCACCAAATTGGTTCCATGTCGTCAACTGGGCACGGAGAATGAGCTGTAAAATAACAATATGTCATTAGCTAATTTGGGTTTTTCGATGATATTCTCCAATTCATACCTATAACCTCCTCCAAGTCCTATCAAGTTCAATAGATTTCGCCACCATTTAGTTTAGATGTCAAACCAGTTCCGTCTTTTATGCGTTTACGGCTAAACCGCTGATCGCAATCCAAGTGATCCAATATCCTACGAGCTTCGCTCATATTTGTGAGCTTTACACGATTTATATTTTTGTACTCACGAATTCTAGTAATCAGGCGAGTTACTACATAATTTTTCGGAACACTGCGATTTTCGAAGTCTGCGTATAGTCACGTTCCGAAACAAGCTGAGGTAAGCCTCCACAACATTTCAAAGAGCATTTCAATTTGCTAGATAGTTCTCCTAACAACCGTTACTCCACAACTTAACATACCTCCTTCGTTTTTTTCCTTTTTGTTCCTTTTTTTTGGTCTATTAGACCGCAAAGTATTGGGTCGACCAAAATGGAATTGCTAGGAAAATATGTAACGTGTTTCCGAAAAACTAAAATGAAAATGCCAACACTTACACACACACACACTATGTATGGTGGTGTGTGCGTGAGTGCATGTGCATGTCTGTGCGTGGTCTTTAATGTTACAACTTAGACAACATTATGGCACTTCAGGGCTTTTGAAAAAAAAAATGAATGAACATCCCATCAAACGACCGACCATGTTGGGTAACATTTTACATTTCACGTTTTAACAGGTGTCGTCACTGCTGCGGAAATGAAAGAACCCCGTTTTACTTTTAAAAACTATTTGCAAATGCACGATTCTATGCAAAGGATTGCGTCCGGGCCATGGTTCCCTTCTAATTGTTATGTGAAGAGAGGTTTATGAATTGGTTGCATAACTGGCGTATTTTGTATTAGACTACGTTCTTGCCGGGATATCCCGGGAATTTCAATTGATTTGGTTTACCGATTTCGCGGTATATAAAAATGATTAAGAGGAGACACACAAAATTGAACGCTTTGGCCAAGTATTTTAAAGATCCAGATTTGTTCAATAAAAATCAATAATGTTCTCAGTAGTCGGATATGCTGGAAATGTTTTCTATCGTCTTGCTGACAGACGTAATAGTGATAATGAAATTTTATTTGACATTTAAGAAAGAACTGGTGTAGGAGAAGGCTTTTCGATCGATGAATCCATCAATAAACGTTTATGCAATGCAATGAACCTAGCTCCCAAACTATTTCAATATATTTGATAGAGAAGGCATTAAATATTTCCAATTAAGTGGTCAAAAACCCTCAACACTTTTAGCTATTGGAGTGAACAAGTGTTTTCGAGATTTATTTATTTGAGTCTGTGGAAAAAAATCCTTAGAGAACAAAAACGTATTAATGATATTAAAACCCAAATCTATTTTCACAAAAATCTATTTTCGAAAAAGATTTTTTTTTTTTATCTCATATCTCCTGTGCCTTTGCATTATTTTATGTTTATTCCATTCTTTGCAAATTGAATTTTATATTTTTATTCATCTTGTTGTAGAAGTGTTTTTTGTTTTTAAGTAAAGAAAAAAAATACTTTTTTCAAATAACAAAAATGAGGGAAATTACTTTTTAAATGGTAATTTCACTACCTGTTTTAAATTTTTTAAAAAAGTACCATTACTATTTAAAAAGTTCTTTTCTAAATACACATTAAATAAGAATTTATCTTTGTTGCTTACTTTCTTTTTAAGTATGATTCTTTAAGAATTTTAATTAAAAAAAAAATAATTTTTCCCGCATAATCCCGGGAAACTTAAAGTAATTACCCGCCTTCCCGGGAACTGAAAAAGTGCGTGAAGAAGGAAACCCTAATCGTGACCGTTAATAGTCATAATCATAATCGTGATATATATTTTTCAAAAATCTGTTCATTTTTAAAAAAATATTTTTTGATTAAAAATACAATAAGAATGAAGTAGCGTTGGAGCTATTCGACAGGTATGATGTCTGTTTATATGCGTTTAAACACCCACAAAAGACTGTTCGTATAGATTCGCATTATGTTTTAATTTAAATCATAAGTATGTATAATTTTGAGTTAGGCAGAGAAATGTACGGAAAACTGAACATATTCTAAAAACTGTTCCAATTGCAGAGTAATCAGCATATCAAACTTGCATTGAACTTTTAAAGGTTTCACTTGTACTGGTGTCATAGAAAATCATATTACAATACAAGAATAATCAATTTTAATGAATTTATAACAAATTGTTGTAGTGCTTCTTCATTGTATGCGTAACACTTTTTTTTAACTGAGTGCGCTCAAAGAAATAATTATGTTTATTTGTCCTTCGATTGTTTTATTTTTGTGTCACTTCATCCAGTTAGAAAGTGAGCATCCCAGAAAAATTGGTCAAGGACGAAATTTCACGACACACTTATATTAAGAGCTAGTACAGATGAAAGTGAAATAACTCAACTTTCTTTTCAAAGGATTAATTCTGTTTGGAAATTTGGTCACATTTGAATAGCATTTGTATTTTCTACGTATGTTCTCTTTTAAAATACGTAGCTTTATCTCTATAATAACATGATTTGAAAAGGCCCAATAAAGTAAAATCCTAAATCTTCTACTTCCTACGTACATTTCCCATAGCAACCCACGAGGGAACAATTAACGAACATCTGTGACTGACCTACACATATGGTTTAAAGTCAGCTATTTTTTTTTTTTACTGAAGTTTAACATGGTTATCATTCTCTTTCCAAGATACGAACTTCTGTTTGTTGTGTGATAATCACAAAGAAAACATCAATTTATTTTATATATTTTACATTGTTTTTTTTTCTAAATTGTTTAGTTTAAAGTAGTCTCAATGTAGCTGATACTACATAGACTGTCAACTAACTAGTGAAACTATGTCCGTACTTTGGCAACTTATTGATCTGACTTTTAGGTGTTCAAGTGTATTCGTCTATGAAATAATACTTTGGCTCGTTGTGTAAACATATTCTCTGACAGTCACTCAGCTGTTACATCTCTGGATACACTCTTCCAGTATTCCACATCAGAACTTATCGATTGGGCACAGCAGTTAATGGCCCATCTTACCTAGATGCCGGATCACAGGGAAATTGTATAGCAAACGTACAAGTGTGACTAAGCACTACCTAACAGAATCCACTCGAAATGGAGTCCGTAGGTATGAACTGTAGATACTTGGAATTCTGCCCGTAGCTGCATTCTCTGTCTGATTAGACCGTATGGAATGACACTGAAGGTTGCGACTACTGCAGTTGCTGTGGGCTAGGGTTTGTGATCTTCCGAGACATAAGCTGATATTTTCGTAAAAAAGCTGTTTATCAAACAAATAAAACTCCTCGAAATTAAAGTACATCCCCAGGAGTTTTGTCTCGGAATCCGAACAAAAATCTCACAGTGCCATTAATGCCACATAGAGCGTCCTTTCGGTTAGAGTCGTGGCACTGATATTATTATCAGAAGATAATCGTACACTTTAATCCGCCATAAAGGTCTCCGCCATGTCTCACACTCAAATCCATTTTCTATGCAATTTTAAAGTTCAGACACGCTCAATAAAAACACCTAACAACTGTCATTTTTTCTTCGAGTGTATTTTAATAACTTCCACATATAAGTCTGTTCATACATACATTACCTACCGCAAACAAGTAAGAGCATCAAAACAATTAAAAACTTTTTATTATTTATACGGACAGTTTGTTCCTGTTTTTTCTATTTCTGTTTCCGACTGACCGCCTGACTACGTGTGTTCTCACATGTATCAGTTAAAAGTGTTTGTCCGCCTGCCAGCAGGAATGCAACGACAGTCCGTAGGCCTTGCCGTACTTAGTGGTGACGATGATGGCTTCTCGAAGCAAGCGTGGTAAACAAATTTCGGCTAGGGGTTCATGTCTGGGGATATTCCATATTCCGTGCACAACATGTATTAGAAGAGAAAGGATTGCCATTCTGGCTTCTCGTGGTAGACTTGCTTAAGTAGTCCTGCAGGAGAAAATATAATTTGATGCCTGCCATAAATTGTAGCATTATGAAAAATAGTTATCCTTCAAAAAAAAAACACACTATAGAGAAAATTCGTTCTTTAGCCGAACCGTTCGTATGTGGAATAGTATTCCAGCAAATGTATTTCCTGCCAGTTGTGACATTCAGAAATTCAAAACAAATGTCAACAAACACTACTCCCTCTTTCCTCCTTCCGATACCCTAATTTCCTTCCGCTAACACAATGCATTGCATTTATAGGGGGCATCCCCTGAGTGTTGGCCTTCAAAAAAAAAAAAAAAAAGAAGGTTTACTTCTAGGCCTACATAACGACAGGACCTTGAATGGTGCATACGAGTGATAGATGTGTATCGGATTTTCTGCAGACTGGAGAATGTTCAAAGCTAAGGCAGACTGGAAATATGTATTGGATGTTGGAGAAGGCCTCAGAGATGCTGCCGCTGGTTTAAGTTTCACTTTGTAGAACTTTTAACAAATTCATAAATACGCACACATACATCCACGTACACATTCGCTTTTTTTAAGTGACCATCAGATAGATGGTGTTATACTGTGGCTTTGGTTTTTCTTGTAATTTTCATTTTGTAAACAGCAGGCAGGCGAAGTGAAATACTCAAATACATACTTGTGGTTTATGTACACATTTTTTTTTTGTTATTGCCCTTTCAACTTTCTATCCTGATTTTGTTGTTTTTTTTTTGTGGTAGTCGACAACTTTAAATTAAACATATTTACTTGTATGCATACGAGAGAACACCAACAACACCGACATAAAAAAAGAAATATGTATGTATGTAAACAGCATATGCTTTAACACTTTTTGATGGTCATATTTATGCCGACACATACATGCATACAGGTTCAATCACTCACTCACATACACAGGCAAACAAATATATGTATACACACATATATGATGAGCATAGTTGTCTGTGTAGACAGAATTATTACAAATTATACTACACGTAAAATCTACGAACAAATGAATATGAGTGTTGGGTTGTTTGTGTGGGTGGATTTTATATATGTACTCGTGTACAGGATGGATGAACTCAGTTATCAAGGTATCGCCCGAAAATATCACCTTTTCCCCAAACTGGTTTCAGCTATGTATATCTCGAAAACTTGAGAGACCAAAATTGTATGAAAAACAAGTTTCAGCTGTCTTATCCATTTTCCTATTCCCATATTCTAAATAAAATCTCCCCGGGAAGTTTTTCTCTTATTCTAAAGGATTTTTGAAATTGGGAATCTGTTTCCCGGGAAAAAAGTAGGCCTTATGAATGTCAATAAAAGGGAGAATGTCATGTGATTTTTTTTGTGAATTATTAGATTTTGTTAAGGAAAGGGAAAATATTGTCTTGATAAATATTGATGACCGGTTTGAGGATGATCTGCCTTTATGGAAGAGATTTCTGTAAAACATTGAAATTTCTGCATACATTTATCCATGCTATACGGTCAAGGAATAGACTGGTTCAAATAGTGTTAGTGGTTTAAGATATTCTCTCAGAATTTGGAGAATACTCTTCCGACTTAGTGGAAAATGAGCAAACATACAAAGCCAGGCTAAGTCGACTTCATAATAAATTGCACCACAAACTGTCACAGCTTAGATATTTCACCGCGAACAAAATCATAATTTTTATAAAATTTTATTATTGTGATAATTCAATAGTATTGAAAACAATGCAAAAATTGTAGAGACAAAGTCTAGTGACAATTAAAAAAATAAGATGTAGTGGGTCTAAATGCCACGTTTCGCTGACCAGCATTTCCCGACTCCTTAAGCCATCCAGGAAATGCGACAGGACAAGGGTTATACAAAACAAATAACTGTATTACAGATGCCACAACAGCGAGAAAGTGTGTGGATTTTTGGTAATAACGAGGCTTGTACAACTCGTCTCTAGATTCACACCGGTAGATAAAGGACAGGTCACATTCCCCATTAAGAAGTGTTTCTACATAAGCTCATGCCCCGAAAAACAATATTTTAATGCCAAAGTAGCAATTCCGTTGCGGTTATACCAGAACACATGACGCCGCTGGTTGATGCCGTCCAAAATAGGTTGCAACGTGTGGAAAAACTTTTCCATTGAAACCACAAGACCCTAATGGAAACGAAAACACAGTACCAATCATAGATGACGACGCACAATCCAAATTACCCAGCCTAGTCAAAGTCATGACTGCAGGTGCTCACAGTCTACCGCCTGAGTGGTTTAATACCGGAGCATACGGATAGGGTTGCAATCATTCTGGCAAAGGATCGCACAACGACAACATATACAATCCTACTACAATACTAATAATAACTCCTAAGTACGAATCTCCTACTGATTGCTCTTACCTCGTATGCAGACAACAACTTAGATGAGCACTTCCATCATTTATCGCTCCAACATACAATAAACACTCACATGTATCCGATACGTTTCAAGTGTGGCAATTCGAGAGGTTATCGTGGTGGACGTGAATGTTTGTTAAACAATAATTTCAATCCATTTCAACTCTAGTTAGTAGTAAGCATTTTTATACGAAATTGTTCTTTACCCCTCCCACCACCGCTTTGCCTTTCTCACCACCACAGAGGGCAATGCGTACTTGCAGTTACTGTTTTATTACTTTCCCAGAACAAAAAAAAAAAAAACAAAAAAACTATAAAAATGTTCCACAACACAAAAAAAAGGGAAAATAGCAAAGTTTTTTGTCCATAAAATGTTTTCAGTTATTAAAGTTTTTTTAAACACAAATTTATAGAAAGCTTTTTAATTACCATTTAATGTATACGTCGTATAACAAATTAATATTGAAACTAAAGCAAACAAGCCGACAGATAGACAATGAACGGAGAAAAATGTTTTTAATTAAATTTTCTTCTCCTTTACAGCCTAAAGAAGCTGCACGAGATTCAGTTGATAATATCGCCGGCGAATGTGTTCTATCACAGCAATTTGGAGCGTAATCTGAAGACGGACTCTGTGGTCGGTACCCGGTATTTTGGTGCAAATCAATTTGATTTGAATTTCATATGGCAACAAATGGAGTCGAATTCCACTTCGTCGCAGGACTCGTCGATCGATGAAAGTGACAGTCCGGAAGACGGCGGCACAAAGCCACCATTGAGCTTCTCCACTTCCCCACAGATGTCAACGAAACATTTGAGCGGCATTGCTGCCAACACGGCCTACAGGAATTATCAATATTTTACCAAACAATCCGGTGTTGATTACAAAAGCAGTTCACAACTAATTTTCGATGTTCTCATGCAAATGATTGAGGTAAGTTGCAGTTTTTTATTTTTGCCAGCGAGTTGAAATGTCTCTATCGTTGAATAATATGCATAATCATTAAACCTCTAAGGATATTGTGTTGTTAAAGTAATGAAAACAACAGCATCTGAATGTTTTTCAACTGGAGTTCCAATACAATAAAACTCACCGGATATGGTCGTCTTTGTAAGTCACAGTCCTTGTTCTTTTCTCCTACGGGAACTCTGCTATATTGAAGTAGTCCGGAGTATGTCCGGCAGAATAAATGCACTCCATACGAATGTGAACGTGCTCGTTAATAATTCATTGATGTAGTCTAAGGAGTCTTAGACTACTCAATCCAATTATTATGTGTTTACTAGTCTGGGCTCTGTGAATACGTATATGCTTCATTCTCTGACTGATCGGATGCCTGAACAATCTGTCTGTTCCTGCATAATTGTTTCCTTGCTAGCCAAATATAACGATCCCTTCAATGAACAAACTTAGGTTCAAATAAATGCCAGCGACTTTACGGGCAAGGGATTAATTTGTATAGCCATGTGAAGCTTTTCTATAAAATCTATTATTCAGGCTGAGGTTAAACCTTGTGTGAGTGGGTCTATAGCCCCTATCTTCGACATTGTCTAGTGTTTTTGTTTTGTCACTGACTGTCAATACACCTGAGGCCACTTATCTGTCTCAAATTGAAGCACCAGTCTCAGAGACTTCCGAGTATCTTATTTACATGGAAGTTCCATTAGACCTTCATATTTAGCAATCAAATCGATCTATATTGTAAAGGAACTACTCGGTTGGAAAGCCCAAGAATTGGGATTGAACCTTGGAGCTTACTACGAATTCTCCTGATGGAAGTTGGCGTAGCTGGTATTAACATCCTTATTTGGTTTTCTTTATTTCTATCCACGACAGTTTTCCACACAGAACCATCCCTAAGTTATTCCCTTCCATTGCTGCGGTGTAAACACGGTGTAAATTTGCTAAATTGCTGACAGCCAGGCCTTTTAATTTGGCCCATAAAGTCTCTTGTCATACTCATGACCTCAAAAAACCTGACCTTATTTAAACAGGAAATTGATTAGAACGCCTTAATGAGAGTACGAGCATCCGATGTCAGAGACTACAAGTTTTGAAGCTACCGAATTTAATGTTCTAACCCAGCATCCAAAGCTGAAAATAACTACAAGAGGAATTATAGCAATACTTGTGTGAGGGTTAGAGGTTGGGCGGGCAAAAAAAAAAAGAGTGAATTCTGCTTCGATGTACGTGATGCGTACGTAAAGAGTTAAACTGTGTATGCATGAATCGTACATACGTTCGCCGGTACGGTACGGTGGATAAATGCTTTAGAACGGATGCACATTTCGCACATGAATGTTATACTCACTCGGTCGTATGCAAATTTAGTACATTTTCATATTTTCCCCCACACACACACACACACGCTCACGCACACACTTCCTTGTATTAGTGTGTATGTGTGTTAGTATAAAAGACTTATAAACGAATAACAATTTTCTTTTTTCCCTATGAATTACATGCTCCGTTTTAGTTACGTTTCATTTTTTTTTGTTCGTCTTGTTCTTCTTTAACATTTTTCACGTTTCAATTCCGTTTGTGTTTTGCAGCAAAATCACATTTTAATTTTACCAAATTTAGTGAAATTTACTGAAATCTGTGAGAATCGTGAACAAATCAAACAGATATGGGAAAAGGCCGACTATCTAAAGTCACACATACCCGTCGACGACACCATCTCACATCAGTATCTGATATATTTGCTGTGCAAAACCAAAGGCCTGTTGATACCCTCCCACTTGGAAATGTTAAATTTAGAGGCTTTGATTAAAAACTATCTGAAGTCGTCACATTTGTTTATACGCTGTGCCGCCCTGAATGGCCTGCTGAGCCTCTTGGAGAGTTATGCCAAGACGAGCACCACCATTGGCAAGTTGAGTGATGAATTGGTGCGTCTGAAGGACATCATTCTGTCATACATCGACAAGCACGGCCTGATCGAAGAGAGGTACGTTTAAGGTTTTGTTTTATCAAATTTCTTGTGCTAATCTTTCGGTTTCATTTACAGTCCTCTGCTGTGCAGCGATATGCATACCAAATTAATATGGACATTAAATTACAGTCTCATGGAATGGACGACAAAACTGGATCCTCAGTGCAATGTGGCCTATCATACCAAGATGACCGCAAGCAAATTGCTGAAGAAATCGAGCAATGAGCAGCTCTATCTGTGTATTTTACATGTAAGTACGGGGATGAACGCAACTCCAATAAATTACAAGTTTTCAGGACTCCGAATAAATTTATATTCGAATTTTGGATACGCCTAGTGACCAAGGCCATAGTGCAAGTATTTGTAGTCCGAAACTAAAGGCTTTAGAGGGAATAGAATATGATGTACTCGTCCATTGGTGGAGATTTAATTTTTTTCAATATTTTGTTCGAAATAATCGTTAGTTAATAAATCGTCGAATTTCTATGTGTCCAGAACGATAATGATTTTTGTTGGGCAAACGTGTATATCAACATCCATTACACCCAGGATTTCCTACTCATCCCATTCAATTACTTTCCAAAGTAAGACGACACTCAGTGGCACAGAGGCACTACATTCCCATTCAGAAAATCAAATTCTAAATCCTTTCATTGCGTCGATTTCATTTTGAAACACACATTTCAATAAGTTCATATTACAACAGGGAACAACAACGGTTTGTTGTACAATAATAACAACTCCAAAAACAAAACTAACGACAAATACAGACTCTCAGACTTTTGCCAAATCGACTGGATTTGGTTTGTTCTGGTTCTGGTACTGGTGACAGTTACTGTTACTGTTGTTGTTTCTTTTCCTCTTCTGGTGTATGCGTTCAATTGCAATTGTTATTTTCATTGTTATTATCTTAATTTGTTTTATTTTTATTTCATTCGCTTGTTTGCTTCTGCTCTGTGGTTGTTGTAGTTGTTGTTACTGTTTACATGTGGCTTTTTGGAGAGCCCAGGCTAGAACATAAAATGAAAACAAAAATTCGTTCACAGTGACAAAATGACAAAAACTACATATCGAAAAGAAGGGAAAATCGTTATCATGTATTCTCAAAACGAAATACATGTAACTAGTCTATGTATGTGTGAATATATATATACAGGGTCCGCCAAATAACTTTTTTTTTGAAAATTCTATAAACAAAAACTACTGGATATTTTCTCAAATTTCATTTTTTATTTGAAAGTACAATTCTTCCGGTTAATAATGGAAAATATTTTCATTCAAATGGCTGCCTCGGCGCAAAACATCGAGTGTAGCTTCGGCTATGTGGCCCGTATCGCCATCCCGTTGAAACCAAATGTTGCCAATACCCTCCTCTTCAATTTTTGTAAAAAAAAATTCGTTCAACATGATAACGATAACACAAACGAAATAAGCACAAGTTGAAAAAAATACTTTTGATGGCGGACCCTTTATTTATATTTCATTCTAACCAATTTCAATAGTTATGCAAGTAAATGTAATTCAAGGGTAGTGTGATCAGATGCGATGATACCTCATCGAGAGATTCGATGTGATGTCACATATCTGCCAAAATATTGAGACAAAAATATTCAGTGTTTTACTAAACAGGAATTTAAGAGCAGACAACGAATCAATAATGAGTTGCATGGTAATTCCGTTTTTTTAAGGGGTGTATCCTTATTTTCAAATTTGTGTTTTGGTTTCGTATCTTTCCTTTGTGATCCTAATGTATGTTAATTGAATAGTAAACAAATGCGTTTTGAATTCAAATACAACTTTATAATACAATCCCGCCTTTAAAATATGTCCTCCCGTTTATTTCTACACATGGTATTGCTGTTCGGAGTCACTGTTACTATTAGTTTAGCTATCCAGAAATATTAGGACAGTCTAATACAGTCTTTTGAATGCATCCAAGCGGGAATCACATTGAACTGTATAGCATAATAACATAATTGAATTGTATGTATAATCTAAGAACAAATTTCAAATATTTCGTCCGTCTGTCACTTGGCAATTAAATAACATCCGATCGGATTCTGTATATCTGCCGAAATTGAGCAAATTTAATTTAGAGAAAAGCAAATGTGACCATACGAGAATTCTCGTATTAGGTCATCCTTCTATTTCTTGAGAATAAACTGAAACGGTTTTGAGGCAAAAATTCCATATATTCCTAAATAAATAAACGAAATAAATGAAAACGAAACGTTTTTTAAACCCAGACGTTCAACTTGATAACTTTTGTGTATTCAAATATTGTATAGGGAGGTTGAAAAATTTAAATATCAATCAAATATCTTCTAAATGATCAAGTTTTCCACGCTCGTTTTCTATAACACAGTGCTACAAAAAAGTTTGAGGTTGAAATATCTGCATAGTCATACTATTTCCGTTGTATGTCTTGTCGAGTACAACAAAAATCTGTTTGTTTTTCGAACCTTTGCACACTTTTAAGCCCGTAACCTAGCTGACTATCAAATGATTTTCTATTTCTCAACGGATTTAAAAAGAAACACTTTTTCGAACTTTTGAATGACATTCGACTTTATGTAAGAAAAGAGAATTGTGTGTGTAATTGACATTTGTTTACATTTTTCGATTTTGGCGATTATTATTTTGTGAGAAACCCTTACAACCTGTAAAAATCACGTGGAGTAAGGATTTAATTGCATCGTCGTTTTTTTTTAAATCTGTTAATCAGAGACTGAGTTCTTCAAGTTTTCATAAAAACAAGTTTTGGTTATTCAACTCAAATGTGCTTAAGCGCTTTTTTTTGTTAATTCAAAACCGAGGTTGCCTTTTAATTCTTTGGGAACCTGGTAAGACCATAAAACATTTATCATCGCTCGTTTCGTAAATGCTACGTTTTTACGGGACTTCTGGAAGTATACAGAATATCATAACTTTCAAACTCAAGAAAAATAAATTAATTGCGAACATAGAAATATTGAATTTAAAGTTTATTGACACTTTTTTTTTAAATAATAATTAGGTATAGAAAACTTTATTTTACTATTATTTTAATAACAAACACAAGGGTTACAACTCGTGTTTTAAAAAGAAAGCGAAAACTATGTTAATTGTATTTAAGTAAGAGACCACACGCTTGCTCCCGGCGTCAGACAGACCGAAGAGAGAGATTTTGTTATTTTTATATTCATTTTTTCAATTAAAACATACTCAAGTTTAAAAAAATTAATAATTTGTTGATTGTTTTTTAATTTTAAAAAATTTAGTGAAATGTTGTCTTATTGCACGCGCTATTTCTCACATAACGGACTTATACAACGTATAAGTAACTTTTCTGTTTCTTTGAGCAGATATAGAATATGCCTAAAATTATGCAGCATTTGTTTATTTTCACAAATATATTCTCAAAAGCACTTCTTCATACTCAGCGATGTGACGTCAATTCAAAAACACTTCTGCCAAAATTGAGTAACTTTAATTGACTATTTCATTTACCAATCCTTTTCATATGACCCCTCATAATTATACATGTGAATTTCTGATTTTACATCTCTTGTTCTTGTTTTTTTTTTGTCATGTTTCGTTCATTTTATAGGGTTTGGAGCGAATGATTGTGCTTGACAATAAAGTTAGCAGCTTTCCTGGTGGTGTTGGCGGTGGCAGTGCAGACAGCCAAAACCAAATGCTGAGGCCCTCTATTGAAAAACTTGCTCTTGAACTGGCCAAATTGGAAAACGAGAAATTTTCAATTCCCGCACTGAAATTACTTTTGTCGTGCATTTATGTGGGTAAGTGTTACAAAAATATTTCTATTTGCCTCTTTTTTTTTGTATTTTGCTGGATGGTGGACTATCCGTATTTCTATGGAAGTATTTGTAGTATGTATGTATGTGTTCAATGTGTTCAATGTGTATTTGTGTTTCTGTTTTGCTCGTCCCCCATTTAAATGTTGTTGGATTTTTATTTTTATTAACAATCTCTGTATTGATTTGGGGATTGTGCACTGGCGCTGATGATTCCGTGCTGGTGATGATGATTTTTTTCGATTTCATTCCCATCACATTCTGTCAATATCTCCGAGATTTGGTTACACGAAACTGTAATTGTGTTTCGTCATCGCAGTTGATTCAAAAGTTCTTCCATTATCTCGACATTCAGGCATTGTGTTTGGGTTTTTCAATTTCCATTCTGAATGTCAGTGGAAATAAAAGAGTTATTTACAGATCAAGGTCACATTTGTGGTGATAATCGATATATCGCGTTGATTTAAAATGATTGTGCTACCATCGATATGGAAGGAATGATTATGAGGACAAGACAAAGCTCAGCGTAAGATTGAAAAACAAAAATAGGCAGTTTTTAGGCTTTTTGGCCTAGAGCTGGTAGAGCTGAAATGTTGTGTAGCTTAAGTTGGATCTCTTCCATACCTTTGACATGTTTATCTCTTCAATAAATACATTTCTGTTCAACAACTAGACCATACTGCGGAACTGGGACTGTGTGTAATTTGACATTAAAATACATTGTGGGCGGCCATGGTGTAGCAGCAAATAAAGGATTATGTTAAGGTTGTAACGAATATGCGAATGCACACAATTGACTTCATTTTGAACATTCACAAAAAAAAAAAAAAATCACTTTCGCGTAGATTTCACACAAAAAAAAAAACAAATTGATATTCGCATTCACTTTCCCGTAGATTTGAATGGATAATGTTTTACAAGTCCATTTTGTTAATTTCATTACAATGCTACGCTTTTTTTTACTAATAAATCCATTTAGTATTCAAATTCACGAACATTACCAACGGGATTTTAGCTGTTCAGTTGTATTTTTCCAAAAAAAAAAAGGAACCATAATTAAAAATCAGTTACGTACATTAACTATGAAACGTTATGATCTCCTGACAATGATTCTAATTTGCACATCAGCATCGCCATCAAATGAGTTTTAAATACCGCACTTTTTATTACACTCCAATTTCATCTACAGTTCATAATGCGATTATATTAACGCACACAATACACAGAAAAGGCGAACATATGTACGTTAGACTGGGTCACAGTCTATGGGATTGAAAATAAAAGTTTTTCGTAGAAAAATCCGCCTTCTTAATGGCACAAAGTCCTAGAAGCCGCCAGGACAAATAACTTTTTTAATTACACCTATCCCTCGATAGATACGTTCCTGGGGTAAAGAGAATATTTTTTTTTTTTTGGCCAACCCTCAGGGGATGCCCCCTGCATTGTGTTAGCGGAAGGAAATTAGGGTATCGGAAGGAGGAAAGAGGGAGTAGTGTTTGTTGACATTTGTTTTGAATTTCTGAATGTCACAACTGGCAGGAAACACATTTGCTGGAAGATTATTCCACATACGAACGGTTCGGCTAAAGAACGAATTTTCTCTATAGTGCGTCGTCCGGTCAACCGGCCATTTCACAATGAACGGATGAGAGACCCTGGATAGCCGTGTATTCCGACTAAATGTTCTAACGTCAGGGACCAGACGACGGATATCTTCTGAACAGATACCATTAAAATATCTATAGAATAGCGATACACAACCCACATTTCGGCGATGCTGTAGGGAGACAATAGAGCTGGATACCCTACCATCCCCTATCATCACCACCGCTCTCCTCTGTACACGGTCCAGAAGCTTCAAAGATGTTAATGGAGCCCCTGCCCATATATGCGAGTTGTATTCCATTTTAGGCCGGATGTAGGTGGTGTAAATATTTACGAGATCAGATGGAGTGAAGTATTTCTTGCACCGCTTCAAAAAGCCTAAACACTTGAATGCTTCTTTCGACACTTCGAATATATGGCTAGCCCAGCGAGCATCACCCTGTATCTTCATGCCCAGAACATCAAGAGTGTCTGATTCGTCGATATCCACCCTACCCATAGAGATAGACGACGATGCTGGATCTGGTAAACGTTTGTGTGACAACAAACAGCACTGGGTCTTTTGCGCATTAAAATCTACTCTATTCATTTGGCCCCACTCACAAATCGTCGCCAAATCGCGGTTAAGTGAGTCATTCATCATTCGCCTTTTGCCCTCGACCTCCAGAGGACCTGGCCGATGATCAAATGAGTATGAATGACATAGGTTACTGTCATCCGCAAAGGAGTAGATCGGGTTCACAGTCTGACCCAACAGGTCGTCAATGAAAATAAGAAATAGAGAGGGAGAGAGGCCTTGTGGAACTCCTGCGGTCAACCTATGCTCGTTGGATGAGAAAAGCATTAGCCTTTCGAAGCTGGATTTGAACAGTAGGACAGTAGTAGATAATTAATTATTAGGATCGGTCTCGACATGGAGAATGAAAAAAAAAGGAAAACAAAACCTCCCATATTTTGCTAATTGCTCATGGATGTTGTGAACATGTAAATATTTAATTCATAAAACAGGAAACTGACCAATCAGCCCAGACAAATAATACAGAAATAAATAAGTAAATATAAAGTTTTTGTTAAAAAAAAACTTGTCACGCGGAACCTCAAACTTCGTTTGCTATCCGTCACACTGTACGACGGTCAACTTACCGTACCAATGCACTGCACTCCATAAATGTTACATCTGATTTATCTGTAAGGTGGCAGGTGACTCAATTGGGATCATCACTCGAAGCTCCGTACAATGTCATTAACAACTCATGCTCTGCGGAAGTACTGCCCAATTTTTGTCATAGTTAGTGCAGATTTCTGATTTGAGTGGTATGTCCGGTCTCTCCATTCATGGCACGACCTACAATACTGTGAAGAGCCTAATAAACAGAACAACCCAATCTAATACACGTATACACAAAAACACACATATCCACATCCCATACAAATACACACACAGCTGATTGAATTAGTTTGTAAATACATAATAGATCTGTTTGATTGGCCTTACTAAACCAACATTTACATGCAACTCAGTGGGGGCAAGCAAGTTTGCCAAAATTCGCTTATCCACCGTAGCTTGGCAAACACCGGTGCAATAAGTGTTTTATGTAAAACAAATAAGAAAACGAGCGGTAATTAAATCATGCTTACTGAGAAACTATTCGAATGAATCCAGTCAAACAGGTCTACTGCCAACGTGTGTGATTTGATGGCCACCCCACAATCCGAGCAATTCATTTGAAACTTTTCTACTTTTACTCGTATCACAATTAAGTAGTTGTAAAATTAAACAAGTGTACATCCACACATACACTTCAGACATATAAATATATTTAATTTCGCCAATTCTTTATTAATGCATGTACATTTGTAGGTTCTTCAAAACAATTGGAGAATACGGAATTAAGTAATGGCATCGTACAAGACGACCCCGAGATAATCGCCCAGCAGACGGATAAGGTTGATATTTTGCTGCAATGCATTAAAACCGCAAACGAGGAAGCGGCTTGGATTTATGGGCAGGTGTTGTGCCAAATGATACGTGATTTAGTGCCGCCCAAAGAAATATTGACGAAGGTCATAAAGGAGTTCTTGGCCATAAATCAGCCGCATAGCGATGTTATTGCTATGATTGTATTTCAGGTAAGTGCACATTCTTACAAATCGACACACGGACGGACATACAGACAGACATACGTACTTGTAGGTTACTTACGTAGTTTTGTGGCCAGAACATATTGACCACGTAACCAGAGTGCATTTCGTGTGTGTGCGTTTATGTGTATATTGATTTGGAAAAGGGTGGTGATTTAGAGCTCCAATATGTACGCACATACACCCAAGTAATAACATCATTACAATAGGAAATAGATTTTGAAGAGTTTTAAGGCGATGCTCTGCGATTTGTTTATCTAAAAATCAAAAAACCTCAGCACAACGGGAATGATGTAATAACAAATGTCATGTTCACGTTCATTGGAAATGTTCACCAAATTATTCGTATATGTGGTTTTTCTGCAGAAATTCACTGAGATGATCTCTCGTAAATATTTGTAGACATAGTTGTTGTAACAGTTTTGCTGCTGTTGCCCAAAGTTTTGGTCTGTGGAATAAAAAATATTAAATTAATATGTGTCAATTGGAAGGTGATGGAATTGTGCCATCTCTATTGGACGTGACCACAAATCGATGGGTTGTAGGGAGGTGGGATCGGAAGGACAATTAAATAAATGCACGGTGTCATGAGGGCTTGGTGGACAGGAAGGGCACCTGTTTAGAGAGCCTGGCAGTTGAGAATATTGCTTCAGCCAGCTCTTAGTTCTGTCAGGATTGAACGGGTTTGCTTTGGATGTTGCCGCTAAGTATCCGACATTGCAGCAGGATTACCATGATTTTCAAAGTAATGTCGCAATATTTGCCAGCGTTGTTCAAGCGTATACACAACCATAATCGTTCAGCGGAAGGATAAAACTAATCTGTCATCTGTCAAATCAGACATGAGCTAAGTGTTACCGATTCACGAAATAAGCACTAGTTGAAGAAAAACGTTAGCTGGCGGACCCTTTATATGTCGCCACCAGGGCTGTCTTTGCCCCAGGAAATGCCTGCTAAGGCTTCGACTTTCACTTTCTGGTTGATGTTGCCAGCCTGTAGTTTGTGGGACTTCCCTCCCCTCAACAGGTGGCTTCTAATTGATTCAGAAAGTATTAAGTTGGGTCTTGGGTTGTGTGTGTCCACAACAATTTTTAGCTGTCCTTTTCCAGCTCAGAAATGCCAGCGACTTTGACAGTAGGACAGTCATATCGAAACGATCTGAAACTTGTACAGAAAAAGCTATAACCATTTGGAAATTTAAGCAGCAGAACGTATTTTTAACAAGTGGACAAATAGTAAGTTCGGCCGGGCCGAATCTTATATACCCTCCATCATGGATCCTTAAAAAGTCAATAAATAAGAAAACTAACTGAGTTTTTGGGCCGCTCGTGACCCGATAGTCCCAGGAACCCGATCACAAATTTTATCCAAATCATGAAAATAAATGCATATTTGGGTTCGCGAGAAAATTTCGTTGCACTTCGATACCCATATGCGCATGTTTGTCATGGGCCCTTTTTTGGGCCCCAAGGGTCCACGGAACCCATGAGCACGCCAATTTTTGGGATTTTTTTCCCATCTATAAATTATATAAACTTAGAACTTAGATGTAGTGAAAAAAAATATTTGAAAAATTTGATTATGGCCGGAATATATTTAGTCCCGTAAAGGGGAACTTTTTCCCCTTTGGTCCGATATGGCCCATTCTCGAACTTAACCTGCTTATGGGCAAAAAACATCTTCCTACAAAATTTCAGCTTTTTAGCGTTGGTCGTTCGCACTCTATCGTGATTTCAACAGACAACAGACGGACGGACAGACGGACATCGCTAGAATGTCTTAGAATGTTACACTGACCAATAATATATATACTTTATAGGGTCGCAGATCACTCTTTCGAGGTGTTGCAAACGGAATGACAAACTTAGTATATACTCCATCCTATGATGGAGTGTATAAAAATTCCTTAGCTCGGAATCGAATCCAACGAAGATAGTCTGACAGTCTCACTTAGGTGATCCATTGTACTTGACCAATTCATCCAGCCGCATTCTCTGGCAAATGTATTTCAAATAATTCTGTTAGAGATTCCATCTGCCGTGTTTTATCCTTCATGCTGCATGTTATAAATATAGGGCGACGTTCCTTAGTTTTAGGTCCCCTGCTTTTTCATAGGTCGTCGAATCCCCGGTCCATTATTCTTGATTCACATCCTATTAATGATTATCCATGACCGATTAAGACAAACGTTCTCGATATGTCAATGGTGATTTAGGACCTCAGTTCATTTTTCCCTCAGCAAAAAAAAACACTGTGCGGCAGTGAATAAAATGAGAAGTAAGCCTATTTTTCTTGTAGGTCTTGTCGAGTACAACAAGTATCTGTTTGTGAAATTCCTCAAACACAGTTTTACGTACGTTTTGTTACTTATGTTACAATCTACCTAGGGAATTATAAACCAATTTTCAGTTTCTCACCGGATTTCAAAATAAGAGGCACTTTGTGGAATATTTCTTGCGGCCAACATACGACAATTGAAATGAAATCGCTCTAGAATTTATCAAACACATTCTGTTAGCATAGTCCAAACTATTCGGGTATTCCAGTATACAATTGTTTATGGCGGGCAGACAGATCGTAATACACGAGTTTGAACCAGAATAATTTCGAAAAAAAAATCAATTTGTTCAGTGTAAAAACTTTCTTTAAATTTTGATTACTATCAGAAATACGGGCGCATTCTCGTATATGAGGGTCGTCAAACTTCCAAAAAGGAAGGAAGTTACAATCGATGGCAAATATATTGACGAACGCATTGTGACCGGGGCATCGATTACCCGATGCAGAACAAGATGCGCTAGTAATCAGTACAACAATTGTTAAGCTACTTCTTGTCTGTGCCAAAATGTGCGCTTGTTGCGGGTGCAAAATGTGCTTACTGCACTTCATATTGACTTATTTCGCTCGATGCGCCTGTAATAGTGAAACTAAGTACGATTTTAATCTTTTACGTGTTACTGCTGTGACATTTCCTACAAGCCAAACCAATTCATTGTTTTTCATTTATAATGCTCGTCTTTTTTTTCGTCTTTTCAACAGGTTTTCCGTTCGGCCATTGATTCTTCATTTTTGCAACAATTACAGGATTGGCTTACCTGTTCATTACCCACGTTTCTGTCATTGCCAGAGCAAAAAGCCGTCTGGAGTCTCAGTGTTGTGTTTCTCTCGGCCTCCATAAATCTTCATTTAATGAAACTATTTCCACTGCTGCTGAGTGGAGTGAAGGCCCAAACAGCAGAAGCTGTTGCAGCAGCAGCAGCAACAACAACAGCAACACCGGCAGCGACAACATCAACAACGGCGACAACAAAAAGAATGAGTTCAACGAAATTGGGTCATCACGAAATTGCATTGTTCGTGACATCTGCTCAGGATTTCTATGCGAAATTGGGCAACGAACAAAAATTACGTTTTCGCGAAGCCTTCAAGGAATTTCATCATATTAAAGTCTACAACAAGATGTTACAAAGTCTATGAACACAAAAAGGACCTCCTCCACACGCACACGTGCACACATTATACTTGCCTACATTTACACAAACACTCACATATAGAAGCGAACTCAAATCCAAGATGATGAATATGATGAAAAATCATAATGTGTGTGTGTGTGTCAGTGTAAGATGCGCGTGAATATTATGCAAATGAATGAACAGCGAATGCATGTTCGTTCCTGCTCTACGTCCTACGTCCTACAGCGTGTAGAGTGTGCATGAGTCTGTGTCTTTGTAAAGAAAATGAAAAAAGGAACTCCATTTAAGCTTAAGGCTAAGATTGAAATTTATATAGAACTTTGTGTACGCGCGCGCGTTTGTGTGTATAGTTTGTAACTTTTTTCATTGTAGAAAAGAACTTTTAAGAATTACGTTTTTTTTTCTCGATTCACATCCGGTTTTGTGTTTTTTTTTTGCGCTTTGCCTTGCTTAGAGACAATATTACATATTAATCCTCATATTTAATTGCAAAAATCTGTAACTAAAAAAGTTTTGCTTCCTTTCGGTCGTCCTTCCAACCACACCTCACGTCGCACATCGCACGTCTGGGTGTATTAGTGCCTTCGTTTTCTGTATGAACGAAAAAGTAATGTTTTTCAAGACCAATAAGAAATCCTGCTGGCAAAGTTTGTTGTCTTCAATAGTTTTAGTCATTCTTTTTGTTCCATTTCATTTTTCTTTTAAGAGTTAAGCGTGAATAACTAATTGCCACAAAGATACCAATCTGTTCTTAACGTTCTGTGTGTGTGTGTTTTTACTTTTCCATTCATTTCACTTGTGCCTCAATACTCACTTACTATTCATTCCCCCCCCATCATCGACATTGTCCTCTCCGACTTGTGGCGGAGTCTTTGAAGTAGAAAGCCATACTACACGTATCTTAACAATATTAAAATTTTCGGAGAGGTATTTTGATTCTGGTAAATAAATTTCATCGTTTTACGATTTCAAAAAAAATTCCAAAAAATAAAAACCGAATAAAAACAAAATACCAGGGAATTGTACAATAATCTTTGCAGTTCTAATAATAATGAAAGTGGACTAAGTCGAATATGTTTTCAAGAGTATTTGTTTAAGGGACAAGTATACGTTTTGTTTTCAAAATTTTGTTTCC
Source organism: Hydrotaea cyrtoneurina (assembly GCA_958296145.1). Taxonomy (NCBI): domain Eukaryota; kingdom Metazoa; phylum Arthropoda; class Insecta; order Diptera; family Muscidae; genus Hydrotaea; species Hydrotaea cyrtoneurina. Next base: position 147,245,185 of record OY282512.1, on the reverse strand, counting down.
GGCATTAATTTTTGGAAAATATCCATTTACTGCCGGTTACGGGGTTTGTTCGTTCGTTACAAATCGTCAATATTAAAAGCGTTACAGAATTGGTTTCATACTTTATTCAATTCTGGTTTTCGACAGGTGGAATGAGCTCTGATTACCGACAAATATCCGTTTTATCAAAGCATCCAATTAGAAATTTCGAACTCAGTTCATGGATGAAAGTACAGGGTTCTTCAACAAGAGGTGTTATTTTGGCATTCAAAGAAAAATTACATTTTTTGAGATAAATGATCGGATTTTTATTTCATAATAAAAAGGAAGGTATGCCGTTAATAATGAAAAACAACATCGGCGAAATGGCCACCACGACCACGCTTACAGGACCATATCCTTTTCATGAAATTTTCCATAACCAAATCGCAAAGTGGCTGCCCCATTGTCCTCGATATCCTCAGGAATTCTATCTTTGGGGTCTTGAATCGACGCTGCGATGTTGGCGTAGAACTTATCTTTCACGTGGCCCCAAAAGAAGAACTGTGAATTTCAATAATTGCATTTACACGTTCCATTTTTAGTAACGGCATAGTTTCTACTTGTCGAATGTCAAAGAATAAAAGCTTCAAAAGTGACAGCTACCGAAATACCGGGTGATTCAAAATAACACCTCTTTTTGGAGAACCCTGTATATTAATCGAGCCGATCCCCATTTCATTTGCCGGTTTTTGTAGAAATAACAGCTAAAAAAATGTCTTTAAGGTATTATCCAGCTGCGAATATGGGTTTACTGTGTGTGAGTCGCAGCACCAGGGCCGATCATCTGCATTTCATTTGCTTTACTTTGTTCCATTTCACTAAACGAACCTCACTTAACTCCATTCCATTTTGTTATATTTGCGAGTATTTCCTCCATTCCGAAGACTAATGGGAGAACTTTCCGACCCACGTTAATTCAAATGTGTACCACACTTATCAGACCATCCCATGCCGATACGGTCTGTTCTAAAATTTCAACTTGAAGATTTCAAGATTTCCACGCCAACAAATTAAAGCCTTCTACGAAAACCCCTACTTTAGTGGGAGAGTAACAAGAACTCAGTACCTTGCAGCAAGTGGATTTGCTGCACTATAAATTTGTATGCTAAAACGATAGCAAACCCCAGCCACAGTCTGGTGCCTACCTACCCTTTACGCACACCAACACCCAACATTTACGGGCTCCACAGTGACTCCTTTGTGGAGTGTGTCCTGTAGAAAGATTACAATTTTGTTATAAAATGTTTGGTATTTTCATGGTGGTGCTTCTGTTTTCTATGCTGTTCATTCACATTCATTCAAACTCTCTCACACACACAAACACACAATGAAAGGTTACAACTACAGACTCAGAAATATGTGTAGAACTAATATTTGATAACAGGAAGACAACAACAACATCCTTGTACCCACACCTATGCAAAACTAAACATTTGTAAATGAGTGTGAGTGTATGTGTGTGTGCGTGCGTGGAGGCATGTGTAAACTTGTGTGTGTGTGTTTGTGCATATGAATTGTTGCTAAATAAGAAATTCATTTGAATGCATAATTTACAGTGTTTATTCCCCCTACTTAGAGCAAACGACCTTCAATATGTTTGTTGGTACACCTAGCAAACACACGCACATGCTTACACACTCACCTATGTACATTCATTCATTCATGGTTTTAAACCCCTCCCCCCTCTCTTTTATTCACAATTGTCTAAATATTAAGTGTGTGTGTGTGTGTGTGTGCGTGTAAATGCATTCTAAGCTTATTATTATATTATCGTTTTTTATTATTATTAAAAAGAATCATAAACATTATGTATGTCTCTGTATGTAAGTACGTATATACGATTTGAATGCATATTTATTTATTTGCATATGTCCTTTGTTGTGTGGGCATATACTACAACTACACACACACACACGTATGTATGTAAACTAAAATAACATACACACAAAGGTGAATAAAAATATATTTTAAAATAACAACCACAGTGTTAATGCGTTTTCATTTGAAAAGATTTTGTTGAAAAAAAGGTTTGTATGCAGCTTCAACTGATCGATTTATTTATTTATATGGGCGGAGTCACGCCCCTTTCTCCAATTATTACCTAACACAGCCAGAAACCTATCAGCAGCAACCCCCAGTTAACTTTCAAGCGAATTGGTGCCAATTGCGCCAGCGATGAGTTAAATTTAAAATGTGAGTTGAGTGGGAGGTTCCCGACCCCCTTTGTCCAATACAGCCAGGCACCATCCGCCTATTCGCAGTAGATACGAGTAAAAATTCAAGGGAATTGGCACTAATAGCGCCTCTCCTTGCGGACATCTCTCATAAACGGACACTTTTTTCAGTACCAATCCGCTTCAGTCCTCTTGTGTACTTCTCTCATAAGTGGACAAAATTCTCAGTCCCTTAGGTGTCCGCCTATGAGAGAGTACACTGTAATTGTTTTAAAATATGTGTGGGCGCAGACAAGCCCATGTTTCCAAACATTTCAAATAGTCTGTGCATATCTCTGTAACATAATGTGGAAATTTCCGTACGATCCGCCCAGTAGCAACGGATGCAATAACGGATTCATTAAAAAGGGGCGTGGCACCAACCACTTTTCCAACAATTATATTTTCATCATATCTGTGAATATGTACCAAATCTCAACTTCGTACCGCTAATATGTTTTGAGGTTTGGCCTTTTCAAGTTCTGACGTACGGGCCCGGTGGCACGACCACCTAACAAATGAAAAATGCAAGTACCCTACTTTCTAAAAGATCGATTGAGTTGTAGATGCTCCAATACAGCCCAACCAAACCCAGCTACGCACGTATGTACCCACAAAGACAGAAATCCGTTGTAAGATATCTAGACATATTGGGTTCCTATACAAAAGGTAAATCATGAGAATCTGATGGCCCTACTTTTACTCTAACTCGTGCTACAAGTCTCATCCCAATAGCTTACCTGGTTAGAGTGCAATGGCGTTTTTAAATTAGGTCTCTCAGTAAGTCTCTTGAATTTACACTCACATACGAAATCAAAAACCATCCAGCAATCAGTGAAAAATAGTCAATTCTTAATTTTTCACATACCAGGCGCCCAGCAATGTGTAGTAGGTGAATTGTTACATCTGACTCAAATTGAAAACGCTATAACTCGACAACGACTGCAGCTATTGAGATGCAACTTTTATCCTGAGTTAGAGTAAAGGTCTGGCTATCGCATGTATATAGTATGACACACCCACAGTCACGCCTACATATTGAAATTCAATGAAATCAACTACAAAACTTTGTATCTTCGCAACGGTGAAGTTTACCATTATGATGTATGTCGGTGAACTATAGCTCATGGTGATTGCTAGCTGTGTGTAAATTATGAAAAATTTAGCTTGAAAAAAAAGAAAGTTACAGCTTATTTTCCAAAATATTTACAGCTGAGAGACAAAAATTTGTTGCGGAACCAAAATTTGTTGCGGAACAAAAATTTGTTTAGAAACAAAAATGTGTGTGAGTTCTGAAACCACCAAACAGCGAAAACAGCCAATTCTCCATTTTCTGTTATCAGGCGCCCAGCAATGTGTAGTAGGTGAATTGTTGCATCTGACTCAAATTGAAAACGCCATAACTCGATAACGAGTGCAGCTATTGAGATGCAACTTTTATCCTGACTTAGAGTAAAGGTCTGGCTATCGGATGTATATAGTATGACACGCCCACAGTCACGCCTACATATTGAAATTCAATGAAATCAACTATAAAGCTTTGTATCTTCGCAACGGTGAAGTTTACCATTATGATGTATGTCGGTGAACTATAGCTCATGGTGATTGCTAGCTGTGTGTTAATTATGAAAAATTTAGTTTGATAAAAACGAAAGTTACAGCTTATTTTCCAAAATATTTACAGCTCAGAGACAAAAAATTTTTGTGGAACAAAAATTTGTTGCGGATCCAAAAATTTGTTTAGAAACAAAAATGTGTGTGAGTTCGGAAACCAGCGAAAACAGCCAATTCTTCATTTTTCACATACCAGGCGCCCAGCAATGTGTAGTAGGTGAATTGTTACATCTGACTCAAATTGAAAACGCTATAACTCGATAACGACTGCAGCTACTGAGATGCAACTTTTATCCTGACTTAGAGTAAAGGTCTGGCTATCGGATGTATATAGTATGACACGTCCACAGTCACGCCTACATATTGAAATTCAATGAAATCAACTATAAAGCTTTGTATCTTTGAAACTACCACGTTTAGCTTTGTGATTTACTTCACTGTACTGTAGCCCGTGGCGTTTTCTAAGAATCTCTTAGTCTAAAAGTCGCTGGCATTTATGTGTTAATCCCGTCGGTTAATAATCCTAAATATAATAATTTGTGCACCTCACTGCCTGCGGTGAAGCATTTCTTTACTCTCTTTCATTACTCTCTCTCTCTTGCTCGCTCTTTTTTTAAACACGTCATCATTCTCTTTTCACAGTCGCAGTGTGTGTGGCTGTGTGTTGTTTACACACAAGGTTTATGTATAGAAGGTTACGCCATCAGCAAAAATTGCCGTTAGGTGACGTAGTTGGTGACAAACGTCAAAAAGAAGTGGGTTGCCAGCTCTATGTCTGCCTACTTTTAGTTAACAAAGCTACGATTTCATGTGAAAAATGTACATATTGCAGTGAGTTGGCAACCCTACTTTGTCAGATTTGTGAAGAAATAAAACAACAAATCGAAACGTAAACATTAAGTGTGCAGTGGGCAAATGTATGAAAACCAACAGTAAAAAATATGTGAGTATGTAAAAATGTAAAAAGACTGTTTTTCCGGTGCAGAATGTACTTTAGGTTAAGAATATTAAATGCCGACATTACCAAAAATATTTATACCAAAAAAAGAAAATTAAATAAAACTTTAACTTAATATACAAAAAAATTTTCGTTTTTCGCTAATAAATAAATTGATGGCAAAAATAGTCAATTGTCCCACTGTTATGAATACACAAATATTATCAGCTGTTAGATCGAAATTTTTAGCCAATAGGAACAAAGTTTGCGTGACGTCATTGGTGACAAACGTCAAAAACAGAAAAGGGAAGGGGGCTGGGATGGCGTAACCTTCTATACATAAACCTTGGTTTACACATGTGTGTTTGGCTGTTTCGTTGTTGTTGTCATGTTCACAAAAAGAACAACAAACACACATAAAAAGCAGAAAGACATGTTTTTTTCGACCGTTGTTTGACGGGCTTTTCATCTAGTGAAGGATAATCTTACTGATGTGATATTCCAACATACATATAACCCATCACGCTGTGACTGATCACGTCGCAGAATCGATTTTCATTGGCCAAACTTTATTATGCTCATTGTATTTATTGTACTCGCAGTATTCGCCACAATTAATATTTTTAACAAACTAAAAGAAAATTATTTGTATTTATTTTTTAACTTCGCTGAAGACAGTTTCTCTAAGCGGCTGAACTCATTAGATTTTTCTCTGTTGCAAAATTGTCGTTGTCGAAAAAATGGTAAAAAAAACGACACTCATACTAGAGTCGAATAACTCATGACTCTGGTAATTCAAATATATAATTTATGGATAATTCGTGTGTAGTTCTACCGACTGTTAAATGCATTAAAAATTCTCAAATTTGAGTCTTAAATCAATCTTATATATTTTTTTTTTATGAAATGCCCCACTGTTCGATAGTTTTATACAACAAAATCGTAGAGTTGGCCCATTATTTTTCGGGGAAAATCTTTTATTTATCAGATTGACTCTTCAATCAATCTCATGATTGAGTCTTTAATCAATCACAAGTTTTTTTTTTATGGAATGGCCTACTGCTCGACGCCTTATTCCTTTACCACATCATAATATTCCGGATCAATCCATTTCATACAACAAAATCGTATTTTTGGCGAAATACTTCTATTTATCAGAGATGTCCAATGATATTGTCAATTCTGATTCTTCTTCCTTTTGTAAAATGTTGACCCATTAAAACCATTGAAATAGTTGGACTGCCATAAGGATTCTACGATTGTTAGTTGACTACTGTTAGAATTTTATAGCGTTCTTCTATGTTTGCCAGTATTTAGTTTATTCACAATTCTCTACAGATCTTAATTCATTTTTAATCGTACTCTCCGTTTTGCAATCGTTGCCAAAGGATTTTCGTTCAAACATTCATAGTTCGCCTGAAAAAAAACAGAAAAAGAAAAACCAAAATGAAATGAAGAGAAGAGAATATTCTGAATTTTATAAAACGTAGCATCATTTTTTATTCCATGGACATCAACCCACTCGACTCTGCTGCAAAACGGCGACGGGGGAGTGGAAAAGGACCTCTATTATCTGGTATCTATTAAAATATGTAAACGCCAACAAAACAATAAATGACGAATGAAAAATCGACATTTCACTCATGGCAGAGCAGAACAAAAAAAAAAAAAAAAAAACGACAGCCCTTTTTCGCAGGAAATCAACGCCAACAACAACCAGCAAGCGTCAACAATGGAATAAACGGATTTTTTTTTTTGCACGAAACAAAAACAAATACATACAAACGTAAAATAGAAATGTCGGTCGTTTTTGTTGACCGTGATTTATAAAATCTGACAATGATTGATTTCACCACTTGGTATTTTTTTTTTACTTTTATGTTGTTTGGTTTTTGTGTTGTGGAAAACGAAATTTTTAAAATAGATTTTAGAATGTTTGATATTACGAGAGATAAGTCCGGCATTTGGCTTAAAAAGTGTATGCCCGTTGTTGTTACAGTTGGGGTCTAGAGTTGGAGATTTTAAGCGTTTCCGGTGTATTATATATGTATTAATAAATGTATACATGTATACATACACACATAGCAATTGGTAGAAATACCTGAATTGTTCTCTTATGTTGCTTCCTGGAAGAGTCCTTGAGAGAGTTTGAAAATGTTACATTAATTCAATACAAATAAGTGAAAAAGTTGGACATACCATTTAAACTTAAACATAAAAATGTTCTCCTTTTTGTTTGGACTCAATGAATAGAATCACAATCGATGCTCGCTTTACTCTCGCCAGTAATCGAAAAAAATGAAACTATGTGAGAAGTTAAAATGAACAATAGAAGATGTAAACAAAACACGACACTCAAGTCTACTGAAATTCTAGCCCCCGGAAAATAATTTCAAGTATTCTATTTCTGTCCGGATAGGACCGTTGGTGGCATTGGCAGAAAAGCTAAACTGGGATTATTGGGGTAAGCTAATTGGCAAACATTCATTCATTAGGTGCGTAATTTATGTGAGTTTTCATTTAACCACCGATAGGTTGGCAGACAGGCTGAAATGGACTGGATTTTCCAGATATTTTAAGTCTAGTCCAGTTACAAGCTTCTGCATAATTTATCCAGCTAAATTGAAATTGTCAAATTCCAAAGTGTTACTTGAAATGACTTACAGGCGTTGTACGCACCTCTGATCAGACTCCGGCGAAGATACCTTGGCTTGTTTCCGTAGAAGGTCCACAGAGGAGACAACGTCAAATTCCAATAAAATTGTTATAAGAGACACAAATTATCACAGCATCATCTTCTGAAGATGAGCAAAATTTTTTAAATATTTTTTTTTTAAATCGTGGTTTTTTTTTATTTAAAATATTTTTTCTCTCCTTTTGATATTTTTTTCTAGTAGACATTTTGTGCACCGAGAAGGCAATAATTATCATCTAGAATGTATTTGTTTGGTTTGCAGGTGCACAATATATGAACGAAAGGTTCATTCTAAATACAAAGTAAAGCCTCATTCAATAATATAAATTTTAGTACATCACTGGTTTCCGAAATATGACCAAAGAAATTACAGTAGTTTTTTTTTTAATATTCAAGATTTTTCTGCTAAAATCAAGCTAAATTTTTCCTTATTCCAGATCTGATTCAGTTTGTATCTGGCAACCCCAGTTAGGGGCGTCGAATTTATCCAATAAAAATGCTCCTAACCACAACAATTCTCAAATATTATATGAACTTTATTAGCCCTATTCGTGCCCAAGCTAAATTTATAATGAAAAATATTACCAGTTTATAAAAATAAAACTTTAAAAAATTCGAATGGACATTTTTGTAAAGTAAAAAGTAAAGGAAGAAACTAATTAAATACTTATAGAAATATTAATTTCAATAGCCGTCCACATGAAAAGTTTATTTATTTATTATTAATTACAATACAAAGTAAATTTATATTCTAATTTTGGGTCCAAGGGTAAACCGGGTGACAAAGACCATATGTTTAGATTTTTGCAGCGACAGACCAAAGCCTCTGGTGGGAATCGAACCCACAACCCCCACGCTGATAGGCAAGCACGCTACCAACTCGCCTTCCGGGGCGCCTATGAAAAGTTAAGGGGAATAATTAAGTAAACATTGCCGAAAACTCTTCACAAAAGGAGCAGCAAATGTTTAGATTAATAAATGAAGTAAACACCCCAGTTAAATTTTAAATTCATGACCATGAACGGCCAATTGAAAATATCTAAGAACGTATTGGTTTATTACTTACTTTCCCCCCCTTAACATTACATGGAGGAACAGACGGGGAACATTTCTCGAATTAGTGAGCTGTGCGAGATATTATTTTGTATACTCACTGACAGGGACCTACTGTTTTGAAGGCCGGCTCCGAACAGCTAATGTTTTTCTAAGGAAGTTGTACATGGCTTAGAGATTACACTCTTACTCGTAAAGTCGCCAACATTTACGAGGTCTTATCCGGTTTTGAAGCTGGATTTACTTGTGTGATAGTCACACACACTACCTACTACCATGACCGTCCACTTATTGGTTTATTAGTAAATATGGTTATGTAGTTGCCTTTTTTAAAATTTTTTTTCGACTTTTCGAATTCTTGTGAATTACAAGTCGATTTAAATCGACTTTCTAATTGAAAATAATACAATTTTATTCAAACTTATACAAATTCATGTTTTAAACGTAACAAATGATAAAAAAACAAAATGTCTACTTCGATTTGAACCACATATTCTGTATTCCCCATTTGCCAAGAGTTATATTATTTTCAGTACAAGTTTTCAAAATGCCTGTTACTAAACAGGCACAGTTGGTGCTTCAGATCGTGAACTTGTGCGCACTTGGAGAAGAACCCTGGTTAGCATTTCGTAACCAGACTTCTTTAATTTAAGCTATAACGGCTGTATATCGCTGATTATCTTTGAAGATCTTTGAGTTCTTTAGTAGACAACTCACTGCTCCTAAAGAAGCGAACCCTATTTTTTGCCTTCAGAAAGGAGTCACAGCAATGGTGTTGCCTCAATAGTGTCTGCTTACTCATTACAACAATTCTCTACGTCCGAGTCATCAGGTAGCTGTAGAAACTCATATCATAAAGTGTCTCGAGTCAACACGTGTGCCCAGTAAGCGATCAAAAACGGTTGTCGGTTGAGCGAAGACCAAACCTAAGATGAACAAAGTTTTAGGTTTGTATTTCGCGACAGTTTCGCATCGTGTCAGTGGATGAGTGGTTTTTGTGTGACAACAAGCACGACAACGACAAATTATGGAGAGCTCAGATAATGACTCATTATGGAAAATGGAAAGATATTTCAATGAGTTTCGATTATCGAATTGTGTTCAAATGAAACTACTACTCGGAAATATTCTGTTCCAGGTGATTTAGACTGCCCACCCCAATTCACGTCTCCTTACTGTTTTAACGTTTCTTAATATTCTCTTTACTATCGTGTCGGACGGACAATGTAAACTCCATACATTTAATAGAAAGCGTAACTTACGCTAACGGCAACGCTTTACCACGGCGTTGTTTTTGTCATCGGCCACAACATGTCCAACCGAAGCAACAGTACATTCTGTACTGTTACATTTGTCTCAGATTACATGATATTTAAGTATTTCGAATTGAAGTGTTAACAGCATTTACCATTTCCATTTCGTTTCTCAACGCCCGTAATTCACCACAGCATTCGGAGTTCTGTTAGCAAAAGCCGATCGTCTGCGCATGTCCAATTCCACGATGATGAAAAACTCCGCGGAATTTGATTGCATTGTCATGCCGTTCCGTTTCCCGGCCGGAGAGGAATCGTTGTGGAAACGGAAACAATAGATGTCGAGTCGTTGTTTGATGTGAGCATTGTTTCATTTTATTGCCAAAGAGCGAAGAGAAAGCATAACACATAAATATTACCGCTATTTTTGCGTTATTTAATGGCAGATTTTGCACTTGTTTTGTTGTGGTCGTCGTCGTCGTCGTCGTCGTTTTGTTTTTGTAGTCTCGTGCCTCCGACTGAAGTGTGAGTGTGCTGTGTTCGTGTCCATGTGTGTTTGTGTGGGGTAAAAACGAAAGCGAGGAAACGGCACTTGTTTCTCGTTCTCGTTGCCGTTGTCTAGGTCAGTAGTAGAAATCTGTAATACTTCACAGTGCATCTGTTCGTTACATATGTACGAATGTCCCTGTGTGTGTGTGTGTGTGTGAGAGGTTATTGTTGGTGCTGTGTGGTGTTGCTGATGCTGTTGTTGTTGTTATTTGGTGTACAACTGTGTAAATGTTTGCAGTCGAGAATGTGGGGGTTTTATACGCACCAAACACACACACACACTCATGCATGTCTGTGTCACACAGGCACATGCACATACCCACACACATGCATGTTGCTGTTATGGCAGTAACTTCCTGTTGTTGTGTTTTGTCATAAATTGTAACGATGGCCGTCATATACCAACAAAAAAAAAAAAAACAAAGATGAGAAATTAAAACGACAACAACAACTTGTACATATACGAGGATGCATATGAATACATACACAGACATTGGCTAAGACCAACATGCACCAGCAACAACAACATCAGTTACAGCAACGTCAGCAGTAACAGTACATGTTATAATGGAGATGCTGTACGTTGTAGTCGTGGTGGTGGCGGTAGTTAGTAAAATGTCCTTTAAATCTCTTCTACTCCACGCACCCGCTTAAAAACCCCACAATTCTCCCCCCTTTCCGCGCTGTGCAGTTAACAGACACTTCAAACTGAAATGATGTTGAAACTGTAGATCATATCAATAAATGAGGTTTTTTTGGGAGGGGGAGGGTGGGGGGACGTTGTTGGTAACAACATGAGAAGAGTATGATAAGTCGCAGTAAGCGAAGTCAGACCGACTGGTTTTGTTACTGTCTGAGTCATCGACCTGGGTGCAATGGAAATGCACCATGGACATCTTATATTCTGTGCTAATGTTTGTGCAGCCAACGAGGACGACGCATACACTGGTGGCCAAAACTAAAGCAACTGATATTGAATAGCAATGTAACATTTTCAAATACACATGCTCAAGGCACGAAAGTTTCTTGATTTTTTTTTATAATAAAAATTAATAATTAAGAAAATAATTATAAATTAAAAAAACAAGAAGGGAAACTAAATAAGAAAAAAAAAGAATTTTGAAAAAAAGAGGAATTTAAATTAATGTTAGATTTGACATTTTGATCATAAAATAAAGGTAAGAACAAGAGAACTACGCCATTACTAAAAATGGAACGTTACACGCTTCATCAACGCATTGAAATTATTAAAATTCACTACAAAAATGGTGAAAATCTTGCAGTCACAAAAATTGGTGGCAAAATTCGATCTGTTCGGACAAGTTAGTGATGTAAAGAACAACAGAGAATATTGCTGTTGTAGCCCAAAGTGTTGAAGAAAATCCAGGTTTGTCCAATCCTCGTCGTTCTTTGGAAATGGGCATTCCATAAACGTCATTACACCGTATTTTGCATAAAGACGTGGGTCTTAAGGCTTATAAAGTTCAGTTAACACAAGAACTCAAGCCGAGCCGATCATCAACAACTTTGTGTCTTTTCTGATTGAAATGCATGAAAATGATTCCGAATTCTATCGAAAAATCATCTTGACTGATGAGACCCATTTCCATCTCGGTGGCTACGTCAACAAACACAATTGTCGCATCTGCGGCTCGGAAAACCCATCTTCAACGTGTGAATATGGTCCATAAACCAATTTCATCGGCCAAAAGTTGGTAACTTATGATCTAGATCTAACATTTTTGAGTTCGGTAAAAACTGGTTGCAGGCAATGAGAGATTACTTTAGTGTACTAATATTAAAAAAACGGAAAATTTCTTATATTTTAGAAATATATCCAAAGTTGACTACTTTTCGTATTTTTCAACATTTTTTTATAATTTTTATTTTTAGGTTTTTTTTTTTTAATTTTGTTGAAAATTTGTTAAAATTGTTCATATTGCGCATAAAATAAATTACTAATTTCATATTAAAATGTTTCACTTTTCACTTCAACAGTGACACAACTCAAAATTTCGATTTTTTGGGTTAATACACATGTCTACCAAAAAACAAAAGATCAAATTGTGTTAAATGTGTCCAAAAAACAGTTATGTCACTTTTCATGTTTCGATTGACAGAAAGTCGCAATTTATTTCTAGTTGCAAATTTTTGAGTTGTGTCACCTTTGAAGTGGGTGTGCGATATGATATTTGACAAAATGTAATTTGATTTCTCCAGTTTGTCGAACTGTCTCTTTTTTATTTCAACAGCTTTGATATTAAATTTTATTTTTATTATTTATGACGTCAACATTTGTATCAATTTGTAGTTTGGTTGCAGCGTATATTTTTAAAAATATCGATTTAAAAAAAAAGAAGTGCAGAATCGATTGAGCTACAGAATTTCCCATAGTTTTCGTTTTTGCTATAGGCTTCTTTGATATTTTCCCTCACATACAAATTGATCCACCCTAATGTACATATATGTAACACAGGGGCATGTCCAATATGATGATGGTAGAATATAATGAGAAAGAATTGATATACAACAACAGGCAGACGTATGACCATCATGCATATACGCCTAAATATTCCTTCTTTATATCCGTCTAAATAATGAACAGATCGTGCTACAGTATGGAATTATCAATCAGGGAATTCCCTTAAACTATGTTTTTTTTTGAAGAACAACGCTCAGGGAAAAGCCCTATCAATGCCATGTAGTGTGTTAGCGAAAGGAAATTAGGGTATCGATAGGAGGAAAGAGGGAGTTGTGTTTGCTGACATTCGTTATAAATTTGAGAATGTCACAACTGGCAGGAAACACATTCGCTGGAAGAATTTTCCACATACGAATGTTTCGGCCGAAGAACGAATATTCTCCACTTCACAATGAACGTACGGGAGTCACCGGAAATTTCTGGTAAGGAAAGCTAAAAAGTAATTTAGTATAGCAGACAGTTCACGGTGATTTTTGTCCAGAACGATCTACGTTACTTACAATTTATGTGTCAGCTCTTGCGCATTAAGGTAACACCAAGCGGTCCTACATACAGCCCTGTTCTTCTTTTTAGAGTTGCATGTTTTCTTCGATGGCCGAACAAAGTAACACCAAAGTGTTTAATAGCAATATCTTATAAAATACTTACTTGCCACATTAACATTTCATAATATGTCCTAGAACCTGTTGAAGAACATCGTCCTTCTGTCGTTGCCAGCTTGTGTTCACTGTGACCTGCCACAGAAGCTGTCGTGACAGAAAAACATTATCACCAATTTGGTGGGAGAGAAAAAATATGGCCATGTTGTAGATTTATAGGAATTTTTCATACATATGTAAATATGGCAAATTCATGAATTGCCATCGCTTTGTTAAAGGATTGAGCTACACACGCATATTTCTACCGGGGGTGGGTCTAAAATAGCCAATCTAAATGGGTGTGATAATAGGCATCGTAGCATAAACAGCGTCACGGAAGTCAACATCCAATAAATCTAGTGAGTGAAATGAAATTAAAAAAAACCGCCAGTACGGAGTAGACGCACGTGAGGAGTGGAAAACTGATCACACAAAATTATTTTGGATTGTTTTTAAATTTAAAAAAAAAATTTACAATATTTCATTTATTCTGCTTATTATTGACTTCTCTTTAATTTCTTTTTAATTTAAAAAAATTGACAGCATTTTATTTATTCTGCATATTATTGATTTCTCTTTAATTTCTTTTTAATTAAAAAAAAAAAAATAAAATTGACAACATTTCATTTATTCTGCTTATTATTGATTTCTCCCAAAGACGACAAATTGTCATTATTTTTGGAACAAATTTTCATCATCCTGTGAACCCATCTATATCTCACGAACGACTTGCCTGATATTCGCCTTAAAGGCCGGAATCGTTACTAAAGGGTCCGCCATCTAACGTTTTTTTCCCAACTAGTGCTTATTTCGTGAATGGTAACACTTAGCTCATGTCTGATTTGACAGATAATTAGTTTTATCCTTCCGCTTAGTTTTATCCACAAGGGCTGTTCATCTAGAGACATGTTCTGAGCTCTCAACTGAAGCATTTCTGGCCACGTTCGATAGATTCGTCGGTCGACGAGGTTTCCCCAGCAGTCTTTTCTGACAACGGGACAAATTTCGTTGGTGCCAGTCGCTCTTTAGCGGCTGAGTACAAAACCTTCTTAATTCTGCTGAAAAGTCACTAGTTGACAAATATAGTCTGCACGGGTTTTCTTGGCATTTCATCCCTCCACATGCTCCTCATATGGGTGGTATGTGGGAGGCGGCGGTTAAAAGCATGAAAAGTCATCTGAAAAAAGTAGCGGGCAATCTCAAATTTACTTACGAAGAGTTTTCGACTCTTCTAATTCGAATCGAAAGTATTCTGAATTCCAGACCTCTTTCCCCCATAAGCGAAAACCCTACTGAACTCATTCCCTTAACGCCAGGTCATTTACTGAAAGGCGCTGCACTTGTCGCGATACCGGAAGAGTATTCGGATAATCTGTCGCTGTTGAACCGATGGCAACGACTAAAAGTTCTGCAATTACATTTTGCCAAACGGTGGAAGAACGAATACATTTCCGAACTCCAACGGCGATATAAGTGGAAATCCGCTCAACAAAATCTAAAAGAGGATGATTTTGTAATCATTAAAGATGACAACTTGCCTCCAACTGAATGGCGTCTTGGACGCGTAATAAAAACATTTCTGGGCAAAGACTCTAACGTGAGAGTTGCCGAAATGAGAACTCAAAATGGAGTACTAATTCGGCCCCTTGTCAAACTGTGTATTCTACCCAATCCCCAATAATATTCTGTCACACACACACACATATTTCTCTAATATAATTAACGTTTAATTTTTAGTACATCTTCTAGCGCACATAAATGCCGGGTCTGCCTTGAGAGACATCCTCTGCGGTCGTGCAGCGAGTTTCAGCGCATGACGGTCTCGGAACGAAGGGATATCGCCAAGGAGAAGGGATATTGTTTTAACTGCCTGTGCTCATCCCACTCTCGGAACTGCTGTTCGTCCAGAAGCAAGTGTCTTGTGTGCCAACATAACCACCACACAATGCTACACATCGACGACCACAAACAAAGCTCATCAACCCGCCGAAAGACATTCCGGGCCAATTCTTCACCCTGTGAACACCCAAGCCGCAGCCGTACTCAGCGTCAACTAGCCAGAGCTCGCAGCCCACCACCACAGCGCAATCCAAGAAGGACGAATGGCAAGAAGCCAAATCGCATGGTAGACCGTGTGCACCCAGCCTCACGTTCGACGTCGGCCGCCAGCCGCTCCACAATTGCAGCGGCTGAGCGAAAGGGCTAGAACCCATGTGTTCCTCCCAACGGCACTAGCACGCGTTCTAGCTCCAGAAGGTCCACATAAAACCCGATTGATGCTAAACTCGGTGGCGCACAGACGGTGGTACTGAAGTCCCTGGTGGAGAGGCTGAAGTTAAAAACGACCAAGCGAGACAACCGAGAGTTTTGCACCATCAACCTTCAGTCGTACAACGACCACTCGACCAAAATCCAGGTCATTGGTGCAGTCCAACATTATTATTTAAGATAGTATAAGATAATGAATTCATAAAATTCCCTGAATTTCCCCCCTTTTTTGCACATTTTCCCTCAGATGGAAACTCTTTAGATAATCACTATTACATAGGCGAAAGCTTTCGCTCAATTATCTAAAGGGTTTCCATCTTGAGTTAAACTATAAGTACGTTTTGCTGAATGGCATCCGCCATCGCTACCTTTTTACAAAAAAACCTTTTTGTACTTACTTTGCATCCAACAATCACAACGGTAAGCAGCAGCACAAATTCGTATAAATAAAACTTTATAACGAAAATTGAAAACCTCTCTATTTTTTCCTCTTTCTATGAAAACTGTTTCTATTCAAATTATACAGTCCACTTTCAGCGATCTCTCCCGGAATTGTACATATGGTGTATGGTGTATACGCTTGAACAACGCTGGCAAATATTGCGACATTACTTTGAAAATCATGGTAATGATGCAGAATGTGTGCGAAAATTGCGTACGGATTTTGAAGGAATAGAAGCACCGTCAGCTTCGTATGTTCGTTATCTTGTGAAAAAAGTGAAAGAAACTGGCGATAAACCAAAGCGTTAAAAAAGCCAAAAACAATGCGTACACCCGAGAATGTTGCTGCTGTGGCAGAAAGTGTGCGTGAAGCGCCATCAACATCAACTCACCGTCGTTCTCAACAATTGAACATTTCGGAGACATCATTGAGATGAATGAGCCATTTGAATGAAATTATTTTCCATTATTAACCGGAAGAAATTTAAAAAGTGCACTCACATATGACACTTGAGCGTACCCAAACCCATGCAAAAAAACATACGACGTTCGATACCAAAGACAGACAGACGGAGATCAGTGGTTCTGTAGACGTTAAGAAGTGAAGTTGCTGTGATCACTAGACGTACAGTATTTCGTAGTTATTTTACGTACCTACTCGTAATATAATTATAATAAACTTGCATCAAAATGTATTTTATTTTAATAACATTTTTTTAACAAACATATTATTCAAAAAGAAACCACTACTTTTTTTAATATGCTACTTCTTCCCCAACGCTTTCAAATTCTCCTCAATAATCGAAACAGTTGATTCGAAAAATAAGACCAATCATCAACGTTTTACGAGGATTACCTGTACTGGTGACATCTTAAACAGCTTCGTTAATTAATTGTCATAAAAAACGGATTTACTTTCTTGCCCACAACTAATTTATTTTCTTTAATTTTATTTATTGCGAGCAATATTCCTAATACGAGTATTTATAATGTTCACAGTTTACAGGATGGACAAGGAGTCTGTGACTTTGTTAATGACATTAATTTACAAATCACTGAAACTACAAATCAGCATTACATTCGTACAGCACATTGCATACTCGGCCATACAAGTACTACTTAAATACGTGAAGCATATTAATTATACATAGGCGTGCTATTATCATACAATTATATACTATTACACTAATACATACACATATGTACAGTAGTTATACGCTGTACGATATGAAGGCATCAGAACAAGGAAGGGTCTCTACGAGAAACCTGGACGTTATCTTTTTAACATCCGTTAAATAATTATTAAACACCGGACTGCTTTCGACTCTGAATTGGATCACTTTTGCCCTGATGTCTTCATATACGAAATGTTCTGTGATACTAACATTACTGAAGTGTTGTTGTTTAACATTGACGTGTGTACTCAGACCACACACACACACACACACACACAAAATTAAACAATTAATACTTATTTGTGTCAGAAATTAAATAGATTGAATGCTCACTTAAAGCTCCTTTTCCCTTTTATGGGCTACTCGACTCGTACGCTCAAATTCAGTTAAGTGACAGCTACTCTACGCATGTTCACCTTTACATAGCAATGGGATATCTACGATGAAGGTTTTAGTAATGGTTTTAGTTGTTGTTTTTTTTTTCGAGAATGTTTTGTTATCGTATAATTTCGTTTGTTCGTTGAAGCTAATCAAAACGAACCATCACCACTTCAATAGATGTAATTTATTTCATAAAGTCCCACTGTTACTTAAAGGTGGATATTAATTGGCAATACAATTTTAGTAATGTGAATTTCGCCCGAAATGATATCAAACCAAAATTAGTTGTGTAAAATTCAAACTAAAACTTTAATTTAGTAAAGATTCCCTTGTTGTAGAAAGAAAGAATACATACGCATTTCAGGTATGTTAAGTGCTTTCAAATAGTATCGTAATTACTACTGTGGTTATGATCTTAAACTCTTGAAGATTCTACTTCTTGACACTTCTTGAAACGTTCATCGTCCTGAGGAATCATTTCACTAGAATGTAATATTGCTTCCATATATACGAGGACAACATGAACTAGACACTAGGGAACTATTTTTTTGTGCGAGATTGAATTGTACTAGAATTGTATTATTCGTAGCTTTAAATAATATCCCAATTTCAGGGAAAAATTTATCATGTGAAGATAGATTTTGCACTGTCATAGTTCAAAAGAAACGGATTTAAGGAACAACTTCATTAAGTTCCGACTCACACTAGGCAATATTAGTTGCAGCAATTTTTATGTTTCCCTTGTGAACTTGCCTCTTTCGGTTTTGGCAATTCGGTTTTTGATTTCGCTATTGTTCTCTTACGTGCAAGTTCTATCCCTTGTGGACAGCCGTGATGTGGTAGGTTGTGTGTGCGACTATCACACTGAAGAACCCGAGTTCGAAACCGGGTAAGACCATCAAACATTTTTCAGCGGCTGTTTCCACCTCTAAAAAGCTGAGGACTTTAGGAGTAAGAAAGTAATCTCTAGAATGGCATTAGCTGTTCGGAGCCGGCTTGACACAGTAGGTCCCGGTCAGTGAGTTTACACAAATATATCGCGCACAGCTCACTGATTCGAGAGAAGTTCCTCGTCTATTCCTTCATGGAATGTTAGGGGAAATAAGTACGTTTTCTCCCTTACCTCACTCTCCTAATAAGAATAGCGGCATTTAAAATTGCATAGTGTGAATCAGGACTAAGTATGAGCTTATGTGAACTTGGATTTAGTTCCACGAAATATATGAACTTGTTGTTAGGGAAAAAATTCTGTAGCGCTACATACAGTTCCCATTTTCTTAATTTATGTTAATTTTTTAGTTACTTAGGGTTGATTTCCTTCTGATTGTAATAATACCTTTTGGCCCCAGAATATCTTTTTTTTTGAAAAATTCAAAAATGATGATGATATTGGACATACTGTCGTTCTAAGAAAGAATGTCACAAGCGTCAAAATTTCAATAAGGCCAAATTCGAAACTGTGAATGTGATGGTGCTGTTTGTGTTAAGCCTATAAGGCCCATTTTCAACTGTAATATATCTTAAAATGATTTTTGAATTAAAAAAAAAGATATTCTTGGGTTTTCCGTCATCCAGATGCGATAATTTTGCTTCTTGACGTAGCCACCGAAGTGGAAATGGGCCTCATCAGTATCGATGATTTTTCGATAGAATTCCGGATCATTTTCATGCATTTCAAGGACCCAATCAGCAAAGACACGACGTTGTTGATGATCGGCTCGGCTTGAGTTCTTGTGTTAACTGAATTTTACAATCCTTAAGACCCAACCCTTTATGAAAAATACGGTGAAATGACTTTTATGGAAAGTCCAATTCCAAAGAACGACGATGAATGGACAAACCTGGGTTTTCTTCAACACTTTGGGCTACAGCAGCAATATTCTCAGTTGTTCTTGGACGAAGTTCACGGGTTTTATTCCTAACATCACTAACTTGTCGCAACAGCTCGAATTTTCCCACCAATTTCTGTATTGCGGTCCGACGGCCCCAAAAATGCTTTAGTTTTGCGAACTGTGACTGCAAGACTTTAACAATTTTTGTAGTGAATTTTAATAATTTCAATGCGTTGTTGATGCGTGTATCGTTCCAGTTTTAGTAATGGCGTAGTTTTTACTTGTCAAATGTCAAAGAATAAATGCTTCATAGGTGACAGCTACCGACATACCGGGTGAATCAAAATAACACCTCTTGTTGGAAAATCCTTTATAATCACGAGGTTCTCTACTTTCAGTGCCTTTCGAACAAATACACACAATTTTATAAAAAAATACTTGCGATATTCTGTACTTACCACAAAACATTGTTGCATTTTTTAGGCTCCCCGGTAGGCGAGTTGGTAGCGTGCATGCCTATCAGCGTGGGCATTGTAAGTTCGCTGCAAAAATCTAGCCAAATGGTCTGTGTCACCCGGTTTACCCGGTGGACCCAAAATAAGACTATAAATAAACATTGTGTTGTAATTAAATACAAAATAAAAATGAATAAAATTTGTCGAACCACCACTACTTAGGACGAACGATGGACAACAAAAAATGCAACAAAATGTCCACAACATATTTTTTTTTTAATAAAAAAAAAATAACTTTTTAATTGGTGTCATAGCTCTTCCCAAGACACTTCACAATACTCATAGAGGGGGAAACAGAATCAGTTAATGGACATTTTAATTTAATAGTATGTAAGAGCTTAGTTGTAACTTTATTAACTAATATTAATTCCAACAAACATTCTAAAATATTTTCAAATCGACATACCACACATTACTTGCTAATAAATACAAATATTCAACATAAAAACTACGAGTACATGTATATTATTATTATTATTATTTATATCAAATACAAATGACTAAATTCTACATGAAACCCTCTCCACCGATTACATTTTGATACCTCGTCTGCTTATTGAAGTCCATGCACGGCACTGGTTCAGAATCCCGTTGTCGATGTTCGCGCATACGAAGTTTTCCTGGCTGGTGGCAAATCTGAGGTGTAGTCCTGGAAACGATTTGAACAATTGATGGCCTAAAAGAATGAAAACACAAGCAAAGAAGAAAAGAAACATTTGAACAAAAGCCGCCAAAAACAATGGGAAATAACAAGAGCGAAAGCTGAAAGGAAGTCAAGGAATAATACAAAAAAAAAAAACAAAAAAAAAACTACAAAGTTGGCTAACCATAGAACATTTTATGAAAGCGAAGATGTACAAGAATTATGGACCCATGCCAACTGAGTATGAACTTTAATACCCACTGTCTGTTTTGTTTTTTAGGGCAGACGCTGTACGAGTGTGTGCAAATCTTTTAGTTATGACCGCGTTTTATTTTGGGGTCATATACATTTGTATTTACCAAAGATGATTCCATAAAAGATTCCAAAAAGAATTAAACAGCTTTAATTGAAGAAAATTAAATTATTTACTTACTTACATATTTCCCTTAATATTTCATGAAGGAACAGAGGGGAAACTTCTCTCACATCAGTGAGCTCTGCACTATATTTATTTTTTGTATTCCCACTGATCGGGAGCTCGCTACGAACGGCTAATTTTATTTCTAGAGGAGTTTTTACATGGCCCTTACTCGTTAAGTCGCCAGCTTTTACGAGATGGAAACAGCCGCTGAACTATTTGATGGACCGTCACCTTGCAGCAGCAGAAGATAAGCACTGGATTGGTGCCAAACAAATACGAGACAACTTCAAGAGCCTGCCAGACATTGAAACGCTTTACTCACAACAGACAAGCCTTTTCGGCGAAGCAATTGCAACTGTTTTCCATTCCGGTGATATCGGAGTACGATCGTCAGATACAAACTCTCTTATGTTTGGAATCATGAACATTTTAGCATGAGGTTACCCGAAAAATCTTGACAAAAAAAACTTTTTAGGTGGTCCATATTTTTATAATTTTGAAACTAACGAACTCCATACATTTATTTACTAGTAAGTTGTAATGAGCCTATGGCGCCCGTTGAAATATGGAAAAAAAATTTTGTTGAAAAAAAAAATTTTTTGTGGAAAAAAAAAAATGTTATTGAAAAAAAAAATTTGTTGAAAAAAAAATGTTTTCTTGAAAAAAAAAATTTTATTGAAAAAAAAAATTTTGTTGAAAAAATTTGGAAAAAAAAAATTTTTGTAAAAAAAAAAAATTTGGGAAAAAAAGATTTTGGTAAAAAAAAAATTTGGGGAAAACACAATTTCTGTACCAAAAAAAAATATTATTTTTTTTATTATTATTATTTATAGAAAATTATAGAATGCCTATTTAAATTCCTACGTACTGCGTGACAGAGTCAGTGAATCAGTGTCGAGGGTAAATATATATTAAGATAGTCCGACTTGAATTTGAATTTGATGATGTCATAGGAGGCAGGAAGATTATTCCACATGCGAACAGTTCGGCTGAAGAACGAATTATCTCTAAAGTGCGTCGTACGGTCAAACGGCCATTTGAAAACGAACGGATAAGATTCCCTGGATGGCCGCGTATTCCCGCTAAATGTTCTAACGTCCGGGACCAGACGACGGATATCTTGTGATATCTGTATTTCGGTAGCAGTCACTTTTATAGCTTTTATTCTTTGACATTTGACAAGTAGAATCTACGCCATTACTAAAACTGGAACGATACACGCTTCAATAACTCATTGAAATTATTAAAATTCACTACAAAAACAGTGCAGATCTTTCAGTCACAGACAAATTGGTGGAAAAATTCGAGCTGTTGGGACAAATTAGTGATGTAAAGAATAAAACCCGTGCACGTCGCTCAAGAACAACTGAGAATATTCCTGCCGTAGCCCAAATTGTTGAAGAAAAACCAGGTTTGTCCATTCCTCGTGGTTCTTTGGAATTGGGCATTCCACAAATGTCATTACACCGTATTTTGCATAATGACTTGGGTTTAAGGCTTATAAAGTTCAGTTAACACAATAACTCAAGCCGGCCGATCATCAACAACGTCGGTCCTTTGCTGATTGGGTCCTTGAAATGCATGAAAATGATCCGGAATTCTTTCGAAAAATCATCTTGACTGATGAGACCCATTCCGATGGCTACGTGAACAAGCACAATTGTCGCATCTGCGGCTCGGAAAATCCTAGAGTTATTGTTGAGAAGCCTCTCCATCATCAACGTGACGGTTTAAGGTCCGGAGCATCACTGTACCTTACTTTTTCGAAAATGAAGTGGATCAACAGTTACGTTGAATGGATTGGATGATATTGATCAACAAGACGGTGCTACGTGCCACACAAGCAACGAAACCATTGCTCTTTTACGGGAAAACTTTCCGGGCCGTGTTATCTCTCGAAGAGGGGATCACAATTGGCCACCGACATCTTGTGATTTAACACCTTTGGGGCTACGTGAAAGATAAGGTCTAGGCCAACAGCCCAGCGTCGATTCAAGACCTCAAAGATAAAATTCGTGAGGCTATCGAGGACATAGGGCAGCCACTTTGCTTAAAGAACAACGTTAAAGAAAAAAAGAAAAATATTTTTATTGTTTTTTATTTTAACCAAAACTTTAACATAGGTTAAAAAGCACAATCACAGTTGTTAGAAGTGCTTCGAATCCAACATAGATTCATCTTTGGGTAGTATTTTGTTCCCGGAATCCTGACCAATCGGGAAGTGGAAAATCGACAAATTTTCAGGAGGAATTCCCAGGTTAAAAACCCTAAATATAACACACAAGACTAACTTGAGGCAAATCGTCCAAGAAACATAAAATCCATTAGAAGGACGACAAGGTTCCTTTGAAATATTCATAAGCTGGCAAATTACAACTGCAGTCACGTGTTTTCATTAACCCCTTCAGATTTCGAAATATTTTCCAATTATGCTTTGTATGCGGGATACATTTTCGTGTCTTGTTTTCTTTTTTGTTTGCCTCAATTTAAAAATAACATTTCCTTTTTTTCCCCGTAATACTATCTATTTAGTTTCGAAAGTATTTTAAATAATTTATGGTTTGTTATTGTATTTGATTTATATTTAATTGCAATACCTACACATTCGTTCGTTCGTTCATTTCTTCTCTATTTCGTTTTCTCGATTTTCTTTTTACGATGTGTGATTTATTTGCACATTTATTTTGCTGCAGCAAAACATTTGAAATAGTCTAAGAAATAAAAACTGATGAGCCCACCTTCACATGAGATGTGTTTCTTTTTTTTTCTTTTTGTTGCTTCCTGTGAATATGTTTTTGTGTACTCGTCATTATGTGGTATGTGGCATGTATGTAAACATATGGATGTGTATGTGTATATTTCACACCTGTGATGGGTTTTGTATTTATGTATTTTCATGGGACCCGGATGTGTGCATTTAAGCACTGCCCACAAATCTGTTTCTGGTTTAAATTGTCTTTAACATATTTTGTTTTGAAAATAATCTGCATTTCATGGATGCTCGTGCATTTGTCGATGTGTGAGTGTCTGTCTCTAGATTTCAATATCATATTTTTCTCTAATAAAATTGAAATTGATAGAAATCTATATTTGATTCATTTATTTGCTTTGCCCCAATGCTATGAAAATATTTGTCTATTTCAATAACGTTGTCCGAGGGTACCACCAACTCGTAAATGTCCATGGCATAGGATAGGATGTTATAAAAATTGCCAAGCATAGCAGCCGTACGATCTATTTTCAAAAGATTTTTTTGGTCACCACATTTTAAAATTACACTTCATTATATTCTCTAGATATTTTTTCAAAGTGGATCTTCAATGTGAAACTCCTCAATGAAAAACTCCTTTCACAGAAAGACTATTTTTGGTAAAGTTTAGCATCCTCAGGCTTAGTAAATCCTGTTTTGAGAAGATACGTATTGATGGGCCAAGATCCATATTTTCGGTGGGTTGCCAACATAGAGCAGATAAGCTGTGTGGTGTAGGTACATCAGGAAAATTATAACAATATCTAGGAAGTATTCAGGAATCTCGGAATACCTAAAAGGAGCAAACAATTTCCCAAAATTGGGATAATTCACCAAATTTATTGTCAGGACGAAGCACAAAACAGGACATATTTATTATGAATTTTGTCGCAGATTTACTAGAGAAATAATTTCATAACCAGAAATTCAAAATGAACCATTATTGAAAAACCCAAAACCGTGTTAATGATTGATTCTTGTCAAATGACTTTAAATACCTGCACAATTTTACACTTTAATATCTAGAATTTACAATTTTATAGACGAATTCCTCAACTATGTAACACAAAGAGTGTTTAGATTCTACAATAGTGTTTGTGGCTTCTCCTGTGAAGTTATGAAAAAGCTTGTTAAGTCATTTTGGATTTCTGGTGACGATATGTCGATCACTTCGCTTCTACTTCTGGAAAGGAAGCACCACATCAGCTGCTAACATAGTTTTCTGAAATTAATCCATACTGACTTCCTTGAAGGTCGTCAACAATTTCATCGGTTCGGTGCTGTGCAATGATTTTCAAGCGCTTCGTCGAGATGGCATGCATTTTTTTCAAATTTGCAAATAGTAATAAACTCGCTAGTAGAGCTAAATTTTCCAGTGATCATACATTAGTTTAATTTTTCTATTTGACCGCTCCTTACTTATTCACTTTAGCAGATTTGAGAAATTCTCTTAATACTAAATAAACAGCATTGACACTTGTAAAATCACAAGTAGTTTAGTAAATAATTCGTGGAAATGTAAAACATAGCAAAGGTTTTTCCACTAAATCTGCCAACAGTTCTTTTTTTATAAGGTTGGCTCTATTGTTGGTCTTGGCCTGCTTAATAAATGATTTCAAAGCACTTTGGCTTTCTGTTTGGTTTCTACAGTTCGTGACACCAAGGATCATCATGTCTTCCCTCCTTGGTCTTCGCTCCAGTGATCTTCTTCCCTGTCTGCGTATGCCGTGGTAGTTCTGGAGCGTTTGGTTTCACTCGATCGCCATGACCCAGCCAGCGCTGGATTTTGATGCGCTTTACTACGTTCTTGCCGACATATAGCACATACAGCTCACGGCTCATTCGACGTCATACTCCTCTTTAGTCATAGATTTTGCGAAGGATTTTTCTCTCAATAGCTTCACCTGCCTTCGCAATTACCCATGTTTCGGCGTCCCAAAGAAGCACAGGTTCGATGAGAAAGGCAGCATGTATTTGCCAGCACAATCACTTCACTTTTTTTAGCCGATATTTTGTTTTACACACAATTGCCATAGATCCTTCAATCATAATAAAACGTATTCAGATAAATCTTTGAAAACTTTTGATTTTAGTTACAATTAACATCGTGCGTTTTGGTTGGACCACTACAAGGCTTTTTCACTTTCCTATGAAACTTTTGCTATGCGTCTCGTATCCTTTTGTTTCGTTGTTGATAAGTGTTCTCCATATCTTCCTCGCCTCGCCTCCACACTCCTCTCCTCTCCTTGACAAAACAAGAACTTAGTTCCGAATATTTCCCATACAAAATATTGGCGCCATCATTATTCACCGAATTTTGTGAGTGTGGGTGTACGTTCGTGTTTGTATGTGAGTAAGAGTCTGTATTTCATTGTTTGTTTGTGCTGGCATTGTTGTTTTTGCTTTTTTTAATTTGCAAGTAAATAACTTTTAAATCTTTTTCTAATTGATTGAAATATACCACATTCATCGGCCGCAAATTCAGCAGTAATAGCAGCAGCACCATCAGCACACACATTGATTGCAAAAATATAAAATGCATAAAATTGTTAAATAATTTTTGTTATTTTTTAATTGAGATTTTTTTCTCGCTCTCTCTCTCT
Source organism: Hydrotaea cyrtoneurina (assembly GCA_958296145.1). Lineage (NCBI taxonomy): Eukaryota > Metazoa > Arthropoda > Insecta > Diptera > Muscidae > Hydrotaea > Hydrotaea cyrtoneurina. The sequence continues at coordinate 147,218,702 of OY282512.1, read as the reverse complement.
CTCTCTCTTTATGCGAGATTTGTTTAATTTCATTAAATTGTTGAATAATTTTCGATTGCCCTCCTCCGACCTCCGGCCGTTTGCTATCGTTGCTGGAGTTTGCATTGCTGGTGCTAATTATGTTAAATATGTTGTTTTTGTGGTATTTGTTGCATACAATTTTTTGTTTGTCACAAATTAATTTAAAAAAAAATTACAGTAATTAACCGCTTATCAAACAAGAGGTCATTCATTCAATGTTTAACGATGGTTTTGTAATAGCGAGCGATAATGTTGACGCTGAATGCTGTGGCCAGCCGGTCGATGGGTCGCAGGGTGCGTATGCGTTACGGGGGTAAATGATCAAATTAATTATTGCTCATACGCACGGCAGACCATTGGATCAATGGCAAATTATATGATTAATAATGAACGTTTGAATGGCGAAGGTAACATAATCGCTATACAGTCGAAGCCCGAACCTCTTCGAGAGATAACACGGTCCGGAAACTTTTTAGTTTTACCAACTGTGACTGTAAGATTTTCACCATTTTTGTAGTAAATTTTAATAATTTCAATGCGTTGTTGAAGCCTGTATACAAAAAGATTGACTAATAGTGGATTGTTTTTGATTTTTTCATATTGGTTGAATTGTTAATTTTTTATAGTTGCAGTTTATTTAAAACATTGTGAGACTTTCTTTTTTAAATAACGACTTTTTGTGCGACATTTTCGTCATTCTCAGCGATAACACTGAGTTTTTGCTAACCATTCGTTATGTCGCGTATCCAAATTTCATTCGTTAAATAAGTTATCGTGTCTTCCTAAAACTGATATACCCAGCTTCGACTGTATACGTCAGGTCAGTCAGTATATCATTCCAAATCATTCTGCATCGCTCACATTTAATAACCTGACCAATCTCCTCACGGCCCGGGTGACGTTCGTCTATTTCCAATCAAGTCTATCAGCATCACACATACCGATTGGTCGTTTGTAATCTCATCTTGCAATTATAATCAATTGAGTGTAATGTCATGTTTTTACAAACGTCATAGATAATGATAATTGAATTGAAAATTAATTGATTTACACATCAATTCAAGCTGAAATAACGTTTGTTACAAAAAAAAAAAAAGTGTAATAAATTAATTGTCATAAAAAGACGGACTAAAATAATGGTGGGCCCATTGACGAAGGTACATTTCGTTCTACTTTTGTTGTCAGTTTCATGTATTTGCGGATTAATTAAAATCATTTAACAGGTGATTGAAAATTTGTAAAATTAAATACATTTTCATTAGGGTGAACCGTTTTTCAGAGGTCTCCGCAGAGGGTTATCTGTGAAGGGGAGTGCCAATATTATTCACGGATTCAAGCTTAAGTTCGTCTCAAGACGAGCTGTTTATGCATCGTGTGGTAAGTGACATGGATAGTCATTACAATAGTATTGTCCTCCAGCGCTTTTCAATAAGAGGATAAATTGAAATCGATTTTGGAAATAATTGTGGCACTATCTGGCCTAATATGATTTCACGAAGGAAGATGGGTTTCATTGGAAGAATAGCTACAAAGGTTCAATGTGGAGTCCCCGAAACATTTGATTTTACAAAAAATGTGTTCTTACAACGAATATTTTTGGAGATTGTACCAGAACAGTGACTATTTCATTAAACCATGGCTCGCTTTAAGCGTAAATGAACATAATATACTGATCTCTGCCTATATCTAGTTTTCTCAGGGATCGCCCTATACGAGTTGTTATAAATGGGGTCTCATCCAACGAGCATAGGTTGACCGCAGGAGTGACACAAGGCTCGGTCCTCTCTCCTTCTCTATTTCTTATTTTCATTGACGACCTGTTGGGACAGACTGTGAACCCAATCCACTCCTTTGCGGATGACAGCAATCTCTGTCAATCGTACTCATATGAACATCAGCTAAGTCCCCCGGAGGTCGAGGACAAAAGGCGAACGATGAACGACTCACTTAACCGCGATTTGGCGACGATTTGTGAGTGGGGCCAAATGAACAGAGTCGGTTTTAATGCACAAAAGTCCCAGTGCTGTTTGTTGTCACACAAACGTTCACCAGATCCAGCATCGCCGTCAATATCTATCGGTGGTGTGGATATCGACGAATCAGACACTCTTGATGTTCTGGACATGAAGATACAGGGTGATGCTCGCTGGGCAAGCCATATATTCGAAGTGCCGAAAGAAGCATTGAAGAGTTTAGGGTTTTTGAAGCGGTGCATGAAATACTTCACTCCATCTGATCTCGTAAATATTTACACCACCTTCATCCGGCCTAAAATGGAATACAACTCTCACATATGGACAGGAGCTCCAATGAAATCTTTGCTTCTGGACCTTGTACAGAGGAGAGCGGTGGTGATGATTGTGGATAGTAGGGTATCCAACTCTATTGTCTCCCTTCAGCATCGCCGGAATGTGGGATGTGTATCGCTATTCTATAGATATTTCAATGGTATCTGTTCGTCAGATATCCGTCGTCTGGTCCCTGACGTTAGAACATTTAGCCGGAATACTCGGCTATCCAGGGTCTCTCATCCGTCATTGTCAAATGGCCGGATGACCGGACGACGCACTATATAGAGTCTGTTCTTCAGCCGGACTGTTGGATGTGGAATAATCTTCCAACAAGTGTTTTTCCTGGCTGCTATGACATTATCAAATTCAAGGCAAACATCCCCTCCCTCCAATACCCTTCTTTCCCATCGCTAACACAGTGCATTGCATTTATAAGGGGCATCACCTGAGTGTTAGTAAAAAAAAAAAAAAAAATAATAATCAATCTCCCTTCCTTCCACCTATCTCTCTCTCTCTCTCTAGCTCGTAATTCCTTGTTTGACTTGGCCTTTACCGCGGAATTATTGTTTTTAACATTTTTTTTTTACATTTTCAATTAAAAAGTCAAATTTCCCCCCAATTTCCATTTCGTAACTGTTTTGCTACTCCTTTTTCTTCTCGTGTAAAACGGGTCTTAGAGTCATTCGATGTTTCTCGAATGTCGTAAAATCGTGTAAGTGGGACAGCCTTTAGGATTGGTGTCACTGGATCTTAAGCAATGATCACATTTACAGCCTTAGCCACGATGTCGAAAGAAAACCTAATCGACAGAAAGCAATGCGTTCACTCTTTGTTGAAAGCAATTTAAGCATTGCCAGAAAAACAAAACCAAAAATAAGAAATCTAATTAAAAAAAATCGCTTTATTTGTGGAAAAAACTTTAAAATTTGATAAATAGTTACATCGAAAATGCTATTCAGGTCGAACAAATTGACAACTGAAAGTAAAGTAAACAAACCAAAATAAATAAAAAATCATATGTCATATGTATTAACTGCCTGTCTCAATAAAACGAATTTGTTCGTTATTTACAAATTATTGAAATTGAAGGCACAATAAAATTGATTTTTTTTATCAGTGATGAGAGCTTATGCGTTTGGGATTGTGTCTGAAACCCATTTTATAACGCTTGCAACATTGACGATTTGTAATGAACGAACAAATTCGTTTTATGGAAACAGGCAGTAATTATTGGATTGTGTTTTTTGAGTACTCGAAACAAATGAGTGTTTTTGATATTTGTCACAGAGCGAAAATAATTAGTGGCTACGGTTTTTTTCAATTGTCGTTCTGACGACTGTTAGAGAGTTCGAAATCAGTTGATTGTCGTGCGAACGTTGTCGTTTGTCATAGTGGCTAAGGCTGTTAAACTCTTCAATGACGACATTGTAACAATATCGAATATTTTTAATGCATATTTACATTATACGAGACCAACCGATGATACAAAGAAACTATGTCCTAAAAATTGTCCGACATAGCAAACGTTTCGGTGTCACTACAAAATACACCTTCACACATACAAATATGTAAACAAGAAAACACTGGTGTTTGCAATTCATTATGAACGTTCATATTCGATCCACATGTCGAAAACCATAACCGACCACATTGTAAATCCAACGATAAAATCTAAATATCAGCGGACTAAATATATCGTCCACTGCATACAGACGTATAAAGTGATAAAATATATATGTGCACATATATACATATCTGGAAATCATTATGAATGAAAACGTACTTGTATGCGTGTGTTTATGGGCTCATATGAATATATGAACTCGTATTATTGTGTAAATATGTAATAAACCCCTTGAATTATTTCGCCAACAAAGTACACATTGATAAATTTGATTCGCATGTACATACTTGTACACACACACGCACATACGCATGTATATAAGTGTGTGTGTTTGCCATAAATAAAGTGGTAGTAAACTCACTCATAAATCCGCAGTCATTTTTTTGGGGGAAATCCTTTTCTCATTGGGAAAAATGAAATGAAATAAACTCACAGACACCGAATCACATACGTACATTTATTGTAATTTAGTCTATTATTGTGTGTTATGGGCGAGTCTGCAGTTAAATGCCATGGCACTAGTGTGACAATACACAAACATACATACGTTCACAGACGTGCGAAAGGAACCGGAAGTAAGTTAAGTTTGTTGTTCCGGTAGCAACACTTCAATGGGAATGATACCAGTTTCATAAGGGATTAGAATTGAATACAGCTAGTGGCGCAGGAACAACGAAACAGCTGGTAAACAATTTTGTTTAATTCAATTAAGGAATTCATTTAAATATCACTTTAATGAGGCACAATTTATCCTTCCCCAAAACACTGAGAAGCATGCCGCAAAAATGATAGGTGGTGCCACAGTAATGTTGTAATATGATGTGCCTACCATTTCGCTTGGAAATGAAAACGGCGAGTCCAATAAAGAACGGCAGAAGAGACAGTCCACGGCACCGACTACATTATGGAGAGAAAAAGTAAGTAGTCTGTGACTGTGATCCCTTCTCCGACGGAGAAAATGATTTGTCCAAAGGGGATCTTATTTGGGGGGATTATCTGTCGCAAAGTCAGGAGTTTTCGCGAGAAATATTCTTGGACAAGTTTTTAAATTTTTTTTTAACAATTTCTAAGTATGAGCCTAATGGCAACTCCGATAAATATATTTTTTTTTAACACTGAGGGGATGCCCCTATAAATGCAATGCATTGTGTTAGCCAAAGGAAATTAGGGTATCGGAAGGAGGAAATAGGGAGTAGTGTTTGTTGACGTTGGTCTTGAATTTTATAGTGTCATAGCAGGAAGGGAAAACACTTGCTGGAAGATTATTCCACATGCGAACAGTTCGGCTGAAGAACGAATTTTCTCTATAGTGCGTCTTCCGGTCAACCATTTGACAATGAACGGATGAGATTCCCTGGATAGCAGCGTATTCCGACTAAATGTTCTAATGTCAGGGACCAGACGAAGGATATCTGACGAACAGATACCATTGAAATATCTATAGAATAGCGATACACATCTCACATTACGGCGATGCTGAAGGGAGACAATAGAGTTGGATACCCTACTATCCACAATCATCACCACAGCTCTCCTCTGTTCACGGTCCAAAAGCTGCAAAGATGTCTTTGGAGCTCCTGCCCATATATGGGAGTTATATACCATTTTAGGCCGGATGTAGGTGGTGTAAATATTTACCAGATCAGATGGAGTGAAGTATTTCTTGCACCGCTTTAAAAAGCCTAAACACTTGAATGCTTCATTCGACTCTTCGAATATATGGCAAGCCCAGCGAGCATCACCCTCTATCTTCACGCCGAGAACATCAAGAGTGTCTGATTGGTCGATATCGACACCACCCATAGAAATTGACGACGATGCTGGATCTGGTGAACGTTTGTGTGACAACAAACAGCACTGGGTCTTTTGCGGATTAAAATCTACTCTGTTCATTTGGCCCCAATCACAAATCGTCGCCAAATCGCGGTTAAGTGAGTTATTCATCGTTCGCCTTTTGTCCTCTATCTCCGAGGGACTTGGCCGATGATCAAATGAGTACGAATGACAGAGGTTGCTGTCATCCGCAAAGAAGTAGATCGGGTTCACAGTCCGACCCAACATGTCGTAAATAAAAATAAGAAATAGAGAAGGAAAGAGGACAGAGGACAGAGCCTTGTGGCACTCCAGCGATCAACCTATGCTCGTTGGATTAGACTCTTTAGTAACCACAATTAAGTTCTAAATTCACCAAGATATGTCCATGAAATGTCAAATCTTGTCAATCTTATCTCCCCTAAAATTGTACAAACATTTTATAATGACAAAGGGTGCAAAACATTCGACTTGATCGCTCATGTGATTTATTGTACAAACTCATTCGATTGGATATTGATTGGTCTTCTTTTTTACGAAAAGCATATGTTTGAAAAGTTTTTTTGTTTGTGTGCGCCTGCATGGCGCCGAAATGCGTTCACAATTTTATTATTATTTCAATTAAACATAAAAACAAAATGGAAAATATGAAAATAAACAAATTCATTATAGACGATAGTCAATTTTTGTAGCGTCAGTAACTAGAAGAAGCAGATGATCGACAACGATTTTCTGGAAGCATTTCCATATGACATTTTATGTGTTGCGATTCGCCAGCACACATGCACACGGAAAACAAGTGTGAAAATAAAAGCAAAAAAAGATAATCTGTGTCGGTGTTTTTTTTATTTTGGAAATTTGTTCCCATATTATGAGGCATGGATGCGAATGAATGAACGAACCAACGAACGAATGACTGAATGAATACGTGCATGTTCTTGATGGGCTCATAAAAAATTGAAATTTTTTTCTTCGGAAGCGTTAAATGGCATTTCAATCACTTCGATATGGGTTCACCCATGATCGACAGGTACGAGGAGGAAATGTACAGGTATTGAATGTCGTCCTCTTTAAATTTAATGGAAAGAAATTATAGACACCACTTGAAAAAGAAATATAATATATATAGATTGGAAATGAATGTCATGACATTTGCAGATGGGATTCCTGATGTATTTCAATTTTCAAAAATTAAATGAATTAAATTGTGGCATTGTTCGTGGATAAACTGGGCTCTTTTCCCCACTGGCAACAAAGATGTGAAAGACATGATTAAATAAAATATATATTTGATGATAAGGGAATATTAGACCGAGGAAACATACAAATGACAAAACAAATATGTAATCCGTACCTGTCAAGTTGTCTTGAACAAAGTTAAACAACTTGATTTAAGTAGGGAATTTTGTATCTCGGAATTCTCAATTTAATTCATGGGCTAGACTTTTAGAATAGATTTAAGTTCCTAAGAGGATGGAAATAAGTTCGAAATGGACTTTTGTGTAGACCGCTTGAATTAATTTAAGCCCGACGAAATACTTGAAATTATAAAAAACGGGGATTGATTTAAGGAAAATTTTGATTAAATTCATAGCACAATATTCTTGTTGTAAGAATATTTAATACATAGTTGGAGGAGTTCGAAATGTTTTTAAAATGGTCTTAGTTTTCTCTCTCAAAAATAGTACGATTTTTTCCTCTTACCTCACTTCAGATTGGACATAATTTTCCTAATAAATATTTAAATACATTTCAATACATCGGCTCCGATTTCAATCATACAAAATTCTATTAGACCCACTACGAAGAAGACATTAGAAACAATTTGTGTTACGAAAACATTTTTTGGAGACAATTCTGAAGCCGTGGGGAAAACAAATGATCTCAAAAAATGATGTCCAACCAATTGAAAATAAGTGACTATTTTCATCCAAACTCATTAACCCACTAACCGGCAAGACCGCCATAAGGCGGTCTTCAATAATTGTATTTCAGTTTTATATAAATATTTTCCAAAAATGCAATTGCAAAAGTACATACTAAGTTCGTTTAAATGAAAGATGGTTCAATTATCCGAAGACCATTTTCAAGGACTCGTATTCTATTCATGTGAAAGGAGCACTTGCAGATACCTCCCATCAGTGTTATGATTCGGAGCATTTTGTGAGTGGAATATTTGTCACGGTTACAAACTGTTTTGGGTCGGGCTGTCGTGGGCTTTTGTATATCCCTTGAATTTGGTTTGCGTAGTTCTTGCGGCCGTGGTGACACGTGTGAAGTGTGTCTTTCTAACAAGTGGTCGTTTGTTACAATCGTGTTATTAGTTCTCATATGGACTTAAATACAAAAATAGCAAACAATTTCAGGGTGATTCGGGTTAATGTTCTCAGTGCACCTACCGTCATTTCAGTATCTACAACTTCTAGGGCCCTCAGTCTGAAGATTGACTTTTTTGATGAGAATTTTATACGAGTCTTGCTGTTAACAGGTGCTGCTAACTTATTAAATCTCCTGTATAGTTACGTATCATAAAAATTATTTGTTTGATGAGGATTGTGGATAATTTGCTGAAACTTTCTTTGGCAGTGGTCGATTAACATTCTGGGAATGCAATGTTTGGAAATGCAAACAACATTTGCCAGATTTCGTATTTCAGGAAGTTTTATGATAATTCCCAAAGTATTGATCAGGCAGCTGATCTTGACGTCTTTTCATTTGGTAATTAAAATAAGGTTGTCATTAAAAAAAAAAAGACTAAAAAAGTTTATTATTTTCTACCTTAAAAAGAAATAGACTTGACTCGAAAACGTCTCTTTCCATTATGTTTAAATAATTTAAAAATAAAAAATTGATCACTAAATTGTCTTTAATCTTTGCCATTGGTGTCTTTTAATCTGAATGACAGTCTCGATGGAAATACTACAGGTTTTTCTGGAATATCAAATGTGAGAAATACTTAAAACCTCGGTCGAGATCTACTCACACACCCAGTATGTTGTTATCTTACTCATCTGACAGATCGGATATATTTTTCGTGGAAACCACCATACACTTGCTCTCTTAAAATCGGCGATCATCCAACATATTGTTCTAGTTCTAGTATGTCTAATATATTATAAATATCGGCAGTATTTAGGAAAATAATAAAAACAAATGTGCATGTTTTTCACACTTTGAGAGCGTCATTAAATATTTTCCCTTTCTCCGCAACGAACAAGAACACACTAAATGTCTTCTGTTTATTTCCATTTGAGTGAACAACAGCAGGCAAATGTGTCGAGAGAATATATCAATTTTCTTTTTTTTTGAAAATTTATAATTCTTTCATTGCAAAAAAAAAAATTAGCTTTTAAATCAAAACGATATAAAAATGTAAAATTGAAATACAAACATGTGTATGTGTGTACAAATATTTGGATGAAAAGTCTGCTGTTCAATCTAAAATAGCAAGCAAACTGTAGAAGATAAAACAAAAAATACAACAACGCTATAAATAAATGATAAATGATTCAGAAACAAATATCCCAATAAAAACCGACATTAAGCGCCCCGGTAGGCGAGTTGGTAGCGTGCTTGCCTATCAGCGTGGGGGTTGTGGGTTCGATTCCCACCAGAGGCTTTGGTCTGTCGCTGCAAAAAATCAAGCCAAATAGTCTTTGTCACTCGGTTTATGCTTGGACCCAAAATTAGAATATAAATTTACTTTGTATTGTAATTAAATAAAATAAAATAAATAAATAAACCGACATTAGCCAAACAACAACGATGCACACAAGAAGGAGTTCAATTTCTATGTGTCTGCAGTGTTTTAGAGTTATGGATTTATTTTTGGTTTGGTAAAACAAATGTGGGGGAATCCCTAATTTCAAACAGTAGGAAAGGGTTAGCATAATCTTGCAAGGAAATACAATTGTTGACTACAATCTTCATGTGTACGAGTTCCACTTATGTTATGTTATTTTAGGTTCCCAAGTTTGTTTATTTAATTTTACTTAGTTTTAAGCATAAATGAGATATTTATACTCTCATGTGATTGTAGTCCCGGGAGGAAGGACGTTTTAGCATTCGTATAATAAGTTTTGACTTAACTATTCAAAATGTACTAATTACTTTAAAAGCATGGTGCTGTACGATACAATTTCCTCTATAGTAAATTAAGATATTACATTATAGTCTTAAGTTTTCTTTCAAATATGTAGCTTTAATTCTTAAATAACATGATTTCTAAAGGCTCAATAAATATAAACCTTAAACCTTCCCAAGGGCAAAATATGCAATATACAGTGAAATCTCTCTTGAGCGGACACCGAGGGCCCATTGAAATGTGCCCGTACAAAAGGCGACAATCATTTTCTAATGGAACGCTGCGGGGACCTGACTACAGTGTCCGTCCAAAGGGGGTGTCCGTTATGGTAGATTTAACTGTATATGTTTTTTTTTTTTTTTATTTTATTTTATTTTATTTAATTACAATACACAGTAAATTTATATTCTAATTTTGGGTCTAAGGATAAACCGAGTGACAAAGACTATTTGGCTTGATTTTTTGCAGCGACAGACCAAAGCCTCTGGTGGGAATCGAACCCACAACCCCTACGCTGATAGCCAAGCACGTTACCAACTCGCCTACCGGGGCGCTTAACTGTATATGTTTTTAGTTTTCTGCCTTTTAGTATTGCAAAAGTCACGGTTATTTTAAGTGTGCCAGAGTACTTACACGCGGGAATACTTCGTCACGAACATCATCTTCATGCTAAAGTTCGTTCATCTCCCAGGGGAAGTAAAGGCTTTTGGTCGTTTGTTAAAAGGGTTAGGGGAAATTCTGAATTTTCTATCTTCACTCTCATTAACGATGACCACATATTCACTGACCCGATTGACAAACATAACCTTCTGGCTGAAATATTTGCAACGAATTCATCTTTGCCAGAAAGCAGCCAAACCACACACCGTGATCGAAAGAGTATCTAGTTCAATGCCTCAGATATTCTTGCGAACACATGGAGTTAAAAGGGTTCTAGCAGATCTCAACGTAAATAAAACTTCGGGCCCGTATGGTATTTCAGCACATGTCCTATGTAAGTGCCCTTCGACGACAAGCTCGTCCATTGCGCACTTTTGTCAACATATCGAACCGTGCTGGTATTTACCCTTCACACTGGAAAGTTGCCAATGTTCAGCCGATCCCCAAGAAAGGTGAGACTACAAATCCTGCAAACTACCGCCCAATTGAAATATGTTTTCTCAAAGGTTATGGAGAGCATGGTTAACCACCATCTGGTAAGGTATCTAGAGTCTAACGGCCTCCTGAATGATCGACAGTATGGATTCCGTAGAATCCATAGAGATATTTTAACTGTGCCTGTGCGTCAGATATCCGTCAGCTGGTTTCTGTTTTTAGAACTTTAAGTCGGGATATCGTCTAAAGCATGCATTTCTTTGTGAAATTCTCTTCCAGCAAGTGTCTTTTCTACCACCAGTGACACTCTCAAATTCAAGACATGGAATGGAATCTTTCACCATCCGCTGACCTCTTGACCTACTTCACATTGCAATTGCCACCCAAAATAAATACGCACAAAACTCCTGCTATTGATTGCACAACTGAAGAAGATTAATTAAATGAAAAATCTTTCAAAATTAAATTTAAAAATACCCGCATCCCCTTCCAAAGCCAAACAACCAAGTCATTGTTGTCCTGTGCTGTAATTGCAACAGCACGTAGTAAAACGTATCGAGTAAACAACGAGCATTTACAAGAAGTATAAAAACAGCACAACAAAAACAAGACATGTTTAATGAAATCTGAAAGAACGATATTAATTATTATTATTGATAAATATTTACTTAGCGATACGTAAGACCAACGAGACTACGGACAGCGAACACAATAGCGACTGCCGGACCGACGGACGGATAAGTGAACAAACACACCGAAACAGAAACAACAGCAAAATATGTTAAAAGTCTTTTAACACTTAATTGGCTTTTTTGCGATTAAATTCGAAAAACGCACAGCTCTGCCGGCAAATATTTATAAATACTTTTGCATTTATGAGTTTTTGTTGTTCTGCCAATAAACACTTGGCAATACCTTGTGAGCAACGGCAAGATGGAATTTTAACACTACGACTAACTACGCCAATATCGGCCTTATCCAAGTTTAATGAACCGATTCGGGGAATATTATCCAAGCCGACAGCCACATGCCCATCCCTGCCAACTGTGACCTTCAGGGCTGATGGAATTTGTGAACTTACCTTGCGGAACGCTTTGCGAAAGTTATCCGAGAGAAAGGCATAGAGGACGGGATTGATGCAGGAACTTGTGTACGCCAAAGTTTGTGCGACAATTTGTAAAATCACCGTCAACTTGGTGGTAGTCTGGTAGACATCCAGAGCTTTGAGCAGCAATATCAACTGAAACAAAAGAAAATAGCGTATTAGATGTTGTATTTTGGTTGTTTTCATGCCACGGCGACTTTACGAGTAAGAAACAGGACAGGGTCCCGGTCAGTGGGTATACAAATCATAGTGTGCCCAGCTCTCGGATTCGAGAGAAGAGGTTCCAGGGACGCCGATGCGAGCCCTATCATTTGCAATTATCACTAGTTCAAACTGTGATTTAAAAAAATTCCATTTTAAATCGTAAAAGAAATGCAATTCAAATGCATGCGCCGCATTGTAACTACAAAAAAACCAGGGAAGAATCCAAGCAATTTCATTCAATCGATCACACAGACATACCATCTCTCAAACGAGTAAAATTATAGTCACGTTTCGCCAGGACATCCCACTTTTAAACAACAACAAGACTCGCTGTTCGGGGTGGTGGAACGCGTACCGGTAATTCGACATGGAAAACACGACATTAGCGAAATGGAATCAATGACAGCCATAACAACAATGTCAACACTCTAAGCTTAGTACTGATGATTTTGTTTCAGCTGCAGCTGCTGCTGCTGCTGCCGTCGTCCTAGTGTCTACTGGGAGAATATTGTGCCCAGTCCAGTGTGTAATCCGCCACGAAAAATGCATGAACTCTGCATACGGACAAACCGATGGCGAATGGGACGTACCCACTTAGTAATCTTTACTCAACTCACCTGCACTGGTAGCCATAATGATGCAAATGCTATCACCACAACAACAACCAAACGTGTGACACGTTTGCGTCCTCGTTGAGATTCCACCGACATTCGCACCGAGGTGCCGTGCTGCCATAGACTGGTTATCATACGGACATACAGACCGCTAATGATCATTAGAGGCACCAGATATGAGCTGGCAAAGAATATGGTCTGATAGACGGCCGGCGATAGAAAATCATTTTGTATGAATTGACACCACTCCAGAGTGTAGTTCGATTGTTCCATGCGCTGAAAATATAAAAAGGAAATAATCGATAAATTGTTGAGTGGGCCGTTTTCCAAAAAAAAAACTATACTCTAAAGGCAAGTCAGCCAGATAATGGTTAATGTTTAATTCAATTAAAATATTAATTGAATACAAATATTAATTAATTGAAAATACAATACTTTTATTGAAATTTCTATAATTTTGTTCTATTATTCGATTTACAGTCTTTAGAAATTTGTCATTACAAAAAATATGAGTCTTGTCTTGTATGGATTTTTGTGACGGCAATGCCTACTATGATCTATCGGGGGGAAACAATAAAAGCTATGAAGGATTATAAGGCGCCATGCAGAAAGCCACCGTTTTTTTTTTTGACTTATTTAATTTTGGGTTTATTTCGCTTTGGTATTGGGAACCTATTTCATATTAAATATACCCCCAAAATAAAAAAAAAAAACAGTAAATCTATTTGAAAAAGCAGTACTTTTCGCAGTATATTATTTATTCAATATATAAAAAAATATTAATAATCATTTCATCATCTGAATCATTTTCATCGGAATCAACTTCTGTGGTTATTTTGTATTTGCCGTTGGAAACAATTTGACGAAGCAATTCCGACTGTTTTGAGGTATCTGTAGAAATCAACGCATGTAACGTCAAGTTACATTTGACGGTCAGAAACGCCTTCAATCTTTGCACATCCAATCGGGTTTTGTCTGCGTCCCAGAGAAGATTCCTTCCACTGATGCTCAAGTTCCTGGCAAACATAAAATATATTCAACAATCGTGGCCATTTCTTTGAATCCGCAATTGGCCTTGTTCGGATGAATAAATATCTCCACCCTCTGATCCACAATCGAAACATTGCCTTCTCTCCATTGGATAATTTTCTCACAAAGGCATATTTTTGAAGTAAATAAAAGTTTTTTTTTTATGTCGAAAAACAGTACAGATACGAGCCTTAGTTCTACACCATTGTCAGTATTAACTAAGAGTACGAATAGAAACAATATTTAAAATTGCCCCCATTTGTGTGGAAAATTTAATGAAAAAAGATTGATTTTGAATTCAGTTAAATTCTAATTGAAATTTTTTTCTTATGTATTTTTGTGTGTATTGTCTAATTGGATTCGTTGGAGTTTCGTTTCGGCTACAGGCGTTTATGTTCGTCTCAGTCGTATACGTTTTATAAAAACAGGCTGTTAGTTCTTTTTTTAAATTTCTTTTTTACTTTACACATTTGTTGAAATTTCTTTTTTACTTTACACATTTTGAGGTTTTCGTTGAAATTTTTTTTTGACTTCACCCACATTTTGTTTTTCGACAATTTTACGAATCAACAAGTCACCGACATAAATCAAACGGCGTATACATTCATATGACTTTTGAAAGCAAATCCAAAACAGAATTTAATAAAAAAAAGTCATCGTAAAAATTGGGACTTTATCGAGAGAATGCTTTGTGAGAAATTTCATATTTGTCCTCTAGTCAAAAAAAAAACATCAGCGTCTCAAAGATGTACCATGGTGCATCAGTTTTCACAATCCTGCGGTTCAATTGTAGCGGACCCGAATTATTTGTAAATTTTTGAATCCTCGAACAGATCTCCAACCATAAACAAAGGTATATTTGAATTTGGCGGATAACTTTCTTTTCTTTTCATTTAAGTTACTGTTAAATCAGTAGACTTACAAGGATTATATTGGCCCCGTAAAGAGTTACCTTTCCCCCCACGCCTAATTTAGATAATTTTCAACAGAAAATGATCTAAAACTTGGAGAACCAACATTTGGAAATTTCTAAATCTAATCATTTGAACTCATGCGAGCTTTAACGACTTGTACGGACAAAAACAAGGTAGATACGATTGGATCGCCCTTCAATGATCACACGAACAATGACACAAATACCACACAATCTGAAATCATACGAAAATTTCATATCAAGCTGACATTTCGACCTACGAAATAGTTTTAAAAAATCTGTTTCGGTTTAAGACCATATTTTGTAGGGTTTTCGGTCCCTACAGTTTATGCTAGACACACCTCATTTAAGAAGTGTTGGGCTTATTCATATGCCGATCGTCAGTAATGGATTCGTAAAGAAATGACACTTACATTTAATTCCAATATAGCGGGGAATATACCTCTTACTTTGGTTCGATATTGGATCAGTGAGATGAATGTCCATTTGAATTTGAAACCTAATCAGCTGATTTCAATGAACGGCTCCACCATTGTACACCCAAAGAAACTTTCTTATGTGCACCCAAAATAATTTGTTTTGCTCTCAACACTAGTATAGTGTTGAGGGAGTAGAATTTCCTACATCTGAGTACTATTTACTACTCATAAGGATAAATGTACTTCAATGAAATATAAATCATATCATTTATATTGAGAATATATCGCACATTTTTTTTTTTTTTTTTTTTTTTAATTTTGAATACACCGATTATTGCTGATGTCAGGTGAAGCCCCTTGTTGTCTGAGTATGACGGACGTCATCAGTTCGGTTCTGCAAACTTCAATAGCTCACAAATGGCAATAGTTTGGAAATTCTCCTTGAAACAGATGGAATTCCAATCGTACTAATAATATAAACAAATCCCTTACTGTTTGTTTCGAATTCATTGCTTATTCGTATACAGCGAACATATGTTAATTTTGCTAACAACAAAAGAATGGAATGGAATACCACGAGTTGTATGTATCCAATACAGAATCCATTCAAATGTGATGTGTTGATGGTTGGAAAACACAATAAAATGTAGAGAGTATCTGCCAACGAAAACTATCATCCAAGAACATGTATAAAATGTGTATATTATTTATTGTATCGGCGTGAAATAGTACATACCGACAGACATGCGTATGCAAAAGTTTAATGTTTATTCAAAAAATCGTAAAAACTTATATTTTCCAGCGATTTTTACGACTTTATTATGTGTGTATTATTAGCAAAACAAATAACAAAATAAACGATACAATCAGCAAAAATACACACACACATACAAATTTTTGTTACAACCATTCCTCCTCGAAATGCATTCCGTTCCCGTTCAGAAGTTGTCGATGGCCAATGCCCTCAACTCAATACGTTTTCCATCATGGATATCTATGAACTATTCCGAAGTGCACATATGATGTGGACGATTTGAAGGCAATGGCGAGAGGAAGTGATGATGATGAGGATGGTGGTGGTGGGGGTGATGGTGGTTGTTCATCATAAAATAACACAGCATGTTCCTGACGGTGGCGTTGGTTGGTTAGTTGGCGATGAGGTTGTTGTGTTTTTCCACAAACAGCGTGAGCAACAACAAATAAAAACAGAATTGTTAATAATTCTCAAATTTTCCAAAATACGTTTCGTGTTTGTTGTTATTGTTATTGGTGTTGTTTTCTTTCTGTTTCACCAAAATATTTCACGAACTATAACAGTCATACACATCAAATGAAAAGATATCACGCGTTGCTTTAAACGGCGGCGGAGGTGTGATCAGTGTGGTGAAATTTCTTTGCATCCGCGAAGAGAATAGATTTCGATTATAAAATCATGCATTCATGTTATTTACCAAAATATACACTAAATTTATAAAGTATGTCTTGGGGAAATCAGTAGTCAGTGGCTGCGAGTTGCCCTCTAGATTTAGGAGATTTTTTGTGGGATTTTTGTCCCAAAAAAAATGATATATAGTGAATAACTAAAACTCAATATACACGATGACTTTCCAACCCGGGTGAACAGGCGAGAGGTTCGACGATTTTCGGCCAAGGGGGTTGAGCATGGCACAATAACTAAAGGTAGGCGATTAGACTTTTTTCATTTTGCCAGAATTTTGATTGTCAAACTCATTGTTTACATTTCAATTGTTGGCATGTCACAATAACTAACGGTAGAATTTTTTGCTAGAATTTTGATTGTCAAACTCATTGTTTACATTTAAATTGTTGGTTTAGTTTTTTTTTTTTTTAAATATCCAATACATTTTCGTATTAATCATTTAAATCAAAGAATTTGAATAGAAAAATCCAAACAATGAATTTTGGAGCTCTCAAAACTATTAAAAATAAAGTTATAGTTCACTAAAAATCGTGCCGTGCATTGTAACTGTCTGTCAGAATTTGACAATCAGAATACCCAGGGTTGTATCTGAGTTTTTGTTGGTTGGCAATTGCGTCTACCTTTAGTTGTTGTGCATGTCTTCTGCAATTGACTTTCCAATTGAAAATTTCATTGTCATTTTTTAATGTTTATACAAAAAATGAATACACTTCAGAAACAGGCACACATGTATGTTCCTAAACAGTCAGCAGTGTAAATGCTTATGAATTTACGACGGGGTTTCAAAAGAAAATATCAAGAAATCCCCTGGGGCAGAAGTCATCGTGTAAATTGGGACTAAATTGAGTCTTGGCAAGCTCTAGATGACGCCGAAGTTTCTCTCGGATAATGAAAATCATATTCAAATGTTATTGAAAACTCTTATTTTAGTATTTCTGTAGCTTAAATAATTTTGGCAAAAACAAATTGGTTTTGAAGCCATTGTGCAGATATCGTAATCGTTGTCACCAATAATGAATGAGCATTAAAGTTAATATTAATCATACGAAAATTCCTCCCCTTTATATGATTAAAATTTAAAAATGACTCCGCTGGCCAAAACACCAAAAAAAATGAAGAATTCTCCCAAAAAAAAAAAATCTCATACGAAATTGTGGAATTTTTCATAATAATTTTCGGGTAATACTTCCCTTTTTTGAACCATATTTTTTTATTTTGGGGAATTTTGTTTTTTGGAAATTTTTTTTCAATTTCTTCTTAATGTGAAATTGCAGTAGAGAAATTAAAAAAATCGGGGGAGAACGCGCGTTTTTTTTTAACGCAATAATCATAGCAAATTTGGGGCGATTGTATATTTTTGAATTGGGACTATTCACGAATGGATCAAATTGCTCAAATTGCCGAAGAGACGTTGAAGATATTTTGTCACTTAATGTGTAAAAGCAAAGTACAAGGTTCTGCAACTAGAGGTGTTAGTTTGGTATTAAAAGAGAAAAAATGTAATTTTCTGAGATAAATGATCGGATGTGTATTTCATAAGAAAGAGGAAGGACCATATCCTTTTCATGAATTTTTCCATAATCAAATCGCAGATTGGCTGCCCTATGTCCTCGATAGCCTAACGAATTCTATCGTTGAGGTCTTGAATCGACGCTGGGCTGTTGGCCTAGACCTTATCTTTCACGTGGCCCCAAAGAAAGAAGTCGCAAGGTGTTAAATCACAAGATCTCGGTGGCCAATTGTTATCACCTCTTCGAGAGATACACATGTGGTGTTTTTTTCACAATATTTGGGGGATTTTGAATTGGGTAATTTTTCATAAATTGTTCATGGGGATTTTTCAGAATTTTTGGGGAAGGCTTGTTTTTCTTTCCTTTGTTTGTACGAAGTTTCTTTAGCTTTGTCATTGATGACTTTTGTTCTTTTTTTTAATTAAAAAAAATATATATGTTTGATGTGAACTTGTTTGCTGAAATTGGTTAACATGACCATTTTTTTTCAGCGTGTACTTACAATATACAATTTTAATTTCATTAAATTACCAATTACTTGAGAAAAAAAAAGTGTATATAAATATACACTTATAATACTTACAGCTAATCTCAATACGCTAGCAGTCCTTCTACATTAGCAATCAAATATATTTGTCAACTCATTTTTAAAAGTAGACAAAACGGGTATTTCCTTCATGTTGGTAGTCAGTACATTGAATTCGGTGGGACCGGCAGAACGTACACGTTATTTTGTCAAACCAAAACGACAACTCGCAGTAATTAAATTCCTTGTCTGCCTAGTAATTCGTTGAGTTCGTATTATATGGGAAATTATATTGTTGGAAATGAATAGTAAGAGTCACTATCCCTCTATCAACGATTTGTAGACATGAATATTCATTTGCTGCTTGTAAAGTATGTTTCGCGCATTGTTCCTGAACAAATCCTTAGTATGAAATCTTGAATCGTTATAAAAAAGAAAATGTACTCCACTTAAATGTTTTGAATACATTTTTTCTCGGAACGAATTAATTGCAGAACAAGTTTGTAGAAATAATTCATAACTACTATTTGAGCAAGAGTTTTTAAATAAATTTGACCAATCTAAATCATTTAATGCTGATCGTTTAAACAGCACTAAAAAGAAATTCTAAACTCCAGAAAAGGCAAAGAAGATGTTTTAGAAGTTTTAACACATTCGTACAATTTAAAATGAAGAAGATGCACCCGAAAATATTTCGAGAGTTACACCCATCTCACCTGAAAAGTTTCACTTCAATGTTGAAAGTGAAAACCAGCACATACACGACTATTTGATTTAATTTTATCAATAAAATTATACTTTTTCAATAATTATCAATAATTGTTCACAAACCAATTGAAAATGGCAATAAGTTTCGCAAGGTCGAATCGAGTATACCCTGCGGCAACTAAATTCGAAAGTAGCCTATCTGAGAAACGCACAATTTCAATTCAAACTAAAATGAAATTATTTTCAATTGCTTCCGCCTCTTCGTTTCAATAAACGTGGACTAAATAGTCGTCCGATTTCTGGAGACCCCCATTTGAAAAGTATTTCAAAATGTTAACAGTGGAATGATAAATTGACTACGGTGCAAGGTATGGGACAAGTCCACAAAAAATTAAGCCATGTTCCGTATACACATACTACAACGATCGAGAGATGTATGTGCCAGTATATGTGTATTTATGTAGTCATGGCACCTGACCATGTGTTCTCGTTCGCGTTAAGCCGACTAACTTGAGGAACGAACCAACAAACCAACGAACAAACGAACGGACAAACGTATGGCATAAAAACGCTGAACGAATAACAAAATTCCTCAATTTATGGCCATTCAATCATCGACACCTCGTCAACAAACGTAAATGAACGAATGAGTGAATGAATGGGCATTAATAGCGCTGAAAGGCATACCAGCAGAAGCTTCCAGCCAACCAACCAACCAGCCATCCATCGATCCGCCCACCCACCAAACGGTGGTCATCGTCATTATCGCCCTAGTCGGCGATTACATTTTAGAATTAAGCATTTTGATTTTATGAGGCCAGAAACGTGTGAATCCCGTCCAGTATTTGCGAATACAAATGAAGACATTCGAATGGAAACTATTTTACAGCAGCAGCAGCAGCAGCAGCGAGTAATTGCAAATGTTTTTCTTGGTAGCGGATGATAAAATTTTGTAATCGATATAGTTTTAATTCACATCGCTTAGTACCGGCCAAATTAACATATTGAAATGATTATCGCAAACTGAATAAATATTTAGACAAGTGTGTTTTTTTCTTTTTGCTACTGATTAAAGGAGCGTTGTGCTTTTTGTGTACCATCAATTAATTTACAAAACATATTTAATTAAAATAAAAATACCAACACGCTGTTTTTTTTTATTTCAACAAATGGTTTGCGTTTCGTTTCAGTTGGAATTTTTTATTATCCCATTCAGTGTTGACTTTAAGGGTGGCATTGGCTATGGATTGATCAGTGGTTGTCCCTTTTTTTTCGAGTCTGGTGTCAATGTCAATGTGACTTATTATCGGGGACAAAATTTGGAAGCTGGACGTTCCTAAAAGACTCGACATCGTCTCATAAAGGTAGTGTGAACCAAGAACGGTTAAAAACCATGTTGCACACTTCATATCGTCCACAAAGTGGTTTTCCAATTCGCCAGATCTATATCCGACGGACTATTCTACCTGGGTCATTTTGGCAGAGCACTAAAAAATATGTGAGCACTAAAAAATATGCCAGTGTGGATGCGCTGAAGATAGCTGCAGGCCATTGAAAAGAGCCAGTATAGCGCCAGATCATATTCGTGCAATATGTAACTCATGTTTTAACCGTTTGAAGGTCAGAGTCAAAACAAATGGTGACCACATGGAACTAAAGTGAATGGATTCTGAAATGTTCATCATTTTCACACATTTTGTCATTTGAATCAATAAAAAATAATTTCACCCAAAAGAAAAAAATATGATCTGCATGTCTTCTTCCATTTGTTCCCTCCACACGGTGTTTGGGCAGTCAGGGATCGTACATGTACAGGGTTTTCCAACAAGAGTTGTTATTTTGGTATTCAAAGAAAAATTGAATTTTTCGAGATAAATGATCGGAGGTTTATTCCATAATAAAGAGGAAGGTATGTCGTTAATAACAACACAGGCAAATGGCCGCCACGATCACGCTTACAGGACCATATCCTTTTCAAGAAATTTTCCATAAACAAATCGCAAAGTGGCTGCCCTGTGTCCTCGATAGCCTCACGAATTCTATCGTTGAGGTCTTGAATGACGCTGGGCTGTTGGCGTAGACCTTATCTTTCACGTGACCCCAAAGGAACAAGTCGCAGGGCGTTAAATCACAAGATCTCGGATACAACAGCAATATTCTCTGTTGTTCTTGAGCGACGTGCACGAGTTTTATTCTTTACATCACTAACTTGTCCGAACAGCTCGAATTATTCCACCAATTCGTCTGTGACTGCCAGATTTTCACCATTTTTGTAGAGAATTTTAATAATTTCAATGCGTTGTTAAAGCGTGTATCGTTCCAGTTTTAGTAGTGGCGTAGTTTCTACTTGTCAAATGTCAAAGAACGATAGTTTCAAAAGTGACAGCAACCGAAATACCGAGTGATTCAAAATAATAACTCTTATTGGAAAACCCTTTACACGTACAATGTCGGCAAGTAATTATAAGAGAATATATTACAGAAGGTGCCGACCTTGACTTGAAATATACAAACAATCCTAAGGATGTTCTCGAAGACTACAACGCCATCCATGTACTACAAAGTCCAGCCATTGTATTTCCTGAATGTCTTTGCAAACAAGCACCAATGAAAACAATGTGTCATGTGGTCGCAGGTTTCACAGCGGTAGACGATGAAAGAAAGAAAGAAATTGTTTGATTTTTTTATTTGACACATTTTTCTTAAGCTTTTCTTTGTAAAGTTTTTTATTTATTTCTTTATTTATTATTAATTACAAAGTAAATTTATATTCTAATTCTGGGTCCAAGGGTAAAGCGGGTGACACAGAACATATGATTAGATTTTTGCAGCGACAGACCAAAGCCTCTGGTGGGAATCGAACACACAACCCCCACGCTACCAACTCGCCTGCCGGGGCGCTTATAAAATTTTTTTTTTTTTTAATTTTTATGAGTAAGGGTTTTGTGTTCCAATTAAATTATCAAAAAAAAATAGGCTAAACAAAATCGATATACCCACATATATTATTTGATTTTCCAACACATGCCGTAAATTCTCTACTACAAGGACTTTAAATCATATGTCTATGAACATTTACGCGAAAGTGATTGTGTGAAAAAAAGAAACTACACTTATATATTTATTTATCGAAAAGAGAAACGATAGAAAACAATTTCCCAGCAAATTGTTTCATTGTTATTAACGAATGAAGACAATTAAAGAATCATTTGGAATTTTGTATTATTCCAATGTTACTCACACTCGTGTTCGAATGTTATTCGCACATAATGCTTATAAACACATTAACACCAAATTTAAAAATACAATTCAGATATTAGAAATAAATGCGAAAATAGTTTTTTTTTTCCGGCCTCTGGCTCCGTTTTTTTTTTTGTTTATCGTTTATGGTCGATGTTGGTTTGTTGTTGTTGTTGTGCTTTTAACATTATGAATATACAATTGTTTAATTTTTGTGTGTGTGCGTTTTTTTAACAAGTGTTATTTTTAGCAGCGTTTCAAGTTCGGTGGGGGTAGGCATAGGTCAGCATAGAAATGCCTTATCGAGAGATGTCCGTCCGTTTGAACAGAGCATGTTGGGGAACAAGAACATAACATGAAAATGTTGTGCAATAGTTGAGATCTCATTACAACCACTTGTAGTGAGTGGAGATGGATATTCGAAGGTCGTGTCATAAGTCCACAGCCGAGTTTGCCACATGATGTTATTTACAAACATTTAAATACTATTCAAAATGATTTATAGTTCATTGTTTTTAAAAGATTTATAATTGATTTTGACGTTTTTCTCCAAGTAGCCCAATATTGATGGGAGAAAATAGGGAAATCTAACATTAATATGGGTTTAATTATTAAATTTAAAACCATGATTTCTTTGAAACTGAAAAGTCATATTAAAATGTACATTCTTTTAAACAAACCACTTCTCCAGTCTGTCTACTCTACCGATCTAACCCTATTCGTAACAGGCAGTGACTTCGGCTCACTATTGAAAATATTTTATTTTACATTAGTTTTATGCTTGAAATAGTTTACTTTAAAAAAATTCCTATTATAATTTTTTTAAATTTTTGTTATTATAAACTACTTTGCATTTTACACATTTAGCTTGGTACAACTACGGTTAGAGGCGCTTTCTGAGCCGATCTAGCGATGACCGTCCATCGTCGGCCCAACAGTTCTTGTAATCAAAGTAAAGGTTGCAAATATAATTCGATTTTGACTAACTTAATGATTTCTTACCTAGGTAGTTGGATCTACAACCTGTTGTTGATCTTCGCCTGCTCAATAAATGTTTTCGTTATAACAAGGACTGGCAAATCTTCTTCCACTTTGTCCTTTTACCCGATTCTAGGTGTTCCAAGATGAACACGTTTTTTGTGGTGTATTTGGATTGTGCTGTTGGGGTATCTACACGTCGGAGTTTGTACGATAAACAGCCACTTTCATCGAAAAGAAATGCACGTACATGGTGGCGAGCAAACAGATACACATCGATAAGGAGAAAAGGCTAACATGCAGCGGGAACTGAACGGATCCAGACAACCTGAATAAATACTCACTCGTATGAAGCGAAATAATTGTGGGTTCATTCACTAGGTCTTTCCTGTCTGAGCTTTCCATAGTTGTTGTCATCCAACGCCTTTAACGTGAGTACCGGTTTCGTCGGTGATCTTAACACCGGGTGAATAAAATACCCTACCGTACATTAGGGTATCCATAATAGTTTTTTTTTTCGAATTTTACAAAGGCTCATCGGTTTTTTAGTAGTACATGGAATAAAGTATTTGTGATTTTTTTTCCAGGTTTTTTGGAAAAGATTTAGAGGTGCGACAAACCACAAACCCCGAAAAAATGGGGACTTCTGAATTTTTCCTATTTAAAGCACAAGTTGGTCAATAAAAACTATTTTCAAAGTCTCTGAGTCATAATTTCAAACGAGAAATGTTCGAGCTTTAATTTGATGTATATAAATCAGAAGTTTTGTAATTGTTTTGCTCGTTTGAATTTTTTTGGAGAAATTTCACATAAACTACAAAAGAAACGTTACATAACTTTTACAAATTTTATGAAAGTGTAAAAAACTAATGATGCAGTTATAAAGCTGGAAAAATTCTAAATATGAAAAAATTATAAGCTAGCAAAATCAGGTTGAGCCAAATAAAAAGTATATTCTTTTGGACACCCACTGTACCTGAGTACCAATTTGATGCCATGTATTTGGCATGAGTAAACTCTTACCTTTCTATGGGTCACGGCACCCGGTTGAGAATTCAACTTCAGCTCTCCCCACGATTTGGTTTTAAATTCTGGTGTAGACAAAATTGTTACCATTTATGGCGGAGCTGACGTTTATCCATTCTACCTTTACCTCGATACACCAACAAGATTATCTACGCGACGATTGCCTAACAGTTGCAAACATAAGTATCAGACCCATCTTCACCAATTCCTTCTCGATTCAGGAAAAACCTCTATGACAAACTTTGAAAGATTGTCATATCTTAAACTAGGGGCGAGCTTTCTGCGAAGTGGTAAAATTCGATATTTCGATTTATAAAGGGTTTAAGAGTACCTGGGTGTCTAGAAGTCATATATGATGTGGTGTGGAGAATCATATAGTCAGCCACGGCTGGCTTTATACTTTCTTTAATTGTTTAATAATAATTTAGCTGATTAATAATAATATATATAAGGGAACTAACTTTACATTACAAATACAAAATGATACATCACAATAAAAGATGTCATATTTGACAGCCTGTCTCCCATGCTGATAGACTGCTTCGGTACAATGTGGACACAAAGAAAGTATTCTAAATGTTTTGCCACTCCTTCTCAATTTCTTTCGTATGCTGTTTTTCGAGATCCTTACTATATTTTCAAATTGTTCTTTCTGAGTAGATGTGGGACTTTCTAGCCTCTTCCAACCTCGAACCAATGAATCTCCTCTGGCTAGTGATGTTTGAATGAATCTGGCTACTGATGTTTGCAAATATGAGGAGAGAGCTAATTTTATTGAATCTACCTATCAAAACTCGGTAGTAGGTTAGAAAGCTTAGTGGATGGACAAAAGAAAAACTTCATGTACTGTCACGAATTACGTTTTTCTACTTTTTGGCCACTTTATTTGTTTGCATATCTTGTAAATTGCCGATACATTCCAGTGTTGCCCTCGCATTTGGTACACGTTTTTAATAAAGCACATTTTTGAAATCATAAATCAAATAGAAAGTAATTCACTACCATTTGAATGCCATAATTATGAACATAACTCAAGTTATGTACTCATATGTATGTACGGATGTGTGTACACATATAAACGTATGTTCGTTTTAGTGCTCTGCACAAATATGTACAATATCCGATAATAGGTGTGTTTTGTTGTCCTTCTCAATCGTGTAAGAAAGTATAATTTTTATGGTTCCTAAGTAAATTTTTCTCACTCGAACAGATATTTCGGAAAATCATATTTTGTATGGAGTTATCGCAAAATCTAGAAGACCGGCCACCATCTGCTCGTGATCACTCTTTGTGGTCTAGAAAATTCTACCATCCCCATATAGATGATCCTATATCAAAGAAAGTCCTTGCATTGCTCAAATGTCATTCACCAACTAAGCATAGGAACTTGAACAGAAATCCCAATTAAGTTTAGCCTACACTGATCAGAGAAAACTCTGTTACTATTCCCATTCGAAAGTTAGATACAACACCAATTTCACCAATAAATATATGCTCAAGGACTAAATATGTTTGCACAAACATGTGCACATTGTACATATTTTTAAATATATGTTGTATTCAATTTGGTACATTTCCAGTTGTTTGGCATTATTGAATTTGGTCCATAAATCACCGATTATGATTCATTTGACCTTTGTAAATGTGTACAAAACAACATTCATTATTTTCAGGTTTCGCACTAAAAACATTTCAAGAAATTTAAGCAGCATTCACTCATTAGAGATGTTAGTTAATAAATTAATTGGTTGTGTTCTCTTCGTGTTTGGATTTCAATATTTTCTATTGTTTGTTAATGGAAAAGTACAAGCGTTTTGCTGTTGTATGAGTTTTTGATTTTTGTTGTATTGAAATTTAATTGCAGATTGGCATTTTGGCCTCAGTGCCCTGAAGTTTTCATTTAGTTATGAAGGCAACAAATTAATCGTTAACGAGAGTCGTGATAGTTCATCAATAATGATCCCTCACCCTTTTAATGAATGGCCTTTGGGAGAAGAAAGATCTTTGGCACAAAGACGCTGTTCGCGCCTAAAGATGATCCGGCACACGATGATCTTGCCTGCTTGCGTAGCAACTCAGTAGTGTTATTTTTATTTCAACGGCAATTTCTAAACGTTTTGTCTTTGGATCTGACAATTTCTTAGCATGTCTGATAAAATGAACAATTATTTGAAGGCGCCCTTGCAGGGAATAAACATGTTTACTCCAAGAGTAATTATTTTCTCGATAGGTTTGTTAAAAAGTTGGAATACTATTTTAAACAATGTAGACAGCTGATAACTTAAAACACACCCCTTCGGACAGTTGACCCCGAATATATAAATCAAGTCCACTGTACGTATACGCAATACAAATTTATTGTTTTATAAAGTGAGCTTGGATGAAACTCAAATTGCTTTTTCAAACGAAATATAAAATGTTGAACCTGATGTATTTTGGAAACGTTTTACAAAATTAAGTTATGAGACATCAGCTGGAAACAAGAAAAGCCGGTTCCGAACTGTTGATTTCGAGGATTTAGTGATGCCTGGCTTGCTTGCGATGTCGCCATCGTTTACCTGGTGAAATGGCAACTGAAAAATATCGTATGTATGTATTAGTTTCTTAAGTGCTCACTATCAAACAATTAACTGTAACTGTATGATATTACCCACAAATGGTGTCCAAAACGTACGTAAAATTTCCCAAAAAATTTAATATATTCCAGCCAAACGACAAAAAAAAGTCAGAACTTAATTAAAAAAAAATGATCAACTTGTGCTTGAAATATGAAAACCTCCGAAACCACGATTTTTTTGGCATAAAATTCGTTTGCGGCCCCTCTAAACCTTTTTCAAAAAAACTTTTTGTTGGGCACCCTAATGTACAGTAGTTATGGTTATGGATGCTAGTGAGTGCGATTATCGGCTTCTAACCGGTTATGAACATTTGCAACGGCAAACAAGAGATTACTACGTAAATCCATGTAGATTTGTCTCGGAAACGCATCACCCACTCGGATCCTGATCTAAACAGAAAGACTCGCTCCGTGGCGGTCAATAGTCCATAGCTCACTTATTTGGAGAAAGTTCCTCGGATAAAGTTGCATACTACACCGTGTTACACACATTCTGTCGTATGAACCAAATTTACTTTTTCGGAAAGGGGAGAAAAAATAAAAATACACGTGTATCGGCGATTTTCATGTACACGTCAGAATTTTTTTTTTTTTAAGTTTGAAGTATGAAGCTCGTAGTGGCCTGTGTGAAAGCCTTTGGACCTGATTTTTTGCAGGCAGACTCGTGGAAATGTCTGTATCACGTCAAATTTTTTAAAAAATTGATTTTTATCAATTCTCAGATTTAATTGATTGAAAAAGGGTTAAACATCGGTCGAAAGGCTTTCACACAGGCCACTAAGAGTTTTAGACTTCAAACATGAAAATCGCCGATACACGTGTATTTTTATTTTTTCCCCTCTTTCCGAATATGTGCATTTGGTTCATAGGACAGAAAAACATATATTTTTTGTAACACGGTGCTATGGATTGTGATCTGGTCTGTTTAGTTAGTTAGCAAATACCCGCTACTTTCGTTCCCAGTACAAAATATTTGTTTAATTGCATTGGTTTAGACAAAAAAAAATGCTTTATACTGACACAGAAACTTTATCGCATCTTTCCAATTTTTGGCGGTAGATATTAATTTGTTTACACTTTTTTTAATTTTCCCCAATTTTGGTCCCTTTTTCTACTATTTGCCACTGCTGTTGTCAATCCCGGAACAATTTACAAACATATTTTTTCCTTTCTACTTTTCGCCCTTCATTATTCTATTTAAAACGTTTTCCCACATCATCTTTATTTTACCCGTCTTTGCCCATTTTAGTCATCCAAAGTCTCAATTTGCGATTTTTTTGACGGTCTGCGATTTCGAAAAAATAAAATCTGTTTAAAAGTGTATCATGGTTTAACCATGGAAAGTTCTTAATTTGTTCATAATGTTTGAACAATGAATTTGTTTTTTTTTATCTAAATAAAACGTTAAAACGATTTTTCTGCGACTTTTTCAAAATTCTCAGCGGTAACACGATGGTGCCAAAGGTAACAAATGTCTCATTCATTGTCAAACGAATAAAGAAGAAGAAGAAGAAAATCAATACAAAATTCTGACGGACAAATGACAGTAATATTTTTCATTTCTAATCGAATTTTTTATAATTTTTTGGATTTTCATGAAAACATTTTAACATTTTTTTCACAGCATTCTGAGAATGCTGCCTGGTTTTTGTCAGACGACAACATCGCCAGATGGGCGTTTTCGTTACAATGAAACCAGCGATCGAAAACACGCCTATTTGTAAAACTTACCACAACTCCATGGGTCACAACAACCGGCACCGATATTACCAATATAACGCCCCATATCGTGCAAATACAAATCTTCGTTATCTTCTCCGTCCGCAACATGCGCGATCGTATCGGATGCACCACGGCCAGAAAACGATCGATTGACATCAGAACCAACGTATAAATGCTGGTGAAGGCCGTGACCACAATGAAATACTGGACACTGCGACACCACAGATCACCGAATGGCCAATTGTCGGCCACATAGTCCGTGGCAGTGAACGGTATGCAGAACACCACAAACAGCAGATCGGCAATGGCCAGATTAACGATCAGCAGATTTGTGGTCGAATGCATCTGTTGGTTCAACAGCACGACCACAATCACCAGAATGTTGCCAAAGAAGCCGGTTAGAGCGATGACGCCAAAACAAAACGGCACAATGATGCGAACCATACGACTGATTTCGGGATACAGGTCGGTCTCGTTGCTGCTGGCCATCGCGGAGTACCCGGAAATGTTGTCATCGAAGATGGCCGACAACGGATGCGTGGTATTTTCTAAGGACATCGCAGCCATTCTGATACCGGAATGTTGGCGTTATGTACGATTTAAATGCAGATCAGGAGTTTTGGGGATTTCTCACTTTCGTTAGATATGTTGCCAGTTCATTTTCATTTTCACTTTTACTTTTTATGTGAGATATTTTTTGTTGTCGTGGTCGTTTTATTTGTTGGGACGTCTCGTTTTCTTGTTTGTTTTTTATTTGAAAAATTTATGATTTGTTTTTTTTTTTGGCTAGAAACCGCATCAAGTCTCCATCGATCTGAGTGGTTGTTTTATTTCTGTTTTTGTTTTGTCGCACACACACACATACACATACACATTTCCTTTGGCCGATGATGGTGGTTGTTTACATTTGGCCTTTTCCCGTAACAGGTGCCAAGTTTTTCGCTTTCGTAAACACTTACTCTCACTCACAGTGACATAGTCACTCACTCACACTATCACACACACACACACACCCGTGCATGCGAATTTGGAATTGTATGACACACACGCTTATAAAGGCGGTTATTTAATTTGAAATTCTCGCCTTTGATTATTTGTATGGCTTTGATTTCAAGGTCATTGCTGGGCTTTCTTCCGTCCCAGAATTCTGTTTTGTCGAATTAATTTTCATCTCTCGGTCACAAGCTCACTGGTGACTGGTGACATATGGCAGACAGATTCGATAGTTTTGTCAAAAATGTATTTATTTTATTGCATTGCCTTGCCGCATCGATGCAGTTAATGAATCTAATAAATAATTGATTTGTTTTGTTTTAAATGAATTTCGCTTCGTTTTTTTTTTTTATTTGTTTTGTATGTGTTGCTTTCGTATGGTTCTTTCTTTAAACTGGTCCCGTTCATCACCAAAGCACAACTGTGATAGTCTATTTACCTTTGCATCTTTTGGAGCAGCAGCAGAGAGACAGAGACTGAATGGTTGGATGGAATATGCTGGCTGGCTGACTGGCTGGCTGTCTGCCTGGTTGGCTGTTGGCAGAGTCAGTTGTGTGTGGCTCTGTGACTGCCTGCAGTGTCCAAATGCGATTGTCGTGTACAAACATACAGACGGACGGACGGACAGTCAGACGCACCGTCGTAGTACATCCACACGCAGGCACACACACACACGAAATCTCTATTCTGTGCTACCGCACGGTGGAAGACAGTGTTGTATGGATATGTGCCAACGTGTGAGTGTGTTTTGCTGATCCGAAAGCGTATAAAGACAAAGACACTAAAAAGGTGTTATAGAATTGAGAACAAATAACAAATTGTCTGTGTATGCATATATGTTGGATTGCTGGTGCTAGTGTGTGTGCATGTGTGTGTGGTATCGTAAATTACAAAATCCTCACAGTGGTTAAGATCGTTATAAAATGCCGGCATTTTTTATACCAATCGAAATTAGGATGGGATTCATTTGTTCTTGGAAATCTGAATGTCCGCCCGGAACCTTGAACCTGACTGCAGCGGAGTACTGTCTGTCTGAATTACTTCCCACAGAAGAAGGTACTTCCGACCACTTTAACCGATCCTCGCAAATGTACACCTACGGTCTGCGTATGTAGTTGTTAAATTAGAAGCAGATAAGTGTACGAACTGAACCACTGTACATGTATTATGTATGGTTGTGTGTGAAGGCAAGAGTGAAAGGCGCCACTCGTGTGGATAGTAGTTCAGGTACATATTTATTGAAGGAGAAGCATCTCCACGGCACACTCGCATCAACTAGAACAACAACAACAATGGCAGCAACAGCAACATCAGGTTCACTCACATTTAAAACAATTTGAATTTTGATTAAGCACTGTTTACACGTTTTTGTTTTGCTAAGAGATTTACATATATTTCCCATTCACACCATATTCTCTTAACCATTCAAACACGCACACATTTCCATTTGCCCCCCCCCCCCCCGCCACCTGGCCCATGCAACCACCCGGTCTTATACATTCACCTACTTCACCACTAAATGCTTTTAATCTCTACAGCGGACACACACACGCACACAGTCAAAGCACACCAGCCAAAACGAAGAGTAACGAAGAAATGGCGAAAACTGATTCGAATCGAATCGAATGGATTTCATTTTGGCCAACATAATTCATTAATTCGGAACAACTTTGAAAGTGTAAATCGAAACGGTATTTCCGAAATGCTTTTAATTGAATATCACATTCAAATTGAGTTACGACATTCTCTTGGCTGTAACGAAGATTTTGCATAATTCTCAAAGAGAAAATTCGAGAAATTCTCGAAGAAAATCGTGTGTCGTTGGTGTCCGTGGCGAGGGATGCATGCATTGTACGGAGTCGTGTGTGGATTCGTGGAAATGATCTCGACCCTAAAATCGAAAAACTCGCATGTTGCACGTCAAAAGTGTCGACAGCTCCCATCACTATTGAATTGTTCCATTGAAATGTGGACACGTGTTTACCATAAACAGTGCTGGCTAGGTGAGAAAACACACATGGTTGAAATGTTCTGTTCGGTGGTACACGCAACGCTTGAAGATGAGCTATTTTTAAATATTTCATACGTCACAGCAAATGCAGTAATTGGATTTGCTAACTTACCAGCATATGGTGCACTCCACGGATTGTATGCGCATATTTAGTTGAAAGACATTGAAGAGGGAAGCTTAGCCAAAAGAAATAGACAATAATATGTACCTCCGTGTTTATTTATTTATTTAATAGTCTGTGGACAAACAAATCCTTACAGCTTACTAGCTTACATCTAGAAGTTATCTATATCTGACTGATTGATCACTGTACTGACCAAAGGACTGAAGCTAGAATCATGAAATTTGGGGAGTATGTAGCCCTTGTATCCTAGACATTCGCTAAGAATGGACTTTTGGAAATTCAGATTGTAAGAGGATAAAAATGGGGGAACACGGGTAAAATGTGTCTCCAAAACCGGTCGAAATACGAAAACCTACAAAATAATCAAATATTTGTTGGATAATTGGTCCACCACCACGATCGGCAACAGCTGTTGGAAATAAGTTAGAGATGGGGGCGAAAAAGGGGGCAATACGGGATAAAAAAGGGGCAAAAAGGGTAAAAAAAACAAAAATCTGTGAAGCAAAAATGTAATCAACAGGAATGGATCCATGGGTATAACAGGTGGAAATGAGTTATAGGTTGGACGAAAAATGGGCCAAGACGGGACCAAAAAGGGGGATTTTTGGCAAAAATATGTGGATAATAGTTACAGAAGGGACAAAAAGTGTCCGTAACGTACCAAAACGGGATAAAGAAGGTACAACAGGGGAAAAAAATAAAAATGTGTGTGAGACCAAATTTTGGCAACAACAAGTTGATTATATTACCAAAATGGGATAAAAAAGGAAAAAAAAAAGATGAAACCATTTTTTGGATAATATCTAGGGGAGGGACGAAAAAGGGGGCAAGATGGGTTAAAAAAGGGACAAAAATGGGTAAAAAGGCGAAACAAAATTTTGAAAAAACATGTGGATAATAGTTCGAGAAGGGACGAAAAAGTGGCCAACACGTACCAAAACTGAATAAAGTAAACTGAATAAAAGTACAAAAGGGGAAAAAAAAAATGTGTGAAGCAAAAATGTAATCGACAGGAATGGGTCCATGGGTACAACAGGTGGAAATGAGTTATAAGTTGGACGAAAAAGGGGCCAAGACGGGATAAAAAAGGGACCAAAAAGGGGAACAAATTAAAAACGAGTGAAACAGATTTTTGGCAAAAATATGAGGATAATAGTTACAGAAGGGACAAAAAGTGTCCAAAACGTACCAAAACGTGGTAAAAAAAAGAGGAACAATAGGGGGGAAAAATGTAAATGTGTGTGAAACCAAATTTTGGCAACAACACGTTGATTGTATTACCAAAAGGAACAAAAAGTGGACCATACCAACTTTAATTAACACACAGGGGCAATTAAGCAATGGGAAATAAGGGTATTGGAAGGAGCATAGAGGGAGTAGTATTTGTTGACGTTGGCCTTGAATTTGGTAATGTCATAGCAGGAAGGGAAAACACTTGCAAGAAGATTATTCCACTGTCATGAAATTTTTAAAAGTTGAGAAATGTTGTCTATAAAGTGCCATAACTGCATCGAATCTGAGGCTACAAAGGTTTGAAGACCATAACTTTGAAACGCCAACAGAAAATGGATATTTTTTTTATTAAATTACCTAGAATTTTTCATGCTTTAAAAACTGCATCATAAGTTCTTTAAACTTTCATGACATTTTTAAAAGTTAGGCGACGTTTCTTTTTTTTTAATTTATGTAAAACTTCCCAAAAATTGCAAAACGAGCAAAAAAAGAATACAAAATTTATGATTTATGTACCTCAAATTAAAGCTCGAACATTTTTCTTTTGAAATGGTGACTCAACGAATTTGAAAATTTTTTTTATTGACCAACTTGTGCTTGAAATACGTTAAACTAAAAAAAAACCCGATTTTTTGAAAAAAAAAAAACCCGATTTTTTGAGAAAAAAAACGGCACATCTAAAACTTTTCCAAAAAATCAGGATGAGACAAAAAAAAAATCTTTTTTGGAATTCGACAAAAAAATTAATACTGAAATGTAAAATTTTGCAGAGACATATGTTTAAGACTATTTTACAATAATCAATCGATTTTGTATTTTTCGATTATTGGTCATTTTGAATTTCAGATGACGATATACTGTTCTAACTTATAGAGTGGCTTCACAAAAAAGAAGATTCATCTAAAAATATTGCGCCCAATGTTATGAAGACTAGTCAGTGTGTCTACAAATTGTATCATGCAAATCTAAATGATTCGAAAGAATTTCCCAAGCAGTCCCTTAACCCATTCATAGCCAGCGATGCCATATGGTACAGCGAAAAGGATTTCTTAAAGTTAGAAATATCAATGGATTCGAACTCAGGATTCGTTTTAATGAAATATCAAACTTTTTTAAAAAATGCCTTAGTAATGATTGGGTTAATAGAATATAAAAGGAAATACGTACTTACTTAAGATCGGATATCATCTCATTTATGGGTTTCATTGTATTAATCTATACTTCCGTCAGCATCAGCTTAGTTTTGCATCCTGTACTTCGATTATAAGTACGCACAAACGGAGGGACGACCTCTTTATAACGACTCATAAAACAATTCTAAGTCAGCTCTAATTTATAAACCCTGCGCTACAATTAAATCAATAATAATGGTCAATTTTATATGGAACGGCTCATATAATGAGTGTGTATAAAATACCCCTGTAGCAGTGATAACAACCATATCATTTGTATCTAAACAGTTCGACAACAATTAAAACAAAAACAAAAACAATCTAAACTGCCACTCTGATGGTCAACAATTCAAATAGAAATTATAATCCAAAAATATATTAAAGTTTTCGTTTCTATTAGTCGAGTTCAATACAAAAGGATATATTTTTAGTACGATTCGTTCACAAGTCCTTAAACTGCACTCTTTTTTCTGACGGAAGCTTAAAATAAATAGCCACCAATTACATTAATGGAAGCCAAAAACAAACAAATTTGACGGTTCCTTCTTCTAAGTGGCCCCACAAAGTAAAGACGCAACGGCAGCACATCCCACACAAAATCGAAATATCGTTTATTGACTCTGGCTCCCGAAACCGCAAATGTTGGTAATTATGTTTACTTGGAGTTGCATGAGCCATCATCGTAATTTGATTGCTTATGTATTTATTCTTTAACGATTTCTGCGAGAATCAAAATCATCATCGTTTTGGTTCAAAGTCCTTCAATCGATGATGGTAATACATCAATCTGACTAAGTAACCCATACAATCAAATCAAACTTTTATACTTTAACCCAACCAATGAGAATCACCAGAGGTGATTATTACGAGGATATTGCAAGATTTTCATATTGCTGCTAATGCGAAGGTTGTAGGACCAAATGAAAACCTTTGCGTAATAACAAAGTTACCCAGTTAACCGCACACTGCCATTTCAGAGTCTTCGGGAGTCATGGTACACTTCCCGAGGTATCTTAAGTGGCGCAGCGAATTTCAGACCAAATATGACTCTGAAAGGGATTAAAATGTCATTCGGTGTCACTCTTCTGACCGTCAGCTCTTTGCAAGCGGTTCATTTATAGATTATACCCAGAGTTAATCTGAAATAAAAATGTTTTGGCGTGATTTCAACACCGAATTGTAAACGTAATTTCGATTTTTATGAATAGCCTTTTAGTTCCCCTTTTTTGAATGGAATTACTATGAGAGAGTCCTAAGTGCCCTCGAAATCCCCCAAAATGTAAAAACTGCTCATCACAAAATCCTGACAACACAGACAACATACACAATACTCTGTATTTCCTAATAAAATCTAGCGTAACCCTTGTTGTTTTAGTAAAATTAAATTTGTTGGAATGAAGATTATTTTTCTAATGAAAAACTCTCTCTCTCTCTCTCTCTATTGCTCATTAAATGCATAGCCATTTGATCCCCAAAGTTTCCAATCATCCATCACTGAAATGCACAAGTACTTATCCGGCCGCACAGCCATGTGCCGAGAATATACTGACTTAAATCACAGTCAGTGGGTGGCAGATACGATGGCAAAGTTAATGATGTGTAAAACAGTTCAGGTATTTTATTTATTTTACCCCTGTACTCAGCTTGTACACCAGTCCTGAACAGACAGAGGAAAACCGAACAACAAAACAAAAGGAGCTACAAAAATATTAAATGTAAATTTTCTGTTTATGAAGCATTAAATTGATAGTCAATGTTGCAGACGATGACTGTGATGATGATGCTGGGGGGGAAAGACCAGCCAGACTCATTCCATCTCCGTGTATGATGATCATGAAAATGAAACACCCCTTTAAATCTTAACGTTGTGCCCTCAGTCAGTTTCTTTTTTTTTTGTTACGAAATCACAAAATGTTGCCCGAAGTAATTCATCATTTAGAAAATGCATGTGTCAATATCAAACGATTATAATAAAGTTGTTTCCAAAGTAACTTCTTAGGGTACTTTGGACGGCACAGTGTTTTGAAATCACTTTATTTTTCTAGACAATTTTATATAAAACTGTTGGCTGTGTGAACGGTTGATTGGGATTAAATGGAGTACCCACATTGCTTATTTGAGAGAAGACCTGTGTACTAAAAAAAAAACTTCACAGTGCAATAAAAATCTCAAATGTAAAGGGTGATCCAAGTAGAGATACTCTTTTCAATAGCCTTTTTTTTTTGACAGATCACGTGTGAGTCGTATCATGCTGTCATGTTATTTTTGTTTAGTATTGTTTGGCATTTCATCGTGGAAAGAAATTCTATTACTACGAATGGGAATGGGTTTCCTGAACTTCGTTCAACTTATGGTCAACATAATCGGCCTACTGAGCGTACTATTCGATACACCATCACTAATTTTGAGACCCAGCATTCATTATTGGATAATATTCGACCGAACCACGTCCAGCACGTAGTGAAGAAAATTTAGAGGCCATAGCTCAGATTGTACAACGAGACCGTGGAGAGTCGATTCGACGCCGTTCGCAGCAACTTGGACTGACGTATGGAACGACTTGGAGAATATACAAATACAGCTTGTGTAAGAACTGCAGCCGCACGATCTTCCTAAGCGACATTGATTCGCTCGATGGGCCCTTGAAAAGTTCCAAGAAGATCCGACGTTTTCGTTTTCGACGAAGAGCAAGCTAAAGCAATTCAAGAGTTGCTTCATCCTTCATCGAGAAAAAACCACGGTTTGGTGTGAATTGTGGCCCGGTGGAATCATCGGTCCATATTTCTTCATAAATGATGCCGGTGAAAACGAACCGTCAATGGCGGCCGTTATCTTGCCACGATAACCGACTATTTGATGCCTGAAATTGAAGCTCGTGATCTGGGCGACATTTGGTTTCACCAAGACGGCGCCACTTTCCGCACAACGCATCAATCAGTGGATGTATTGAGAGAACACTTTGGTGAACAGATAATTTCACGTTTTGGGCCGGTCGATTGTCCACCAAAATCGTAAAGTATAAAGTTTACATGGTCAAACACGTTTCGATTCAGGCATTGGGCAAAACATCACGCGTGTCATTCGCCAGTAACCAGTCGAAATGCTGGAAAATTGGACTCAACGGAGGGACCATCTGAGACGTAGCCGCGGTCAACATTTGGTAGACATAAGTTTACAAGTAGTCCCACGAATGTGGTTTGATCGTGTTACGATTTTTCAGTTATGACACCCCAATGTGGTGGATCCGTAGTGATCATGCTCTAATTTCCGATATGTTTTAAAAATATTTGGATATTTCTATTCGCGAGCTAAAAGTTTCCAGTGGCTTTGTAGTGGATCGTGTAGCTGAGACCAATATTCAAGATTGGCCATGAATTCACAATTGACATGTGAAAGAAATGTAACGTTCACTATGGCGCACTGAACACCACATCAAAAAAAAAACAACGATTCTTCAATAGTTTTACATCAAATTAAGGCATAAATTCTTCAATTTGAAGTACTTAGTCTGAGGATCGCAGAAACATGCATCAATTTGAAATGTTATTTTCCATCAATCTTGCAAAAGAAATAAACGCTATGAAAGAGTGGGTCATTTTAAAACTGTTGTTGTTTTCTAACAACAACGAAGAACTTCCTTTTTTCTTTCGCTTTACATGATAACATATGAATTTCGCAATTGAAATTTTATAAATATTTTATGACTTAATATTCGAAACTCACCAGATTGAGTTGGCCTTTTCGGTACTTTTTGACACAATTTGCAGCATACATTTTTTTTTTACCACAAATAAGTTCCGGTTTGAATATATTCGGTCGTTAAATATATGTCAGCCGATGAACACTTTTGGCCTTGACCACACACTTGCCTGTCATTATTAACTTTTGGAATGTTGAATACAAAAAACGTACTACCTGAAATAATACAAACGAACAAAAAAAAAAAACATTAGTAAATGGAATGGAACAATTAAAAAACAATTTCAAATGTAACATAAATTAATTTGATTGATTGAAAAAATCACAACAATTTCTATTTTAATTTTTAATCTATTTGCCGTGTCAGTGCTTGAGGCTGTAGGCTGTTGAAAGCTATGTTTTCTTTATAAATATTACCAGATAGTAAGCACGGAAATACACCAGCAGATAAAAGGTTTTCCAACAAGAGGTGTTATTTTGGTATTCAAAGAAGAAAAATGGGATTTTTTTGAGATGAATGATCGGATGTTTAGTTCATAACAAATAATGAAAAACCACATCAGCCAAATGGCCACCATGTTCTTGAGCGACGTGCACGGGTTATATTCTTCACATCACTAACTTGTCCCAACAGCTCGAATTT
Organism: Hydrotaea cyrtoneurina; assembly: GCA_958296145.1. Taxonomy (NCBI): domain Eukaryota; kingdom Metazoa; phylum Arthropoda; class Insecta; order Diptera; family Muscidae; genus Hydrotaea; species Hydrotaea cyrtoneurina. The sequence goes on along the minus strand of OY282512.1, from coordinate 147,179,826 downwards.
TTCAAGCTCTTTTTTATCTTTATCTTTAAAGTCTTTTTCTAAACATTTCAAATGTTTAATAACACTTTTATACAAATCCTATAATTTGAGGGGTACATCGGGTGTCCCCATATGCGGTTCGAATTATTTCCTCCTCAATCGATTCAAATCACATCGATGACAAAAATTATCTATGATGACTTTTGCCTTTGTTATCTAATAATTTGGTGAAGGCAAACACTGTGCCTTGAACTTCTTCACGGTTGTCTTCAAGCAATAGCCAAGACAAATTAACACCTTGTTGTTGTTGTTGTTGGGAGTGCTGTTGTTGTTGCCCCGTCGAATGAATGAAAAATGTTTGCCATTATTATCAGAGCAACTGAGTAAGTGAGTGAGCGAGTAAATGGTTGGGTTGTTGGCTGGCTTGGCTGCGCCGCATTCTTGTCGCTATGAATGGATGGTCTGGATTACACGGCCCACCCTCTCGCCCCACCATCTGGCTTACTTTTCAACGTAACGTTTTCATTTGGTGATGATGACGTTGTAATCATGATAAGTTAATACAGGGAACAACAACATTTTCTTGTCTTTTGTTTTGATTTATAAAGTTGTTGCTTTAATTTTTGGTCAAATATTTTTTAGACAAACATTTCGATATCGAAGACGACAGGTAACCGCGACGACGCCAGTGTCGCACTTTATTGTAGGCTTCCCAATTCTGCCGTCTAGTGCTTTGTGAATAGTAGTGATTTTAATGTGATTGGGAAAGTTGTTGACAGGCGTGAAATGAAATGTGCTTCGACAAAATTATCGGTTTTTCTAGTTTTTATTTTAATAACATGTTGTGGTTATTTTATGACTTCAAAAGTAAATATGAAAAAGTGACAAGAACAAAGAAAAACAAAACTAAAAATATGTGTGTGCATAATTTAGATTGCGAAACCAGAAGAACTGCACGAGTGTGACGCTGTTCTTAAGCAAATAAATGGCAGGCAAGGCAGACAACTGTTGCGTCACATTCCAGATACCCGTGATCGAAGGTATGATCGCAAACCAACCAATGTGTTGGTAGCATTTTTTAAATTGCAATGAGAATCCCTTGTTGTTGATAGATAAACAATGATATGATATGACATGACGACAACAAAGTGAACAATTTGTCAAGCCAAAAAAAAAATGGGAAGTCAAGAAATGATATCATGAACAGCTGTCCAACTTCAGATGAGTTCTATGTTAGGTGACAACTAAAGACAATCCGCGGACCAGACGATCTAAGACGATATATTTTCTGTGGTGTTATAGCAAATGTGTGCAGAGTTTGTAGGAGAACCTATTGTTGCCTGCAATTAGAAAAATGTGCATGTGACTTTGGTCGTCCAAATTGGTGAAAATGTTCGGAGCATTTTAATTTATGTATCCAGAACCATATCAAGTGTATGTATTCGTGATCAGTGTACAATTAAAAAAAAACCACCTAGTATATTTGAAAACAACGATACACTGAAAAAAATGTTCATCAATTTGATGTAGAACTTTTCATAAAGTTTTCTTCAATTCCTTATATCAATTGGTTGAACATTGTACATCAATTTGATGAACATTGTACATCACCACAAGAACTAAAGCTGGCCGATCATCAACAATGTCGTGTCTTTGCTGATTGGCATGAAAATGATCCTGAATTCCATCGAAAAATCATCTTGACGGATGAGGGCCATTTCCGCCTCGGTGGCTACGTCAACAAGCAAAACAGTCGCAACTGGCGCTCGGAAAACCCAAGAGTTATTGTTGAGAAGCCTCTCCATCCTCAATGTGTGACTGTTTGGTGCGGTTTATGGTCCGGCGGGTTCATTGGACCTTACTTTTTCGAAAATGTGGTTGAATAAACTGTTACGGTGAATGGATTGCGAGAGATGATTAATTATTAATGGTCGGAGTTGGATGATATTGATCTAGACAACGTTTACTTTCAACACGACGGCGCTACGTGCCACACAACCAACGAAAGTATTGCTCTTTTACGTGAAAAGTTTCCGGATCGTGTTATCTCTGGAAGAGGTGATCAAAATTGGCCACCGAGATCTTGTGATTTAACACCTCGCGACTTGTTCCTTTGGGGCCACGTGGAAGACAGGGTCTCAAGACCTCTAAGATAGATTTCGTGAGGATATCGAAGACATGGGGCAGCCACTTTGCGATTTGGTTATGGAAAATTTCATGAAAAGGATATGGTCCTGTAAGCGTGATCATGGTGGCCATTTGGCTGATGTTGTTTTTCATAATTAACGGCATACCTTCCTCTTTGTTATGAAATAAACATCCGATGATTTATCTCAAAAAATTTAATTTTTCTTTGATTACCAAAATAACACCTCTTGTTGGAAAACCCTGTACATTAGAAGATTGTGCGGCTATTTCACAAAATAATGTATGAAAACATTGCTAAAGTTAAAAATCACTCGAAAGGTCTGTTTCTTTTTTAATATGACCTAAATTTCGTAGAAATCGGTCCGATCCCGAACACCACAATTTCTAATAATGCTGAAAAATACATTTTTTTCAACTCACAAATTTAAGACACGAGTATTTGATGGGTTATCGCTTCTCAGTTTCGGCTTGAAATGGACAACGACTTTGCTCGAAAAATCATGTTTTCAGACCAAACGCAGTTTGATATCGGCGTCTATGTTAACAAGAAAAACTGCAGCAGATGGAGATCGCAAAAATAGCCGGAGATCATCGAACACCAATACATCCTCTATGAGCCAATTGTTGTCATTGTTCGCCATGTTGACGACTTTTTTGCAAGAATTCATTAAAATGACCATTTCGATTTTTCATTGAGAATGCCTTTACAAATGACGATCTAAGATGAGACTAAATAGAGCCTGAAATTTCAAAGAAAAACAACTTCTTGAAAGTATGTATTATTGCATACTTTATGGAAACATCATATAGAAATATTAAATGTGGATTTGTTTAACATTTGCTTAGGACCTGTAAAAGAAAACTTTTTTATTATCGTCCAGTTACATTCCCATCGTATATTTAAAGGGCATAGAATTGTACAATCTCAGAATTGCGTAATTTTAAAAAATCCAAATTGAATAAATGTTATCACCAACTATCGAATGTATCCACTACCCTACCGAAATGTGATTAATTTTACTTGTATTGTTAATTAATTTATTTTTTTCTAGATGCCCGCGCAATTTTAATATCTTATCGGAGCAGAATATAAAAGTTTCCATAATCATCACCTATCACAATGAATCTCTGTCGACTCTGCTGACGACCATATACACAATTTACAAAAGAACACCCCTCCAGTATCTCCAAGAGATTATCGTAATTGATGATTGCAGTGAAGATGGTAAATAGCCACAATCGACAAAAAATTAATTAAAATGTCCAAAAAAAAAAAAAAAAAAAAAAATGTCTCAACTAATGTCGCCCAGAAAGTGTTTAAAGCGAAAATAGAAAAGCAAATAAATAGAATGCGAGTTAATCGCTTTCGCCTTTGGAACGGCTGTTGGAGACTACAACATAAACACGTGATTTAATCATAATCTATGCCGATTTTTTTTTTTTTTTGCAGATTCAACATTTAGAATCCTTGGCCAACTCTCATGTCCACCATTCAATAATGACACGCTCCTAAGGACTCGACGCAACCGCCGACGGCAAGGCCTAATAAAATCTCGCAACTTGGGCGCCCAAATGGCGCTGGGCAACTATTTTATGTTCATGGACAGTCACTGCGAAGTGAATCAACAGTGGTTGGAGTCACTGCTGCATGCAATGGTTGGCTCTGAAAGTGGCCAGGTGGTGGTGGCGGTCAGTCCACTGCTGGATAATATCGATGTTGAAACGGGCGAGTACAAAACTACCGAGGCATCCATAAAAGGCGGTTTTGATTGGAATTTACATTTCCATTGGATTGCGCGAGATAAAATATTAAATCCTTTTACAACTTTTAGGTGAGTTGTTGAGTGCGGATGGGTGGGTGGGTGACTGCGTGCGTATGTATGTGTGTTGGCTGTGAGTCCATGTACGTCAGTCAGGCGGTCCATCTTTTTGTGTTGTTTTTCCGGTGATGATGCTGCTGCTGCTGCTGCCGCTGTTAGAAATATGCAGATATATACTGACGTTCATAATTCAAATATTTGGATGGTCGGTCGGTTGATGGTTGTTTTTTTTTCTTTCTTTTGGTTCTCTCCCTCTTTGGTTTGTTATTTTAGATCTCCTACCTTTGCTGGCGGTGTATTTCTGATTTCACGAAATTGGTTTTTTAAATTGAAAGCTTTTAACACTCGTCTGGAGGTTGGTAAATGTTTTGTAAACAAACCGTACTTTGTTTGTATGTGTGTTGGTGTTGTTTTCTCTCTGTTCATGGTGATGGTATGTGTGTGTGTGTGTGTGTCTATCTATAAGTGCAGTAGGTTTCACAGGAAATGGTTATTTGGGTTACATTTAGAATGACATAAACAAGAAGCTTTTGAGCTGGAGTCCCCCATAATAAGGGGGGTCTGTGAAAACACACAACAAAGAAAAAAATCACCAGTAAAATGTGGTTAACGTCAGCTTGGTCGAATTATGTGGAATTGGGAGACGAGCGCCAGTTGGCGTGAATCCTTTTTTTATCTTAACTACAGTTCAAAGTAAATTTATATTCTAATTCTGGGTCCAAGGGTAAACCGGGTGACACAGACCATATGGTTAGATTTTTGCAGCGACAGACCCAAGCCTCTGGTGGGAATCGAAACCACAACCCCCACGCTGATAGGCAAGCACGCTACCAACTCGCCTACCGGGGGGCGCTTAGGAAAGTTACATCCACTTTCGTTTTAGGGTTCGCACAAGGGTTCGACGTGAAGTTTTAATTATATTTCAAATTCAAATTCATAATTCAAAGCATTTCCTTTTGTTTTAGTTCCATAAGGCCACAGGAATATTTGTGGAGTTACTGAGCAGTGGTTTGCACGACAAACACACAACAATCCTAGGCTCTCATCCTGATAACAACGAATACAAAAAACATGTTAAGATGATCAAAAATCCAATTTCACTCAGAGTATACCAAACAGTGTCACGGCGTAAGAGCCCTAAAAATTAAAAAACTGCAAGATTAGAGAGGGTGGTGGCCAAAAATTAACACACAAAGTTTCATATAAGCAGGCAAGTTAAATGAAAGTAAATTTCACAAGGACATCAAATATTCATACATTTGGGAGATGCTCTAGGAATGTGAGTCACTGCACATTCGTGTGGCAAGAAGGGAAATTATTTATTGATGTCATCAAGTCTAACACCGGCTATAAATAATAAAAACTTTCAGCTTAAGGAATTTCTACTGTAGGACAAGCTTGAAGGCTGTTGAGTCGGAGTCTTCGAGTAGAAGTCTGGCAAATTTTCAAGGAGTCAGGGTTTGACAAACTGACGTCAGCTTGAACTAAACTGAAAGTCAAGATTCATAAAAACCGTTTTAGATTTTCCGGGACTAATAATGACAATAATACTTATTTTTCCAAAAGTATTTGGGATCCCCTTTTGGGGCGGGACATTCATTTCACTTCGACCGTTCTCTTGCAACGCACTGTATTCGTATAGGTTCGTTTTAGAAATTCCGAATAGTTTATAGGCAGCCGGAGCAGCAGCCCATTCGTACATACTCGTACATCCATATTTTGTTATATTTTTTTTTTTACTTTTGCCTTTTTGTTTTTTCTAAGCGTTTCGATAGTTTTTTTTTTCTCTCTGTCTGTTGGCATATTTTTGAAGTCAGTTTGGTTTTTGGGCAACTTTTTGTTGCCGATTGAGTTTCGTTTGGGGTGGCACACAAGTTTATGTGAATACGTCGATTGCGTCCTGGTGCCAGGTAAAAAAGTTTATGTGTGTTTATCCGTACAGGTGTGGGTGTGTGTTTTAGGCTGATGAATGAAAGAACTTTGTGAGTATTGAATTGCTCGAGTTTGATGGAATTTATGTTTACATTGCACTTTAACTTCAAATTTAGTTCTTTTTGGTTGGGCTGGGATTTTTGTTGTTGTTGTTGTTTGTATGCCACTCTCTCGGAATGGCACACTAACAAAAAAAACTAGTAACAGTACTTAATTTAAACAAACCACATCAAGGACTTGCCACTTTTTGGACTGAGAGGTGAAGAAAAGCGCTGTGTTTGTGTTTGTATTTGTTATACTTAAATATTTATCTCATTTCATCTTTCTGGTTTGTTTTAATTTACATACTTGTCATTTGTTGTGTTTTTTTTTCATATTTTTCTTCTTCTTTTGGTTTTGATGGTCTGTTCAGATTTGGGGCGGCGAGTCCTTGGAGTTCTCTTTGAAAGTTTGGCTGTGTGGTGGTGAAATTCGTATTGTGCCCTGCAGCCGAGTGGGTCACGTCTTTCGCAAGGAGCACATTTTCAAATTTCCCGACAACAATGGACAGAGAGTCTATTTACGGTATGTTTGTTTTGTATTTTCCCTCAACACTACATTAACGAACTTCTCTAATATCGGTTTTTTTTGTGTGTAAGAAATGATGGAGACCTAATTTTTTAATGAAGGATAGTGCGCCGGTTAGCTATGAACCTTTATATGGGTAAAGAGATAAAACATTCATATTAGAAGCTTCAAAACATGACAGGGGTCCATGTGGACATGGACAAATATGTAAAGGGGTTTCCAACAAGAGGTGGCCAACAAGGATATGGCTATGTGGTGGCCATTTGGCTGATGTGGTTTTTCATTATTAACGGCGCATACCTCCCTCTTTATTATGAAATAAACATCCGATCATATATCTCAAAAAATTTAATTGTTCTTTGAATACCAAAATAACACCTCTTGTTGGAAAACCCTGTATGTATAATAGAAGTCAACTTGTATAAGTGATGTACAGCCTTTTCTTGAGCAACAAGGTGAATTAAAATTATTTTTTTTTTACTCCCATACGAAACCTGGGTTAGGTAAGGTTGAATAGTAGGGTGGAGTGAAATTCAAAAAAAAAGTTAACCTCGGAAAGAGATGTAGTCTGGGGTCCTAATGAGGGGAAAAATAAAGAAAAACAATTTTAAAAAATTTTAGGGGTCGCGCCACTCCCTCGAAATTTGGAAATTATCGCTATTTTGGCGTTGATTTTAGAAAAATCCTAAAAAGTTTTATGTCAATAAATGTTTGCAATAGCGTAAACAATGAAATAAGGGCATGAAAAAATTTAAAAAAAAAGTTCTCATTGTTCAAAAATTTCAAAAAGTAAAATAAGTCAATCGTCCCTTCTTCAGAAAATTGACTGAACAATGAAATCGCCACCAAAGCTACAAATATTAGTCGATTATCCTCATATTTGCCTCAACTACTTTTGTTTGGGCACTGAACAAGCTCCAACTTTTAAATTTCGAATAAGTTAAGTCGTTAATTTTTAGGATTTTTCTAAAATCAACGCCAAAATAGCGATAATTTCCAAATTTCGAGGGAGTGGGGCGACCCCTAAAATTTTTTTCTTTATTTTTCCCCTCATTAGGACCCCAGACTACATCTCTTTCCGAGGTTAACTTTTTCAAATTAAAAAAAAACATGTTTTCACTACACTATTGAATAGGTTGCCCTAAATTGCATTCCGTGATGTTTGAAACTCACACTGGAGGTAGTCGTGGGCTACGAGCTCTGAACGAAGACTTCTGTCTGTATTTTCACGCAGTAACTAAATATTCCAACTGCACAGTGGTCAATGTGCCAATGTGTCAGTGTGAAACTGGGGGTCGACATGTACCAAATTTTGCAGAGACAAACTTTCCACTTCTCACCGATGATCAGTCGATAGAAAGATCGGCGAGATTGAATAAAATTATGGCAAATGTAAACGATTAGGCCCAAAACTAGGGTTTTTCACCCGGAAATTCCCGAAACGTATTTCCTGGGAAATTTTGCCAATTTTTTACCTCCCAGTTCGCGGGCATAAAAGACTGCCAAAGAATGAAACTATTGACGATTTTGCGCAATTTGAACAACTGTGATTGTGGGTTTTCAACGGTTTATTAATCAACGGTTCATTAATTAATTAGTCGAGTTAGATAACATTAGTTATATCTATTTCTTTTCAAAAAAAGGCTTAAATTATTAATAAGTTTTGGTTAAAAAAAAAATAAAATTTAAAGTATTTTTTTCTTACATTTTGTTTTCTTTATATTTTATAAAGAAAATCAAGTCCCGGGAAGATAACGAAAAAAGTTCTTGGAAGTTGAAAAAGGTCGGGACATTGAAAACCCTACTCACAATTGAAAGCGTAAATATGCACACATCATTACTCCCCACAGTATTACGACAATCTGCTATATAGCCAACATTTCTAATTAAACACTGTTCGACTTTGGTTCATCACAGCTGGGTACACGCTTGTTTTTCTTTCAGAAACTCCAAGGTGATTGCTGAAACCTGGCTAGACCACTACAAATACAATTTCTACAATCGCAAACCGGAAGCCCGCAATATTCCAATCAATTTAACATGGACTGAAATCAGGGACATGAAAGAATCTCTCAACTGCCACACATTCGATTGGTATCTGAACAATGTCTTCCCCGAACTAAGGTAGATGTGATGCTGATACACAGCAAAGCCTGTTATTAACTAGTAAAACATTTCTAGGAAAATGGACAATTTTACGGCCTACGGCGCACTATCCATCAGCTCGGCATCTTCATCGTTTTACCAGGTGGAGCAGTGTATACATCACGATCGAAATGCCTTTGATGATCCAGTTGTCACTGTGGTCCCGTGTTTTCTTACAAGCATAACAAAATGGTTTTTGCTGAAATCTACCACGCAGCTGCAATCGGACAGAGGTCTATGCCTGACAAGTAATCAGATCTCGGATTTAAGGGGAATTGTTTTCATGACGAAATGTTCCACATCACCACAACAGAAATGGCGACGATTCGGTTTGCAATTGAGACACGTCGCGACGGGACTATGTTTGGAGGTCACCGTGGATTTGCAGTTGACGGTGAATCGTTGTAGGCGTGAGGCGCCGACACAGTATTTTCGATTTAATCGTGAGCTGGAGACAATATGACAAAATGTAAATCGAAGAAGAGATTATTATTGAGAGATATGAGGAGTGTACGTTTTTCTAAACGATTACATGGTGGTTCTGACTTAAATTAATATATGGCAATAAATGAACAAAGTTTCTATTTTGATAAAAATAAACTATTTGTAAAGAAATTTAGAGAATATTTAATCTAGCAAATAAAAGTCTCTTATGAACCGAACATCGCACAACAAACCCATGTTCTTATCATATTAAGAACATCACAAATTTTCAACTGTCATCTGTCTTCTGTAAATGCCGACGACTAGTATGAGGTGGACATGATATTTTAATCCACCGACTGAATAAAATTCACATTAATAGCACAAATGTCCAACAAATTAAGGAAAGGAGTAGCGACCCTATAATGCTTAAAAGGCAAATTGTGTAGATCATTTCAGTGGAATAAACTTATAGTTCAGCTGGGCTGATTTTTATTTACAGTGGATCAAAGTGTTTTTTTTTTGGTCGAAAATCGTGTAAGTCAATGTCTTATTGAAGTCTTTTTGTCAGAGTTATATTGTGGAATTTTATGAGGACAATTTTTTGTAGACGATTTTAACCATCCAGCTCATTTTGATCCATTTTTTAAGAAAAACAAACAAATTCTTTTAAAAAGGATATTTAAGGATAAACATATTCCACAAAAATGTTTGCCGGGAAATTGTTTGTGCTTGTAAATAAAGCTCGACTCAGGGTTATAATATTCCAAAAAAAAGTTTTCCTTATTAACTGCCTGTTTCCATAAAACGAATTTTTTCGTTCGTTACAAATTGTCGAAATTGAAGGCTCAATAAAATGGATTTTATCCGAAGCGAGATCTTATTCTTTTGGGATTGTGTTCCATATGTCGATATCTAACATATATCAGAAAACCAGAATTGAATAAGGTCTGAAACACAACAAATTCGTTTTATGGAAACAGACAGTAAATTCCAAAAATAGTCACTTTTTCAAAATGTTCCATCTCTTGAGAGATCAAAGCTGAAGCCAAAATATTTTAGATGTCATCTTAAAAAAAAAAAACAATTTTCATTTTGCAAGGCTACACCTTACACGCATTTTGCTTCCACATAAATTGAGTCGCTCTAATTTATATTAATGAAATGTTTGAATTTGTTCTTACTTAGAGCAATCACTTTGGGGAAATTGCTACAAGTTCTGAACCAGTTGTCATCCCATTCCCATTTTTTTTCTACCGTGGAAAGGATATGTTGGGTTGTCATATAAAAATAACGATGCGTTTTTGAAGATATCAAAGGATTAAGGACATTTTTAATTGTTGGTGTCCTTGAACTATAATGACAATCCATTTTTCGTTCATACTCGTAAAGAGGAGGTCAGATGACACCCCGATTATTTCAATCAGAACGACTTTGGAGATCTTAAATTGGTTTATGCGCCTGTTTGAAGTCAACAAATGCCATATGGGCATCGTTATTAAATTCGTAGCTCTTTTTTAAATGTTGATTGCTCTATTACAGATCTAGCGGGCCTGAATCCCCACTGGTATTCTCTCAGCAGCCGTTCCTCTAGTTACTTAGTCGAAAAATACTTTACAAAGGGTTTTGCTCCCTGTTTTTGAAGAATCTAATGTTTTTTTTCAACTAGTGCTTATTTCGATTTCGTTATCGGGCCATGTTGAACGAATTTTTGTTTACAACAATTGAAGAGGAGGGTATTGGCAACATTTGGTTTCAACGGGATGGCGCTACGGGCCACATAGCCGAAGCAACACTCGATGTTTTGCGCCCAGTTTTTGAAGATCGCATTATCAGCCTCAGAGTTGATGTCGTTAGGCTACTGCATGGCCAGCCAAAGCAGCCATTTTAATGCAATTATTTTCCATTATTAACCGGAAGGATTGTACTTTCAAATGAAAAAACAAATTTGAGAAAATATCCAGTAGTTTTTTTTTATAGAATTTTCAAAAAAAAAAAGTCATGGACTCATCCTCAATGCTTGTTACTTACTTGCATACTTACCTAAGTTGGTATGTCAGTTGTCTTGGCCTACTTAATAAATAATTTCCAAGCCGAAATGCTTGGCTTTTCCAGTTCGTGATAACAAGGATTTTCATGTCTTCTTCCACTTGGTTAGCAGCTGATAAGTTTGCTGCTTCCCTTCCGCGTCGTGGTATTTTAATAATTCCGCTGAGATGTTATTGTGGCCTGTTGCTCTGTCACTATTCATTTTGTCTCCTAAAGCATGCAAAACGAAAATTTACACACACTACTAAAAAATTGTCTGGAAAATCTTAATGTCTGCATATATTTGTAATGTACATGGTTATTCCATTTAGGCATTGCAATAAGGTTCTCATTTATTTGGAATCTGGTCCACTTGCATGACAATGGCGTCTGAATAACATGGAGTGCACCTTTAAAAAGCGTCAAATTAAATTCCTTCGAATTCAGGAACTCGGAATCTATAAATTCCATACAGTTTCACCACAGAGCATAGCAATTTAACTGAATTTGTTGTCCAGTGTAATTTATGAGCACAGGCATAACATTTCCATTGAATCCTAAAATATGCAATAACTACGAAGAAATAAAAAATACAACACCTCTAAGTAATTGTATGCATTCATATGATGCAATTCAATAAATTTCCCTCATTTAAAAAAAAGAATCATTAAAAGGTAGCACGAAATGAGATATTCTCAGACAATTGCCGGTTATAACAATTCCGAACGTTTAATAATGTTTATTTGAAAATGCCCGTACTCATATCATAAAATGCGCGTAATAAAAAGTTATACGATATTAGAAAAGTATAAAAACGATTTATAGATAGTTGTGCAGACCAGAACTTTTTCTTTTTTTTGTTTGTCCTGGTCGTGGTGCGTGAGCCACTGCAACCGTTGCAATCCATTTGGTTCTGGTTCCCTTTTATTCCACACAGTTGGCCAACGTCGAAAGGCTCCGTTTCTCACATCTTTACTTCCACACAACGAAGCAACAAATAACAAAAACAAAATGGCAACAATAAAACCAAAAGAACGCCGAGTGAAATGAGAGAGAGAAAAAGGGTCGGGTCCATTCATATCGGATGTACAAAAATGTTTGCTCGCGTCTGGACATTTAAGTACGTGACTGGAAAATGCATTTCCGTTGTTATGGCTACCGCAGCAACAGCAACAGCAACAGTCACTGCAACGTTAACATGACGAGTGGCATCAGTTGCTGTGCACTGTGGCAGCTACACAAGCGTAACAATGCTCGCACGAACAAGAAGCAGCAGCAACAACACCAACAAGCGAATACAATCATTGAGGAAGTGCCGACTTCCGTTTTACTTAATGCGTCTACTTGTTCCTTGGGTTGTTGCATCTCTCTCACTTTTCCCAAAACAGAAAAAGAACAGAAAATCACATCATATCAAAAGTGACAGTTTGGGCAATAGCTAGAGAAATGACGTCCATTCTGCTTCTGCTCCGGCTCCGGCTCCAGCTCCGGCTGTTGTTACCATCAGCATCACCATCACCATCGTCATTGTCGTCTTGTCCATCGTCCATGGGTGGCATTGAAACTGTTCAACTACCTCAACATCCATACATGCAGCCTCGTGTGTGTGTGTGTGTGAGGAATGCATTTGCAAAATTTTGATTGGAAATGCTTTGAATCAGTTTGCTCCACTTTATGGCAAACTAACACTATGTGCTGAAGTGAGTTTTTCCTTTGGCCGTTTGTCTGTCTCTTATCCTCTATGTGTGGCAGGCTGGACGGACCGGAGAGCTGTACTAATTTGGTCCATTCGTTTGTAACTAATTGGAATATTCAGTTGGTGCAAAGTGTTTTATGGCTTATGTCAAATACGAGCACATATCAAATTCTCAGGCACACGCACCGACACACACAGGTTGATGAGGAAATTAAAGAAGTTTTTCATTCGACTGGGGGATTTAAGAAGGTACTTGAAGGGTAGCCGCTTTAAGATTTGATTTGACTGGTCTAGAATTTTCATAAAATTCACATTGTAAATATTGCAAAAATCATTTGGCTTTAAAATGTTGAAGGATAACATGGCGCCGGCTTTTGACTTATTTAGTATTGCAAAAGATTCGATTAATATCGGATAAAATTTGGAAATGTTCAGGTATGACATGCCCATTACTCAGGTTCACTCCCTAAATCTGAAGGAAAAAAACTTCACGCGGACACCCCCCAGTTTAGCTTATTCAAAGACAATTTTATACACTCCATCATAGGATGGAGTATATACTAAGTTTGTCATTCCGTTTGCAACACCTCGAAAGAGTGATCTGCGACCCTATAAAGTATATATATTATTGGTCTGTCCGTCCGTCTGTCCGTCCGTCCGTCCGTCTGTCCGTCCGTCTGTCCGTCCGTCCGTCTGTTGTCTGTTGAAATCACGATAGAGTGCGAACGACCAACGCTAAAAAGCTGAAATTTTGTAGGAAGATGTTTTTTGCCCATAAGCAGGTTAAGTTCGAGAATGGGCCATATCGGACCAAAGGGGAAAAAGTTCCCCTTTACGGGACTAAATATATTCCGGCCATAATCAAATTTTTCAAATATTTTTTTTCACTACATCTAAGTTCTAAGTTTATATAATTTATAGATGGGGAAAAAAATCCCAAAAGTGGGCGTGCTCATGGGTTCCGTGGACCCTTGGGGCCCAAAAAAGGGCCCATGATAAACATGCGCATATGGGTATCGAAGTGCAACGAAATTTACTCACGAACCCAAATATGCCTTTATTTTCACGATTTTCCTAAATTTTTTGATCCGGTTTCTGGGACTATCGGGTCACCAGCGGCCCAAAAACCGTCCCTTGACAAACATGGACATATGGGTATCGAAATGCAACGAAATTTTCTCGCGAACCCAAATATGCATTTATTTTCATGATTTGGATAAAATTTGTGATCGGGTTCCTGGGACTATCGGGTCACGAGCGGCCCAAAAACTCAGTTAGTTTTCTTATTTATTGACTTTTTAAGGATCCATGATGGAGGGTATATAAGATTCGGCCCGGCCGAACTTACTATTTGTCCACTTGTTTTTTTAAACCTTGCACCCGACAACCTCCCGAAATAGTATTTCTTACGCTGTGTCTTAATTTTACGTCCGATCGAAATATCACGCATATTGGTGTTCTTGCTTGATCAAGGGCTCATTCATTGGCCATCATGATTACAACCAAACATATATGTGTTTGGGGTCTAGTCTTTCAAGTGGCCCCAAAGGAACAAGTCACAAGGTGTGTAATCATAAGAGCTAACACGGTCCTGAAAATTTTCCCGTAAAAGATCAATGGTTTCGTTGATTGTGTGGCATGTAGCGCAAGAATTTCACCTTTTTTTTTTTTGTGAATTTTAGTAATTTTAATGCGTTGTTGAAGAGTGTATCGTTCCATTATTAGTAATGGCGTAGTATCGTATCGTTCAAAGAATAAAAGCTTCAAAAGTGACAGCTACCGAAATACCGGGTGATTCAAAATAACACCTTTTGTTGGAATACCCTTTATTATGAAAAATATATAAAATAACGAAAAATAACACAAAAATAAAAAAAAATTGGGAAAATTTTCATTGTCCATTTTTTGGGGCATTTTTCATATGCGACTTTTTTTGTGGGGAATTTATCCTTTTTAGGGTATTTTTCATTTTGAGCATTTTTCATAGAACCCCATAGAAACCCTCATAGAAACAAGCAAATAGTCCCTAATGTTTCGCGTTGTTGTTCCCTGTGTAAAATTGGGATCTATTTTCAGTTTAGAGTTTGGGGTGTAATTTCAAAATTTAGATCGAAATTCGTATGGAACATAATATGCTATGCGTTTTTTCTCTTTTATGTTTTCAACAGCTCTGATCATTTGTGAATATGTCAATATGCGCGCATTTGGTTTGACTCTCTAGCATCCTTTGCCTTCCTGTTGTAAGGATTGTTTTTTTTTTTAGTTTTTACAGCATAAGACAACTCTCCTTACACTCTTCCTTACACATGGTGATGTAATATTTATAAGATTGCCAGATTTGCACATACTTCGGCTGCCACTAGCACACCCCGCACACTAATTTGTCGGAGACTGCAGTGACTCCGACTCCTCCGACATTGTGTTGCAGCGCATCCGTCTGGGCACGAATGATGTACACTCGCTGTACAACCACTGCGAACGTTTCGTACGGTCGTTCATATGCATTTAAAAAGTTGAGAAAAAGAATTTTCTTGATTTCCGGTAGAACCGTCAAATGGAAAACATAACAGAGTGTGTGTTTGTGTTACCGAAGTAGTCGTCGTCTTCAGCTACGACTGTCGCCTCTTAGTTTTGTAGTTTTGTTTTATTCCTTCATTTATTGAAATGGACAAAGTGCTGAAAGGAAAATCTGTGCAATTTTGCAGAAGAACGAACCGAAAAAAGACACGTTTAAAAATATACGTCAAGAGCGAGAAAAAAGTCAAAGAAACAGACACGGAGCAGCAACTTTCACACATTCGACATCAGTTGTACGTGAAACACATGTTCGAGTAGTTGGGTGTACTCCCGCCATCCCGCCGTTCCTCTTCTCACATCCCTGATTTGTTTTTTCCGTCTTCCTCTTCTTCTTCGTGTTTTGGCTACACTTCCCTGGTGAGTGTGTCTGTGTTAGTCATGTCTTTTATGTGATTGTGTGGTTAGACACCACAAATACACTTAAATAAAACTTTGTTTGTAGTTGCATGATAGGCAAGGGGGTGAGCGCATACGTGCATGTTGGAAATTTAACTAAGTTTCGTGTTTGTGATAGTATTAGTTGTACTAGTTGTGCCATACACATACAGACATAAGGAGGTTGTATTACATCTGCCGTTGCATCACGATGGCAAATTATCAACGTCATCAACGATAACTACAACTGCACCGCAATACAAACAACCACATACACACACACACATACACATAAACACAGGCACTCCAGCACCATTGGAGCTGTTGACTACTGGAGACCACCCACCACTACTCTAACAGCCGAGTATATGTACAACAAGATGAGTTTTTCCAATTTGGTCAAGAGAGGAGAAACATCCCAATGTTTTGTGGTAATTTTGAGGATCCTAAATGTTCTCAAATCATTCTTTAGTAAAACAATTCACGCATTTCTTCCGTGTTTTAGAAGTGTTTTACTAGTATTTATTTGGAATCCCTCTATGGAAGGGACGTAGCAGCTTAAATCGAACGGTAGCGACATTCGTAATTGTTCTAAATTTTTTCAGCAAAATCGAACAAGTTCTTCTCTACACGCTGAAAAAAATGGTAATTTTAACAAATTTCAGCAAACAAGTTCGCATCAAACATACATATATATATTTTTCCATACCACAAACATTAACTTGTTTGTAGGTGATAAATATCGAATATGTATGCAGTTTTGTGTCATTTTATATTTTTTTTCAATTTGTGAATCCATATATCAATCCATCTTAATGAGCGTAATGCAAAAAAAAATTTACGAAACCAGTTGCAAATACACACTTATTCGCACCCAAATGTTGTGCTTTGTTGAATTTAATAAGTTCGTTGTCTGGTTTTCCCAAACACGCTATTGCTTATACACAAATACGTAATATTAATAGCAAATGAGTTATATTTATATCCAACTAAGCTTTGTGTAGATGGAAATAAGCTTTAATTGCTACAAAACCAAACGCGCGTTTTACTTGTGTGTAAACAAAATAAAAAGAGGTATTTTTCAGTGTGTAGTTATGCCAAAATAATTTTTGGACAAAACAGGGAAACTAAGCGAAAAAACATCAAAATAAGGGGAAAATGTAAATGGTCATCAAAAAAAATGTGACACGAAAACGTTGAAAAATCATTTAATTAAAAATAAATAAATAATAGTACCGATTGTACTGGACGAGTTTCACTTCGGATGAGTTACTTCGCTTAAACGAAAATCTGTGCCTTATTGAAAAATCGTTTATGTGCAACACATTTTTAATGCAAAGACACAAACTCATATGATACGAATATCGCTTAAGAGAAATATGATGAATGTAAAGGCGACAAAAACGGGCAAAAACAAATGATCTCAACAAAAACTAAGTCAACCACATTTAAGTGGTAAATAAGTGTATATTTTATATCATTTAAAAATTTTACATACATGTACAGGGTTTTCCAAGAAGAGGTGTTATTTTGGTATTCAAAGAAAGAAGTCGCAAGGTGTTAAATCACAAGATCTCGGTGGCCAATTGTGATTACCTCTTCGAGAGATAACACGGTCCAATGACCCCATCGGACCATAAACCGCACCAAATACTCACATGTTGAGGATGGAGAGGCTTCTCTACAATAAATTCTGGGGTTTTCTAGCCACAAATGCGAAAATTTAGCTTGTTAACGTAGCCACCGAGGTGGAAATGGGCCTCATCAGTCAGGATGATGTTTCGATGGAATTCCGGATCGTTTTCATGCATTTCAATGACCCAATCAGAAAAGGCGCGACGTTGTTGATGATCGGCCGGCTTGAGTTCTTGTGTTAACTGAACTTTGTAAGTCTTAAGACCCAAGTCTTTATGCAAAATACGGTGTAATGACGTTTGTGGAATGACCAATTCCAAAGGACGACGAGGAATGGACAAACCTGGGGTTTCTTCAACACTTTGGGCTACCGCAGCAATATTCTCAGTTGTTCCTGAGCGACATGCACGGGTTTTATTCTTCACATCACTAACTTGTCCCAACAGCTCGATTTTTCCCACCAATTTCAGTATTGCGGTCCGACAAGGTGCATCACGACGACCCAAAAATGCTTTAATGAACTGTGACTGCACCATTGTCCACCATTTTTGTAGTGAATTTTAATAATTGGCGTGCCGGATTTTGTTCGTCCTACAAGTAAGTGTATTATTTCGATGGGTTCACGCTTGTGACCATTTCCATTACAACTTCTTTTGTAGATAGAGCGCGGAGACCATAAAATCGAAGTCTTTTACTGCTGCAGCTTCTTTAAAGTTGATTTAATGGCAAAACTTTCATTGCTCATTTTTTCATTTTTAAGGGGATTGCGATTGATCTCGTCGTGCAGTTTTTTAGATAACTTTAGCGTAGCTATAATATTCCGGCACCTGTATTATCACAGTCTCTGCTAGGTCTCTTGGTTTTAGGGGGGTTTTATTTTTAACGAATTCCCTGTTCGATATTCTGAGTGTTTTCAGATTGCGCGAGTCTTGCCTTCGCTTGATAGCAGGTAATGTCTCTAAAAGTTAGAGCGTTTTGCTGCGCCACAGTGTTGGCTTGCAACTCCATCTTCTCTGGGGGTTTCGTTAATGTTGTCCGACTCCGAGTGCAAGTTAGTCAGGTTTTCCCGAAGGCGAACTCAATTCCTCATGTGAGCTTGGTACGACATTAGCCGGAAAACAGTTTCCGCGGGCTTGCATTCCCATGTCCTGATAAATCCAGAGCTACCAGCCCATAACAAAAATATCAAAATCCTGCTAATCATAAGTCAGTGTCAATATGGTCCTGTATTTTATTGAGTACTTAAGTGCGAAATTTAGCGGATCTGATTTGGATCATATTGACCCAAAATAGCACTTGCATTGTCAGGGATTCCTTCCCATGTTCGTGTCTTATTAGTTTGATTTCACAGAGATGAAGCGGTTAACGCAGTTTTTTTGTTTGTGTTTAGTTGTAATACCGGGTGACATTTTCGAATGCATGACTTTTATTTGAACTGGGGTTTTCGCCCCCACACCCCCCCCCCCATTCTCCTATTGTATAAGCTTTAACATGAATACATGAATCGATTCACATGCTGCCTATCAAGGAAAATAATGTGTGCTATATTTGGATTTCAGCCCTGTGTTTCTGGTTACCATTTTTTTCCACTTGAACAACTACTCCTTTGTTCCTTCATGTACTTGACACAAAATTTGCTAAATAAAAGTCGACCCTTTCCCATTTGTGTAATTAAACACGAATGCAGTAATTAAAACCACCCAGCCAAATGGAAAATGTTGGAAGCTCCTATTTTTTGCCGTTCTCTAAAGAAAGAACAAATACGAAACGAAACCGAAGCAAATTCAAATATTGACACTCAAAGAAGATAAAATTATCGTAGACTATGCAATTAAGCCTGGTTTTATTAAGTAAATAGAACTTGGCACGACAAATAACAAACGGATAAGAACATCGCAGACAAAAAACATTGGAAAATGTTTCATGGGTGAGGAACTGACAATAATAATGGCAAATAAAAGCAAAATATAATGTGTAAGAAAATAAGTAAAACGTCTCCTGCCTGCAGATAAACCACTTAGTGACCACCCTGTATCAATACTGGGTGAGGCATGAAATGTGACTGCAACGGTTGCGAAAAATCGTTGATAGCTTCTAATAATTTCTTATTTGGGTGCCTGAATAGAAATAGTTGTTTCAGCATTTCGAGCAGTTTTATATCGAAAATAAAGGGGATGGTTGATCGGTCGCATGTTGTATGGATCAACAACTGGGAGTAGCGTTATAGCTTATTAAATTATCGGGCTAGTGGGAGACTTAAATGTGGTACCACGTGTTCGCAACAGGTTGCAGCAAAGGTTTTTGATAGAAAAAGGGAACTTCTTCATGCATAAAATTTATACCGTTGGGTTGACCTGGATAGTATCCATCTTTTGCTGACGAAGGGGCGCATGAACTAGCAAGGACTGGATATGCGTTTTATAGACTCAACGTAGGGTTTCAAAAGTAGGGGTTGGAATTCGACATCTGTCAAACTAAGTTGTTAAACCAATGTTTGTGCCTTTCCCTTACATATCAGAACCATATTAGTTGCCCTCGTTCGTTTCTTGGAAAATGTAATATCTGTCATGAGATCGTTGATTGTTCCACTTGACCCGGTGAAGCCTTCGCCACGTACACACATGTGGAGGCGGGCTTCAGGGCGTAAAGGCCGGATTGTTGATATATTTTCAGGTAATTACAAAAGTTTACCTATTTATCCGTAGAACGTGTGGTTGGGCCTGAGCGTACGCATCGTTGTTAATTTCCATAAATGAATCGAACGACCTCCTCCGCTGACTGATAAACCAATTCGATACACAAATACACATGAATTTAGGATAAACACGTAAATGCAAACAGTTGATGTGAAAAGTTTAGGTGCAAAAAGCATTTCGTTAATGAGGATTTGTAAGTTGCATGGGGAAAATGTCATTTCTATGACTACAGTACTGCACTCGCTACAGAGCACACTGATTAACTGCACCCACTACTCTAAAAACAAAACAACTGAATGATCGCACACAAGCAAAAACTGTACACTGTTTGGTTTTCATTTGAAGCATTCGGTTTATTCCATTTGGTTCTTCAAAATAAAGTGAATATCTGATGAAGAAAATCAAAAAATTTGGTTCTTTGAACAAACCGGTCTCAAATTTGTTCATATGAAATTTGTTCATCGACTACAGTAGAACAGAGGGTAATGAACTACTGAAGATGATTATTGGAATTTCCATATAGCATATCCATGATAGAGAACCTTCAATTAAAATAGACAGGGGCATGTCCGAACTGTTCGATAGGAAACGGAGTCTCAAGTGAGTCATATCTTGTAATCGCTTCTTGATGAACAAAATCGTATGAAGTCCAGCAGTTGTAAATACGACGTAATCGATGGGCTCGTTCATTTTGGTTTCATTTGAATTGTTTGAACCACAAAAACATAAGTACATTCATATCGAAGTTTTTCGATTTATTCCATGCCTAAATCTCACCGATTAACTGTTCACTCTGTGCACATAAGTGCAGATGAATGTTATCGTCGCCTCAGATGCCGAAATGCATTTCAATTGCTAAATGGAAGTAGACCGTTTATTATTATTTAGGAGGCATGATTAACACCAACACATTCATACAATACAATACATGCATATGCTCATACACACACACATGCACACATACTAAAAGAGATGCCTTAAAGCTCACACGCAATCACTGGCCGAGAATTGCAATTCTCTAACAAAGATTCTCATATTTGATTAACCAATGCCGATTTAAACAATATTTCAATATTCCAATTAGAGTATGACATGTGCACGCACACCCACACACACTCGCAAACACATCGACACACAAATGCACATTCATATAATCATCATCTTAAGTACTCACAAATACTCTTGCCGGCACAACGCACTCTTGATGTGACAGAAAACAAAAGTAATTAATTTCAAAATCAATCGCTTCGAAATGTAATTTGTGTGTGCGTGTGTGTGCGTGTGTGTGTGTGGGTACACGCACACAATTGCAATCCAGACAAGAGTATCGTGTGCAGTCTTGGTTGGTTATGCAGCCGGAATATCTTGCGATGACAGGCGTTAAGGACGTGTGTGGTGCTATTGTTTAGCGGGAGGGAGGAGTGATATTAGTGAAATCCGGCCAATGTTTAATTGAAAACTTACGCTATATTTGACATTGTCTTAAATTGTTCGTTGAGTTCTGATGGGCACTTTTGACGCACTCACCTGTGAGTTAAAATTCAAAATGTAATTAACAATTATTTTCAATTTTATTTAATTGTTTGCAATTTGGATGTCCCACCAAAAGGCTTTAAAACATATCAAGAATGTTAACCGAAACTATTTTGTCTAAATAAGACGAGAGGCAACACAATAGTATTTTGAGGAAGGCCCGGAATAAATACTGCGTGGAATTCTGTAGTTCGGAAGAAGGAAAACACGAGTATCCACACAATGTGTGGTGGGGCATTTCAAGAAATCGCTTAGGAGTCTCTCCGGAATACTCACTGGTAACTGCAGAAATGAGACTTCTCAGACACTTCCCATCTGCGGATACTGTAATATCAATCCAAAATAACATGGGCAATCCAAAAGGGTAAACAAATATTAGGAAAAATACCCAAACTAAGACCGACGTTAAGTTCCGACGGGCTGAATGTTATAGACGGATTGCTCTCTCGTGATCTAATGTTGCTATATATGCCAAGCCACAATTTTATCAATTATTGTCAATTTAATTCGTGCTTGGTATCTCTTCACACCGACTACAATTATTGCACACATACCTCCAATAGTTCAAAGTAAAAGTTCGTTCGAAAACAAGTCCAGTGTCTTTAAACCGTAAAGTATTATTATTTAAGCAGTCCGGTTTCTTGACATACATTCCATCACACAGCCCTTTTCACTTTTATCGACAAAATTGAAAATAATTTCACTCGTGTTCTGGTTCGACAAAGTCATCGTCACAAATATGTGCTAAACAGATGCAACTTCAACTTCTAAAACTTATAAAAAGTATAATCGCAACGCATACTTGACTTCATGTTGTGATATTCTTTCGGTCTGTCGTAGAAACGTAGAAAACACTCCCACCTATTCCTGTCCAAATGTGAGAATGACTGTTGTCATCCACATGCAACATAAAAAAACCTCACCTCCACCACCGTCGTCGTCGTCGCCATCGTCAGCAACATCATCAGCATCCACATCAGCATCGATGATATTTTTTGGTATCGTTCCGTTAGTGGGTCACCTCAGTTTCAATTGTGGAATTTATTCGTTTTCATGTCTTTTGATGTTTTTGTTCTGTGGGGGTATTTTTTTTTTTTGTGCCCGTTTTGCATTCGATGCAAAGTATTCGGTTCGAATGCAAATCGAAGAACAAACATTTGTCAGACATTTCAATTTGTCATTTGACAAAGGAGAAAATGTCACAAACTCTTTTATAGAAAATGCAATATGCACATGTATGTGCTGGACATTAGGGTGGAATTGAGTACTACGATTGCTCTTGCACACATTTCGGTGTTGACCTATTTCAGCTGGGGCAGTTGAAAGATTCAAACAAGAGTAATACATATATTTTTTGGGAAATATTTTGGACTGATGCAATGTAATAAAGTATAACTGAAGCTCTCCTAGGAATTATCAACCAAACCTCTGCATTGAATGTCTTGAAAATACATTCAAGACATTCTGTTGAAAAGCGAATACTTCAGTGCTGTCATTTTGATGACTTCAGTTGCTAATAACATTTGCTTGCCTTTTTCAAAAGAAATACTTCCAAGGAAGCTCGTCATTACTAATTGTGTGTACAATTTAAAAACTTTTTGAGGTAATTTTTCAAATTTTATAAAACTATTATGTAAACTCCGCTATGAGGAATAATGACATTTTGGTCACATTTGTTATTTTTTAAAAATAATATAATTTAAATTATTTTTTAAAAAGAATTTCTTATCTTTTAAAATAGTTTATTTTTTAAAATAATTTATTATTATTTTTTAGAATAGTCTATTATTTTTTAAAAATACATTATTATTAAATTATTATTTTTTAAAATAATTTATTATTTTATTTATTGGTTGTTAATTACAAAATCAATTTATATACTAATTTTGGGTCCAAGGGTAAACCGGGTGACACAGACCATTTGGCTAGATTTTTTTGCAGCGACAGACCAAAGCCTGTGTTGGGAATCGAACCCACAACCGCCACGCACGATACCAAATCGCCTACAGTGGCGCTTAATAATTTATTATTATTTAAAAATAATTCATTATTTTTTAAAAATAATTTATTATTTTTATTATTTTTAATTTATTATTAATAAATAATAAATTATTTTTAAAATATTTATTATTTTTTAAAAATAATTTATTATTTTTTAAAAATAATTTATTATTTTTTAAAAATAATTTATTATTTTTTAAAAATAATTTATTATTTTTTAAAAATAATTTATTATGTTTTAAAAATAATTTATTAATTTTTAAAAATAATTTATTAATTTTTAAAAATAATTTATTATTTTTGAAAAATAATTTATTATTTTTTAAAAATAGTTTATTATTTTTAAAAACAGTTTATTATTTTTTAAAAATAGTTTATTATTTTTAAAAATAGTTTATTATTTTTAAAAAAAAAAATAATTTTTTAAAATTATTAATAAATTATTTTTTAAAAATAATGAATTATTTATTATTTTTTAAAAATATTAATGAATTATTATACAAGCAGACATTTCGTATCAACCCTAAAACTTTCAAATCGATTCATTTCAGTCAGTCCATTCTGTCTCTGTGGCCACTTGTGGAGCTTCGTGGTGGATGTGGTTTAAATTATAACATTAACGTATTTTTCATCGGCTGCCGTATGAAAATCTTTAAATTATAAAATCAATTGCCACTCTAATGTACATAGACTACACACCCATGATGACATATATATTTTTATATGCGATTTTATGTGATTGTGGGAGTGATTGAGTATGTATGTGAGGCATTGGGTTTGAGAGGCGGCTTTGTCTGGCCATTGGTAAAGAGACATTTCTGTTCGTGTGCCTCTGTGTATGTTGAAGTTTTATTGAAAATATTGCGATTCTGTGATAACAACCCGATTTAAGGTTATTCGCCGATTGTAGAGTTTTCACATTCCGGTTAACTGGAAGTTGTTGGCAACGAATATGAATTTAAAACTAAAAAAGAATGAAAAAACAAACAGAAAAAAAATCATATCACAAGCGAAGAACCTAACAAAATGATGTGATACTCGTTGGTCTGCTGTCAAAACTTTACAAAGTCATTTGAAATGTTATGAAATAAAACAGACTCGTTGAGAAGTTATCTTTAATTTTTTTTTTTTTTAATTGAAAAGAAATTTTCATAATATTTGCAAAAGTTGTCACTCCAGTCAAGAATTCAGAGCAGTACGAAACGTTGTGCTTTGTTTGGGTTAAAAAGTGGAAAATAGTAATTTCTTGTTCGGTTGGAATTCATTCGTTAATATATTTACATATATAAACATAAAGATTTAAAATTGGAGAATTGATTATATTTTTGAAATATTTCCAAAGTTGACTATTTTTGATTTTAGGTGGGAAATTTTCTTTAATATTTTTATTTGTTTTTCTTTTACACATATTGACGTAATTGTTTTTTCTTTTTTTTTTGTTGAAGAGCAACTCTCAGAGGATGCCCCCAATAAATGCAATAGGGTGTCGGGAGGAGTAAAGAGTGTTGTGTTTATTGACATATGTCTTAATTTTAAGAAAGTCACAGCTGGCTAGACTCACTCACCGGTAAAGAATTACACCTGCAAAGAGTACGACTGAACTGTTTTCCAGCCATTTGTCGATGAACGCATGAGAGTCATTGCATAGCCTCGTTTTCCGGCCAGAAAGTCTTAATATAAAGGACAAAATATCTCTAGAAATTTTAATATTTTACACCAATTTGAAATAATTTCCATATTTGTAAAAAAAAAAAACCTCAATTGTTCAAAGGAAAATTTGGAAATCAAATAAAGTACTCTCTATGTAAATATCAGAGAAATCCACCTTGAGTCCTTGCCGATAATCATGTTTTTACAGAAACCAAAGTTATTTGTGTCGATGGAAACTGATTCTGAACCACAAAGTTCGCTTACCTCCTGCTGGCGAATACTGGCGGATAAATTCTCCACAAGTACTATCAGGTGGTCCTGTTTGTTAAGGCTGTCAATAAATTGCGTCATGTTAATTACGAGGCTGGCGTTGTCTAATGACATTTGCCGCGCGAAATGAACCAAAGACAAAAATCACATCACAAACATGGAATCGATGATAGCTCTGCTCATCTTTTGTAACGTTTCGCAGTCTCAAATTCGCACAGCCAAAATCAATTTCTATTACCGACCACTGTTATAAATTGTCGCAATCGGATCACAGGGAATTGATAAATGATTTGCTACCGAGAACATCAATGGCTGAAGCTTGGTGTGTAAATATTGCCGCAGTGTAACGGAGATTGTTGGTAGTCGCCTCCATTACCACCAACCATCCATGCAACTAAATGTGATTGCTTGTTGGGCTCAGCTGCTGGCAGAGGATGATAAGTTGCCACCTACTTTAGAGCATCCTTCGGATGGTTTCAAATCATCAACAAACAAATATCCAAAAAAAAAAAAAAGGAAAAAAATAGTTTATTCACATTTCCCAATTTTCATGTTCGTCCTCGTCGCATGCCTTCTGTAGAAAAGTTTGATCTGATGTTTGTGTTTGAATTAAAAGGTCGTCATTAGAATTTTTACTTTCGGAAGAATCCTGTGTGTCTGTGTGGGAGTGTGTTTGTTTGTTTCCGGCACTTGCTTCTTGTGAAATTTCTTCTATTTTTTTTTTGCTGTTTGTTTGCATCTTTTGCTGTTCTTGAAGATGCTGCTGCAACTGATGTTTGTTTTGTAATTGTTGTTGCTAGACAAAATTTCATTTCATTTTGTCAAATGTGCTCTATTTAAATTTGTTCCAACATATTTGACTTGCAAACATTTTCAAATTGTTTTTCTCAAGTATTTGAGAAATTACTTTTTGAAATGATCTTACAGGAATCATTTCAACAGCAGCGATGTATGAGTGCAACAAAAAAAAAAGGCACAAATATGCATGCATTCGTATTGAATTCAAATAAAGCGAAATGAAGATGTTGCTCCACTTTGGCATTAGAAATTTTAGGGGCTGTGTGTAAATGGAAATCGGTATGGAATATTATGGAATTCATTACATTGGAAATTTAAATTAAACGAGATTCGAAGAAATTGGCAAAGAAAATGAAATTGCATTACACGGTAAGTTGTCATCTGGCTTTACCCTCTAAACCGCCAGAGTGCCTCAAGGCACATTCGTTTATAGATTTTAAAAATATGGGGGTTAAGACAATGATTGGCTTAGACCGGACCATGGTTAGGTTGCAGGAAATTTATGTTTTTCGCATATTTGTCTATGAGATTTAGTGATTGCCAGAATGGGACTAACTAGCCTGATTTTGAAGCGCATTTTCTGTTTGTGAAAAGTTGAAAAAAAGAAGAGAATTCCAGATCATTTTCATGCATTTCAAGAACCCAATCAGCAAAGCCACGACGTTGTTGGTGATCGGCCGGCTTGAGTGCGGTGTAATGACGTTTGTGGAATGCCCTATTCCAAAGGACGTCGAGGAATGGGCAAATCTGGGTTTTCTTCAACACTTTGGCCCACATCAGCAATATTCTCAGTTGTTCTTGGGCGACGTGCACGGGTTTTACTCTTCTCATCACTAACTTGTCGCAACAGCTCGAATTTCTCCACCAATTCCTGTATTGCGGTCCGACACGGTGCTTCACGACGACCCAAAAATGCTTTAGTTTTGCGAACTGTGCCTGCAAGATTTTCACCATTTTTGTAGTGAATTTTAGTAATTCCAATCCGTTCCATTTTTGCTAGTGGCATAGTTTCTACTTGTCAAAAGCCAAATAATAAAAGTTTCAAAAGGAACAGCTACCGAAATACCGGGTGATTCTAAATAACACCTCTTGTTGGAAAACCCTTTAGTTGAGGACAGCTTGACAATTCTGTTAATTTTTGGAATAAAATATCCTACCAATATATTTTACCTTGGCATTCCTTGCCAGTAATAGAAGAAAAATCAACGTCCTCAAAACTAGACGTTCGTTTAGTGATGACCAAATTTCTTAAAACCAGTTCCATCGACCAAAAGTCCGTCACTTGGTCGTGATCTAGTACACATTTTTGACTTCTGTACAAGACACCACGATGTGTTCATTATGCCTTGATTTCCTAATACCCACAAAATATTTATGAAAAATAAAAATCTAAATTTTAATACCGCTCATTTTTTTAAATTTTTTTCGCCCACTACGTGTGTAAGAAGCTTAACGAGTTACGTATTTTCGAATAACTTTTGTGGAATCTTCAACAGTAAGACAACAAGGACTAAAAGCGGCAGAAGAAGGAGAAAGGGAAGGATAAGGTATATGCATGAAATACAAAGTTTTTATTGCAGCAAGTATTGACAAAAGGCTCGGGCATCAACTCTTCTCTTCGACTGTGGCAAATATTGATTCTTAAATAACTTTTTATTCTTTTGATTTTGGAATACGAAAGTTTACCTTTCAAGTTCTTTTTTGTGTTATTTAAGTGGGTTATTTGGTTACTGACACTTGAAGACACGACGCCACCGTGCCTGCCGCATCTTATCACACCTTCAAAAGAAAAGATTTCTATCCTGCAAATAAGGTGGTGTTTTTTGGAATGACATCATTTCATAAGAATCCGGTATGGACAATTTAAATAAGGAAAATTGTGTTACATCAATGAGAAAATCTGGGCCGCAGCATAATGCAGTCTCTCATGAATCGGACAAACACAATCATTGTCAGACGCTGACAGTTGACCAATGACAACTTGAAATACTTGCGGCCAGTTAATTTCGTTGTCATCACTCTGTCATATCCAAAATAAATACCCACTTTATGTTGCACTCGAAACGGAAACTTTTCACAAAGAAATCAAGAAAGAACGAAAAATGTAAGGAAAATAAAGTTAGATGTCTCTGCTGCCGATGTTACTTCTGCCTTCAGTGATGCCGAGACTCAGGATCTGAGCCGTCGTATTTCTTTCTTGGGCTGTGGCATCGAAGCCGATGCATCAACCGCAAGACAAGATAATTTCAACGGCAAATAAATCACTCAAAGGTAACAAAACAGAATAAAAATGCAGCGGACTACAATAAAAATTCCCCATAGCATTACTGATCTGTTTCTGTTACTTTAACAATAAGTAGATATTGTTCAAGCAAACATATGAGGGTGGTATAACAAGCGAGTTAATGACTCTTCCACTTATTGTTTATGTCTAATAGACGGAGGAGATTGAAGTGGTCTAATAAAGTGTACGTTGGCCGAGCAGCTGAGCATCAGGTTCGAAACCCGACCAGATCATCCAACATTTCTCGGCAGTTGTTTCCACTTCAAAACTGCTGGCAACTTTACGAGTAAAAGTCATGTCAAAACTTCTCCAGAAAAAGCATTAGCCGTTCGGAGCCGGCTTCAAAAAAGATCCAATTTACTGTCTGTTATACAGAAAATAAGAGGTTGTCATCATCCTATAAAAGTAAGAGCAATTATTCGAAAGTATTTCTGTTGATGCTATCAAACTATCGAAAGCTATTACTCATGTTTGCGATACTCTCTGTATCGCTGAAGATCTACAGTTTTAGGTTTCTCGGCGACCACATCCATTTGTCTAATTATGAATATTTTTTTTAACCTCAAAATAACATCTCCATCCATATGGAGATAGCTCACACAGAAGGACAAAGGCTACAGCCACAAGCTGAAGGATCAGTCTCGAATTTTTAGATTATCCGACGCTGGAGATCTTTGTCGAAATCCAAGAATTGAAACTCCAACTGAAAACAGAAATATAAATTAAAAAAACGTAATGGCGACTTTTGCATAAATTAACCCCAGTTCAGAATTGGATACAGCGGTGGTTTTACATTCTGAATGTTGGCGGCCTTACGAGTACGGGATTAATATACAAGCTGGGAAAATTAGATACCAATAGTTTACACTTCACTGAGAAATGTTGCCCCTTTGAGCAAGAGCAACACCATACGAATGTTCCAATCAATTGTTTGTTCCAGGGCTCTTAAGTCGTAGCTGGACTCTGACAAATTTGCCCGAAGTCGGAGTATGGAGTGTAAAAAATTGCTCGACTCCGAATTGTATTTACTTACATTTCCCATAAAATAAATAAAATGTCTGGCTTAAATAAATAAAATGTCAGAAATTGCATTATGTTTGTAATTTAGTTATTAATATTTTTTTTTTGTTCGATATTAAAATAAAATCGTTCAACATTACTTGACTTTTGTTAATCTTCCATATTGATTTTAAGTTGCTTCCTCCCTGGGTGTACATGTCTAACTGAAATCATCTCTTTAGATCCCAACCGGCTTGTCATACGGCCCTCACTGATTGTGTGCACACACCTTCAGTCGAATAACACATTACACGATGTGAAATTGTATAACAAAAGAAAATCATGTTGCAGTACTAACAACACCCACTACAACAGCACCCCGTGTTGTTGTTGCCTATTGCAAATACTCGTACTACTATGAATAGACACTTTATTTGCAACTATGGGTACTTAGTTATTTGTTAGTGAAAAGCTGCATTTCTCTTCGTCCCATCTCTCTCTCTCTCACACTCTGCCTCTCTGACTGTTAAGTTTTGCAAACTAACTAAATAACATTACTATGCTTTGCCAGTTTGTTCGAGTTGTTATTGTTGCTGCTGCCATTACATCGAGACGTAGAGATTTCTTAGCACCGAGAGTGTGTATGAGAGTATTCTCTTGATACTTTTGGTTTTGTTACCGAGTGTTTGTGTGCGCAAAGTACGATTTGTTGTAAATTTCATGTTGTAACTTACTGCATTATCACCTTTTAAAGTCTATGTTTCTGTATGCACATGCATGTGAGTGTGCGAATTGTTGGCGCAGGCAGGTGAATGTTTGTTTGTTTGTGTTTGCATGGATGTGCATACAAGCTAAAGGAAGCAACAACAACAACAGCAAGCATATATTTTGTGAGAATATGGTAAAAGCTTTGATTTCTCATGAGCCGCATAATGCATGTTCCGTACAACTACGACTATGCTGCTGCTATCTATTGATACACCTACACACACACACACACTACCTACAAAGATGCTTTAATAAGGATAATGCGAAAGAGAAGACTTTAAGTGATATATTTTCTATTTAACAATGATGGTTTAGGTCGGGCTAGCATTATGCTACAGCGTCTTAGGCATATCCTGTAGCTGTATTTCGCATGCATTTATTTTTCCAACCTTGGCAGAGAGACAAGAGGAGGGCTATCCTTTAAGCCGAGACATTTTTTAAAAACAGTTTTATATTTTATAAAAAAAGGGGTCCTGAGTTCGAATCCTTTGACATTTTTATTTTTACGAAATCCTTTTCTCTGTGTCATATGACATCGCTGGCTATGAGTGGGTTAAGGCACTTAAACAGATACTGAGAACTTTTACCTTTTCTAATATTTCTATTTCTAAAAATTTTATTTTTTTGTGAAAGTTCATGTCTTAGTCGTCCCTTAATTGGGCTTGACTCTTAAGGCAAAATCGGATCCCAAACAAATCATCACTTAAATTGTGGGTAATTTGTCTCACGATTGCAGCTAAACCTTTTTTTGACATTATGAGATTATGTTCCCAACAGGCAATCATCGGAATCTCTGCGTTTTCTCTTATTTCTGGTAGCACACGGAACGCAAGCCGAAGAAAGCTAAATTTTTTTGAATCAAGTTTTGTTTATTTTCGCCGCTGGTAACGTTTAGGGTATCCGAAGTTCATGTTATTTTCAGATTTATTATTTTTATGTCATAATTGTCCAAATAAGGCTGTAGTTTTGAGTTGAGTATATTGAATCGTACAAACCATAAGCATAGCAGTGCACTTTCATCCCCATCGTGTATCGCCGCTGACAAGGAAAGCATTGAAGCTGCGTCCAGAATTTATTTATTTCAGTGGTAAATCAGCAAAATAATGAAATTATTGCAAATAATTTCACAAAATTCGGCGCTGAAAAAAAGAGTTCATCAAATTGATGTAAGAATTCATCAAATTGATGAATTTGGACATCATTTTCCAACCTAATACACTTTTCTTCAAATTCATGTAGAACTTTTCATTCGGTTTCGTTTTAATTGATTTGATGTCCAGTTTTATTTTCAGTGTAAAGCAATTCGACAAATAGGGTAACACCATTGTCGTGTCTGGAGTAGTGGCGTTTTTCAATAGCTGAAAATCCATCGAATCCGATGTTTTCGGTAGACTATCCCCGTAATGATTTCGTTTAGTTTGATCAACAAATAATCTACGACACCTATCCGATTCCAGCAACTTCAACATGAGACATTTCCATGAATATTCACCCATTTGTATTTGTCTGAAATGGTAAAAAATGACTTTTGATTTCGAAAAAGTCGAAAAAATCGAATTTTTGGTGTCGACTTTTTAATTTAATTGAAAATATGTTTTGTCGGTCAGTGGAGCCGTTGGATATTTCGGGCACACCATTTGGAAAATTGTCCAAATATAAATAAAATATACCAGAAACTGCTGCTGGACATGAATTTCTACAGCTACCTGATGACTCTGCGGAGGGAATTGTTGGTTTGCTATGGTTTGCTTCTTTAAGCAAACCGTGTTACTAACCGTGTTACAAAAAATAGATTTTTTTCTGTCCTATGAACCAAATGCACATATTCGGAAATAGGGGAAAATACAAAAATACACGTGTATCGGCGATTTTCATGTACACGTCAGAATTTTGAAGTTTGAAGTATGAAGCTCTTTGTGGCCTGTGTGAAAGCCTTTGGACCGATTTTTAACCCTTTTTCAGTGATCCAATCGAGCTGATTTTTTTGCAGGCAGATTCGTGGAAATGTCTGTATCATGTCAAATTTTTTAAAAAAAATTTTTATCAATTCTAAGATTTTCCCCAATTTTTATTATTTTTGAAAAAAAAAATATTTTTTTCACTTTTCTTAGCATAACTTGAAGAGACTCCAAATTTTTAAACTACTTAAGCGTTACGAAAAAAAAATGTTTTTTGAACTGAAACCTTAAAAAAACGATAAAAAAAAATAAAATTGTAATTCACATAAACTCGAAAAGTCGAAAAATTGACTTTTAAATTTTTGAAAAATTTAAAAGGTCGAAAACTCGACTTTTGTTTGCAACTATATGCAACCCTAATTCAGATGTTCGAATTCGTTTCGTTTCCTATGTAAGTCCAGTTTCAGCTTCTAACAAAACATCTCCTAAATCTCTCAGCTATGCACCGTATACTCGGTGTCTCAACCCCCCGATTGAACTTTTCAACTTTTTTAATATTGAAATTTGTCAACAGTGGATCAAACCGATCCATTTAAATCACCTAACACTTATTTCATATGGTGTAGGGTACGATCAGTCTCCGTTTTACCCATCCGCCTCAACGTATGATTGTTATTCCTTCGCGTGGAACACTTCATACACACATCTGTATGCATGTATGTATGTGTGTGTGTGTATAATTGTGTTATATACCTTTTTGAGTAAAAATAACCGATATTTTTTGTTGTTGTTTGCTTCATGCTAAGCCGTGCAACAATACCCCGATGTGTGAATGGTGCTGGTGGTATGTGTGGTTGCGTGAGTGTGTATGTTTAAATATACACAGACATTTCTTTTTAACTGCATATGTATGGGTAGGTACTCATCGGTAGAGTATGTCTAAATGTAAGTGTTAAAAGCACTTGGGACTATTAAACTAATTCTATAAAATCTTTAGATTTTCATTTTATACTGCTGCGTAAGAAAGCAGCAAAAAAAAACGCCCGGAGTGAAGCAGGAAACTTTATATAAAGTTGCAGAGGAATGCATACAGACAGACACACACACACACACACATTCGCATCGAGTTGAAAGCTTTAAAACTTAATTTCCCCTCAACATAATTATTGGCCTTTATGTAGGCTTAATTTAGAGATTTATAGACACTTTCATTACGGCCCTCCTTCCATCCTCTGCAGTTTCCTTACGCTGGCCACGGCAATGTGGCTGGCTAGGAATGGGGAAGGAGTCGGAGGGGTTCCATAACAACCAGCCGCCGCCGTATGGATACGAAAATGCCAACCCACATTCATTTGTCAATTTTAATACTATGCCGACATATTCGGAGTATTTTCGAAAATTGTCGCCTGAAAACGGCTTCGAATGAAGTCATGAGAAATCAACTCTCGCTCGGTTCGTATTCTTGGGATGGCACAGCAACGAATGTTAATGGATTCGTGCGTGTGTGTGTGTGTGTGTTTGACTGCAATTGTATGAATGAATGTGACTGACT
This sequence comes from Hydrotaea cyrtoneurina, assembly GCA_958296145.1. NCBI lineage: Eukaryota > Metazoa > Arthropoda > Insecta > Diptera > Muscidae > Hydrotaea > Hydrotaea cyrtoneurina. The sequence continues at coordinate 147,146,052 of OY282512.1, read as the reverse complement.
ACCACAATCTCACACACACACAGACACAGACAGAGGGAGCTCGGCCAGTCCACCGGCTACAGTGCACGTTCCAAGTTTATTGGTCCTCTGCTGTCATTGTAATTAAATTTTAATTTAGTACCCAATTTCCCAACCACATAAATTATTTGTGTTATTATGTGGTGGTGGCCAACATTACCACAGACAACAGCATAGACACAACGGACGGATGGATGGATGGACGGACGGACTCCGACTCGGATTCATACTGAGGGACGGACAGATGGCTGAATGATAGGACTCACAGCAAGTCTCCGCCAAATGCAAAGCTTCAATTCGGACAATGGGTTTTTGCAGATTTGCCCCAACAATTGTTGCCGCTGCTGCTGATGGGATGACCATCACAATTGCACAGATTGAGAGACAACATTTGTGTGGCTGTGGCTGTGCGTGCGTCTGGTCATAATGCTGTGTTTACATGTCGCTAGAGACTCAAATCTCGAAAATTGCAAAAATAATTGTTGGCTTTTGTATTTTAATTTCAATGTGCCTGTGTGTGTGATTGAGTTTTTGAATACACGATTCCACCGATGAATATCGATATTGCGATATCATAAAGTACACTGTGCCTAGAAGTATACATCCACTACTAAGTCCCCTCCGGTATTTACTCAAAAACTTCTCTAGAAAAGCATTAGCCGTTCGGAGCCGGCTTTAAACAGTAGGTCCCGGTCAGTGAGTATACAAATTATTTCGTACACTGCTCACTGATTCGAGAGAAATAAATTCAGGGAAATAAGTAAGTAATAAGTTGGACAACGACAGTAGAGTCCCGAAATGCGAGTACTACAAAAAATCCCTGCGGAGGATATCATTACAAATATTTTGGGCTATCTAACTTTATTAATATGGTTAAGGGCAAAACAAAGACTTCAAAAGCCGGTCCGTATGTACGTAATCATATCAACGACTAGAAGAAACAAAAATAGCGTGTAGATTACCCAAAATATGCGTCCTGCTGAAAATAAATCTCGGACATTAAAAACTATTGTTTAGTAAAACAAAATTTTACAGAAACTGACAACGGAAACTACAAGGTTTTCCAACAGCAGGTGTTATTTTGTTATTCAAAGACAAATGACATTTTTTAAGATAAATAATTGGATGTTTATTTCATAATAAGGAGGAAGGTATGCCGTTAACAGTGAAAAACAACATCAGCCAATGAAATTTTCCATAACCAAATCGCAAAGTGGCTGCCCCATTGTCCTCGATAGCCTCACGAATTCAACGATAGGTCTTGAATCGACGCTGGGCTGCTGGCGTAGACCTTGTCTTTCACGTGGCCCCCCAAAGGAACAAGTCGCAAGGTGTTAAATCAGAAGATCTCGGTGGCCAATTGTGATCTCCTCTTCAAGAGATAACACGGTCCAGAAACGTTTCCCGTAAAATAGCAATGGTTTGCTTGTGTGGCACGTAGCGCTGTCTTGTTGAAAGTAAACGTTGTCCAGAACAATAGCATCCAACTCCGACCATAAAAATTCATTAATCATCTCTCGATAGCACCGTTACTGTTGATCCAACCTCATTTTCGAAAAAGTAAGGTCCAATGACCGCGCCGGACCAAACAATCACACGTTGAGGATGGAGAGACTTCTCTACAATAACTCTTGGATTTTTCGAGCCCCAGATGCGACAATTTTGCTTGTTGATGTAAACACTGAGGTGGAAATTGGCTTCATCCGTCAAGATGACTTTTCGATGGAATTCCGGATCATTTTCATGCATTTCAAGGACCCAACCAGCAAAGACACGATGTTGTTGATGATCGACCGGCTGGAGTTCTTGTGTTAACGGAACTTTATAAGCCTTAAGACCCAAGTCTTTATGTAAAATACGCTGTAATGACGTTTGTGGAATACCCAATTCCAATGAACGACGAGGAATGGACAAAACATGGGTTTTTTTCAACACTTTGGGCTACAGCAGCAATAATCTCAGTTGTTCTTGAGCGACTTGCAAGGGTTTTATTGTTCACATCACTAAATTGTCCCAACAGCTCGACTTTTTCCAACAATTTCTGTATTGCGGTCGGAAAAGGTGCTTCACCACGCCCCAAAAATTTTTTAGTTTTGCGAACTGTGACTGCAAGACTTTCACCAGTTTTGTAGTGAATTTTAATAATTTCAATGCGTTGTTGAAGCGTGTATCGTTCCAGTTTTAGTAATGGCCTAGTTTCCACTTGTTAAATGTCAAAGAATAAACGTTTCAAAAGTGACAGCTACCGAAATACGGGACGATTCAAAATAACACCTCTTGTTGGAAGACTCTTTATTTAAAATGTGAGAGAACTCAGTTCAATGATTATGGTTTTCTAGTGGACAGCAATACTTACATTTTAGCGAATCAGCTTTGTAGGCAGTGAGTTTACAATACAGCAAAATCCATTCAATTAATGAAACTTGGCAGAAGTTTTTGGGAAAAAACTCTCGCCCTGAGGTATGAAAGATGTTGCTATTGGGGCGAGTGTGCGTGGAGACATGCTACAATCCCCCACTGGTCTTGGGAATCCATACTTACAAAAAATTTAAGTTACAAAAAATAGATTTTTTTCTGTCCTATGAACCAAATGCACATATTCGGAAAGAGCGGGAAAAATAAAAATACACGTGTATCGGCGATTTTCATGTACACGTTAGAATTTTTTTTTTTTAAGTTTGAAGTATGAAGCTCGTAGTGGCCTGTGTGAAAGCCTTTCAACCGATTTTTAGCCCTTTTTCAGTGATCCAATCGAGCTGATTTTTGGCAGGCAGGCTCATGGAAATGTCTGTATCACGTCAAATTTTTTAAAAAAAAATTTTATCAATTACCAGATTTTCGCCAATTTTTATTATTTTTGAAAAAAAAAATATTTTTTTCACTTTTCTTAGCATAACTTGAAGAGACTCCAAATTTTTAAACTACTTAAGCGTTACGAAAAAAAATGTTTTCTGAACTGAAACCTTAAAAAAAAATTAGGAAAATATGAGAATTGATAAAAATCTATTTTTTAAAAAATTTGACGTGATACAGACATTTTCACGAGTCTGCCTGCCAAAAATCAACTCGATTGGATCACTAAAAAAGGGTTAAAACTCGGTCGAAAGGCTTTCACACAGGCCACTACGAGCTTTATACTTCAAACTTAAAAAAAATAATTCTGACGTGTACATGAAAATCGCCGATACACGTGTATTTTAATTTTTTATTCTCTTTCCGAAAAAGTAAATTTGGTTCATAGGACAGAATGTGTGTAAGCCGAAACTGCGGTAGAAGGAATGGAAGGTATCTCAAACTGAAAAAAGCTTGCCCAAATCCTAAGTGCTTCAAAGCCATGAAATTAAAATGCACACGAACTGAGAAGTTTAGTGTGCACACATATCAAATCCGAAAAAGTTGTTTAGGTTTTATTGCAAACATATCGGGTCAATATTTGTTCCATGTTTTGGAATACATTTTGTAGCCGATGCTTTCATTTTTCATGTCACTGTGCCCACTGTATGAGTAAATATATACACGAGTGTTATGCAAAATTCTATTTCAAATAAATTGATTAATTAAAAAATCTCCATAAATATGTCGATGCAATGTTAACAATACGAACAGCATCAAATGCAAACACATACACTAATTCGCTCACAAACATATACATGTAAATATACAGTAAGGCGGGCCGGGTTTTGTAATGGTGTAGGAACATGCGAAAACTGTCAAATACGTGGTAGACAAAACTTAAGCACTGTTTGCACTAATTTTATTTTTAAGAAATTTCTGCTGTTTTTACATGTCTATTAAGGATCAATTGAAAGACACAGAAATCTACTCAGTGATGGCTTGAATGTTTGATGGTCTTCACCGGATTTGAACCGGTCTCACCACTGCCGGACACTATTTTTCTGGTATAACTTTTGACCATCCTCAGCTAAGTCCCTTCACTACTGACCCCCATAAAGTAGGTTTTTCTCAATAGAGAAAAAAAAAACACTTTTGTTGGTTAATCAAACCTTCAAGCAGGTTTTCTCTCATTAAAAATAGAAAACTTGTATTTAAGTCTAAAATATTTTTTTTGCAATACAAAGCAAAGGTGTTATTTTAAATGTGAACAACTATAGCCCACTTTAATAAACGCATATGTTCATCAAGAACAATATTTGAATATTTGAAATGTTTTGGGAATAGTTTGTCCCGAATTGCATTGTGTCTGTATGGGACTGTAATGAAATGTGAGTGTATGTGTGTGTATGAGTGGATATTTGTGTAAAATGTCTATAATTAATAGAGCTCCTACAGTCCAACCACAAAGATTAACACATTCACATTCATTGATCTACGGGTATAAAATTAAATATCAGACATTGCACAGTGCTCTGCAGAACAAACAAGAAGGTGACAATTACACTAAGAAATAAAAGCAGATCATATGATTACGGTGACTCGCCTGCTGTACGCAATTATTAATATGGAATATCCACACAATGTCACGAAATCACCAGTTATACACACAAATGGAAACGATTGCAAAAAAGCCAAATCTGTAAATATGTTCTGGATCACAGTACAGCACCCAGGTACATTGATAGAGGATTAAAATGGACACAATACCGTTGGGCAATGGATTTCTTTTTAACAAAACAAATTTATTACCCACGAACGGATGGATTTGTCATACATTACCAAAAGTAAACAGAACCATGCGAAATATAACAAATGAGAAGATTAACGAATGGGCAAAATTTGGTTGCCCAATTTTATATACTATTAAACTAAGTTTTCTGTCCCGCTTGTAAAGGATTTCCCAGCAAGAGGTGTTAGCTGTCACTTTTGAAGCTTTTATTCTTTGACATTTGACAAGTAGAAACAAGTTGGTGTAATAACTACACACATTTACTTTTCGGAAAGGGGATAACAAATAAAAATACCCGTGTATCGGCGATTTTCATGTACACGTCAGAATTTTTTTTTTTTAAGTTTGAAGTATGAAGCTCGTAGTGGCCTGTGTGAAAGCCTTTCGACCGATTTTTAACCCTTTTTCAGTGATCCAATCGAACTGATTTTTTGCAGGCAGACTCGTGGAAATGTCTGCGCCGCGTCAAATTTTTTCCCACTGTGCATTGTCGTCATATCGATTGTATCGGTACATACAGCTGTATGTAAATGTACATGTCTCCAAATATATGTATGCATTTGCATACGCCTAAAAGTAATTAGACCTCTTCTGTGTATGTTTGTGATTCGGTACATGAGTACCTTCGAGCACAGTAGTCGGTAGTGTAATACACACAGATTTTGTTATTAAATTGTGTTGTGATTATCCTGCCATTATCCTTGTAGTGTAAATCAATTAAAATATCGGTCACTTAAACAAATTACAGCTGAAACTGATGTCAGCCAGACAACAACTCCTGGGTAGTTGCAAACGATATGGGAACCAATTCATTTCACTAGTCTACGAAATGTGTCGACAAGGACCAATTGATGTAAATGGATGGGGTCAAGGCCAATAGATGGAATTGCATCTATTAATGTGAACAGTTGGATGCACTGTATGACTTAGTCAAAGAACCCTACCAGGACCGAACTACCACATAAGATAATTCAGTTTTAAATAAGACCACCTATGGAACTTAGTTTAACTTTATGTTGTTATAATTAAAGCTAATTGCATGTATTTGGTTTAACGTCCTGTTGAGACTAAAATGTTGAATACCGCTGCTTGGCCTGGTGGCAATTATAGATGACAGATACATACAACATAAGAACATAAGAACATTATGAAAAGTCACACATGTCATAGAAGTTGCGGTTGTGAATAGAGTCGAGCGTTTGGCTAGCAAACAAGGGATCAAATACCGCATTTGAAATTGTCAATACGTGCCAGGGTTATCTCACACAATTATCAATGATTAGTTCACAAGGCTGATAAGCATACAATTAGGCCCCAATAATGTCCATGTGGCCCATGAAATCACATGTAAACTGCAATAAATTAAATAATAATAATAAAAAAAAAGTATCTTTGCAAACCAGCTGAAACTCGTTTTCGCTGTAATTGTATATTTTAAATTGATTGTCGTATTGTTGTCCCCATTATGTCAACTTGAGTAAATTCAAGTTCAGATTCAATCTACAAACTTCAGATTGGAACAATTCTTTTTTATGTCTACATGGAAAGTCATTATAAAAATAGTTGTCCTTCAAAGCACAATGGAAAAATTAAAAAAAAAAGTGAGAAAAAAAATCAAATTTTGGAACCAATTGAAATGAAATTTCTCGACCGCAGAGCTGAGGCTGAGAATGGCTACATCGAGGTAACTGCTTTCTTTGGTTGCCAGGTATCAAAAATTAATGTAAAAAATATCTAAAACTGGTAAATACTATACATCACTTGAGGAATGTAACTTGGACATGGCAAAACGGCCAACACTATATGATAGTCTTTCGTTGAGAAATCCTTCGATCTGGATTTTTTCTACCTTGCATTAATCACACCTAACAAACTATGTCTTCCTTGCTCTGGGATCCCCCGTATAATAGTAATCTGGAATTTAACAAAGACTTTTTATCTATCCATTCTGTGAAGCAATCAGCTAAGAGGTGGGAGCAATTGAACAAAATGAAAACATCAATAGAGCACCAATTAACTCAGTAATACAAAAAAAATATTAACATAACATTTGTAAAGATCACAGAAGTGAAGACCGACATAACTCAAAAAACAGAATTTTAAATAAAAATAAATCTTAAATAATAAGTTTGCCTTCTCACTTATGAATTATTTAAATGAACGAAAAGTTCACGTAGAATAAAATCCATCTCAAAGGACTAATACTTTAAATTAGAAAATAATTATACGGAAAACCGAAGAGCCATTTGTAAGACACAAGAAATTTTCCCAAAACAAAATTCAGAAATACAAAAGCAACTCGATATATAAAATACTTGCCCGACTGATTAGCCATTGGCCCGACCAAACGGCTGATGCTAGAATCATGAAGTGTTTGCTGCCTAGGCATCGGATAAAAACGGATTTTTGGAAATTCACATTGAAAGGGGATAATAATCGGGGAAAACGGGGAAAATGTGTGCCCGAAAAAAAAATATATTGTTGACAAATTTGTCCACAACTACAATTGACAACAACAGGTGGTGGTGGATGAGTTAGGGATGGGACCAAAAAGGGGGCCAAGACGAGATAAAAAAAAGGGACAAAAAAGAAAACAAAAAGGGAAAAGTACCAAAACGGGATAAAAAAAGGTAAAAAAGGGGGAAAAAACAAATATGTGTGGACAAAAATTTTAATCGACTGTAGTGAGACATAAATTGGAGGTAATGGAAAAGGGTTCTAAAAGGGTACTAAAACGGCCCAAAACCGCCCAAAACAGGAAAAATATAAATGAGAAATAATGTACAGACGAGTATATAAAATGCTTGTCGGACTGACTAATTTATCTTGGCCTCACCAAAAGGCTGGAATCATGAGATTTGGGGAGAATGGAGTCCTTGCCGCGTAGCCATCCACTAAGAAGAGATTTGAAGGGGATACAAATGGCGAGAAATGGGAAGAATGTATCCCTTAACCCTTCGAACTACGCAAAAATACAAAATAATCAAATATTGTGATTTTTTATAGAAAATTGTTCCACAACTTCGCTTGGCAACAATAGGTGGAACTGAGAAACAAAATGGGACAAAAACGGGGGAACATGAAATAAGGGTGAAACAACTTTATGGCACAGACCTAGAAGTGGATAAAAGTACCAATAAGGGGGAAAAAAATTGCAACAACAGGTGGAAATGAGTTAGTGATGGGACGAACAAGTGGACAAAAAGGGATAAAAAAGGAACAAATAGGGAGACAAATTTTGAAACAAATATTAGACAACAAAAAGTGGATAACAGTACCAAAAAGGGGCTAAAAAGGAAAAAAAAATGCAACAGGTGGAAATGAGTTAGTGATGGGACGAAAAAGGGACCAAAACGGGATAAAAAAAGGACAAATAGGGGAACAAATTTTGAAACACATTTTTGGCAACAATAGGTGGAAACGAGTTAGGTAAGGTACAAGAAATTTGCCAAAACGGGATAAAAAAAAAGAACAAATAGGGAGAAAAATTGTGAAAGAAATTTATGGAACAACAGGTGGAAATGAGTTACAGATGGAGCGAACAAGTGGACAAAAGTGGAAACGCGTTAGAGAAGGTGCTAAAAATGTACCAAACCGGGATAAAAAAGGAACATATAGGGGTAAAAATGGTGAAACAAATATTGGACAACAACAAGTGGATAAAAGTACAAAAAGGGGCTATAAAGAGGAAAAAATAAAAAAAAAACTGCAACAACAGGTGGAAATGAGTTACGGATGGGACGAAAAAGGGGCCAAAACGGGATAAAAAAGGACAAATAGGGGGGAAAATGGTGAAACACATTTTTGGCAACAACAGATGGAAACGAGTTAGAGAAGGTGCAAAAAATGTGCCAAAATGGGATAAAAAAAAGGAACAAATAGGGGAAAAAATGGTGAAACAAATATTGGACAATAAGAAGTGGATAATAGTACCAAAACGGCTCTAAAAAGGGGAAAAATAAAAAAATTGGAACAACAGGTGGAAATGAGTTACGGATGGGACGAAAAAGGGGCCAAAACGGGATAAAAAAGGACAAATAGGGGGGGAAAATGGTGAAACACATTTTTGGCAACAATAGGTGGAAACGAGTTAGAGAAGGTACAAAAAATGTGCCAAAACGGGATAAAAAAAGGTACAAATAGGGGGAAAATGGTGATACAAATATTGGACAATAAGAAGTGGATAATAGTACCAAAACGGCTCTAAAAAGTGGAAAAAATAAAAAGAAAAATTGGAACAACATGAGGAAATGTGTTAGTGATGGGTCAAACAAGTGGACAAAGGCGATAAAAAAGGACCAAAAGGGGGGAAATGGTAAAACAAATTTTTCTCAACAACAGATGGAAATTAGTTAGAGATGGGACGAAAAAAGGGCCAAAACGTACAAAAAAGGGACAAAAAGGAAAAAATTAAAACGGGTGAAACAATTTCAACTTAAAATATTCGTTTAGCAGTTAGCACTTCAGTTTGCAACTGCTCCAGTATCGGAATAGAATGATATTTGTCGCATAGTTTAGCAGAGCTCAGGTCAAAAATGCAGAATTTTGATTTATGTTAGTCTACTGGTCAATAAACGATACGAAATGATGGTTCAATATGCCTCTTGTACACATTGAGTTACTTCCATGTCTGCATATGTGTCCACACATACATTGGAATGTTAACAACCCCAGACACACACAGAGATTACAAGTGGGGTAGAGGACATTGAACCATGCAATGTGTGTGCATGGCGAAGGGTAAAAAAAAAAAGAATATCGACCCCTGAAGTGAAATTAAAAAGTGAAACAAGTGGGCGCGCTGTGAATGAATGCCAGTCCATACATATTTTTGCAAACAATTTATAATTGAAAACCTTTTAGTAAATTATATTAATCCTTTGTGTAGTGTTTACGTTATATATTACGACACAAACACACACAGTTTCACACACACACACACGCTCATGTTTATTGTTATTTAATAAATTTTATTGTTATTCAATAAATTATGCGAAAATTAAAAAATAATTTATTTACTTAATGTAACAACGATGACGACAATTATGGTCGACCATAGAAGATAAACTACATGAAATTTGCATTCATGTCCCTGTATATCAAACCATAGTAATCCCTACGAGTGCCCCGGCAAGGCGAATGGGAATTGGTCTTATGTCTAGACTTGGAAAATGATATTTTAAATATCGATTATAGACAATTTAACATCAGAGTCAATCACACAACAGACAAACGGCTGACTGTGAAGTCACTAATCAGCTGGCTGTCGCTTTAAAATGCTGCTCTTGAAACACATTCCTCACAAAGCACAAATTTCTCTAAAAAAAAAACTCAATGATCTGCGAGCTTAGTTCGTCTGCAATTCATTCATTTCATGAAATTGCGAGGCAAACTGTCAATTTTTGACTTTGATACAAGAGACATACAATGGGACATTTTTCTCCTAAAAAAAAACTACCCTTTACTCCTAAAATTATTCACCCGGAATAGTGATTTCTTACAACACTCTCAAGTCTCCAAACAAACAAACGACTTTTGTTCATAGAAATTCTTAAACTGATCATACAAAAGAGTTTGCCAACTTAACACACCCGCGGACCGGATGCAGAAATAAAATAATAGCAAACAGGGAAAATGTGAATTTAAATCATGAAATAACACATTGAAAAATATTACAAAAATGAAAGCAAATAACACTGAATGTATGAATGAATGTTATAAAAATATTTATGAAATAAAGCGCATACAACAGAAACCGGGAAACCCATAGTTGCCACGTACCCGCAAAGTGCATTCCTGTGCAAATAGTCCCGGGCGCATAAGCGCGACAGGCAGCGAGATCCAGCCACAGACATAACATTTTAATTAATACTCATACACTTGCATGCACACATCCATACATACATACGTACACAACTACAGCGGTACACATATACGGGAACATTCCGATTCACGCGCCATCGTACGTTTGAGGAACAATGCTTTTAGATGAACGTAAAAAAAAAAACTTACGGAACGTAAGCAACACGCAGAATTCCGTCGAAGCACAGTGGTTTATATGGACCCTTAATTCTCCCACTTTGATGACGTGACCGGCAATTATTTATTTATTATTTGTAGTCTCCAGTCTACATCTTTTGACAGTTAAATTCATGTTATTTCTGGTATTGAATACAGACTGATGTCTGGAAAATTCGATAACATGATGTCCAATGTTCCGAATGGATTTTTACATAAATATAAGCAACTGCATTTTATATAGCCCATGTAAAGGTAAAATATTCTTGCATACATCTCTATACAAGCTGATCGGTGGATATATTAGCGGGAGATTATAAACTATTTTAAGAGCCTGCAACCGTATACAATAGACAACTAATTAAAGTGACTGTTTATAAGACTTTTGTAAATTAAAAGTTAGTTTTTTCGGTCAAATTTATTTCTGAATTTGTATAGTATTCCAATTGCTGGTGCTGTCTTCCGTTTAATATATATTTAATATGCAAGTTCCAGGTAAGATTTGATTGGAATCACTCTCATATACGTAACTCTCACTAACAGAATCATTAAATGTGCCGATACTACTGGTTGAGTGTGGTCGGAATCTAATTAACTTTGTTTTCTCCGTATTTAATACTAGTTTGTTAATTCTAACATAGTCTAGAATAACTTTAGCATTGTCTTCAATCTGTGATTTTAAAACAACATCGTGATTGTATGGATAAAAGAGGCTCATATTATCTGCATACATTACACTGTGCGACAGCCACAATCGGTTTGGGATGAAACCACCGGGGAAAGTTATATCGGTCAAAACAAGGTCATACGTGTCCCAGCGTTTCGTTGGGTCTCATCTAGGAATCGAGATATATCGATTTGAAGTTAGTAAGTATCGTATAGGGGAATTTGTCACGTTTTTGGCTCTTTTGTTTGACATAACTTGAGAACCACTCGTCCGATTTAGCTGAAATAAATTTTAAAAAACCAAGAATTACAATTCCCTTAATCTGTTCATATATTATTTTCCTTTACAAGTAATAGTTTCCAAGTTAAAAATAAGCGCATGAAGAAAAAATTTTTTTTTTTAAATACATTTATTTACATTTTAATAGGACTTGACACTTTTTACCGTTTTGGATTTTGTATGAATTAAAAAAAAAAAATTTTAATTTTTAGACAAAAATAATTTTTTTTTTCATACATTTATTTATAATTGCGAAACTGTTGCTTAAGTAGGAAAACGGTTTAAGAACAGATTAGAGGAATTGTAATTCTTAATTTTTCTAAATTTGTTTCAGCTAAATCGGACGAGTGGTTCTCGAGTTATGTCAAACAAAAGAGCCTAAAACGTGACAAATTCCCCTATACGATACTTACTAACTTCAAATCGATATATCTCGATTCCTAGATGAGACCCAGCGAAACGCTGGAACACGTATGACTTTTTTTTTACCAATATAACTTTCCCCGGTGGTTTCATTCCAAACCGATCACTGACCCTTACCATTTGTCGCAGAGTGTTATCAGTTTGCCATAAAGGTTATATAAATCTCTAATATAAAAAAAATATATAAAAATAGAAATCAATTTAACAAACGACAAATAAACGTCTTGGAAAATTTGAAGTTCTCCTGATAGTAGCGTATTTATATCGAACATTTTAATGTATTGACCACTATAACTAAATTTCAGAATGTATGGTTGTTTGGTAATGAGAATAAATATTAGAAGAAATGGTAGATGGCGCTGAGGTTATGTTGTTTCGAAAATTCTTATTTATAGTCCGATTTTACTCAAATTTAAAATTTATGTGTGTTTGAACATGCGACATATTTGCGATGTATTTTGTGGCGTTTGTGTTAAGATATACATGATTGTAAAAAAATGGTTTAGAAATCATTCTCCAATGATAACATTGCGTATAACAATACAAATAATTATTGAGAAATAATATAATTAATCAGGTAGAAACAAAATTTTGTAAATCTAGGAGGATCGGACCAGTATCCTCCACAAATGTTCACAGTTTATCATTGTCGACCAGGCAGTTGTCTTAGATCATAACCCGACGAGTGGCGTGGCACCGCCCATTTAACATTTGAACCACCATACCTCATGAACTGTTAGAAGTACAATGATACGTGCTGAAAATCTCAGCTATAACACAATCCTTAATAACAAAAAAAAGATATATCTGCCGTAGTAATGTAACGATCATCATGGAATATACACAGTTTATTTTGCTCAGTATGTGTTCGTGTAAAAAAAAATCATCAAACGATATAATCAGAAAGATAATGAGACTGATTTGGACTAAAATCGTGTGCGTTTTTTCAAGCGCGATCCATTATGAACACAGAATCCACAGTACAATGCCTTCAAATTTCGACACCACACTCCAGGACAATGCTGTACGGATGGAAAGGTTATATTGTCACAATTTCCACTGCCACCAGAGAATTGGACATTATTACATTCTGGACGAGATCCTCAATTTAAGCATTTCGTGGAGAATATTCAGAAGTACAATAGTTTCTTCCAAATGATGGCATTTGGAGCGAATATTGTCGAAGCACGGTGTTTTAAACCAACTTTGTATCTTAGTAGTTCACACCAGTGGATGATGATCACAAGTTTATTGAAATTTATATCCTTGGATATTCTAATGATTTAATCAATCAGCGTTGTGTCATAAATCGAGCAGTGAAGGGATATATTATAGCGAAACCGATTTGACTGCGTGAAGGTTATCACCCTTCAGAGTATCTCCGAAACCCATTGTTCGTAGGATGCATTGCAATCGCAGCTATTTTGCAGAGGAGTGGATGGACATCAATGTCTAATTAAAATGAGTATCCATTGACCGGTACCGTCTTTCTTTTCGATTCAATATGTACATAAACCTCAAGAAAGTAACAAAAAGGACATATATTTCATGATTGGTCAAATTGAAATGTCGCAAATTAGTTCATTAATTTGCTATTAATATGTAATTTGCTACAATGTCGTCCGATTTACCATTTTGCCAGATACGTACATTGGAAGCCCTAGGCAATGAAAAATATACGCCATAATCACTAAATCACTTTTTACTAAATAAAAAAAGTGTTGACGCTTCCACTGGTCTCGTTTCGCTTCCACCTAATTTTTGTCAATTCACAACGTCAAAAGAAGATTTAATAGAGCGATATCCCGCGTATTGAAGCAAATTATAAAAAAAAATATTAATTCAAATCGGTGACCAATTGTATTTATTTTAGTTGATTGATTCTATTAGAGATCCAATTTTTTTCATGCTTATTAGCTCCAGCCTTTTTTCCAGATCATTAGTCAGACCTTTCTTCGTTAATAGGATCTGAATAATTCGGCACCACATTCGTTGGCAACGATTTATGGTTTATTATTCGGTGCGTATGCGTAATATTGCGTACCTTTATTAAAAACACACATACGTAGCATTGTTCATGGACCTTCCCTGGATCATGGAACGATTTTATGGAATATTTCCTATAATCCACCTCAGAGCTGAAATACGACACATAACAGTGTGTTTTGTGAGGAGATCTTCACTATATTTGGGACTGATAGGCCGATTTGGGTTGGAAGTATTCCGGCTAATAAGATAATAAGTTTTTTCACAGATCGTTGAGGTAAGGCGAGCGTACGGCTTAGGCCACCAACTTATTGTAGTTTTTTTTTTTTAAGTATTAAATTATGAAAATTGTAGAAGTTGTCCTATGGATGGGGCGAAATGTCAGAACCCGTATTAGTATTTTCTTATGATCCGGTGGCAAGACGATAACTACATTGGTGCAAACTGAACAACAAGTTTTCAGATTTTCACTTAACATGGGAGCCGCAACAAATATCAGATAACAAAAGATAACAAATATCCTAATAACATTGCATTGCATTTATAGGGGGCATCCCCTGAGTGTTAGTCCAAAAAAAAAGTATAAAAGGAAACTGAAGAGTAATATTTAAGTAACATTTTGTAGAACTATGGAAATGTAACTATGTATACAGTTTAAGCTTATGGTCGATTTACCTCGGAACCCAGTCGGGACAAGTTTTCCAGCCTCAACAAACATATTTGGGAGAAACTTCAAATATGTTACGAATTCTCGGTAACAACCACTGTGCAACGAAGTCACCTTCGTTACCTAGGGTTATGCCAACACATACACATGTGTGTAGGTAGGAGTGTATTGGCGTCAGTGCCTGTGTCTGTGTGTGTGTGTGAGAAGTTGAGTATGATGCTTTATGAAAATGGCGTCAGTATTATTGCCTTTCCATCGGCTACAAAACCATTTTCATTTGTATAACGCGTCCCCATTATATTTAACAATGGTACAAACATAAATGACCCCCTCCCCCCACACCCACTCACTAACACACTCTCTACAAAGTGTCTGCATGTGTGGGAAAGTGTTTGAATATACACATGTGCTGGTAGGGCATGAAGTTTGCAAGTGAATGTGTGTACTTCATGTGTGTGTGTGTGTGACCACTGGTCGTGTTGGTCGAGTTTGCATGAGTGTATGTGTGCAGACCAGAGTGCGGTTGTGGAATGGTGACATTAAACAAAGACTTAATACATATTTGCCCATGTCCACACAATGTTAAAATAATAAATTTTTGACGGAAATCCATGTCCAGCGGTAATTTATTAATTTTCCAATGTTACGTTTACCTTTGCCGAGCAATAGCAACAGCAACAGCTATAGCGGCAACCACAACCTACAGCAGCACAATACATCTGACATACATATATGTTTTGGCGGGACAGTGGGGCAGTGTCGGGGTGAGACATAAGTCAAGGTTCGCACCGGAGTTGACAATGAATTTTGGGAGATGTTACGGTTTTCTTACACAATCTTAGATTTTATTAAGAATTTGCACAGGTAGAGGTAACTTGCAATTCCCTAAGCTATGAGTAGACCCCCAGAAAAACATTGATCCCTTTGGCACTGTTTTGAGAGAAGTTCCCAAATGGAGTTTGAGTTGTTTAAATCTGGTGCTGCCTATAAACATTATCTTTGCAGTTGTAAAATTGTTCCAAAATTGATTCCATTATCGGAGATATAATTATGAAGGCTGAATTGGTCCATGAAAAATGCCACAAAAACAAACAAAAAATGAAGAATTCCCAAAAAAAAAATCTCATGCAAAATTTATGAATTTTTCATAATTTTTAGATAACATTTCCCTTGTGGAGACGCGCGCGTTATATGATTTTTTCACTTTTGTTAGGGGTTTTTTTCCATTTTTCATTGTGGTTTTATTCATATTTTAGGTTGGGGTGGGTGATATTGCATAATAAAAAAATAACCCCAAAATTGGGTCAATTCTTCATAACTATTTTTTTAAATACTCTTTTTTCAGATTACGAAAACCGATTCTATTTTTATGATATTTTTTATAATATTTGAGGAATTTTTTCAAAAAATTGTTGTGGGATTTTTCAGAATCTTTCATACTGGGCTTTTCGGGGGATTTTTCATTTAATTTGGCGAATTCTTCAATTGGGGCTTTCTCCGGGAATTAAACGAGATGTTGCCAATGTTACCAAGAGTGGGAGACTCAGTCCTGCAAATTCCACTCACCATCAGGCTAACAACTCAACATTTCAAGCACCTGCCACATGCGACACAAATACCTCGGATTCTGAACTTACACGGTTCAATTTAAGGCACTCCGCCAACCGCTATGTTATGGTTTTCCAGTTTTTGCCTCAGAGCAGCTCAAAATTGACAAGGACAAGGAGAAATCATATTTTATGACGCGCCTATGTTAACAAGCATAACTGACATATCTGCGGTGTTAGAAAACCTGCACGTGATCGTCGACAAACGAATACACCCGGAGAGAGTGAAATTTGGGTGCGAAGTTAGGATTGGTGGCGTCATTGATCCATTTTTTGTACATTTTGAGCTCTGCAGAGGCATGATAAACCATTTTTTGTTGCTAAATATTAAGACAGGGGCTTGGACGATCTTTGGTTTCACAGCCAACACCTTAAGTGCAAACAGAGCAAGTCATTTGTGACCGACTCAGCTGTTGCAAAGCAACTGGAGGAAAAATTCAACAAATTAGAAAAAGTCTTCTTGAAACCCATTAATCTGAATATGCTGTCAGTTCGTTCCTTTTTCGTCCCACTGTGTGTCCTGCAATACCTACGACACGGTGAACCCGGCAAATTCTATGAATGCCAGTGTCCAACGTAAAACATTGTTAGGGTCCCGACTAATTACAAAAACGTGAATACTTAATGATGCGCGTGGTTTTCGGCGAGGTGACAACGGAAATCATCTACTCACCGGAAACGGTTAGATTAAACACATGCACACGTATACACAAATAAACACTGAGACGCGTGCTCTCCCATTCACACACACAGACATACACAGGCCATGTAGCAATGGCAGGCAGGTGCTGGTGCTGGTGCCGGTTCAATTCGTGTATTTGAACCCCTCGCATGATCAACAAATGCAGATGTACTTGCGAGTAAGTACAGCACACAAATGCACATCATTGTATGTGTGTGTGTGCGTGTGTGTAGGTAGTACCCAGAAGTGCTTACACTAATGGCTTTATTTGTGTAAGTCCAATACTTCAACGCGATTAAAATGGGCGGGTGGCAACGAACAGAAAAGTAATCAGTAAAAGTTATCATTGGCATACATACTTACAGTACACACTTGTATTGGTATGTGTGTGTACTCAAGTGTATGCACGTATTTATTTGCAAATATACCCAAGGTGCTGAAAGGACTTCGCTTCCACTTGATAGGGCGCCACTTTTAAAGTTCTCAAAAAAAAAAAGCGAAACATTTGAGAAGGCAAATAACCAGCGGAGAAAAATAATCCTCGATTCCACGAATCAAGTGATTTATCGTCAATAACAATATTAACAGTTCCAGAGACCATAGAATAATTAATTTTCACATGCATGTGTCTGCGAGTGGCAGACATTGAGGGTGTGGACACGATAAGACAGCAATGTTGTTTGGTTCAGGTTGGTGATCCGATTGCATTCCTGAGAAGAGACTGCACTCAAAGGATTTCCACGAAATATTATGAAAGGTCACATCGAAATGAATATAAAAACAAAAATGGTGACATGTATTAAAGCTGTTGGCTGCTGATTAACGAGCAAGTTTGATTTGGAAACCTGCAACACCGAGATACGAAGTTTAAATAGGCCATAATTGGTTTCTCTCGTGAATTGTTGTCAGAAAAAACCACTCGTCCACTAATACAATACGAAACTGTGGCAAAAGAACCCTCAAACTTAATTTTTCTTAGGCTTGCTCTTCGCTCAGCCGACGACCGTTTTTAATTCACTCGAGACACTTTACTTTGCAAACTGCGAGAACACGAACGAAGCGAACATGAGTGAGCTGATCGTGCAGAAAAATTTGGTTGAGCATATTTTATAAGCTCCGGTTTTTTGTATTTTCTTACTTATACAGAAGACGAACATGTATTAACCAGGTTCAAGTCCATCTAAGAAGATCAGCCATTTTTAATCAGCCATTTAATTTTGAAAAATTTATACAAGTGCAGTTTGACAATAGCTGGACTATTCAAGCTCACATCGTGGCTAAATTTTAAGCCAGCTAACTGACGGCCTTTGAAAGCGTAGAAGCTCGATTCAACACAAAAGGGAAAACTGTCAAATATTGTGCTCATGAAGTACGTCTAAATACCATCGCCGAAACCAAATAGAGTTTTAGACGTTTCTCTCTGTAATTTAAAAAAGAGGAATTCCGTCACAAAACATCCATTAACATTCATGAAATGGTATTGGACGATCGGATAATATAAGTACATGACATAACGGAGACTGCGGGTAACTTTGCCGACTGCCCCGTGAAAAAATTTTACATAAATATTTGGCCATGAAAAAGCTAATGGCGCGATTGCTCAGAGACCAAGACCAAGAAAGTCCAAAGTGTGTAAACATTTAGAAAAGTCTTATCTTTCAGCGTATAGAAATACAGGGTTTTCCAACAAGGGGTGGTAATTTGGATCACCCTGTATTTCGGTAGCTGTCATGTTTGAAGAGTTAATAAAGAAAGGTCTGTCAGTGCTAACCATTCCGTGGAAAATCTCAATTTACGAAAAAAGAAATTGAAAAATACATGTGTGAAATCAATTGGTATTCTCTCAAAATATTATACGAAAATATTTGCCTTACTATTGCAAAACAATCGCATTACCTGTCACACTAAAAATGTCACCCCATTGCAATCTGTGTTTTCCTTTTCTTTTTAGTGGTTAAAATATAATTAATTAATTAATAAATTTCTCTTCTTTGTTTCTCGCCATATGCAAATGCGGAGAGGTAGCAAACAAATAAAAGAAAAATGCGTAAATAAGAGAAAAGAAACGACCGTCGAGTCATTATTGACAAGTCAATAATTGTAGTTCATGTGCCCAGTTCGAGGAAGATACGCAAGGATGGATGGCTAGGAAACATTCAGATATGTGATTATTGAGTAAATTGTGCGGTTTTTTCCATCACATTGAAATGGGATGAATGCAATAATGAAATCATTAATCAAATATTTCATTTCGCTCACAGTCGAATGTATTTATTTTAAGTTGTCAAGATGTTTAAATCATTTTTTTAATTTGTTTAATGCGTAAGAAATGTATATACTTAGCATCAAGCAGACAGAACATGGACTTATTATTTTTTTTTTCTTAAATGAAATGAACTTTTCTCCCCGTGTCCGATTTCGGTCTTTTTGCTCAACTCAACTGGGTATGACCTTAAGACATTCTCATTGTAAAGTTCTACGCCGTTGGGCTGATATGGAGTATACAAAAGAGGGCGAAATTTGAAAATAATTATCACTAGGTATGATCGAATTGTAAAAAATTTGGTAAAAAAAAAAATTTAAAACGCTATTAAATTATGACTATTTAAAATATCCCCAAATGCTCAAAAAATAAATAACGAAATATGGCAAAAAAATCTCATTTTTCATATGAAAAATAACAGAAATTTTCGGGGGAATTTTTCAGAAGTTTTGGGTAAATTTTCATTTTTTTGTGAACATTTTTCAGTTTATTTTTGGGACATGTTTCATCGAGTATTAAATTATTTCCAGAAGTAGTTAATTAACATTTTTTTTTTTTGTGGTGAGGGGTCATGACTTTAATGGAAGGGCCGAAATTGGAGAACTTTTCATATATTATTTGGGAGGATTTTTCAGAATTTTTGGGGATATTTTCATGTTGGCCTTTATGGGGTATTTTTCATTTATTTTTGGGAATTCTTTATTTTGAGAATTTTTAATTTTATTTTTGGGGCATTTTTCATAGAGCCTTAAAATATTTCCAGAATTAGTTTATTTACTCTCAATTGTTGTTTTGAAGTGGATTATCTCGGCTTTAATGGAAGGGAGAATTTTTCATACATATTTTTGGGGAGAATTTTTCAGAATTTTTGGGTAAATTTCCATTTTTTTGTTGAAAAATTTTCAGTTTATTTTTGGGACATTTTTCATAGTGCATTAAATTATTTCCGGAATTAGTTTATTTACTTTTATTTTTTTTGTTTTTGTGGAGAGGCGTCACGACTTTAATGGAAGGACCGAAATTGGAGAACTTTTCATATATTATTTGGGGGAATTTTTCAGAATTTTTTGGGGACATTTTCATGTTGGCCTTCATGGGGAATTTTTAATTTATTTTTGGGAATTCTTTATTTTGAGAATTTTTAATTTTATTTTTGGGGCATTTTTCATAGAGCCTTAAAATATTTCCGGAATTAGTTTATTTATTTTACTTTTACTTTTTGTTAGAAGTGGAGGATCACGGCTTTAATGGAAAGGCCGAAATTGGAAAATTTTTCATACCTTATTTTGGGGGAATTTTTCAGAATTGTTCAGAATTTTTAGCAAGTTTTTATTTTTGGGAAATTTTTCATAGTTTATTTACTTTTGTTTTTTTTTTTTTTTGGTCTCTATGAAAAATGCCCCAAATGAAAAATACCCCAAAAAAATTAAGAATTCCCCTAAATTAATTTTTGGGGAATTTTTTTCATTTAGTTTTGGGAATTTTTCATATGGATAATTATTCATTTTATTTTTGTGATATTTTTCATCGGGCCTTAAATCATTTCCAGAATTATTTTATTTACTTTTGTTAGTATTTATTTATTTGGGTAGGTGTGTTTTCTATTAAAAAAAATATAGACCATAGACCTCATACTTCATCTCTTTTCTCAACCGCTCTTGTCGGCATGGGCGCGATTGTCGATCTGTCCGCCACCTTCTTAGCTTCTGTGACGATTTTACACTCCTCATGCAGTACTCGTTTCCTTCTTTCCTAACGCATTCGGTATCGAATTCCTTCTTCAACTTTAGTACTCCAAGGCAATCGACTGGTTTGTATGCAGTGCTTGCCGAGATCTCAAAGATGATAAATAACGCAGAAAATTTCAAGGAGTTTTCTTCGCATGTTATACTGAATTCTCTTGAAACAGGTTTTGTTGTATTTAATGTGAAATAAACCAGACAGATCGGTATTCCGGTATTCATGGCAATGTTCTGTTTTTCTTTCTAGGAAGTGAAATCCATTTCCAGTGTGAATAAAAAGTTGGTACTTTGAGCTCCCTCCTCTCCTCCAGGTTTGACTATACCGAAAATTACTTCAATTCTGATACCCGTTAACAATTAGCGAAAGTTGATATCGTATGGTACACACACACACACACGCGCAAACGTCCATGCAGCGATATCAATACATTTTTCAATTATTTTCGCATACTTTTTAATCAGAATGAATGAATGGATGTGTTTTTTGTTTGTATATTCAACATCAACAAAAATAGCAACAGCGTTAACAAATACAAATACACAGTCACATTTACAAAAACACAATCATGCTTATCACTTAAACACACACACACACACACACATATAATCACAATAACAATGAGATCCATTGAATTTAGTCTTTTTCTGATTGAGTGCGTGTGTGTGTGAGTGAGTGAGTGTATTGAATAACTACTACTTATGCACATATAAATATGATATATTTATAAATAAATACACAAACACACACATAATACACATATATATATTGGCAAACAAATATTATTGATGATTACCGAGTGGCAAAGGAAAGGCCTACACGAGGCCAATTCGGAGGCCTTCTTGTGGAGCTACGCTGGGGGCATTCGATAGTAAATGAACCGACCATCCCCAAGACGAAATGTTTTAGCGAGGACCTAAACTTCTACGCCAGGTTTTCGAGGGAAAGGGGGGAAATCCTTGACTGATAAAATACGCAAAACATGGTTTTACAAAAAGGTTCCACATAAAAGATTTATAAAGGTCTCCTAATCTAAGCCGATATAGATAGTACTCCTTAAGTACTCCTTAGAGGCTTAAGAAAATTACAAACTTTATTTTAAAATTTTAGAAGCGCCAGTAAATAAATATTTCTTTCCATGTTGCACAGGGTGACTTAGTATACGAGGTATGTTCAAAAAATATAGCGAATTTTGTATTTTTTCAAAAAGTATTTATTTATTCATGAATATCTATTTTGTCCTCTTCAAAGTGATTCCCCTCGGATATAATACACTTCTGCCAACGTTTTTTTTTTCAATACTCGAAGCACTTCAAATAATCATTCTTTTGTGATCTTGTTCAGCTTTTCCTTCGATGCCGCCTTTATCTCCTCAATCGTGGGCGATTTCAGTTTTGGGAACAAAAAACAGTCACAGGGGGCTAGATCAGGGGAATACGGCCAAATATTCACGCTCAAGCAACGATGTGTGTGTGCAGGGGCGTTCTCATGGTGAAATGGCCCGTTTTTGTTCTTCCACAAATCCGGGCGTTTTTGGCGGATTGCTTTGCGCAATTTGCGCATTACTTGCAGGTAATATTCTTTATTGACCGTACTACCCAGTGGTAAGAACTCATAATGCACCACGCCCCTGCAATCAACGAAAGCTGTGAGAAAAACGTTTACGTTCAATCGAACTTGGCGCGCTTTTTTCGGTTTTGGTTCATGCGGCAGCTTTCATTGTTATGATTGAGCTTTGGTTTCCACGTCGTAACCATAAACACATGATTCGTCACCAGTTATGAGCCTCTGGAGAAAATTTTCGGTCGTCACGGGACGAATTCAATATCTCCTGAGCAATTTTTGATCCAAATTGAGCAATTTTGCCCCGAATTTAGCGGCGACCCGACTCATGCCCAATTCGAATGGCACGAGCCAATCGGTATATTTAGATGGTCAGCAAATTCTCTAATGGAAATTCGTCAATTGGCCAATATTATTTTATTCACTTTATCAATGTTTTCGTCTCGAACGTCCGGCACGCTCTTCGTCCTTGGCATCTTCTCGGCCCTCTAAGAAAATTTTGTAACACCGATAAACGTTGCTTCGGTCCAAGGTAGCTTCAACTTATGCCACACTCAACATTCGGAATGCGTCAGCTCACCCGATTTTGTTTTTCACACAAAATTTGATGCAGATTCTTTGGTCCGACCTTGTGCTACAAAAAAATCATAAATCAAATACACGTAGCCCCCGGAAATTAAAAATTCGCAATTTTTTTTTAACATACCTCGTATAAGGAATTCCGTCACTTATTCAGGTTCGACATTACGACGACTCTCCGATTTGCTCTTCTATTGTTTATGTCTCTTTTGGCCTAATGCCACTTGTCTTTACTCGTTTCGACTCAAACACCATTTATAGGGTGCGCCTAAATCTTTGTTCCACCTCAAACTTTTCACAGGGGCCTTTCAGAAATTACTTTTTTATAAGGCCTTTGCTTGTACATATTGTGTACATACAATAACATACTAATGCCACAATTGAAACCCCACTCTCTATTCTGGAACACAAGGACAGGTAGTTTTCACACGCCCTTCACTGAAGTACGAGTATTGATATGTATCATTGTGTATACATATATATGTATGCATGTGCATAATGATAGGTTGACTATATCCGCTTTGTTTGTCGTTGTTGTTGCTGTAGCTGTGTCTGTGTCTGTGGTAGTGATAGTAACAAGTATATTATATCAAATATAGTTTTTTAATCGAACCCATGATGATTTTAAAATGAGCAGAGCAAATATAAAAACAGTGTTCACCCATTCACCGATACACACACACACAATAAACATGAGACATATTCAATTAATGTAATACATATTCCATTGAAATTGTAATGTACTCCTCTGTATGTAGGCATTCATATGTATGTAGTTATTGTACAATCGATGATTTCATACCATCAACGATGGTTATGATTAGTTTGTTAGTTCATTTGTAATGCGGCTCTGAAGATGAGATTTTGTCGAGTTGCTAGTGGTACAGAAATAGATGAGTCCTAGAAAAAGAGGGCGGTGCCTCGCTATATCTGCTGTAATTATGTAACGTCCCTCATGGAATTTTCACAGAAAATTACTGTCGACCGCAAAGTGGTACCAGGCTATGCGAAGGAACGTACGACGAAGGAACGTATTGCCAACCACAATCATATAAATTAGTTGTATTTTTTTTTGCCATTTTCAATATGACAAAATCTCCTTGTATTTGTTCTCCGACTTCAGATATTCTAAAGTGATATCCATTTTATAAAATATTGTTTTTTCATGATAATTCTTTTTTATTATAAAGTTTGAACGTTGACATTATGTGTGAAACACTACATCATTTAAATGACCACCACGCGAAGTGTTGCAAGCATTGATTACACTAGTCAACAGTCAAAATGTACTCGGGATGCGATAATTTTTTCTGTGTAGATAACCTTGACATGAGCTCGAAAAACGCAATAAAAAAAATCTTTTTCGTTTGGTTTTTGTTTTTTTTTTTTTTTTTTAAATTTTAAAAAAAAATTTTTGGTTAATTTGTTTCGTCCGGCATAACTCGGGAACCACTAGCCCGATTTAATTGAATTAAATTTTAAAATTAAAATTAAAATTTAAAATTGAATTAAAATTTAAAATTACAATTCCCTTAATCTGTTCATATATTGTTTTCCTATACAAGCAACAGTTTCCAAGTTAAAAATGAATATATAAAGGAAAAAACTTATTTTTTGCCTAAAGATTAAAATTTTTTTTTTTAAAAAAATCCATAAAAAATCCAAAATGAAAAAAAAAGTCAAATCTTATTACTTTTACGCAATTGAGTCACCCAACAAATTTTAATTTTTTTTGTAATAAAAAAGAAAAAACCATACCATAGACAAAGCTGTGCATATGTCGAGCAAATTTTTGAAATTCATACCTTTACTCAATTGCGAATAAAAGCGAAACGCGTGCATCGATTTTCATGATCTTTGTCTCATTTTGCTCATAGGTTATGTGACTTTACGTAAAAGTAATAAGATTTGACATTTTTTTTCATTTTGGATTTTTTATGGATTTTTTAAAAAAAAAATTTAAATCTTTAGGCAAAAAATAAGTTTTTTCCTTTATATATTCATTTTTAACTTGGAAACTGTTGCTTGTATAGGAAAACAATATATGAACAGATTAAGGGAATTGTAATTTTAAATTTTTTAAAATTTAATTCAATTAAATCGGGCTAGTGGTTCCCGAGTTATGCCGGACGAAAAAAATTAACCAAAAAAAATTTTTTAAAATTTAAAAAAAAAAAAATAAAACAAAAACCAAACGAAAAAAAAATTTTTATTGCGTTTTTCGAGCTCATGTCAAGGTTATCTACACAGAAAAAATTATCGCATCCGGAGTACATGAAATTTTTTTCATTTTGTTGAGTAGTGTTATTTTAAGGTAATTTTGGACCACTTTGTGGCACATATTGGGCTGTATCTCAGCCATAACTTGACTTGAATGTTGGTTCGTAAGTGCTCAAGAGTTAAAGGGTTATCTGCATAAACACGGGCTTTCGCGTAGCTCCACAAAAAAGTGTGTCTAAGGTGTCAAATCGCATGATCTTGGTGGTCAGTTGATTCGCTCGAGTAGTATGGCATGTGGCACGGTCTTGTTGAAACCACATATTCTCCAAGTCGGTTATCATACGACCATAACGCTCCGAATTGCCGGTGACACTCGGAATCGACACATTCGGGTCATCGGCAATACTTTCACTTACAGAGTTAAAGGTTTATCTGCATAAACACGGTATGTTGCATAGCCCCACCAGAAAAAAGTCTAATGGTGTCAAATCGTATGAAATTACGCGGCCAGGAAATGTCTCTTGCAATCAAGCCATATTTGCTCGAGTTGTGTGGCACCGTGTTGAAAAATATTCTCCATATTCTCCAAGTCGTATTCTTCAATAGCAGGCAAAAAAAAAGTCGGTTATCATACGTCCATAACGCTCCGAATTGACGGTGACAGTCGTTCCCTTGTCGTTTTCGAAGAATTAAGGTCCAATACCACCTTCGGACCAAAGAGCGCACATTTTTGTGAATGTAATGGCCTCTCTGCAATTGCTTTGAACCCATGCAACCAACCAAAAATACCCACAAACTTCAGTGTAGCTTCAAATAGAGATATGGAATTGTCTTTTCTACAAATGCGGCAACAACAAGAAGATCACAATTGTAATAACAACAACAAAATGCTGATGAAATATAAATAATAAAAAAAAAAACATTATTTTTATGTATACATATTCTCATTTGTGTGTATATATTTGCCAAACCATTCATGCACTTCAATATTTGTTAATATATTTCAAACCGAAGTATTTCCTTTCATTCGTTCATTCATTTCAGTGCTCTACAAATCTGAGCTGTCATAACTGTCCATGTGTGTGTGTGTATGTGTGGACATTGTTAATGTAAAATGATAATGGCACGATGGGGGGGGATGACGAGGATGGTTGGGTTAGTTGAGGTTGACTCGTACCTCCACCATCTCACACCCAATAAATGTGAAAACATTAATGCCAATTCCGGGTCCCACGTAAACGCCACTGTATTATTTGTATTACAAACAGCCCTTCTCCCCATTACTTATCCCCCACCCCCCTAATGCAAGCAATGGCTACGGATGCTGTTAGTTTATTCCAGCACCCCCAGTGAAGACCGCAGAAACCAAATTTGCAAAAACAAATCCATAACTTTAATGCTGCATAACTATGAATGCTACAGACAGACTGCAGAGCATTGCGGCTGGACGCGTTCGGTTTGTTTTGCTCTGTTGCGCCTTTGTGCCCTTAGTAGCACAGTGGTCTCCACACACACACACACACATACTCTATTATAACACCGTGTTACAAAAAATAGATTTTTTTCTGTCCTATGAACCAAATTTACTTTTTCGGAAAGGGGATAAAAAATAAAAATACACGTGTATCGTCAAATTTTTTAAAAACAATTTTTATCAATTCTCAGATTTTCCCCAATTTTTATTATTTTTGAAAAAAAAAAATATTTTTTTCACTTTTCTTAGCATAACTTGAAGATAATCCAAATTTTTAAACTACTTTAGCGTTACGAAAAAAAAATGTTTTTTGAACTGAAACCTTAAAAAAAACGATAACCATTTAAAAAAAAAAAAAAATTTAGGAAAATCTGAGAATTGATAAAAATCTATTTTTTTAAAAATTTTGACGTGATACAGACATTTCCACGAGTCTGCCTGCCAAAAGTCAGCTCGATTGGATCACTGAAAAAGGGTTAAAAATCGGTCCAAAGGCTTTACACAGGCAACTACGAGCTTAATACTTCAAAGTTAAAAAAAATTCTCGTGTACATGAAAATCGCCGATATACGTGTATATTTATTTTGTATACCCGTTCACTTTGAACGGGGGGGATACGCTTTGCAAATAGGAGAGGAATTTAAAAGTACAAGATTCGGGAAGGATTTAGAAAGGGGCCCATATCACCAATCTCGCATACAGAATATGTGGGAAAAAAAATATCTAAGGCAACAACAAAATAAATAACTTTTTTGCGGACTGCTTGCTGGCGTTGCTCGCTTACCGACCCTCAGTAGATGAGCGACGAACGTTTCTGTTCGTATTAACATTAACAATGTCCAAGAGAGAGCGTTCAGTAAGAGAAAGACGAGTTGTGCTCAACCCGCTAACGGAGACGGAGAACACAAACGAAAAAGAGATTTGCTACTCAGACACTAAGCGGGTCCAATCAATTTGTGTCGGTCTTTTCGGTGAGGAGAAAGCACAGACAGATTTGGTTGAGCATATTTTGCGAGCTCTGGTGAATCATGCGGTCTCTGTTATTTATTATTTTCCTGATACTTTTTTGCAAGAATCCATGATTAGAGTCACTTTATCGAACACCCATTCTACGTCTACAAAGGCTGGCATGGTATTCTGCCTTCAATGAAGGCGAGCACTTAATGTAGAGCTATCTCAGTAGACTCTGTCCACGGTAACTGTCAATGAGTTTACTCAAGAGACGATTGCAATTTTCCACCACAATTGTTGTTGCATTTCAAGCCACTGTGCAGGAATAAATGGAAGTACGATTGTCCGTATAATGGCATAAAAGAAACACTCAATGTTACGTTCGACTATGATTTCATTCAAGTGCAGGAAACTTTAAGCATTTTGCAAATAGAAATCCCACACATTCATTCGGATACGTTAAGTAATAAAAAAAAAATAAGAGGGAAGGGCTGCTAAGAGAAGATGGCAGAAACCGTATTCGTTTTTTTTCGTTTTTTTTTTTGGAGCAGTTCGATGAACCAGCACACTTTGTACGTATTGTTGACTTTGTCTAGAGTTTTCAAATCAATCAATTTAATAACAAGAGGGGACAGTGCAGTGATACGCACCTGTTTGGCATTGTATCCACGTAACCACGGCAAGATCGGACAAATTCATACACAAAACGCATCAAATTCCATTTCGCCCACTTTATAAAACTTACAAATAACATCCGACGCTTACTTAAATACACTCGACATAGCAAATTTGCTTTGCAAAAACAAAAAGGAAAAAAACAACGGAGC
Organism: Hydrotaea cyrtoneurina; assembly: GCA_958296145.1. Lineage (NCBI taxonomy): Eukaryota > Metazoa > Arthropoda > Insecta > Diptera > Muscidae > Hydrotaea > Hydrotaea cyrtoneurina. The sequence goes on along the minus strand of OY282512.1, from coordinate 147,117,464 downwards.
TGTTTCCATAAACTGAACGCTGTCTAATACATACAAGAATACGTTTAGTTTTTTATTCGTCCGAAATTGTGAAAAATGCTTTGTTCATAAATCCAGAAACTAACTTCAACAGGGGGTGGGGGTGGGGGAAGCAATCCCTAAGGGCAGCATCGCGAATATTAAATCACAAAAAGAGAAGCAATGAGTGCCAACGAATATGCTCACAAGGAAAACCCTACCGACATTTTGAACAAAACAAAAAAGCTTCACCTCTAAAAAGTGAATGCCAAAAACGGCCACGATATTTTTGGTGGTGTTTGCCGCTTTCGAGTTTTAGCAAAGCCACCTTTAAGCCAATTACAATTTGCATCGCGTATCTAAAGCCCCTGGAAAAGAAAAACAAATACGAACACTCCAATAAGAGGAGTTGCTACCATCTCACAGAAAGCTGTCAAAGTTAGTTAAACGTTTTAAAATGGATAGCCCAACTTTAAAATGTTACCGGGATGAAAAATAGGAAGGTAGCAGATTTGTACTCCGTCCAACCACAGCAGGAATTGTTGAACTAAAACGGTTGTTCACTTTCCTCCTGTGAGTGAGGCGGACGACCAGCCACCAATTCAAGAAAAAACCGGGAAGTTCGGACAGTGGAAGGGGAGATGTGTAAAAGCATCTGGAAGTCCATATCTGATCATCTGGAGAAAGTCTTTGCGAGGTGTGCTAGTGAGGTCTGCTTTCTGGGAGCTTGAAAGTGGGCTAGCATTGTTGCTGTCCTAAAGTCAACCCGCTCTAATCGGGGGATCTACCTTCTTCCAGCATTCGCAAAAGTACTGGGAAGGATTATGTTTGATCGACTGAAGGAGGACAACATTGAGGGACTTTCTAAGTTCCAGTTTGCCTTCGGAAAAGGTGGAAGTGTAAAAGATGCTGTATGTTCGTCGTACTGTAGCCGAGGCGACCTCCAAATATGTCTTTGGCATATTTGTGGACTTCGAGGGCGCATTTGATTGTCTTTCCTGGGACGTAGTCCTGCAAAGGTTGCAACAGGTAGGTTGTCGGGGAATGATTGTAAGGAATGATTTTTATTACACAAAATAAATGTATATACTAATTTAGGGTCCAAGGGTAACCCGGGTGACACAGATCATATGGCTCTGGTGGGAATCGAACCCAAAACCCCCCACGCAATCACTCTACCAACTCGCCTACCTGGGCGCATGTAAGTAAGGATGTTGTGTGTGATTCTACACAGGGATTTATCGTAGGTCCATTTAGTGGCAATCGAATGATGGATTCCCTGTTAAGCTCAGTCCTTCAGACAAAGTATGAGCGTATGTCTTGTTTCGAGGTGGATGTCGAAATGAATGGACATTTGTCTGACTCTGGTCTTCTTACTAGCGCAACATGGCTGACTCAATGTATTTTGACATCGGAGAAGCACGTCCGACACGTCGCACAGAGGGTTAGAATAGCCTGTTTTCTTGGATTAATTAAAAAAAAAAAATTTAAGTATCGTTAAAATTTGTTGCACCCGGTTACAGTATATAAAATTCTACATCACTTGTCGTTAAAATAAATGTCAAAAGTGGTCTTGTGTTTTTGTAGTGAAACTTCAAAGTCAAACTTCATAGAAATTTTTGTGCAAAAAAGGCTGAAAAAAGTGAAAACGTTCCCGTTGAAAATTTTATTTATTTTAAAAAGTATTGTAAAAGTTAAACATTTTTCAATGGAACCATCAAGTTCAGGTTATTTTCCAAATACGTCGTTAACATTTGTGTATCAAATTGTGTGTGGAAGTGATTTAGATGTAGTTATTTATATTGAAAATGCCAAAAAAAATTTATATTTTTATATTTTAAATGGATATATAGTTATTATTCGTCCACATTCGTGTCATAATTTGTAGTTTATATTAAAGAGGACATAAATCTGTGTTATATTGCAAAATTTTACGCTGCCCTTTTGTGCTTTTTAGAAGCCATGCATTGTTTAATACATGTGTTGCAGCAGTCAAATAAGCTAAAAGTCACATTGATCTCGCGACTGGTGCTGTTGTTGTGTGTTGTGTTTTGTTGTTTTTCATGTTACTTTTATCTATTTATTTGTGCTCTTCTTTTCCGTATATTAATGTTGTTATTTTTGTTTCTTTTAATAATATTCTTTGTTTTGACAAATAGTGATTGTGTTGTGCAGTTTCAAGTAATCGGGTAAAAGGGATTTTTGAAATGTTTTTTTTTTTATTAGCATTATTTTTTTTTTTTATAGATACAAGTTCGAACGTTGTTTTTTATACCTATTGGGCAGTTATCAGAAGAAGCGCAAGAAGCTCGAAATAAAGATTTTAAAAAATATAGGGAGTTTCATTCCCGACAGTGCAGTCGCGAAAAATCAAACCAAGACATTTTTAATATGTTTTTGATAACCTCTGACCCAATTATTTCAAGCATGCGAAAATTGCCTGCAAAGAAGGTTCAAAGCTTGCCAGAGGAGGCAATTGATTTAATTGTACCTGCAGCTCCGAACAAGAACTATTTCAGTGATGTTGAAGTTGCTGATGCTGCGGATAATGATAATGATGATGATGATGATGATAACGATAATGATGATGATGATGATGATGATGATAACGATAATGATGATGATGTGGATGATTAACTTTAAGATGTATAAAATGCAATGTTTAAGTTCTCATACTGTACTCCTTGCACTATATACCTACACTGATATTTGGCATTACTTAATAAAATTATACTCAAATATACTTAGAAAACATTTTTTTTAACTTATTTTAATGGTATTAACTGAAAAATAAAGAAAAATTATCCTAACATAGCTTCCCTGATTTGATCCAAGAAAACATGCTACTCTAACCCACTGTGCGTCGGATTGTGGGTGTGGTGGGAGACAATTGCACTGGAGACATGTACTGACGGAATGTCTCTACTACAAGTAGGGACTTAACGAGGATGGGCAGTACCCAGACTGGACGGGGTACGTTTGTAGTAGGGCCTTAAAGGGTGTTCTGATGTATGGAAGTGTAGAATTCTTATGGTTCTTTTGCTGGAAGTGGACTGTAGTTTTGAGTGGTGAAAACTCCCAGAGTTCTAAGGTAGTGAAAAATCAATTCGACAAGCACTCAGCAAACCATATACATTTGTCAGCATCTATTGCCACCTTGTAATTTCAAATAATGACCACTAACGCGATGTATCCCAATCAGGACGCCTAGTAAATATCTGGCCTCTGTCCATTTAAAATTCTTCACCATCGCCTCAATTGCCGACAATTGGCTCCAAGTACTGCCAGATCCTGCTGTCTTGTCTTGCTATAATATTTATTTTGAATTAAATAAACCTTCGTTGCGAATGATTTGGATTGTTACATTCATTTCTTTCTGCCATTTTTTTTTGGCTCTTTCTTTCCTCCACTGACTCTTCTGGCTGTCGTTGATATTTATGTTATCAAATCAATTTAGTGACAATTGTTTACTTTATGAAGAAGAAAACTCAACGTAAGTAGCGAAAAAGGACAAACGGAAATACTTCATTTTTCTTTGTTACGTTTTCGTCGTTTTGCGCTGCTTTTTTTTTATTGTCAACGTCATTTGGAAAAGAGCTACTTATTTTTTAAGGAGCCAAATAAAAAGAAGTAACCTTAGGAGTGCCGTTACCAGCGAACGACGTCGAGATGACCCTCAGTTATTACAGTCACATACATAAAAAATGGTTATGGTCCTAATATGTAGGAGACGAGTATACGAAAGTAACCGGTTTTCGGTTAAATCGAAATTAAAGGTTATTTGTAAACATGATCAACAGGCAAAGTGGTGTTTATCGGAAAAGGAGACATTCACGGCGGGCTAACAATGACGAAGTTATTATGGTCTCAAAGATGTGTGTTTTCAATAGGACGGAGCACGAAATAATCGATTTATTGGAGCAATGGTTTCCAATCGGAATCCTGGCGACTATCCTCGAACAATAGAAGGCCGACATCACTGCCACCCACGAAATACGAGGCAAATGATACGGCGTTTATAGAATGAAAACCAGCTAGATATAAAGGATTATCCATTTCGTGGTTTCAAAAGTATAGGGCTGGAATTCGACATCTGTCAAATTAAGTTGTTAAAATAATTCTTTTTCTTTTCAGTTTTGAAGTCTGACATTGACGAAAATGGATCGCTGAACCATCACACAAAGCGTGAAAATCATTAAAACCTAAAATTAAAAAAACAAAAATGGCGATTCTGGCACAGCCACATATTGTGCTTTAAGTGGAGATTATGGTTTATTGGGAATGAAGATAATTTCTCACTCGGTGGGTATGTTAATAAACAAAATTGTCCTATTTTGCGGTTCTGAGAATCCTCAAGTAATTGAAGAGAGGCCATTACATCCACAAAAAGTCACTGTTTGGTGCGCTCTTTTGGCCGAAGGTGTGATGGGACCTCAGTTCTTCGAAAACGACAAGGGAACGACTGTCACCGTCAATTCGGAGCGTTATGGTCGTATGATAGCCGACTTTTTTTGCCTGCTATTGAAGAATACGACTTGGAGAATATGTGGTTTCAACAAGACGGTGACACATGCCACACAACTCAATCAAATGTGGCTTGATTGCAAGAGACATTTCCTGGCCGCGTAATTTCTCGTCGTGGCGACATCAACTGGCCACCAAGATCTTGCGATTTGACACCTTAGACACACTTTTTTGTGGGACTACGCGAATGAGCACTTAAGAACCAACATTCGTCATGTTATGGCTGACATACCGCCCAATGTGCCAAAAAGTTGTCCAACATTACCTCAAAAGAATCAATGCTTGCAACACTTCGCGTGGTGGTCATTTAAATGATGTAGTGTTTCATCATTCAAACTTTATGATAAAAAAGAAATATTATGAAAAAAAAAATATTGTATATGTGTTTTATTTACGTTTACTTTTGAAAACGCAAAATGGATAACCCTTTACTACAGCTGCTCTGAAACCAAGAAATTGTTCGAATGCGTATTTGTGGAGACCACCACTAGACGAGCGGCTGACCACCATCGACTTCAAGGCCAGACTCGTTTTTCTCAATCAGGTTTGTGCTCATGGGTCGACGGAAGAGAATGACGAAGGGACCAAACAACAGTTTTATGAGCGTCTGTCTCAGTCATGAAAAAAAAATATTATTCGAGACTTTCAATTTCAGCTTCCATGACACTTCCAATAACGGAATGAAACGAAACTTGTACACATTTGTAGAATGAATCGGACCGACAGTAGATCCTTAGTAATTATCGGAGGCGACCTCTCCGAACACTTCGCCACTACAAGACATCTCAGGCAGGGTAAGAGTTTATAGCGCATATTCCTCAACATTCGAATGGAGAACATATTCACTTGCTCTCTATCTATATCACTTTGTCTATTTTTATCTTTCTCTCTCTCTCGTTATATCTCTCTTTCTATCTCTAGTTCTATGTTCATCTATTTCTATCTCTCATCCTCTTTCTGTCTTTCTCTCTCTCTTTCTCTGTCTTTCTCTCTCTCTCTTTCTATATATCATCCTCTCTCTCTTTCTATATATCATCCTCTCTCTCTTTCTATATATCATCCTCTCTCTCTTTCTATATATCATCCTCTCTCTCTTTCTCTCTCTCATCCACATTCTGTCTTTATCTCTCTTTCTCTGTCTCTCTCTCTTTCTCTCTCTCATCCTCTATCTGTCTTTCTCTCTCTCTTTCTATCTATCATCCTCTCTCTCTATTTCTATTTCTCTCTCTCATCCTCATTCTGTCTTTCTCTCTCTCTCTTTCTATCTATCATCCTCTCTCTCTCTCCTTATATCTCTCTTTCTCTCTCGCTCTTTCTATCTCTCTCTTTCTCTCCCTCTTTATATCTCTCATCCTCGCTCTCTTTATCTCTCGGCAGCTGTATAAGCTATATCCCGTCATGAAATTAGTCAATCATATTAAAATACAACTGAAGCTCTGGCTGGGACAAAAAATAAATCCTGCCAAACGAGACTCCAAAGAAAAAAAATTACGTGGAAGCCCTTGGAAGTCATTTCTTAAGCAGATCAAGACCAACTTATTTGCGTAAGTATTTTCCTTTGTATGAAACTTTTCTTAAGTCAGTGAACTGTGTACGAGACCTGCGGTGGCATTTACGAGTTGGAAACGGTCGCTGAGAGCACATGATTAAAGTGATTTGCATGTTCTAAAAATGATTTGCTTGTTGAAAACATGTCCCGAAAAAATATTTAAATTTGTTGTTCATTTTTCGCACACAGCATGAGTAGATAACGATCTAGTAGATGACCATTGAACCGGTTACAATTGTTTAATATCCTCCGAATTTGACCCCAAGACTACGTCGCCAAAAAGGAAATGGAGAATATAACGAACTTCATAATTTTAATGTAACACATCCAATGAAATGGACGAAATCTACTCAATTTATGAAGTCAATTCATATAAAACACAAAAAACAACAATAACAAAAAGCATTCTTACCTTTTAAAGAATAAAAAGAGATTATGTAAATCTAAAACAATTAAATAAATAACAAATAATAATCTCAGGGAATAGAGCACCCTCATGCACAAGGATCATCGTCGTCTAAGGAAGGAGTAGCAAAACAGAAACCAGATAATAAATCAAAAAAGAAACGAAACCAAATGTGAGATTTATAAATGCCAGCAACCGTATGTGGCGTGGGAGGGGGTCACATGAGAGGAAGAAGAACAAAATTAATGTAACAACTTGTAAAGACTCTAAAGATATTGCTAACACAACATACACCGACACATATACTCGCACACACACATGTGCATACCCAGGACTACGTGTCTGTACGTAAACTCATTTCCAGGGATGTGTCTGTGGTCGTGGAGCTCAGTGAACTTATGACAATCGTTTTTTAATGTATGTCAGTTACTTCCACCACGCCATTACTGACTACACACACACAGACACACTCACACAATATGCCTAAGCGAAAATGGTATGAGGGTCGGAAGATAATGCCGGTTTATACTCAATTTTAAAAAGAATTCTGAGAAACTTCAACAGTTTCACTCACCATCAATAAAATAAAAAAAAAATGTTTTATTGAGTGCCATTTCAAAGAGTCACAATTTAAAGCAGATGCCGTTTCTTGTTTTAGCTGAAATAATTTCAGATTTAACTCAACTTATCGCTCTACCTGTGTCTGGGACGTAGGAGTAGGCGAAAGGTAACATTGGTGTAGTGGGCCGTAGTTACACTTTACAGGCGAAGACAATGCCACAACAGCCCAAACAACGACAGACCCAGACATGTTTAAGAAATTCCGCACAAAACAATAAAAGAGAGAAAACTCGACAAGGCAAACTAACAAATTGCATATTTATGCAGGCTGGCAGGCTGGTCCGGGTGGGCTTGTTGTCCGGTGACAGTGGAAGGATATCAACTCGTTGTCGTCATATGTACGTACGTCTGTACGTACAAAAACAAAAGACATGAAATGAAAAAGAAAAAGAAAAACAACACCCACAAGGAACAACACCAAGACATGAGAACAATATCAGAGAAACCAGTTGTTTTGGCCCCAAAGGCTATTGACCCACTTCGAACTTCCAACAATTATAAAAAAGGACAACAGCAGCAGCAACAACAACAGCTGCAGCCACAACAACAATTCAAACACATTTGTACAAACTCCAGCACTTGACTGCTCCTCTACCCCCCTCTGTGTATTAATGTGGGGGGGGGGGGGGGGAATCCTTATATGAGCCTGAAGAAAACAACCTACAGTTTTGACAGCAAAATAAGCCAAACAACAACACCGGCTTAAACTGGCGTTTTGTCAGAGACGGACGGAAAGGCGGTGCTGATGGTGGGAGGACATTTGGAAAAAAAAATAATAATAAAAAAAAATAAGAGGACATGAACTCATACACTCTGATAAGCACGACAACAACTCAATTTTATGGCACTGCTCCAATAAAATCCCTGAAAGGGGAAGCAACAACAACACAATGCACCCTCATCATCCTCCTCCTCCTCCGCCTCTTTTCGAATCGAGTTCAAAAGTCTCTCGCACCAAGTGAAAGTATGACTGTTGATGCCTGTTGATGTGTGTGTGTGTGTGTGCGAGTTGTTTCACTACAAATTAAATTTCAATTTGTATTAAAGGGGAACGAAGAGCTTGAATGGCGAACACTGATATCAACAGCTGGCAATAAATTGGTGCTGACCTGCAGGCCATTAGTCGCTTATAATGTTAAAATGATATTGGGAAATGTTCGCAAAATAGTTAATCTGTAGTTGGCAATTGGCGGAAAATTTAATACAAGTCTGGACGTACATGAAGCATTGAAATAAATAAAGACCAAAATGACCAAGGGGAACAGAAAATAAAATATTTATTAATTATGTTTGAGTCGAAAAAAATCTATGTACATTACCAGGAAAATAAAGTACATGGGTCCTACAATTTCTAGTGTACTAACTGTATTTATTCGTTAACCAAAAATTGAGTTTAAATTTGGCAAATGAAAAAAAAAATTTTTTTTTGTTAGAATCTGATTTAGGAAATTTGCTGGTCGCACGATCTTTAACCAATTTACTCAAAGCAGGACGAAATTATATGGGATACTTAGGGAAATGTGGTTATTAAATGTCAGGTTGGGCGAGGATTGCGCCGTTTTTTTTTTTTGCTTTATAAAATTATTTTTTCATGCAACTACAAGGTTTTCCAACAAGAGATGTTATTTTGGTATTCGAAGAAAAATTACATTTTTTGAGATAAATAATCGGATGTTTATTTCATAATAAAGAGGAAGGTATGAGCTGTTAATAATGAAAAACAACATCAGCCACCACGACTACGCATACAGGACCATATCATTTTCATGACATTTTCAATAATCAAATAGCAAAGTGGCTGCCCTATGTCCTCGATAGCCTCATGAATTCTATCTTTGAGGTCTTGAATAGACGCTGGGCTGTTGGCGTAGACCTTATCTTTCACGTGGCCCCAAAGGAAGAAGTCGCACGGTGTTAAATCACAAGATCTCGGTGGCCAATTGTGATCTCCTCTTCGAGAGATAACACGGTCCGAAAACTTTTCCCGTAAAAGAGCAGTGTGTTGCTTGTGTGGCACGTAGCGTCGTCTTGTTGAAAGTAAACGTTGTCCAGCTCAATATTATCCAACTCCGACCACAAACAATTCATTAATCATCTCTCGATAGCACCGTCACTGTTGATCCAACCTAATTTTCGAAAAAGTAAGGTCCAATGACCCCGCCGGATCATAAACCGCACCAAACAGTCACATGTTGAGGATGGAGGAGCTTCCCAGCAACATCTCTTGGCTTTTCCGTGCCCCTGATGCGACAATTTTACTTGTTGACGTAGTCACCGAGGAGGAAATGGGCCTCATCAGCCAAGATGATTTTTCGATGGAATTCCGGATCATTTTCATGCATTTCAAGGACCCAATCAGCAATGACACGACGTGGTCGGCCGGCTTGAGTTCTTGTGTTAACTGAACTTTATAAGCCTTAAACCCCAAGTCTTTATGCAGAATACGTTGTAATGATGTTTGCGGAACGCCCAATTCCAAAGAACGACGAGGAATGGTTTTCTTCAACACTTTGGGCTACAGCAGCAATATTCTCAGTTGTTCTTGAGTGACATGCACGGGTTTTATTCTTCACATCACCAACTTGTCCCAAAAGCTCGATTTTTTCCACCAATTATTGTATTGCTATCCGCTAAGGGGCCTCACGACGACCCGAAATTGATTTAGTTTTGCAAACTCTGACTGCAAGAATTTAACCATTTTTTTAGTGAATTTTAATAATTCCAAGGCGTTGTTGAATTCCATTTTTCCATTTTTAGTAATGGCGTAGTTTCTACTTGTCAAATGTCAAAGAATAAAAGCTTCAGAAGTGACAGCTACCAAAATACAGGGTGATTCAAAATAACACATCTTGTTGGAAAATCCCTTATGAGCGACGCCCCTTTCAGTTAAAATTAAATTAAAATTTGATTGTTTAAAAATATGCGATTTCTTCTTTTCAAATTTGATTGCAAATAGGTCAATTAGAACATACTCAGGACGAATCGACTATTTTTAGATTTATTTAAAAGGGGCGAATCGCGCCCTTTTTCAAATATGATTCCGAAAATCCTGTGCATATCCCTAGGCCAATTGTAACATACTGTGGAAATTTGAGGACGAATCCACATTTGTTATGGCTGCTATGACGGTTTCTTTAAAAACGGGCGAGGCAACCTTCACCGGTCCAAAAAAAAATATTGTGTGTCATAGCCGTTGAATATGTACCAAATATCACCATCGTATCGCTAATATGATATTAGATATGACTCTTTCACGTTTTGACTTGATTTCCATCACCGCGCTGCAGTCTGTGAAAATTGCAATATCAGATCGGACCAGTCGTTGTCTTGTCTATAGCCGACGAAGAAAGAAACCAACACATACTCATTTATACTCATTTATATATGAAGAGCTGCCGCGCATAACGTTTTTTGTTCAACCAGTTTCATTGGTGGATTCCTGTTGGAAAGGAAAATTCATCAATATATCCAGTTGATTTACAAACTATGAATTAAATAAGAATGAAACTGCTCCGTTTAATAGAGACACCGACCTTAAACGGAGCAGACATTTACAATTCGTATAAATCTCTCAAAAGTCTTCAATGCAAACCCCATTTTCCCCACCCTTTGGGTATGCCCTCTCTCTCTCTAATTCAGCATCATAAATTACGAATTTAACCTAAAACTGCCAGGTACTCGTACACTTGAAGACTCAAGTAGACTCATATACCAATTACCAATGATGCGAAATGATATCCAGGCGCAAGCTGTGACTCTTGCTGCAATACCGATATGTGCCACATGAGCAATTGTGATGATAAAATTAAAACTATAAATGAAAGTCAACGTACAGTGGAGTGGAGTGGAGTAGAGTACGGTGTGAGGCTTAAATTTCTCTCTCAAGTGGGTAAATATAACCCCACACCCAACGGGAATAATTTCATCTTATTACTGCTGCGTGTCATTGTGACTGTGCAGCAATTGCTACAATATTCGATCTGTGTGTGTGTGTGTGTGCCTGCAAATCATCCACCAACTCCTGTCACAATTGATACTTAAGAATACACTTCAAATGTGAAAATTAAAGGGAGTCATTGACTGTAGGGTTCCCACCACTTGTGCTTACTGTTCGATTCTTGTTGGTTGGTAGTTTTAATAAAGTCAACTTAAATAAGAGATTTACAGGTTTTTCTTGAGAAACAAAATAAAAAGTGAACTATTGAAGTAAATGAGCGATATATTAACCCAATTTCAAAAGTGAGCGTAATATATGGGCGAGGCCATCGCCTTCGGATTTGACATCTGACAAAATGTGATAATAACGAGAACGAGAAATACTGTGTGTGTTTTTCGACCGACTTGTCGGTTGGGAACGTCCAACGACGAGTCACATTCGATCGACATTGTGAAACAGGCAGTTCCTTTTTGCATTACGTCTTGTTGATTTTTTTTTCCCATACATTCAAATCAACCCTCCCTCCCTAATGTCCAGCAATTATCACCGCCTACACAGTCATAGAGTTGCCGACACATTTAGTCCATTAAACTGTTCTTATCTCCCCAACCATTCAAGGTATTTTCACAATATTAACTGAATGTTTGTCATAAAACAATTTCGTCAATATTCAAAGCGTTAAAAAATTAGTTTCAGACATCAATTCAATTCTTTAAAGATATATGTTAGATATTGACATATGGAAGACAATCTCAAGAGAATAAGTTCTCACTACGGATAAAAATCCATTTTATTGCGCTGTCAATTTAGACAATTTTTTAACGAACAAACAAATTTGTTTTATGGAAACAGCCGGTTGGTTTCTATTTCTACAAATAGTGAATATTCTAGCAATCAACCAGACATGTACAAAATTTGCCGATTTTAAAAATCTATTGGTCAGCTCTTCAGAAATCTACCACAGCATCTGTAACGACTTAACGGAGGGTGAATCAGAATCAATTTAGTATGTGGTATATCCTTGTCCGGTGAGAAGAAAATGGACCAACGATTAAAACCTTACTCTAAAGACGTCGCAACTTTGTGTGGTGACGGCTCGACGAGTCCGAATGATTGGGAATCAAGGCCAGAGCTGAGCTTAGCTGATAAAGGCGACATGGAGCTGGATGAGAGTTTCACCGTCAAAGCAGTGGAATAATTTGTGTACCTCAACTCCGTTATCAATTAAAGAAAAGATCTTAGCATCGATATAAACCGAAGGATCGTGCTGGCAAATACTAGATGCTACTTCGGGCTAAGCAAGCAATTCATGAGCAGAGCTCTCTCTCCACCAGCTAAAGTCACAATGTACAACACGCTTAGTCAACTCGTGCTTCTTCGTGATGCAGAAGCCTGAGTTCTTGCAATATCACCTGAAGATGTCTTGAGCAAGTGTGACGAGAGTTAAATTCTTACCAACATCGATGGTTGCATCAGTTTTAAAGAAGTTTAAATGCGCCGAAAGTATCGTGAGTGCCTCAAAATACAGCGGCCGAAATGCGGTAAACAACAACCACCACGGATGGCACATACAGAGAAAGCCCAGACTCCAAGAGGAAGTGGATATGAAAATCCTTTCTATCACCATCTGAAGATAGCACGCAAAAGACCGAAGTGCTTTGAAAAATTTAATTAGGCAGATCAAGACCAACAGGTTGGAGAGCCAAACACTACGCACTGTGAGTCAAATTTATGAAGTAATATTTTAAATCCGGTATACCCGATGACACCAATTCCCTCTTTGTATGGGTTAGAGAAGAATCCATTTCACCACAATCCACCACAAATTTGTGAAGGGACGAACTCTCTCTGGGGCGTTTTGGGTAACACCACCACGAAACTCCGGAAGTTTTTTCTTCATATTTATCACATTTATAATCCAGGGTTTTCCAACAAGCGGTGTTATTTTGAATCACCCGGTATTTCGGTAGCTGTCACTTTGACATTTGACATGTAGAAACTACGCCATTACCAAAAATGGAACGATACACGCATCAACAACACATTGAAATGATTGAAATTCACCGATTGGCCACCGAGATCTAGTGATTTAACACCTTGCGACTTTTTCCTTTGGGGGCCATGATTGAAATTTACTACAAAAATGGTGAAAATCTTGCAGACAAGAATGTATTGCAGGAAAAGTTTCCGGACCGTGTTATCTCTCGAAGTCGGGGTCACAATTGGCCACCGAGATCTAGTGATTTAACAACTTGCAACTTTTTCCTTTGGGGGCCACGTGAAAGACATGGTATACGCCAACAGCCCAGCGTCCATTCAAGACCTCAAAGATAGAATTCGTGAGGCTATCGAGTGGCAAAGGGCAGCTACTTTGCGAAAGGATATGGTCCTGTAAAACATTCATTTACATGCATAGCATTTAGTCTTACATGGGAACGATATGGTTTCCACCTGTGTGTTACCCAAACAGGTAACGCTCCACTTTAATCATCTGGCACTCAGTTATACAGTGGGCTTTGCAAACAAGCCCTAAACAAATTGTCCAGCATCGTCAGCCCTAAACTAGTAATTAGGTTGCACTGCAATCCGAGTATGTGGGGGGGAAATTAAAACAATTAAAGCAATGGAGGAGTTTGTGGTTAATGTCAACTTACAACTTCCCCCGAGTGAGACACCAGAAATCGCCACAAAAGGACGAACGACAACAGCAAGAGCATCTGCAGTAGCCGTAGACCCAAGAGCTGAGTAAGAACAAATGTTGGCTGAGGAGATAATACGGTTTAAAGGTAATAATTTTTAATTCGATACAATTACAGCCAGAGCAGCAGCCAAAGCTGCCAGAAAGAAGAACATGAAAAACAAAAGCATATTGTATCATCATCAGTGTGGTGGTGTAAGTGCGGGTGTATTAAGCACATATCTGTGTGTCGCACTACAACTCTCCCTGTGTGTGTGTGTTTGTGTGGGGGTTTGGAATGAATCTGTTGTTGCTGAGGGCCCTGAAATTTGGGTCATTTGCTGATTTATGTGGTGGACGTTGCAATTGGCATTTTGGCGATTTCATAATTAATTTAATGACGCGTCGCTGAAGGACAAATTATTTTGTGTATGCACTCCAACGCTCGAACAATGGCGAACGAAGCACCAGCCAGCTAACCATCCAGCCGAGTGACCGTTTGACCAACTGACCATGTGACCATCCGGCCAACACACCAATTCCGTCCATGATTGCACGACTTTGTGGCTGGATGACAATGTAGGAACGCCAATGTTTGTGTGCCTGCGAGATTCGCCAGTACGAATGTAAATTAAATTTTGTAAATGCTCAATTATGAAGTCCACGAAACATGGCGATTGCGTTGGGCATGGGAATGGGCCAGAGCATAATGATTTACGGTTAATTACGTTTTTTTTATTTGCCCATTATTGATTAAATATAGCGGTCACACAAATGAGGCATCTGACATACAAAAAAAAATTCAATTAAGTGCAACAGTTTTTGAGCGCTGAGGGATTTATTTGCACTGCTCAAATACGATAATTATTATTCTTTTCTATATGTTGAGGTTTAAGTTATAGTTTAGATGGCAAGAGATGGTATTTCTTGTATGGCAGACAAATGGCTGCTTTAAATGAATTGTATGCCTAAGCCTGTAATCGTATTTTAATTTAAATAAATACACTTACTTAAGTGATCTCTGCCGTCTACTGCTGCGCAAGGATTCCCGGAAAAATGTAAACTTCCAGCTGGGCGGTAGGGGTGAAATGTATCATTGAAAAACTTGCGATCGTATCTGTTGCAACAGATTATTTTCGATGATTTTTGTTTTTTTAATTGCTCCATAGGGACAACTGCTCCCTGTAAAAGCATTGTAAAAGCATTTCAGCAGAATCCCCCCAAAAAAATTGTTAATACTCTCAATTATTCAAGCGCAAATAATTCAATTCATTGTTAATATTTTCAGTGTTTTTGGTATTGCTTTACATTTTAATTATGTGACATCAATAATGATTTTTCGGTGATTATGCGTTCACCCTACAGGGCTGTATAGTGGTCGTATATATTCTTTGGCACGCTACCACCCAGAATGATTAGACTGTCACGATTATCACTGTGAAGACCTGAACTATTCTCTGCTATCACGCATTGGGTAAGTAGAAGACAGCTGTCAAAGCCCCGAAATGTGCCAAGGAGGAGCTAATTTGAGAGCTTGCTCTGAGGGCGAATCCTCCATCTAAAACCATCTAGCACCTCTACTACTCTTCAGGTTGTAACTGCAGGTGTAGATCGCAACTGTACGCCTAACCGAATGCGAAACTCCCCGCAGGTCCGTTCTAGGTTTGTCAGGCAGGCCCCTAACTAGGAGCCCCTAACAACCGGCGGTACCAGACTCCGAAGCATAACTACTCCCTGTTCGCTCTCTGACGGATACCACAATGTCTACAAATATGATTTCTATGCACGTCCACCCAAAGAAAGAAAACCTTCGTACGAAATCAGATTCAGAAACATACTCAAATCGGGACCAGACAATCTATTCAATACAAGCACATTTGTACTTATGAGATGCAAATAATACGCAGTTGTAGAAAAATGTACTAGATTTACGTATTCTCGGAAATTGTACGTACTTAATACAGGGTGCGCCAAAAGTCACCATGGGGTCTTCAAATTTAAGAACTTTAATTTAATTAAAAAAATTAAAAATAAAAATAAAAATAGTCACCCTGTGGTGACTTTTGGCCCACCCTGATAAGTAAGTAACTGCTAAGTACTTACTTACCTCCCCTAACATTCCATGGAGAAACAGACGGGGGGATTACCCTCGAAGCAGTGAGCTGTGCTCGTTATAATTTCTATATTCACTGATTGTTAAGTTGGGCAAATTTATACTGGTTGACATATGATCATCAAATTAACTTTTCTAGAATTTGGTAATTTTTTTTAATGAACGGATGTTACATTTTATTGCGCAAATAAAATACAGCGTTCTCCAATAGGAGGTGTTATTTTGGTATTCAAAGAAAAATACAAATTTTTGAGATAAATCTTCGGATGTTTATTTCATAACTAGTAAGTTGTAATCCGCCTATGGCGCTCGTTAATTTGCTTGAGAAAGTATTTGTTACTTAATTTTAAAAATTTTGTAAAAACTATTTTGTAAAAAAAAATTTCGAAAAAAAATAAAATTGGAAAAAAAAAATTTGTGGAAAAAAAATTTTTGTTGAAAAAATAAAATTGGAAAAAAAAAAATTTTGTTGAAAAAAAAAATTTTTCTTGAAAAAAAAATTTTGTTAAAAAAAAAATGTTTGTTGAAAAAAAAAATTGTTGTTCAAAACAAATTTTTGTTCAAAAAAAATGTTTGTTGGAAAAAAAAATTTTTGTTGAAAAAAAAATGTTTGTGGAAAAAAAAATTTTGTGGAAAAAAAAAATTTGGAAAAAAAAATTTCTAAAAAATTTTCGTAGCTTTGGCAATGACTTAAAAGTTAAGTTAATTTTGTATAGAAGTGACTTAATTATTTATTCCCATGAAGGACCTGATGGGGAACTCCTCTCAATTCAGTGAGTTGTGCGTGATATAATTGTTTATACTCACTGATTGAGACCTACTGTTCAAAGCCGGCTCCGAACGGCTAATGCTTTTCTAAAGAAGTCTCACATGGCTTACAGATTACTCTCTTACTCGTAAAGTTGCCGAGGTGGAAAACAGAAGAAGTGACTATTTTACTTTTTGAAAATTGTTCGACCATAGTTTTTTTATATTGAGATTGTGAACATGTGAACAAACTCTAAAAATAAAATAAAAAATTTTAAAATCAATATCAAAATTACGAAAATTTACAAATTTCAAGACAATTTGTAAATCGAAAAAAAAATCCATAAAATGATTTCTAAATTTTTCCTTGAAAATGTTCAAGTACTTCAAAAATGTCATAGCTGATCTGATTTGTTGAAATATCAAGTATAATATCTCAAACAATGGACCTAACGGACTGAGCATTTTGTCCACTTATGAGAGGTGTCCGCTTTTGACAAAAGTACACAAGAGGACTGAAGCGGATTAATACTGTCACAAGTGCCCATTTATGAGAGTACACTGTATATAAAAGAACTGTGAATAAAGATGATGTTATAAATTGAAAAAAAAATGTATGTAAAACTGAATGCCTAGAAATAAGACAGCCCTGAATGAGGGCACATCTAAGTCGTTTCACTCTGACTAAATGTTTTTTCAAAGTCTCTATCAATAAACACAGTATAGTTTTTTTTGTTTTTCCTGGCAAAATCAAATTCATTTTAATAGCCTGGACCAGCGATATTGGCCCAGAAACCTCTGGGAAAAAAACAAACACACACACACACATATTTCATCTACAGACAAAAAACTGTTCTAAATTCCCCCGTGTCATTGTCTGTAATAATTGAAGCAAATACATTTTAAGTGGAATATGTTTAATTATATTCACCATTTTGGTTGGATATTTTGTTAGCCGTTTTTTTCTGTGATGTTTTGTCAAAAGACAAAAACAAATATGTTTGCCAGACGCTTTTGTTGTGCCACTTCAGTTGTTATGGCATTTAACCACCAACCAACCAACCAGTCAGTCAGTCAGCCATCCACCCAAGGCAACCAGCCCACCATCACAATTAGTAAAGTCGACAGTTTTGTAATTGAACATAAAATGTTCTGAGATTTTTTATATTTTTTTTTTTTTGGTTTGACTTTAAACCTCTTTTTGCTGTCGTCGTTAATTCGTAGTGAAAAACATTCTGCTGCCGTTTCTGCTAACGATGATTGCAATTAATTATATTTTTATGCTTATGATTTTCTATAGATTCAATTTCAGCCCGCCAGCCAGCAAACGCGCGTATGTGTGGGTGTGTTTCGACCCCCCCACCACTCTCACCCCCACCGAATGCCTTTCACAAATCGCTGTAGTAGCTCACGCGTGTTCTGTTGCTTTCCGTTTGCCACGATGCTGATAATCTCGATGTTGATGGAGGGTGTCTGCCGGAAAATGCATTTTGAAGCGAGCAGTTCGTCGAGTGTTGTTCGAAATGTAAATAGTTTTCAAAATAATAGCACTTTCATAATAAACGCGACTACAAAAACATCGAAAAAAAAGCCAAAACCAACAGAAATATATGCACATACATATATGTGCATGTGTGCGTGTGTGTGTGTACGAATTTATGCCACTAATTACTTTAATGACTTTTCGAAATGTTTATGAATTCTAGTTTGGCATAATAAATTATTAAAATACTATTAATTAATATAAACAATTAGTTGTAGCGCGCCCAAAATGCCTGATGGAAATTACATTTATTTTAATGACATTTGACAAAGGCAAACACGCCATTTAGCGGACACACACACACGCAGGTGCATTCTTCCGGTCCAGCCTGCATGCGCGCTGTGTGCTGTGATGGTGCGTATACGTGATGGACAATGCAATATTACTAATACGCCCGCCACGATGTTTAGAAAACAATAATTTGGTGTTCAAAAGCCTAGAGTTGTGCGCGGTCAATTAGATTTGAGGCTGAAATTTAAATTGACCTTTGACATACTCAGTGTTCTCCATACAATCAAGGGTCAATGAAACAAGGGGAAAGATTTCGGAGCATGTGAAGTATGAAGGACTTAATTTGGAACAGTTCAATTTAAAGTCAAATCCGCACGTCTACTTTGTAGGACAGTAGGAGAAGACTTTATAATAAAAAATAAAAACAAAATGCCGCCAGTATTTAGAAGCTAAACCTTTGATGCGTTAACATTGAACATTGGGGATTGCAAAAATGTTGTATAGTTTATCTTATTATTTAAAGTCCAAGGTCAAGTCACAGCTAAGTTTAATCGAGATCGCATCCACAGTGGATGGAGGCAACTTCGAGAACAATTTGAGAAAATGCTACGATGTTAACATGATTAGAGCGTCACGAAGACATACGGACATTAGGTGGTGCCACGACAACGGATCACCAATCCAAAACAGATCAATGAACCATTAGCCGTAAGAATCGATAAAGTGGATTTCAAAAGTATAAGGCTGGAATTCGACATCTGTCAAACTAAGTTGTTAAAATATTTTTTTTTCTTTTCAGTTGGAAGTCTGACATTGACGAAAATGGATCGCTTAACTATCACACAACGCGTAAAACGTATTAAAATCTAAAATTAAAAAACAAAAATGGCGATTCTGACACAGCCACATATCGTGCTTTAAGAGGAGATTATGGTTTACGGTTATGAAGCACATTTCTCATTCGGTGGGTATGTTAATAAACAAAATTGTCGTATTTGGGGTTCTGAGACTCCTCAAGTAATTGAAGAGAGGCCATTACATCCACATAAATGTGCGCTCTTTGGTCCGAAGGTCCATAATTCTTCGACAACGACTGTCACCGTCAATTCGGAGCGTTATGGTCTTATGATAACCGACTTTTTTTTGCCTTCTATTGAAGAATACGACTTGGAGAATATGTGATTTCAACAAGACGATGCCACATGCCACACAACTCAATCAAATGTGGCTTGATTGCAAGAGACATTTCCTGGACGCGTAATTTCTCGTCGTGGCGACATCAACTGGCCACCAAGATCATGCGATTTGACACCATTAGACACACTTTTTTGTGGGGCTACGCGAAGGACCGTGTTTATGCAGATAACCCTTTAACTCTTGAGCACTTAAGAACGAACATTCGTCAAGTTATGGCTGAGATACCGCCCAATATGTGCCAAAAACTGGTCCAAAATTTTCAAACTTTTTGATAAAAAAGAAATATTATGAAAAAAATATTTTATATGTGTTTTTTATTTACGTTTACTTTTGAAAACGCAAAATGGATAACCCTTTATAATTTGCGGGATGTGAAAATATTATCTGTAACGCGGAAAATCCTCAAAATTACAAAAATCGACGGAGATAGTGAGAGCTATAGCGTCACTATTCCCCAAAAAAAACTCTATTCAATGTAAGGGAACACAAAATCCCTAGACCGGAATTAAAAACAATGAAAATTTGTTAACACTTCATGCCATTTTGTCTGCGTCTGTTGTTCTTACTTCGAAATTAGTTCTATGTCAATTGCATCGACTCCCTTATCAGGTTAACACACGTTCAGGGATTTATCTCATCTCATGAAGGGCCAATAAATATTAAAATCAATTGACAGCATTTCTTTTTGTTGTTGTTGCTGTTGTTATTGTAGACCATTTTCACTGATAAGTGTTGATTTGCCGTTTGGCCAATACTCTAAGCCACAGAAAAAATTGAAATAAAGTGCATGGCATCTGTGTACGATGACATGTACATTAGGGCGGGTCACATTTTGCACAGGTAATCTACAGGTAATTCTAAGAATATTTCAGTCACAATCTAGTCTGTAAGAATTGTAATTTCCCCTAGACTATAAGAGTATTTCACCAGGAAACATATATCAACTGAACTAAATTACAATATTAAAATTAAAAAAAAAAACACACATGGTTCAAAAATAAATCCCAAGCTCGCGCAAATTAATTTGGTCGGTTTGTAAGGGCGAAACAAAATCAATAAAACATATAGCAAAAGTGGAAATTACGGAAACTTCTAAAAATATTTAACAAATAAGCGAAATATTTATGTCACATTACAGTCATAGGCAATTAATTAAAGTAGCGCCTGCAAACCAATTTGTGAAACTGGTGGAAGAGTTGGGGGACAATCCTTCGATTGCCAAAGGATTTTCACGGGGCGCTGTACCAAAGTTGTTAAAATCTTTTCCCTTACCGAGGAGAGTGGAAAAAGATAAATAGATTCTCAATTTGTATGATGCATTATAAAAACACAGCATATATTTGGTCACCAACAAAACAGAATGTAATGCCCCACCAGTGGCAGTAGATTTAACACCAAATCTGCTACAAAGGGATACCAATTTGGCTTTTCAAGACATTCAGAGTCTTAGACAGATTCGGGTAAACAACTAGCAGTGTCAGATCCAAATTAATGTCGTTTCCTTTAATCAGCTGGTACAAACCCTGGGCAAAAATGTTGTTCTTTTCGAAATGAATGTTGAGCGGATTAAGATGTTATTGTGTAATGCACATGTATTAAGGCTGCTTTATTAATACTCAATTTTTTAAAAGGCAAACAACGGTCTTTGATTTTGCCACTCACTTTTAATTTGTGTGTTTTGCAGATATCTGACTCCCGACTCGGTACTCTTGTCTGTTATATTAGATTTTGTTTATTTTCTTCATCACTCGAAGCCGATTCCGAAAAAAAAAAACATTTGTCCTCATAAACAGCAAACAAAATTAATAAACAGACTGAATTATCGATAAACAGTCGTCGTCATCGTCATATTGATTCAAAATGTCATGTTGGGAATGAATTGATGTAGACGACGACAAGAAGTGACATTGACTCAAAAACGACGTCGACTCCCGCAATAGGGCTGATTATAAAGTATGTTCTCTTATCGTTTATTATGATGTCAACAACAATTTATTTGTATCAAATGTAGTTTTGTTGGGGGCACATATTTTAAAAAATATCGATTTTAAAAAAAAATAATAAATTGATATGCGGGAACTATGACCCTTTTTAGATTCTTGGATTCTTGGTGAACTATTCTTAGAATTTCCTGTGGTCTTCGTTTTTCTGTACGCTTTGTTGATATTTTTCCTACTACACAACCGTAATGTGCATACATGTGTACGGGGACATCGAAAATAGGAAATAGTTGTTGGAGTAGTGTGCAGAGATAGTATTTCGCACGAGAGGTATGGGGTGTTTAGGGTTAAATGCGGCTTCACTCGACGGCCAGTATTTGACCCAATGTGATACCCTGAACGCTGTTGGAGGGAGGAGAGTTAGAGCATTGGAGGAGGCTTACAGCTAGAACCATTTGAAGCTTTCAATAAATTCAGCTAGTGAGGTCAGATGAGCATTTGCCTGCTCCGAATCTGAGTGAGTCGACGTTCCTGTAATCAAAACGATTTGTTGTCTCGCCTATCGTTCAGCGACCCCTGATGACTTCTGTGAGAATGCTGAGTGCGTTGTAGCCAAATCCCATTGGGGTTTACGGGCAGCTTATTTTACAAGTTTGTATAGAATCCCACCGTCGTCTCGACCCAGTTAAAGTAGTATAACTTCTACTCTGGTAATGGGTTCAGTAGATTCGCATGTCTACATTTACTACAACTTATTCTTGTGGGAAACACTGTGCGACACGAAATCGTCACAAAATCAGTGGACGAACAGCCTTGAAAATATAGGCCACTACACCCTGAAAAATACGTCTTTTTTAATGTTCACACACAAGAAATACGCGTGTTTGTAGCAAGTAAAGCATATTTCCATCTACACAAAGCTCATTTAGATGTAAATATAACTCGTTTGTTATTAGTATTACATATTTGTGTATAAGCAATAGCGTGTTTGGGAAAAACAGACAACGAACTTATTAAATTCAAGAAAGTACATTATTTGAGTGCGAATAAATGTGGTTTTGCAACTGTTTTCGTAGTTTTTTTTTTGGCATTTACGCTCTTTAAAATAAAAGCAATACCGAGAGAATGAGATGGATTGTTATATAGAAATTCAGAAATTGAAAACAAATAAAAAATGACACAAAACTGCATACATATATATTCGATATTGATCACCTACAAACAAGTTAATGTTTGTGGTGTGGGAAAATATATATATGTTTGATGCGAACTTGTTTGCTGAAATTTGTTAAAATGACCATTTTTTTCAGCGTGTATAACAATTTTTTTTTTAAAACCTGCCTTTTATTATAATAAAGAGGTAAGCGACCTTGAGGCGGCACTCTGTACTCAATATGATAAACCAGTCAGACCGAAACGCCGATTAGTTCGGAAAAATGTTGTTCAATTATACTGCCTTTGGCAAAAACTGGGCCATCTTGAATGATTTTTACCAGAAATTACAAAAAATTGCAAAATTTCTAACAAAATCATATAATTATTCCATTTCCAACATCCAGTCAATGTACATACATATGTGTTGAACATCCAACACATGCTGGCACGCTGAGCCACGTTAATGTACCTTCCTTCGTACGGCTTTATGTTTAAACAGAAACAAGGTGAAAAACCGAAAAGCAACAACAAGAAAAACAGCATACAAAAAACGACATGTTTATGCATGTTCGGTGCTACTTGTTCCAATGAATTCGAGTACAACCAGTGAATGTGTTCGCCGGTCTCAAATCATTTGGGGATCACAACTATGAGTTCATGTTCAACACGATACTCGCCGACCCACCGACCGACACCGAGGCGGCAATGGGAAAATTTCAATTGCTCCCTGTTCATCTGTCTCCCCATCCCGTAAAGCTTCATTTATGGTGTTGTTGTTGTTTTTCTTTTTGCCGTTTTGTAGCTTTTATTGTGCGGTTACGGCATTTGTTTTTTTTTTTTTTGCTGCCATTTTCCCGCAATGTACGTATGTGAACTCCAGAAGAAAAAAACACACTTCTGCCGGAATGTATTTTTTTTTTATATTTAGCTAATAAAAATGTAACCTCTTCGATGTGAGTATGAGTTGATGTGGGTTTTTGTTGTTTTTTGCCAGCGCTGTTTTTTATCGTCTGTTTGAATATTTAAAAATGTAATGTAAATTATACGCGGCACATGTTTAAAGTTGCATTTCAAAAATAAACGCAAGTATGACAGGCACTAAAAAAAAGACACTGAAAATAGAAATGAAACGAAGAAGAAGAAAAAAACTCGAAACAATGATGTTTGCTTGTGGAACATTGGAAGTCAAATTAAAACTGTAAGGTCTAGTCGAATGGAAAGTACTGTACACAGAAGAGGGACTTCCACTAGACATGACAAATAATCGTTGTAAACTTATTAGGAAGGACTTGAGTTTGACACGAGAACACGGTGAAAAAAACGCTTTTCTTGTTCGTAATTGGCTGAGGTTCAGCCCAACAATGAGCATATTTTTTTTTCATTCATCCTTCAGATGGAAACGGAAAATGTATCGTGTCGGTAAATTTTGTTTTCATCTGCCAACTGTACCCCAATCCTGAGGTATATTTCACAGTAGCACATTTTCCAACTTCGAAATCTTGAACCAATTATCTGAAAGCTTCTCACTGTAGAAGAAACCCCCCAGCTGGGTTTTGAATTATTAGCTAAGGATGGATATCGAAGGATATTATAAAATAAGCTTGTAATTTCTATACAACTTCTGTATGAAAATCCTCCTTTACACTTTCCTACCTGATTCTAATATCAAATCATCTGCTGAATCCGAATATTCCATACATTTTGTTCTATCACGTACCGATTTCGAGATATCCATTCTTCGGAAAAGTATTAAAAACTATATCGCTCATTTACTTCACAAGAGTCACAATTCTAAATTCACTTTTCATTTTGTGTTCTCAAGAAAAAGCTGTAAATCTTTAAGTTAAGTTGACTTTTGTTATCCAGTTTATTATAACCGGTTCTCCAAATTTTTGGAGAAAAATGATTGGATGTTTATTTCATAATAAAGAGGAAGGTATGCCGTTAATAATGAAAAACAACATCAGCCAAATGTCCACCACGACCACGCTTACAGGACCATATCCTTTTTAGGAAATTTGCCATAACCAAGTCTGGACGTTCATAGAGACCAAAATGACCAAGGGGAACAGAAAATAAAATATTTATTAATTATGTTTGAGTCGAAAAAAATCTATGTACATTACCAGGAAAATAAAGTACATGGGTCCTACAATTTCTAGTGTACTAATTGTATTTATTCGTTAACCAAAAATTTAGTTTAAATTTGGCAAATGAAGAAAAAAACAGTTGTTGGAATCTGATTTAGGAAATTTGCTGGTCGCACGTTCTTTAACCAATTTACTCAAAGCAGAACGAAATTATACGGGATACTTAGGGAAATGAGGTTATTAAATGTCAGGTTGGACGAGGATTGCGCCGTTTTTTTTTTTTGCTTTATAAAATTATTTTTTCATGCAACTACAAGGTTTTCCAACAAGAGGTGTTATTTTGGTATTCGAAGAAAAAGTAAATTTCTTGAGATAAATAATCGGAGGTTTATTTCATAATAAAGATTTTCCATAATCAAATCGCGAAGTGGCTGCCCCATTGTCCTCGATAGCCTCACGAATTCTATCCTTGAGGTCTTGAATCGACGCTAGGCTGTGGGAAGATTTTCACCATTTTTGTCAAAGAATAAAAGCTCCAAAAGTGACAGCTACCGAAATAATGTGTGATTCAATATAAGACCTCTTGTTGGAAAAACCTTTAAATGAGCCACATGTGAATGTTATTGAGGTCGTATACTAAAATCACGTTCATCGTTTATCATTTCGTCGCAGCTAGGAAGTCTCGATATCTCGAAAAGTATACATGACGAGGCACAACGGACACTCAATTGGTATTCATTTTTTCATAGGGATCATTTGGAGGATTTTGTTGCAGAACAGTGTAATCGATATTATTTTCATGGGAGATAGTTAATAGTTTTTATCTTCGACCTTTAGGTAAATTTTGATAAACGCTAATAAAAGTGGAGCTCGAGGTCTCATGTTATATGTTTATTTCTATTTCCCGATATTTCGCAATTCTTTGAATTGCATCTTCAGAGGATTTATATACTAATTGAGTACAAACAGATTCTTAAACTAGTGTAGTGTGACTACATAAAGCCATGGTCAAAGTTATGTTAACGCCTCGCTTTTCCTTTATACTGCCAGTGTCCCTGAAGCATGACAACATATTTTACAGGTAACCACTGAACTCCCCCCACCCCCCACTCTTTGTGCTGGTTTAATTCTGATTTTGAAATGTCCCAATTGAAATCTGGGTAAAATCATGTCTTACCTAACCATAACCTTTTATCGTTGCCCACACTAGGATGAACTCAACATATCTTCTTCTCATGCAGGACAGTAAAAACACGAAGGACGCTGACAACAACAACAAAAACAACAACAACTTACAAACAATTGTGTAAAAGGCGTATTAAATGTATGTAAACGACAAACAGCAAAAAGGTGTTACCATCATATGGGAATATCGTGAATGTGGATCTGTTTTCTGTTCGGTTCATCGTTTTTTTGCTCGCTCGGTGTCTTCAGTCTGTGTTTGTACATTTCACATTTAACGTTTTTACGTTTTAAAGCACTGCCAGTTTTTGGTTTTCCCCATTTAATCCGTACAATTCAAACGGAAGGTGGTAGTCGATGTGTTCGGTGAGGGGACCGGCTTCCAATTGGAGGTGGATGGATGGATGGAGGGATGTAAAGAGATTTTTGTGTTTGTTGTTGTTGATGAAAAATTTAAGATTTTTGATGTGTATTAAAGCCCGGAGGATTTTGCACGACATTTAAATATGGTAATTTACATTGAACACTCCACTCAGCATTCAATGGAATTGAATTGGTTGAATGGTTGGTTGACGGTGCAGCACGCAGATGTGCGGCATGTGATGGCATTTGGGCCACACATGTTGTGGCATGCGTCAGCTGGCAGGTTTATGTGGTGTCAAACCATATTTCGGTATTATCAGATATTAAAGACTTTGCGAAACGGTGGCAACATACACTCCTTTCCCACCTAAACGGCAATGTTGTATGTGTGAGGGCACGCGTGTGTGTGTGTATGTGGTGGATTTACTGCGACATGACAACATGATTGTTGTGATAATAATGCTTAACACAAATCGCTGGGCGAATTAAAATTGGTATTATGCGAACACATGGTTACACACGCACACACACACACAGAAACAATGTAAGTTGGTACCTTCATAAATGTGGTGTTGAGGAATTTTACGTATACGCATCATTATTACCAATATTGCGTATACGCACCACATAACTCTGGTGCCGGTGTAAAGGAGTTGAGGCAATCATACTCCACGTACACGTTTTATCGGACTCCCCGGCTTCGCCACGTAAATTATGTGGGTGTAAACTTACCTAAAATGAAAGGGGAGTAAAAAGAATTATCATTTAAGACATGTTTATCTGTTGTGTACAAATTTAGTATGGAAAATGTGTGTGTGTGTGTGTGTGCAGATTTGTGAGGCGTTTGCTAGCAAGAGTTATTTCTGCCGCACTGAGATAAAGGCCAAATGTGGGAAGTGATCTTCGATTTATTGAGACACCACAACTTTTCTATTGAAAAGTTAAATGTTAATGTTATTGCTAAATGTAAAAATAAACTATAGATTGTTCCAACATATATTTGCTAAGCGCCATTATTGGTCTAAGAAATAAAACTATTAAAAAATATTAAAAATAATATTTGAGGAAACATGGATTATCTACGGAAAATGGTGGATTGTGGCTACGTGGCTTTAACCCTATTCGTACCACGTTAAATTTGTAACGTAACATAACGCCAGTAAAACGAAAAATGGTTTATAAAAACCAAAAGTCTAATAGAAATTTTGTTTAAGTAAACTATTTAAAGGATGAAACTCCAATTTTTGGAAATTCTAATTGAAAAATGGGGGAAACTGGAACAATGTATCCCCAAAACCCTTCGAAATGCCCAACTATTACAAAATAATTAAATATTGTGATTTTTGGAAATAAGTTAGAGGTGGACGAAAAAGGGGTCAAACGGGACAAAAAGTTACAAAAAAAAGTGAAACAATTTTTTGGCAAAAACATGTATATAACACTTAGAGAAGGACGAAAAAGTGGCCAAAACGGGATAAAAAAGGTACAAAAGGGGGCAAAAAAAACAAAAATGTGTACGAAAAATTTCTTATCGGCAGGAATGGGCCAAAAATTGGAAGTAATGGAAAACGGTACAAAACCGTCCGAAAATTGTAAAAGATAAATGAGAAATAATCTACATATGATTATATAACGTACTTGTGCGACTGACTGACTTATTCATCTTGGCCTCACCAGAAGGCTAGAATCATGAAATTTGGGCCCAAAACGGGATAAAAAAGGGACACAAAGGCGAAAAATAAAATGGCAAAACACTGTGGATAGTAGTTAGAGAAGGGACGAAAAAACGTACGAAGGCGGGATAAAAAAAAGTACAAAAGGGGAAAAACAAAAATGTGGGGAAAAAATGTAATCAACAGTAATGAGGAAGGTTCCAAAATGGGCCGCAAACTGGTAAAACATAAATGGATTTGCGGGGACGAAAAACGGCCCAAAACAGGAGAAGGGACGACAAAAACCTACGAAGACTGGATAAAAAAAGTACAAAAGGGGAAAAAACAAAATGTGGGGGGGAAATATAATCAACAGGAATGAGGAAGGTTCTACAATGGACCGCAAACTGGTAAAACATAATTCTATGTGCGGGGACGAAAAACGGCCCAAAACAGGAGAAGGGACGAAAAAATGTACAAAGAAGGAATAAAAAAAGTACAAAAGGGGAAAAAACATTGACCGGACGACGCACTATACAGAAAATTCGTTCTTCAGCCGGACTGTTCGCATGTGGAATAATCTTTCAGCAAATGTATTTCTTGCCTTCAAGGCAAACATCAACAAACACTACTCCCTCTTTCATCCTTCCGATACCCTTATTTCCTTCCGCTAACACAATACATTGCATTTATGGGGGACATGGCCTGAGTGTTGCTTAAAAAAAATACAAAGGCGTTCATACGACACATTGAATTTGCTATATCTTTGTAAATATAATTTTTTAATTATTATTTTATTACAAGACCCAGTTTTTGTATTTAATTTCGGATGACAATGGTACGCATAAATGTATATCTTAAAGTATTAAAAAGAAAAGACAAAAGTGCTGTCGACGACAATTTATTAAAAAAAAAAAGGCAAGTGTCCTGTTTACCACAAAATGTAACAGACAAATATGACAATCAAGGCCGTTTATAAATTTAAATTCAACTTCAACATCAAAATATCCATGTGTCTTCTGATAACGCGTCGATGATGATGATGCAACATTCTTGTTACTTTTTCTTGTAGTTTCCAAACGAAACCACAGTTTAGGATGATGGACCGACGAGACAAAACACTACAACACAAATATCACTCATACGCTTTGGGGGGGGGGGACTTTTCGCATTCAAATCTTGTGTCGTTTTTTTTAGTTTTTTCATCGATACACGTCCTGTCGATTTCTTCGTTCCATCCAAACCAAACACATTCAATTTATTTTGGAATTGTATTTTAAGATTGCTGTCGCTGTACGAGCCCCATAACAATTATTTGTCTGCTTTTTCTTTGTTTTCGGCTCTAGTCGTTGCTGTGTGATAAATTTTTGAAACCACATTCGAGTCAAAGCCGCCTTGCAATCCAGCAATGGTTTGAGTATCATTGGTTTATTTTCATTTTTTCGAGGTGGGTTTTTCTTTTGTTGGCCTAGTTTCTCTTCAAAAAAAATTACGTTGCAACGTAACTGCCAAACAAACAGCGAGCAACACAAGATAGTGTGGCACGTTCAACCATTTGCAGTACGTAGAGTTTCTGTTGTCGGTGTGGCTGCTATTGCTGTTGTCAGAACAAATAACAATTCCCATGAGTAACAGGTTTTTGCTTGTTGTCCCTAGAAATTGCTAAGAAAACAACACAGACCACAACAAAAACAATGCAATTCTCTGCCAAAAAAAAACAAACGAAAAAATAGGGAAACAGCCCGGCGTTGAAGCCTACACAAAGTGTGGGCATAAGGGAGGTGTAACTCAAGCAGCTTTAAATCCCTCTCAGTGAGTGTCAAATTATATGGTGCAACATGCACCAATTGCCAGAAGTCGTCTTCCAAAGATCAGGAATACGTTAGCAAACAGTTTAGCTGAGAGAAACCCAAGTTGAAGACTAAGTTCAATTAGCTTGAGCCCAAATAATGTCAGTAGACCATAATGGGTTATTTTCCATAACCCTTTTGCTTGCCTGAGCGACAGACAGGCCGAGGACTGGAAACATGTTGATACAGTACTCCAACATTATCCAGTGATCGCAGATGGATCATATTATGGGCAATTGAGGGAAAAGTCTTCGACGCAGTCACATCCTTGGTATCCTTTGCCAAACTGCATCCATTTGCAATCCACAAAATTTTATGCGGATTCATTCTAAACTACTAGAAGAGCATCCCCTTGGAAGCATGTTGTTGTGGTCCAATGACGTCGCCGTGTTTATGTCTTAATAATGTCCTGATTGCGGCCATCCATCCATCTGCCCACCATGGTTGCTCTCTTCGACGTCATAACATTCACAAATAGTCAGTCTATCACAGCAAAAAAAAAATCCCCCACCCGTCTCTTATTTGCCGGCTATTTAACAAAAACAACAACGCCGTCACAGAAAAAACGAATACACAAAGCGATACGAAACGAAAAGAATTGAGCTGCCAATGTTGTGACAATTGTTTGCCAGCAACAAAAAGTCAATAGGAAAAAATTAAAGTTGCGAATTTTTATGGCCGTAAAGCAAAATGTTGCAGTTCCCGTTGTTTTTAGGAGTTTGTTTAGTACGCCCGAGTACACACAAACAAATGGCAAGAAAACGAGCCTGTAATTGGAACTGAAAAGGGGATCCACACTACGCTGCGGACACTCCAACCGGTTCCAGTTCATTCCAACATTTGTTGAGGCTCCATTTAGCGGTAGTTATTGTGGCAAATATTTTCGGTGTGGCTTAAAAAACATAAAATGCCATCCAGAGGACTTTGGTTATTTTTTTTTTTCGGGTGGGGGGAGAGGGTTTTGGTTATTCAATTCCAGTCCTTTTTTTTTGACGTTCATTTAATTTATAAACAACCTGTTGCCTGCTAACGGCATCTAAAGGACACACACACAGCAATGCTCCGACAACAACCAAACAAAACGGAAAACTTTTTAAAGAAAATTATTTTTGTTGTTTTTTTCCTATTGTGCTGGTTTTTATTGTTGATATTGCGCTGCTGGTCTTCTTGTTGTTCTGTTTGTTTGTTTGTTTGTTCGTTCCATTTGCGTTCTATTTACTACAATTGCGAAGTTCATAAAAAAAAAAACAACACGTCTTTGTCAACTTTTCAACATTGTTCGTAATAGCCAGCTTAAAATCAAGCGATAAGTTTCGTTTCATTTCTCCCGCGCTGAAGTTCGTCTATTTGTCTTAATGTATTTTGTTGGATTTGATTAAATTCTCTATTGCAATAACTATACAATTTTCGTCAATTGCACTGAGTGCGAATTGGATTTTTATGGATTTGTTCAAATTATTTAGAACATCTCTGAGAGCAGTTCCTGACGTATGTATAATTGTTTTCAATGAAAATGTAGCGTATACGCACCAACTACCAGGGATGGAGGATAACATCAGCGAGAGGAAAACACAGTGCAACACAAAAAAATATAACTACGTGAAAAACACCAAAAAAAAGTCCCGTGTCTCCCAGTTTTTCCCAAAGTCATGCCATCATGGGCCCTAAAGATTTGGGGACTCGGTGTCATTTTTGCAAAAAAGTGATTTTTTTCTCAGGCTAAAATCTTGCAAAACGTTTGCAATTGTTATTTACTTTCTGATATAAAGTTGTAGCTCATCTTGTCGGACCGCAATACAGAAATTGGTGGACAGATTCGAGCTGTTGGGACAAGTAAATGAGATGAAGAATAAAACAACTGCACTTGGCTCAAGAACAACTGAGAATATTGCTGCGGTAGCCCAAAGAGTTGAAGAAAAGACAGGTTTGTCCATTCCTTGTCGTTCTTTGGAATTGAGCATTGCACTAACGTCATTACACCGTATTTTGCATAAAGACTTGAGTCTTAAGGCTTATAAAGTTCAGGTAACACAAGAACTCAAAGACTTGGGTCTTAAGGCTTATAAAGTTCCGTTAACACAAGAACTCAAGCCGGCCGATCATCAAAAACGTTGTGTCTTTGGTGATTGGGTCCTTGACTGATGAGGCCCATGGTGCGGTTTATGTTCTGGTTGGGTCATTGCACATTACTTTTTTGAAAATGAGGTTGGATCAACAGTTACGGTGAATGGATTAATGATTTTTATGGTCGGAGTTGGATGATATTGATCTGGACAACGTTTACTTTCGACAAGCAACGAAACCATTTTTCTTTTAAAGGAAAAGTTTCTCGAAGATGTGAGAAAGGAATTGAACTGTGACTTGAATTATGTCTACTTATGTCGTTAATGATGAAAACAATATTTAGAAACATCCCCCAAAAATTTTTTTTAGGCAACTAAGGCGGACCATATGGCCAGGTCAAACACAGGGGTGCTCCACATTCTATCGACTGCTCTATTCTTGTTAGTAGTGTGTTGGCCTGGTCTGCTCACTACGTGTTGGAGTGATTTTTCCACGGACCCCTTTGTCCTTTGTTGATTGCACAGTCATTTGTTGCAGTCGGTTAGGTCGTTCTTTTTCGTAAGCTCTATCATTTATTTACTACTTAAAAGAAATACTCAATTCAATATTGTAAAATTCACAATTAATCTCTAATTCAACCATATTCCGCAATTGTACATCCTTACGATGTGATTTGCTCTAAAAGAACAAATAGCCGCAGAGACTGATCACAACATATCCCATAATCTCATTGATTCCCCATTGGTTTTGCCTTGATTGTGAATGGCTTTCAATTGTTAGCGTTATCAGCTTATCTGGCGATTACTTTAAAATCTCCTCCCCCCCATGGAATATTTGCGGTCTAAAATGCTTAAGCTCCGGAAGGTGAAGAGATAGAGAGAGTCACACATTAAACCTGGCGTATTCACTTTGCTGGAATGCGCTGGAAACGCATAGCGTGTTGTGTCCCTTAATCTTTTTGTAGTTTAATGTGACTAATTAAGTCGGTCGGATTTGTATGGAATCAACTTAAAAGCCGTCTCCATCTCTTCAATATTCCCTCGCCAAGTCATGGTCACCCCCGGTACAGGCACTCGTTTGCCGGCATTACGAAGAACCATTACCTCGCTGTCGGGCACAATCTCTTCCCAGATACACTCACTATCATAACATAAATGGGATTATGGTGCCAAACCAAGTACGAGTAACCGACATTAAATGCTGACACAGTAAAATTTCTCTTTGTTTTTTTTTTTCTCTTTGTTTCGTTTTTCACGGTACAGTGTGTTCCACTGGAGTGGTGATTTTCACCAGTGCGAAGTTATTACACCACACATCTGAAAAAGTCGGAAGTCAAGTGACTGCCCACATGATTTTCGAATTTCGATGTTAGATCGATCGGTAAAGTTTTCTTTTTTGGGGCACTGATAAGAGTTTCGCCGGTAACAATTCGAAACATGAAATCATGACTTCTCTCTTACACCACTGCCGATCTATTGGGCCCGAAGGTCACACCCGAAGGCCACCCGTAGCAAGTTCCTTGGGGCTCTTGACTAACCCTGGTAACCGTCAGGTCTCTTTATTCAATATACTCCCAGTTTCAGTCTCATACGCTCGGGGTCTGCTGTCCCTCAGTTCTCGCTACAATGCAAATTTTGGGAAATGCGTTTCAGGGTCGCCTTCATTTACCAGCACCGTTTCATGAGCACAAGTCCCTGTCTCAGCGCCATAAAGAACCTGGAATAGAATATGCTTACTGAACATTGTTGTGTAGTTCGATTCATTGCTTAGACCGAAATAACACCTATTTAACAACACCAACGGAGCGATGATAGAAAAATTCCTCTAGTACCTCGAACTGCAACAGTTGGCCTCAACCATATCGCCTTTCTGACGTCACTTGTCAATGGAAAACAAACGCTCCGTCTTGTCCTCATTTACAATCAGACGCGTCTTCATCGACTCCTTCGGGATTCTAAACGTTTCGCTCCATCTTTCAGACGTTATCAATGTCGCCCACATATGCGAGGAGAATATAACCTTGAAGACTTGACAAATGTGCTTTCAAAATTAATACCACATCGCAGTCCAAAACTTTTAAACTGAAACGGAGTAATTAAATTTCTGTTGAATACGTCCACTTAAGTTCTTCGAATGAATGCCAGTGCTTAAGATGAATTCAGGCAAACAAATTCCTTGAAGTTCCCGCTTCATGTCCAGTCCAATGACGTCATTCGTACTAAGTTGTCGGTTGTTTAAAACACACTGTAAACACAACGGGAAAAGGGAATGAGAACAGATACAGTAACGTAATGTCACAGCAAAGTGGTCACAACTTATCCGTCCAACGACCAACGTTTCGAACAGTCCGGACAGTAAGGCGGCCGCCAATCACCAACGATATTCATGAGCAGCAGCAAACCATCCATCCACCTTGAATTGCTTTTAATAACAATAACAAAAACAAAGGACCACTGCAAAACCAAAGCAAGTGACCAAACTGGCATAAAGTAATGCCTAACACTCCTCCCTGGAGGGGGGTTGGGTGTACGATAGAGGGGGACCACAATGCTCCACCAAAATGCCAGGGACATGAATATGAACCAGCCGAGAAACGTTCAGAGTATCTTATCGCATCGGGTTTTGTGCTGTGCTGTGCTGTGTGGGTGTCCAGTAAATTTACGACAAATACACATGTACGGGCATCCCCAGAGCCATCCGTACGTACATCCATCCATCCATTCGAGCATGCCGTCGCCTATTTCATTCCACTCACACACACACTCACCGGAGATTCCGAGATGTTGTGAATAGAAAAGCGTCATTAATATCCCATCATTTGTGTGTGTATGTGTGTGTGTGAGAAGAAATTAATGCAAATTTAATTACTTGAAATGTTTAAGTTTTCATCGTACTGCAAAAATATATTAATTACTAATTTAGTCATTCCGCTGTCCGAAATTGTGGCTACATGCGCCAACTTTATCGGGGGGAATTTGAATCGGAATAGAGGAAAGAAATCGCATCGCACAACAACGGAAGAAAGAAAATGATTGCGTTTTTTTTTTATATCAAATTAGGAAGTTGTCTACAGACAATTCATTTGGTCTGACATCAGTGGTGGAGTAAACGGGCCTTCCATGGGCCGATTAGAGGCGGACATTTGCAACATCGAATTGCTTATGCATTTTTAAACAAACAAAAATATAGCTGTGAAATTAAATGTTATTTGGAAAATATGTGATACTTTGGGCTAAACTAACAGCTCAGCTATAACAGAGAAAAACGTTTTTAATGTCTAGAGAAAGATTTATGAAATAATTTGCGGTAACCACAATGTAGTGGTCCCATAGCTGATTACTAATCGAAATAATTACTAATTAAATTAACTTTCGTTAGAGATTCAGCTTCCTAAGACTTATAATTAATTAGAATTACAAATAATCTAAAAGTAATCGGGATTACTTTCGATTATTATAAATAATCAGAAGTAATCTGAAAATAATCCGACTACTTCTACGATTATATTCAGTTTCTTAAGACTTATAATTGATTACAATTACAAATAATCTAAAAGTAATCGGGATTACTTTCGATTACCACAAATAATCAAAAAGAATCAACGGTAATCAGAAAATAATCCGACTACTTCCACGATTATATTCAGTTTCTTAACACTTATAATTAATTACAATTACAAATAATCGAAAAGTAATCAGGATTACTTCCGATTACTATAAATAATCATAAATAATCAACGGAAATCAGAAAATAATCCGACTACTTCTACGATTATATTCAGTTTCTTAAGACTTATAATTGATTATAATAACAAATAATCTAAAAGTAATCGGGATTACTTTCGATTACCACAAATAATCAAAAATAATCAAAAGTAATCAGAAAATAATCCGACTACTTCTACGATTATATTCAGTTTCTTAAGACTTATAATTGATTACAATTACAACAAATCCAAAAGTAATCGGGATTACTTTCGATTACCATAAACAATCAAAAAGAATCTAAAGTAATCAGAAAATAATCCGACTACTTCTACGATTATATTCAGTTTCTTAAGACTTATAATTGATTACAATTACAAATAATCTAAAAGTAATACAGCACGGCCGTCCACGAGGGCTTTGGAACTGATGATTACTCTTGGGCCTTGTCACGTCCTCGCTGTATGTTAAACATTTAATTGGTTTTCATCTCAGGCACTTTTAGGAAATTAGGTAAAACATATTTGAATCAATGGAAGCGGCGGATGGTATTCGGTATGAATGACCAGAAATGTGTACTTCAGTATTCACAGGCCTGGAAGTGGATGCAATAGCCATCACTTTAATATAAAAGTAGATTCATGTTAGGAGGGAAACCAATAAATTATTGAATATTAAAATTGCAGGTTTCACTTCAGATGACTTTTTCTGTCACCCTGTAAATAGTCTGCAATAGTCGTAGAGACGATTGTCCCCACACAGACTACATACGTTGGAAAATGTTTGAAATTCTTAGCAGAGTTTGAATACTTTTAATTTTTTTAATAAAATGTCAGATCGTAGAATGCGCGGCTTTGGTGTGCGACTATGTTATAACGAACCCAGGTTCATATCCTAGATAGACATGCCAAAGCTTGGAAACGGATGTTTTAACCTCGGCGATTTTATAACGAGTAAAATCCACAAGACAGCTATGGCTTCGTGGAATATTAAAGGAAAATGACTACGTACAGTTTAAATGTACACTTCATATCAGATTATGACATCTTCATTTTCAATAACTGAAATATTTATATAATTATTTCGAGAATATTTTATAGCATTGAGGGGGCCGGTTAACAAAGACCACATGCATCCGTTGATGTTAATATCATAGATTGCTGAATGACACAAATATATTTTTTCTTAATTGAAACCAAAAATTGTGCCAAACGAATGGACAAACCGATTACACTGCCCCAATCATTTGTGCCACAGATAGCTAAGCTAAATTGTGGAGCGTGCCATCTTATGCCTCAATTAGATGGAATATTATTCGCCGTTTTTTTTTTGTGCATTTAAACGTATGTGCGTGTGTGACCACGGATAGAAGGAGTGTCTGTGTGTGTGTGTGTCTCTCTCTCTGTGTTCACATGCCGTGCCGATGCCATGTAGCTAGCGTCACACGTCGTGTATGCACGTTTTGTTACACATTGTCACGCGCATGCAACTTTGTAACACACTTTGTGCGGATGCTCGTTCAAAACTTTTTGATCATATGTCGCTCAATGTCCTGACGTCAAAATAGGACCAATTTATCCCTCCATTTTGCTAGCTCTTCCCCGCCTCTCCACACTGCCGCTCGATCTGAGCCACCTCTATCCGCTACGCCCACTCCGCCAGTCGTCTGTGCTGTTTGGACGCACTTACAACGACTGTGCAAGTCGTACCGACGAACGTATGTTCGTTGAAAGACAACAACAAGATGTACCAATACAGACACACACATCTACAAAATAGACAAACTGAAGCCAATGGCCTTCAGTGAACAAACGTGACACAGTAGTCGGACACTGTCAAACAATTGCAGCAAATGTGGTAGTGAACTACTCGAAATTCGCGGTTTTAATTATTTGAAATATTACAAAGTAAATTTAGATTCTAATTTTAGGTCCAAGGGTAAACCGTGACTATAGCCAAGCCAAAACCTGTATTGGGAGAATCCAGCACAAAACCCCTTGCCGATATGCAAGCATGCTATCAACTCACCTACCGGGACGTTATTTAGGGTTATTTATATGGGCGGTTCCAGGTTATTGTTCAATTACATCGTAAGACGAACAATAAATAAGGAACTAGGTATAGAAATAATTTAATGTTTTTCGATTGTTCTATGCCATCTTCTATTACTCAATTCTCAATTGTGAGTGTGGTATTTTTTTCTAAACAAAACGTCACCTTTTTGTGGGTTTAGAACCACTGTGTCTTGGTGGGAAAACATTGTGTATGTGTATGATTCCATAAAGCTGTGTCGGCATGCCTGTGTGCTTGTACGTCTGTGTGTGTGTATAGTATCAATGTGTATGTGTACGTGTTTGGAAAATGTCATTTCTATGGCATTTAGTGGTTGGCATATGCTTAAAGCGTGATACGAGAGTATTCCACTATTTCCATACGGCTCCATGTGTGTGTGTGTGTGTGAGCTGGAGATATTCATCTCGCTGAAAGTCTGTCCATCTGGTCCCCTCAAATATAAAAGATGCCCGTTGCCACCGCCTAAACTGCTTAAATATTCAAAACATGACAGCTTTACTACAACTTAATAATAAACGATTTAATGTGGTTACCACCGACCACAAATATTTTCATTCATCCCGTCGTACATGGCAAATCTTTTAATTACGTCAAACTGCTACGATTCACTTCTTTTTTTTTTTTTTTTTGGTGTCGTTCGTCGGGCGCTTAATAAAACCAAGGGACAGCTACAATAGATATTTCATATTTCTCTGAGGGTTACTAAAAGACCGGATCAGGGTAAATTAATTTTTCGTAAGTCAACAAATGACACTTGATTACCTGTGGAAGTACAAGTTTGGTTTTTATTTATGGCCTGGCCAAAAAGTTTCATTAACGTCAGACAGTCACAGCAGAGAAAAACAAAGCTTTGAGAGAAATCCGACACCGTGTAAGCAATTCTGCAAAAAGTTTCTGAGCACAAGGCATTGAATGGGTTGAGTTTTCAATTCTCTTGGGATTTCTATTATTAAGAGACCATAAAAGACAATAAACTTTAAATAGTCGTCCTGTCATTACCAATTAGTGGTATAATTGTTAATGTCATTAGGCTTTATTAGGTTGTGTGAGTTAAGTAATGGTGATACATTCGTCCTGTCAACTGAGTCAGAGAGCAACAGAATATTAAGAAGTACTGAACAAATCCATGGTCGCTGTCTCTCCGACCCACACAGATGAAATCTTGACAGTAATCCAGTTAAAGAACCATAAAGTAGAGGCTGTCGATAGATTACCAGGGGTGACACAATAGGGCAGGAAGAACGCATATCCAAAGATTGGACACATTGGAAACCTTAGCGTGTTTTTTGAACACAAGGAGGCTTACTGATCTTTGACAATCCGAAACGATGGAAATGCGATTTATATTTAAAATAGGAAAATTAATCATGGAACTATTTACGGATCTTTACTATGCAGCTGTTGTGATGTTATTTCACCAGATAGATGTAGAAGTCTTATACTAGAGAAAGCTTCGTAGTGGCAGACAAAATATATTCGTTTCGATGACAAATCTCGCATATCCCTTGCCTTAAGTTCATTACGGCCGCCATATAATCGTTATTATTTTGCTGGCTTTCAATTAGTACGACGGTTTACTTTTTAGTACGTCCAGTTCTACAGTCTGAGATTTCGAGACTTACCATTGTTCTCTTAAGAAACTTAGAAATCTAGTATTCACCATAAGTGAACCTGATGGCATCGGGGGTAAGCTGGCGAGAGTCATTGGACATTGAAACGAAAATATTCTATGGAAATAATTATTTGCAAGATTACTTCTAGATAACATTGCCATGGGTCTCCATCAAATTTCCAAATCCATTCGCGTATTAGAATCCACAACTATACTTGCTGTATTTTCTAAACAAAACCGAAAATTTGAAAAACTATTTTAGCGAAAAGCAATCGTCAAAGAATCGAAAAATCTAATCATCTACTTTCGGGTTTTCTACGATAAATTATTTGGTTTTTGAATACTTCGAGTTTTAGATGTTTCTATTTTCATTTTTAAATTTTTTTCGTTTTCGATTATTGGACATTTCCATATCCGATTTTTCGATTCTGGTGTTTCTACGATAAATTTTTTTGGTTTTTCAATATTTCGATTTTTACATTTTCTTTCGATTGACCTCATCCGATTTTTCGAGTGTTTTTTTTTTCGATGCTTAATTTGTTTGGTTTCTCGATATTTTGATTTTTCTATTTTCGGTTCTCCATTCTGATTTTTCAATATCTGGTTTTCGATTTTTCTTCTTTCAGTTTTTAAACTTGTTTTTAAACGTTTTCGATTTTTACACATCCGATTTTTCGATTGTCAATTATCGGTTTTTCCATTTTCGGTTTTTAAGTTTTTCTTTCGAATTTTTTGATTTTCAATTTTCGAATTTTTTTTTCGAAGATAATTTTTTTGTTTTTCTATTTTTTTGTGTTTCCTCTTTTCGGTTAGCATTTTGATTTTGCAGTAATCGTTTTTTCTATTTTCGGTTGTTAATTTTTTTTTAAACATTATAAATTTATAGTTTTTCGAGTTTTTTTTTCGATAATTTTTTTTTTGGTATTGGTTTTAAAAATTTGTTTTTCGATTTTTTGATTGTCGATTTTCGGTTTTTCGAGTTTTTTTTTCCATGATACATTTTTTGGTTTTCCGATATTTTCAGTTTTCTATTTTAAAATTTTTTCGTTTTAGATTTTTTGATATTTCCACATCCGATTGTTCCATTTTCGGTATCCGATTTTTTTAGTTTTGATTTTCGATTTTCTGATTTACGAGGTTATCCATTCTTATTTTTCTTTTTTTGGTTTTACATTTTTTTTTATTTTTTTATTTCGGTTTTTTAATTCATTCATTTTCGATTTCCACTTCTGTTTTTTTTTTGATTTTCGGAACTTATGATGCTCATTCCACAAACATGAAGTAAATTCCCGAGTCCATTCCTTTGGATTGGTTAACTGGTACAATCTTCAATTATGTTAAAAATACCGACCGATTGACTACGCGCCCGGGAAATGTTAGAATTCCACCAACACACACATTTCGATCTACAGTGGCGGAGGAGAGATCAGTTTGCAGGATGAAATCACCAATCACTATGACTTCGTGGCTGCCATTGTTAGATTGAAAGGAGTTATCATTTATATCTTCAGCCTTTGCTATCCCGTCCGGTTTTGAACGAAATTCCCATCTCCTTGAATCTTAGTGATGAAACATTCTGTAAAAAAAGGAGATAGGAGATCTCCAACAAATCTCAATGAGTAGTGGGGGGAGTAGTGCAAAAGATCGTAAGATGGTCCACCAATTCTGGATTGTAAAGTGTAGTCGGGAATTGAATCCAGTGTTCTCCAGGTGCGTGTAAAACAAAAGCGTGTATAACTCTCAAGAACATAATCAATGCATTTATCCACAGTGACGGAGATGCCACACTTCCATCTCTCAACATGCAACGTCATGTTAAAAATAAAAAATACCCTTAAAATCGATTATTGGCAGAAAAGCAAAACAAAACTTATGCTTTCTTGGCCAGCCAACAAATGAAAGCAATTAAATCTGCTCCAGACATTCTTCTTCTTTTTTGGTTTGTTTTTGTTTTTGTTTGGTTTTGTCTCACATTTAGCATACCAAAGTCACAAACGAAAGGAAAAACTCTTGGAAAACTAATGTAAGACTAACAAACCCACAAAAGGATAAAGTTCCTCAGTATCAAACGCCTCGTTGTTAACGGCCAAACCAAAAGCGAAACAAAAAAAAAAACGAAACCGAATCCTTGTTAAGAGCAACAAAAGTAATAGACCATAAAAAATGGCAGAGACAGAGGCATGACCGAAATGGCACAAGAAGAACAAATGATTCATGTCCTGTCCCAACCATTCCCATGGTCACATCCCTCTTAGTTTTTGTGATAACGTTTCTGCATCCAGTCGGTCTTTCTTAGTCGCTGGATGTCTGTCTGTCTGTCTGTCCGTCATTCATTGATTTCAGTCAAGTGGAAAAGAATATTTGTGTTCAGTGTTTTATCCCAGACATCCGGAGGGAGCATTGCCACGCCCCCGAATTGCAGATACCAGATACTCTGAACAATTCAAATGCAATCAAGTGCAATTTATCTATTATATGTCTTATTAAACTGTGTACAGAGAATATGTATATGAGCAGTTGTACGACTATGTATCGATGAGTACATACACGCATCTATACATTATTCAACCACACACACACACCCATACTGCTACAGCTATAAGTCAGAAAATGCACAAGAAAAAGCAAACTGATGAAGTTGTCATTACAAAAACAAAATGCACGACGGTGTACATGTAAGGAACACTGGAAAGGTAGAAGACAAACACCACCAACGCAGACACTCACACACACACACACACCCTTTAAAGGATCAGAGGAAACGAAAAGTTTATCTTGAGATGTTGAAGAAGATGCTGATGCTGATAAGGATGAACCTGAGTATGAACACAAAGGGAATATGGCTATATCATTTACTGTTGTATTTGCATCCATATCGCTGTGTTTCTCTCTGTGTGTGTGTGTGTCTGTGGGAAGATGTAGATGCCTTAAAGAACCATGTAAATGTTTAGAGTACCTTCATTCATCTGGAGAAATGGTACTCGATTGAAAAGTAGAGAGTAAAACTATGCATTGACTATTCACTAGAATTACTTTGTAGTAATGATTTCATGGCACAGTGAGACAAAATAGTACCAGTTGTCATACACAGGAACCTCACTTCAAATCTGAGCTCAATCGACCAATATATTACATTACCACATTGCCACTTTTCACATATGAAGGGGAACGGCAATCCATATTGGCTCTTCATTTAATTCTTTTTTAATTACAGTACATTACCTAGATTTAAATCAGGCTGTACTGTTAAAACATACTCCTCGAAATATGTTTTTTATTCAACACGCAAACATGCATTAGACTGCTCTGCGCCTGTTCCTTTTATGATCATTGAAACTGCTAATACCGGTGTTTTGTAAAATTCGGCAACATTTTTTCGATGTAGGTCTTTTTGACAGCTGTCAGTTGATTTATGCCCAGTTTTGTTTGCCCTTTCATAATTAATAGACTTGAGGATGTTGATTTGGACGACCTTTGGTTCCAACAAGACGGCGCTACATGCCAAGCAGTCAACACCGCTGGACTATTTTTTGTGGAGTTATGTAAATTAACTTGTCTATGCAGCTAAGCCCGACACGATTGACGCATTGGAAAAGAGTATTCGGCGGCTCATTGCTGACATACGGCCCCAAATGCAGCAAAAAGTGGTCGGAAATTGGGTCACCAGACTGGAATTTATTCGAGCCAGCCTGTAATCATTTTTAAAACATAATGACAAACCCCTATCTTTATATTAAAGATAAATCCTTTGCCATAACATTAGATTGTATGCGTTTATTTCTTCTTAAAAACCATAGGTCCAAAACGATTATTTTAAGAACGTTCGTTTCCAATAAAAATGTATTCATTTTGATGTCTTCTCGATGAGGTTTTGTTTAAAAGACTCTTACAATGAAAAGTTTCCAAAGACAACTTTAACCAAGAATTGATTTTCTTAAAAACTCAAATAAATCAAAGTAGAAAATACTACAGTAGTTCAGCAACAGGTCAAAAAAACACCCTTTAGTTTTTCTTCTTCACAGCAAGTTATCGTCCGTTTTATTCGTATCGAATATACC
Organism: Hydrotaea cyrtoneurina; assembly: GCA_958296145.1. NCBI lineage: Eukaryota > Metazoa > Arthropoda > Insecta > Diptera > Muscidae > Hydrotaea > Hydrotaea cyrtoneurina. The sequence continues at coordinate 147,074,179 of OY282512.1, read as the reverse complement.
GGGCAATTGTTAGATTTGATTTAGACTTGAATTCAAAATTTTCTATTGACTTAAATGCTTGCAAAGCTTTCCTATAATGGAATCTGTCCCTTGCATATGAACAGATTTCCAAATCTCGAAACTATACCAAACTATCTGGGCCACGCTATACCAAGTTATACGCATAGACAAAATTATTTGGAAATCAGTTTGAACTTTGATTGCAGTTTGACAGCATCATGTTCAGTGTAAAATTCTCTACCCTAAATTCTTCGACCCTAAACCAAATAATTCGACCAGTGTCAAACGAGATATAGCCCTACTTCGAATGTACGATGTGAATGTAGGTATTGACTCAGTATAGCTCTCGGCTGTGGCTGCTGTTTAACTCTTGGTTTTTTTTTTCCTAACCACATATACTTTCACCTAAAAAGCTCATCTCTTAAATGGTGAACATCTCTAATTATATGCTGTGCTGTGTACAATAAACCGCCTGTGTCACAAAAATGCTGAGAATATGTACTTGTGTTGCTTTATTGTTGACCCACTGTGGTACTCGAATGGCTTTGCATTGATTTGCGTCTGGCTGTGCCCTATAGGATGGCGCAGAAATTGTTGTTAACGTAAAAGATTTGAGCTTAGCAACAATTTTGAAATCAATGACTTGACAGACGAGAGCAAAACAACTTAGTCGTAATGGGGAATATTTCCGTTAATGAGGATAAGAGTATTTATGCATTTTTATTAAAACAAATCTACTAAATTTCGAACAACAAAATTTACTGGCTTACTGGTGAAATAGAGGTATCCCATGATGGACCTTGACTCTGAGAATATTTTCGCTCTGTTTTTTTTTTATTATCCACATTAGACTAAGGCACGGGTTATTATAATATGCTGCCGTTGTTTGTAGTTTGAGAACAGGTCGAAAATATGACGAATGTGTGGTTGTTTTAATATTTTTTCCAGAAAAAAAAAACTTTCTTTTATTTTTCAGCAACAACTTAAAGATATAAATAAAACAGGTATGTTAAATACTTGAACTGATTAATAATTCCCGTGTTTATGAATATTAACAAGTGGACAAATAGTAAGTTCGGCCGGGCAGAATCTTATATACCCTCCATCATGGATCCTTAAAAAGTCAATAAATAAGAAAACTAACTGAGTTTTTGGGCCGCTCGTGACCCGATAGTCCCAGGAACCCGATCACAAATTTTATCCAAATCATGAAAATAAATGCATATTTGGGTTCGCGAGAAAATTTCGTTGCATTTCGATACCCATATGTCCATGTTTGTCAAGGGACGGTTTTTGGGCCGCTGGTGACCCGATAGTCCCAGAAACCGGATCAAAAAATTTAGGCAAATCATGAAAATAAAGGCATATTTGGGTTCGTGAGTAAATTTCGTTGCACTTCGATACCCATATGCGCATGTTTATCATGGGCCCTTTTTTGGGCCCCAAGGGTCCACGGAACCCATGAGCACGCCCATTTTTGGGAATTTTTTCCCATCTATAAATTATATAAACTTAGAACTTAGATGTAGTGAAAAAAAATATTTGAAAAATTTGATTATGGCCGGAATATATTTAGTCCCGTAAAGGGGAACTTTTTCCCCCTTTGGTCCGATATGGCCCATTCTCGAACTTAACCTGCTTATGGGCAAAAAACATCTTCCTTCTTTCAGCTTTTTAGCGTTGGTCGTTCGCACTCTATCGTGATTTCAACAGATAACAGACGGACGGACGGACGGACATCGCTAGAATGTCTTAGAATGTTACACTGACCAATAATATATATACTTTATAGGGTCGCAGATCACTCTTTCGAGGTGTTGCAAACGGAATGACAAACTTAGTATATACTCCATCCTATGATGGAGTGTATAAAAACACATGTACGAAACTACAAAAACAATTTTCACTCATATTTCTTAACAAAGCTTTTTGTCAAATTTTATGAATATGGGGGTAAAACTTTAAATAAAAATCATGGACAAAATAAATGTAGAAACATTGTGTAAAATCGTAGTTAGTATTTTATTTCCGGAAACCCGTCGAATAATCCCTAGGTAATCGGGAATTAAAAAAATCGGCAAATTTCTCGGGAAATGCGTCCTGGAATTTTCCCGATTTAAAGAAAAAGATCTAATTGACTCAGCTCACCAATGTACGCTTCGTTATTCATTCTCAGTTTGAACCAGCTCAGATCAGCTCAAAATTAACAAAGACTTTTATCGAAAAATCATATTTTCAGACTAAAGCGCATTTTCGTCTCGACTGTGACTATGTTAACACGTAAAAGTGTCGCATGTGAGTATCGAAAAACCGCCGACGTGATCGTGGAGAAGCCGATGCGACCCAAGTTTGGAGCGGTGCCAGCATTGACCGTTTATCCTTTTAAATGCAGCTGAAAATCGCATTTCGGTTAACAAAGACTGTTGTGGCGGGAGATAACAAGAGAGACAATGACCCACGTTATTAGCAGTCTGGGCGATGTCAATGAGCCATCTCGGAGCTGCGGTGCGGAAAATCGCATTTCGGTCAACGAAGATTTTTGATTGATGGACCCACCATCAATGTTTTGCGGTTATCCCGTTACTAGCCGTCTAGGCAATGTCAATGGGCCATTTTACGAAATTATATGAATGGTGTAGCTGATAATATTGTCGACCATGCTCTGCATTGGACATCCCTAACTAGTTTTCTATTACATTTACAACAATATTTCTTCTGATTTGATTATTATTATTTGTATGTTTTTTCTCTCTCCCTGTCTCTGTCTCTCTTTAAAATGTAGTTTCTTAACATTCCGCTTTATTTTATTTCAGTCTTTTATGTTGTTGTAATAGTTGTTGTTGTTGTTGTTCGCAAATTGATGCAATTTAAACAATTCTTTATGTGTGTTCAATAGCGCATAATTTTCTGTATGGGGCCCTGCTATTCATGCCGTAACATCCATTCATCCATCCATCCATCCGTTGCACCCACTTGTTCATCGGCTCTGCGGGGGCAGGGCGGTTTTGCATTGCTTCGTCTTTTTTTTTTTTTGCAACGCATCGCTTGCACCGTTTGATTGTGTACGAACGTTTCTTGATTTCTGCTCCATAAGACGTTCTTTGAATGGCAAATTCAATACAAATAAATAAATAAGCAAATGAAGGACTCCCCGTTCCGTTTGGTGGAACAGGAGGGTGCTCCAATACAAAAAGACAATAAAACCTAGAATTCAACAACGAATAAAAGGTAAAATACAAAGTGGTACTTGATATACCCATCTTGTTGTTGCTGTTCTTGGTGTTTTCTTTTTATTGCTTTCCATACAATTTACAACTTGTTATGGTATTTTGTTGTTGTTTTTTTTGCTCCATCTATGGCTTCAGTTCTCACATACTTTCCGGACAATTACTCAAGTGCCGGGGTGAAGAGCACTGACTACTTATGCATGCATCAGGCAGAGCTTCAGCATTCAGCCCCCTTGATCTGGCGATGAATTGCAATTCGGTTTGAATGACGCATAATCAAAATCGCATTTTGCATTCCAATTGGATTATTTGGGACTTTATAGTTTTCGCTTAACTGACAAATGCGATTAGCAGCGAACTGGGAACAAGGCGAACGCCAAGCGGTGCGTACAATACTTTAGGACATTGTCTGCTTAAATGACATCGATATCAATACCGATCGCCGTCAATGTTTCAGTGTAAGTTACGTTTGAGCATGGAATTGGCGGGAAAAAAGGGAAGGCTGTAACGGATCAGAAAGTATAACAGACCGATTGTTAATTTAAAGTCTGGAAGTGTTAGAAAGCCTCACCCATCAGACTTTATCATAAAAACCTCGCTTTATCCGAGTCGCTATCGCTTTCCAACTCGAAATGGACAATGATTTGCTTTGAAAAACATTTTTCCTGAAGAAACTAATTTTCATCTCGGCTGATATGTTAACAAGCAAACTGGCGCTTTTGGCGGTCGGAAAACACACACGTGATCGTCGAGAAGCCAATGCTTACTCAGATATTGAGAGGTTGGGTCGTTGGCCAAATTTTCCTTTAAAAAATGCTGGTGAACATTGAGCACTGCCGTGGCATGATTAACCAATCATTGTGGCGGGTACTTTGGAAACAAGCACTTATGCCAATTACAATTTTCGCAATAAACACTTCACATTCACCGCATACGTCAAATAAAAATGTCAAGTTTGTGCTATTTTTATTGTTCTTTCGATCCTCTGAATCCGCAGGGAATTCAATGAAATTGGAAATTTCAATGAAATTTAAAGTCAACTTCATTACCGAGAATTTCACACCGCTATCTCTAAAATCATTTAACAAATTTGCCAAACTTAATACATTTAAAATATTTTGCTCAAAATTGCGAGAACATTTGGGAATAAATTCGTCGACCAAAAAAAAAATATTTCCTCTGTAGTTCCAGGAAAAAAAAACAAAAGGAAAGGCAAAAAAAAACCGAGAAAAAAAATATCATTAGTCAGCAAATATTGAAATGATGGTGAACTATACTGAACTGCTGTGCACTCGTGTACATGTCGCCCAGGTCATGACGATGGAAATATACTGGCGGAGATGAAATGGTTGTTGTTGTTGATGCTGGCAACAGCAACGCTGGGTGGGTTGGCTGGCTGGTTGGTTGGTTGGTTGGTTGGTGCTGATGTCAACTTGCAATGACAAATTTTATACAAACAAATTTGTGATAAAAGCTAATTTTTCAAATAAACAAATATAACAAATGGCAACAATTTACAATTTACAATAACACCAACAATAAAACGACAAACGAAGCGAATGTTGGAATATGCGGATATTCAAATGTTTGTGGCAGGAGAAAATAAGCATTGGTCGAATTTATTTGCTACAAGAAAGAAACCTTAAAGGGGAACATCATGGTTTTCGAAAGAAACTAAGAAAATTTGAGTTCACAGACTGCAGAGATCACCGAAAGAAGAGAAAAAACAACATTAATTCTGTTGCAAACGCTGTTCTTGGAATTGCAATTATTAGCCACGGTATGTCTCTGTTCCCCGCCAGTTCCACATTAGTCGAGTCCTTTTCTTTAACTCCCAAATGATATGTTAAATTCGGTAGCTTCTTCAGCAGAATGTTGATGAGGTTACAAATGAAATTCTAAGCTTGAAACCGGTGTTATTATGAATCCCCTAGTCCTCCCCTATTTCACTTGTAGACACTGTGTCAAGTTTCGTCATTCCGATAGACGTAATTGTTGTGGTGATCAGCAAGTCATGTTTTCAAAGGCGATAGTGGCTTCATAATCTACGAGCAGAATACATTGTTGTTTTTAGCGCGCTGTTGGCAGGATTTTTGGGTAATGTGGCAGATTTTTGTCTTTAGATTTTTCTACTTGCCAAATGTCACCATGATATGACAGACAATTATGGATGACATTAACCTGCAGTCGGTCACATATACAGGGTTCTCCAACAAGAGGTGTTATTTTGGTATTCAAAGAAAAATGAAATTTTCTGAGATAAATGATCGGATGTTTATTTTATAATATTTTATTTTTTATGCCTGTTTGTTGTTCTTTTTGTGAACATGATAGGAAGGTATGCCGTTAATAATCAAAAAACAACATCAGCCAATGGTCAACACGACCACGCTTACAGGACTATGTCCTTTTTTTTATGAAATATTCCATAACTAAAACGCAAAGTGGCTGTCATATGTCCTCGATAGCCTCACGAATTCTATCTTTGAGGTCTTGAATCGACGCTGGGCTGTTGGCGTAGACCTTATATTTCACGTGGCCCCAAAGGTGTTAAATCACAAAATCCCGGTGGCCAATTGTGATCACCTCTTCGAAAGATAACACGGTCCGGAAACGTTTCCCGTAAAAGAGCAATGGTTTCGTTGCTTGTGTGGCACGTAGCGTCGTCTTGTTGCAAGTAAACGTTGTCCAGATCAATATTATCCAACTCCGACCAAAAACAAATCATTAAACATCTCTCGATAACGCAATCCATTCACCGTAACTGTTGATCCAACCTCATTTTCGAAAAAGTAAGGTCCAATGACCCCGCCGGACCATAAACCGCACCAAATAGTCACACGTTGCGGATGTAGAGGCGTCTCAACAATAACTTTTGGGGTTTTCGAGCCCCAGATGCGAAAATTTTGTTGTTGACGTAGCCACCGAGATGGAAATGGGTCATAGTCGACATGATTTTTCGATGGAATTCCGGATCATTTTCATGCATTCCAAGGACCCAATCAGCAAAGGCACGACGTTGTTAATGGTCGGCCGGCTTGAGTTCGTGTGTTAACTGAACTTTAAAAGCCTTAAGACCCAAGTGTTTATGACGTTTGTGAAATTCCAAAGAACGACGAGGAATGGACAAACCTGGGTTTTCTTCAACACTTTGGGCTACAGCAGCAATATTCTCAGTTGTTCAGTTGTTCTTGAGAGACGTTCAGGGGTTTTATTCTTCACATCACTAACTTGTCCCAGCAGCTAGAATTTGTCCACCAATTTTTCCGACAAGGTGCTTCACGACGACCAAAAAATGCTTTAGTTTTGCGAACTGTGACTGCAAGATTTTCACCAGTTTTCTAGTGAACTTTAATAATTTCAATGCGTTATTAAAGCGTGTATCGTTCCATTTTTAGTAATGCCAAATGTCAAAGAATAAAAGCTTCAAAAGTGACAGCCACCGAAATACCGGGTGATTCAAAATAACCCCTCTTGTTGGCAACCCTTTATCACGTTTTTTTGTTTTGATCAGAACGCTCATTACACAGAGGTTCCACTCAAAGTAGTTCATTTATTCTAAGCAAATTCATTGATTGATTCATGTCCCTAACCACCCTATGGTTAGGTTGTCTGGCGTCATTATACTCATCGTATCATATCTCCTTTTCTCCTTTTCCAACTCTACATGAGTTCATAAATGGCAATGACACTCAGTCAGCTGTTTCAGTTGTTGTCAACATGCTCGAGCGTCATTTCAATTCAACTCAATATCCTAACACTCGCGTAATTTTTGAAGGCCCTATTGTTTTTTCAATGAAGTAGTATTTTTGAACGTTGGCCTTGAATTTGCTAATTTCATAGCAGGCAGGAAAAATACTCGCTGGAAGATTATTCCACATACGTCTGGCTAAATACGAATTTTCTCTATAGTGTGTCGTCGCGTATTCCGGCTAAATGCTCTAACTTCAGGGACCAGACGGCGGATATCTGACGAACAGATTCCGTTAAATTATCTATAGAATAGCGACAATAGAGTTGGATACCCTACTGTTCCCTATCAGCAGCACCGGTACACTCCTGCTACTGCCGAGGTCTACAATGTCGTCTTTCTAACTTCCTTAATTATAATATTACTCCTGTTCTATTTTAGGAATATGAAATGTGACGACGATAGGGTCAAGGCTGTCTAATAATTTTTCAAGTTTTCAAGTACAGAGCCCTCTCTCTACGCGCTTATCCCACCCGTGCTTAGTGGTGGCGCTGAAAATCGGGTACTTTCGAAAGCAGATGAAGAGGAAATTTTTTCGCTCCACACCTTCCGGTGTCACCAACCCAAGGACACGCTGCGTATGACCACTCTCCTGTAGAGTGTCCTCAAGCATAATCTGCACACAAACATGAACGAACTTTACATACATGTGTATGTGTATGTGTGGATATTAACTGTCTAACGTTCCCAAGGAATGGAAAATAAATGCAATTTGTCCAAGTTTTGTTTTCTTTTGCTCGTGCTGTCATTTTGACAGTAGCAAATATAACAACAACAGAAACGGAAACGGAAATGAACATGCTTCTATGTTGTTGTGGTGTGCAACATCATCTGCTGCTGAAGTTCTCTTCGATTGTGAACGGCAAGTGTGTCTCTGTGCGAGTGGGCGATAGTAAATGCATTAAAATTATTTATTTCAATAAACTCAATTCGTTCATGTACGTACGTATATGTTGCAGTTGTAAAATATCAAAGTATTTTATTTGGTTTTCCTTTTTTTTTTTTTAAATACACTTTTTTGCTTTTGGCATATTTTCTTTATGTCTGTTGTTCGTGTTTTCCTTTGCCGATAATGCAAATAAACCAAAAGCGTACAAGATGGGGGGGGGGGGAGGAAGACAAAGAATGTGACCGAAAAAACCAATGTTTTCCCCGCTCAAAATGTACAAGATGACCTTTCGTTTCCCCCCTCCACCAAAACATGAAATTGTCACCATCAGCCATCATCATGGTCATCATGCGGAGCAATATCGTCGTTCCCTTTGTTGACTGCATACACACATACGTATACATGTAGTTGTGTTGATATAAGGGCATGTATATGAGCAGTTACTACATATTTATTGGAGTAACAACAATAAGCTTTATTTGCTATTGAAACAATTTATCAATTTCGCCTGAAACTTCTGTTGCTACTGGGCGCTGTACACAGTGGCTTGCTGTTATTCTTATTCAAAGGTTTACAAATTATTTAGAACTCAAATAATCCAAATCTCATCAATCACATATTTAAGAGAGTGTTAAGAGATAATCATAATACCCGTAAAGGATAGTTTGACAGCGGGAGGCTCATACTTGTACACGCTAAAAAATACGTCTTTTTTTTGTTTACACACAAGTAAAACGCGTGTTTGGTGTTTGTAGCAAGTAAAGCTTAATGTTTGTGGTATGGAAAAATATATATATGTTTGATGCGAACTTGTTTGCTGAAATTTTTTAAAATGGCCATTTTTTTTCAGCGTGTGACAGCTACCACTGAATCACGAAGTGGAGAAGGGATAAAACCGAAGTGGTTGGAAGTTATTGGCTGTGCAGGCCAAGACCAACAAAAGTGGTTGTCAATGGTTGAATTTTATATGCACATGCCATCTATTCCAACGAATAATCCAGTTAGGATTCGGATAATTTAACCCAAGGCATGCATTTAGAAGCACATTTGTTTATAGATTTTAAACATTTCGGGAGTTATTGTTGGCAGTATAACTGGATTGCAAGCGATCAGTCCAACGCTGCCTTAGTTTCCAGAGGTGTTTCCTTTCTCGTTAGGCACAACATATTTCGGACTTCGTAGATTACTGGTTGCTATAGAAAACTTCCAGTTCAGGTTGATCCTGCTGAGTCTGAGTCATAATACCACCCCAATATTAGGGTGGTCGTCTCATGTTGATTGCATCCAATATGACCTTGCTGCGTGAGACGGCACATGGTTCTGACTAGGGATGTAACGAATGTGTGTTTAGCGAAAGCGAATGCGAAAGCGAATGCGAAAGCGAATAGTAAAAATTTTTTTTAGCGAATGCGGATGCGAAAGGTAAAATTTTTTTTTAGCGAATGCGGATGCGAAAGCGAATTCGAAAGCCAATAGTAAAAATTACTTTTAGCTAATGTAAATATTACAAGGAATCGTTTAACGATTGCGAAAATCTTTGGGAATGTCAGAGTCAATTATGCAGTACTTATTTCCAGTAATATTTATTTCAAAGTAACAAAAATTTATTTCAAAGTAACAAAAATGTATTTCAAAGTAACAAAAATTTATTTCAAAGTAACAAAAATTTAACAAAAAATTTTAATTCAATTCACAGAAAGTTCAGTCTCATGGTAAAATATATTAAAGTTAACTTCAAAGTAGAACATTCCATATTTGGGTACATAAGGAATAAATTCTTGGCAAACCTTATAATTTCAGATTGAGTTCAGTTTCTAGAGGAGTCTAATATCCAATCAATAAATTTTCAGTTTTTTGCGAATGCGAGAGCGAATAATAAAATAATGTTTTTTGCGAGTGCGAATGCGGTTGCGAATGTCCAAAATGAAGCGAATTTCGTTACAACCCTAGTTCTGACGAATATAAATCGGAAAATCTTGACCATTTTCGTAAGCGCATTTGATTACACTGTGCAACAAAAAACAAATTTGTAGAGAATAACCACAACACCATTCTGATGTACTATGGTCAACTCAGTAGAAAAACGGCTGAAAAAGTGTTCTATGGATAGTTTTTTTAAAAAAAAAAAAAAAAAATTAATTTTTTGAGATATAAATTGTCTTTATGTGAAAACGAATTGTCCGATTTCTTTCTTAATTGACTAACACTCAGGGGATGCCCCCTATAAATGCAATGCACTGTATTAGCGATAGGAAGGAAGGTTATTGGAGGGGGAAAGAGGGAGTAGTGTTTGGCCTTGAATTTGATAATGTCATAGCAGGCAGGAAAAACACTTGCTGGAAGATTATTCCACATGCGAACAGTTCGGCTGAAGAACGTCGTCCGGTCAACCGGCCATATGACAATGAACGAAGGAGAGACCCTGGGTAGCCGTGTATTCCGGTCATTTTTGTAATCGGGAGACCACAAGGAATTGAATAATTCGTTTTCAAGTTATGACATTCCAAGTCTCAAAAATTTATTTTTTTAAAAAAAAATCCATAAAAGAAAAATTTGGATAATTTTTGTATATATGGCTCTATTGGCTTTTCTTAACAAAAAACTTTAGTATTTTTTGTAGACTAGTATTATCCAAACATTCAGTGGGTTTGCAGATCTGTTTTGTGAAACTGCCAAAACCTCAGAATTCCGAGGAACTTAATACAGCAACTCATTGAAATAAAGTATTACATGAGGAAATTTTCCTTTCTCCGGAATAAACATTTGTCAATGGTCATTAGGAGTTGGTTGTGCCACTCCATATTACCTTTCTTAGAAAATGTTGAGAAAAATGTGTTTTTTACTGGGTTTTTCTTTTTTGGCCTCTAAAATGTTATTTTTGCCCTTTCGGAAAACTTTGTTTTTGTACCATTTCCCCGTAAAGTGGTTAAAGGTGCCCTTCAGCATCACAACCATGTCAAATATTTTTTATTTAAAAAAAAAAGTATACAGTAAAAAACGATAACAAGCAATGGCAAAAGCAAATCGAATAAAAAAAATGTTAAAATCGGATTTTAAAATCGCTTCAACAAATAAAGAAGAGTGGCATTCTTGTGGCAACTTTCATTCATAAAATATAAAAGCGCGTCATCAACATCTTTCGGTGTTAAAAGACGTGACTCTTTGCATGGACGTGATTCTTTGCTTTAAACCAGCGACCGAACAAATCGTCTATTTCGCCCACTTTAGAAATCGTGTAATAATACAAATATGCCCAATGCGATCTTGTCCAAATTTTGTATTTAGTAAAGCTATTGCTAGACAAAGTTTCGGACAAGAACTTGGAAGTCTGGCAACTCCCCTTCTGGTATCTCCCATACAAATGTACCATTCCGCCCCTTATAAACCGTGTAATGTTGTCAATATGACCAACGAGATCTTGCCCAAATTTTGTATTTAGTTTTGGACAAAACCATTCTGGTACTTACGTACAATTTTCGAGAAAAAACTCGACAATATTTTTTGCTATTATGGAATATGTATGTTTTACTGAGGGTTAGGGTATTAAAAAGTCGGTTTACCGGACTGCAATTTTTTCACTGGTTTTTCATTAATTTTATTTGTAAAATGGTGGTACGAGCTTTGAATAAAACTCACAACGATTACGGTCCCTGCTTTAAACAGAAAGACACAGAAAACAAAAAACTTCAAAATATAAAAACTCATCTGACAACAATTTTCATTACACTGAGAATTCGGAGTGAAATCTTTTAATGACCCTCTTATTGGGTCAATAAGAATAACGATGGCTTAATATAGAACGGACGTAACTTGCATTTTCGTAACTTTCGTGCAGGAGAAGGTAAAAACTTTATAACATTTGAAAAACTTCAGGCATAAAGCCTGAAATTTGTGTGGGATGTGTATTTGACAATGGTCTACCAAAATATGTTAAAAAAAGCGATTTTGAAAAAATCGAGTTACGCCCTTTCTAAATAAAGCCATCGATAAGTATTTCTTTAGATGTTTTTTTTTTTAATATTTATGTTTTTTTCAGGTGTCTGTTTTTTTTAAAAAAATATTTTTGTTTTTTTTTTAAAAAAAATATTTTTGTTTTTTTTTTAAAAAAAATATTTTTGTTTTTTTTTTAAAAAAAATATTTTTGTTTTTTTTTTTAAATTTTTTTTTGTTTTTTTTTAAAAAAAATTTTTTTTTTGGTTTTTTTTTAAAAAAAATTTTTTTTGTTTTTTTTTTAAAAAAACAAATATTTTTGTTTTTTTTTTAAAAAAAACAAATATTTTTGTTTTTTTTTTTAAAAAAATATTTTTGTTTTTTTTTTAAAAAAAATATTTTTGTTTTTTAAAAAAAATGGTTTTTGTTTTTTTTTCTAAAAAAATATTTTTTTTTTTTTCTAAAAAAAAAATATTTTTGTTTTTTTTTTTAAAAAAATATTTTTGTTTTTTTTTCAGTTGTCTGCTTTTTTTTTGTCTTGAATTTTTATGTTTTTTTGTGTTTTATCTTCTATCAGTTGTTTGCTTAAACTTCATGCTTTTTTGTTTTTCCTCTGTAGATATTCGAGTCCCTCTTCACCAATATCCTTCAAATATCCCCGTAAAGCCTTATGAGTCCCATAATACTTGAGGTTATCCATTTCCCATCTGTTCCTTCATGAACAGACGCGAACGTATTTTCACAAGAGCTATCTCGAGATAGCCAGATGGTAAATTAATGTGAGTGATGGTCCCTGGCCAACTGCAGAGATTCATACGAAAAATTCGTAAAACAAAATTATTTATTCTGGTATTTTATTTAATATACGGATAATATTATTTTAAAGTAATTTTGTTTGAAACGAAGGTCATTAGAGAGTCTTATACATTTCCCTTTCCGAAAGGAATCGTAGAATGTCTGTTCGAGAACAATATTGATGTTTTTTAGTAAATCTTCACTGAAAGCGAAAACTATGCAATTTTCAATGTCTGTTCCGAGTAGCTCAACAATGACTCGAAACAATGACAGTGTCTTACATTAAACGTAAGCTTTCATTAGTGAAATACTAATTTGTTGTACGAGATTACATTTCATTGCCGTTTAAGTTGCAATTGTTATACCCTTTCAACTGCTCGTGAACTGTAAAGATTTCACTACAAAAGACCTCCCGAATTTTGCTCTCACATTCCTTCCAAACACATTCAATATCACCAATATTAAATTTTCTGCTAGTCAGTTCATCCTAAAGATGAAGTGACAACACAGAAACCACAGTGCTTGGGCACTCTATAAGGTGTTGCAACTTTTACTCGTACTGTCTGTTGTTTGCATATTTGGTTTTATATTCTGCTTAAGATATACAGACAGACAAGGCATTAGGGGCAGGCGAATGGGCTGACGGGCGGACGAACGGAGACACGCTGAGATAAACACTTTGATACCAAATCTACACAGAAACAGACACAGTTGCAGTCACACTCCCCAGTCGATGACAACCCATCCGGTGCAATATTGCAACAGGGAGTGCATCTACTCGAAAATGCATTGGATTATATGCAAATGCTATGAAATGGCAACAACAAAACCAACAACACCAACACAAGTGTCATCGAAGATAATGTTCAGCAATTGGAAACGAAGGCAGCAACGCCTGTGGACCCGAAGATGAACAATGAAACAAAAAAAGCACCAACTCCAACACCCGGCAAAAGGCGAAAATCTTTTAAAGATGAATGCCAGTTTGAAAACAACAGCAATAACAACAACCACAAGAACGCTAACATCAACAACTGAACTAAATCTATTCCACGTTACAGTAGACCGAAGCAAAGACAATGAACCAGCGAAAGAACGAAGAAACGATAGAATGGCGAGAGAATGAACTCAGTAATGCAAGAAAAATTTCATTTTTCACTTTGTCACATTAACACAATAAAAATTCAGAACTGTCGCAACAACTCCTGCTGCTGGAAAGCTCAGTGTTCATGATGGTGCGTTGTGGTGGCATGATAGAAATTAGAAAAGAAAAAACAATGTCATTCTAGTTATAACGACTATGAATGTGTTTTTTAACCAATCCTTGGTTTGGTAGGACAATTCACCCACAAACCTCCTGAAATCTTTTTCGAAATTTTGATTTCAAGATTAAAAAAAAAAATCTCCCAAGTCCAAACTTTTCGCGTCACGGGCCCCGAAATGTCGAAGATTATATTTATATAATCTCCGATCCATTACCAAATGCCGAGGCAAGACAAAATTAAAAAAAAAAGTTGGTAATTTTATGAAAAATGGGTGCAAACCCAATTTGGCTTAAAAAAGTCCCACGAAAATTTGAAAATCACTAAGTTAAAAAAAAGGTAAAAAATATCCCTCCTTATATACAAAAGCACCACAAGTCAAAATAAGCAAATTATACAGGAGCGTCATTTTTAAAAATAATTTTAATTATTTTATGATTTTTGTAAAAACTATGTGTTTTCGTTTCGGGTGTTTTCGATCATAAAATGACGGCTGTTTTAGCGAAACATGAAAGTTTCATCGTTTAAGAAGCATTTTATGCAAAAAAAATATTGTTGATTTTTTTTGAAATGTGTGACTTTTGTGTTTAAGGAGCGATATGTTTTAATTGTCCATAAAAAAAAGTTCCACGAAAACATTTGGAATACACGCCTAACAGCGAGTTTAACTTTTTCAGTTGAATGTAAATATTTAATCCACAATATCCCCGGTATTTAATGGTTTAATGGTACAAGTGAGGTACCGCAGTCAAGCTTAAGATCTTGGATTTATTGTTGGCAATAGAAATATATAACTTCAAATAAGTGACATCTTGAGTTTGGACCCTTTTTCCACAAAAACAACAAACACTGTTATTTTTAATTTGGTGTAGCCTTGGCATTGGTTAATGGATCCGATATATATACAGGGTGGCGCAAAAGTAATTCTCCTATCAGAAAATGCTATAAATTTTGCGATTGGCCCCATTTACATGACATCATATTCTCGACTTGATGTAAAAAAAATTAAAAGACCAAATAAAAATAATCCACAAGAAGAATCAAAGTTTTTCATTTTTCTTTTTAATTACAAAAAAACATCGGATTTTACTTTTGCGCCACCTGTTATAAGGTAAGGTATTTCGATACGCTTTCCAACGCTACCCATTTTGTTCCGATTCGACGTAAACCAAAAGAGTTAGGGCTAATTAATTTGCGACATTTTTTTGAAAACGTCTTTTTGTGCGACTTTTTCAAGCGGTAACACTGCCCAGGAGTGGTGCGACCACTTGAAATCTTCACAAAACACATACACCCTTTCACTATGGGGAGCCCACATCGGAGACGATACCACACCCACGAAGCTCACTGCCAACATCAAAGATGAGGACGTTACAACAACACCATGGCACCGATGAACTCTGACACAGATGCATAAAGCAAGAGCAGCACCAGTGGCACAACAAAGCAAGCAAATAACAAACAAACAAAAAAAAAGGACAACTGAAAACCGGAATACGTTAAAAGCGAGTAATACTCAGTTACAATGTCCTGTGTTCCAACGCGGCCACCGTAATTCCCCACAAACCAACCAACAAGACGACAGGTTTGTCTTGCTGTCCCAGCTGATTGGCAACAATGATCTCACAATGGGTGGGTGCGCTTTGGCTGGCCTCTTTGGCACTGTCCCCACAGCGTGAGGACTACAGCGAGTGCTGTTAAATTAGTGTGAAATATCATTTGTTTTCTATCCATTCCAAGTCATTTCTTTGCTCGTAACAAAAATCGAATTAAATAAATAAAATTTTAAAGCTAAAATAATCACCATTCTCAGCAGCAGCAGCAGCATTAGCGTGGGTGTCAGCATCATCATCTGCATCTTCATCAGCTCGACTGACAGCTAAAAAAGCGTCTAAAAGCCGTAATACAGCATGACCATGTGGGACGGCAGCATGAAGAAGGAATTTGATATTATCAAGTCATGTTTTTAAACTTTTCTCCCTGCCAGCCAACATTTTTCCGAGTTTGTTGTGTTGTCGTCCTTGTTTTTTTGGGGTTTAGAGTTCTGGGTTTGCTTTTTTTCGTTTTTTTTGGTTTGGTGAGCCTCTAATTAAAAAGACAACTTGAGTTTAGTTACTTGTGTCAGTTGTAGCGAAGCGGGACCGACAGACATTCAGCTGGTGGGGCAGTGAAATGTTTGGCTGAAAATTCTGTGAAACCATTACAACATTAAGATTAAGATTAAATTAGTCACCCATAAGACGACATCGTGGTATTAACAGAATGTTGAGTCCTCTTAAAACAGCAAAAGAAAAACAGGAAGTGTGGCGTGAATAGCCAGAGTACAGCGATGTGCAACATCATTTCAATTGCGTTGGGAAGTGAACAGAATTCGAGATGTCCAATGCCGTGCCTTCAATCTCCGGCCAGAACTAATGGAGTACAATGCCTCCGTAGCGATCACTGTTAACCGAAACGAGCAACTTTAGGGTCCGTATGTCAGGAATTCAAAATCCGACCCAAAAATTGACCCTCTCCAAAATTGCATTGACATTGGACGATTCCCAGATGCGGCAGATTTGCGTGTTAACGTAGTCACTGAGATGAAAAAAGCGCTTAGTCGGAATATACGATTATCTGAGCACAAATTGAGACTACCAACATGATTAAAAAATGGACATTTTAACAAATTTCTGCAAACAAATTAGCATCAAAGATATATTTATTTTTCCATACCACAAACATTAACTTGTTTGTGGGTTATAAACATCAAATAAAAGGGTTATCCATATGTGTGAAATACTACATCATTTAAATGACCATAACGCTCCGCATGGACGGTAACTGTCGTTTTCGAAGAAGTAAGGTCCAATCACACCTTCGGACCAAGGAGCGCACCAAACGTTTGTGGATGTAATGGCCCCTCTTCAATTACTTGAGGATTATCAGAACCCCAAATACGACAATTTGTGTTACTTTTATAATTTTTTTTACAATTTTGAATCTCTATATATCTATTCATCTTAGTCTCTCGGTTATTGTTATTATCTCAAAAGAGCGTAGAGGCAAAAAATTACGAAAACTGCTGCAAATACACACTTATTTGTACTGAAATGTTATACTTTGTTAAGTTAAGTTTATTAAATTGTTTTTCCAAAACACGCTAATGGTTTTGCTTAAATGCTTAATAATAATAGCAAATGAGTTTAATTGCAGCCAAATAAACTATGTTTCGAAGCAAATAATCTTTACTTGATACAACCTCCAAACACGCGATTTACTTGAGTGTAAACATTTAAAAATATTTATTTTTCAGCGTAACAAAAAACCGCTTCATATACAATTTTAAATTTCAAAGTGAAAAAAATGCTGCAAAAAGTAAAAACATTTTTTTGTAAAAAACAAATAGAACTGTAGAATTTGCAATAACAAAAACGACCCCACACAAGAAATGAAAAAGGGCCCCAAATGAACTAGAACTAGAAAAATGTCCACAAATTCTCGTGGTGTCGTCAATAGTGCAATTTGCGACCATTTTTCACTGCATTGGGGTAATTTTTCGGCGAGACCGAAATTGAGTGCTCTCAGACTAAAACTTAGAAGAGTTAACGAACCGGACGGTCGTGTACCTTCAATTTGGCTTTGTGCAAAATTCGCGTCAGACAGGTTCGTAAATTGTTGAGTTGTCGAGATCGATGGCGAGTTTCAGCACTGAGCCGCGTCTCAGTTGGCCAACAGTTATTGTCAGTAAAAGAAATGTTTGAAATGCTCAGACTTTGAAAATAGATATGAACGAGATGTTATAACATTTGTCAAGAATTCAAGCGCAAAACAGCCGTCACTGTCAAAATAACTAGAGTTTCTCTCACGGGCGGGACACTTTGTTCGTCTTATTTTTCGGTTGAGCGGGAATTCCCGGGAAATGCTGGTATTTTTCCCCGTATCTCGGGAAATTAAAAAGTCCCGGAAAAGAGAAACTCTAAAAATAACATATGACTCAAAAATAAACCACCAGAGAGGACACCCTGTATATCTTAACTTCAACTTATTGCCAAGGGAACTAAGGGTCCTTCAAATGTTTCAATTCAAAATTTCTATAAAATGTAAGAAAAGTATTTTCCCACAAGGACATAGTAATTGTGTAATCCTCAGAAGAGGTTAGATATCGGGCTGACTTTAATTTGAGACTAGTGGAGCCCGCCGTGTGTTGCTGCGCCCTTGAAAGAAGCTCGACCCACCAATTGAAAAACTAAAACTGATGATAAACTGATGTTTCCCGTTAACAGCCGTATATGAAAATCCGTTTAAAACTGCCCATAAATTGAAAATCCAAAATAAAAATAAAAATCGAGAATAAATTGATATTCCTGGTCTTTCATACAGTATGTGTAACAATTTCCCTCCTTCTAGCTCTAAAATCACTTTACCACGCCCCTTCTGCCCTCAAACAGAAAATATAAAATCCGCCGAATTTTGTTAAAAAAAAACATGCCAAGATTACCCGCTGTGATAAACTGAAACATCCCTGAAAATTTCATCAAAATCGTTACAACGTTTTCGGAGGCCATAAATCCCATCCATCCATTTTCATAGATATAGAAGATATATAGCGATGGCTTAATTTAGAAAGGTCGTAACTCGATTTTTTTCAAAATCGAATTTTTTACATATTTTGGTAGATCATTGTCAAACACAAATTCCAACACAAATTACAGGGCTCTGTGGTCAAAAATACCGGATTTATTGCCCATATGCAAAAGGGCGTAACTGAAATCCAAAAAAAAAATGGTTTATTATTATTACCAGTTTATTTAAAATTGCCAACTTCTTTTATTCAAATGTTATAAAGTTTTTACCTTCTCCTGTAAAGTTACGAAAATGCGAGTTACGACCTTTCTAAATTAAGCCATCGATAGATAGATGAGCCCGGACAAAATGATGTTATTCTATCTTCTAAAGGGTGTTTTTTATTGGGGTATAGAACTTTAAGTTGGCATCACTTTTTTAACTGGCGGCCATTTTGTCAGCTGTCAAGTGATTAATATTTAGTTTGGTTTGCCATTTCATCATGAACAGGTTGACAAAAGAACAACGCTTGCAAATCGTGCAAATTTATTTCGAAAGTAATGGTTCAGTTCGCGAAGTTCACCGCAAGCTCCGTCCGAATGAATCGATTCGCCACCGTGCACAGCAATTGGAGCTTTGTCCATCAACTTTATGGAAGATTTTGCGCAAAGATCTTGGCTTGCGACCTTACAAGATCCAGCTTGTGCAAGAATTAAAGCCGCGAGACCATGCAATGCGTCGTGATTTTGGTGTATGGGCCGAAAATGAGATTCATCTCGATGCTGATTTTCATCACAAAATTTTGTTCAGTGAAATTGGACCTGTAGAATTGGCTTTATTCGAGCTAGCCGCGGCGGCCACATGCCCAAAATCATATTTAAACATTAATGGCATAAAATTATCCTTCCAATAAAGCCAAATTGATGGACATTAAAACGATTTTCTTGTGTTTTATTTCAATTCGAAGTTGTATACCTCAATAAAAAACACCCTTTATATATGCGGTTTATCGATTATTCGGAGCCAATTTCCAAACACTCTTTCCACACAGCTGCTCACTGTCGATCGATAGTGATCTTGAACTCCCCTAACGCCTGTCGTTACGCAGGATGGTGAAAACATAGGAAACAACATTTTTTCTAGTCCGCCAACTGAGATGGTAAAATGTCCAAAAGTTAATAATCCCATACAGCCAAATGAACTGCCAAAAGAACAAGATTAATTGACACTGGAATTAGCTATTTATCAGGTGTCAGAAGCACATCCCACTGCAATGAGTCCCGTGGCTCGACCCTCGTTGTCATCACGGTCATATCAGCCATAAAGAAATACCACCCACTGTTTCAAACTTTATGCTCGTTTCAATTGTCATTAAGATATCATCACGTGACTATGTATGTGAGGCGGGAGAGCAAAGCGGAAATGAGTAATATAAACTGTAAACTAAACGCGTAAGCATAAAATTATACTTCACTTAGACCGTCAGCCGACAACTGTAACCCCTGGTCTAGCCAGTAGACCGGCCGGTCCTTCAGTCCGCATCGCACCAGCCATCTAACTGTCTACACCGGTATGTGGGTGTGAGTGTGTGTGTCGCTGACTTTCTGTTCTTCTTCTTCTTGAGATAGATTTGTTTAATAAGGGTTTATCTTATTTCAGTCCTGCGATATGCTGCATGGCTTTGGTTACAATTCTCACTCTCTGTTCTCTTTTGAGTTTTTTTTTTTCAGCATTTGGTTTTCAATGTTAACTTTTACTCTGCTAAACGCGTGATTACTGCGAGACAGTGGCGGCAGTCGCTGTGCAAGTGGAAATCAAATAATCACGGAGTATTCGTAGTCGTTAGTGCTTCATGGAGTAGCAGTACCAGTGCCAGGACAATTAAAACCCACAAACACCAAAGCACCCAAAGTGTGGGGCATGGAGACAAAGCGAGAGTAGAAAAGAAACAAACAGAGAGAAAAAAAAACAGATCATAAATCTTGATGGCGCCGTTGTGAATCATAAATTTTACATAGTTGACATTTTCAACGGATTTTCTGCTGTCCAACGTTGTCGTACACACCGTTATCAAGCACAAATGACCAAAACCAAATCACCAAAAACACAGGACAAAGGGTGGGGGGGGGGGTGCGTTTAAGACCAACAGGACGACTCTGATGATGTTGGGCTTTGTGTGGCAATGAGAAAGTATCGTTGTATTGTTTAAATTAAATTTAAATGCACATAAATAATAATTATTCAAATCCAACCCAAATAGTAGTAGTGTATTAAAATATTAATACCGCCATCATTGCCGCGACGAGGCATCCGTCCTTGGACAGGACATATGAAATGTTACAAGATTTATACGATAATGTGGCCAGCGTTTTACCACAAATTGACAGTTGCAAATTAATAGGTTAACAGATTTCCAACTTTTTGTTGTTGCTGGTGGTGCGTGCTGGCTGGTCAGCGCATCAACATGTGGTGGGAGGGAGAGTTTGGAATGATGGGGCGGTTCTTAAAGTTTCGTTGTTTTATTCTAGATAGATTTTAAAGGCTATTATTGTAAAGATAGGAATATTGAAACTATATAAAGTATAAAAATGTATTTACACCAAAAAAAAAACAACAAGAAATAAAGGAAATTAAAAAATTGAAAATAGCTCGTTAAACAAACTTTAAAGTTCAGCAGTTGGAATATTTAAAAGAATGCGTTGAAAAAATACTGCATGATCGGTATCATTCATCATCATTAGATACAGCCAAGTTCGTGCTGAAAAATCTCGTTTCAAGGCGTTTTAAGACATTAAAACCGTATCTCCTTATATCAGCCTGTTACGTTGGACTCGAGGTCGCTTGTGTTCTTGTTTCGCTCAAATCTGTTTCATGACATTTGCTCCATCAGTCTGGCTAATTGGTTGTTTAGCAGGACCGCTCTCGAAAGACATAAAAATTGCCCATACTATCTCGCTCCATCTGGTAATATTTCGCTGAATATCAGTAGTTAAGAAGTAGTCCCTATACATATGACCCTACCCACGGTTAAATTAAAACTCAAACAACTTGTTCCCTGTATCACTCCTACAACTTTCTTTTGACGCTTTACGTGTAAATGATTGACTCGCCTGTACTGGTATCTCCCATACAAAAGTACAATTTTCAATGCAATATACTCCGAGATGTAAAATGACAGAGGAGATGAACTGAGAAGATGCAGGAATCAGCTAGTCTGCACTGTCTGAAAGCACAGTGAAAGCTTGCCTGCTGATGGGCTTACTGTGTCTGATTCGAATGAGAACTACCTTATCCATGGCATATTGTGCGAAATATTAAATCACAAACAGACTGCAATAAGCGGATATAGTTCTGTCCTATCTGCCAATGTTGCCAGGTTTTTTCTAAGCCGTTCCCATGGCTTGAGGTCACAAATGATAATCCCCTAAAAAAAATTATATAAAATTATTTATCTGAAAATTTGATCAGAATATATGACCCAGGACTAATTTAAAATTTTAAAAAATTAATTTTTATAGGACAGATTTATATAAATTTAGTGGAAAGGGAATTAATTACAATTAGTTTTATTACATTACTCTTTATCGAAAGCTCTTAAATCTTCACATAAACTAATCTTAATATATATTTACCCTCGACACTGATTCACTGACTCTGTCACGCAGTACGTAGGAATTTAAATAGGCATTCTATAATTCTATAAATAATAATAATAAAAAAAATAAAATAAAATAGCGTGCTTGCCTATCAGCGTGGGGGTTGTGGGTTCGATTCCCACCAGAGGCTTTGGTCTGTCGCTGCAAAAAATCAAGCCAAATAGTCTTTGTCACTCGGTTTATCCTTGGACCCAAAATTAGAATATAAATTTACTTTGTATTGTAATTAAATAAAATAAATAAATAAATAAAATTCTATAAATAATAATAATAAAAAAAATAATATTTTTTTTTTTTTCAGAAATTTTATTTTCCCCAAATTTTTTTTTTACCAAAATTTTTTTTTACAAAAATTGTTTTTGCCTTTTTTTTCCACAAATTTTTTTTTTCCACAAATTTTTTTTTTCAACAAAATTTTTTTTTTTTACCAAAAATTTTTTTTTTACCAAAATTTTTTTTTTCACGAAAATTTTTTTTTCAACAACAACCATTTTTTGTTTGCAATTTATGTTAATAAGTATTAGTATATCAGAGATAAATTTAATTTGCTCAATAAAATAAATTATATTTCATGTATATGAAAATGTTTGTTGCATCCATTTTAAATTAACACATATTTCAACGGGCGCCATAGGCGCATTACAACTTACTAATTGGTATATATTTTTTGTGGAAGGCCGTGGTGTGGTAGGTAGTGTGTGCGACTATCACACAGAAGAACCCGAGTTCGAAACCGGGTAAGACCATCAAACATTTTTCAGCGGCTGTTTCCAGCTCGTAAATGTTGGCGACTTTACGAGTAGGAGAGCAACATCTCTACAAAAGTATTTGTCGTTTGGAGCCGACTTGACAAATTTCGTTCCATCGAGTCCGTTGAAAGTGGCCCTAAAGTTAGTGCAATTTTGCTGATGCTACAGCTAGACTATTTGATCAGTCGTTCATTACATTTAAAATATTTTTCGAATGGTGGAATATTTTTGAAAATATTTTTAAAAAAATATATTCCGGCAAAAAACCCCCCTAAAAAATTCTTCTCCCCAAAAAATCCCCAACAAAAAAAAATCCCCTAACTAGCAACACCAAGCATGAACTTCAACGACAGCTTTCAGCTTATTCAGAAATATTTTAAAATCAGGACTCAGACCATGGTTTACGACACGAAGTCCATTTGATCGACCAGCTCTGAAAGCAACCCATAACAAATTTTAAAACGACTTTAATCACGAAAATTCTCTAGTTTTCCTGCTGTGGCGAAAATTGTAATATCAAGCAAGAACATTGTTATATCGATCACGAAAACAAATAAAACCAATTAAAATTGTACTTGCTCCCTGAGGAATCAGGAGGTAAATTAGTTACCTCCACGTTAAAACGGTTCGTTGTACATCTATTCATCAAAAGCACTACTTTTCATCTACAATTTCATATAACTCATACAATTGGGAAATATTTTACTTTATATACGAAATATATGGAGTAAAACCCAATAGGATTTCCCAAAAGTAACGCCAGGGAAGGATTTGTCAAAACTAAAGCAAGGGAATGAAGGTTGGGAAATAATGTTGAGAGCTCATACTAATTGCTCAATTAAAGTGGATAACTCACTATCCAAGAAAGTAAATCACTTAAAGCCAGCAATTGTATGGACGAACGGGAAACATGATTCAAAAAAGGAGAGCAGAAAAAATATGATTGAAATCAGAAGAAAAAGAAAATGATGTGAAAAAAAAAAAAAAAAAAAAAAAACACAACAAATTTCTATCTCCGGTACAATGCATATTGGTTAACATCATGCATACCGAGGTCACGAGATCCTACCCCAACACTTGTTCCATACACTAATCCGTGTTTTGTGCATTTCCATTTTAAAATTGAATCAAATCATATTTTATTGCATTTGTAGCATTTGCATGATTTACCAGCAAATTATTCAAATATAACATTCAGATGCCTGTAATCTGGTCGTATTTCGTAAATCCTTTAAATGATTATCATTTAAAATTCCTCTATAATCCCAATAACATTCACTTAATTGATTGTCTAAGACGGAATCGTATTCGTTTGCTTGGATTTCCCCACACCCCACATTCAGGCCCATTTCCGTTGCCTCATCGCCGCTCATGTCGTAGTCAATGTCTACGATTACAACTGAATGAGTATCAAACATTCCAACGACACAAACAAACCGACAGACGGGCGTACTTATGATCCTTTAAAAGGCAAACACACCACAAGGAATGGACGGGGGGGAAGGAGAAAACATGCAAAGAGGGAGAGCAAAAAAAAACATAAACAAATTGAAAAACAAACGCATAAATCAATTAATTCCACTTTTCTATTTGTATTCTCTCCTGGTCTCCTCTCATATCGTCGTCGTCATCCTCGTCATGGTCGCCCCTTGCGTTCCGTATTACCAAGTTTCTTTACACACGTTTAAGCATTTTGTTCCCACCGATATCCGCCAGCAGAGCCAGAGCCCGAGTCTCCTCACACATACAACGGCACACATTCACTGTTCTTCATCGGCACACGTAGTCAAACAGTAAGTAAAGCGTTATCCTTATTTCAAGCTTATAATCCTTATGTTGTCGTTGTGGTATTTTGTTGTTGCTGTAGTTGTTCATCGATTTGCATTTAAATGTAAATGATTTTAACAGCAACAACAACAACGACACGGAGTAACAATAAAACCAACGAAAACAAAAAACCAAAGCAAACTCAACCGAACCGAGAACACGTGCATGACAAAAATTTCAAAATTCATCGTAACATTCCAACTGAAACTTTGTATGGATGAAGCAAAAAAAAAAAGAAAAAAACAAACCCCCCCAAAAAATAATGACTGAAAATCGCACACAAAACAAAATACCAAAAAAACACTTGCCGACTTTTTCGTGCGCTTTAATCCGAACAAAGCAACAACAACAACAAAAAACGAACCAACAATCAAAATCAGAAGTAATTTAAATAAATACTTCAAATTGAAGTGAAATCACAATAGAGCAACCCATCCAGACCAGCCCGAACAAAGCCGAAAAAAAGACAAGTCTTTTTTTTCCAGTAAACGATTTCATCTCAAAAACCACAAGAACAAACTTCAGGATAGCAAACAAGTCTTTCGGGTGGAATTACGAGGGTAGGCCATTGAAAGTAACCCCTCAGTTGCCGTTGAGATTGATGGATTTGTTACTTTCATCAGTTCGATTATTTCTTTATGGGAATCCAATCTTAATCTTAACAGTACCGGTTTTGATCAAACAGAAAAGTGGAATCGTGAGAAAATTCTTGAGCCAAGCAAATTATGATCCTTGACCATTTGCTCTATTTAAGCCCAATCTCAGTATGGATGTGACAGTAAAGCCCGTACAATTTTGACAAGAACCCGTCAATTTGAATTAGGAGCTCACTCTTGATGGTGATTGACATTTATTAAATAAAAACCTAAGTCGCTTCGAAAAGAAAGTGAAAAAAATCTCTAAGTCATGGAAAACTTCTCTCGAAAAGCATTAGCCGTTCGGAGCCGGCTTTAAACAGTAGGTCCCGGTCAGTGAGTATTCAAGTTCACCGTCTGCTCCATCATGGAATGTATTTCCCTCAACATTCCATGATGGAGCAGACGGCTACTGTTTAAAGCCGGCTCCGAGCGGCTAATGCTTTTCTAGAGAAGTTTTCCATGGCTTAGAGATTTTTTTCACTTTCGTTTCGAAGGCACTTAGGTTTTTGTTTAACAAATGCCTATGAACATCAAGAGCGCAGACGACCTAAGAATATTTTCACAAGTACGATTTTAACCTCTAGACGTTGTTCCCTCCAATGGAAAAGTGGTCCTATTACCTGTCACCTAGATTACCGTTGATGAATAGTATTGATGCCTCCTTACTTAGATAAATTGATGTTATTCACATTCATCCATCCTATCACATTTAACTTGGCCTACAATGGGTTAAGGTAAACAAAAAATAGACTTTAAAATATCTACGCATTCTCCACCACACAGTGAATATCCTAGCACCGCTCTTCCGTACCGGCTTCGGCCATTATTATTATTTCTATTGTTTATCATAATATTCAACAACCACGAGTATCACCGGCAACAGCCGATGCTCCGGCACCAGGACCGCTAGCTCACAGGATTACATTTAAAAAGTGCCATACACAATTCGTATCCCTTTTTTGTCTGTTGCTGCCATTTTTTTTTCGGTTACTTCTGTAGGGCTGTGTGTATGAGTGTGTGTGAATACATTGTCCTTGCAAGTCAAAGACAGAGGAAAACAAATAAATCATTATTGTAACCAAGTCACGTGCTAACCACAACAACAACAGCAACAACTCTGTACAAGGCCAACAGTGCTAGTGCGGGAATGTGCTGGATTGAAAGGACTCTGTCTGTATCCTTTTTTTTTTTGTCGAATTTTTTGAAACAACATGGTTTTGGTTTGTTGTTTGATGTTATGATAGCTTTATGAAATTCCCCCCCCCCCCCCTCCCCACCGAACAAAAAAAGAAATCCTTAAATAAAGTCATCACTTGGAAAACACAAACGGCTACCA
Organism: Hydrotaea cyrtoneurina; assembly: GCA_958296145.1. Classification (NCBI taxonomy): domain Eukaryota; kingdom Metazoa; phylum Arthropoda; class Insecta; order Diptera; family Muscidae; genus Hydrotaea; species Hydrotaea cyrtoneurina. Next base: position 147,047,574 of record OY282512.1, on the reverse strand, counting down.
AACTTGTGCTCTCTCCCCACCCTCCTCTCCATCCCCCCCCCCCCCCCACGCACCCTATCATCTAGTAAAACTGTCTGTTTGGTTTGATTTTTTATTTTTTGACTGCTTTTGAAAATCAAACTGAGGGCTTTTCTTTATTAATAAAATCAAAGGCAAATATTTGCTGACCAACAAAAGGCGCAAAGGATAATTGTAAGCACAAAGGCAGTTAGTTGTACGGGAATTTAAGCGAGGGCAAGGACATTGAAGTGGTCACATGAAAAATCGGAGATTAATTGTGACTAACAACCCATAGCTTTGTTTCAACTTACTGTTCTGTTAGTTGCTGCTCTCCAAACAAATGCGAGACAACCAAGTCACACAGGTAGTCCAACAAATCGTTTGCTGATTCAATGTTTTGTGTAGCTTAACCGGGTACCCTGTGTACCGCGTCATACAGATAAGTAGGGACACTCAGCTACTTGCAAACTTGGTAAAACTTTCCAAGTGAATTTAGCTGATCGACAGTGTGGCAGCACTTGGACCCTGCACCGAGGAGAGCGGTGGTGGAGATAGTAGGGTACAGCTTATCGTTTGTAACCGTTCTATAGACATTTTATCCGTCTTGTCCGTTCATGGTCAAATGGCCGGCTGACTGGCAGATGCACCGTAGAGAAAATCCGTTTTTCCGCCACACTGTTCCTAAGTGGAATTCTCCTCCGGCAGGTGTCTTTGCCTCAACCTGTAACATTCTCCAATTCAAGTCCAATGTCAACAAACGCTGCTCCCACTTTCCTTATTTCTTATCGCTAGCACATAGAAGGCGGTTCTTAAGTGTTTGCCAACTAAAAAAAATAGTAAAATCCTAACGCCGAAGGTCATCATTGTCCATTTCGAGCTGCTATGATGTCTTTTTCATAAACGCTATTTTTGGGCTACAACAGCATTGACTTTGAACATAAGTTAGCATTATTTCCCAACGTTGTTCAAGCACGAAGCAGAAATGAGTGTCTGTCAAGATTAGTGTCAAAATAACATATTAGTCAAAATAAAACCACAATGTGGACAATTCTAGAAGGTCCTTCAACAGAAGGAAGCGTCTCCAGTCTATCCTCAGACTTGTCATCAATAAGCACGACATGATTTTATCGCTTGTCTAGTCCAATGAAATCGACCGAAGCATTTTAATCATCCCTTGTGTACTTTTTAAATAAATAAACATATTCACACATACAGTGGCACTTGTTGCCTTTTAAAACGATCAAAAACACCTGAGCAAATAAACAAATGCGACAAAAAGAAAGACTCACATACACACACACACCTACACCTGCAGTAACAACAATAACATTTTTGTTATGATTAATTCTTTAGTTAGAGTGAATTGACCTGGTTAATCATGGATTCGTGGTACCAGTCCATGGTAGATCGAAAGGACGGTCGGACAAGTCATTCCATAGCAGGAGTCCATGGAACTGGAACGGCAGCAACAAGCGCCAGTCACACACACATACCGACCTCGTGTTAAATATTAAAACTCAACACTTTGGCAATGTTGTTGTTGCATGTCGTGGTCGTTTTTGTTGTTGTCATTCATGGTGTTCCTGTTTGCAGTCGATGATAAAAATCAAAATCGTTGATGGATGTCTGCGCATTAAAAAAAAGACCAAAGGTTTGAGGGCAGTGCGAGTGTGGCATGAAAAGTTGTGGGCCAACAGCAAGGGGGCAATAACTTTTGTCGGTCGCCCCCTAAAAAGATTGTGAGTTTAACTAAGATAACATGTTTCTATATTTCCAATGGTTTTTTTCGTACAAGTGGATCCATCAGAGACAACAAACATTTTTCAATCCAAAACATGAATTCCTTTAATTGTTAATTAAAATCCCGATACTCACTTACAAGTGAGAAAACTGTTTTCAGTCGAAACCGCTAAAGTGTTCAAATCACACTTATGGTAACACTCTCAACAACAAGTTTCCCAAATGCAAATGAAGTCGAAGACGTTCACTTGCTCGATTCCTATTACTTCATATAAAGGGTGTTTTTTATTGAGGTATATAACTTCGAACTGAAATAAAACACAAGAAAATCGTTTTAATGTCCATCAATTTGGCTTTATTGGAAGGATAATTTTATGCCATTAATGTTTAAATATGATTTCGGGCATGTGGCCGCCGCGGCTGGCTCGAATAAAGCCAATTCTACAGGTCCAATTTTCAACCACTTGTTGGAACCACAACTCATCCACATTCATGCCATCCAATTCGGGAACAAAATAGTCGGGTATCATGGCTCTATACCGGTCTCCATTAACGGTAACTGACTCTCCAGCATTATTTCGGAAGAAGTATGGCCCAATGACTCCACCAGCCCATAGAGCACACCAAACAGTCAGTTTTTGTGGATGTAATGGCATAAAATGGACGGAGCTTGCGGTGAACTTCGCGAACTGAACCATTACTTTCGAAATAAATTTGCACGATTTGCAAGCGTTGTTCTTTTGTCAACCTGTTCATGATGAAATGGCAAACCAAACTAAATATTAATCACTTGACAGCTGACAAAATGGCCAGTTAAAAAAGTGATGCCAACTTAAAGTTATATACCCCAATAAAAAACACCCTTTACATTTGCGAGAATTGCTGTCGAGCGTATACTGAATATTAATTACAAATACAGGGTCCGCCAAATAACTTTTTTTTTGAAAATTCTATAAAAAAAAATACTGGATATTTTCTCAAATTTCTTTTTTTATTTGAAAGTACAATCCTTCCGGTTAATAATGGAAAATAATTGCATTTAAATGGCTGCCTCGGCTGGCCATGCACTAGCCTAACGACATCAGCTCTGCGGCTGATAATGCGATCTTCAAAAACAGGGCGCAAAACATCGAGTGTAGCTTCTGCTGTGTGGCACGTAGCGCCGTCCTGTTGAAACCCAATGTTGCCAATATCATCCTCTTAAATTTTTGACTACGAAAATACCGAAAACGAAATAAGCACTAGTTTGAAAAAAAACAACGTTAGATGGCGGACCCTTTAGTACAATTCGTAAGATTTCTCCGATTTCCATTTCCATGTCCTTTCTCGTCCTCAAGTTTTGTATGTCTCATGCTCATTGCCGAGATCATTCCTTGAGATGGACTTTTGAAAAGCCGGTCAGTCAAAAGTAAATTTTCATGTATGTTCTTCGATCAATATTTCGAGGTCTTACAAACGATGTAACCTATCCAAAGTACAACTTAGTACGAGTATTACCCTAGGATTGCACGAGAGTAGATGTATGAAGCATTATCCTGCTTTGGATCCTATAATTAAAATAGGAGCATACAGTATTGCAAATTCGTTACAACAGGCTAGAGGTCGCTTTATCAGATATTAGTAATTTCATTCAGATTGTTAATAATTACAAATTGCTGCTTAGCCTTAAGTTCCATTACTTTTACACAGATTTGGTTGTAATTTCTCAAAATACTTTGAACAACTCGCAGTCGTTTTATGCTAGACCCCTCGTTAACGTGTTTGCTGGTAAATATTGCAACAGAATGTAAGTACTTTCACACAGATCGAAAAATGTCCACATACATATGTCTGTACGTATACATGGGCAGGAGTACATTTGCAGGCCTTCTTATGCAAGAGCTGGTGACGAATGTCCTTTCCTCAAGGGATTCTTGTAAACGGTAATCGATGAAAGCCCCTCTAAAAGGTCTTCCCATTGAAAGACTCTTTGGAAGTGATTCTTATCGTAAATGACTGTCACGAACGCCTTATTGTAAAACAGTGTTTCTCTAAGGCCTTTTTATATAAGGCCCTTTAGAAGAGCTTGTCATATGTGGCCTTTATTTTTAACTACTTTTTATATAAGGCCCTTTAGAGGAGCTTCTCATATGTGGCCTTTATTTTGAACTACTTATGCCTTCTTAGAAATGCGAATATTCTATTCTTCTCAGAACAGAGTTTCCGCAAGGCCTTCTCGTAACAGATCTGATAGAACGCCTTCCCATAAAACTTGAGTTAAAAGTAAATAACAGTCATTCTTATAAAACATCTTCCAGAAGGCGTTATGTTAAAAGCTCTTCTAGAGGTCCTTCAAGGGTCCTTTACAAGGTCTTCTTCTGAATTACCTTCCAGAATGACTTCTCCCAAAAAAAAAACATTCTAGAAAGCCTTTACATAAGATATTTTCCAGAAGGCCATCTTAAAAAAGATCTTCCATAGGACACTTTCAAAATTTCAGCAGAATATGGAGCATGTATTTAGATTTGGTATAAGGTTTTATACGAGAAGGACTAGAAGATCTTTTAACATAGGGCCTTCGGGATGATGTTTTATAAGAATAGTCATTCATATTATTTATTTACTTTCATTTAGCACGACAACGCATACAAAGTATGACATTTCTCTTATTCGCAGTTAGAAAGAACAAAGAAACATAACATGAACGACCAGTGAAGAAATTAGCAAAGTCTTTATTTGCATGTCCTTTGGACGACCCAAAATGTTGGCCTATCTATTGGATGCGAGAAGGTAAGCCCTTGCTCTTCCATCCATGTGTTCATTTAAAATGAGTGTACAATTCGGAAAGCCTTTCAAGCCATCGCAGGCCTTCCATATGTCCTGCATTTACCACTGGGTCCTTCGGTCAGCGTGTGAGGCCAACGTGTTGCTCGAAAAACAAAACGCAAAACTCTGAACATTTCCACACAAAAATTGAATATTTTCACAACATGTCACTTTTGTTGGAAGTTTAAATATTGGTCGAGTGTTGAATGTAAAAACTCAAACATACACACAATCTCCCAGCTCCGGGGGTCGGTTGGTGGGTTGGCACCGGCCAATTCTAGGAAAATTTCCGTCGGTCTGCGCACTAACTACCGGAGGAGGCAGCCAGCACCAACAGACCAAAAAGAGAAAAAAAAAACAAGTGTTGTCATATCTATGAAATGCATCTATCATCAGAGCCCCGGGCCACGGTGTGTCATTGTGTTTTTGTAACATTATTTATGCATTTCGATATTTATCGAAATGTCTCGGTACTGGCACCGCTACCGGTACTTACGGCTGCATATACAACGGGCGCGTATGAAGCAAAGGGACGTTTATAATGTTGTCACTGGTTTTGTGGCCGGTGTTTGTTTGCCTTCTACAATTGACTGACGTCAACATTGTATCCATTCATCGAAATTGCACAGTTTTTAAGTAAAGACACGTTGGCTTTCATTGGTCAAATACTCGTCCCCCTTTTGGTGGAGTTTTTTTTTTTTTCCTGATGTGTCCACAGAGTCAGAGAGTTTATGGCGATTGTGTTTGTCCACCAAATTAAAGTGAAATAAAAATTCAAATAATTAAAGTAAATAGTGACAGTTGATGACTGAATTAAGACAACATTTCAACATGTCAGACAATCAGAGATACAATATTAGTAATTGACCAGGTGTTGGCGCGGAAGTCAATAAATGTCACCGTTAATAAACAAAGACAAGTGTACAATTAAATTGATGGGATTATTGAATTATTGTTTTGAAAATTACAAGCAGAAGACGCCAGTCTACTAGAAGAAATAAGATTAGATTAATTGGCCTTATAGGCTTTGTATATTACAATGAAACCAATAAATGGAATGAAATGAAATGAAATAAGGCAGTTTCTAGTCCTTAACTTAACCCAATCGAGTTAAGTTCTGCTCCGAAATTAGCTTGGCTAATATGTCTCGGACGGGATCAGACTTTAAACATCTGCTAATCTGTCTTGAGGTCTTCATTTCCAGAGTTGCTTTAGCAGCAGAATTCCTAATTCCTTATAAGGGCCGGATATCGAATACAGGTTGACGCCACTGCTCCCAACATGCCCCCAGGGATGTTTTTCAAATTTCGGCATGATTAGAGATATGGGATTTTGTATTCACCTAACAATCGACGAACTTGGTTGGTTAACAATTTCGAAATAGAATTTTAGATGATCCCAACAGTGGTATTTCGACATTCTGTAGTAATATCCGCTCCTAAAGGTTTGGCTTAGTAGCAGTACACATGAGAATGGCTGGTTCGGCTTGCGGTTGATAGCAGATGTGATAGTTGGGTGGACTGTGGCACGTTTGGAATGTTGACGTATCTTTTTAACGCTCTTTTTTAAACAGGTGTGGTTCGATAAATTTGTTATTTAGACTGGGATTAAATACTTTACGTTGCAGGGCCCCAAAGGTTTATAGTTGGTATCATTATATTGACGTCTAACACGAAAGCTAACGTGAATTCTCCAAAAGCGATAGTTTCCTTGAGGCACTACAACCCGCAAGAGTGCCTCAAGGTACTCCTTTAAAGGCACATTCGTTTATAGATTTTAAAAATTTGCGGGTTAGAGGGTTAAAGAAAATATTTTTGTTTTTTGTTACATGAACGATTTGACCCTTCGAAGTTTGGGTTACATACACTCATTGATCCCTCAAATAGGAAATAAAGTGGACAACAATAATTGTCTTTATTTTTTTATGATTTATATGAACAGAAAGTTTCCCAAGTAAACTTTAACACCCTTAAAAGTCTCACGTTTCACATTACATTTCACACACCCCATTCCACATTCCCCGTTTATGTTCCAACGAATATTTTAAAAATATTATATTTATGCAAATGTATAAAAAATATACGGCAAATAAAGAGTTCAGATCTCACACCTGACCGATTTCTGGATGAATCTCATCGTATTGAATAGACCAACGTCTGAAAAGAACATTAACATTAACATAAAAAGGCAAATTACACGAAAAGTTCATATGAGTGATGTGTCTGGGCGGAATAAAAGAACATCTCATTTCGTTAAAAGTTTAACTGCTCTTAAGAAACACTTTATTGATTTATTCAGGTCAGACAATCAAACATATGTACATGCATATATGTATGTATGTACGTGGAAGTTCATACCATCGTTCACACGCCATTTTGTCGCAAACGCCATTTTCAGCTATTGGGGGCAACGTTATACTATTGAAAAATCTATTATTAATGAAAGGGACTTTTTATTCTTCTTTTGATTTTTGGTTATGGCTGCAAATGCATTACAGTTTAATTTTCCCGATTTTGAAAAGTCAACAATGACGCTTGTACCAAAATCGCCTGTGATCGTCGAAATGTATTTTTCTACTCATGATATTGAATCATATTTTTAAGTCGATATGGCGGATGTCATTGGCCGTCTACCTCGCAGACTTAAATGTGGAAAGGACATGCTCATCTCATTTGCATACATAGTATGTATATAAAAACCTTCTGAATACACTCGAGAAAAAAAATTTAATAAATTCAGAAACTAGTCAGTAAAGTGTAAAGTTCGACGTGAAACTCAACAATACACCATTCGAATGCTGGCCAAATGCTTTCGCTGTCGGATCTGAATTCTAATGTGTTTTCGGAGGGAAATCTGATGTTTTATTGATTTCTAAATATATTGGGAACTTCTGAAGGGAAATTCGAAATGTCGTTAGAAGTTGTTGCTCATGGACTCGCAATTCAAAATTGTGACCAACTTCTGTAGTGGTGTCTTTGCTAAATTGAAAAATATCCGTATATTCGCCCTCTTATCGAATACGTTGTATGTGAAATACATTATACACCAATACCTCGCTTTGCGACGTTTCATTTTGCGACATTTCGCGTTGCGTCGAAAAAAAATTTTGCATCATTTCAGCTTGCGACGTAAAAAATTTCACATTGCGACGTATAAAGAAAAACGACGCTTAACGGAACTTCTGGAAAAAAATATGTACAAAGAACCAATGGTTGAATATGTCGTTTTGTTTGTTGTTACTCACACTAACATCTATGTATGTACCCGAATGTATTCATAAAAACCTTGACTCTAGTCATGGTCGTGTTGAAACATCTGCAGTTTGTACTGAAATTGTAAATCTGGCAAAGCAAAATGAATTTGAGGGAATGCACGAAGATGGTGTGAAAGAGATTATTACAGCACAGAATGAAGATATCAGCAATAGTGATTTAATAGATTTGGATATTGAGTTGGCGTATAAAGAGAATCCAACAGAAAATTTAATTCTTCTTCTATTTTTATACAAAATGACCCTGACGAAGAAAGAAGTTCAAAAGTGGCACGATCCTTAACTGATTGCGTAAGTTCCTACAAGGAGATTTACTTGCAACAAAAAAAGAAAACGATCCAGCAAACTTTGGAAAAATATTTGCAGCCGTTAGCATCTACATCTACACATCCAACAACTGTTGCATCATCCGATACTCCAATAACGCTAGATTCTGATTCTTCATAATCATTAAAAATCTAGATTATAACAGTACTGAATTTTCAATTTTTTTAGTTTTAATGAATTTTTGTTGTTTGAATTGCTATGTTTTTTAATTTTAATGAATTTGTTTTCTTTAATTAAAAATAAAACTATTGAAATAAGTTAATTTTTATTTTAATAATTCCTTTAATTTTTAAGTCTTCATTTTTTATAATATTAAATAATTTTATAAAAAACTAAAAATTACTTTGTTTTTGGTAAAATAATGGATTTGATTTAGAATTGGAACGTATCTTTAATATTTCAGTGCAATTCCATACAAAAGGTTTTCTCGAATTGCGACGTTTTGATTGCGACGAATTTTTTGGGAACCAATTATCGTCGCAAAGCGAGGTATTGGTGTACAAGTTAGCTCTAAAATCTTAATATATATTTACCCTCGACACTGATTCACTGATACACTGATTCCCTGATTCACTGATTCCCTGATTCACTGACTCTGTCACGCAGTACGTAGGAATTTAAATAGGCATTCTATAATTTTCTATAAATAATAATAATAAAAAAAATAATATTTTTTTTTGTACAGAAATTGTGTTTTCCCCAAATTTTTTTTTTACCAAAATTTTTTTTTCCAAAATTTTTTTTTTACAAATTTTATTTTTAGAAACATTTTTTTTTTTACGAAATTTTTTTTTCAACAAAAATTTTTTTTTACATTTACATAAATTTTCAACAAAAAATTTTTTTGTTCAACAAAATTTTTTTTTTTTCAACAAATTTTTTTTTTCCACAAAATTTTTTTTTTCAACAATTTTTTTTTTTCCACAAAATTTTTTTTTTTCAACAACATTTTTTTTTCCACTACATTTTTTTTTTTCAACAAAATTTTTTTTTTCAAGAAAAAATTTTTTTTTCAACAAAGATTATTTTTTTTCAAGAAAAAAATTTTTTTTCAACAAAATTTTTTTTTTCCAGAAAAATTTTTTTTTTTCAACAATATTTTTTTTCCATATTTCAACGGGCGCATAGGCGCATTACAACTTACTAGTAAACCAATAATAACAAAACTTTTTCAAAGCTACTGTTATTGAGCATATCCAATAATAATACATTCTGTTATTAACTTCGTTTAATTAGTTGTCTCTAATTCTTTTATATTACCTGATTTTTCTAGTTGACTCCACCATTTTTGGCAATTTCTATTTATATGTATTGAACTCAATTTGATTAAGTGGAACGAAGCCTTTCTTTTGAGTGTATATATTTTTGTGCATTTAATGGATTAATGTGTTTGTGTGTGTGTGTACATGTAAAAGCATGTGTAAGTTTGCAGTCGGTGATGCCTTTATCGAATGACTCTCTTTTTCAGTGTAATCGTAAATAAGTCGAAATATTTTCCGTACATGCATTTTTGAATGTTTCAGTTAAAAAAAAATTATAACTACAACGGCAACGGCAATACGTCCAACATATCCATAGTACAAGGAATAATTACAAAGGAGGGCAGTCTAATAAAGCTGGCATAATTATAACATGACGGTTGAAAGTAAACAAAATAAAACCATGTTGTCACTATCGACGAAATACAATGAAATGAGATTCGGTGATCTGGGTTCTTGGTACACGATGAGATGACAATCATAACCAAATACTTTCAAATATTGTGGTTGATGTGAGCACCCGAATACGGGGAGAGCTTTGGCTCAGTATGGTGGTCTTAGATAGAATTCGACCCCTACCGAAGAGGCATGTTAGAACACTCTTATCACACCGCCATCATACCAGCACAACTACTGTTGTCCGTGTCCTTTAAAACTGTACATGTGCTCGATGGGTGTGGGTGTGCACATGTGTGTGTGTGTGTTTGTCGCTGTCAGGTCTAGAAATTCTGATGTTATTCAGTTGTAGAGTTGTACAGGTTAATAGGTAATTAAGTTTTAGATGTTTTCATCGTTCCCCACTACCGCTGCCACGGCCTCTTCACCGCTACCGTAACTGCTGCTCCACAACACTATTGTCGACATTGTTTGGCTAACGGGTGTGAGGGGAGGGCTTTTGTACAATTTTGTTCCATTCTTTGACTGATGAAATTGTTAAGAGTCACGATTTAACATTAAAAGCTCTCCAAAAATTATACGTTGAATGAAATGCCAATGTTGGAATTTTGTAAAAAAAAAAAAAAAGAAAACTCTATACTAGAACTACATACATATATATGTGTGTGTGTGTGCTTCAAACGAACCACATTCAAAATAATTATAACGAAATTAGGATAAGTGGTCAAAATGCAAAAAATTAAAACCCAGAATAGTTTAAATTTTGTTTAAAAAAAATCTAAACTAAGCACAATTGAAAGGGGTGAAATGAAAGTTCTAGTGATTTTAAATCGGTACAAAAGGGAATATTGAGAGTCGGACTTCGGTTTGTGTAAGACACAATTTTAATTTTATGGAAGACGTTGTGGGGATGTTATTTCATGAAATAACTTGGCAACATGGCTTAGAGAGTACTCTCTTATTCGTAAAGTCGCCGGCATTTGCGTCCTTACCTGAATTGTGTGACACACGAGCTACCACACCAGGGCCGGCCACCAGTTGCCTTGTAATAAAACGATGGCTTTGGAGAATTGTGCTTAAGACCAGCGCAGGCCAATAATAATGTGATAATTATATATATGTTTGTGTACAAAAAATACATATATATAAAAAAACATATATATGGTTACATCCAATCATCGTATTTGCATTGGTCAAATTAATTTGAACGAGGATCTCACAGAGAATAACGGACAAGAATGCGATTACTTATTACCCGAATATGATAATTAACAATAATGGCGCCCACTTAACTGACTTTATCGGCATAAAGTAATGGAATGAATTTTAAAGGTCAAATCAACTATTAAAAAATTATGAAATTGTGTCGTTTCATGTGTGTTTCTTTTTTGGATCCACCCTGAACCTTGCTGCTTAAATTATATTCTCTCTGATAATTTTTTTTTTATATGTCTGATTAATTTTTCTATCCATATAGCATAGCATCAGATATCAGAGTCGTCTAGAACATATGACATATCTTGAAAATAAAGAAGACAAAGTACCAAGTATAAACAGGAAGACTCGGCTTTATGAGTCGTGGATGCAGGTGGTTGCAGCGAGTCAACGAAGACATACGTCATATGAAAAGTAAAAGCAGACAGTTTAGACTTTTAAAAGGCCTCAGAGAGCTAATGATTGTAGCAAAACATAGACACAGAGTCGATTAACTTGCATTTTATGTGAAAAAGATTAAAACAATCTACAAGAAAACTCTATTTTAGCAATTATGCTTTTGTGATACAGACTTTTATTAGTCGGCAAGGATAGGCCTAAATAAATTATCTTCGTAAAAATCCAGAATTTTTTTTTTTTTGTACGGATGAAGGGATTATTTTCATAGCATTTATGAAATATTTCATGTGTTTCCTGAAAAGTTTATATTGTTAATATATTCGACTAATCCACTGAAAGGGTTAAAGAAGGAAAACTGCAAATTTCTTTATTAGATCAAATCGTATGTCATACACACTGGCTATCAGTCATAATAATTGTTAGTCGTTATCATACTAGAAACGATGGAATCAACAATTAACCCGGTTGCAAAATTCCCGAAAAACCACGCCACGCTGATTTATTTCAAAATGCCAACACGAAATGAACTCCTCATTTTATATCAGTCTTGGCATTTACATGTAAATTAGTCCAGGACAGTTTTGTTTAAATTTATGTTCTTGCTTGAATCTCAATCTTTTTCATTTGCTCTAAAAATAACAAAATTCCGCTTTCCACGAACAAAACGTTCGCGCGTCCTTTTTGTAATAACCCACTAAATGTGTGTATACCTAAATGAAAACAAACCACAGTCGGGCAAATGTGCTGTACATTTAAAAAAGGGAAACGCGTGGTTGGCTTAAAACATGTAACGCAACCCTTAAGGGTTGATGGAAACCAGTGGAGAAAGAAACAAGTTAAGGTTGGCGTTTGTCGAATCGTATATACCCTAAAAGCAAGGATTGCAAAGACGGTACACCTACAAAAGAGAAAATACTTCCAAAATCGCCTGGTGACATACTCGGAATGTGGACCATGAACAATCACAATCTAAAAGTGTACATAAATCTCATATGTATGTACGAAAAGATACGTTAGTATTCTTTGAGTTTTATTGGGAAACTGAAAACTAAAAACTAAGTTTCTTAATATTAAACCTTAAAGATATGCCGGTGCCGGATCGTCCACTCGTCATTCGACAAAAGTAAACAACGTACGTATTTTGTTTTGCTTCTCATTGTTGCTGACAACTGCGAACATATTTGCAACGTAGGCAAATATGACACAAAAATTTCACTTATGCGGGATTTTCCGGAAAAAGAACTTCGGATAATTGAACCTTTTTTTCATTTAAAAGAACTGAAATTGTTGTATGAAGGATACAAACAATTATCAAAATACATGTATGTCAAATTTAAATTCAATATTAAAGTTCTGGATGAAAATACTGACTGAGAACTCATGAATGTGCTTGACTTATTATTTTGGAAACATTTGTTTTGCCCATGGCTTCAAAATTCTCTCCTAAAAATGCTTTCATAACATAAATTGATTCTAATGTCTCCTTCGTAGTAGGTTTAATAGAATTTATTATGATGATCTCATAAAAAATTCTAATGCCATATGCGTCAACTCTTCTGTATCTCAGTGTCCGTCAATTCTTCTCTGTTAATGTGCATGTACTTTAATGAGTTGCATGAATTTCTCCTAAGCGGTGTTCGTATCATATAACTTTGTATCTTTGCATTAAAAATGTGTTTCATATAAACGATTTTTCAATAAAGCGGATTTTCGGTTAAGCGAATTACAGTGCATTCAGAACAATCGTTAGTAACATTTATTTGGAATTAAACGATATTGTCATTTCGACTGAAGATCAAGCGAATATGTTCGTTCCGTACCGTAATGAGGATCGATAATAGATCGACCTTTATTTTCGAAATTTAATAGACCTTTAGATCGATAATATTTGTTATACCTTGCGGCCTGGCATCGGCGATTTAGTTCTGGGAAGGATTTCTTTATAAAGGGTGTTTTTTTATTAGGGTATAGAACTTTAAGTTGGCATCACTTTTTTAACTGGCGGCCATTTTGTCAGCTGTCAAGTGATTAATATTTAGTTTGGTTTGCCATTTCATCATGAACAGGTTGACAAAAGAACAACGCTTGCAAATCGTGCAAATTTATTTCGAAAGTAATGGTTCAGTTCGCGAAGTTCACCGCAAGCTCCGTCCATTTTATGCCATTACATCCACAAAAACTGACTGTTTGGTGTGCTCTATGGGCTGGTGGAGTCATTGGGCCATACTTCTTCCGAAATAATGCTGGAGAGTCAGTTACCGTTAATGGAGACCGGTATAGAGCCATGATACCCGACTATTTTGTTCCCGAATTGGATGGCATGAATGTGGATGAGTTGTGGTTCCAACAAGTGGTTGAAAATTGGACCTGTAGAATTGGCTTTATTCGAGCCAGCCGCGGCGGCCACATGCCCGAAATCATATTTAAACATTAATGGCATAAAATTATCCTTCCAATAAAGCCAAATTGATGGACATTAAAACGATTTTCTTGTGTTTTATTTCAATTCGAAGTTCTATACCTCAATAAAAAACACCCTTTATGTTTATTAGTATTGATCCCTGATTGACATTTCGAGGTGTTGCAAACGGAATAACGAATTCAGTATGTGGAGGGTGACCAAAAACGACTTGTAAATGCAACATAGAATGAAATATTTGATGCAACAGTAAATGTTGCAATGTACACTACGAGGGAACTAACAAAAAGTTTATAAATATCACAGAAAATCAAATTAATATTTGTTTTATATTGTGTATATTTATTTGAAAAAAAAAACGAATTCAACTGATTGACAAACAAAAAAGCAAAACAAACATGAACATGAAAGTCTCACGATATTAATTTTTTGTAGTACAGTCGAGTCCGGTTATAACGTACACCGGTTATAACGAACTATCGTCTATAACGAACACTTTCTTAAGTCCCAAGAGTTTCGTTTCTACCCTATTTTACCCTGGATATAACGAACTTTGCTTATAACGAACCAATTTATCGAGTCCCTAGGAGTTCGTTATAACCGGACTCCACTGTACTTTGCAATAATATCAAAGCCTCAGAATAAACACTACCAATTACATATTTATTTCTCTTAATGTTGAATGAAACTGAAATCTTTGAAATATGTATACTGTGAAGAAGCCTCCAATTGGCTAATTTCTAGAGAAAATTTACATGACCTAGAGATTTTTCTCTTACTCGTAAAGTCATCGACAACTACGAGGTAGATGTGGTTGGAATGGATTTTACTACGCGACTTACTGGTAATATTTCTCATGGTTTATTGGACCTCTCATATAATGAAAGATAACAAATCAGTGTATAAGTTTGGTTGCTGGCTTTTGTTTGTATACTTACTTATTTCCCTTAACATTCCATGAAGGAACTGACAGGGAAACTTCTGTCGAATCAGTGAGCTGTGTACGATATAAATGTGTATACTCACTGCCCGGCACCTACTGTTTGAAGCCGGCTTCGAACGGCTAATGCTTTTCTAGACACGTTATACATGGCTTAGAGATTGCTCTCTTACCTGTAAAGTCGCCAACATTTAACAGACGCTGAAAAATGTTTGATGGTCCTACTCGGTGTTGAACTCGGGTTCTTCTGTGTGATAGTCGCACACACTACCACGGCCGTATGTACGAAGGAATTTTGACAATTCCGAAAGAAGACCGAAATAAGACCGATACTGTACGTTTGAATATCTTTTGGAAATGCGTGGTTTTTTTGGGTGGTTCATAGACCCCACGCATCTTTAACCAAAAATATAAAAATAAAAGCGCAAAATGAACAAATGAATGAACGTATGAATGACTGTGAACAAAGTGGCTTCGTATGAATGAATGAGCGTCTGAATGTAGGAACGAACAAATGCCTGGAAAACATGAATGCAGTGCATTTAATGGGTGAGCGGGGTAAGGCGTCTGTGTGTGTTTGCATGAACATATACCACGTGTGTGTACAAAAAAAAAAGAAAAAAAAAAGGAAGCCAAAAGAACTGAAAGCGCAATTGCATTTTCGCACTTGTAAAAATTGGCACATTTAGTAAAACGCTTCCTATTCACAAAAGTAAATGAAAAAGAAAAAGGGTGGCCAGACAATGCAAGGGGGAGCAACAGCAACAGTAACACAAACACCCTCACACACGACAGCAGTACTTGAAATTTATTGAAAGAATATAATTTTTTTAACATAAAAAAATAAAAAAAAAAAAAAAAAAAAATAAGAGAGGAGATGCAATAAAGAGATAGACCGACATACATACACACACACACGTGGTGGCAGCATAAAGGAACTGCAGTTATTTAAGTCACACAAACAAAGCTGCAAACTGTGAAAAGGACTAAATGCAAAAGGGGGGGGAAACAAAAGCAACAACAACAACAACTCAACATCAATGAAAATGTGCAAAACACACGCACGCACACCTTGCACAAACCTTACACACACACGCACACGAATATGAGGATTGGCACACATGCATGCATGTGGGAAAGAGTTGTTGGCTGGGTGGATGGTAGGATTGCAACTAAGCAAACACAAAAACAAACAAAATGCAATAACACAGGAGTGATGGAGACGAGAGGGAGAGAGATGTTCAGTAAAGTACCGCCGACAGCGGGCACGGGGCATGGGTACAGGTGCGGGTGCGGGTGTACGATGAATATGTATTGCTCTATTCATTCATTTGTGCACATTTGAACAGTTAACAATCCGTGAAAACGGTATTTGAATATAAATGAATGTGGCAAATTACAATCATTTGATGTTACAACGCACGCTTATTTACACACACTCACACACCGTACTTATACATATGCCGATATAGATATGTATATATATGTATGTATGTATGTAATACATACTTACTCCGTACTTGTATGTGCATAAATTTATCGTAGACTGTAAATAGGTACTTAAATATGTACTCAAGTATTTATAACATTAAAATCTTTAACATGAACGCTCTCCACCCGCATATGTTTAGCCGTACACTGACCGGCTGGGTCAGGACTAAGGGATGTTCAATTTTACTTTAATGTTTTGAAATATTCAATTTATTTTATTGGAATTATTTCTGTAAACCGTAGCTCACAGACATACATTAAATTCACAGGATTTACTTTTTACCGATTTTGTCTGTTAAATAAATAGGCTTTTATGCCAGCGTAGGCTGTTGAAAACAATAATTTACATTTTACTATGCTTCAATTCATTTTTTTATTTTGAAGGACTAACCGGAATTTTGAAAGATGTTGAAAACATTTTTAGGATCTTTGGCAGAGGTTTTGATTAGGATGATAATTTATATATTACTATTTTTGAGTCCTTTTTTTGAAGGATTAACCGGAATTTTGAAATTGATAACAGATTTATTGGACAAGCCAACCAATTAAACCACCTAATGTAAACCACTTGTTTGTCAGTGTTCAATCGTTTTCATCAATTTCATATCGATGGTTTCATTCCAGAGAATGCTAAGTCGACTTAGCATGTTTTTTTGGGAGATTGTTTTCTTTAATTTGGGCCTAAGTCTTCTGAGCACATAGCCCACCTATGCATCGTATTTTTGTAAGTGTCGCTAAGAATACTTAACATGTTATTCCCTTAATCAATAAATGTGTGTAAATATACAAACTAATGCTGAGCTGAGCTTAGAGGAAGAACGCAAACATTTTTGTGCATTCAGTAGTGGCCTAAATCAGTTGTATCCATGTTCTGATAAAAACATTTTTTTATTATGCACACTAAAGAACTTCTACGATAATTCTGATATAAATACCGACAAAATCGAGTTCCTTTCTCATATGACCTTAAATAAATTCCAAATAAACTTTTTGAATGCGTCTCTTGTTAAAGTGACTTTTTAGACTTAGCATACTGTGGAATGAAGCCATCGACATAGAACATGAATTTGGTTGTATAGTTGAGTGTTGTTATTATTATTATGATTAAATGACTAACAATATGTGCTACATTTCCATATAATGGATCATTGAACGATTTCAGAGAGATGCTTTCCATATTATCGTCTTTTTTCGCAAGTGCAAATATTCCCATTATTTATGCAACGCGATTACATTTTCGTGGCTGACCTTCAAGACCTTGGTGACATTCTTGCGAATGGCTTACTCGATATTCACCGTAAGGGCTTGTCATGCGAACATTATATTTCTTCACGGTGCCACACAATAAAAGTCTAACGCTGCCAAATCGCAGTTCCGAAGTTGCCAATTGGCATCGCCGAGACGGCTGGTAACGCAGATACCGAATTTGGTGGGCAAAAGCTTTATTGTGCCGTGGGCATGGCGCTCCATCCTGCTGAAACCAAAGACCGTCCAAGTCCATTTCTTCAATCTTGGTCCACGCCAAAATAACTTATCATGCCAATTCAAAATACTTTAAAAAATGAGTTGAAGAAATATTTGATTGATAATGTTGAAGTACTTCTAGCATATTGAGATTATCTGTAATTATTATAATTTTGTTGTCACTTTTTTTAAGTAATTGTTTAATTTAATGAAATTAAACTATTTGGTATTCAAAGAAAAATTAATTTTTTTTAGATTAATGATCGTTGTTTGTTTCATAATAAAGAGGAATGTATGCCGTCAATAATGAAAAACAACATCAGCCAACTGGCCACCATGACCACGCTTACAGGACCATATACTTTTCATGAAATTTTCCACAACCAAATCGCAAAGTGGCTGCCCCCTTGTCCTCGATAGCCTCTCGAATTCTATCGTTCAGGTCTTGAATCGACGATGCGCTGTTGGCGTAGACCCAAAGAAAGAAGTCGCAAGGTGTTAAAACACAAGATCTCGGTGGCCAATTGTGATTACCTCTTCGAGAGATAACACGGTCCGAAAACTTTTCCCAAAAAAAGAGCACTCGCTTCGTTGTGTGGCACGTAGCGCCGTCTTGTTGAAAGTTAACGTTGTCCACATCAAAGTAAGAAAAAGTAAGGTCCAATGACCCCGCCGGTCAAACGTTGAGGAGGGAGTGGCTTCTCAACAGATGCGACAATTTTTCTTGTTGACGTAGCCACCGAGGCGGAAATGGGCCACATCAGTCAAGATGATTTTTCGATGGAATTCCGTATCATTTTCATGCATTTCAAGGACCCTATCAGCAAAAAATTCGATGTTGTTGATGATCGGCCGTCTTGAGTTCTTGTGTTAACTGAACTTAAGACCCAAGTCTTTATGCAAAATACGGTGTAATGACGTTTGTGGAATGCCCAATTCCAAAGAACGATGAGGAATAAACAAACTTGGGTTTTCTGGGCTACAGCAGCAATATTTGCAGTTGTTCTTGAGCGACATGCACGGGTTTTATTCTTCACATCACTAACTTATAGCAACAGCTTGAATTTGTCCACCAATTTCTGTATTGCGGTCCGACAAGATGCTTAACGATGACCCAAAAAATGCTTATGTTTTGTGAACTGTGTCTGCAAGATTTTCACCATTTTTGTAGTGAATTTTAATAATTTCAATGCGTTGTTGATGCATTTACACGTTCCATTTCTAGTAATGACGTAGTTACTACTTGTCAAATGTCAAAGAATAAATGCTTCAAAAGTGACAGCTACCGAAATTCCCAGTGATTCAAAATAACACTTCTTGTTGGAGAACCCTGCATTTCAATTTGATTAACGCAGACAAATTTCATAAAAACTATGTACTTCAAAATGAAGAATTTATTCATCAACTTGATGTAGAACTATTGAAGAAACGTTTTTAGTGATTCGATGTAGATTTCATAGGAAACAAGGCCTTTAGGCAAGGTGACAATCGTTGTTGCAATTTCTTCAATATTATTCAGCAGAAGAATAGCGAAGAATCGATCTGTGGCTGCTCCATTCGCAAGTGTAGAAAATGAGTCGGAATAAATGGGACTGCTGGAGAACAAGGACAATACAAAGAAACCTTTGTAAATGGCTGCATCACAATCAATGCTTATTAGTATCTTAATTCACATATAATGTTCATAGTAAGCTTTAAGAGCCTTTCGTTTTGATGCTGTTCCAACAGAAGCAACACCCATTTTGTTCTATTTATGATTCATCGAAGTTTACCAGCTTGTAAACGAATAATGCACCCAACCTATTGTATCCTTTGCTGTTCCCAACTTAAGACCCTGACAGGATGCCCCTATGTTCGATATTCTTATCTTAATATGGCTCTACAGCTGAATACATGCCTGCCCAAGGATTCAATAGTTCAGAGAGAGAGAAAAAAGTACAACACTGCACCTCTCACAAATCTATACATTGTTAAATCAAAAAGTCCTCCACATTTCACAAACGTTAGCACACGCGAATAAAAAAAAAATCAAAGACTCTCATATATCATTGGGTGCTGTTTTTTCCTGTCTACATTTTCGTAAATTCCATGTTAACTTTTCAAAAAACCTTAAGAGATTCCTCTCCTCGACAGAAATATGACACTATAAAATCTACAGCAACAACAATGGTAGCCGCAAAAAAACCTCCTAAAGTATCACTACAGCCGATATTCGCAAAAATCCTTTCATTTTCGCAATTTATTGCTTCTGCCCGACTGCAAGTTCGCCCGTTTGGCCCTCTGCTCCCCGTCTGCCCATCTTGACAAGTCTTTACGGTCACATACGAAACAATGGCAGCCAGCGGTGGCAGTCATCTAAACATTCCATCAAAACGGTGGCGAGAACGAGAAAAAAAAAACGTCAAGCCATTGTTGTTGGCTGTGTGTATGAGAATGGGGCGAAAAAGGGAAATCCATGAATGAGTGAATCCCAAAAATGTGTAAGTGAACCTTAGACGAACGACAATGGCGGCACCGGCGACGGCGACGGCATTCGCTGGCATGATGAAATAGACCAGATCATTTATGGCCTGGCTTTCTATTGCTGTTACCGTTATTTGACCATACGTCCTGCTGTGCCTCGCATGCTCTCTTATCACTGACTTTCGGTTGTTGGCCATATTTTGTGGCTGTGTTTTTTCTCTTCTTCCGTCCTTCCTTCCTTCCTATATTCGCTCTGCGTTTGTTGGACTGTCGGTGTGTGTGAAATTCTTTGTTAAAAGACATTTTTTTTAGGACATTTTTGTTTTGCCAAATGTCAAACTTATGTAATTTACTGCATGTATGCACTCGATCGAGTGTATTTCGTCTGAGTGAGTGTGTGTGTGTGTGCGTGATGGCTTTTCAATACAGTTCAAAGGAATGCAGAGCGCAAAAATACAAAGTCTGACTCGATTTCAAGGGAAAAACTGCAAGCGATGTGAGTAAAGTTTAAAGACTTTATTGTTGTGGACAGACTTCAAAAGAAAAGGTTTAAACATTAAACATTTCTGCAGAACTCTGCAAATATTTACCGCAATTTTTTGACAATACAAATACGAATGTATGAATTATTTGATGGATTTGAATTCGTATAGATCACAAACCTAGTCGTGACAAAGTAAATCGAATCGTAAGACTACGAATAATGTTAGGCCGGGCCAAACATCTTGCCGAACTCAATGTAAGCAAAACTCAGGGCCCGGATGGTATTTCAACACTAGCCCTATGTAAGTGCTCTTCGACACTGGTTCGTCCTTAAGTGCTGATACTTAGTTACGCTTGACATTAAAAAGTCGATCTCAAGGAAGTCGGGTCGAAGAAGACCCGAATGTGTCCATTCCCACTTTATGGACGATTTTGCGGATGGATCTTGGTTTGCGTACTAACAAAATCCAACTCGTGCTAGAATTGAAGCCGGTGGACCATCGAGCAAGCGCATTTCACAAGAAAATTTTGCTCAGCGATAAAGCTCACTTTTGGTTGAATGGGTACGTTAATAAACAAAATTGTCGCATCTGGAGTAATGAAAATCCACAGGTCATTGTTGAGACGACCTTACTTCCTCAAAAGTCACTGTTTGATGTGCTTTATGGGCAGAGGCAATCCTTGGTCAATGTTGCTCCAAAAATGAGCCACAACTAATGCCTTTTTCGTGCCTGAATTGAAGGATATTGATGTGGACGACCTTTGGTTCTAATAAGATGGCGCTACAAGCCTTACAGCCAACGAAACAATCAATTTATTAAAGGAAACTTTCGGTGGGCGGATTATGTCGCGTCGTTGGCCTCCAAGATCGTACGATTTAATAACGCTGAACTATTTCTTGTGGGGTTGTCTGTCTGTCGCTTGTCTGCGCTTGGAAGGAAATATTTGGCGCGTTATTGCTGACATACGGCCCCAAATGCTGCAAAAAGTGGGACTCTCGGCTGGAATTTATTCCAGCTAGCCAGAAACCATTTTTAAATCATAATGGCAAACCCTTATCTTTATAAAAAAATATAAATTCTTGGTCATAACATTAAATTCTATGCGTTTTATTTCTTCTTGAAAATCACACGTCTAAAAAGAACACCCTTTAGTACTTTGTAAATAAATTTTCGTAAATTTTCGGATTATTTATTTGCGATTTTCAGTTTCAAACGCAACTTCCGAAATCGAGTCCTCTGTAATGCACATTATTTTATTCGTTCAATATTGATTTGCCAAAAAGAAGGAAAAATATAAGTGTTTGTATATGTTTCTGGAATATTCTTTAACGCAACAAATTATATGTATATTTTATGATTTTAATTTATTGAGCCTTTTCATATCATGTTATTATAGAAATGAAGCTACAACGTGATCAAAAACATAAGAACAACGTGGACGAACAAATTCAAATTATGTTGATGAATTTATAATTCAATTTTTTTACTGAAATGCAGTAACAAAATATATAAATGCATTTCCTGACCCTTATGCACAGGTCGTTATAGAGAAATAACCAAAATCAGCTGTTCGAAATAATAAGAATAAATTCATACTGGCAACTCCTCTTAATTTTTAAAACGGGAAACCCCCGAAATGTTAGTAGTCAGCTGCAAATTGCGATTGGCTCATTTCAAAAAGTTTGTGAAACTGATATGTGGTAATTTTTGTCTAACAAAAACTGGAACGAAAATTGATCAAAAGATTAGTTGAAGATTAGATAACTTTCAAGTTTATACGACACTTGGTGTATCAAACGGTATGATAACAACTAATGAGAAAAATTGCTTACCAAAGCCAGAAAATTGAGGTAGGCACAAAAAACAAGTGAGAGACAGGATAGTGCAATATTGCGGATCAGTAAAAAAACAGGCTTTCCTAAACACATGAGAAATTAAAAATGAACTGAACCTTTCAATATCCTCATCAGCAATTAGATAATGACTTATAAAAGCCAAATTTTATGGGAGAAAGCCGAGAAAGGCACCCTTACTAAAATCAATTCATTTGAAAAGCAAAAGTTTCATTAACGAACCCGAGAGAGTATGGAGGAATATTTTAAGGACAGATGAGACTAAAATCGTACTATTCAATAGTGGCAATGAAATACACTATGTTAGATGTCTTCCTAATCAAGAATTTAAAAGCAGATATACATACATGCAAAACTGTTAAGAATGAAGGTTTAAAACTCATGTTGTGGGGTTGTCGCTCATGGAACGGCATAGGATTTGAGAAAATCCTCCAGGATGTAATTGCGGTGGGTCTTTCAACAAGACAACGACCGACCTCGAAGAATACAAAAAATGTGGTTTAACGATCACAAAATACTTGTTTCGGAATGGACGGCGCAATCACTAGACCTTAATCCGAGGGAACATCTTTGGAAGAATGTAAAAACCGCTGTAAGGCTGCCAAACCAAAAAATATTGCAGACATGTGGATCATTGCAAAGAATTCTTGGGGAAATATCGCCCAATCAAATGGAAAATATCGCCCCATGACGTCCAGATGCAAAGAAGTCGTAGCAAATAGACGCGGAGCTAGTTTTTAATTATTGTAGTGCCAAAATAGTAATTAATTATTATTATTTTTTTAATAATGTGCTGTTTTCTTCATCGGTCAGGTATCACTAGATGCCGTTTGTTCAGATTGTTTTAAAGGTTTTCGATTCCAGGTTATCTGTAATGTATTTAGACACTGTTGGTCAGTTGGGAATTTCTACCGAATTGTTTTGGTGCTGATAACCACCTTGGCCAAGAATCTTTAAGGTCGTGGACAGTTTCACATCTGCCGTTACCCGTTACTGGCCGTTACCGCCAGCATGTACTTGAACGCATATTTTCTTTCTTCAAGAAGTCAATATGTAGAATAAAATGTAGAATACGTCAAAGGTTGCACCTTACAATACATAAATGTAAACATGCCTCCTATTCGACAATAAATCAATATTTAAAGGATCTCGCACTGCTGTTCTTTCTGCACGCTCATTGATATGGTTTGGTTCGGATGAAAATAGACTTCGCAGGAGTGACCCATTTTGTGTATTAAATTCAAATTACCAAATTAATATGGTGAGTCCACAAGAATATTTTTCTAGTGGCTTCAAAGTGTTACATCGTCCATTGAGTTGATGCTAAACAATGCTTAGGGTCTTCGTATATTAAAAGTCACACTGTGCATCGTTATAGAAAAAGTAAGTCGCGTCTCCGGCATAAATGCCACAACATGCAGTAAAAAAAAAGGTTCACGAGTATTCCACCTTCTTGACAAGCGGCCACAGCTGTTTACTTCACAAATGCCAATTGTCAAAAAGGTCGAAAAACATAAAATACGACTAGTTAGCTTTTTAACCTCACTTATCAGTGGGCGTCAGGTTTGTCAGTTACCGTGTTGCCATAGTAGTCAACTGTGAAGCAGTAGACTTAAAAGCTAATCTTTTATTTTCTTTCGCCAGGGCTTCACCATTTGCTCCTATAGTCGTTCACAAATCACTTCCTTCTCCATTCATGTCAAAGGGACACTTTTCGGCCTCTCTTCGTCCAACCAAATTTACAAACGTTTAAAAGGGACGCCAAAATTTACCACATTTTTTTTTTTAACTTAATGCAAAGAAGTGTTTTGTGGAATAGAATAATACCAACTATTTTCTCGGTAGTGTTCAGCCCGATGCCGACTCAGGTCAGACTTCCCCTTTCGCTCAGGCTTTGCTTCTATCGCCTCGCAGACAACATGGTGTCATTGATCCAACAGCAATATGTTGCATGCAAAATTGTCATGGTAGATCCAACACATCACTTTGTAAAACAATTTCCAATAATTTATGTATCCTTCTTCCTCCTTTGGAGAATCTTATCACGCAAATACAATCTCAATTCTGGTGAAAGTAATAAAAATCGCAGAGAATGGAATTCAATCAATTTCGAGCGTGTTGTAACCAGGAAGGAAATCAAACCGGGCAGCAAAAAGGAACAACAACTACTCCCCTTTAATGTTTCCTCTTTGTTGTGCGACAACATGAACAACAACAACTGAACATTGTCCGCAAGAAAGCAGATAAATCTTCCTTTATTTGTCTACTCCTGGAAATGGTTAATTGGTATTTTTAACTTTTGGTTGGTGTGCAAACAAAGAAAAGAAAAAGTTTGTTGTCTTGGCCCAGACTATTGCGCTAAGACAGCTCAATCCCTTTTTTTGGGGGGGGGGTTTACTTGAACAATAAATAAGCAGGTCCAATGGCCATCATTTCTAATGGATGGACAACAACAGCAAAAAAAAAAGGGATGTGTTTTTGGAAAACTTCCGTTTCCGCGAAATTTTTCCGGGCCATTTTTACTGCCGCCACACAAATCTCATACTTTTACAGGAATTGCAAGCAACCGTCGTTCATTGTACACGAGAAATATGTAATTTTTCATTAAAATTAAAATCACATTCGACCCGAACTAAAATAAAAAAAAGAAGAGTTGGAGGACAAGTTGCTGGAGAAATCGGAAGAGACAGAAAAGGTTTTCGGCACCCCTTATGGAAACTGTGCGAACGTTGCTACTGATGCTGATTGCATGAAGCGAATAAAACGAATCACTTGCCACTGCCCGCGCAACTCCGCAGCTACTTTTTGGGAAAGTGCTTAACATATTTCCTCTCTCAAGAACATACAACATTAAACCGAAGCCGCCAAATCGAGGGTGATATGGTGAGTTTGGTAGGAGACAATGTCAATTGCAAACCCAATATCTCATTAATTTAAATTACCACGAATATCATTTTGCCTTCAAGTAAATCAATTGACGGGCGACGAAATGTTGCATTAACACTGGATGCGACCTATTCTAAGCCGACTCTTATGGCTGCCCCTTTTTAATATAGTCACCTACGTTTATAGTCACATATTCCGCCAATATAAACTAAATTCTTTTATTTATGTTTCTTTTGCATTGTTGGACCGAATACAAATGGTTTTTTAAAAACCATAAAATACAAAATACCGAAATAACTTTTAAACATTTTAGAGACCACGAATTCCTCGATTCGTTCAAACGCATCCCAAATGGCAACCCGTCCACAGCAAAGTCCAGTCAATGTTAAGAATATGAAATTAAATCAAGCATTTTCATGTTCAAAAATTCCACACAATTTATCGACAGCCTTAATCTCCTTCGGAACCATCGAATACTTCCTAATTGAACTCTGGATTTCCCCATTGTAATCTATGAAGGTGGTTTGTCCCTGGTGCAGCGGTTTTAAACTGAGACGCTGTTGGGCCATTACCGGCAATGGTGGAGGTGATGGTATTGCCGGCGACAAGTCTTCATACGTTGGTGTATTAGAAGGCAGCGTTGATTCAGAGAAACATTGCTCATGGATCAGCATTTCATTCGCTAAATATTTACCACTCTCTTCATCGCTCTCAGAACATTCCTGTAGCTCACATCTCTGTAGTGTAAAACCTGCGTGAAGTAAATTCGTGTCATTGGATATGCTGCGCAATTTATAATCCAGATCATCGTGACACTGTTCCAGCATTTGGAGGGCTCGTCCCGGAGAGCGTGTGTCGAAACGATATTTCAACAACATGGCCAATTTATGCCAAAGCATTTGAGCTCTTCTGCTCCGCCTTGCTGCTTCCGGAGCACAAGAGTACAAAGGCTGTAGCTGGTCATGGTCCTGTATTGGATAATCCTGTGTCTCTTCACAGCTTTGGTATTGCTTTTCCCCCAGCTGAGAAGTAGCTGATAGGGCAGTGACAACATTGGTTGTGATATCATCACTGTCTGGGATGGCGTTGCAGTGCTTGTGGTTCCTTTCACTCTTGGCCATTAACATCATATTCAGATCAGATATTGTATTGCCATAACTTAGGCGATGTCTGAAATTAGCGTTGCCATCCACTGAAGTTTCACTTGTACTCTGTGTACCTTTGCGGTGTGATGGAACTCTTTGCTTGGCTCTAGTCTCGTTCATGCCTTCCGAAACTTCTATATGCAATTTTCCCGCTAGCATTTTTTGCATATTCCAATTTGAAATCTGGTTGCCGTAATTGGTTCGCCTGTTTACTCGCACCTTGGTCTGTTTTTCTTTTTCACGTTCCTGCTCCTGGTGTTGTCTCTTAGAGAGGAAGCTAACTCTTGATGATGTTGTGGGTACCGTATCCAGACTCTTGCGCCAAGTACCACTCGAATCGACCTCTTTAGCCTTCCACAAGTTGTCCGGGCGACTCGGATGGTTGGAGACATGCCCAGTCGGTTTATTCTTGGGTGATAGTAGAAGTCGTCGCTTCGAATCGGCCCGCTTGATGTCTTCTATATCCAGAAAGAGTCTTTTCAGTCGCATTTGCCGCATCTTCGTTTCGATTGCCTTCATGTTGAAATCCTTTATGCGTTCGTATTCCGCCTTCAGCTGTTGCAATTGGCCATTTCTTTTGCTGGCGTATATCATTCGCTGAAAGAATGGTGTTGATTTGATTTCATAAGACATCGTTGGAATGGGGGTTTCGCTAATTTGGATGAGGATAACTTGGAATTTTCAGTTAAAAACAAACAATTTTGCCTTTGGATACTTTTGGAAATTTACACTGAAATTACTTTCTTGATTTTCTTGACATTGTATTAAATTGAAGGCTATTGAAAAGATAGATTTACAGAAAAAAAACGCAAAGTAAATTGTGTTAGATACATAAAAACACGAGTCTTTCATCTGGTCATAAAGTGGAATACTTTCTCATTTTCGAACAGGAACTGACTGCATATATTCCACTGCAGTCATTTGGACATAGCAATCATCACGTTTCTTTGTCACCAGGCGCCTGTAGATTTAAACTGAGTTTATACGATGCAATTATTTATTCCACATGTCTCTAATCTGTATATATGACCTTCCCTCACTTGCTGAAGTTAGATAGAGTTGGCAGTCATAAGCTGACGGAAAGAACTCTATCAATTGTATTTCCTCAATAGCTGTCTGCTCTAAGTAGGAGTTTTAACCTACTCCAACAGAAAGATGGTCACGATGACGTTGAAATCAGGCTGAATGTTTTCATATTAGATATTGTTCCAGAAGGAAGGTAAATAAATTAAAAATGCACACCCTAGAGAAGGGCAACTTCGGAGATCATAAGTTAGTCCGATTAGACTGTTGATCATGCATTTTCTGCCATAGTTTTACAAAACATGTATTTTTATTTTGCAAAAAAGTGAATAAGAAATTATATTCGAGTTCACTTTTGTGGAACTAAAGTGGAAATAAAATGGAATGCAAGTGAAAGCTGGAAATGGGCTGTAAGATTAAATTGAAGAGATTTAGTCATAGCACGGTTATCAGAGTACATTTTGGTAACGTTGTCGGTACAGACTTTGTGTTCCAGCGATGGAAACACAGCATCCCAACACTAAAAGATGCCCGTTGAAGAAGCTTTATGAATTGTAGACACCACTATTTCAGTTCAGATGATCTTACCCCGGAATTTTGAGAAATAGGACGAGGTGCCGAACTAAGACTCTTAAAATAAAACCAAACTTCTCATACTGACTTTCGAAAGAAAAAAAATATCCATCCATCCATTCGCAAAGCCAGGCCAAACCGCATCACACCATCGCCGACACAATTTATTTACGAAAATGAAAAGGATATGTACGTAACTTCGTTTGGATCCATGTTTTTCCTCCCCCCTCTGTATTTTAAGGGAACACTTAAATAATTGCATTTGCTCGTCGTAGTTGATGTTATTGTGGGCAATATTACGTTAGCTAGAACAACAACAACACCAACAGAGACTGCCACTACCCCCAAAAGAGTGTAACTCCTTTTAGATCAACTCGTCCATTATTGTCGACGTTGTGTCGTCATCATTGTGGGGTGTCATTGTTAGTAACCCTTAACACAAAATCCGAACGCAAACACAAACACAAACTGTTTGTGCCAGTCTTTTCCCCCCATCCCACCCACTTACACTTCCGCAAATACATATTTATGTAGTACTTATACCTACACACACTCACACACGCGCATACATCAATGGTAAGTGTTCCTTTAATTTAATGTTGAGTCAGACCAGACCGAACTTTGGCAAAAGGTCTCGTTTTTACTCATCTCTCGTCTCCATCTCATGCTCTTGTCAATTTTCGGTTAAATACTCTTATTCCGCCGCTGTTTTTATAACGTATCCCTTCTGTCTGTAACTTGTATTATTTCATTTTTTTTCCCCCGTGATTTTTGGGGGGTTAAAATAACAACAAACAATTGTGTTATTTGGGCACCAGCAACAGAGATGCCATCCGAATGTGAACAGTGAAGTGAAGAATGAGACATTTGACTTGGTAAATTGTACCGACTTCGGTTAAGATCCCGAAAAACACAACATGACAACGTCACTGCCACTTAAGAGTTAATCATACTTCGAATATGATCTTGAACTTAATGGCAACATTTCTCCAACATAGTGGCGAACTTTTCAAGCAGACTCACATTCCACAATGTGATGACACTGGAACTAACACCCTTATCTAGCGGTGAGTAAAAGAAATCCTTCCTATTTCAGGCTCTCGATTAATTGCAATTTTAATTGAAGGGCTAGTTGAAACTTTTAGTTTGAGCTCTAATTTATTTAATTTCCAGAAATAATCAGGTGCACCACTAGACTGACAACAGACATTTTTGATGGCCGTTTTCTCCTCACAAATGTTGACCACTAAACGTTCTACCAATGTACAACATCTGTGGGATAATCATTACTCGTTCGGATCCGGTTTTAATTATTAAATCCCAGTTATTTCTCTTTACGAATGCAATGTAATTTCTCCGCTGGACTTTTTTTTAGCTTAACTTAGTTTAGAATTCGTTCAAACACAAAAATCTCCCATTTTATTTAGGAAATTGTCGCTGAAGTTAAATCCATGGCATCCCTTGCACTTTGTAACACCCATTGCAACAACCGGAGGACAACAACAATGACTCGCACTGTATTTGCAGTTACTTCTGTCATTGCAGCTACCGCACCAGCCAACCAAACTGGCCGTCGCCCCCCAAAATCCCAGTGGCAACAGTGGTGGGTACATAACCGGTCTCACATGATTTATAATCCGCCATATACACAGTCGCCGTCGCCGCCGTCTCCTGTCTCTTTCAATGGCGTTCAGTTTTATGAAAATTGAACTTGAAAATGTTTATTACAAAGTTCAGTGCCATTTATGCCGCCAATGTTGTTTTTGTTGGTGTTATTATTGTTATCCTGGTACTCGTGCCAGCGTGAAAGCAAATTTTAATATCTCATACTTGTTGTTTCCTTGTTTCAGACACAACAGACACACACCATTGTCCATACGGTGGTGGAAGGTGCCAGTGTAATAAACATTGTTATTACAAGGACGAGATAATCGGTTTGGATAGTGGGATCAGCACAAATGCACCCGCAGCCGCACGGTGAGCACAAAGGACGAAGCCACCCCGAAAATGCTGAATTTTGCCAGGGAAAAGTTTCATATTCAAATGTAAAATATTAATTAAAATTGGATATTTAACAGGGAAAGCGGATGTTGAGATGATGATATCAGCACAGTATGGACATATATTATATAATATGTACTCGTATTTATTTTCCCCATTACAATAAATAATCGTTGATAGAGGATTGAGGAGAGATTTTTAAGCAAACACGGTTTTAAAAAAAAAAAAAAGTTCAATATCCTTTAAATTTTCTCAAATGCTGATGGAACGTTCGTTGTGGCTGCAAACTTTTAATTGCTTTCATTTTGGTGAAAAGTGAAATTTATTATGGCCAACAGCAATTTCTGCCAAAGGCTATTACAAATTATTTGCGGTGTCTGAAACACCCCCACGACAGACAGGCATTTGACCAAACTGCCCTCAATTACTTTCACAGATAATTGAAATATTTAAAACAGTAGAAAAAAAATGCTCATCAGGTGAAGCAGCTTACATGTTCCCCCACTCTCTGGTGGGACGCTTAAGATGCCGATGACCGATAGGGATTTTAAAACGAAGAATGAAGACTTTCGAGTCTTTAAACCAAAAAAAAAAGAAACTACTATATGCAATGGAACATCAACAACCCTAGTACACCGGTTTGATTATCTGGCTGTCATTTACTTTGTACCCACAACAACTGGAGACACCCACAAAGTTGTGAAATACGAACGGTATTGGTTGAGAGTTAAATTACGAATATGAATTCGATTTTGGAACGCACTGTCAAGTGGCGAAATCAAGGCAGAATTACCCAATGTTGATTTGTAGGGTTTTTTTTCTTTGCTAACCGGAAATGGACCACTTCATGCATTTTACAGTCCTTACTCCACCTGTTCGGTATGGAGCACTACTCGAGAACTGTCTACATGCATTACCCCAGTGTAGATATTAAGATAGCATTACCCTTAGCGTGACTGGGACTAAAACTGGGAGTCACTTTTTAGTTGCCTCATAAAATCGACCATATTTTAACTAAAAAGTAATCATAATGTCACAGTTGGAACGCAACCCAACAATTTTTCCAAAATTGTAAACTTGGGAATTGTACACAAAATCATTTGTAAATGTTTTGCAATTATTGATTCTATAGAAACCCCTAACAGTTTTGAATTCTTGTGAAGACATGTGTGAGTTACACAGAACAATACGTTCGATATCATAGAAAAACTAAAAATGCGATTCGCCTGAGAGCCTTCGTAAAGGGTTTTCCAACAAGAGGTGTTATTTTGAATCACCCGGTATTTCGTTGCTGTCACTTTTGAAGCTTTTATTCTATGACATTTAACAAGTAGAAACTACACCAAAATGGAACGATACACGATTCAACAACGCATTGAAATTATTAAAATTCACTACAAAAATGGTGAAAATCTTGCAGTCACAGTTCGCAAAACTAAAACATTTTTGGGGCGTCGTTAATCACCTTGTCGGACCGCAATACATAAATTGGAAAAATTCGAGCAGTTGGGACAAGTTAGTGATGTGAAGAATAAAACCCGTACATGTCGCTCAAGAACAACTGAGAATATTGCTGCTGTAGAGCAAAGTGTTGAAGAAAACCATTCCTCGTCGTTCTTTAGAATTGGGCATTCGATAAACGTCATTACACCATATTTTACATAAAGACTTGGGTCTTAAGTTCAGTTAACACAAGAACTTAAGCCGGCCGATCATCAACAACGTGGTTCTTTGCTGATTGGGTCCTTGAAATGCATGAAAATTATCCGGAATTCCATCGAAAAATCATTTTGACTAATGAGGTCCATTTCCACCTCGGTGGCTACGTCAACAAGCAAAATTGTCGCATCAGGGGTTCGGAAAACCGAAGAGTTGTTGTTGAGAAGCCTCTGCATCATCGTGTGACTGTTTGGTGCGGTTTATGGGCCGGCGGGGTCATTGGACCTTACTTTTTCGAAAATTAGGTTGGAATAACAGTTACGGTGAATGGATTGCGCTATCGAGAGATGATAAAAAAAATTAAGAGTGACAAATTTTACTAGGGGGTGCTTTAGTTATTATTGGTCATAACTAGAACTGATTTGAGTTGGAGGCAAATGCGGATATACATACATATGTATATATTCTGATGAAGGATACCATGAATGCGAAATTGTTATCACAAAGAAAGGCATCTGTTCTGGTATCTGTTCTGAAGATATCCGTCGTCTGGTCCCTGACGTTAGAACATTTAGCCGGAATACTCGGCTATCCAGGGTCTCTCATCCGTTCATTGTCAAATGGCCGGTTGACCGGACGACGCACTATAGAGAAAATTCGTTCTTCAGCCGGACTGTTCGATTGTGGAATAATCCTGCAAGTGTTTTTCCTGCCTGCTATGACATTGCCAAATTCAAGGCCAACGTCAACAAACACTACTCCCTCTGTCCTTCCTCCAATACCCTTATTTCCCATCGCTAACACAGTGCATTGCATTTATAGGGGGCATCCCCTGAGTGTTAGTCAAAAAAAAAAATACATAAAGCTTGAATCGAAAGCCGCAAATATGGGAGTAAATTTAATAAAACACATACGGTTGGAGCCTACACCATGGATTCTATTGAAGAAAAATCATTGTATGTGTTCGATTTACATGCACCATTCCATCAATTGCGTCCAATGTTAACAAATACTGTACAAACGAAAATTTATTGAATCGAGGGGGCATGGACTTGATTGGGATCATGGACAAATCCGACAATAGTCTGGTAGGATCCGATCGGTAAAGTTGTTACAACATTACAATTATATCTAGGGTAGATCCCAAATATGGAGAACTGTTTAGGGGTTTTATAGCAACGTTTGGGCCGATATTAAACATAAGTCTGAATCTTGTAAAAAAAAAACTGTAAAAATATTCACAAATTAGTATTGATTTTCGAAATATAAGTGAAATAAAAAGGGCAGACAAAATTCCCTATTATTTTTATTATAGAATAACTCATTGCTGTTTTGTCGTCCATTGACAGCGTTGTGGACCGAAATAAATCATTTCTGCATAGCAGTCCTTGTCAATATTTCGAGAATTATGAGCAACCGCCAAAATGTTACTTTTTATCAATGGCAGACATCTTGAATACATTTCTGAGGTGTAGCTATATATTGCTAGCTACCGCCAACCGGGACGACAGTTGGTATTATAATACTCATTTTCCTAAAGATGCATCAATCTATTATAGTACTTACCCTGAACGATTTCATATCCGAAATTAGTGGACCATTATCATTCTCTTAATTTCTTCCCATTTTCTCAAATCTTGAAACTGTTTATGAACATTTTTCTTAAGCACCGTAACAATGAAATTAACTAAATGAAACCTCTCTGCAGTCATTGAAAAGGACACAATTTTTTCATATTTCTTTATTTTTATGGAATATAATCAATTTACTTCAGACGATCACAAATTTTATGCTTTGCTTTCCGTGTAACGTAAAAAAAAACTCCATCTTCAAGAGATGCCATATCGTTTTGTATTACAAATACAATCCACATTTGCAGCAGTGTTGCATTTAACAACTAACAATGGATCGAATAACTGTTGTGATTCCATTCTAGACACTCAAAATAGTTGCACAAATCATGGTTCACAGTACATTATCAGCCTAAGCCATAATATGGAACGGCAAAGTTCGCACGCTTTCTAAACGATAAACACAAACAAACAGCAAATTTCGAAGCACTAATCCGCTGTTTGTCCCTTCCACTGATGTTCGTTTGTATCTTAACGGTAAAAAAGTTCGTGTAATCGAAAATATTTCAAATTAACTTGTTTTCAATACATTTTATTTATTTTATGGGAAATGTAAATAAAAAAACTCGCCAAATTCGTCCGACTCTGATTCCAAGACCTCACAAAATTATCTTTGGAAAACGTTAAACTTATTCTCTTAGAAAGTGTGTGAAAGTTGTCGTTCGACAGCTACAACCTAAGCCTCGATTAGGTTTTATATCGAATCCATTGTTACTTCAAATTGGAAGGGTTAATATGTCTGTAATTTTATCGAATTAGCCTACAAAGTCAGATGGGAATAAGTTTAACGTTTTCCAAAGATAATTTTGTGAGGTCTTGGAATCAGAGTCGGACGAATTTGGCGAGTTTTTTTTTATTTACATTTCCCATAAAATAAATAAAATGTATTGAAAACAAGTTAATCAATAAAGTTAGTTAATAAAATAAATAAAATGTATTGAAAACAAGTTAATCTGAAATATTTTCGATTACACGAACTTTTTTACCTTTAAGATACAAACGAACATCTGTGGAAGGAAATGCAATTTTCGAAATTTTGTTTTTGGACAGTTGAAGCCATAGTCGAGCTGAGGCACCACGTCCCTGTTCGGTATGGCCTTAACCCGCCAATGATGACGCAAATTCGACGTTGAATACTTGTGACGCCGGTCTCACGTACCGGGGTTTTGAACTGAAGATATTTTGGGATGTGTTACTAATAGTACATGTGTTTTTTTTTTTAATTCATACCCAAACGCACCCAGTCCCAACATTCGCGGGTGAATGACAATCGCTATGTATTCATTTGAGTTGAGCTGGTGTGGGAACATAACGATTTATCGATTAGATGCCAAATTTCCCAACCGCGAGATCAGAATGTTATGTCCCCAATATTCTTTATCGCAAATAAAATACGAAAATGTATTTTGTTCCCAACATCATTTTGAACACTCTACAAATTAAGGAACTGCTGTTGAAATAAGTTAAATAAAGAACACAACACGCTAACAGAAATATTTTCGCGAGATTCAAAAATACAAATTAAAGAGAAAATATCTGATTAACAGAAAATTGGTGCAGAGGGGCATGTCTTTATCCCAAAATTAGCAGCGATTACTCGATTATTTGATTCCACTGTCTTTAAAAAACTCAGAATTTTAGGGTGGATTTTCTATAGAATCGAATTCTTGTTCCCACAACCACTATAGATTTATTAGCATAAACTGGAATGCAGCTCGTTCCCAAATATCATTTTTAGGAAGTCAAGCAGTGGTGTCGGGTAATCTAAACCATTACTTGAACTGACTCCTTTACGGAAGTAATACACCTCACATATCTCTTACGAAACTGTAATGCCACGACTGCCTTCCAAGTCGTGCCTTTAAAAGTTTCAACGTTCCGCCAACTTGCTTTGAAGTCCAAGTAAAATTTTTCTGTCTCAAATGAAATAATATATGTTATGAGCTGTATTGGGTCGCCTACAAAACAATTTACTGTCCGATATACTGTGGTGAAACTATAACTGGTAGTTACTGTCGGTCCTACGAGTCTCATCTGTGAAATACATTTTAAAGGCGCTGGAATGATTACAACTCCCCGAAAACCAGAATAAAAGTTCAAGGACCTCGACGACTACTCCCCTCCTCTTCCGCTAACAACGGACCGTATTTGTTTTGTGCTGATATACGCCAAACGGTTAATGTATCATTTCCGTTTCCTGTTGTTTTTGCGTTTACTGCTGTTGTTATTGTGTAATTAAATGTTACATTTAACATTGAATATTAATTACATTTTTATTATTTTTATCATTATTATGTTAAATAGCTAAAATGCTAATGGGAAAATAAAAGCCAACAAATACACAGAAATTTGTTTATTGTTTTTGTATAAATTAAATAAAATTGATTTATTATTTATTTTAATAATTAAATTATTCAAATTTCATTATTGTTATTATTTCATTTTATATCAGAGAGTGCTTATTTTATTTAAACACTGTTTATTTTTTTTGCTCTTTCAATTTATTATTAAATGTTTCGTTTATAGTTTAATTTTGTAGTTTGGTTGTAATGGTATGTATCGATAGATAGTTTTCAATTTTCATTTCATTTGCAGTGTTTTGTTTCGATTCGATTCCAACAAATATGTACTGCTAACAATTAAATAACATTATGGGTTGGCGGTGGCGGGATGTGGAACAAAATGAACATTTGCTATTGTCCATTGGGGGAATTTAATTTACTTGTCTACATGTGGGATGGGCAAGGGGGCGGAAACACAGGATGTAGGAAGTACAGTGGAACGGCAAACATATAGAAATTATCTGCCGACACAAATCAAAATTGTTTTTAATTTTCAATTACACTTCCTTGAGGAATTGTAATTAATATTGTAATTTTCGCAAAACTAAGAGGATGGGATAAAAACTAACAGTCGAATTCATTATAAAAATGAGACTGGCTATTATGCTGTGAATAATTAATTTTTGCCAAGAACTATTGCAAGTGGATAGCTGATGGTCTTTGTTGGTTGGAATCTCCATCGTAACGATTTTTTTTTTCTACGCCAGCCGACCGATAGTTGTATAACATCGTCAAGAGGTTCGGCTGTAAATACTTTATAAACGTTTAGGTTTCGTATGGTGCTACACATTTTGGTGTTGTGATGTAGTTTTTTTTTTGTTTGTTATTATTTTATTTTTATATCTGCTTTACACACTCATTTAAAAAAAGAAAAGGTAAAGTAGGAATAAAACACATATAAATTCATTCATAATACATCGCGCAGGATGAGAAGAAAACAAAGTAAATGATGTATAATTAAGCAATACAAAGAGAATAGGCTATAGAAATTAAGGGAAAATAAAAGAGTGAGTAGAAACATCGAACAAATATACTGAATACAAATACACTCTAACTAGTAGTTATTATTTAAAACAAAATAAATGTATGAGAGAATGTTTATTTAATACATCTAATTGCTATTTATACCAACAGAAGAATTAAGAAAAGAAAAAAAAACAAACAACAAACAGCAGACATAAAATAAATTAATTTGTTATTGCCGTTGTCTGCTGCTGCCATTTTTTTTATTGTTCGCTATCGATAGGAAGAAGAGATTTTAAATTCAAAAAATACTAACTGCCTCTTCCCATTCCCTTCATTCAATCACTCCATCTGCAATACAGCCACAACCAACAACAAAAGCTTTAACACACACACACAACGCAGGCATGCGGGCGGGCACTGTTGACTACTTCCTTTGCCACTCTTTTGGGAAACAGTGGAAAAGGAAATTGTAATACTCCTTGTTGTGTCCGTCCTAGCTGAGTCTCCGCTTCCCGCGATTCCAAAAGTTTTTTCGAGTAATTTGTTTAATGTAGTTTTGCGTTTAGCTCGCCGGCTCGTCAAACATGTTTTAAAGCATTTTGTGGTTGACAGTGATGTGGGAAAATTGTTTAAACATTAAATTAAATTAAATTTACGAAATGAAGAAAAAAAAAAACTAAAAGTGATTTCAAAAATGCCCTAAGAAATTGCCTTGTGTTGTTGATGAGAGAACTTCATTACAATTATTTCTTTCTCTACTTCTTGCTATGATGTTTTGTTGTAGTTGTTGTTGTTTCGTTTGTCGTTTTATGGAATCGCAAACAATTGCTTTTTGGTATAAAGAATTGTTGCCACAACTTTTTGGAATAGTTTTGTAAAATTTTCTTAGAAATGTTTAAAGTTAATGAGAAAATTGCTAATGAAAATAATTTAAATTTTGGCGGCTGACAATTAGGATGCATCTTTACGCACGCGACGTTTACGGGGCTTAGTTGAAGAAGATTCCTGAAAAGAAATTAAAAAAAAAAAACAAAGAAATAAAATGAAAAAATTGTATTTTATAAGAGGAAGTTACACACGAAATGACATAATTATAAGGTTTCCCTTAACAAAGTTACGAATTTTCGAAATGTAAGTTGACGATTAAGAAAGAAATTGTTAAAAACATTCTACAAAATGTCCGAAAATATTTTTAAATGTCTTTATTTAGCAAGGATCTCAAAATCCATTGACATATTATTATAATATTATTAATAAATACCAATATTATTTC
The DNA here is from genome assembly GCA_958296145.1 of Hydrotaea cyrtoneurina. Classification (NCBI taxonomy): domain Eukaryota; kingdom Metazoa; phylum Arthropoda; class Insecta; order Diptera; family Muscidae; genus Hydrotaea; species Hydrotaea cyrtoneurina. The sequence continues at coordinate 147,009,548 of OY282512.1, read as the reverse complement.
ACAAGAAAATAAATTGACAGATCCCAGCCAACAATTTCTTCCGAATTTTTATAATATCAGAGTTTTTTCTCAAAAGTATCTGAAGTTTGATCAGAGAATGCAAATGCAAATTTCCTTCAGAAATTTAACAGATTTTCTGTCCGCCAAGAATTCATGGAAAACAACAGATACAAACTCCACGACGAAAGCCACCGAAGAAGAAATTTGTTAACGAAAGCGTCAAAAGGGAACCAATTACACGATGGGGTGTGCAAAGTAGGTTCTATTTATAGCAGAGCGGGCGTTAATGGGTTAATTGACTAATACGTGCTAGAAATACGAAAACAATTTCGAAAACTAAAATTTTTAGACAAAATTCGATTTAAATCCACTTTAAAAACGTTGTGAAAATAATACCGCCACTTAAGTTAAGAACGTTGCATACAGGGCGACACGAGCTGTGTTGGAGCGATACCGAGAGTTGAGGAGGGCGGAAAATCGTCTATTTGGAAATCTGAATCACGGAGTTGATTATCCACCCCATAACCCAACCGAGGTCAAAGCAAGGAGGAGCAGAAGAGCTGATAAGGTGCATGCATCAGCTAGTCTATACCATCTGAATGTATGAAAACATGTCTGCTGATTGGAACTTCAGCTCACTATGTTCAATTAATGAGAATGGAGGCAAAACCCTTTGCGCCGACAACCGCGCAATAAGTCGCCTATCCAGAGCACATAACATTCTATCATGCATATTGTGTGAAAGATTGTAGACCAAACTCGACGAGCTGATTCAGCCCTGTCAGTGTAGCTGCAGGCCGAATAAATCAACTGTCGACCACATCGGCTTCCACACATCGAAAAGAGAAACATTCTTTGACAGCATGTCTGCGTATGAAATCCCCGGAAAACTTGTTCGCCTTTGTAGAATGACTCTGAGTGACTCCTTAGTAAAATGAAAAGCGACCTGTCCTAACTACTCAACACTACAAGAGGTGACAGCTAATGGTGCCACTTCTTAAACTCATGAAGAAAATATTGGGAAAAAATAGATAATAAAATAGGCCTAGATATGCAACCGGTGCTTTCAGTCGAGAAGGAGTCGGTGAAAATGGGTCTGATGCTGAACGAGGACAAGACAAAACGTATGCTTGCAACGTCTACGCAATTGTCGGGACGACATAGCCTAGTCGTTAGAAATAATCATGTCAACATCGAAGTGAAGTATCGTGCAGGCAAAAATATGCAATGCTAACAATTGAAGAACAGAGCTCACTCTCCTCAATACTGTATTGATACGCTTATTCTACCTGTGCTTCTTTATTGTGTCGAAAAATGGGCACTTGCAAGGCAGGATTGTTTTGGAAAAAAAAATCCTTCGCAAAATATGCGTTGACCGTACAGTGAGCTGTATTTATTCGACAGCGATTGCGCGTGATGGATCAATACGGTTTAATCAATACAAACGCTCCAGCCAGAAAATGTTTCTTGACAACTACCACGGAATGCGCAGTCAGGGAAGACCGAGACTCTGATGAAAGGAGCAAGAGGAAGAAGACAAGCAAGTCCTTGCCATGACGAACTGGAGAAAGCACATACAATACCGATGTGCAGGTCATTATTAAGGAGGCCAGGACCAACAACAGGCTGTAGAATCATACACGAGGGTGACTGAAATGGACAATCACCTTCAAAAAAGGCGTACACAGTATGTTCATTTAAATTTGGTAGTGTCATTGTCTTGTGGAATATCAGAAATTGTGAGTTGGTTCACGGTATCACAATATATCCAGGCCCTTAACATTTAACTTGTCCGCTTATGGTAAAATACATAGTTAAAGCAAGGACTGATTGCATAGTATAGATTCCAAATTTTGGGCGCTAATAAATTGTAAAGGTTGGAATTTATTTTATCTCAAATGAAGTCAAATTTACAAAACTTAGACAACAAACAAATATCATTTTCATTACTATCACGATTTAGGCCACGTTTTCGTTTTAAATTTCAGTAGTAAACATAAACATTATATAAATAGTATAGGAGTCGATAGAACAAATTAAGTAGACTTACCTCAGTCTCTTTATCCTCTGAAGGTCCACCATCAACATCTTCGGTGGAATCTTTGCCTTCACTTTCGTCCTCGTCTTGATCTGCGGCGCCTGCACCATCTTTAACATCTAAATCAGACTTTTTCTTTTTGGGACTAGATTTTTGTTTTTTTTCTGCTGCTGGTTTGGATGATTCCTTTTCATCAGCTGCTGCTGTCTCGTCATCGGGTTGAACAGCATCGGTCTTTTTGGAAGCAGCTGCAGGATCCTGTGACACATGAATCGAAGACAAAACACACACAGAACAAAAGAGAACAATATGAGAAATCATAGAACATACAATATTTTCAGATACATCGCAGGACACACAATACAAGATACAACTACAATACGTGAGTTTCTAGCTATAAATTACCTTTTTACCGCCCAACAAGCGATACAATGAGAATGCCAATGGTGTTACAATCAACACTAGGGCGATACGCCATGACCAAGGATTCTCCTTGCCGTATGCAATGACCTTATTCAAAAATGTATCCTACAAATGGTGAGGGAAAGAGAAGCAAAAAAAAATAAAATAAAAAAACAAAAAGTGCCACAAAATGGTGCAGAATTAGTATGTGTTTTATGTGTTTAGCAATAGATACATCTAGCAATATATTAAAACTAATTGGAGCAAATTTTGAGAAATAGACAAAATTATAACCTCTTCTTTGGATCGTCGGTACAGATAATAGACATAACAACTGACTGGTATGGACACGTAGACGAAATACAAAGCCCACCAACCGGGTTTGTAATTCATATGACGCATCAGTCGATGCCAATAGGTTTTCTTTTAATTTTTTGTTTGAATTTACAATCAAATTTTATAATTAAAATAAAGTTTACAAAATTTCTCCTCGCAATCAATAGCAAAACTTACCGATTCTTTGTCAATATATTTACGTTTGGCATCAAACGTTTTTGCGGCATAATCAATGGCAACATCCAAATCATCGGTAATGACAAGATTGTCGAACAAAATATCACTGGACATTGACCACAACTCAATACCAACTGCTGCCTGCAAACAAGATAGTAGACATAGACAACAAATCAAACATTGTCTTCACTGTTGAGTCTGGTGAGTAACTTACAATAGGTGTCATTTTGAATGGAGTGAGATCTTCAAAGAAATCGGGATTGGGAATTTTGCGTGCAGACCATTTGCCTCTGTAGTTGGGATTGTCAATCATAGGTGCGCGCCATTTGCCTTTGTATTCTTTGTTAGTGATTAGGGGAGCCTTCCATTTGCCACAACCGGAAGCCTTTTCGCAAACGGGATTATCAACCAAGGGAGCCTCCCATTCACCATCCATATCGGTATCCCAATCATCGGGCTTAATGGCAGATGGATCTGAAATGAATGAGATTTGCAAAAAAAAAAATAGTGTGTCATTATTTCATTACAAGTTTTATTTTGTTTTGCAGAGAAAAGTTTCTCGGAATATATGGTATCAACTCTTTAGAAGTATTATCTCGATTTATAATAACAATCACATGATTACATTTAAATCACTAGACCTCGACTCGATTTGTTTGACTACAACATACCTGGAATCATTTCTGGTTCTTCTTCCAGCCAACCATCAGGCATTGTAGCACTGGGATCTGGAATTTGTGGTGGAGCATCATCATCCCAATCTTCGGGTTTCTTAGCTGCTGGATCAGGAATCTATAAATACACACAAACATTACAAAATAACACTACATAAAACATTTACTTTCGTGACGAATCGACCCACCTTTTCACGCTCATCCCAATCTTCTGGTTTCTTATCTTCGGGATCGTCGATTTCGCGTGGTGGATTAACAGCTGGTGTAAATTCACTCAATAAAGATCCCTCATTAACGATCTTATGGTCCACACGGATTTCAAAGGTATTGTCGGGGCGCACAATCAACGTATACAAATGAGGTAATTTGTCTTTGAATGGTTCTTCCAAACGGTCTCTGTCAAAGTAACACAAATTAGAACGCACAAATCAAATTAGAACACAAACAAATATCAGATGTCTATATTAACTTACTTTGGTTTGCGACAATGCTTTTCAGTAATCGTGCCATTAATAGGATTAACATGACGGAAAATGAAATGCATTTTAATGTCATTGCCACATTTGTCGGGACCAAACATAATCGAGTATGGAGTTTTGTCATTGAACTGAAAAGTGAATAAAACCAGAAAATAGTTCAAATATTCATAATCTGGATAAGGGTGGATATGAAATACTAACCTTGGTTAGGTCGTCTGTGGCTTTGTTGGCAGACAGTAATTTAATATATGAGCCGCCGCACTCTTGACCCTCCTACAAAGTATCAAGTAAAGAACACATAGAAAAACAAAAATGGATTTAGTTAATCTTTCAAACTTAAACAAAAGAAAAAGTAATTTCTTACCTGCAATGTAACTTCATATTGAACAATCAAGGGCTTGTCATCCTTGAATGTGAATGGTTTGGACAGGCGCGAAGCAATGGCTGCATGTTTAGCCTTGGACTTCAACACCAGACCAATGTCATTCTTCCACACTATACGCTGTGGTGCCTCCCAACTCCATACGCCATCGTATTTGGCTATTTCTTCAGCTATGTCATCCTTTTTCGCCTGAGATTTTACCCATAACTTTTGTGATTTTTCAATGTCGTCGAAATGATCGACAAAGTGGAATTGTGTAGGATCATATTTAGGACTTTCATAGGCCAACTCTTCGCCATTTTCATCTGTAGCTAAGGCGGGTGTATTGTCATCCTAGAAATTGCAAAATAATAGAAGAAGACAACGAAATAACTTAAGAACGTTAAGCAAACAAAAAGAGAACAACAAAAACATAATCAATATTCTTTTCTGTCCGCTGTGTTTTATTTGCTGTTCTTATTTCCAGCGAAATGGTGAGACAAGCAAATATTTGTTGTTTGTTTCAGAGGGTTTTATCTGTGTGTGCCCTCAGCAGAACAATTGTCACGTTATGGGACGGCACAGCAAGGAGATTATGTGGTGATAGGTGGGATTTCTTCTTTATATCGGCTGAGGTTTTATCACGTACATGCAGAGACTGTTATAAATATGTTGTTGTACGTATGTGTATGTGTTTATGGAGGGAATACACGTATGTATCTGTGTACAAGTGTGACATTAGCAACAGGTGTTAATAGCCTCCCTGAGGCATTTCATTAGTTTATATAATTTGACCCACTTCTTTTATTGTTTCTGTTTCATCAAATACTCTTATCTTCGTTTTGATTAAAAACGTCTCGTTTTAATTTCTAGTGAGAGTGATTTAAATTCTGTAGGGAACTCACCACCACCTCAGCCACCATATTAGAAGTAAGTATTGACATAGAGACAGAACATTTTCAAAATAAAAACAAATAATACATATTAATAATTAAGATTGACACGCTGTCGCTGCCGCCGCCGCCACCGGCATTGTTGCGTCAGTGCAAACCACTATCACATTGGATTTTTTAATTATGTGGTATAGGGGTAATCTACGAGTAATGAATCACGCATTTAAATAAGCCATACAAAAATCTATTTTTGAAAATCCTAATTTGATAATTTAAACTAAAACAATGTTTAGTATTTGAACGAAACGAATTGATATGACCTAAAATTGAGAGCAATCTCGGATAACTAGAAATATTGGGTCGAACAAGGTAAGGGACGATTCAGTTCAATCTTAGACAGAGTAAAAGTCACAAAGAAAAATATGTCCTCTGAATAAAAACGCAGTCGTACGGCGGCAAACTCTATGTTACTTAAACTCGATTTACGCGATAAATTCTAACAGAGAGTGAGCTGGCACGACTTTCGACGATTGGTGACGTAGAGGGTTGAGAAGCAAGAAAGCTAAATTACGGAAAAATTTGATTTTATAAAATCTACGAATATCTCTGTCAAAATTCAAATTGCATTTTCTTTAATTTATCGAATTTTGTTTATGGAACACACGCAAGACAATGAAAAAATGTGATAAATATCGTTGCCCTGAAAATATCCTAATTGTTTTTTTTTCTTTTGCTATATAGCATTATAACGAAATCTGACGACTCCATAGCCGATAATGGTCAAACAAATGGCGTTTTAAAATATATGTATAAATCAACAGCACTCCCACATCATGCTAAATTAAGAATATTCAATGCAAAAACGTCATATCAATGAACTGAAATGCCATATTATGCGATTTTAGCCTTATAGAAATATTATAGAATAATCTACTGCGGAGAATCGTTGGAATGTGTTTGAAGAACAAAGTCACAAACAAAAGATTGTGAACAAAAACACGAAAATTATAGATTCAGATATGAATTGGACCCGGAGTGGCAGAAAAGGACGGAAATTCACATACAAAGACGAGTCAGATGCACATACAATTTGCGGAAAAGAATTTTCGAATGCAGCAGAGATTAAGTCTGAGTGGGAATATTGTTCAATTCGGAGGTCTTGGAAATTATTATTTTATAGCACATTTTACTTTTATACTTTTAACTGTAAAAATAATAGGAAATCTGCGCAGTGTGTTTTAATTTCGACCAATATTCAATAACTTTTGAACTATTAAACATTTTTAAGTTCTGCAAGGACCCGATTATAAACAATAGAAATATTTCCGGTTATAGAACCATTGTCCGTGTGTATGACGAACACATGCATTTTTTGAATTGATGTTCGAAGTAAGAACAATAAATGCAACGATTGGAATATATTTGGTGTTAGCAATTATAATTTGCATTACGTTTGTAATCAGTTGTTGTAGCTTAATTGCTAAGAATCCCAACAATAAACTAACCACTTCCAATATAACAATCGATTTTTTGTCGAGTAAAAATTCAATTTCATAATGTTAACTTTTTTAAATCCCCAACTTAATACATTTTTGGAAAGGAGAAAGGGTTTCGCGTTTTCTTAGAGCAACTTTTAGGAAATTGCTCCGTCTGTTGTTGTTGTAACAGTTCTGCTGCTGTTCCGAAAGTTCTTGTCTGGGGAAAAAACTGTCGGCCGAGATAAACCCGGTAGTTCCGGAGCGTAGATCCGATTGCCATGGTCGATTTACAAAAAAAAATTAAGATTTCTTAGTTTCCAAAAAAATAAATTCGTAGGTCTTTACGAGGTGGAAAACGGCTGCAGAAAAGTGTTTCAATGATCTTATTAGGATAGGAAGCTGTATTTAGGACTATGACTTTCAGGTGACGGAATCTAACATGCCCAATCATCAAAAAACCAAAATGGCGTTTCTGATTGATTCCCGTAAAATGACCTAAAATATAAATTTTACACTTCAATATCCAAAATTTACAATTTTATAGGCGAATTCCTAAACGTACCTAGATTCTACAACAGTGTTTAGCTTCTTCTGTGAAGTTATGAAAATGTTTGTTAAGTCATTTTGGATTTCTGGTGACGATATAAAGATGTACCATCAATATGAATATTTTGCAAATTGCTTTAACAATTGTCATTGACCCCGACTGAAAGAATCGTAATCGACCCATAATAACTTGGCTTTCCATAGGTTGGCCTTTGTTCCACAGCATCTATTGGCCTGACGATTTTCTGTCATAATTTACGATTCCCAAACAATGAAAACAGTTGAACCATAACTCATTTCGTGTGAAATGAAATCTCTGGGCAAACTCGTCAGAAGGTTCTTTCTGGACAAATTAGAGTAAAAAAAAATACTTTTCCCAATATGTTGAAAAAATGTGCACTGGCTAGTGACACGATGAACGTGTACTTGGTTTTGTATACAGCAGCACGACAATTTGCGAGCCTTCATAAACATCGGCAACAAGTACATATCACAACTTTTATTACAGTCAAGAATTCCTCCCACAAAATTTCCGTAGGCCATCTGGCAACATTGTATTTGGACATATCGAGATGCACTTCGCACTTCTTCGTACCAACAGTGAAAACACAGAAAGAAAAAAAAACAAATCAAAAAATGAGGTTATGTCACCCTTAACCCCCACTACCAAATATCGCATACAGTACACACACACCCGTACATATACGCACCGCCATAGATGAGAGGACAAAAAAAAAGTTCAATGAACGAACGTCACACGAATTTTACTATTGAAATGAAATCCAAAAGGAAAGTGTTAATTGATTAAACGCGAGCGATGGGGTCTAATTGAAAAACTCCGGAAATTATATGTATGCATTTTGTGAATTTTCCATGAGAATTCCCTTTTCACGTTCAGAAAACCACAAAGACGAAAAGGCCCAAAACATGACGTGTACTTGATTCTTGACACAACGCGCAACCACCGAGAAACGTGTATGCGGATTGAATTCACCTACCAACCGGTCGATGGAAGAAAGTCTCACTTGCAATGAGGGGTCATAAACTTTTTTTTGGCACTTACCTGAACTGCTTCTACTATTCCATCGTCGTCGAAGTCTGTTTCCTCCGCATTGGTGAAATGTGGTCTCGTAATTAGACTCACCGCTAATAAAAGCGCTATCGATGCATAATGCGTTTTTCGCATTGTATTTGTTTCTCTCTGCTGTCGCCTCTGTATGTGGTTCCTACTCCGGTAAAAGTTTTCCAGAATAATATGTGAACTGCAATTGAAAAATATGAAATTATTTAGAAAAATCTGATGGATTTTATTGTCTTTTAGCTGGCTTGCACCAATTAACACTGATTGCCACTTACCGCTTTTATCAATTGTTATTAGTTTACTCAATGAAAATTTCTAAAAAACTATTGCAAGTGAAAAATGGTGGCACGAAAGAAGGCAAAATAAAGTGGTTGAAAATCACACACAAAAAATGTAGAATATAATCCACACACACAAGCAAAAGGAATGGAACAAATGTGGATTTCAGCATGATGACAGATGTTTTCTACTGCGCAGGGTTGTATTTTTACACCGTATGCAGTGCACTGGAAAAAATTTTACATTCACTGACAACGAATATACAAAATCGGTCTCGGTTAAACTTTATTAGAGAAAGAAAACAAATAAAAATTTTAATATGTTTTTAATGTAGGTTCGTATGACTTGCTAATATCACATGTTTTAATCATTTATTTATGTTTTATGTCGCCTTAGACTAAATACATTTTATAAGATGCTGTAGATGTGTATAACACAAGTTGTTTCTAGTCCAAAACTTTTTTATTTTCCAGTAGTCAAACAGACTAATAGATTTTCACGTGCCAGAGTTTAAATATGATAATTAGGGGTTTACTTGTCGTAGCAAATGAGGTCGAAAAGTTTTCAATGATTTGCTACACCAATTACAACAACCAAATACACAGAAAATGAAGGTTATGCGGTGATTACACGATACATCTGATCCATAATCATCGCGTGTACGTGTAGAATGAGTGGTTAAAAAAAACCATACTTCAATTTTCATCAATCAGTCCGTCAGTTAGAATTGTGAGAGCGATAATATCACTGTCGGACGAAATTGTAATTGCTGTTTCCCTTGTTTTAGCAAAGAGTATAAAAAATTATATTAATAAATAATTGCAAAAAATATATGTTAATATGTTACATATAGATTATTTCAATATAATGAACAAAAAAGAAATGTCCTTTTAAAATTTTAATACAAATTATTTATTTTTCTGTTTATTTATTTTCTATCTGATTATGGATATATTTCTCGACATTTTTCGAGAAGTATTCTATAATGATGATTTTTTTCTGACTGTCACTAACCATTTAGTTTTAGCATCCCAAAGAACTGTAACGAGCAGTTTTCTTTTTATTTTATTTTCTCCGTTTTCGTAAATCAATCACCCAAAAACTCAAACCTATTTTGATTTTCAAGATTTAATTGATGCTATTGTCAAATACAGATATATGTGATGCATACACTCTCATTATCATATTCAAATATGATCAGATGTATCGTGTAAACACCGCATTAGGGTTTGTGTCATCTGCGTTTGTCGCTTTGGAAATCTCGGAACATTGAAATTCATCGATAAGCGCACGGTACATGTTTTTTATGTTGCTCATTTTTCGAAATGATGTATAAGCAAGAACGTAAATCAAAACAAAACCTGCGATAGAAATATCCAAATGAGAAATGTTAGGTTTCCGCAACTTTGCATTCGAATATTTCGTAAAGTGTTATGAATAAATGTAAAATGTTTTTAAATTAGTTAAATCTGAATGTTTTTCTATGAAATTATCATATTTTCATAGAAAACATTCAAGTTTTTTCAAGAACTCTTAATTTTTTGGTCTCGGTGGACCTTTTGGTGGAAATGCCCATATACGAAAGAAAAATGCTTTTACAAACAAATGACATATTTACCATTTAATTTATATTTATTTATTTACCATTCGGATCATGGTAAACTTCCTTAATAATTTAACACACTAGTGTCCCGGGCTGTCTTTAGCGAACTAAGTTGACAACACATTTCGTTTCCTCTAATTCGGGGTCACCTAATAACGTAATTCGTTGAGTTCGTCACATTTGCTCCGCTTTGATAGCCATTTGAAGCTGAAAAATAATTATTCTGAAAAAAATGTTTACCTCCTTTAGCGGTAATTGTAAACATTTATTTTTGGAATAATTGATAGAGACATTAGTTTATTTAAGTTGTTAATAACAAATTGAAAATTCACCCATACAATTTCAAAGCGGGATAGTTAATGTAGTTTTACTTTTAAAACTTTTTTAAATGGTGGGTAATTTCCAGCTAATGGAAGGGAAGGCATGGCACAAAATTTTTACTTGGTTTCAAGCATCGTTTCACTAATAATACCAACCAGCAGCTGTTAACCAATTCGAGAACTTTTGCACACATTACATTAATATCATCATTTATGACAAACTTTTATTGCGAAAATTCGTTTATGCTCACATTTAATATATTAAACATTTGCTATTGTTTTATTGTTTACAACTAAATACAAAACGAAAGCCAACATGAGAACAATATACCAACATTTGTATGTGAATGTATTTTTAATAAATTCTCAAAAAATAAGGATATGCGATAAAATCCCCTTTTTCTTATTTTCCCCCGCAATTTATTAAAATGTTAATTGTATCTGCAAATAGGCGTTTTAAAAGTCCTTAGAACTAAAGAGAATTGCGTGCCGCTTAAACGAACGTCCGCCGTCAATTCCAGTTAGAGCGGCTTCGAACTCTGTATACGATCTGCTTGCGCGCCTTTTGTACTTTTTTCTATTTGTGGATTCTATTTCTTCTTACGTGCGATATGGCAACTATTGAAAATACCTAACGGTTCGGCGAAAAAATCACAAAAATTGTGATCGTGTGAAAAAATTTAAGTGAAGTGATTATTTTTGATAAAATTAACATAAATCCTCAAGAAATGTAAGGACAGTATGACTATTTCAATGACTGCAGTGATTATCAGTTGGTGGAGTTAAGTCTGACGGAGCAAAAGACAGTTTTTCGTATCAAAATACTGTGATTGTTGGGGGTGTTGAAATGTGAATTTGCAGCTCGAACATCATAAAGGGTAAGTACATTCATGCATTCACACATTTGTCAATATGAGAAATATATACAAATATTAACACGGTTTTGTCCCTAAAGCCTTTTCCAAGAGGGGCGAGTGATCAACCCCAGTCATTTTGGCAACTCCACCCTCACTTTGTTTTTCCAAGATGGGGGAAGTGGAATAGATGGTGGTCATCTCGACAGTTGTCGAATTAGTTCAATCATGCCGAAGCATTCATCACATTTCTAGGGAGGCAGTGCTTCATGTTTCCCAGTCCTGAGATGGGCTAAAACGCACTAACACTTCCCTGCTTGCTGGGACGGGTGGCGGGTGGTATTAGCAAACAATTTAATGCTCGTAGTTGCTGTATTTTACAGCGACTTGGTGTAGAGAACTTATATGATAATGTGCTATTTCTAGGGAGAATTCCATACCTTTTACGATTTTCAAGGACTGCCTCAGTCAACCGGTGCAGTTTGGACTCCGAGTCATCTGTGCTTGAGCCTTTCATTTATTATGTGTGCTGCGGACATTTAACTTGTTTTCAACAGTGAGTTGGATGCGTTTTTACGTTTCGAGGAATGTAATAGATTAGACAACAACTGTGCTTACAGAATGTTTTAAAGACAAATTAGAATTCAAGAGAAGAACTGCATTTTGGTGGCAGGTTCGGTGAAAGACCGTTCAACTCGATTTCAGATAGTATACAGTTTGTTGAAATGTGTTGAAGTGTACTGGCAACATGTTGTTGGCCCTGGCCTGTTCAATAAATCAGATCGTGACACTTGGTGCTTACACATGAGTCTCATTCTCAGTCGTAGTTGTCGTGGACTCGAATATTATAAATGTAAACAATTGCTGTAGAAAATCAGGCAATTGATTTTATAAAAATCCCTGAAAACCTATAGAATAAAAAAAGACAACGCAAACATTGAGTATGTAGTATCGTATTCAATGCAATATAAGGCTAAAGAACCAAACTAAAGTTCCCCTGATCGGCTCTAGATTATACCGCCAAGCAGTTTATGTTATTAGGTCGTGAACTCGTACACAGCCTATTGATTTCTAGAGAAGTTCCCCCTCCATTCCTTCACGATATGTTACAATTACCCACATTTTTTACATTTAGCAGGTCGTCTAGAAATGCTCAGTTAGTTTCTATTTTTAACATTAATATTGAATAGATTATCTTTCACATTATGAAGCTTAAACAACATGAATGTATTAATAATATAATAATAATCCACCAATCTAAATGCTGAAATGATATCTTGTAATGTGTAGTGTTTTGTCTTCCAATGTGATATTTCAACCTAGCATGCAGTGGTGTTGCTCTAGAACCTATTGAAATGTGGTCAATTACGTTTGTTGTCGTAGATTGAAAATTGTATTTTTATGTTTACTTCATAATCTATTACTTGTTTATCCTTATGCTTAATTACCTAATTTAGGTGTAAAATATTGATAAATGTTAACTGTCATTGAGATGGACCACAGTCCAAAAGTGTTGCTGCTGGTGGTCAAATTGTTTCTGAATTTCGTGAAGTTATTCTTCCCGGCAATTTTGTTTGAAATAAATTGATAGTTTCATTGGCTTTTTGACATGTTGCACTGTTTTGTTGAAACCACATAATCATAACCCAACGAAAAAGTTATCAACTTGTGATAATCTCGTAATCCGTTGAAAGTAACCGTTTTTTCAAATCGAAAAATTCGATTACAATAACATTTGGAGACAAGACTTCTGAATAGAGCAACATTTAGGCCAAACCATTGTTCGACAACTGTAAAGAAGAACTCATGGAAACTGAGTATTTTACGTCACGAGAAATGCCAGCGCTGGTTTTCAACTAAACTGGGACCGTAAACCACACATTATGAGATGATTATTTTTTTAATTTATTCTTCCACATTTGAATGACCCACTAAAATCCTTATCATTGGACGATAAAGAGGAAAGGATTTCGAATTGATTTTTTCTTTTAAAGAACTGAAATTTGTGAGTTTTTTGGCAAATCAGGTGAAATGTCAGAATTGCTGACTTCCAAAATGTTTGTTGCTTTGTATTTGAATGAAGTTTAGTGTTTCATGCCGCTGTACAAAACTTTTACAATGCATACCATTTCAAAACGTCGCTAATGAGTATTTCTCACGCGGTTAAAAAACAATCAGGCATCGGTTTTATAGTTGATGCATTGTAAGGGAACTTTGCATATGTAGGTAATTTAAATATCGTAGCAGACTTGCATACAAACTTTGTATTGACACATTTTGGAGGTCAAACAATGTGTGCGACTATCATATGGACAACCCAGGGTGCATATGCTCGTAAGTCCATCAACACAGCTACCGTTTTCATCTTGTAAATGCGGGTGACTTTATGAGTAAGATAGTGAAAGCATGAAAAAGAATTAGCGGTTCGGATCCGGCTTTAGACAGTGGGTTCCGGTCAATGAGTATAGAAAAATTATATTATACACAGTTTACTTATTTTAATGGAGTTCTTCGTCCGTTCCTTCATGGAATGTTCAGATAATGTAAAATTAATAGTCTTCAAAAATAAAAACTGAATTCAAAAACTTTAAAAGATAAATTTCAATTTGGTCTTTTTTAAATAATTAAATGAGGATGCATTGTAGATGTAGATGCATTTATGATAATATTGCTGCTGACTCTACAATTATTTATGAAGGATATTCTAATTTGAACAAGGTTTACTACAGACAAATATATTATTCAGTGTGTTATTCGGTATGGACTATTTTATCTTATTACAAATATAGGAAATGCCCTGCAAAACTTGAACACCTTTTTAGGGAGATGCGTCTCCAGTTTAAAAAAACTATATTAATAACAGGTAACAGCAAAGCCACAACATGTATATGTCGACGCCAATTACCAACACAAACGTGTTCAAAACTCGAGACGGACTCTTCAAATTTGGGTATAATGGGCAACGAGGACAAAACAAACGTATGCTTTTTTTTGCCAGAGAAACGTCGCGACGAATAAAAGGAGACATACATAGTCAAGGTAGACAGTTGTAGTGGGAGTTTGTGAATGAATTTGTCTATCTTGGGTCCGCCACCACAAGTAAAAATAATGTCGACAACGAAGATAACCGTTATATCGTGTTGAGAAATCGATGAGACGCTCATTTTACAGCCGGTGAAATGTGCTTACTTGCTAAAGTAAATGGAGCTGGCGCTGAATGTTTTAGGGAGAGAATAGACTGATCAATTAATTGAAGGTGGTGGCATTTGTATTCAAACCATTCAATAAAAAGACAGTGTCCAAAAATTATTGGAGCATAAGGAAAATTGGAGTAAGGAAATCGGTAGGGAAATCCGTAGTTTTTCTTAAGTTCTGCACACAACAACTGATTTAGTTTTCGGGTCATTGTGCGACTGGATAATGGTGAACCAACCCAATATAAAACGTATATGGTGTCTACTAATAAGGCAAACTGTTTTCAATTGGGTTTATAATGATACGAATGTTGAGTTTGTTAATGATATGTATGTGGTGCTTAGGAGTTGGGACAGATGAAAAGTTGTGCACATAAATTTGATGATCTGAATAGTGAATTATATTATAAGAAATTTATGTGGCTCCAACTTGTCCTTTAAATTCTTCAAATCGTAACTAATTCCCCAGTTCTTTGTAAATTGTACCGACTTTTGAGAAGTCGTAAGTTTCTGACAGAGATAAAGAGATGATTTACTTCCGACATATCAAATTTCATTTGGCGTTTTTATCAGTTCAAGTTTTGCATCATCAATTCTAAACAAATAATAAAAACAAGTTGTCGAATAAAAAAAGAACAACTATTTTGTAGGTGCTGACTAATTTCAGATAATTTCTCAATTACCATTATTAACTCATTATTTATTAATTCAATTGAACAATCCTTTCAATTGTGATTTAAAGTAAATATTATGGCTACGTATGTAGATATTCGTAAATTTATGTGCGTGTGTATGCATCATAAAAATATTCAAATGGATTCAAACGTTAACATTCCAGACTAGCCGAATGCATTTAAAGATCCTTTAACAAGTATTTACCCAACGATTTCACACAGACTGCAATTTCAACAAATGAATAAAACGAAAGAAAGCCCAATAAAGCGAATCTAAAAGCGGCGATGGTTGACTGTGTGATGCCCTTCACAAATGGTCATTTTCGGATTTTTTAGGAGTATCCCTTGCAGGAATGCAAAGAAGTATTTCCGATCTAGATCTACCGAGCAATGCTTTCCAAATTTGACATCGACAAAATGGACCCGTCCACTTTAATTGACAATATGGTACTCAAATAAAAGGTAATGTCCTCACGATTTAAAATATGTATTTTTGTGGCCCAAAAGGGGCGTGACATTGGAAAACAACCCGCCCACTTTAATTGACTCAAATAAAAGGTAATGTCCTCACGATTTAAAATATGTATTTTTGTGGCTCAAAGGGGGCGTGGCATTAGAAAAACATCCGTCCACTTTTTGACAATATGGTAATCTAATGAATGGAAATTTCACGTGTAATTCTGCAGTAGACACTTCAACCATCCCAGCCAGTTAACCCCTTGAGCACCAGAGATATGATTGATTCCATACTTCCTAAATTATATCAAACAGTGTTTAAAAAAGGCGAGCTATATACGACCCGTTTTCCAAGAAAGACCCACGAACAAATTTCGAACTGACGTCCAATGGGTTAATGACCTTACCCATTTAAGTAAATTTTTACGGAAATTCGAAATATGATCGTTGAGGCAAAACTTCGCAGCACATGCTGTCGATTGCCATGGCGACTACATACCCGTGAGCGTAGTCTTGTCATGGTGGAAAATTCGTTTTATTCGACAAATGCGCTCGTCTTTGTTTCAAATCAATGTCGATTCTGTGTCACGACTGTTAATATTTAATGCTTTTCATGGTAATCGAAGTCTTCACTGCTTTGGATGTTACTTGTTTGATTAGCGATGGAGGTGTATTTGTTTAGAATGTACAGAGATTGGGATCTACTGGTGTCGAAAGTATTGCAGACGGGATCCTCATCCAGGGTTGCAACTGACTAGGATAAGTTGTGCGAAAGGTTAACAATGCTCTGGCTTTAGTTTGTGGGATCACAATAGCAGTAAAGTCCAGTGAAGTGGTAGGATTACGATGGGGTTTATTCTACTTGAAATGTGGCTAAAGTCCTTATAAGCTTGGTAAAATATACTTAGAAGTAAATAAGTGGCTGTGTTAGTTGCAAACGGAATGACAAATTCAGTACACCCCATATTATGGCAGAGGGCATACGAAAAAACTAACATTTCTATCCATGAGCATATTTACATTTCCCCCGTTCAAACAACTTCTAAAACGACGAGATATACAAGGATAATCATAGCACTATAGGAGATGATGTTGGGGAGGACGATGGTGATGTCGATGATGTTGGACGATGTGATTGCTCAATTGAAATGTTTACTTAAGCAAATACTAAAAGCAAATAAAACTTAATAATAACCTCTTTGCGAATAGGAAATGAATGGACTTGTTGAAAGTCACATCCATACAATTTTCATGCAACTCAAATGGACAAACAGACAATCTCTCACACACACACACACTGGCGTAGTCTTCCCGCGCGTGTGTGTGTGTGCGCCCTATTGAGAAGCAAACAATGCCACGCTGGCACAGTCAGAGCACACATGATATCACATAAAGTTATGTTAAAGACACAGGAGGAGGCACAGGCAGAAGGACTGACCGATGGATGGACAGACGGACGGACGGACATATAAGCAGTACTCCTCGTACTTACAATGCCAGTGGACATAAACTGTCAATCTGGTCTAACAAATCGAGAAAACTCGCTTTCACACACACACACATGCACGCCTAGCATTTATAAGTGGAGACATGTGCATCGACACACACAACACACACCCATCACTTTGCTGAGTAAATTGTTAGACTGTTAATAGACGTTGAAGAGGACAAACCGAAACCAAAACCAGCCCCAGCAACCGAACGGGTGACCGGTGAGGTGGTCGGTGCAACATTAAAGAAGACAGACAAATGGACAAACATTTACCAGCAAATCGAGGCGTTTTCAATTATTAACTCTCCGAACTGCGACACGGAAGTGATATTGACAGCCATATTCCACCACTAACTAATCACTTGCACTGTGGCCTCATGTGCGTCACGTCTGCACCAGTGAGCGTACATGTTGGTTTCACATCGAAGGTGTCAGTGTAGGACATTGTAAGGATACGAGTGGGCATTTGAATTAATGTCTTTATTTTCGGAAAATCCTGGACTTGTACTTAATTTATTTCCTACTTTCAGTGAGGCAGTATAACTTTGCATAATGGCATAGTTTATTTCAAATGGAATAGTTGTGGAAAATTGTGAGGTAAAATTTAAATTCAATATTAAACATTCACTTATTTTAATTGTCTTAAATGACGTCAAAATTTGTGGGGAAATCCTTTCAAGCGATACGTCGGATGTAACACCTTTCATTCATAATTTACGAACACAAATTGTTGAATTGACATCTCCGACACGCAACTTTATAATGCAGATTAATCGGGACTATTTTATCGTCTTTTACCGGGTAAAATCAAATTAAGTTTCTGCGCACGACAATGGCCAAGAGTGGCTGTAAACTTTCAACCAGCCGGTACAAAATAAATCTACGTTTCTTTTTTGAAATAAATGTTGAGTGTTATTTTTTCAATTTTAAAAATGTTACTGCCTGGTTCCATAAAACGATTTTGTTCGTTCGTTACAATAAATTGGATTCCTGTCAGTAATGAGAGCTTATTCTTTAGGACTTGTGTTCCATTTGTCGATATCTAACAAAACCAGAATTGAATAATGTCTGAAACCCATTTTATAACGCTTCTAATGTTGAGGATTTGTAACGAACAAACAAATTCATTCATTATGGAAACAGGCAGTTAATATTTCGAAAAAGTTAATTACTCTTGGGACATTTTGGTTAACTTTTTCGAGATTCTGCTGATGTTATATCGCACTCTGTACAACAGTACTGTATTAACTCAAAAACTTCAAAGTCTTCAGGAGAGACAACATCACATGATCTCGGTGGCCAATTATGATCACCTCTTCGAGAGATAACACGGTCCAGAAACTTTTCCCGTAAAAGAGCAATGGTTTCCCTGCTTTTGTTGAACGTTGAAAGTAAACGTTGTCCAGATCAAAGTTAGAACAAGTAAGGTCCAATGACCCATCCGGACCATAAACTGTTCCAAACATTTACACGTTGAGGATGGAGAGGCTTTTCAACAATAACTCTTGGGTTTTCCGAGCCCCAGATGTGACAATTTTGCTTGTTGACGTAGCCACCGAGGTGGACCTCATCAGTCAAGATGATTTGTTGATGGAATTCCGGATCATTTTCATGTTTTTCGAGGACACGACGTTGTTGATGATCGACCGGCTTGAGTTCTTGTGTTAACTGAATCTTAAAAGCCTTAAGACCCAAGTCTTTATGCAAAATTCGGTGTAATGACGTTTCTGGAATGACCAATTCCAAAGAACGACGAGGAATGAAGAAACCTGGATTTTTTTCAACACTTTGGGCTACAGCAGCAATATTTTCAGTTGTTCTTGAGCGACGTGGACGGGTTTTATTCTTCACATCACTAACTGGTCTCAACAGCTCGAATTTTTCCACCAATTCCTGTATTGCGGTCCGACAAGGTGCTTCACGACGACCCAAAAATGCCATTTTATCTCTCTTCTCCCTCTGGGTCGTCTTCCTTAAATGTTCGCTTTTATTAGTCTTTGTTTGTATTGTTCCGATTCTCTGTAAATGTTTTATTATCGTGCTCGTATTTGAGAATATTTCCCTGTCGTTACTTTATAGAATGCTGAGGAAAATAAGCACGCACATTTCAGAAGGGTTTTGCGACAAGTATTACTGGGGTGGTCCAACAACTGTCCATTGCTATATTATTCAAATGTCATGCCGAAAGATATTCGTATCTATTCAGCGTCAATGTACAGCGCCTACAACAAAGGCATATTGAAGTTGCCGAATGGGACAACTAGAATCAGTTTCAAAGCCAACCCGGAGTTGCTCTCACACGGCACAGCCTCCAGATTTCGCTTAGTATTGCCTGACCAATGCAATGACCCCACCATACCACTGTAGCCACCAGTTAACCAACCAAAGCGACAGCCTAAACAAATCGTCTAAGCGTTCATTGGAACGAAATGAATGAGAGTGTGTGTGTGTGGTGCCAATTTATTCCATATGTACTCGTATAAACTTTAAATAGTTTAACTTCTGATAAATGGATAAAACGGACGCAGCCGCCAGCTCAAAAAAGCCGGAAGTACAACAACCAAATGCCAGACTGCTTTATGAACACTCACATACACTCACACACACACACATGATGGCGAGAATATTAATAAGTCATACAGAGTGCAAGAGTGGCAGCAGCTGCTCTACTCAAGTGCAATGGCAAAGACATACTTCATTTTCGTATTGAATAGCATTTGAATATTGCACCGATTACGACAATTCGGAAATAAAGTTATTCAGATAATTCGCACACACACACACACACACACACCCCCACATTACAACTGACATTCGAAGGGGCCATCATTTATTTATTGTACGTTGTTACACTTGCCGAGCACGGATAGACACACGGACACCGACATATGTCTTGTGCCCCTCCATCTGTCTGTCTTATTTGGAAACTTTTGTTTGACTGTGTGTGTGTCACAATGTATTCAATGCCATTGTAGTTGTTGGCAGCACAGTTAAAGGAAGAAGGATGTTGTCCTTTTTAATCCTGTTTGTATGTGTGCTTAAGAATTATTTAAGCACACATTACAAAGTAAATACACGCTCGTACACCTCTTATCTAAACTAAGCTTGTCTAAAGCGGCTATGAATAATAGTTTTCTCTACGTTGCCTCTCACGCTCTCTCTCTCTATGTCTCACTCTCGCTATCTGTATGTGGATGTGTGCGTTGGTATGAGCGTGTGTGGATGTGCATATGCCCGGCAGTGTGTGTGTGTGTGTGTGTGTGCTATGGTGAGTTTTTATCAGTGTCAGTGATAGCTAGACGAAGGAGCAAGAGTCATTTACTTCATCCTGATCATGGTCGTGCCATCCAGCCGTCATAGGAGGACTAGTTGAGAAATTGGGTAAATCAACGGACGCAAATAGTTGAAATGTTGTCTGCCATGACCTGGGTTTTATGTACCATGGATCAATCTAAAGATGCCATTTAATCCTGTAACTGGCCAAACAGAAATCTTGCAACCTGTTCCTTTTAACATTTATGCACAAACAAATATTTGTTATGAAATTAAACACAATTAATGAAGACTGTCTGGGCACAGTCTTGAAGGCGACAGAGGGCAACAACAGTTTAGTTGTATTTTCAAAGCTATCGCATAAAACTTATGAATAAAATTTCCATCGACATTGATTTCACATTTATCTTCTGAATTTATGGAATTGTCACTGGCAAGCCAAAGAAATATCGTAAATTTAAAAAAAAATATTTTTTTCGAAAGAACAAACATATGTATGCAACACGATATCATTCACTAGATCATCCTGCCAAACCCAATTTTCAATGTCACGAATGGCTTGCTCGATTTCCGTCTTTAGGTCCTGATTGATCGCCTAACATCGGACCAAATCCATGTTTCCATGGGCCAATGATGTCCAAACAGTCACTCTTGGAAGATACATTGGCCTCTTGACGATCACGTGAGGGTTTTCCTCAGACGATTTCCGATTCCTTGTTAACACAGCAGCCTCGATAAAAGTTCACTTCCTTAGAATCGATGATTTTGCAAACACAATCATTGTCCATTCCGAGCTACTGCAAGGACCTAACTGCAGTAGCGATAACGAAGCGTATGATCATGTGCCTTCAATTGCTGAGTCCATTGGACTTTGTAAGCGAACCCTTCGTCAAAAGTTGAATTGCTGAGATCGCTATCGATCGCTTTATTGAATTCAATATAGATTTTCTATCGATGATCCATCAGGCTTCAACAAAATATGGCTCTGTGGTAATTCTTCGCTGATGTTCAAACCGAACTCATCACACCACCACCGTACACCGTACAATAATGAACGAGCGTGTGTACGGGTTTGGTGAGTATTACACATATGAAAAGTGTGGCATTGTCTCATTCATTTGTCTGCCAGTTTTTCACAACTTTTTTTTTTTGTTGTTTGCTGCTCTCCTTCCTTTATCTGTGAATGAAAGTGTTTGCGTTTGTTTGCGTGTATGTGTTATAAAGTTTGTGTTTGTATTTGTGCTACATATGTATGAGTGTGTAGTGGTTGCCACTTGTTATCTAAAGTGGCATACAAAAAAAAAAAAAAAAAAATCTCCACACTTTTTTTTTCTGTCCAGACAAAAAGAACAAGCAAACAAATAAATAAAAAAAATAAAATGGAGACGAAGAAAAAACCCGAAAAAATATGGGGTGAATGAAAACAACAAGAGTGCAAAAATATCACAATAACACCAACAACAAATGAACAGAACCTGGAGAGCAAAAACAACAACAGAAGAATCCAAGTTATTTTCTAGTCACGTAACTATTTAGCCCGGTAGTTATTTGACTTCCGTTTCCGGTATACGAATGTCGGCATGCACGAGAACGGGGCAGCTGCGGCAGGGAGTGGAGTATGCACGACTGAATGCCGTTTGTGTTGTGGTATGAGTATTTGCCACCAGTTATTCTCATAATGTTTTACCGTTATAGTTTATGTTTCTGATATTCCTGTTGTTGGCGGCGTCGGTGGTGCTGGTAGTGCTGTTGCCGCTGTTGTTTCTGTTGGTGCCGTTGGTGGTGTATAAATAACCCGATGACAAGTTGAACATTTGAATGAGTGACTGCCCGAGTGAGTGTATGAATGACTGTCAAACTGAAGTCGTCCGTGCGGGTCCTTTGGTCTCCTTTACAGCTAAATGGGCGAAAACAAAAAACAAAAACCAAATAATTTTCGTGATTGTTGTGTGATTTAGTAAATCTGTTCATATGCTCATATTACATTTCACAAACTAGCAAAAACTGCCTTTGTTGAAATGGCAACAGTCGTAGTGTTTCTCTGAATGTGAGATGAATTGTAATTTTTGTTTCGACGGCTTAATTGATTTATAAAGGCTTGTAATAAATCTATTGTAGTGGCATCAGTATAATAACATTTTTTTTTTGGGGAGGATTAAATGGCGCACCGCTGGTGGCACCATTGGCGATAAGGAGTATGTGAGTTGAATTGGTGCTCTTAAAACCGAGGATCTCACTGGAAAGGGTCAATCTCCAGATTTTGTGATGTTTTATTTGTAATAGTCTTTCGGTTTTAAATGAAACCTTGCCAAGCTAGGAAGGCCGTTCGATATGGTTTATAATCGATCGTTTTGTTACTCAGAGGTCGGTCTATAAAGGTAACTCCGGCATGAGAGAAAATTGAGATTTGTTGGATTTATATGATTCCTGACACATGGATGTCTCCTATGAATGCAATGCTCTGTATTAGCGATAGCAAATAAGGGTATTTGAGGGAGGAAAAAAGGGAGAAATGTTTGTGGACGTTGGTCTTCAATCAGAAAATGCCATAGCAGACCGGAAAAACACTTGAAGGAAGATTATTCCACTTACGAACAGTTCGACTGATAAACAAATTTTCCCTATAGAGCGTCGTCCGGTCAACGGGCCATTTGCCAGTGAACGGTGAATAGTTCAAATTTTAAACGTTATACGTTTGTAAAATTTGTCATGATTACTTACTGACTCTGGAGAAGTTTTACATGGCTTAGAGATTGCTCTCTTACTCGTAAAGCCGCCAGCATTTACAAGGTAGAAAATAGCCTCTGAAAAATGTTGGTATTACCCGGTTTTGAACCTGGGTTTACTTGTGTGATAGTCGCACACACTACCTACCACATCACGGCCATGGTTATTACATTTTTTTAAAAGTTTATTATTCAGAATTCAGAGTTTTCTGTGTAATAATTTCTGTACAGTGTACTCTCTTATAACCGGACATCTAAGAGACTGAGAATTTTGTGCGTTTATGCTAGGTGTGCGATTACGAGAGAAGTACCCAAGAGGACTAAAGCGGATTGGTACTGAAAAAGTGTGTGTTTATGAGAGGTGTCCGCAAGGAGAGAGTACACTGTATATAACAAATTTAAAGTTTTTTCAATATCACTTTTTTTGTAATCAGCTCCAACCAAACCGATTTTTCGAAAAATGAAAAACACGAAACGACTTTTTGGATTTCGATTAAAGTCGACTTCTCGACATTCTATTTGAAAATAAAAACAAAATGGACAAACTACAATACAATATTTAGTTTAAAACTTAACAGAAAATTTAAAATGAGACCAATTCAATGGCTTTTATGGTATACGAAATCAGAAGAGTTTCCTAGTTGTCGAAAGTATAGAGTCCTACCGCGAAAAGAAACGCTCTTAATGCCAAAATATTAAAAACTTAAATTTACAAAGATATAGCAAGTTCAATTCTATCGTAAGAGCCACAAAAAAAACCCCTCTCCTGTAAAATTTTCTTTCTATGTTTAGTTTCATAAAAGTACAGTTTTTTTTTCTATGACCAGTAATGAAGATCAGTTCAGATTTGGATAAATACTTTTTAAAAAATAATTGTAGATGCACTTTAGATACGGAATTTTAAATTCGACATTGAGTTGAGTTCTGCTGTGACGGTTGTTATCTACTCATTATTAAATTGTTACTAAAGGGTGTTTTTTATTGGGGTATAGAACTTTAAGTTGGCATCACTTTTTTAACTGGCGGCCATTTTGTCAGCTGTCAAGTGATTAATATTTAGTTTGGTTTGCCATTTCATCATGAACAGGTTGACAAAAGAACAACGCTTGCAAATCGTGCAAATTTATTTCGAAAGTAATGGTTCAGTTCGCGAAGTTCACCGCAAGCTCCGTCCATTTTATGCCATTACATCCACAAAAACTGACTGTATGGTGTGCTCTATGGGCTGGTGGAGTCATTGGGCCATACTTCTTCCGAAATAATGCTGGATAGTCAGTTACCGTTAATGGAGACCGGTATAGAGCCATGATAACCGACTATTTTGTTCCCGAATTGGATGGCATGAATTTTTTTTCTAAAAATAACGCCAAAATAGCGATAATTTCTAAATTTCGAGGGAGTGGCGCGACCCCTAACAATTTTTTAAAATTGTTTTCTTTATTTTTCCCCTCATTAGGACCCCAGACTACATCTCTTTTCGAGGTTAACTTTTTCAAATTAAAAAAAAGCATGTTTTCACTCCACCCTATTATACAACCCTAACAGACAGACAACAAATCTATAGTTTTACAAGTGGTCAACTCCTACAAAATATCTTTTACGTCTACTCTCTTGAAGAGATTTGAGAAGGTATTCACTGATATCTTCACCGTCTCGCCTAAGGGAGATGAGTAGCTACACAACCGGTTCCAATCTCCTTTTCTTCGTCATCCTCATACATCTTACAGTAGTCGATTACTTCATGTAAATTAAGTTTTATTTAGAATATACATACTAAGAGATATATATACATTATTTTCATTTAAAGAAAAATTTGGAAAATTTTTTTAAAATATTATATTTTTGGTGTATTTTCACATAAGTATTTTGCCTTTTAATTATAACACAGGAAAGCGTTATCAATTTTGCATTTTGAAAAGTAAACGTAAATAAAACACATATAAAATATTTTTTTGTTCATATTTCTTTTTTATTAAAAAGTTTGAACGTTGACATTATGAGTGAAACACTACATGGTTCTGACGAATGTTGGTTCTTAAGTGCTCAAGAGTTAAAGGTTTATCTACATAAACACGGTCGTTCGCGTAGCCCCACAAAAAAAAAAGTCGAATGGTGTCAAATCGCATGATCTTGGTGGACAGTTGATGTCGCCACGACGAGAAATTACGCGGCCAGGAAATGTCTCTTGCAATCAAGCCATATTCGCTCGAGTTGTGTGGCACCGTGTTGAAACCACATATTCTCCAAGTCGTATTCTTCAATAGCAGGCAAAAAAAGTCGGTTATCATACGACCATAACGCTCCGAATTCACGGTGACAGTCGTTCCCTTGTCGTTTTCGAAGAAGTAAGGTCCAATCACACCTTCGGACCAAAGAGCCCATCAAGCAGTGACTTTTTGTGGATGTAATGGCCTCTCTTCAATTACTTGAGGATTCTCAGAACCCCACAAATACGACAATTTTGTTTATTAACATACCCACCGAGTGAGAAATCTGCTTCATACCCAATAAACCATAATCTCCTCTTAAATTACGATATGTGGCTGTGCCAGAATCACCATTTTTGTAGTAGGTTTTAAAAAGTTTTACGCGTTGTGTGATAGTTAAGCGATCCATTTTCATCAATGTCTGACATCCAACTGAAAAGAAACAAAACTGAAACCACGAAATGGATAACTTTTTATAATCAAATTCAATATTTTGTAGGATATCTTCGACTTCACTAATTATCTACACTTTTCAGTTCGGTATTTTGTCCGCTACTTCTTGTAAAATCTGGCTCAGTGTGGCCTTCGATGAAATATGGTGTTCTCTTACTTTTTCCTCCAGGTAAGCCCACATATTGATAATCGGATTCGAGTCCAAAGTTGAGGTTATTGTTGGAAAATGTTATGTTATCCAGAGCTATGTGTTTCGGATCGTTTTAGGAAATACATCTTTCCGGGATTGGAGATTTTCTTTCAGGATTGACAATTATGTCGCTCATACCAGTCCATAAATGGGCTGGCTTTCCAATTCTTAGAACGGAGATACAGACCCATTACCACTGCAGAATTGCCACTCTGTTAACAGTGGGTTCATATTTTTGGCCTGAAGGGCTTCGTTTGGCTTACGCCGCACAGTGGCGCCATTTGAGTTTTTTCGTTGCAAAAATCATATCTTTTGAACCGAATAAGATAATTGAACACTTTAAACAGCATATGATAGATAACTATTCAGCCTATGAAATGAGGGTGCTACGCTTTGTAGGGGCCTACTTATGGGTTAGCAAAGTTGAAATTTGTGGAAAAATCAATTTTATGGGAAGTATAATAAAATGTTTTTTAACATTTTAAATGTTTTATGTTTCTTTTTAAAGGCTTTTATGATTTAAAATTATTCCAGAAAAGATTTACAAAAAAATGTTTTTTTTTAAATTATTTTTAAATTTTTTGTAAAATAAATTTAATTCAATTTAAAAAAAAATTTTGTCATTTAAATTGTCATTTCTCTTTACTTAATACTTAACAAGACTTTCTTACAGTTGTAAATAATAGTAGTAGATAATTAGTGGAGAGTTATTGCAGGGTTGCGTGTCATCAGAGATGGCACTACAATTAAATGTATCTTTTTGTAGTACAATTTGTTACAGTTTTATTGTTTTTTCATGTACACGGGCAAGTATGGGCACCCAATTTCAAGAAAATAAGTTAGAGTATTAAATACTTAACAACCTCTGTTTAATAGTTCCCGTCACAAACCGTCACTTTTTTTGTTCTATTCTATTAAGTGTGAAAAATGACCCAAATATCATGTGTTTGCAAAATTGCGCCTGAAAAAAAATATTGGACCGAATAACCATTTTTCTACATCGTCTCATTGGAATTAACATACCTTTCATCCGACACCAAAAAATTAATGATCGGTTGCATAGTTTGCCTGAAATTCAATTCAAAAGATGATATTTTTTTTTTTATTTAAACATTTTTTGTAAGTCCGAAAAATTGTCAACTTTGATTGACGCTAGAATTCATAATTTTTATCCGATTTCAAAAATCAAAATTTTTTTGGATTCTTAATCAGTGAGAAGTTCTCTATCAGATGTAATTATTCATTTTATCATATTCTTCTGTCAAATTTTTGATTTTTGCAACGCTTTTAGGGAAAAGGCGCCACAGTGCGCCGTCCATTTGAACCGATAATATTGTAGTCGCTTTCGTCGTTAAGCATTTGCAAAACTCAAAACTTTTGCTTTGTTGTTGCTCAGCACCCTTTCCCGATTAATTTCCGAGAGACTCACTGTATATACGTTTTTTTTGTTGATATCGGAATCATATCTTTCGGTTTAATATTTTTATTTTATTATTTTGTTCCCGTTTCCTGGGCCTTTTTTATTTGGTGTTTCTCCCTATCAACGGTGTAACTTTTAGCCGCCTTCCCTATTTCTGCACGTTTCTATTAACCAACAAAATGTCTCCGCCCACACACATGTTGATAAATTTTAAATCATTTTTCTCACATGTTATAATTTATGTTTTGAACCCTTTTCACAATTTCAGCACATTTCAATTATTTTGTAACTTTTTTTTTTTGGCCAAAATAAAAAAAGGTCAAAAGGTGCCTTTTCTTCATTTAATTTGTTGGGGACCCCTTTTTTCGGACATCTTACATTTTTGGATCGTTTTTAAAAACAATGTAATTTGGTTGCATTCAAAGTCCTTTCAAAACGTCCCTTTCACCTGCTGTAACAATTTTCAATTAAAAATTAGCTTGTCACCATATTTCGCTTCCTTTTCCGGCGGAGGATTCTATAGAGTGATTCAAGCTTCCCAAGGATAATTCAATTCTCAACAATTGTGCAGAACATATCACGCATCAATGATGAAGCTGTCTAAGCTTTCTATGTCTACCTGTAGCGCTTCCCTCATCTGCTGGCCTTCAATAGCAAGTGTACCAAATTGCAGAACACTGACCCATTTTGTTTCAGAAATGTTAACGGACTGTCAGGAAAATTACTTGTTTGTTTTTGTTGTTGTTAAATTGCTTCAAAAAGGAAACATTACAATATTATTTATTCCGTTTCCCATCTTCCATTTAACATGTCAAATTTGCTGTAACAATATCTCCGTTTCGTTTCCTTTTCTTTCCCCATCGTCATCGCCAGCGCCAGCCAGCTCCCTCTCAGCAGTTCATTTTCAATTATCTTATGATTGATAAAGGCGGTCAATGTGTCATGACCAGAAACGTTTGTGTTTTTTTTTGTGTGCCGAAGTAGCAAAATATCGGCAGCAGCAACAACAACAACAACAATATAAACAAACAAATTTATATTTTATGTGTCAACAACATCGGGTCATTGATAAGGGCACTCAACGACACGGACGCACTCCTACTCAGGACACCCACATCACCCATAAATAATGTTCTACTACAAAATACCTACACACACATATACATGAGCATACGTTGTTTGTATGTGTGTGTGATCTACTGGCACACATAGTTTGACGAAGAGGAAAATATGACTTAATTATGCCACACATCTAAAGATGGGACGACAGTCCGCATGTAGGCCCATACATTCTGCTTGGTTGTGTGCGGAGGAGAGGGAATGCGGATGCAATAAACGACAGCCTACTGTGAATTGCCCCACACCCCCTCGCATTAGCTGGCTTTTGACATTACTTCACATAAATGGAAAAGTTTTTTTTTTCATCTGTTTGACTGAAATTGAATTAAACTATACTCGTGTGATTGTGACACCCCCACACACACACACACGCAGCCCTGCGGATACACATGCGACACACGTATACGTGTATATGGAATTGAGCCAATATTTTTTGTATTTCATAAAACTGATGTCGTTGGATTAGTATCAAAAAAGGGAGGGAGAAACTGCTGGTAGGTGTTGATCGAAAACAAAATCGCATTATTGCAAAAATACATACTTTTCTAAACTTGTTATCTCCAACAGATGTACCCATTTTATTGTAGAAACTTAAGAAAAGACTGCTTGAAACCTACTCGATGTGTTTCGGGTATTTTTTTTATTTTTTACATCACGTGTTTGTTGTTGACTAGTTGTCCTTTAACACTAAAA
This sequence comes from Hydrotaea cyrtoneurina, assembly GCA_958296145.1. Taxonomy (NCBI): domain Eukaryota; kingdom Metazoa; phylum Arthropoda; class Insecta; order Diptera; family Muscidae; genus Hydrotaea; species Hydrotaea cyrtoneurina. The sequence continues at coordinate 146,980,130 of OY282512.1, read as the reverse complement.
AAATACTAAATTGTCTGTCTCAATTTCAGTGCGTAGTCGTTTTTGGTGTAGTTATGGTTTTACCCTCGATCAACAACAGTCCGAGTAATTTTCATAAACTCGTGAAGAGGCACTTTTACAGACCGTTTATTTTTCCCCAAGGTCGGTACAGGTCATCTGCGTATGCGAGGAACGTGATCCGCTATGGTAGAATTGAGCTTCTTGACTGTTTTCTTCTAAGATTATTTGCAGATGTACATTGTTCGGGTTATAACCTGTGCTGAGATCTCGCTCAGAAAGGTCCTTCCTTATTTAACTAAAGGAGAAAAATATCCACCTTTCAAATAGCTGTCAAAGGGAGCTGGGTGCTATCCATTGGTTTTTTGTGTGTCTTATCCCGGAAAGTGACAGTCTGTTCAATTGTAGAGTTAGCAACACTGTTACCTGTCTGTGATGTTGTTTCACTTGGGCCGTCACAATTCAGAGTTTACGTACAACAAAGTGTTTTACTGATTACATGAATCAATTTTCAAAAATGTATTTGAATAGTGTTTGTGAAATATTTTCAACGATATTTTAGCAATACAAAAATATTTCCGGTTAGTGCAGGGTTTCTATCGGGTGCGCAAATGTTTTATTTCTACCAGAGCTCGCAAAATATTTTTTTTTATTTAATTACAATACAAAGTAAATGTATATTCTAATTTTGGGTCCAAGGGTAAACCGGGTGACACAGACCATCTTATCTTAATATATATTTACCCTCGGCACTGATTCACTGATACACTGACTCTGTCACGCAGTACGTAGGAATTTAAATAGGCATTCTATAATTCTACTAGTAAGTTGTAATGCGCCTATGGCGCCCGTTAATTTGCTTGAGAAAGTATTTGTTACTTAATTTTAAAAATTTTGTAAAAAATATTTTGAGAAAACTATTTTGTAAAAAAAATTTGTGGGAAAAAAATTTTTGCTGAAAAAAAAAAAATTTGTTGAAAAAAAAAATGTTTGCAGAAAAAAAAAATTTTTGTTGAAAAAAAAATGTTTGCTGAAAAAAAAATTTTTGTTGGAAAAAAAAAATTTTGTTGAAAAAAAAAATTTTGAGGAAAAAAAAAATTTGTAAAAAAAAAAAAATTTAAAAAAAAAATTTTGGAAAAAAAAAATTGTTGGTAAAAAAAAAATATGGGGAAAACACAATTTCTGTACAAAAAAAAAATATTATTTTTTTTATTATTATTATTTATAGAATTATTATAGAATGCCTATTTAAATTCCTACGTACTGCGTGACAGAGTCAGTGAATCAGTGTATCAGTGAATCAGTGAATCAGTGTCGATTGTAAATATATATTAAGATATTAAGATAATAAATAATAAAAAAAATATTATTTTTTTTTACCAAAATTTTTTTTTTTCCAAGTTTTTTTTTTTCAAAAAATTTTTTTTTCCACAAAATTTTTTTTTCAAAAATTTTTTTTTTTAAAAAATTTTTTTTTCCACAAAATTTTTTTTTTTAACAACAAAATTTTTTTTCCATATTTCAACGGGCGCCATAGGCGCATTACAACTTACTAGTATGGCTATATCGAATCGAACCCACAACCCCCACGCTGATAGGCAAGCACGATACCAACTCGCCTACCGGGGCGCTTAGCTCGCAAAATATGAGCGGTCTCCTCACTGACAAGACCGAAAAAAAAGAAACGGAATCATTCAGTTTCTGAACAGCAACCCCCTTTTTCTCGTTTCTCTACTGACCTCTCGGTCTCTTACTGACAAATTTTCCCATTTTTCAAAATTTGGAAATTTAAAAAAATTTAATTTAATTAATCGATTACATACATAAAATCTATTGCACACATTTTTTGTATATTAAACTGTTTATTCTTGTTTTTATAGACCTCAAAATTTTTCCATTTCTATAGAAGTTTATACCATTTGTTCGATCTCTTTATCTGATGGTTTTTGATCGTTTCCCTATCGCCGCACACTCGAGTCATTAGGTCTTCCGTTTCCATTTGATAGAATTTTTCCTTTCGTTGCATCTTCTGATATCTCTTCAATGTAGTTCTTCTCTTTATGTCCTGCAGTGGTGGCGTTATGGGCCGCATTCGCCGCTTCTGTAGCTTGCATCCACTCGTAATCTTACCATGGATTTCTTGTTTGTTTACGCCTACGATAATTTGAACCTTCTTTCACTTAAATGAACAGAGAATGTACTTTTGAAATTGTTGTATGTAACGAAAATTGAAACATGTGGCACAAATATTAAATTCAATAGCGGAACTCACTATCTTGTGGAAAAGAAAAAGGAAATGTAAAACTTGCACCCGATTGTGAGCGCACTTGATTGTTTTTTTTCCCAACACTGTTGATGTTGTGGCCGCCGCGCAACCGGCTTTCGCGGCAATAAATAAATAAACAAAATCTCTTATTATCGAATAAATGTGGATGGATGAATAACTTTTAAATTAAGACATTTACCGACAACAATGTAAAAAACATTCAAGCACAATATTTAACCATTGTTGATGATGTTTAATTCGAGCTAATAAAGGCGGCCACGGCGCCGACAGTATAATTTCGTCTCAAAACTCTGGTGGTGACAGCTGACTGATTTCCCCAAGCGCCGGTGGAAACTTTCCTCTGATTTTTGGTGATGTAAATTTGCCCATCTTGGGGAAAAGCAACCGTGTGTATTTTGTTTTTGTAATTGCAAAATTTCCTCCAATATTTTCCTTTTCCACTTTCCTCGGGCTATTTCCCTGAGATCGTGAGTTGCCCTAATATGAATAAACATGAATGGAAATAGTCACTTATTTGCATTTGATTGAGTTGTCTTAATTGTGATGGATTGCCCAAGGCTTCAGAATTGTCTACAAAAATGTTGTTCATAACATAAATTGATTCTATTATCGCCTTCGTAGTAGGTTTACTAGAATTTATTATGATGATGATCTCATAATAAATTACAGCATTTTAAACGTATCCATTGGCCATATACATCACCTCCTCTGTATTGCTTGGTCCGTCCAATCTCCCACATTATTTAGTATGAGTTGCATGCATTTCTCTAAACTTATTACAAAACTTAAATTTCCTAATTATTGTTTGTATTTTTAATTTTCCTGGAAAAATGCAACAAATATGCAACTCGAAGCAACCAAAATGAATACTTTCTTTCCGAATTACATTTCAAAAACGCACCATAAAAATCTTGTTTTAGGCCCATAACGAACTTATTCTGTATTTGATGTTTTCATCACAGGTTTCTGCACATGCAGAGATATCGCTAAGATCGATGTACATAAAGAAGCTGTTTCAGGATTCATGGCTGTTTGCAAAAACCATAAAATATGAATTTAATCGTTTTTCAACAATCTTCGAAAAACAATTCCAACTGCACTACCAAGTGAACTGCAGAACGCCCCTTAGTTTGCAAAATTACTTACATGAGAAATCAATTCCAATTGAGTGCATATAAAAACCAGAATTAAGAAACTGCATTTTAGTGCCACAGTGTGCGCTACAATGCAATGAAAGCGAATCTCAACATTAGTCGAATGCGCGAAGAAGATGCTGCAGTCATTTTTTTTTTAGTTTTGCATTTTTCAATATTTTTTCCTTCGGTCACATTGATCTAGACTTCGATACAACAAAAAATGGCCATTTTAAGAAATTTTGAGCAAACATATATTTATTTTTCCATACCACAAACATTAACTTGTTTGTGGTGATAAATATCAAATATATATGTATACATTTTTGTGATACTTTTTATTATTCTTCTCATTTTATTAATATCCCTATATCAGTACTAGTAAGTTGTAATGCGCCTATGGCGCCCGTTAATTTGCTTGAGAAAGTATTTGTTCCTTAATTTGTTAATGAGAAAACTATTTTGTAAACAAAATTTCGAAAAAAAATAAAATTGGAAAAAAAAAATTTGTGAAAAAAAAAATTTGTGAAAACAAATTTTTGTTAAAAAAAAAAATGTTTGCTGAAAAAAAAATTTGTTGTTGAAAAAAAAAATTTTGTTAAAAAAAAAAATTTTGTTGAAAAAAAAAATTTGTTGAAAAAAAAAAAATTTGGAAAAAAAAAATTTTGTAAAAAAAAAAAAATTTGAAAAAAAAAAATTTTGGAAAAAATTATTATTATTATTATTTATAGAATTATTATAGAATGCCTATTTAAATTCCTACGTACTGCGTGACAGAGTCAGTGAATCAGGGAATCAGTGTATCAGTGAATCAGTGTCGAGGGTAAATATATATTAAGATATTTTATACTCTCCGTTAGTGTTACTCTCTTACAGAGTGTAGATAGAGAAAATAGCTGCAAATACACACTTATTCGCACACAAATATTGTACTTTCTTGAATTAAATAAGTTCAATGCATTATTTTTCTCAAACACTTTATTGCTTCTGCCCATGTACGTAATTACAATAGCAAATGAATTATATTTGCAGCCAAATAAACTTTGTTTAAATGCAAATATGCTTTACTTGATACAGTTTCAAACACGCTATTTATTTGTGTGCAAACATTTAAAATAGAAAAATTATTTAGCGTGTAGTGCTAGTGTTTGCCAGGATCTCATTTCGAACTATCGAGGGCGATTTTTAAGCCACGAAAAAAAAGAGCATATTGTTCACTGTCAGAATCCTTCTACCTGATGACAATATGTCAGCTTAACTTTTCCCTGAGCATTTGTCTATAGGGAGGGTATACAAGGTACGCCTCGACGCATTCTAAAATTTATTATTACGATATTTCAAATACATGTGAGTGTGTGTATAGATATTTTATTTTTTATATTTTCCCATGCATAACAAATATTAATGGATAGTAAATGCATATTATTACTTAACTTTTCAGTTGTTGTTGTTTGTTGTTGTTGCTGCTGCTGCTTACTAAACACAAATGTTCGCCGCACGTTTGCTGCCTACAATCCCGGGTGGAAGAGTTTTTCCTAAGTGTGTATGTGTGTGTGTGTGCCTGTGGTATGAGGTTTGTGTTGTTGTTGTTGTATGTGCGGTATAGGCCTTTGCCATGCAAATGTGTGCGGGCTTTCAGCTTTTGTAGTGTGTGAGTGCGTGTAAAACATTCACATATAAATGACGTTGTTTGAATGTGGTTGGGATGCATGAATGTGACCAGCCAGCCAGCGGCGGAAACATGGAGCTGGAAGGACTCATTGACATCTTTCCATAGCACTACGACGAAGAGCTTCCCTTGTGCATGGCATCTTTATTTCCCAATAAAACGTTTGTCCATTTAAAGGCCTTCAGCTGTCGATATTTTTGCAAAAACATACACATAATATTTGGATGGTCTTCGAAGGCCTTCCACACTGTTCGTCCGTCGAAAGGCTTGTCTATTCCGCCGCTAGGTAGATGTGTCTGAGTAGTTGGAAACGTGTGCGTATCTGTGGTGAGTGTTTGCATTGAGTGTGCAGATCGTTTGTTTAAATCAGCCGGTTGGTTGAATCGGTCCGACACGGGTATGGTAGGATGCGATGCGCCATGGTTTGGTTGGGCCTGCAGTGCATTACTAACTATAGTCCAGGGCATTACAGCCAGAGTTAACTGTGGTTTTCTCGTACGTAGCTCGTATGCCAACGCAACTCACATGATGTTGCATTCCCAGCCCTTTCTTTATTGAGATTGTGCTAATGTTGCTACTCTCCAGTTTATTGTATGTAAAGATTGTAATATTCAGCTCCTGTATGTCCTATCGACTCATCTGCTTTCGTTTTGTTTTTCTCAAACGAAGAACAAGTCTTAATGCTTCTCTGGTGATGGTTGTACGGCTATACGGTTCTGTTTTGTGAGCTACAGTGGGGGTGCATAACAAAAAAAAAACAAGATGATCGAGTTTAAGCAGTTTCACAGACTAAATATTATTTAGAGGTTACGTTGGGAAGTTTAACCTTGGGCATGCCGACCTAGAGATACTCCGGTGAGACCGGTATTTTCAGTTGGATCCCTTCTGAATATAGAAAAACGTTCGTGCCTATGTTTGCCCGAGCATCAGATCTTAACGATAAGAGCAACAGAAGCATCATTTACTCCATAGGTTCGGTTGATGGTCGATCAGGTTTATATGTAGCTTGGACACGGTAGGTGGCGCTTTTTTTTATCCGATTTTACTCAAATTCAAAATATGTGTATGTTTGGACCAGTGTTGCCAGGTTTTTTCTAAGAAAATCCCCAAAATTAGATGAGATCACAAATGAAAATCCCCTAAAAAAAATAATTTTTATAGGACAGTTATATAAAACGATTTGTCTGAGAATTTGATCATAAAATATGACTCAGGACTATTTTCGACAAAAGCACAATTTGTTTATACTTCGCAACCAAAGTACAACTCAGTTTCGGTCCAATAAACCTCCTTAGCAGTAGAGGTCGACGTGAAGGGAGAATAAATCGTTTAAGACTAAGACGGCGCATGAAGATGACCTGTCAAGGAAACTGGCTAACCCTTGGGAGACTTGCGCTAGAGGAGGTCGCAAAAATGAGTCCCACAGACCTGGTCCCTGATTTCCATATAAAAGCGGGAAATGGCACAAAAAATGCAGCCAGGACTTGCTCTACTATAGCTCAAGTCCCCGTTTTGCAAAAATGTATGTCCGGTCAGCAAGAAACCCAACTAACATCGAATTGTCTCCATAACATAAATTTATTCTGGAAGGTTTAATAGAATATATTATGATGATCTCATAATAAATTATATTGAACCTACTACAGTATTTTCAACGTTTTTATTGGCCCACTAACGTTGCCTGTAAACCAGGGCGACACCGGTCCATTGCCGCTATATTTCCATCTGTAATGCCTTGTCTTACTCATGCTATACACACTATCGTCTAATGCCACCTCCCCTTGATATTTAAAGCAGTACTTCAAAGATTACATCCTTAGTTTTCCCCGTAGAGATCATAAAAGTAAATTCATATCGACAAAATGTTGTAATGCATCAGGTGAAGGCCTCAAGAATTTTTCCACGCAATCCATTTCAAGAGTTTTTAAAAAATGTGTATTATTTGTCGACTCATTCCACACAGCGGTGACTCTAAACTCTAAAGTCCACAATTCCGCTCGCCGGATACCTGTATGGGTATCGACTGTGAAACACTTCGACCTTACCAATATCATGTGGGAAGTACCGGTGACTCTTGTTCCCAACATTTCACATAATCGCCGACTGTGCGGTGTGATGATGCCACACATGAACGAGTTTTGACTTTTCGATATTGCTATCACATTTCTGCTAGCAACATCACCATTACCATCACCATCACCACCACCATCCAGCAACCGGCAAGCAGCAGCAACAACTTCCACATTAGTGTTGCTACGGCCTCAACGTCATAATACTCTTACAATTGACCATAAAGGCAATTTTCCCTCTCCCCAGCACCACTCTCTCCATAGACATATGGGTAAAATGAAAGATTTTAAAGATGCAACATTCGCAACAGCAACAAAAAAACAAGGATTTGCCAAAAAAAAAAAATCCAAACTTCAAATCATTTATGAAATGTTTTAGTCTTTGGAACACTCACAAGTGTTGATTTGAATTAAGTACCCCTATGGCTACTTTCGAGCACAATTTCGGATTCTTGGAATATTGTACACAATTTTCGTCTAGAGAAAAATTATGAAAACAATTTTATCTCGGAGACTAAAGAGTTTAACGAAATGTAGTTTTCAAAAAAATAAAAGAAAAGAAGCAACACCCGAAGGTGTATTTATCAGATTGAGCAAGATTGTGTTTGGTGTTTTATCTTTCTCTTTTGTCGTTTTGTTAGAAAGGCAAATATTTTCGAGGGAAACCCGATTTTGTTTTTCATACGTGTGTGGGGCCTGTTAAGTTGTAAAGAGAATATTTGGCTGCATTCTAGGTGGACCACAAATGTTGGTCGTTTGTTCATCCATCAGGCGGCATAGCAACGTATTTCCGAAACTAAACAAAAGGCTCAGCTGGCATGGGGTATTTTTTTGCCCAAGCATTAGTTGACTACGGTTTGTTCATGAATTTTCATAAAATTGATGTAAATTTCACTGTGGAAGGTCTGATGACCCTAAGGAACAAACCATAAAATACATCTGATAAATCTATCAAATTGAAGTTCAATTGTTTGTTGTGATACGAAACAGCACACATATGAGATACACACTGTTCAGTGATTTTGTAGTGTCCGGAGAGGTTTCTATTTAGGGGTTTTAACTGCACGACCTTATAAACTCCCGCGAAGCTTGTATTTTTTCAACGTCTTCCTGGGAATTTCTGTCACTTTTTTCCCGGGAATCCCGAATCACTTTTCTCCCGAGTATTGGAGAAATTTGCAGATTTCCCGGGCAACACTCATGGGGTATACATACGAGAACGTGGACACCTTAGCCGAGAGTGTGTGACTCGGTCTTGAAATCACAGACCAGTTGACTCACCACACGACCATCCGCTTCGTTATCGCTTCTCAGTTTGGGCCTTGGAGCGGCTTGAAATGACCAAAGATAATGACGAAGCGAAGGACTTTTTAATTTCGGCCGGTATGTTTACAAGTAAAAGTGCCACATCTGGGTATGGAAAACCCCGTTCGTAGTCGTCGATATGTTAATGCATTCTCCGAGAGTGAAAATTCCGTGCGGATTATGGGCTCTGGCTGAATGTTCGTGGGAAATGCTGCTGTAAACGTCATGTAATAAAACATTTTCTTTGACTGAAAATTCAAGAAATGGATTTGGACGAACTTTGTTTCAGCACGATGGCGTGTCATGCCACACAGCTGACATCACATGCGACATTTTGCTCATCAAATTCGGAAATCGTGTTAATGACATCACATGCGACCTTTTGCTCATCAAATTCGGAAATCGTGTTAATCCCCGTCGCCAGACCGCATATTTTGCCTGCTCTGATATTAACATTAAACATAATGATTTCTTTTTAAAATGTTTCGTTATTTTAATTGTTTGGTCATTACATAGAGACTTCCATTGATGTCTGAACTCCAACCACACTCTTACAAGAACCAGAAATCCTTTTTTTTTGCTGGCTGTCCATTACTTTTTCCCTCCATTTGTTTGTGTTCCCCCCCACTAATTTATTGCACCTTATCAAAATGCTTGGAATGTGTGTTAATATGCACAGAGTACAACACTTTAAGTGTTAATGCGAATTAATAACACTCACACTGTGCTGGTGCTCCATAAATAGTTCACACAATTAACTCGTGTTTTGCTCTTTTTCAACCCGTAGACGTTCGTTCGTTTTGTTGCAAAAAAACCATTTGACATTTAAATTCTTCTTGTGCATAAATTTAGATTATCGCGATTATTTTCGCGTATTTCAAAAAGTATTATGTACGATTTGCGTTCCTGCTCCCAAAAATGTCAACGGGGGTAAATCTATACTACACACATACTAACCAGCCAACACGCGTTATTTTAGCCACATTTTTTCACACACAGTGACAGGGGAATGTATAAGGATGTACTCGTTGCGTGTGCCTGAGTGTGAGTGAAGAACAATTGCATGTTGTTACTTCCGTCTTTAGCAAGAACAAGAACAACTACAAAACAAATGGGAATAACATGGACAGGCGGCGAATGAAAATTCCAATAGACACGTTAACAGCATACGGCTTATTATTCCTTGTTCAAAGGTTGTTGTTCTTGGCATTTAGTTTGCGATTAGTTTGATAATTTGGGCAAAATGATTTTTCTTAAATCTTATCAGCATATCTCCGCCAGTGTTCCCTCTTCCCCTGTGGCCTTCTTGTTCCTAAGTCGTGCTATTGCTTTGAGCTCATCTAGTTTACGTAGTGAACATTAGTCAGCCTCGTATCGGATTTGTTGAGGCTTCCATGGTTATGTGTCCACTAACAGTTTGGGGAAATGTTGGTTTCAAATCTTTGTCACTGTAATCCTCACACAAAGTTATGCCAGTAGGCCTGATGTTTACAGCCTAAGCCACAATGTCGAACGACAACGTTCGCATGCGTTCTAAGCTACAAACAGCTGATTAGTGGCTTTGAAATCAGCTGTTTGTCGCTTAGAAAGCATGCGAACATTGTGGTTCGACATTGTGGCTTAGGCTGTTAATCTGCTTTGTTCCTACACGCTGAAAAAAATGGCGATTTTAACAAATTTCAGCAAACAAATTAGCATCAAACATATAAATATTTTTCCATACCACAAACATTAACTTGTTTGTAGGTGATAAATATCAAATGTATATGTATGGATTTTTGTCTTACTTTTTCACTTTTTTTCAATTTGTGAATTTCTATATAACAATTCATTTTATTCTCTCGGTTATTGCATCATTTTTAAATATCGTAGATGCAAAAAATTTTTTATGAAAACAGCTGCAAATACACACTTATTCGCACTCAAATGTTGTACTTTGTTGAATTTAATAAGTTCGTTGTCTGTCCTTCCCAAACACGATATTGCTTATACACAAATACGTAATATTAATAGTTATATTTACATCCAAACAAGCTTTGTGTAGAAGGAAGATTAACTTATTATACCGCCCCTCCACATATGCCATAAGTGTTCGTTCCGTAGATCCACGCCATTGTTATTGCTCATTCCTGTAGTGGGAGGTGGGTGGTCTACCGCTGAAGTCGCTGCTATGTTAACACCTCTGCTGACATACGTACTTAATTTTTTTCTTTGGGAATTTGCATTTATTTATTTTATCGTGCTTTCGCCTCTGTTCCCGTGTTTTTATTTTCACTTGGTTTTTTTTTTTTGCAAATATCTTATTTTTCTGGCCTACTCCTCGCCGTCGTGCTGTCGTCTGCGGAGGTAACGTTGTTAACTACATCGGTAACACATAAGTTCGCACCATCGGCGGTGGCTTGGCCTGGTGTGTGGCTGCTTTTATGCTGCAACATTTGTCCGGTAATAAATTTGCCACCTTTTGGGATGTCGACACAAAAGGGATACGCTTTACACAAATGCGCATGTTTGACGACGTAATAACAACAGCGTTACCGTCGTCCCCTCAAAAACTTCAGAATAAACCGTATCGTACAACAACAGCTGCAAAAACAACATCCTTTCGCACACATACATTTGGCAAACGTCTCCGTTGCCTGTGTATGAGTGTGAGACATTCGTTTAACTGTAAGTTTGTGAGGCTTCATTTATGAAAGGGAAGCAGGAATCGAAAGCAAAATGCGGGGGAAGCAGGGCCGTTGTTGCCCCTAAAATCGATGTACAAAGGTTTTTTATTTCCCGCATTACCAGGCGAACACGGTCATTCAAATAGATCTGAAAATATTTTAATCAGGCTTAGTTGTGTAATAGAGTTACTCACTGCTTACCACCCACACGGTGGTCTTCATAGAATTCATGCTGATAGTAATCGGATAACATTACTCGGTAATGCTAAAGGCAATCATGAGTATTAACTGGTTTTTTTTTTCAAGAGTACGCCTTTGTTCCCACACCTGACCCTAAACAGTCTAAACTGTGGCGATTATGAAATGCTCCTGAATGCAGAAATAATACCACTGCTTAGTACACTTTTCTGTGAGTAGGTCGGATGGGCGGGCCAGCTGATTTTCCTTGTAATCACAACCGATTACAAACATTTTTTGAGATTTTTATCATTTGTTTCAACAGCAAACGAAAAAACGAGATACGAACACAAGCACAACCACTCGTGACCTGATAACAAATATGCTGCCCGATATTCGAGCAAGCCTAAGCAAATATTACTTGGCCTGGCACCGCCACCGACACCAGCACATGCACCATAACATAACAACCGAAAAAATGTCTTCGTTTAAAAACAGAAAATATTGTTACATGACGTTACGAGGGGATCAGCATGTTTTCATTTCTTGCTGTTCCTGGAGCCTGCTGCCGTTGCAAATGATGTACTGCCACCAGGAACATGTTGTTAGTTATTGTGGCATATAAAAACACATACACGCGCAGAAAAAACCAAAAAAAAAACGCCTCTGTATGTGCTGTAAACATGGCTTAAATATAAAAAAAAACGGTTATGGGGTTTTTGGGGTAACATAATTTTTTGCTGTTGCTGTTAAATATTCGCATACTCGTAGTCGAGCAACCGTCACCTAAATGAAAGGTTCGTTTTATTTCACATTTGTTTGTTTGTTTCATTCTGTTTTTGTTGAGCATTAACTCGATTTATGACACTAAAATTTTACTCCGACACAATAGGCCATAAAGGTAGGTGGTAGGTGGTCAAAATGGACCGAGTAGTGCCGTACAGCCAGTCAACGAATGTCCTGACTTCGGCAATATTTGCAATTAGGAAGACCAACCAATGGTTGCAGCAACTGAGAACTAAATCGAATTAGTGGTTTTTTGCGACTAACAGAATTCGGTTAAATCCAAAAATTCGCTTGAAGCAATGGAACATTTGTTAAGTCTCCTCCTACCATAGGTTGGAGTTTATACTAAGTGCACTCCGTTTGCAACAACTTCAAATATTATCATGAGAAGAGTTTTTTATAAATTCTTGCATATATAGTGTATACTTATTTGAGGGGACGATATATCGAAAATTTCACTGGAGAGGGTTTTTTGTGCGGTCCAGCAAAAAGGCGTGTGAATTTGCTATATCTTTGTAAGTATACATTTTTAATATTATTTGATGGAGAATATATTGAAAACAACAGAAGTTAATAAAAACTGACACAATGAACACCAAAGGCCACATTCTCCTCGCATCGTCGGAAAGATGGAGCAGGATGTAACTGAGGCTTTTTCCAGAATCGAGAAGGATTCGGCAAAGATGGGTCTAATGGTGAACGAGGACAAGATGATAGTTATGCTTGCTACTGTTAGGCAAACGTCGCTACAGACAAAAACACAATATAGTGAAGGCCGGCAGTTGCAATGTCGAGTTAGTGGCTCCGCCAGCAACAGAAATAATAATGTCAGCATCGAACTAAAGCGAAGGATCGTGCTGGCGAACATATCGCTCATTAACATCAATGCCACAACTCAAAATCCACTATTATTTTTCTGTTCAAGAAAAAGCTGTAAATGTCTTATTTGAGTTGACTTTTGACGGGGGTCTAATTTATTCGGGGAAGCTATGATTTGTTTCATAAAGGGTGTTTTTTATTGGGGTATAGAACTTTAAGTTGGCATCACTTTTTTAACTGGCGGCCATTTTGTCAGCTGTCAAGTGATTAATATTTAGTTTGGTTTGCCATTTCATCATGAACAGGTTGACAAAAGAACAACGCTTGCAAATCGTGCAAATTTATTTCGAAAGTAATGGTTCAGTTCGCGAAGTTCACCGCAAGCTCCGTCCATTTTATGCCATTACATCCACAAAAACTGACTGTTTGGTGTGCTCTATGGGCTGGTGGAGTCATTGGGCCATACTTCTTCCGAAATAATGCTGGAATGTCAGTTACCGTTAATGGAGACCGGTATAGAGCCATGATAACCGACTATTTTGTTCCCGAATTGGATGGCATGAATGTGGATGAGTAGTTGAGTTCCAACAAGTGGTTGAAAATTGGACCTGTAGAATTGGCTTTATTCGAGCCAGCCGCGGCGGCCACATGCCCGAAATCATATTTAAACATTAATGGCATAAAATTATCCTTCCAATAAAGCCAAATTGATGGACATTAAAACGATTTTCTTGTGTTTTATTTCAATTCGAAGTTCTATACCTCAATAAAAAAACACCCTTTACATATCCTCAGTAAGACCTCAATTAAAAACTTTAAACGGCTCTCATGAAAAAGTCGTATTTTGAGTTGTGACACTATTGAAGTAACAAACAATTCAAGAACAGTGCCCTATTTCGTCCAACAACACACTTATTCTGGCGCCGAAGCATGAGTACATGCTGGGTTTTTTTTTATAATTATTTTCAACTATTTTTCAATGGCCATATTTTAAATTATTTTTCATAAAAAAATATTTTTATGTTTATAAATAACTATTAAAATTTGCATTGTTAAAAAAAAGCTATTAAAATGTTCATAGTTATAATAACTACTATTTTTTATAGTTATAAATAACTAGAATTTCCATAGTTAACAATAACTGTCAAAGGTAGTTGAAGTCTAAATCACTCTAAACACATAAAACAGTCATCCAGAGTTTCATAGTTACTTTTAATAATTTTTGCATAATTATTTAACTATTTTTGGCATTTTTTGTCAAATAATAATGGCGCCGAAGCATGAGTACATGCGAAAGCGGATCAAGCTGCCCTGGGTGTTTTTTTTATAATTATTTTCAACTTTTTTTCAATGCTCATTTTTTTAAACTATTTTTCATAAAAAACTATTAAAATTGTCATCGTTAAAAATAACTATTACAATTTCTATGTTTATAAATAACTATTAAAATTTGCATTGTTAAAAAAAGCTATTAGAATGTTCATCATTATAATAACTATTATTTTTTATAGTTATAAATAACTATAGAATTTTCATAGTTAAAAATAACTATTAAAGGTAGTTGAAGTCTAAATCACTCTAAACACATAAAACAGTCATCCAGAGTTTCATAGTTACTTTTAATAATTTTTGCATAATTATTTAACTATTTTTGGCATTTTTTGTCAAATAATAATGGCGCCGAAGCATGAGTACATGCGAAAGCAGATCAAGCTGCCCTGGGTGTTTTTTTATAATTATTTTCAACTTTTTTTTAATGCTCATTTTTTTAAACTATTTTTCATAAAAAACTATTAAAATTGTCATCGTTAAAAATAACTATTACAATTTGTGTGTTTATAAATAACTATTAATTTTTGCATTGTTTTAAAAAAGTTATTAAAATGTTCTATATTATAATAACTATTATTTGTTATAGTTATAAATAACTATAGAATTTTCATAGTTAAAAATAACTATTAAAGGTAGTTGAAGTCTAAATCACCCTAAACACACAAAATAGTTATCCATAGTTACCTTTAACTATTTTCCATATTTATTTATAACTATTTTTGTCGCATTTCTCTGAGAAATAATGTCGTTTAAATTAAAAAAAATTAAAACCATTTTTTATCGAAACTTTTAAATGTCCACATTCATTTCCAAATGGGAATATGGTAGGAATTTCAGTATCAAAACACGACAAGACAACACATATATCCCCGCCATAATTATATATAGCAGAGATATGGTCATTTTATAGAAATTGCATAGTTTTTCTAGGTACAAATGTACAAATACACTAGTTACAAATGCTTTGGATGATAATCGGTGACAGTTCCTGGCTCTACCTCACCAATGGTTTGGTCGATATCCACTGTATATGCCTAAATTGTTAAGGGATAGTTCGCAGAACATCGGTCCTTCGGAAAAAATGTTTAATGACTTTAAACCGCAGCTCGAGGGATAGGCAATTGCCATACTTGGTGTTCAAATGTTCCACTGCAGCACGGGCTCACCGATAACCGGAATCCAGCAGCATTTTCAAAGAAAAACACGGCCCACAAAATATTACTTTCTGAGGATGCTTTGGCATCTCGTAGAAGGCCGAAATGGTTAATCTCTAAGGCCCAAATGGTTAATCGTAATATTCGTTAAGCATGAAAAAGTCCGTCAAAAAATTGAGAAAATCCCAAAATAAAGTCTCAGCCAGGCCCGACAACGTCGAAATTCCCAACACGACTTCGTGTCTGTTCTTTGAGAATCTTTATTTGTTTAGAGTCTAACTAGAGTTTAGAAGATTCTACTCAGCTCCAAACGCCTCACTCTGCTTCACAACTTTCTCGTGCAGGAGAACTAATAACTGTAAAAATATATTTACGTTATAATTACGATAATTTTCAAAATATAGTATAAAAAAAAAACACTGTAAAAATCTGTTGTTTTTCCTTCAGTCGCCGCTCATTTCCAGTTGAGCCCCCGGCTTATGAAAAAAGTGTCGGCTGGAGCCGGCTTCAAGATGCCGCGGCATATTTTACAGCTAGTCGCCGCCGCCACCTCATGACTTGAGTAGGGTATCTCAATGTTTGTGCACCGTGTTGCACGTTGTGTTTGGCTTCTTCGCAGAGAGAATAAAAACAGCAACAATATTATTGTATATTTAATGAAGTTTTTGCGGTGTTCCTTTTTTTCCCACCTTTTCTCTTAACCAGACACAATCAAGAGGCGCGATTGGAGTGGGTGGCGAAGCAGGGGACGACCTTTAAAATCAGTTTTATATGTTTATAATTTATAGACGGTTAAAATGTGTACTTCACGTTTCATGTGCCATTTTGTTTTGGGGGTCAAAAGCATTAAGTCGTCTTTATGTAGCTGTTTATGTTTTGGCAGGCAGTCAGCCAGCAACAACTGCCAAGACCTCGAGCACATTTTGAGGATTTTCGTAGCCTAACTGCCTGACGACGGGTTGTTGTTGCTGCTGCTGCTGTTGTTGTTATACAATTTATTAGCTTTTATTATGGCCTAATACAAATATCAGCCGGAATCCATCCGATGTTTGGTGATGGTGGTGGGTGAGGTGCACTCGACAAAGCCCAGGGAAAAGGAGTTTCTCGAAAATGAAATATTCAAAATGTTTATGTTCATTGTTTTCTTGTTGTTGGCTGTTGCTTTGCAGTTTATATTTTTGAATTTATGGTTTCATGGGGGATTTGGCAAGTGTAGATTTATTATGAATATTTTATAAATCGGTTCGGTATATATCTACGTATGTGTATTTGCGTTCAATATTTCGTACATTCTTGTATTCGTTTTTATGGCTACTTTCGCATGTGTGTGTGTTCGCTTTTCCCCCCACTCCTTTTCTTCTGCCAAATTGAAATTATTTATATGGTAATGCAAAGGTTTTTTTGTTTTGTTTTGCGGAGCGATGGTGCGGGACGTAAATAAATGTTAAGTGAAAGTGTTGAATATTTTAAGGAGCTTTTTTTCCCATCTTCCGCTCATTCCGTATTCTTAGGTATTTCTTGGGCAAAAAACTTAGCAAATATGCAGGTTCTTTTGTGAACATATGGAAAACAGGTCGGGGGGGACATTTAGCCATACATAAATATGTAGTAAATAGCCTAACACAGGGGGTGGGGTGGGGGTCATTTGCATGACCTAAATAGAAGGACAACATGAATTGTTGCTTTAGTCCACCCATAAATATTAGCTCAGCAAATGAACTCATGTAAGTAAGCTGCACGATTTTATACGCCCATTGGATGATTTCTTGTTGTCCCTTCATCGTAATATCAGGGGCAGAGTATTAAGGACACTATTCTATCCCCGATTGAATCGGTAAACAATACTAATACTACGAAGAAATACAATAGAATGGGCGGGATATATGATAACCCAACAAACGCCGACTTATTAATATGCCATGGCGGAGCAGGCGCAGAACTTCTCTCAAATCATTATGCGTCAGTTAATCGCGACCGATATTTTTTTTACAAAAAATTAATTTTTGAAAACGACGATTCACATAGAAATGTGGAGCCAAACATGGTAGCTAGTTTTTTACAATTTTGATATTTTTCTGTGACACGTTTACCCCAAAATTCTTCATTTGCAAGGAAATATCTTCTTGCAAGTCAATTACCTCCATTTGGCTTTGATAAATTAAATAACTTCGCAGCCACGTCAGTCCATTCTGCCGCTGCAGCAATTTCATAAGGGAATTTAAGAAATTCAGACAGCTTTCCTATCTCTGCAAAGTCTTGAAATCTTGCAGCAAATTCTTTCCCAAGATCTGATATAAATCTTATATACACTGCAATGTCTTCTTACTTGAGGATTCTCGGAATCCCAAATACGACAATTTTGTTTATTAACATACCCACCGAGTGAGAAATACCATAATTTTTTTATAATTCCTTTTCAAAGGTGAGACAAATTAATGAAAAAAGGCTTTTATATTAAAACTAGTAAGTTGTAATGCGCCTATGGCGCCCGTTGAAATATGGAAAACAAATTTTGTTGTAAAAAAAAAATTTTTGTGGAAAAAAAAAAATTTTTGTTGAAAAAAAAAATTGTTCTTGAAAAAAAAAATATTTGTTCAAAAAAAAAATTTTGTTGAAAAAAAAATTTTTTGTGGAAAAAAAAATTTCTTTTGAAAAAAAAATTTTGTGGAAAAAAAAAATTTTGTTGAAAAAAAAAAAATTTTGTAAAAAATAAAAAAATTGGAAAAACAATTTTTGTAAAAAAAAAAATTGTAAAAAAAAAAACTGTAAAAAAAAAAATTGTAAAAAAAAAAATTTTGGAAAAAAAAAATTGGGGGAAAACACAATTTCTGTACAAAAAAAAAATATTATTATTTATAGAATTATAGAATGCCTATTTAAATTCCTACGTACTGCGTGACAGAGTCAGTGAATCAGTGAATCTGTCACTCAGTACGTAGGAATTTAAATAGGCATTCTATAATTCTATATAAATTCTATAAATAATAATAATAAAAAATAATATTTTATTTTTGTACAGAAATTGTGTTTTCCCCAAATTTTTTTTTACCAAAAATTTTTTTTTCCAAATTTTTTTTTTTACAAAATTTTTTTTTCAACAATATTTTTTTTTTAACAAAAATTTTTTTTTCAAGAAATTTTTTTTTTTTTCCACAAAATTTTTTTTTTCAACAAAATTTTTTTTTCATATTTCACCGGGCGCCTTAGGCGCATTACAACTTACTAGTATATTAAGATTAATTAAACGATATTTTATCTTACTTTTGAAAAAAATATATGGGGTTTACTCTATTTTTAATGCAACAGTTCAAGTGACTGAATTGTGTGTCCACAAGTCTACTTCAACGTAGAGGAGGCATAATGAAATCAGATCTCTCGTTAGTAAACAAGACAATCATTTTCCAAACGCACTTCATATGAAAACCCTAATTGGACAGACTTTGTTGGGTTTCGAGGGAAAACTGATTCAAAAAACCACACGTGTCTTCACAAAACTATTAGTTGTAAAGGAAACACATTTGGTTTCTTTAAACAGTTTTCCCTAGACGTTCTCTTCTTTGGAGTTTACATTTCAAAACTCGTATATGTTTCCCCCCCACACCCCACCCTAATCATTCGATGTCCTTTGATTGGTTTACAACAACTGAAGCATGTTGACACAATTTAAAAGCGGTACGTTTTACACATTTCAAAGAATATGAGGGCTGCGAAACTAACATCAGTTCTTTAAACTATTTCCCGCATGAGTGTTAATCGACAGTCATAATCTGCCGAAGGTACTTAATTCCAACTTTTAATTAATTCCAATCCAAAATCAAACAAAATTTCAACTTCGACCGTCATCGTTGTGTTCCTTGTGCGCCCGCTTAATTTCATTTCATTAATGAATCCGAGGTACATACGTACGATATGCTTTTTACGGATGTGATTATCAGTGCAAAAAGGTGGGAGACCTGAAGCGTGATTCCACGGAGCCAACACAACAAAAAATAACAACAACAACACCCACAACAGCATGTATATGATGTTAAATGCGACGTTGTTGTTGTTGCTGTTGTTCTGGTACATGCCCCATCTCTCTCTCATTCCGTTTAAGCAAATATTGTGTCAGCGCAAAAGAACAAACAAACAAATCTCGGCATAGCGTAAACGCTGGAGCCGAAGCAGGAGCTGGCTGTGAAAGCAACAGCAACAGCAGCAGCATCAGCTTGCTAAGGTGGTAGTGGTGGCTGTTGGAATTTCATCATCATTTGATGATTAAAGCATTGCAGTGCACAGCAGCGTATATTAAAAGACAATGCCAAACTCATTAGTGATATTTAAAGAGCATAGTTTCAACAAGTACAACATCCTACACACTCACACTCCAACACACACACAAACACTCTCGCACTCACTTAACGTAAAAGGAACAAAAACTAAAAACTAAAAAAAAAACTAGTGAGAAAATCTCTAAAGAGGCAAAATATGTACACACGGCCCGTGTAAGCAGCTCATGAAGGTGTAAACACGAGATGTGCATGTGTTGCGGCATTAATTCGTTTCCTGGGCAAAGGACGACTTGTGATTGTTGTACTTCATTCGGTTTTTCTCCTCCGGGAATATGCAGTCATTAATCAAGGCTATTGTGGTGGTGCCTTGGTGTTTGTGTGGACTGGCCTACCACCCACCCGCCTGCAGATAAACGTCATAAATATTAACCACAAACGAACGGGAGGGGGGGGGGGGGGGGGCAACAGTTTATTAACTGACCATAAATGATGAATGATGACGTGATTTATGTGGGATAAGGCGCAGCCCGTCAGTCCTTTTGGGATAATGTTACACGCTGATGCATGGCAGCGAGTCCGTTTGTTTGGCAGTCAATAGAGTTATTCCAACTGGTCTACAAATCAATGGATTTTTAGTGTTCCTTCAAGCCTAAAATACACAAAATGCAATCAGAAACTGAAAACGAAACAGTCCTTGTGTGGTGTTCTCCTAATGAGTTGGCTTCATGGCCAACAATTTCGCTGAACTATATTACAGTAGGAGAATGATGGGTGTGTTCAGATTAGGAACGCAACGCGAAAGCAAATATCGACATATATTTTTTTGCGAAAGCGAACTTCGTTACGTCCCTTAAATAAAACATTACCAATTTACAGCTAGAAATGTTTGCACCTCGTAAATTCTGGCGACTTTTCGGAGCCGGCCTTTAACAATTGGTACCGGTCAGTGAGTACAAAACTTATATCATACGCAGGGAAATAAGAAGGACGACCAGATTTAAATTTTTAAAAAATTATATTTAAAGGAGTTCTCAACATTCTTCAATTTGAAATTTAAATTTATTAAAAATGTGTTCTTAGAGTGTTTCCAAAAGTATTTTCTTCTGAAAAGTCTATAATTCAAATAGCATCCGCGAATTCTTCGATATGCCTCAATCCTAGTAGTCCATTTTGTTAGTCCGTTGCAGAGTTCGGGTGGGATAAAGTAAATGTTGGTATTATCCCATTTGGGTGTGGCTATATACAGGGTTCTCCAATAACATGGGTTATTTTGGTATTCAAAGAAAAATAACACTTTTTTGAGATAAATGATCGGATGTTTATTTCAAATTAAAGAGGAATATAAATAATGAAAAACAACATCAGCCAAATGGCCACCACGACCACGCTTACAGGACCATATCATTTTCATGAAATTGTCCATAACTAAATCGATAGCTTCATAGAATTCTATCTTTGAGGTCGTGCATCGACGCTGGGCTGTTGGCGTAGACCTTACCTTTCACAATTGTTGTAGAGAATTTTAATAATTTCAATGCGTTGTTGAAGCGTGTACCGTTCCATTTCTAGTAATGACGTAGTTTCTACTTGTCAAATGTCAAAGAATAAATGCATCAAAAGTGACAGCTACCGAAATACCCGGTGATTCAAAATAACACCTCTTGTAGGAGAACCCTGTATACGACAATTCACAGGCATGTAATTCACAGCAAAGTAACCAGTTAAAAACCAAATTTATTGTATACATTTCATTTGAAAAAATAGCTGTCAGTGGGAGTTCCCAACAAAATCTGTACATCATGCAACTACCTTAATTACGTCTTGAATGATTTTGGTCCCACAAAATACATTCCAAATCAAAAATGAAATTAGGCCCAGAAACAAAAATATATGGAAAACATATTTTCATATTTTTATGGAGTTATATTTACATAATGCCAATTAGGTCCCAAATGTTTGTGTGAAAATAGAGCCCACAAAGTTGTTGGGGCATAATTTCATAAAAATGTTGGGTCCCATTTTCGCATTTTGGGGCCACACTATCAGCCCGATTCTGAATACTCCCGGGGAGATAATTCCCGGGGAATTTAAATTTTTTCGAGAAGAAAATCCTCCTATTTTAGACAGACCGGGAAACAAACAAATCATCTGCCTCGGAATAATCGAAATTGTATGTCCCTTATTATTATTCGCTCGGTTTGTTTAGAATAGCAGCATATTGTTCTCGGGAAAAAGCAAATTCCCCGGGAATTATCTCCCCGGGAGTTTTCAGAATCGGGCTGTATGTATTTTTGGGGTCTAATTTCCTTCGGCAAAGAAAAACGCCTTCGTTTTTTATTGAAAATTATGTACAACAAATGTATTTTTAAAAATATCATGCAAGCACCTAAACATCCTAAAATAAAACAAAATAACACATTATACAAAAAGTCGATATACGGCCCAAAAAGAAAATTGGGTCTTAGGTCACAAGAGCGTTATGTCCGTGTGGGCACCAAAATATGGGTCTATTCTTATTTAGGTTTCATTTTTACCCAGCCATTAGGAGTAATGTGTCGAAAATTCGTATACAAAGTTCTGAAACGACGATGAGAGGGTATACAAAATTAATGGCACCTCTACTTACTCCAACCTTCATATCGTTATTTTCGGACCCACAAAAATATATTCCATTTGTCATTTTTAGTGTTAAGATAATTTTTGGAAAGATTCGCATGGCTAACTCTCATCTGTCTACTAATGATTTTATTATATTTCTTCAAGTGGGGATGCGTTTGGATTCGTGTAGAAATTCGCTTGAAGTTTCCCCAATGGTCTAGTTGTTAGTAGCCAAGCGTCTATGCCCACTACTGCCTCAGTACAGTTTGAATATCTCTTATTGTGCAAATATTTCTTAATGTTTGTCCCTCAAAGGTGACCTATTTGGTACATTTTCTGCAACTCTGATAAGTTGCAAGCAGATAGAGTTGTTATTCTGGTATCGAGCACTTCCAACAGACTGACGCACACTGAAGTGCAATATGTAACAGGTGGCGCAAAAGTAAACTTCCGATGTTTTAAAAAATGTTAAAAAAAAATTGCAAAACTTTGATTCTTCTTGTGGATTATTTTTATTTGGTCTTTTAATTTTTTTTACATCAAGTCGAGAATATGATATCATGTAAATGGCCGCCGCCACAGTTGATTGTCACATTAGGGGCCAATCGCAAAATGTATAGCATTTTCTGATAGGAGGATTACTTTTGCGCCACCTTGTATATTTGGCGTGCTAATATTCATATGAAGTGTCGAATATATTCGACAAATCCACAAAGACGTTCGAGGTGCATATCTGCAAATTAAGGCATACAAAACGTCGTCGCCCTCTTGTTCTCGCCACTATGTTATATTTCCAAAAAAAAAAAAATGGCTTCCTGGGCCAATATTAAATTGTCATGTCCTGTCATACGAGAGCCTTAATGTCGGAGTCACCTGTCACCGGTCACTCTCCACACGATGACACCAAAACGTTGAATAGTTAAAAAGAACCCATTACACAAACGCAACTATAGATTTAAATCACATTTCACAAAAATACTTTTAATGTACGAATCCAATCAACATCAAAGCAACGTCAGTGGGTGGGAGGCACTCGGACATTCTCGGGGGAAATTTCGCTAAGTACGTGTAGTTGTTAATGAATATTGCCGGGATAAATGTCCTGCCAAATTTGTAACCCCAATTTGGTCATTACACCCCATTAGTGTTGTCACCAATGACACCTGTAACCGAAAGCACCGGATACGAGCGCGTAATGTAAACAACATTGACATCAACATCCACAAACAACAGCAACAGCGGCAAGGACAACAAAGTAGAATAGTCCTTTTTAGGATTTCTCGTAAATTACGCTTCATAATGATGTAATGAGATTTAAAAAGTTGCATAACACGATTAAAACAACAACAAGGACAGCGACAACGTAAGCGATGGCGGCAGCGCCAAACGGACAACGACACAACAAAAACCTAAGTTTGTATGTAAAGCAAAATCACTATGTGCATAACACACACACACTCATACACACACACACACTGCATGACATACTACTGCACTTCTACTAGTACAACTCATTGTCATTATCCACTCGTACAAGCTGTATGCGTTACGAGAACAGTCTGCGAATGATGGTAAAATGGGCAAAGGGTTCAAATATATTTTAGGACATACGAGCAGACAGGCTTCCAGTTCGATCTGTTGGTGACCATCATTGGAAATATGCAACAACACTTTGGATTTAAACATGGAATTGACTCTGGCAAATTTTAAATGTTAAGTCCATGGAGAAAATCGCTGACGTTACCGACCACATGGAGTTGTAATTCTAGCTGCAACATATTGTAAGGTTAGTCCTGGCTTTACCACCGTATTTATGCCACATTGACATCGATAAGTTTGTGTTATGTTTTTTGGAGACCGCAAGTGGCGATATGACCAATATATTTCGATTACACTGGAAATATAACCATACGCTAACCATAACCACGGCTACGTGATAGAAGGCCAAAAAAAAGACCCGTGTCTCCTAGTTCTGCCCAAAGTCATGCACTTTTTTCTAAAAAGTGTATAAATTTACATTTGCTTTCTGTCGACTGAGCCTGTTAGACTTTATTACACTTTTTCACTGTGTGTGATGACCTAAACTCTGATCACACTCCAATCATTCTAAACTACAAAGCAAACCCAGGCAAATTGTCTCCACACAAACCCATATTTTCACCTAAAACTGATCTGAAATGCTATCAGGAATGGATAGAAAGACATATAAATCTTAAATTTAGTCTTTTGTCAAACTAATTTACGATGCTGCAGTTGAAGCAGCTCCACGAATTTCGCTAGATATTAGAAATCTCATAATAGGAAAACGAAGACTGAGAAAAGTTTGGTAAAGAACACGGGTTCAAATCGACAAAACGAATCTAAACCGCGCAATATCTCAACAAGCGTCAAAAGGATATTCAAAATATAGCGTGGGAAGACACCCCAATGAACTTAGTCCTTCCAAAAAAAAAATTAGTATAACTTCTTCCAATATTTGAAACGACCCAAAAAAAAAAAGGATTATTTCAACCATAAAGCGGGCGGAACATAATGCAGAACCCACAATGAAATTGCTAAAACAAGAAACCTTCATTCCATTGATTTTTTGTAACACCAGGACTTGTTCAGTAATCAGCGACTTTACCGACATTCCCTGTCAAATGTCTCCGCCCATAAAACCATTT
This sequence comes from Hydrotaea cyrtoneurina, assembly GCA_958296145.1. NCBI lineage: Eukaryota > Metazoa > Arthropoda > Insecta > Diptera > Muscidae > Hydrotaea > Hydrotaea cyrtoneurina. The sequence goes on along the minus strand of OY282512.1, from coordinate 146,955,201 downwards.
ACCTTTTGAGAAGTTGTAATTGAAATAACAAAATTACACGGCCAGAAATCATCTGGATGCTACCAAATTAACGCCTAAATGTTAAAGTCTCTACCTAAAAGATAAATGGTTTTCTATAACTCGGATGTCGCATTTCCCGTCTCAATGGAAACAAACAAAACTAGTCAAGCCTAACAAACCTGAAAATATGCTTAGCTCGTATCGCCCAATAACTTAGCTGCCTATATTTTCTAGAGACTTTTCAGGAAAAGACTTCTTCCTATTTTGGAGGACATGAATATAAACCAGACCATCAATTTGGTTTTAGACACATGCACGGAATACCTGAATAGAGAATCCTTAGAGAAGAAAATGTACTGCTCATCAATATTCTTAGATGTTAACCCTCTAACCCGCAAGAGTGGCGCCTCGAGGCACTCATTTAGGGGCATATTCGTTTATATATTTTAAAAATTTTGGTTGAGGGTTAAGCAATCGTCGTACTTAAACGAAAGAATTTTTTATGTTGCTGTAAATGGCGATGATGCAGAAATTGGAATGGCTCCAGTACTTTATACTACATGGTGTAGCGTGTTAATTTGCATATTTGGGAATGAAGCATTTGAAAAATATGCTTCAACACAAAATGACCTCTGCTCACGTGATGCAATGCATGATGGCAACTGAAAGGCAGGCGAGTACAAATCTCCCGTCAGCCACACACACTGTCCACCAACTCTCCATTAACAGTGCCGCCGGAAATTCCCACGCTCCACCCTGTATATATACAGCCGATATGCCCGTAAACACCGATGGCAACATACGCTGTTGACACTGCTACTCTAGCAACTAGTCCCAACCTCGTAGAAGCATAAAATATAGTCCAAGGACAACTGGATGAACTTCAAGAATAATTGAATATGTGGAACATTGAAGTCAATCCCGAAAAGTCAAGTAATGCAACTATTACTCTATGAAAGGAAAATTGCCGTCCTCTAACCTTAAATGGAATTGTGTAAAATATCTTGGACTTTGGATAGTTTGTCGCCTTACTTGGAAAGATCATCATAAATCAAAACGAAAAGAAGTTGACATAAAAACTAAAAAAAATGTATTGCTTAAGAGGCCCTAAATCACAAATCAGCCTTGGCCGTAGTAATACTTTATAAGTATCTTGCCTCATCGACTAATATCCAATATCCGCCCTGGTTTGTAAGCAACGATCTTGGTGTTTCAAACATTACAGACGATATATCAAGGCTTAGTACCAATTACGTCAACAGATTAAGTAATCAGACAGATATTTTAGCTATATCCTTATTAGATGACAGCGACGAAATTAGAAGATTAAGAAGAAAACGACTCTGTTAGTTACTACTACATTTGCTTATTATTATGTTTATAATATAATATAATATAATATAATTATTATAATGTTTATAATAATATATAGATTATATAAATAAATTTAAAAAAAAGTTTCTTTCTAGAAATTTTGTGGAGCGTATGAGTGATATTAATTTGAAAGGCTCGCACTCATACGTACAGGTGGTTAATTAAATTGAATTGATGAAATTTTATTAAAAAAGCTCGACTAGTAAAAACGAATTGGAATTTTATTAGCTGTCACCTTGGCGCAGATAAAATAGTTGTTCCGAATTGAACACGGATATTCTCCGTCCAGGCAGTAAACGTCAAGTATACTGAATGACTTTTCACTTGTCCAAATCTTGTCCCATCCATATTCCATACCTGCCTCGACCTGAAGCCAGCAACGGCAGTGCTACTGATGTTGCATGCGACTGACTGCACCCTTAATAGTTGTAAAATAGTAATGAGAGAAAATGAACAAATGTGTTGAAAGTAAACACAACAGGGAGGCTGCAAAACAAACACCAGCACAATGAAAGCAACAACAACAACCAGAGCCGAAACGAACAACATACACGGAACATGCAACAGCGGCATATAACAACAAGCTCAACATGCTGCTGTTTCTGCTGTTGCACATTAAAGAGGACAGCGTCAGGTCAGGAGAAACAGCAGAGGCCGACGAAGCCGACGAAGAAGAAAGAGATCACAGCGTCACCGTTTAATTAAAACAACAACGGCGAACGCGCCAAAGAGCGAAAAACGATTTTAGACGCAAACAAATGCATACACAATCCTGCTATACTTTCAGTGTGTCTGTGTGTGTGTGTGTTAGTGTGAGCGTTGTCCTGTTTGTAGTTAGATTTTTCTAGGTAAACAACAGCAACGAACACCGGGCGAATATATAAATGTATAGATGTGTGTATGTTTGTGACCCCAATCGGTGTGTGCAAGTGTGCGTGCGTATGAGTGCCAATGCTTTGCTTTAACAAGAACATACAGTTCAAGCACCTGCTTTGTTGACATCATGTCGTTGTCGTTGTCGTTGGTGTTGGTGTTACTCTCTCGCTGTTGCACGTCCCCAACTTGCCAGTTTTTCCCGCAATGACAACCGCCCTTCCCCTAGCCAAGGCAAGTGTAAAACTGAAAATAGCGTCAACTATGTGTAAATCTTGTTCTGCTACGTTAAGCGAGATTAATTTATTGTTTGCCCAAAAAGAAAAAAAACGCCCCCTGTCCTCAAAAACCCCCCACCCCAAAAAAAATAAGAAGGAAAATAAAATCCTGAATACCGGTACTATTTGGTTGTTCATCACCAACAAACAAACCAACAACCATACAGACACACACATACACTCTTCTAAAAACAGAATGTCTTTACACATTGGACGGCTATGGACGACGGCGGGTTATAAAATAATAGTCGCCTTGGGTCGATTGGTCGGATGGCCTGAACAGCAGACTGCGAAGGGATTGGGTGGGGTGGGGGGTTAACAAAAGCTTAGTGTAGGTAGCAGCTGTCGCGTATTACGACTTTTTGAAAACGGCATTCATGATGTTTCGTGCTTTGGCTACACAAACAACACGCAAAAACACACATACACTCACAGACTGAAACGAAGCTAAATGGCAGAAAATAATAAATCGCTGCAATAAAACCCAAAAACACAATACACAAACGCACACATAAATATGTGGAACAGTGTTCCAAAACAAATTTCCATGGAACATTATTGTTTGGGGCAGATGGTTATGATTATTATTGTCCATAGAATTGTTTAAAGCCTCTGTGGTGGGAATAATAGCACCGTGTTACACACATTCTGTCCTATGAACCAAATTTACTTTTTCGGAAAGGGGATAAAAAATAAAAATACACGTGTATCGGCGATTTTCATGTACACGTCAGAATTTTTTTTTAAGTTTGAAGTATAAAGCTCGTAGTGGCCTGTGTGAGAGCCTTTGGACCGATTTTTAACCCTTTTTCAGTGATCCAATCGAGCTGATTTTTTGCAGGCAGACTCGTGGAAATGTCTGTATCACGTCAAATTTTTTAAAAACAATTTTTATCAATTCTCAGATTTTCCCCAATTTTTATTATTTTTGAAAAAAAAAATATTTTTTTCATTTTTCTAAGCATAACTTAAAGAGTCCCAAATTTGTAAACTACTTAAGCGTTACGAAAAATAAATGTTTTTTGAACTGAAACCTTAAAAAAAAAAATTAGGAAAATCCGAGAATTGATAAATCTATCTATTTTTTAAAAAATTTGACGTGATACATGACAGAAAAACATCTATTTTTTGTAACACGGTGTAATAATATGACGTCAATATACGACTCTAAACCAATAAGAAACTAGAGGTCCCTGTTAGAAATAACACCATCAGATTTTAGAGCACAGTTTTGCATTTGATGTCCGATGTCAATTAAATTTCTCAGATGTGATCACGTCTCTATGACAAATTAAACCAAAATAATTGAAAAATTCATGAAAATTTCCCCAAAAATTCTGAAAAATCCCACAAATGATTCATAAAAACTCGTCAATTTTCATTGGCCCTACAATGAAGTAGCAGTCCCGACGTCGAGCTCCCACACCTCTGAATTCCGCCCTAGTGCACTGTTTAAAATCAATTGCTTACCTTAATTCTAAGTATTCAACATAAATGTATCTTCATTAAAAAAATAACGTTTTGCCATTATGTTTCAAAAATGATTCCGGGAAGTGGCCGACGCAGCCCGAGGGGCCAAATTGAGGACCACCTTTTGCAGCATTTGGGGCCGTATGTCAGTAATGAATATTCTCCTCCAAGGCGTCAATCGTGTCGGGCTTCACACAACCCCACACAAGTTTATTCAGTCTTAGCATTTATCAAACGGGACAGTTCTGATGATCCAGATCCATATATACGAAAAATATTCTATACGTCGTTCGTCAGACCTAAATTAGAATATGTACATAATGTATGGAATCCATCAACAGCTCTACGTGTTAATAGAACTGAAAGGGTGCAAAAGAAATTCCTAAAATTTGCTTTATCGTCATTACATTCTACAGAGCCAATCCCAACTTACGAGGCACGCTGTAATGTAAATTGATATGTTTACCACCTCTAATAAATTTTAGACATTTTCAGTGTATGATGTTTCTTTATACAGTAATTTGTGGATTTATTGTCTGCCCATCTAATTTAGGATTTAATATTCTATACGTCGCACTAGGAAAGTTTGAATTTTTTAGCATACCTTTTATAGAACTGACTATAGTATGAATGATTGTTAAATCTCTCAGAGAATTCAATAGAATTTATGAATTATATGATATTGATTTTTCATGTAACATAAATCAGTTTTAAAGATTAAGGAACATGTATTCCAAAGACGTAAATAAATAAAAAAAAAAGTTCAATCGTACGATCGTGGAGGCTACGCCACAGGCCCACGATAAATTTATTGTTTCTTTGGCACGATCGAGGTTTTTGGTGTGTAATTCTCGCAAACACTACCTACCACAACACGACCAGAACTAGTGAATGTAGCGAATACCACAGATTTTTTGGATATATGAAATCATTTGCCTTTTCTTTAGGATAATTTATCCTCACGAAATTGCTCCTTTGAAAGACTGGGCTAGTTGAAAGCAATAATGGGTTGGCTCTCAAAATGTCGTATATAAATAATTATGCACAGGAACAACGACTTATGAACTACCTGGGCCAAGAACTGATATCTTTCACCAATAAATCTCACCGATTATTTAATGATCGAGCCATTTTATTCCATGCCTAAGTCCACCAACTCTTTGGAGCTTCTTTAAAGTTTTATTTGTCGAAATAGGTATTGTATAATCCGGCCTAGTTGCCGTTTTACAAATCAGTGGGCACTTAAATGAAAAAGAACTGCTGCCACGGGTGTCCATACAATTCGGCTCGACCCAATTTGGGACTTTGCTTACAGGACCCTATACTAAATTACTGGTAACCAACTACCCATATCAGCTGTGGTTGCCAAACACTGTTATGCGTCGGAATTTAAAATTTAAATGGCCAACCTTTTTTTCACCCGTCACATAGCCACTCACACACATACAGACATCCATACATACATACGTAGAAAAGTTCGAATTTTTCCTGGTGTAGATTGTTGTGATTTGATTTAATGGAATTCTTGTACATTCTCTTCCTCTGAGAGGGAAAATAATGTCATAATATAAATTGTAAGCAAACACACGTACTACAACGCACACACACACACATACATTGTACAAGAGTAAAAATAATGTTAATAATGCTTCAAAGTTCTCGACCTTCAATTTGGCCGAGAACGTGAGAGCTGCCTTTCTTCCGCTTTCATTGCTGTAGACAATGGGTAGCGGTGATGGTGGGCTAAACGCTCGGTTAGTTGTCGTAATAATCATAATTCATAATATTTTGTGTTTGATTTTCCTGCCTGGGAGTCATGTGCGTCATGTTCTCCTTTTGCCGAATGCCAGTGAAAGGAAAAGTGTTGATGAAAGGCCAACCAACCTTTCACCATAATGAGAACACAAATCAAACACACATCAAAGGCAGCAGCGAGTGAGAGGAAAGCGTACACACCTTCCACGCCCCCCCAAGAAGCGGAAGTGGTTAAAGCTTCGCAAAAGTTTGGTGCAATTTGAAATTGTAACTCTTTGGCCAAATTGAAAAATGTTTCCTTTTCTAATGATTCCAGTCATTCCCGCTCCATTCAATCCATATCCACATATGTGGCTGTCACTGTCACTGTCATCACCGCCGCTGCTCCACAAGTAATGATGATTATTCAACATCTCCCTCTCTCTCGGGCTCTGGCTCTGTCACTGTTGAGGTTTTTTCCCCCGAGTCAATATTTTCCAAACTATGATTGTCGTTTAGATAATACCCCACTCTAAGTAGACACCAACGTCACGTTATGATATGGCTGATGATGTCTTCCTTGGCTGGGCGTTCTTCACTTCACTTCGTTCGTTCGGTTGGCTCGTCTCGCTCGCCTCTCCAAGTGGATTTCCTAAGCCACAAAAATGTATGGTTTATTTAGTACATGTCTTTGGTACGGCATGCTTGTTGTCATCGTAACACACTCGGAACACAGCACAGAACAGTAGTGCAACATGCAAACAACAACGACGACGACGACGACAGCAACAACAATTGTTGCACAGCAGCAACATCACAGCACCATCATCATTATCATCAGCAACAGTACTTGCATCAGAGGAAAACATTCAAGTCATTTCGTAAGAGTTCAATCGCAAGTGGGTCAAGGCAGAAGTTTTCGGTGTGAGACAACGAAATGATATGTCAAGACAACTGTAGGATTAATATGATGCAGTGGAAATGTCCGGGACTCTCTCTCTCTCATGTTCAACTCTGGAAAATGGAGTCCTAAAGCTTTTTTGTTGTAATATTAAATTTCATTAATTTGTAGGACTACTAGGAGGCTAGTAGGATGATAAATCTATCTCCCGATATGAAATCATTGATCAATGCGATCTAATATTTCCAGACTTGGCTTGGTGTCCTTCCCGCTATATTGTGTTGATTGTGATCAAGATCGCTCAGTATATGTGCCTCAGAAGCGACAGGACCTTACGGGACCACCTAACGTAGAAGAAGATTCTGAGCCGAATCTTCTTCACCTTTCATCAGCACTACGCTACAATACCCGCTACCAATTTGATCGAATTGAGATCATTAACTAAAATATTCGCAATCCTCTCCGGTGGCCCTCCCTAAGAAAAATCTCCAGTGTGCAAGCGAACGCTGCCACAAAACAGGCAGCACAATTGTGTTTGACTTTCATATGGGGGAAAAATATGACTACAACTGTTTCGGGCTAAAACGACATCAGACGTTTTCTGCACTTTATTCCATTTGTCCCTTGTTTATTATTGTACAGCATAAGATTAAGCCCGAACACTCACACACACACACACATACACACAAGAATATCGAAGGACAAGCAGATACGGTAAGGAGAACCAAGTGATATCGTTCATAACCTGTCTCACACATTCAAAGACACAGCCGTATGGCGTATGTACGCCGAGGCTCACATGTGTGTCAGATTGCCGGTGTGTATGTGTGTGTGTGTGGCATTGGATGTTGGATGCTGATGATGATGATATGTTTGCTGTTTGTTACACGTGTGGTTCGTTCATATGTAAATGGAAAAAAGTAAAACGAAACGAAAAGAATGAATGAACAAACGAATGAACGTAGAGCGTAGCAAGAAATGTGCAGCGTTGATGCTGTGCCCGTGTGTTATCGTAGGCAGCCGTGAGTGTGTATGGCTGTGTGTGTGCAGATGTCACCGTGTGTGTATTGTGTGGCACTGTGTGTGCCACTTTAGATGTCACCACAAGCGTCCGCATAACAACAATACAAATGACAGCTGCAAGGCACTTGCGTCTTGTTTTGTGACTGTTACAGGCATAAATCCACTCATACATCCATACACCCGCACACACACACACGCCGACAATTCCTGTTGCTGCCATTGTTCAAGATGACGCTGATCATGATGATGCCGCTGTGCACCGCCATGATGGTGACGGACCATTAGAGTCGTCTCATTTAGATAGGAACGACTTTGGTATAAAACGCGACTATAATCAAATTAGTATAATTAGCATTAATAAAAAGAAAATATAGAAGAATTGCCCAATATACCGTTTTCCCGGATCATTCTATAAAGAGTAGATCTCTGAGATGTGCCTGAAGGAATCTGTGCTCGGGTCCAACTTGTAGGTACATGTCCTAGAGATTACTACAATTATCGTAGTCAGCATCAGTTACTTACTTCCCTGAATATTCAATAAACGAACAAACGGGGAAATTTTCTGAAATCAGTGAGAGTTATGTACGATATAGTTTTCTATACCCAGCCGCGCTAGGACAAACTCGTGATTCTTATGCCGCAATCAAAAAGCTGAGTGTTATAAAACATTTCCCAAATCCCAACATTCATGACGCGCAGCTGAAAACATGGAGAGAGGGTTCTTCGATGGCGGAGGGGAAAAGTTTCCGGACCCTGTTATCTCTCGAAGAGGTGATCACAATTGGCCACCGAGATTTTGTGATTTAACACCGTGCGACTTCTTCCTTGTTGGCCATTTGGCTGATGTTGTTTTTCATTATTAACGGCATACCGTCCGTTTTATTATGAAATAAACATCCGATTATTTATCTCAAAAAAATTTCATTTTTCTTTGAATAACATCTCTTGTTGGAAAACCCTGTAGTAATAATACAAAAACTTTGGAAAATTCAGCTGAATGTATGCAGAAATACAAAATTGTTTTTGTTTTTTTCACACATTTTTCCTATCAAAGTTTTATAAAGCCGTTATACATATTTCTAAATACGGGGGTCTAGATCATGAACGAGTAAACAAAAAGTCGAGTATGTAAACATTTGTTGGGACTGTGGTATTTTTACACTAATCGACGACAAGCACAGACGAATCACTTTTTTCACACCACTTTTATATAAATTGATTAAACTAAAAGTTTATTTCCCCCCAAAAAAAAAGGATACGTGAAGATAACTTCGGGGCTACGATATAGTTTAAATTTATTTACAGGCAACAATGGTTTGTTCACCATACAATTGTGTGGATACTTCAAGTAGTCGCTATTGCTCCATTGGTAGAAATCGCTCCTCTCTAGTGTGTGACGTGGTTGGTGTATTTAGAAGTTTTTCTGGTTGCTGATGATGTGTGTGTGTGTGTTTTCTTGGGTCTTTCCCGGTGTTTTTTTCTATCTCGCCACCGTGCTATGTGTGGAGCACATTGGATGTGTTTTGGGTTTTATTTTTATTTAACCATTCATTTATGATGTCTATTGGTCTACGAGTGTGTGAGTCTGTGTGTGTGTTTGCATGAACTCGTGTGTGTGTGTGTTATTGTTCTGCTGTGCTCCGTTGTGGCTTTTGTCATATTCGTGCGAGTGTGCGTGTGTGCATTTGATGTATTATCCTTATTTAGCTGCATTTCACCACTTTGTCATGTTTTTGTTGTTGTTCCTTTTTTTTTGGAGGGGACAACAAATATTGTAGTCCTTCGTGTTGTCGTTAGTCTTCATTGTTTGTTGCGTTTTGCATTGTTGTTGTTGTTGCTGCATATCGTCCGTTTGCAGTATTGTGACAAACTGCTTTCAGAGGACAGAGCGTCAGAGGAGTGACATAAATTCGTGTTGTTGGATTCTTTGGATTTTGCTGTTTCAGCCGTTTCTTTCAGCGCCTTTGTGTGGCAAATTTGGTGTGTGAGTGTGTGTTTGAGAGTTTTCCTGATGACAGATCCGCCCCACCCCTTACCCTTTAACAACTGCGAAAAGGCCTTAATGCACGAAAGGTGTGCTAATGATAATGGCACGAACATGTGTATTGCGGTAAGAAAGAGAGGGCGATAGAGCAGTGAGACGAAGAAACAGCTGTGCGATAATATTTCTATTGAAATTAGTTGGATTATGGGCTAGTTTTGTTAAACATGTTTTTCAAAAATAAATAAATACATTAGACCGGGTAACGGGAACGAAGTACATTTTTGAAAAAATTAAATTCCAAAAATTTAAGTTGGTCGGTTTTATAATTATTCCCCAAATACTTCCCCCAAAATATTTATATCTATAACAGGGCGTGAGGTAGACCGCTTGGATTATTTTTTCCAGTACCAAACCGCTTCAATCCTCTTGTGTATTTCTCTCATAAGTGGACACAGTTCTCAGTCCCTTAGTTGCCCGCTTATGAGAGAGTACACTGTATTAAATTGCACGGTGGCGTATAATTGCTGCATTACATTGAACATTGCTCATACGGCCGCCCCATTGGCCTTTGTGGCAGACAAGGCCATAAAATCAATTAAGTTATCGTTCACATAGATCTCATTATCTCTCTCTCTCTCACACACACACTCTAGCACTTACCACATTAACAAATGCCAAAATTATTAATAAACCAAAAGAAAATGTTCGATACCAGGCTGACTGCTTTGTCTCTGCAACGCATACTATTAATATTTCATACTTAATAAAAATCACTTGCGGTCCTTTAGACGTCGCCCACACTCTTCTACTCGATTGTTCGGGGTGTTGTTGGTGAAACTAAAATAAGACCACAATCTTTGGCGTGTCAGTCTTTTGCCCATTAAATAATACTTAAATCGTTAATAATTTATACAGCGCCTAGCACAAGTATGACTAATTATACATTCATAATGATGATCCTTTTTATTGCATACACTGTACGAACACATACAAGCAGGGCTGGCATTCCAACACTCCAACACTCCAACACCGCAACATCCACCCACTGCACTGGAAAAAGGACACGATTCGTTTGTGAAATTACATCATTTCACTCAAGGTCAAAAATGTTTTAGGACATCTTTAAGCAATCAGGAACAACAGCATAGAGCCTTGGGAGGGATAAAGGAAACATAAACATTTCATGCCAACCCCCCCCCCCCCCCCCCCTTCGTTGTAAAATCCCAAAATAATTTATGAGGGTGAACCCTGTACCCCTTACACACTCACACATACATATATTCTACTTGTTCTATTATTACGGGGAATATTTTTAAATATCCCCGGGGCAAAGAAACGTCTCCTAATAAATGTAAATTTTTTATTAACGTCACGTTTCTGTTCGATTTATGATGTCGACATAAAAAACACAGCAACAAACCGAGTAAACAAAATGGATTTTTATTTTGTCTGGTCTCCTTTTTGTTATTGTTCTTCTTCATTTGCCACTGCTGTTCAGCGATATATTACAACAACTGCAGCAGCAAACGAATATCGGCAATATTTTCTAATATTTTTTTTTTTTGAGAAATAAATTATTGAAATCGATAGAAAAAAGAAATGAAGACATAACTTTACATACAAGGAATTAATTTCCTTTACGTGAACGAAAGAAAACGTTTGCAAAGCCGAAACAAGTAAGGACATTTTGTCGGGGAATTGTGTATCTGGCCGAAGGAGAGTAGGAGTCAGGTAAGGTAAGGCAATCCAAATGTTACTACGTCAAACAGACATGGCAGTCTTCTCGGAACTGTATCAATTGCTTGGGTAATTCGTAGGACACTACTCGACATTTCGGTCTTCTGCTTGGCTTCTCCATTTCGTGATAGCAAACATCTGCATGTCTTCTTCCACTTGGTCCATCCACCGGAGTCTCGGTCTTCCCAGTCTGCGCCTTCCGTGGTAGTTGTCGTCCAAGGCCTTTCTGGCTGGAGCGTTTTGATTCATTCGGCCGACATGGCCCAGCCAGCGCAATCGCTGCGCATTAGGGTGGAGTGAAATTCAAAAAAAAGTTAACTTCGGAAAGAGAGGGGTCCTAATGAGGGGAAAAATAAAGAAACAATTTTTAAAAATTTTTTAGGGATCGCGCCACTCCCTCGAAATTTGGAAATTATCGCAATTTTGGCGTTGATTTTAGAAAAATCCTAAAAAAGTTTTATGTCAATAAATGTTTGCAATAGCGTAAACAATGAAATAATAAAAACAATAAAAATTTTTCCTCATTGTTCAAAAATTTCAAAAAGTAAAATAAGTCAAATCGTCCCTTCTTCAGAAAATTGACTGAACAATGAAATCGCCACCAAAGCTACAAATATTAGTCGATTATCCTCATATTTGCCTTAAATACTTTTGTTTGGGCACTGAACAAGCTCAAACTATTAAATTTCAAATAAGTTAAGTCGTTAATTTTTAGGATTTTTCTAAAATCATCGCCAAAATAGCGATTATTTCCAAATTTCGAGGGAGTGGCGCGACCCCTAAACATTTTTTAAAATTTTTTTCTTTATTTTTCCCCTCATTAGGACCCCAGACTACATCTCTTTTCGAGGTTAACTTTTTCAAATTAAAAAAAAAGCATGTTTTCACTCCACCCTACTGCGCATATCTACGTTCATGTCGGGATACAGCTCATGCAGCTCACGGTTCGTTCGACGCCGATACTCCTCGTTAACACAGATAGGGCGATCGATTTTGCGAAGGAATTTTCTCTCAAATTCATCTGCAAGTACCCATATTTCGGCGCCATAAAGAATCTCGGGTAGACTAAGTGTATTGTACAGTGTTATTTTAGTTTCGACGCGAGAGGTCTCTGATCCGGAATTATTTGTTAGTCCCGAAATAACATCTATTTGCCAGTACGATCCTTCGCTTTAGTTCGATGCCAACATCATTCTTTCTATTAATGGCGGACCTCTTCCACTACCTCTTTGGAATGCGTGCCATGGTATTTGAGACTTTATGGTATTTGCCCAAAGCACTTAAATTAGTTTCGAGCTATTTCTATGGACATTTATGATTTCCAAGGATTTCTTTTATTTTTTAAAGAAAGAAACCTCAGTTGTTGCTTTTATTGAATTCTGCCATTTACAATCATGACTTAAAATCGGTTGAAAAAGTTGACTCTGTGATTTTTACCAAGCACATGTCATAAACTTACACGAGTCCTTTGTAAGCGTACAATGGCGATGTTGTTGGGCCAGCGTGTTTGAGCAGTTGTGTGTTGGTGTGTTGGTGTCTACTGTTGGCATTGAGGGAAAGTGTGTTAAACACCTGTTGAAATGTATGTTTATTGGATTTACTCTAAAGACATAAACACATTAATAAAAACTAATACAAAATAAGTTAATAATCCTGCCACAAGCACACACACACACACACACTCACCACCATTGGCATGAGTACGCGTATCAACACATAGCCGGGTACTAATGCCTTTAACCAGCCAAGCCCAAATACAATCCGGCACAAACACGAAAGCCAAACATCAAAACCCTCCAGCCCCCACATCTCTAGGTGTCTCTAGACTAATGAAAGTACTTAAAAATCTCTATTAGTAATGGAAGCCCCTCCCCAAGCCGCCAATCCATTGCTTTGCTTAGTCGCCGCCAGCAATCTGTTGGTGGCTTGGGGTGGAGTGGGGACAATGAGGGGGAAATGCCAACAGCTCTACCAAAAAGGACCACCTATTGCTACACAAATATACTCGGGCATAGCGATACATAGAGAAGCAGCAACTCCAAGTGCTGCTACACCTTGCTGCAAGTGCCGAGAGCGCCAAGTGGTTAATGGCAAATGGTGGAGGCAGCCAGTTGGAGGTAACAACTTTGGCAAACCTACTACAACATAGCGCAACAATTATGTTGGTATCTTTGCGGTGAAAAGGTTTTCACTACCGCCCCTCCTCCTCCTCCACCCACTCATCGCAATCTTTGCAGCTCTTTGGCCCGTTTGTCTAGGGGAATTTTTCTTTTTGCTGTTGTTGTTGTTTTGTGTGTGAGTTATGGCACAAATTTGTAACAAACTGCAAGAACGACGTCGTACATTAACTAAAAAGCTAGCAGAGAGAGAGAGAGAGAGGAAGAAACGAAAAAAAACTGGAACGAGGCAACGCCACACGAGAATGAAAATAATATAAACTAGCAAAAAAAAAAATATGGGGAACACCCGGAGAAAGTTCTTCTCCAACAAGTTTATTAGAAATTCTAGCCAACCAAGCGAACGACCGAACGAAGGAAACAACGGGAGCCACTCACTGCTGCTGCTGCTGCTGTTCCAATAAAGAAAAATTGGAGCAACAAAAGTAACAGCAGCAGCAGCGGCAACAACAATGGCCTGTTACACTCAAAGAAAAATTAGTGAATTAATCGGTATTCAGTTGGTGTAAAATTTCACGTTTCACGATGTTTTACATTGCTCACAGTATTTTTTATCTTTCTTTATTTCCTTATATTCTTTTGTAAGCCTTTCAACAAAATACCTGTAAATATTTGAAAACTACAAAAAGACAAAAATATTTTTGTATCTGAATCATTGGATATCATGCATGTAATTGATGACCATCGATGGCCCCAGCAATCGATGAAAACAATCATTGAATCAATGTTTTCGTTTTTAATGAAAAGTCACTGTGATAAAGAGTGTTTTTTATTGGGGCATAGAACTTTAAGTTGGCATCACTTTTTTAACTGGCGGCCATTTTGTCAGCTGTCAAGTGATTAATATTTAGTTTGGTTTGCCATTTCATCATGAACAGGTTGACAAAAGAACAACGCTTGCAAATCGTGCAAATTTATTTCGAAAGTAATGGTTCAGTTCGCGAAGTTCACCGCAAGCTCCGTCCATTTTATGCCATTACATCCACAAAAACTGACTGTTTGGTGTGCTCTATGGGCTGGTGGAGTCATTGGGCCATACTTCTTCCGAAATAATGCTGGAGAGTCAGTTACCGTTAATGGAGACCGGTATAGAGCCATGATAACCGACTATTTTGTTCCCGAATTGGATGGCATGAATGTGGATGAGTTGTGGTTCCAACAAGTGGTTGAAAATTGGACCTGTAGAATTGGCTTTATTCGAGCCAGCCGCGGCGGCCACATGCCCGAAATCATATTTAAAATTATCCTTCCAATAAAGCCAAATTGATGGACATTAAAACGATTTTCTTGTGTTTTATTTTAATTCGAAGTTCTATACCTCAATAAAAAACACCCTTTACTTTACAGCGAATCAATGAAAAGTTGTATGCGATTCTTGAATAATGACAATTGTTCACACTCGAAATGAGACATTTTTTTCTTGAAGTGTACCCAGGCAGCATGGGACTTGGGGGAAATGGGGGGCAGCCATCATTTACAGCAACAACAACAACAGCAAATAAACTGTTAACAACAAATGAATTAAGCCGTCAACAATCGATTGCCTCTATATAATAAGCGGTGTTAAGTTGTTGCTGTTGCCTGCCTGGAGTTTTGAGTGAATTTGCCACATACTTGCGTTCGTCCGTCCGTCCGTCCATTGTGGCGCTTTCAACTTTAACAACAATTTCTACTTATTTGCCGTAATAATATGAGTTAAATAAGTTTCGTAATTTCGTTCTAAGGAATATTGAAAAAAGGAAGTAGCAGTACAACAGCAACAAAAACAACCGTAACATGAAACATGAGCGAAGAGAAAGGTGTAAAAGTTTGCTTTAGATAGAGTTTGAAATTATTTTCTGAAACTTAAGGTGACCAGTCCGGCGGTCTGCCAACGAGATTGTCCATTGCAAAACTGAATCCTAGCTCTAATAAATCCATCTCTGGCCTGCTCTCCATACACCGACTGCGATGCTTCAGTAACCAGCTTTACACAGCGTTCGACTGCTTGCGTGTGACACGGTAATTTCAAAATAGTTTCGCCAAGTCCAGATCCAGTTTCCGCAACTTCTTTTAATTTTTCATCCGACCAACTTTTAGTTAAGGGAGGTTCAGTCACTTCTACTTTTTCCCAGTCAACCAGATAAATGTAGTCTTGAGCTTCGTAGTTTATTTTAGGTATAACAAACTTTCGGATGCCCTTGTATCTGATCTAGCTTTCAGAATTTTTGAGCAGGCAAGTTGACGAATTTTCTTCCTTTCATCTGCGAGCATGCTACGTGGCCAAAATATCCATTTCTTTGAATAACAGGATCTAAAATTTTTTTTAAATCTGTGTTCAGATAACGAGTCAATTTGATTTGTAACCAAAGATGATGTGATCCTTTGGTTCACGAAGCATTACATTTTATTTCAAACCACATTTACCGTACACTTTCATTATAAAGGTTGTCAATATTTGCAAACTTTCTGTCTTATTTTTTTGTTGACAAATAAAGTCTTAAAATTCTATTTGCTGTTGTCAACCATCTAGAGTGGTTTAATTGACCAGGACACCGGTTTGCTAAGTCGGATGAAATAGAGCCTGAAGAGATCGCAGTCATAATTTCTAAAAGATATTTCTGGTCTGTGCTTAACTCATTTTGATTAATGTATTGTGGGAGAGTTGATTTAATCGGACCAAAATGAAGTACTGGCAAATTTTTCTCTTTTGGACCTGTAAATCCAGGTGGTTGATAGTTTTGTCCTTTCTTCCATCAAAGTACAATGCGGCTAAAGATGTTGTGTATTGCATTTCCTGCAGTCGTTGTCGACTTTTGAAACGTTCACGTCGAATTTTTGACCGTTCCACAACATGGGTTGTATTTTTTCTATTTTTTGGACACAAAATATTTTTTGCAATATTGTCTGCTTTTGAGGCACCTTAAAACATTACTACCTACATGATCTAAATGATCCTACGAAATACTAATTAGTATTCGAGTTATCATCATAATTTCAAATGAAAGCAATATCGTTGCTCTAGATATTTCCGAGGCGTTCGATAGTGTCGCGCACGGAGCACTCCTATCAAAACGTATTGTCTTTGGTGTCGTTAATATCGTCTCTCGATTCATATCGAGTTTTCTCCGAGATCGCTCTTTACGAGTTTAGCCAAAGAACATTTAGTGACTGCAGGAGTACCACAATATTCTCTTCTCTCCTCACTATTTTTTTTTTATTATCGTTGACAAGGACCTGTGCGGTCAGACATTGAACCCAATCTACTATTTTGCAGATGACATCAACCTCTGTCATTCATATTTGATTTGATCAACGGCCAAGTCCTCTCTCTCAACCTCGATTTGGTTACGATTTATAAGTGTGAGTGAAATAAACCGAGTAGTTAATGCACGCAATACCCAGTGCAGTTTTTGTCACACAAACATTTCACTTAGCCAGCATTGTCGCCAATCTCTATGGGTGTTGTGGATATCGCCCACCTACTGCCGATCAAAAATTAAATACAATAACCACATATGGGCAGGGACTTCAAATATATCTTGGGTTGTGTATGGCTACTCTTTAGATATTTTAAAGATATCTGCTTCTCAAATATCCTTGTCCTGGATCCTGACGTTGAAACATGTAGCCGAAATAGGCGGCTATACATCCGAAAATCCAAAAGTTGATTTCGCAACATATGAATGATTTCGGCAAGAAAGATTTAAGGGAACTCCAATTTCAGGTAAGTTAACTGAAATCGAGATATTGTATGAACTTAAACAGAAATTTGCTTCTGAACTTCAGGCGAAATTATTGTCGAAAAGGCAAAAATCTTCCATTTGAAGTTAAACATGAATTCAGGGTGCACTTATTCATTTGGTTGGTTGGATAAATTAAAAAAACCGTCATGGAATCCGTCGACTGAAATCTATGGGAGAAAAGGAGTGTGCTGATTATGAGTCTGCTACGATGTTTGTGGACGACTTGGATTAAATCATTAAAAACGAACAACTTACAACTGAACAGATGTATAATGCAGACGAAACGCCTACATTGGCTCAGGCAATAGAGGCTAGTAGTATTTTGTTAGGTTTTTTAGAAAACTTTAATTGTCCAAGTAGTATTTCAGAACCAGATAAAATGCAATACTGGATTTGAGTCTATTTAAGGTAGAGCTGACAAAGCCTTCATCTTTCAATTGATCCTTTAACTTGATCTTCCTCAAGTGTTGCAGCCAGCACCCAATATTTACCATCCATATTTGTTTATGTCCAATTAAATATCCCAGCGCGAATTGCGTTTTAAAAAATTGACACATTACTGACATGTCACTGCACTGCATATTAAATGGCCCACGGTTATCTCCAGCGGCCGCCGCCCATCTTTGGATCGCATTTCAGGGTCTTTGCCCAAACTGGTCACTCTAACCAAATTATCGTATATGTACGAGTCTGAAAGTATTTAGTTATAGTTATTAGAAATTAACTTTTTCATATTTCATGGCTAATAAATGTTCTGGAGAGGGCAACAACAAACACCACGATGTAGCAACATTCATCGTAAGCGTCCGTTGCACAAGCAAACAACTGCAAGCACTTTCCTTCTTTTCGATTCGCAGAACTTTTTTAAAGGTCCTTAACGACTTTTTCATACTTTCCGTTGCTTTGCCGAACCGAATAGTTTTGCGGCGGAAATTGATATTATTTAACAGTGTTTTAAGTTCGTTTTAAAGGATTTGCAGATCGCCAAAGAACTTTAGGCGCACAAGGATGAAAACTACTCCAATGGAGTAGTTGGCGGTGAAGGTGGTGGCGGCGGTGGTGGCGGCGTCGAAGAATTTGTTTAAAACTATCAAACAAAAATGCAAGAACAGCAACAGCAGTGAGTCTGTCTGTGGCAGGCGTAGCGAAATGAAAAATAAAAACTAATTTCAATAAAAGCCTTTTTGGGCAAACTCTGTTCTCTCTCGCTCGCTCTCACACACAAATGTTGTTTTCTTTTACAAGTTGGCCGTAATAAATTTGCGGTTAATGCAAATCTATTCGCACGAATATGTGAGTCTGAGATGAAGTATGTGTGTGTGTGTGTTGGTGTGTTTGCCTATTATGCGGGCATATGACCGTTATAATTTGTAGTTCAAATATTTTTAGGAAATTGCGTTTTTAGTCCAATGTTTATTTGCCCTCTCTTTTTTTGTTGCACTGATTTAAAAGGGTTTTCTATGCTTTCCATGGTGTTTTTTTTTCTCAAAATTTTTGCTAAGCTCCGGGGCAGGCAGTTGGAGTTTGATTTGTTATTTGTAACTCTTACGGATATGTGTGGCGTATATTTTGGATGCAATTCCAATGAAATTCAATGGGATGAAAATACATTTTTTTTTTTTTTTTTTTTTTTTTTTTTTTTTTTTTTTTTTTTATTAAATCATAAAACTTACATATTTGTATTTAATTCTCCACTAGAAAGAGATGGTTTAATAAAACCTTACATCTATAATATTAATTTATTTACATTTTTCTAATACATTTTTTTAATTTACAAATGGAGAAGGAAAAGATGATAAAAAACCTTCATTAAAGTAGAGAAAAAAGGGTAACCGAAGCTAAATCCAGCTTAACATCTGAATCTAGAGGCTAGAATATAATTGTTTAATGTAATGATTTTCGCTCGTTGAACAAGAAGTAACAAATTTATCCGTTATGACATTAATTCTTTCGTAAATAAAATCAGTGTTGCTTAATTCATGTAATTTTTTTGTACTGAAGTGCCAAGGCAGGTTAAGCATAATTTTTAATATTTTATTTTGACAAGTTTGAATTTTATTAGTTTGTGTTTTTGCACATATTCCCCACGCTGGACATGCGTATAAAGCGATTGATTGAAATATTGATTTAAGCAAACTGATTTTATTTTCAAGGCTAAGCCCAGATTTCCGGTTTATTAGTGGATAAAGTAGCTTAACAGCTAAATTCATTTTACTTATTATATGCGAGACATGGTCGTTGAAAGTTAATCGTGTGTTCAAAATTACTCCAAGATATCTTACTGATCTTGTCCACTGTATCTCATTTCCCAACATAACTAAATTAGCCTGTGGAGTATAACAATGCTTTCTTTTTTTCGTAAAAAAGATAGCTTGAGACTTCGTAGCATTAATTTTAATTTTCCATTTTGAAGAGTATTCAACTATTTTATCCAGAGCCCTCTGCATGGAAACTAATATATCCTGCGCGAGGAGGCCTGAGCACAAAATGGCAGAATCATCGGCGAAAAATGCATACTCGCAATTTTCAACCTGAGGGAAATCAGCGGTGTAAATAATATAAAGTAACGGTCCTAAAACCGATCCTTGAGGTACTCCAGAGGGGACATTCACAAGTCTAGAAACATCATGATTTAGTTGAACACAAAAAGATCGATCACACAAAAAGGATTTGATGAGCTTAATCAAATACTCGGGAAATTTCAACTGAATTAGTTTAAAAATCAATCCATCGTGCCACACTGTATCGAACGCCTTTTCCACGTCCAGTAAAACCATGGCACTTGATTGCTTTAAATGAAATTGATGATCTATATAATTTGTTACGCGCTTAATCAAATGGGTTGTACTGTGTGAAGCCCTAAACCCGAACTGCTCATTTGGAATTATCCTGGCTTCGTCGACGTAATTCCATAGTTTCTCCTTCAATATCTTCTCAAAAATTTTGCTCATATTACTCAGGAGACTAATGGGCCTGTAACTACTAACCAGATGTGATGGTTTTCCAGGTTTCGGAATCGGTATTACCTTGGCCTGTTTCCAACCAGAAGGGAAGTATTGAAATTTCATACACGCACCAAGTATAGACGCTAAATGAGTAAAAGCGGCATGTGGCAGGTTCTTCAAATATAAATTTTGTACCTTATCCAAACCACAGGATTTTTTAATCTTCATATTCCTAATGTAGTTTTTGATAGTCATCGCGGTTTCATTAATATCTAAATCTGGAGTTATATAAGCCGTGCTGTTAAAATTATTTAAAGTACCGATAACTAACTGTTCCGTGTTCTGGCATTGTATATTATCACAAGTATGATGATTGGAAAGGAAATGATCAGCAAAGAGTTCAGACTTCGAGGCGACTACTGGGACTCTACTATTTACATCAGTAATGGCCGGAATACTTGTGATTCTCTTTCTTAGTATCTTGGAAATATTCCAAAAGGGCTTGGAACGGGTGTCCAAACTGGCTAATCTGCTATCCCAACCCTTGTTTCTAAAACACCATATCTCAAATTTAACAAGTTTCTCGTATTCCTTGTAAATTAACCGATCACTCCTATCATGGTATCTATTCCATTGCTGTCTAAAATAATTTCTTTTTTTAATCGATTTTAAAATATATGATGGCAAATTTACAAAAGCATATCTCACCTCATTCTTGGGCGTACTCATATCAATGGCTGTTAGAATAGAATTAGTTAAGTTAAGTATGCGTTTATCAATATCATTCGTGCCGGCAATGCTGTCAAGGTCTAAAGGGTTTTCCGTCAAATATCTATTAATATATGACTTATATCCGTTCCAATTTGTCTTCCGAAAATCATATTGTAAATTTTGAAGTCGCGATAAAGTTGATGAATTAATTGAAAACAGAACGGGCAAGTGATCAGAATTCAAAGCGTTCACAACTACAGGATTATCCATAAAGTGTGGAACATTCGTTAAAATTAGATCGATCGTAGATGGTTGACATCTCAAAGCAGTGGGTATATGTGTCGGATTATCAGGAAACCGAATTGAAAATGGAAAGAAGAGGGTCAAGTCTGATAGTATATTTCCCCATGAATTCGCTCTGGTACATCCCCAACTCCTATGCTTGCTGTTCAAATCACCGCATATAAAAAAGTCACCTCCTATGTTCAGAAGCTTTCGGAGATCGCTTTTAAACTCGGATCTTTTGGAGTTATTGGAACGACCCCCTGGGAAATATACGGAAACAATTTTCAAAATTTCATTTTCATTTACATAAAGTTCCACAATGGAATTTTCAATCAATTTTGTGTCAACACTGTCAATTTGTCGAACTTTAAGAGAGTTGTGAACAATGAGTGCAACACCTCCACCTCTACGATTAGAACGGTCACAACGAAAACATCTGTAAGAAGGGTGGGTTAATCTATCTTTTTTTTCGAGCCATGTCTCGGATAAAATACAAATATCGATCTTTTTATAAAGTAAATAATCAAATAAATCATAAATTTTTTCACGAATGCTTCTTGCATTCCATAACATTAAACTAATTTTAGTATCCATAATTATACATAAATATTAGAGTATAAATATTTAATAGTTAACTGAGCAATCGCCTTAAATTGTTGCTCTTTCGATTTGCATTCTCTTAATTGAGAAATCATTTCAATAGTGAGTGTAGATATCTCACTCTCAGTAAATAAGTCATTGTTGTTACGAAGTATTGAACTGTAAGAGACATTGGTCGAATACATACTTTTAGAAAAGTTGTTGTTGTCGTTTATTACAGCGAAGTTTTGTGGTTTTGTGGTATTATTGTTGCTGATATTACGATGATATGGCTGGTTTGTTGTGTTTTTAACAGAGCGGCTTTCTAGAGATGTCCGCTTACGGTACTGCTGTTGCCGCTTACTTGGAGAATATTTATTATTGATGTCTTCTCTTATTTCAATAAAAGTTTTTCTGTTGGGACAATTGGGGTCTAAAGATTTGTGACTGCCATTGCAGTTGGCACATTTGATTTTTTCTGGGGTTTTGCAATCAGTTGTTTTGTGTTTGCCGGCACAGTAAGCACATTTCGTTCGGACAGAGCACCATCTCTCGCCATGGCCGAACATTTGACAATTTCTGCATTGAACAATTCTGTTTTTTGACTTTTTGTGGTGATCCCATCGAATTATTGTACGGAAGAGGCAACTATGATCTCTTTTAAGAGTGTTTAGGTTGACCGAACCAATGTCAAACATTACTATGTAAAGCGTGTCATTAAAACCATCATAGGTTTTGCTCACAATTTTAACATCTTTACATTTTAAACCACGAGAATTTAGTTCACTTCTAACCTCATTGGAAGTTTTGTATTCCAAACCAAAAATTACGGCTTTAAAAACACGATCGCAAATTTTGTCATGTGTGAAAAATTGGCATTCATTTTTCTTTAAAATATCTATTACAGCATTGTATAAATTTAATTCTTCGCAAATAATTTTTACACCAATAGACATTTTCTTGAGGCGGTATGCAGTGTGTCCATCTCGCTGTAGCAACGAATGCACAAACTCGATATTTTGGCCTATGATCTTGATAGGTGGAATAAATTGCTTTACAACAGCACTCGCGCCAGGGGTTTCTTCTTCATCATCGGAGTCAGACAAAGCTTGTAGAGGTAGAAAATAATTCCTTTTCGGAGGCCCAGGGCCATCGGTATTTTTTTTACGTTTTGTACCCATTTCTATGAAATGGCTACAGTTTTTATGAGTATTTAGCAAGGTTTTGTAACGATAAGAACAGAGAGCGAGAGTAACACGTCCGATCGATATCAATGTCGATTCGAAACTGAAATACATTTTAAATCGGCCACAGCTGCACAAAACGTTCTCATTATAACATGTTTTTGATAAATAACCGTTGAACGGCATTGATGGCAATTTCATAATTCGCAGATGTTGGTGTGATTTGAATTACATTAAGTACATGTTAGACAAAACAAATCCATAGCATACAAAGGTGGAGATTCGATTTTTTTATAGTAATGAATAAGGGCTACGCGGCGTATGGGGAATATTCAGTGCAGGTAAATATTACTCATACGTCCGATGGCGGGTCTCTTGAATCAACCGATCATTTTACGTTTCCTAATCGATTTAAAGTAATTGCCATTTAATTTAATGCTACTTTAGTAGAAGCAATAACGTGGCGAAAATTCGCTTCAGACTGGAGTGTAAAGTGATGAGTTGCTATTCACTTTGAGATGTCTCAGCTCACGGAGAATAGCTGCTTGTGATTTTAGAGGCAAATACAGACAATCACATTATTACTTTGGAATTTCATTTCGAATTACTGTCGTTCTATACAAGCTTATAAACAACGGTCATTGTGTTGAATTTGACATATCGGTTTGCCAGTATTGTCAATGTGACATTGGGTAACACTTCAATCGCCTTCAATCCTGTTCAGTTTGAAGCTAACTCACGATAGTTCATAACATAGTGTTATTGAATATATTTGTTTTTGATTGTAAGATCATTGAAAACATTGAATTTAGAAACATGTTACACCGTTTCCACTGCTCTGTCTTATAGGGTATTTTATGTACTTGGTATGTGCACGTTTAACCCCATCAGCCACAAGTTCTTAAACGAGTAGTCGGGCAAATATACAAACATTATTTTTACTTCTTCTATTTTTAGATTTGTTTAATGTTTACTCTCTTCGTCATATTAATTTTTTTGCTCATCATCATCGCCTCAGCTTATCCCCCCAACCCACAGCTGGAGTCATGCAACGTCCGTTCTGCTGCTGCCCCACTTCAGCGTTTGGCATTTGTGTTGATTTTAGCATTGAGGCAGAAATTTAATATTTTACACTTTAAGTAAATTTTCATTAGCCATAATTAATTCAATTGGCTTATGAGATAAACAAAGGGAGAACACAATGATGTTTATATAGACTTTGAGAATAAAGGCAACGGCATCAGCTGCAGCGTCAACAGCCAGTGGAAAAAAAATCAAGTTAATAGAATATAATTAAAATTGTATGCTGTTACATCTTTTCATTTTTCATATTATAATTCGTTTTTGTTGTTGTTGTTGTCTTCTGATCTTCATTTAATTTCCACTAACATTAAAATGGAGGAGGGTACAATGGCTATGTAAAGAGAGATAAACGGATAGAGAGAACGGGTGTTAATGGAATAAAATATGAGATGTTACAGTAGAATTTTAGTGTTGGCACATCCTTAAAAGACATTAACAGAGTGTTTAGGTGTTTCTTTTTGTGCCAACTAAAATGCTGTCCTCGATGGAGTTGCCTCTCAGTGTTTAAACTAAATTCTGTTTGTGTGTGGAGTCCTTTAGCCTTAGATATATTCCAGCTGAAACACGAAATTGATTTCCACTTCTAGGCTTGCCGTGACAACTGGTGTTTTCTTTACCATATTTCATGGACTGCAACGAAACGATAAATGAAGTATCGAGAGATAACGACATATTTATAAACTGGATACCGAGCCACCAAGGATATCCAGGCAATGTCAGGGCCAAATTGGGAAGGGAATCCGACCAAAATACTCTGCTATTGTCTCAACATTTTCTGTTGACAAACAAGGAGTTAAAGGAAGGGGAACAGGTGGGAAGAACCACAAAGGAAGCCTGGGGCAATCTCCGATTACAAGACAACAAGAAGAATACTCGGGTGTAACAAAAATGAGCTGAACAAGCTAGTTGGGGTCATCACAGGACACTCTAGCCTAAGGGCATACCTTTATAGGATAGAATATCCGAGAGCGACGAATGTAGGGCATGCTGAGAGGACGCCGAGCGATGGAACACTTCCTGTGCCAGTGCCCCCGCTTTCAGGAAAATCCAATTAAGCGAGGATACCTTAGATGATCTGTGGGTCGTCAAAGGAATGGACATAACGAAGTCATTTAACAAAATAAAAGGTTTTATATTCTATAAAAAGGAGTCCTGATATTTTTAACTTTACGAAATCCTTTTCCATGTGCCATATAGCACCATTTGGAACTTTATTGAAAGGACCGAATTCCTAACGTAGAAAACGGGCAGGGAATCTGGAGAAGAAAACCAGGAGCGCACAACAGGCCTCATTGCTGGCCTAGGTGTATGTCAACGACATGAGATGGTCATTCGTACATGACCGATCGACCGCAACAACCTAACCTGACCTGCAGAATTTCTAGATTTTGGGGGAGTATGGAAAATGTCTTTTGGATCAGCCCTTGTCTATATCGTCTAGAAATGTTCTTGCAATGAGATTGTCGACCTATTTGGGGGCGGGAGTGTATCAACGCCCAGACAACTTGACATATTTCACAAAATAATGGCGGTAGTCTGAATTTCTTACTAACTAGTAAGTTGTAATGCGCCTATGGCGCCCGTTGAAATATGGAAAAAAAAATTGTGCTGAAAAAAACAAATTTTTGTTGAAAAAAAAAAAATTTGTTAAAAAAAATTTTTTTCTTGAAAAAAAAAAAATTTGTTAAAAAAAAATTTTTTCTTGAAAAAAAAAAAATTTTTCTTGAAAAAAAAAATTTTTTTTGGAAAAAAAAAAATTTAGTAGAAAAAAAAAGTTTGTTGAAAAAAAAATTTTTGTTGAAAAAAAAAATTTGGAAAAAAAAAAAAATGTAAAAAAAAAATTTTTTTGTTGAAAAAAAAAATTTGTAAAAAAAAAAAATTTGTAAAAAAAAAATTATAAAAAAAAAATTTTGGAAAAAAAAATTTGGGGAGAACACAATTTCTGTACAAAAAAAAATATTATTTTTTTTATTATTATTTATAGAAAATTATAGAATGCCTATTTAAATTCCTACGTACTGCGTGACAGAGTCAGTGAATCAGTGTATCAGTGTATCAGTGTATCAGTGAATCAGTGTCGAGGGTAAATATATATTAAGATTCTGATATAATTTGTATACTGTGTCCTAATGTCAGCTCCGAATGGCTAATGCTCTTCTATTCAAGTTTTACATGTCTTAGAGATTACTCTCGTACGCGTAAAGTCGCCAGCATTTACGAGGACGAACATTACCCACCACACCACGTCCGTCCCATGGAGAGTAGTCACATGAGAACGTATTGTGAAGCACATGGGCGGTAATATACGGTGTTGGCAGATTCAGATATTTATCTATCCCATTTGATAATTTTTTTTTTGCGGATATGACTTAAATGGATTTGTAAAATTAGTCATTTTCTATCGGAAGAAAAGAAATATCATTCACTCATTTTGGGAACGCATTCTTCAAGTATCAGCTGTCGAAATACATTACCAATGGCCGAATGCTGCATGCTCTGTAACAAAGGGTTTAGAAAATTCGGCCCGTTAGAACTTTGGACTTGTTTTTTTTTTGTATTCTGGGGCAACGTTGAAATTTTGATTGTTATTTTTAAGAAAACTTCAATCTGTAATTGATATATCGCACCCAAAATTCAAAAGGATCAAAACTAAAAATTTTCCAAAAACGTTTTCCATAAATGAATGAAGTGCAAACATTTCTTTCACATCTTCTACGTCGAGTATCTGCATGCGTTAACAATGCTCAGGAGATTTTGTGATTTTTATTTCCAAATTGCAATAACTTTCTAAATGTGGCTGTTTAGAGTTGCTCAAAGCAACTGATAGGGTTGTCAAGGATCCCAACAATAAATAGAGGTCGAATTGTTAATTATCTTTGACCTTGGCAAATTTCATATTCCTCTGAAGGGCCAAATGGTGCCTACTAACACAACCATATTCGAGTACTGCAACTAGTCATAGTTTTTTTTTTGTTTAGAGTTTACAAGACAAAGTCAAGTTTGTTTGTTTGGGACAAACTGTAGCCCTACCTTCGCCCATTGATTTGAGAGTAGACCTTCAGATTATCCCTTAATGTAATCTTTACATTTTATTTAATATTTAATATGTCGCGATATACAAATGAAACCACTCCCCCGAATTCATTTATAATTCCATGAATTATAAATGAATTGCCACGAAAATCTTCTACAAAAACATGGCTAATTTATGCATTACACCCAAAATCCTAAATAAAATGTAAGCTGAAGAACATACTCCTACATACTGACAGATATCGATATCATGTCTAAAATGCGGATTGAAAGAAATTCCTCGAATACCAATCAATCTGTGCCGCTCCGGCAACTGTTAACGCTGGCGCTGCCGTGGCTGCTGCTGCTACCGCTGCTGTTACTGCAAACAACACGAACCTAAATGAAAATGTTGGTAATTATGTTGGCTTAAATACCCTCCAAACATTGTATTCGACTTTTTCCATGGCACTCGCTCACTCACTCACTATGCCAAGCATTTTTTCCCCGCTATTATGATTTCCACAAAACATGGAACAACGCACACTCACACACACACAATACAGACGCACAAAGCCATCGCCAGCAACAAAATGAGTACCAGAACCAGAACAAAAGAAAAACATTTCATTTCGATTAAAGAATGATTAATTGAAATCCAATAAGTTTGGTTGTTTTGCTCGTTTTGTTGGCTCTTCCCCCCCACCCCCACCAGTCCTGCATGTACACTTCCTGTTCTTTTATTTTTATTTTTTTTCCTCATCTGGTCCCAGCTATGTGTGTACGTACTTATTACTGTCGACTCATCATTAGATAAGGAACATTGAACATGAATCCGAGAACTTGCGCCGGTAAAAGGCTCGGGGCTGTGGGTCGAGGGGGACGCAGAGGAAAAACGATTTAAATAAGTAATTAATTTGTCATGCCATCATGGAGGAGAAATAAATTCTTAATCTTGGCAAACATTTTAAAATTCTTTGCAATACCAAAAAGACTTCCTTCGCTCGCTCGCTCGTTCAGTCATTCAGTTCTTCGTTCATTCATTCGTATCGTTTGTTTGCATAACTTGAGGCGTCCTACAATGGCACAGTCTGAAATGCGAAATATTATCCTTTAACCGGGGAAAAACTGGGATTCAGGATGGACGGCCGTGGTGTGGTGTGTAGGTAGTGTGTGCGACTATCACACAGAAGAACCCGCGTTCGAAACCGGGTAAGACCATCAAACATTTTTCGATGATTCTGGAAAAACCCAGCGAAAAGTCAAGAAAAAGATGAAATAATTTAGTTTCATTTTACATCAATATGGTCTTAAGTCCAATTAGAGTCAAAACTGCTCATTTCCATTTGTTCCCAAGCGGAGGCGGATTGAAGCTCGAACAGAACATTTGGTTGAGGCGATTAGTAATGACAGATTGACAGAACGGTTCATCAACTTGATGAATTCATACATAAATTTAATGATTTTGTACATCTTTTTCATCAATTTGATGAGAATTTTTCAATAAATTTTCTTCAATTCCGTTCATCTGTTTGATGAACATTGTACATTGATTTGATGAACATATACAGAAGAATGCCTGGTGATTGCAATCTCAGTGTACTCAGTTAAAGTTTACTTCAAATTATATTTCAGGTTCTTCGAACGAATTATGTGCACGACTGAAGTTCAATTGAATCAGTACACCGTGTTACACACATTCTGTCCTATGAACCAAATTTACTTTTTCGGAAAGGGGATACAAAATAAAAATACACGTGTATCGGCGATTTTCATGTACACGTCTTAAAAAAACCTTAAAAAAACGATAACCATTTAAAAAAAAAAAAATTAGGAAAATCTGAGAATTGATAAAAATCTATTTTTTAAAAAATTTGACGTGATACAGACATTTCCACGAGTCTGCCTGCCAAAAATCAGCTCGATTGGATCACTGGAAAAGGGTTAAAAATCGGTCCAAAGGCGTTCACACAGGCCAATACGAGCTTTATATTTAAACTTAAAAAAAAAAAATTGTGAATCGCCGATACACGTGTATTTTTATTTTTTCGCCTCTTTCCGAATATGTGCATTTGGTTCATAGGACAGAAAAAAATCTATTTTTTGTAACACGGTGTTCCATCATCCATTTAGGAAACCCTTTAACCATGTTTCTATCACATGTTGCGTTTTTGCAACATCAACTTTTGCTGTATGTGCTAACATTTTAAACCAACGAATTGCAATTTTATCCTTCACAAGTTAGTCTAGGGTTTTGCAATTAAGAAAACTGAAGCAAAAAAAAATTATGTCGATTTTTTTTTTTGCATTATGTTATGTTTCATAAAAATGTTTCTGTAGGAACATTAAATTTGTATTTTTTTTGTTTTCAAAAAACGTTAAAAAACGTTGTAAAAAATCCTAATTAAAGAATCGCGAACACTTACTTTAACCGGTTGTCTGAAAATAAGTGTTGCGAAAACGCAACAGTTGCTAATTGAGTCACTTTTAGTGTTTGGGATAAGAAGTGTTTTTATAAAGGTTTTTAATCGAAAGAGAATTAGAAAATTTGTTATCTGACTATGGGATGTAATGAAGTTTGCTTTCCCATATGCGAATAATTCGAATCATTTTGGACATTCGCTTTCGCAGGAAATATATTTCAATATTCGATTTCGCTAAACCCACATTACCTACATCCCTAATCTGAATACAACGATAGTGAGCAAGATAGTGCGATTGTTTCTAATGCAAATACTTGTACGATATACATTCCGCCACCTAGTGAGGTGACGTTACGGACGATGATGAACTTATAGAAGACGTTCCACCCAATTTGTGTTTAATTCCAACCAAGAATCGTCCTGCAGTTCGGGAAGATTTATTATAACACGTCCCATATAGAAAACACAACACACGTCCTGGCAAGGGTGGTGCAACTGTTTGAAATCAATACTTCATTAAGATATTGAACCTTATATTTCTTACCTTTAGTCGAGTAATTTCTGGTTACGCTGCTGCAGATGGAGTTGGTGGTGGTGGAGTTGAGTTTTCCTAATGTTATTTCGTTGCTTTGCATGGACGAAATACAATGCAATGGAATGGGTTTAGTTGGGTGGCGAAGACGAAGACGAAAACCATGTTGCATAACAAAAGTTTGTGTTGTTGTGAACAAAGAGGAGTTCGGTGGTTGGTTGGCTAGCTGACTGGATTGTTGGCTGCTTGGCATTATTTACTGGCTAAAAGGCTAAATGTCTGGCTCGATTATACTCGCAGCTTAAAGTCAGTCATTTAGGATTGTTGGTGCTGTTTAGAGCAGCCCACCAACCAGCCAACCAAACATCCATTCATCCATCCATCCATCCCGTTTTGCTAAACATGCCTTTTGGCTCACAAATCCAAATCCAAGGCAAAGAAAACGAAATACGAACGAGAACGAGAACACAACACACCGTTCCGTATGTCTCTATTAGAGTGGTTTCCATTACGGACTACGGCGAAAAAGGAGCTGCTTGCTGGCCAGTACGATGAGGAAGTCGGGGGGGAAAGGTTTCATTTGCACACAAATCGCAAATCTCATTAAGACTTTGACTTCCTAACCCTGGCGTTGGAAATGAAAGAATGTAGAGGAAAACAGACGAGAAAAAAAGTAGTAACGTCCTATCAGCCTTAAGGATACGAAACAAAACGATACTTCATTTTATCAACTGAGATAGATTCGTCAGCTTGTAAGTTGTTTTCCGCATTAAATATGTTCTCCTTTGGCTCTGTGTCAGTTATCACACGGAAAATATCAAATTGCCCCGAAACGGCACAGGGAGCTGCTTCCAGAATAAAATAAAGCCCACATAACGGTTACTTTAAAGAGCCATTACACGCTGAACAAGTGCCTGTTCAGGCTCTTAGCCTCTTAGCCTCCTAGCCGATGTTCGGTTCGAATAATGGCCAATTCCAGCCGAACGTAACACACACACACTTTCAAGTGTTGGCCTCCCCGCCGCTCGGTTACTCTTACATTAGGAGTCCGGCCAAAGACAAATAGACTTAACTTACAACATTTCTTCGGGGATGTCAGAGTGTGAGTGCGTGTCTGTGTGTATGTCGGTGTTGCTGTAAACTTTATTCTTTATTTCATTTGTGGATTTTAATGGCCTGTACATGTTTTGGTCGAGAGATTGTTTTTGGGTAATGTTCCTTTGTTGTTACAGGCGTGCGATAGTATCGGCGTGTGTGTCTTTCAGCGCTGTTGTTTTGTTTTGTTTTTTTCTTGCTTGCTGTAGTATGAGTGTTGGCAAAATAAATAGCTTAACGTATAGACAAACAATCCCATCAACATCAAGGCGGACAAATCATAGACTATCCTCCCAATCACACAGATGCACCACCAGCAAACTTTTTGGTGGCAACAGTGGCGTGTGGCTCACAACGATTGACGGTGATTTAAAAAAAAAACAAGCAGAAGAAATGGAAAAACCGGTAGTTGTTGGCATAGAAGAATAACCGAATGTTGTTGGGTCTAAACTAGTGCTAGTGTCCATGGTTAGCTCAACGATCATCTGTATTGCCCGGTTCGAGGCATATGAATCGACCATTTTTAATTTGTAATACATTTACATTTACGTCATCTCTACCAAATATGTGAACATGTCTTTCACTACATTTGCCGCCAATAAATAAAATATTTTCCGGAAGAAACAAAAAAAAAAACTATTCGATGATCGACTTGCCTAGACATTGTCCCCAGTAACCACTGTGTCCTCGTTAAAGTTATTACTTTTTTTTTTCGCCCATTTAGAAGACAGCAGTCCAACAAAGTTCGTGCATTGCTGTTGTTGTAAAGCAAGTATTACTCAGCAATTTAATATAAATGAACACGATAAGCGCTAATTTTTGCGATGTTTCATATCATCATCAACAAATCAAACCGATTTATATACATATACAAACAAAACTTTGTATACTTTTAGTACAAGGAGACACACACTCACACATACTCAGCCGTTGTCGGTTTGTTTGTCTTCCGTCTCGTGTACATGGTCCTCGTATTTGTTACCGCCATTATCTAGCGTCCTGATATCTTCTTGCTACATCTACAGCTGCTGCTCACTACTGCCGTCCTTCTATCTTTCATTCGCTGAAATCGGAAAGGGTAATAGGAGAGAAGGAGTGAGAAAATACCATTAAATGGGTTTTAGATACATTACATTACAGAACGTTTCGTATCGCAACGTAGCAGTACGTGCGGGTGTTTTCTCCCCGACATATTTAAAAATTGTGTTAAATTGTTGGCAAAAGCACAGGAAAAAAACCAAGAAACTCAACAAGAAAAACAATTCAAAATAAATGAGTACAGAAATTGTGATTTTCTTCCAAATGTTTTTACATGTTTCGGCACGTATGTGTGTGTTCTTGTCTATTGCCATGACATTCGCCCCTACAGCAGTGAGCCGGACTATTAGGAAAGGGTAAGAGTGTTGGAGGATCTCGAAAAATCCACAATATATGTACATAGTTTTAGAAAATCCTTTCTCTGATCACGGAGTAGGCTTTGGCCGGCCGATCATCAAAAATGTCGTGTCTTTGCTGATTGGGTCCTTGAAATGCATGAAAATGATCCGGAATTCCATCGAAAATTCATTTTGACTGATGAGGCCCATTTCCACCTCGGTGGCAACGTCAACAAGTAGAATTGCCGAATCTGGGCTGGGAAAACGCAAGAGTTATTGTTGAGAAGCCTCTCCATCCTCAACGTGTGACTGTTTGGTGCGGTTTATGGCGTCGGCGGCGTGATTGGACCTTAGTTTTTCGAAAATGCGGTTGGATCAACAGTTACGGTGAATGGATTGCGCTATCGAGAGATGATTAATGATTTTTTATGGTCGGAGTTGGATGACGTTGATCTGGACAACGTTTACTTTCAACAAGACGGCGCTACGTGCCACACAAGCAACGAAACCATTGCTCTTTTACGGGAAACGTTTCCGGACCGTGTTATCTCTCGAAGAGGTGATCACACTTGGCCACCGAGATCTTGTGATTTAACACTTTGCTCTTTCTCGAAGAAGTGATCACAATTGGCCACCTTGCGACTTCTTCCTTTGGTCTAAGCCAACAGCTCAGCGTCGATTACAGATCTCAAAGATAGAATTCTATGAGGCTATCGAGTGGCAAAGGGCAGCCTCTTTGCGATTTGGTTATGGAAAATTTCAGGAAAAAAGATATGGTCCTGTAAGCGTGGTCGTGGTGGCCATTTGGCTGAGGTTGTTTTTCATTATTAACGGCATACCCTCCTCTTTATTGAGCAAATAAACATCCGATCATTTATCTCAAACAAATCCACATTTCTTTGAATACCAAAATAGCACCTCTTGTTGGAAATCCCTGTATAAGGTTAACATAACCATAAATAAAAATGATTTGGAGTCTAAAATGTAAATATTTTCTCGTTGACTGGTTTTTAACAATATAATAATTAATTTATCTATTCCATTCCATAATTATAATAATAATCCATAATTATTAATTATTACAGTAATAGTTATTGTTTTAAACAGGGCTGTGGAGTCGAGCCAAAATTGCTCGACTCCGACTCCAGCCTTTTTAAATAGCTCGACCCTGACTTTAGCTTTTTTATAAATTTTTTTTCCTATACACACAAATTTTTAAAAAAAAATAATAACAGATTATATTTTTTTTTTTATTATTTAATCAAAGCAGATTTCCATTTATCTTAATATATATTTACCCTCGACACTGATTCACTGATTCACTGATACACTGATTCCCTGATTCACTGACTCTGTCACGCAGTACGTAGGAATTTAAATAGGCATTCTATAATAATTCTATAAATAATAATAATAAAAAAAATAATATTTTTTTTTGTACAGAAATTGTGTTTTCCCCAAATTTTTTTTTTCCAAAATTTTTTTTTTTACAAATTTTTTTTTCTACTAATTTTTTTTTTCAACAATATTTTTTTTTTTAGCAAACTTTTTTTTTCAACAATATTTTTTTTTTTAGCAAACTTTTTTTTTCAACAAAATTTTTTTTTTCAACAAAATTTTTTTTTCCACAAAATTTTTTTTTTTCAACAAAATTTTTTTTTTCAACAAAAATTTTTTTTCCACAAATTTTTTTTTTCCCAATTTTATTTTTTTTCGAAATTTTTTTTTACAAAATAGTTTTCTCAAAATATTTTCTACAAAATTTTTAAAATTAAGTAACAAATACTTTCTCAAGCAAATTAATAGGCGCATTACAACTTACTAGTTAGTAATAAAAAACACAGTATTCCTGATTTAGTAATTAGCTAAATTAAGCGAAAAAACAATAACTGATTTCATATTACTAAAAAAAATCATTTATTCTAGTGTTCTTAAAAATAAAATTGCATCGGCTAAATGTTATTTCATAGAAGCTCCAGCATCACTTTTAACAAATTTGAATGCCGACAATAAACGCTCAACACTCACTTGCGTAGGTGGCATTGCTGCAACCACTAATGCCAAATCTCTAATAATTGTTGGGTAAACAATCGACCACTTCATTTAAATCACCTTTGTCCCTTCCTTTCGAAAGATTTTATTTCGTCCAGTTGCCGGTTGCTTTTCTTCAGCCGAGAACTATTGAAAAAGTTGCACATAAAGTCGCTGGCCGTTACAATGGTTGCTAATTGAAGCTTTAGTCGCACAACGGTAACACTGTCCACATCTAATCTTTCTCGCTCTCTTTGTTCTCTTCACCAAAAATAGTCTAAACCAGGGATGCAAAATAATCGAAAACGTATCAAAAATTGCAATTGCATCCATTTTTGCATCTCTAGTTTGAACAATAGATTATACAAAAATTGATACACTTGTACTTTTTTGATCCATTTTCGGAATCGAAATTACCTGGATACATCCGCAGCACATTAGGGCCTTATCTTAATATATATTTACCCTCGACACTGATTCCCTGATTCCCTGATTCACTGACTCTGTCACGCAGTACGTAGGAATTTAAATAGGCATTCTATAATTTTCTATAAATAATAATAATAAAAAAAATAATATTTTTTTTTGTACAGAAATTGTGTTTTCCCCAATTTTTTTTTTACAAAATTTTTTTTTTACAAATTTTTTTTTTTTACAAAAAATTTTTTTTTTCCAATTTTGTTTTTCAACAAAATTTTTTTTTTCCACAAAATTTTTTTTCAGCGAAATTTAGTTTTTTTCCGCAAACATTTTTTTTTCAACAAAATTTTTTTCCATATTTCAATATTCTGATCGGTTGTCTATTGACAAAAGAATTTATGAGAGACAAAGGTTTTTGGAAATATATATGTATTTATTTTAAGGGAAATCTGTGCAAATTA
The DNA here is from genome assembly GCA_958296145.1 of Hydrotaea cyrtoneurina. Classification (NCBI taxonomy): domain Eukaryota; kingdom Metazoa; phylum Arthropoda; class Insecta; order Diptera; family Muscidae; genus Hydrotaea; species Hydrotaea cyrtoneurina. Next base: position 146,919,788 of record OY282512.1, on the reverse strand, counting down.
AACTTGGAGTCGGAGTAGAATAAATTATTCGACTCCAGACTCCGACTCCGAGCAAATTTGTCGGACTCCGACTCCTAGACGCCGACTCCGACTCCACAGCCCTGGTTTTAACAATGTAACCATGATAATATTAAAGTTTCGCATTCGTTGCAACATCGTGTAACATAATACTGAACAGAGCCGAATGATCTTCGAATTGTTGTTTGTTTCGCATATCTTTCTGCCTCGCTCTTTTTTTTTTTTAATTGACTAACACTCAGGGGATGCCCCCTATAAATGCAATGCACTGTGTTAGCGATGGGAAGAGAGGGTGTTGGAGGGGGGAAAGAGGGAGTAGTGTTTGTTGACGGTGGCCTTGTATTTGATAATGTCATAGCAGGCAAGAAAAACACTTGCAGGAAGATTATTCCACATGCGAACAGTTCGGCTGAAGAACGAATTTTCTCTATAGTGCGTTGTCCGGTCATCCGGCCATTTGACAATGAACGGATGAGAGACCAGACACATGGTTAAAAAAATCCTTGTATTGTAGGCTATGTGTTGCGGTAAAACGTTGTGACTAGGACATTTCAACCACAAATAACTAAATCGACACTGTTAAGCAAAACAAGGTATACTTTTGTACTTGTTTGTTTAATGACTATGGCCTCTTCGAGACACCCTAGTAGATCAGATTCGAAATCTAAATTATACAGACTTATATGAGTATTTAAATGATAAAATGGTATTAACTATAAAGCAAACTTAGAACTATGATGGTAGTATTCTAATTGTTGTAAGGATTTGATTATCAGCTGCATGTATGTGCCAAAGAGTGGCAGGGTCGCAAGGAGGTAAAACTCCTAATAGACACTGATATACTGATATTCAGATACGTTCTTCGCATTTCTAATATCGTTGACTGGTACTGTTGTCACACCCCATACATGTAAACGGGCCTGCCCAGACCCTAATAACTGTATGTGCCTGTGTACATATGTGTGTAGAAAAATAATTTAGCTAAATATTGGAATGTTTTCCAACAGAAGTAACGACTTTGTTGTTGTTGTTGTTGTTCTCGATCACACCCATTGCCACCACATTGTGTATGTGGTGTGGTTGCGGTGTGTTTGTATGGGTGTATTTATGCATGTTCATAATTATTTTGATAATGTAAATGTATGTTCAAAGTCAATTCATATCAGTAAATATGTACCTACTCATACGAGTAGTACTTGTGTAGGTACATAAATTACCAGTAAATATGTACGAATGTCTTTTTTCTGTCTGTCTGTCGGCTCGTCGCACTCTTTATTGGTGAGTGGGTGTGTGAGTGTGTTAGTTGTGTTTGCCCAAGTGATAATGGGTTTAGCCAGATACCATTACATGTGTGTATCTGAACAAGCATATGTGTGTATGTGTGTTTGTGTGTGTGGTAAAGTACATTACGGCTTTTGTTGTTTTTATATGTTTGCACAATTTAATATTAAATTATTATTATGTTGTGAGTTTTTGAAATTCTTTTGTAGCCGGGAAATTGGAAATTGTGGCTTCTTGCAAAAATAGATTTTTTTCTGTCCTATGAACCAAATACACATATTCGGAAAGAGGGGAAAAAAATAAAAATACAGGTGTATCGGCGATTTTCATGTACACGTCAGAATTTGTACCGATTTTTAACCCTTTTTCAGTGATCCAATCGAGCTGATTTTTTGCTGGCAGACTCGTGGAAATGTCTGTATCACGTAAAAGTTTTAAAAAAAATAGATTTTTATCAATTCTCAGATTTTCCTAAATTTTTTTTGTTTTTTTTAAATGGTTATCGTTTTTTTTAAGGTTTCAGTTCAAAAAACATTTTTTTTTCGTAACGCTTAAGTAGTTTAAAAATTTGGAGTCTCTTCAGGTTATGCTAAGAAAAGTGAAAAAAATATTTTTTTTTAAAAATAATAAAAATTGGGGAAAATCTGAGAATTGATAAAAATTGTTTTTAAAAAATTTGACGTGATACAGACATTTCTACGAGTCTGCCTGCAAAAAATCAGCTCGATTGGATCACTGAAAAAGGGTTAAAAATCGGTCCAAAGGCTTTCACACAGGCCACTTAGAGCTTCATATTTCAAACTTAAAAAAAAAAAAATTCTGACGTGTACATGAAAATCGGAAAAACTAAATTTGGTTCATAGGACAGAATGTGTGTAACACGGTGTAATTGGAAGTACATTAAATAACAACGTGGGCTTAGGGGGAAATGAAAAAAACCGGACAAAACTCAAGCCGTAGATATCACAGTGTCATCTTCCATTGAATGGAGTGTTTTTTTATGCTGTATGAGACGTATCGATGTGGATAAGTATGGTCGCACAGCAGATAATGGTTTGGAAAGAGCATCAGAGCAATGCTTCCAAATTGTGGAACTATTGTGTTGACAGTGTTCTTTTTTATTTTGATTGACTATCAGTTCTTTTGGGGACATCTCTCTGTTAGATGGAGATACCGGAGATACTTGTGTTACTTTTTGTTTAAACAAGTTATTTATTTGCCAGCTATTTTTTATAAACAAAATGACAAAGCGAAGTTTAGAAAAACGGTTTAGATCGGATTACATTGAAGAAAATACCAGTTCTCTGTAATTACTGTCATGGCTGATTCCAAATGAATAAAAGAGACGACTTAGAGTTCAGGTGGGATTCACAACATCTTTTACTTTGTTGGCATTACTTCGAGGATTCGAGGACTTTTATACCAAACCCCCGTGTAATCATTCCACACACAACAGCCACTTAACCTGTTGGAATAAGTTTATAACTTTACCCGAAAAAGCTTCAACCATTTGTGCACTCATGCCGCTTATGGACCCGTTCTGTTTAAGATTCATCCCAAAGGAACTGTTTGTTCAGCCAGCACTGCCAACAATAACAACAACAACAAGAAAATCAACCAAAATATAAAGATAAATATATTTTTATGGTCCTAATTCCCTTTCATAAATCAAATAAATTAAAATTTAAACAAATGTTCTCCTTTTCCCACTTTCATCCTTAACATCTGCATTTCAGTTCTTTTGCCTCGCTGTTTTGTTCATGTTCCGACAAGGCGTGTGTCCGTAATGCTTTAATAAGTGCATAACATTATTTTAAGGATTCCCCAAGTACACATTAGTAAATCGTTACTACTCTTCGTTGCCTTCTTCGTGCAGTGAATGATGCCGCCGTCATTGTTGAAGTCAAAGTCGAAGAAAGCCAGAAAACACACTCCCCCCCCCACAAGTAAATCATAAACTTTAAAAGATTGGCAAAGGCATGAACAAACTGACGAACGAATGATGCCTGCAACCGGGACCGGGACCGTCTTAATTCATAATCATCCGCAAGACTCCACGTCGAGTGGTGGAATCATTATGCTCGCACTCGTAACCATTCGTGTGTAAACGTATCTGTCTTTGATTTTGAGCTGTTATAGATATTTCTGCGCTTTGCCAACGCTGAATTATGATTCCCTTTTGACTCATTTCGCATTTCGCATACGGACGAGTACGTTATCACTTTTTCTAGACCCAACACGCCTTATAGAAAGTGGTTGCATATTGTGTTTGTCCTCTCATTGGTAACACGTGGGAAAATTCCCAAACTTGATTCAGGACATGTGTAATCTTTCAAGGTCTCAATTTGTGATTGTTTCGTCTTGGATGTAGTCTGCTCTTGTCGCTGATGTTGCCGTCTTCCCGAATAGATGGATATTCATGGAGAAGGGTATACACGCCTACTGTGCGGATTCCACTTCCCTGATTTGGGTAAGGCAACTATTATCTGTGCGTTTTTTACGGGAATGACAATTGACATTTGGAGTGATGACAATTTATTGAATGAGTTTATTTCGTCGGCTTAAATCACATCAGCCAAGCCTGAACAAAGCCCGAAATTAGGAGATTGAGATGCATAAGCTGATGAAACAGCAAACAAAAGACTCGAGTGCAGGCATTACTTCGTGTAGAGATGTGAATAAGAGTAACTTAACTCTGGTAACTGATTTGACGAGTATGCTGAGAGTATGGACACAACATTTCTCCAGACTACTAGCGGCCGAAGATTATTCAGCCGAAGTTATAAACCCTCGACCAATCATAAGCGACGATGTGGAATGTCTGAGATAAAAAGGAAAAGGCTGAGATAAAAAAAAATGCACAGTGGCCACATTCTCCTCGACCATCGAAAAGATAGTGAGAGTTCTAAGAGGTGCTATTTCAATGTGAACGAGGACAAGGCGAATCTTAAGATTTCGACTGTCATGTAAAAGTCACGATGAGGCGACGTAGTAGAGCAATGACCCAAACGCTCCAGTGCTTGGAAATCATTTATTAAGCAGTCAACAACAGGTTGTAGAGCCTACGCAAATAGTTTCAGTCTGCCATCTATTTTAAGCGAATCTACCGCTTGTAGATTAACTGATGCTGTGGCGGGTGCCAAAATCACTGCTACCCCGAAGTTACCGGCTGGAGGTCTTTTAGAGGTATTGAACTCGCCCTCTGATAATGGATTTCCTGACTGCATTTAGATTGTCTCCCATCATAAGACTAGCACAGTATTGCCGTCATGCCAAATGCCACCTCGCAGACAATGCAATTATAACACATTGAATTTCTCTGCTGATCCTTAATAACAAAAAAAAAAAAAAAAAAAACTGCTTCGTTTTCTTCCATCCGTTTTCCAGGTTTCCTTCGAGTCCTTTGTGAGCATTGCATGACTGCAAAATGAAAGTGCATGCCTTTCACGTTTTTCTTTTTGCTATTGTACGAATGTGCTCAGTGTGTGTGTGTGTGTGAGAGTGTATGCATGCATTTCTGCTATAGTGATGATAATGCACAGAATTCTAATATTCGGGTATTTGTGAATAACCAAATACTACATGTTTTGTTGTGTGTGCTATTTTTAGAGAGGAGTTGGAATGAAACCTGGCCAAAATTCTCCCAGTTATTCTTTTATTGGTTAATGCCCAATTGGTCAATACCCGGTAAAAGACGGTTAATTGGATACAAATTCTGGTGTTTACCTGAAAGTTGGATATAAACCAAGTTGTAGAAACTTTGGGGCACAAACACAATGTGTAGCAATGTTTGTAGTTTTATAAATAAAATAAAAAATAACGACATAAGTCAATGATTTTATTTAATAACACCGTTTTACACACATTCTGTCCTATGAACCAAATTTACTTTTTCAGAAAGGGGATAAAAAATAAAAATACACGTGTATCGGCGATTTTGATATAGGGAAAGCCTTTGGACTGATTTTTAACCCTTTTTCAGTGATCCAATCGAGCTGATTTTTTGCAGGCTGACTCTTGGAAATGTCTGTATCACGTAAATTTTTATCAATTCTCAGATTTTCTGACGTGTACATAAAAATCGCCGATACACGTGTATTTTTATTTTTTACTGGAATAGTTTATAAATATGTTTTTCATAATTATATAAAGGAATGATGTCGTTTTGTCCTGTTTTGGACTGTTTTTGGTCCCCTCATTTCCATTTATATTTTAATAGTTTTGTACTTCAAATATTTTTTTTCGTCCCTTCTCTAACTGTTATCCACCTGCTGCTGCCAAAAATGTGTTTCGCCCTTTTTTATTTTTTCCCTTTTAGTCCCCTTTTTTCATGCCATGTTATCCTTTTTTGGCCCATTTTTCGTCATTTCTCTAACTAGTATCCAACTGTTGTTGCCAAAAATATTTTTCTGCCTTTTTATTTTTCCCAGTCACATTTCATTTCGGCCCCTTTTTCGTAACTTTAACTATTATCCACCTGTCGTTGCCAAAAATGTGTTACTTTTTTTTTTTATTTTTTTCTCTTTTAATCCCATTTTTTATCCCATTTAGGCTACTTTTTTGGCACCTTTTTCGTCCCTTCTCTAACTATTTTTTATGCTATTTTGGCACCTTTTTCGTCCCTTTTCTAACTCGTTTCCTCCTGTAATTGCCAAACGTAGTTGTGGACCAATTTTCCAACAAAACATCTCAAAATTTAATTATTTTGTATTTTTGCGTATGTTGAGTTTTGGTTGCAAATTTTCTCCTTTTACCCACTTTTATTCCCTTCCGTACTCAGCGTAGACATCCGCTGCAACGGCTACATTCTCCCATACATCGGGTAAATAACGGGCAGAATCCCATTTCTATTCATTGGCAGGCCAAGCAATGTTTTATCCCATCGTTGTGAGCCCATGTAATTTCCTTGAAAATTGGACAAAGGCGGTAATTGGTGTTAGCCTTATTTAGTGATATTTTCAGGCAAGTTATCACACTCTCCTTTACATCACAGCTGATTTTGGAAAATATATGACTTTATTGTAATTAAACCACAAATTTCGTTCAAAGCGATTTTGAAAAGTCTGCCACTGGATTCGTACCGAGTATCCGAACCTAATTGACTTCACCGACGACACCAGCGTGCGTGTAAACGTAAAGCGTCACTCATTCACTCGTCGTGACTCTCTGTGATGATGACGATGAAGAGATAATATAGCGTTTAGCGGCGAACAGGTTCATACATCCATGTTTTACTATCATCGAGTGATTTGTTGTTGTTTTCGATGTTATTCATTTAGGTACATGTACACACACACATATACATACACCTACATGTGTAAAGTAATAGTGCCTTAAATGCATTCATTTGCTGGAGAAAATGATGCCATCACAACCGAAATGCATATGCACCCGGTTTGCGACTCTCCACAAAAGGAACAACAGAAAGAAGCTCAAGAAATGCTTACAAAAGGAGAACAGTCACAACAACAACACATTTGATTGTAATCCCTGCTACGAGCGAGCACAGCGTTGTTGTCCTCCAGGGAAATGGAGGTGATTTGAGAGGAATGCCATAGTTCTGCCATGTGGCTGCAGATAATAAGGACTGTTAGGTAGAAATCATGACATGCAAATGCATGCAATGTGAAAATATATATTTTTCAACGCAGACATTCCAGTAGTTTTTTTTTGTGGCAGCGTAAAATTTATTTGTATTTAGCAAAGGGGGACCTATTTTCGTATGGGTTTTCCTGTGTTAGACGGACAAACAAATTTCTAAAATAAAATGGACGTGCTGAATTGAAACTCAAAATTATATAGAAGAATTTGGACTGAAAACTTATTCTATTGTGTGAATTATCCTATTCCCCCTTTCAGGGAGTATGGGATCTCTTGATGGACGGTATACAACAAATTTAGTTTTCTGCATTAAAAATATCTCGGACTGTGAGGTAAAATCGTAAATTTTTCCATTATGATGTCTTGCGGATACAGATAGGCTGTAAGGGATTGTAAATGGAATTAAAGTCCTTTTAATTATAGATTTTTAATATTTCTCCATTTCACTTGGTCATATAGAAGCTAATGGTATGAACAGGAAGCATCATATTGACCAAATAATGGATCAGTCGTGGTAGACTGGCCACAAGTCTGTGGCACCAACATATGAGGTGCAACAACAAGAGGTGTTATTTTGAATCGCCCGGTATTTCGGTAGCTGTCACTTTTGAAGCATTTATTCATTGACATTTGACAAGTAGAAACTACGCCATTACAAAAAGTTGAACGATACACGCTTCAACAACGCATTGAAATTATTAAAATTTACTACGAAAATGGTGAAAATCTTGCAGTCACAGTTCGCAAAACTAAAAAGTTTCCAGACCGTGTTATCTCTCGAAGAGGTGAGAGATTTTGCGATTCAACACCTTGAGACTTTTACCTTTTGGGCAACGTTAGAGATATGGTCTACGCCAACAGTCCAGTGTCGATTCCAGACCTTAATGAGTGCCCCTTGTTCCCGCTGATGTTCGCATGTGGAATAATATTTCAACAAGTGTTTTTCCTGCCTGCTATGACTTTATCAAATTCAAGGCAAACATCAACAAACACCACTCCCTCTTTTCTCCGTCCAACACCCTCTCTTCCTATCGCTAACACAGTGCATTGCATTCATAGGGGGCATACCCTGAGTGTTAGTAGAAAAAAAAAAAAAGTTGGTTGAGTACCACTCAGAACTGATCGTCCTACGTTCCACTAAAGGAACTGTCCCCACCGACAAAAGAAAAATGTCAATATTTGACCTGATGTGCGACTACCACGAACACCTTGACTTGTCTTGAAAAATCCATACGGTCGATTGCTGTTTTGTGTCGGGCTCAGATGCATATGTAGATCCATGATTACTCACCTGTGACTAATGAGCTATGCGGTTGGACCTTTTCAACATTTCTTTGCTCCATTCGCCCTGAGCATTTTTGGTAATCTAATGAGAACAAATCTTTATTACCGGCCACATTAACGTAAATATTGCCCAAGGATTCTTCAATGTCAAGGTATCAGTGGACGATTTTCCTGTAGAGAAAGGCGTTCCCGACTGCATTCTTGGTACCACACCGAAAATCGTAAAAACTCAACGTGAGAAAATGTTCACGGGTTTATTCCATAAACAATTGGAGCTCAAATGACAAAACATTGTGAGTGAAGTTATACTAAAACATATCAAACATTCCAATGGAAGTTCTAAAACTAGTATTTCCAGAACCCGGAATATAAATAGCAACCCTTGTATTTGAGGTTTGAAGATTATCCTTGGTATATTCAGGGATTGTTACTGCATGATATACAGCATGGCCCTTGTTTGTCTTACATTACATCAGCCGATCGGGCAAATGTCGAAGGCCGGATTAATCAGTGGTTATATCTAATCTAGTATCGCATTTAGGTTATGTTTTTGAAAGCGAATTTAGATGACTATGTTATCATATACCGATATTACAGAGCCAAAGTTAAAGTTAATCCCCAAAAAAGTTTAACATTCAGAAATGACATGGAGTTTCGTTTAATTTTTGAAACGAAATGACTAACGAAATCCAATACAATTAACTTTGGAATATTAATAAATAATGTAAATACATACACAGTTTCTGTTAATAAATGATTGTTCATTCCAGAAGAACATATTTTTCTCATATTTGAAATATTTCATATTTTTCCGTCCTTCTGTCAGTGAAAAAAAAACCTGCCGAATGGATTAAGAAAAGGGTTTGACATTTGGCGAGCTGGTGTTTCAAGGAATATTTAATACCCTAAAAGGACATGTAACAGTAACATCAGCATACGATGGCGTGGACATTAAAAATGTATCTAAATGGGACAATTTATTTTTGCCCTATCTCAAAAATGGCGTTCCAAATACCAAAACAAGCCCAATATCTACATGTTGTCCATTTAAATATAGTAAATCATTGTTCTAAAAGAATTGCAAAAAAGAAATACTGCAATAAATTGTGTCTCAAAGTCAGAGTTGTTAGAATTCAAAAATCCCATCGTACAGTCGGCGGCACTGGTGAGACCAAACCGCAGGCGAAACATATCGACTAATCCTAATCTGGTTCAGAACCGATTTTGCAGACATACCCCATTGGGGTATTGAATATTGTAGGGAATTGAATATCGCTTCAATAGTCCATATATTGCTCCAGCTTTTATCCTTGATATCATTAATGTGACAAATATCCTAAGGACATAATTGATAAACCATTTCTATTTTACTCATTTATCTGACAGCATTTCATTCATAAGTTTCTTAATTTTTTAGCGGATTAAAAGAATTTGTCTGATTAAACAAAAATCTTAAAACTTTAGAGCACTGTGACATTATTTGTCCCCGGTCCTCGGAGGACTTAACGGAGGAAAACAAAAACAGTTTGTCCACAACTTCATGGTCAAACTGAAAACTTGTGAGCTAACAACAACAGCAGCAACAACAATAACAACGACAATTTATTGGAGACTACAAAAGGAATATTCCAGCAAGACCTTGGCTCTTTTGTTTAATTCCCAATTTCGGGGTTTATTTTGTCGTTTTGCAACGGCACGGCACGGCTCGCCTCAACCCCTGTGGATACTGGCGACATTGCAAGGATTGTGACATTCGCAAAGCGCACAATTCTGTACGAATGACAACAGCAACAGGAAGGAAACCCCCTAATGACAAAACAGACATATTAGTGGCAAAAGGAATTGTCTGTGATACCAACTGTGCAACTCGAAAGTGTTCTATTTACCCCCACCTCCTGTAGCCGTTGGAACCTCCACAACGTTACTCACTCTCTAGCTCGTGCTCAGCTTATCAATGTCTTGTGCAACTACTTTTGCTTAAGACATCAAAGCGTAGCAGTAGCTGTGCTGTGCTGTGGCTGGCTGTTGTGCTGTTGCTGCAGTTGCGACTGCCCCCCCAAGTGGAGTTGAAATGTATGTTGTTGTCAAAGTACTTTGTAACATAAAGTTGTAAACAAAATTGTTTTAAATCGTTACAGAGGATATCTGCAAAAAAAACAACAACAACCCAACACGATCACGATGAAGACAACGACGACAACGGCAACGCAAACATTTCAAAATGTGTTTATATGTAAAAATATACATACGAGTATTTATTACAAACCAAAGACAACAACAATACTTAACAGAAATCTGTGTAACGACCATAGGCAGGAGCGACAATGAAAGCCTTTTTTTTTTTGAAAGAAAATTGATTTACTTTGACTTAATTGTTGACTGCAAAATCGCCTGATCGAAGCCTGAATCCAACCTCTTTAAAAATAAATGCAATTTTCTACATTCATGATATAATTTTAAATCGAAATTCGTAAGGGTTTCTGTTTTTGTCGTTCATTGAAGTTGTTTTTCCTTTCGTCATTGTAGTGATAGGCAGTGGACGTATTCTGATATTTTCTAATCTCATCGAGAACCCACTCTGGAATTATTAAATTTTATCTATGACTCTTTTGCCTATATGCGAGGAATTTCGTTTGGATTTGTTTCTCTATCAAATTCGATCCGAAATAATAATTATGTGCACACTACATACATTATTATTATATTGGGCCATAGCAAACATTGCATACAGTGCCCGGTGTGTCGGCTGTGCATGTGTTCGTAATGGTGTATGTACATAACTACTTGTCTGTCTTTGCAAGTGTAATGGATGTAACTATTGTTGGCCATATGCCCAAACATATAAAATGAGAAACACATTTATTTATTTTTCTTTCTGTTGTTGGGTTTTCATTTTTTTGTTGCTTCTGCCATTTTTGCTGTTTAGTTACAGCCAACATGTGTAATTGTCTCTGTGTTGTGAATGAATTTTCTAAAGAAGATTTCTTGTGTTGGTCTGGTTGTTGGTTTTTAACTTGTCCAACAATAAACAAAGGCACTTTAGGGGTCCTTCACATGTTGGCAAATAGCAGAGCTTTACAACAGATGGTTTGGGGGTGGGAAATGTAACGTTCGTCCAAAATAAAATGGGATTATCAAGAACTGGAATGGCCTAATATATACATATGTATATCGGCAGAGAGGCGAATGAATATTCTCGATTGATCTAAATCAAATGAAAAGTTACAGGAGAGTCCAGAAATTTTGATAGTTTGTCTGTAGTTTCGCGGGCAGTTAAATGAGATGTGGGACAATCTCCATGCTTAGAAAATTCTGTTCTATATACCATGAGGATACTTCAGGTATCCTTTATTTTATTTCAGTGAGACTCGTCCATGCAATCCTTACTTGGCTTTACAATTAAATAAAAAATAACAACATTCGTACATCCATGGGTTCAGATGTAGGGTAACAGCAATTTGCTTTAAGGACATCGTACGAACAACTACAACAACACAAAAACAAACAATTACAGTTTCACTTGCACATTTAGCATGACCCCTAAAACTGTTTTCAAAAGTTGCCTTTTGCTTAAATAAAACTACTAAAGAAGCAAACTTTCTATGAGTGTGTGTGTGCGAGGATGGTTTTTTATAGGAAAAAAAAATAAATGTTCGGTTTGGACGTTTTTGCTGCTGCCAGCGTCGCTGTTGTTGTTTATGTACTTTACTGCAGCTAACATATTGTTCGGACTTAATGTTATCTCTGTCTCTGTCTGGCTCGCTCGCTGTCTCGTTCAGTACTCATTTACTCCCGAGGATTAAGTTTAGTTTGAAATACAAATTAAACAACAACAGCCACGGCGACAGCAACAGCAATAGCAACAGTAACAACAAACGACGAAACCTCGAAAACCAAAAGAGGACATCCTGTGGTTAGACGCTTCTGTAGTTTTGGAATAACAGTAACAACAACAAAACGACCACAGCAACAACAATAGCAAACATTTAACTTTGTTAATGTTTTTTCTTTTGGAGATCTTGAGTGGCTGTTACACAGTTGCCGAGCACAGCTATTCCATGGTCTGCCGGTTGCAATAAGGACGTCGCTGGAAGGGCCGACAAGTATTTTTTGTTTGGGTGCCGTAGATAGTGTGTGTGTGCGACTTCCGGGTTTTTTTTTTCTGTTTAGGACACTAACCAATTTGCGCCATCTTTAATAACTAGAATTGAAGGCATTGACAGCGCTAAGCGATCCTTCATATTGAGTTCGTCCCATCTATCAACATTGTGATGCCCTCTGCTTCAGCGCTACTCCCATGTAGAGCTTTCTCCTGATCCTTGACCCACTTCTCAGTCATCGCCCACCCAAAGAGCCACCTCTGATTGTGCTCTGATAGAATTAGGTTCATTTGGGTTTTCGAAGGTCTTTGCAGACACATGTACTCACATGTGTTTTGGTCTACTCTTATTTCATTGCGGATACTCTTTTTCTTTTGTTTCAAATTTTTGTTCCAAGTACTTAACATGAACATGTTGACATAAGTAGGGATACGGGTATTTAAATCTTCCTCTGTGTGTTTGGTTTCATCAGACCTCCCCGAGGCATCTCCTTTTATTGTGGGGGGACGTGTACACACCTAAATTAAATAGAAAGTAATGCATGTGTGTGTGTGTGTGTATGTGTATGGAACTGAATTTTGTTTCTACTTTTGCAAATTTAATTTCGAAATACATTACCTGTCGATGCCGATTTCTTTTTTCTGTTCGTTTGTAAGGGGTTTCTGTTCTTTTATTTACAGTTTTTAATTCGAATGTAGGTCGTCCAAATAGTAGACATGCTAAATAACTTACAATTAAATATACAGGTTACTTGGCCATGGTGTGCTGATGAGACATGGGTCCTAAATCGTATTGAAGGTGACTAACTCAGTGCTGCTTTAAGGTGGATTCGTCAGGAAGAGAGCGGTTGAGAAAATCAATCAGGGTTTGTAGTTTTTTTTTAAAGTATCGCTAGGGGCATAATGACTGGTCGGTCGAGAGGATAATTCCATCGATAGCTGAACTATCTTTTAAGAAGAACTCGAAACTACAGGTTCGTGCGAAAAATTACACGAACGAAATATTTTCTAAGTTGACAAAGTAGGTGGGGAAAACCAGTTGGAAAAACCCAACTAAACCTTGTATTGCATTTCAAAATCTGTCTATATGTAAAAATATACGTACGAGTATTTATTACAAACCAAAGACACAACAACAATACTTAACAGAAATCTGTGTAACGACCATGGGTAGGAACGAAAATGAAAGCCTTTTTTTTTAAAAAGAAAAGTCTTTCTAACTAATTGATTTACTTTGACTTACTGCCCGTTTCCATAAGAGAAACAAATCCTTACGAGCAACCTAAACGAACTGGTGTTTTGTGACTTGTTTTGGGCCAGTAAAGTTGCCCTCAAATCTCTTGATTCTGGCTCCTGAACTCAACAACCGCATTGGACTGCCGCAAATCTCTTAATCTCTCAAAAGGCCTTAGCAGTTCACATTAATTGGGTGCTGGACCATAGAAACATACCAGCAAACTTACTGTCTCTCCAACTGAACCTAACCGAGACAGTTGCTTTACATTTCTTGATAAACTTTCTTATTTCAGCCTCTCAACATTTTTGACGATCAATCAATAAAAAAAATATTGTTTGTTGATAGAAGCCGAAACGAGTCTTCCAATCAATGTAATAATTTATCACTGCGACGAAGCTTTTTCTGTCATTTTAGTTGTGTGAATTGGAAATAGATCCGATACACAATGTCTAACCACAACTACTTGTAAGGTTATTTTTGATTAGTCATAATTCTTTTGAGTTTGGCAAATATGGAAAAACATCCACTGAAACCTTAATTTGCGGCCCTATGCTCCTTTCAGGAGTAAAAGGAACAAATATACATATATTCTTAAACCTCAATTTAAGTACGCCCAAATGTTGCTGGAATTGTGAAGGCAGATCATCCTTGCGCTTAGCGACTGGGACGCAGTTGCTCTGCCATAATGTCGACTGCTGGTTCGTATATTTCGGGCGAATATTCATTAATGTATTCATTGAATTTTGCTAAAATACCCTTTGCATTTTGTTGTATCGCTTTTCGGGGAAATAAATTACATTAAAAGGTTTCTGCCCAAGAATTACATACACACGCACAAGCACACATGTATGTGTGTTTATAAATTTAAAACATGACTAGGAGATACAGGAGATACCAAATGAATTTCTGAAATTAAAAATGTGTTTTGAGATTAATTGAAGCACCGAAGCAGAAAACACAGAGTATTTGAAATAATCCGGATTGATTTGATATTAGTAGAGTAGATTTCTGTTACTTTTAGTATTTTACTAACATTGTTATGTGTTAGCTGGAAACGGTGATTCCATTTGGTGTCCGGTTAGGTCTCTTGCAATTTTCCTGCTAGATCTTCTATTCTGTAGAGAAGGCATGACAAGGTGAGGTTATGTTGAAGTAACAATGGGGAAAAATCAACTAACTTGGTCTCTGTAATTAATTGTGACAACACAGAAGCTTGCTCGCTGCACGGATAAAAAATATGTTATAATTAGATATTATTAATTTCGAAAACATGTTCACACTTTTTTAGTTTTCCCCATTTTCGTCCCTTTTTTGTACTTTTTTCAACTGCAGTTTTCAATCCCGCAACAATTTCCAAAAAATTTGTATTTGACCAGTTTTGGAACCATTTTTTGTTTCATTTTTTCCTTCATTGCTGTTGATTACATTTTTTTTCACACCTTTTTGGTATCTCCCCCTTTGTACATTTTTTTTATCCCGTTTTGGTAGGCGATGGCCCATTACACCGTGTTACACACATTCTGTCCTATGAACCAAATTTACTTTTTCGGAAAGGGGATAGAAAATAAAAATACACGTGTATCGGCGATTTTCATGTACACGTCAGAATTTTTTTTAAGTTTGAAGTATGAAGCTCGTAGTGGCCTGTGTGAAAGCCTTTGGACCGATTTTTAACCCTTTTTTAGTGATCCAATCGAGCTGATTTTTTGCAGGCAGACTCGTGTCTGTATCACGTCAAACTTTTTAAAAAATAGATTTTTATCAATTCTCAACCCGTTTTTTTTTTATTTTCCCCCCTTTTTGTACTTTTTTTTTATTCCATTTCGGTAATAAAATCCACTTGTTGTCCACTACTTTTAATTTTTCGCTTTTTTAGCGAAACGTTCCATTTTGGTACGTTCGATATCTAAGTCACTTCCTCCTGTTGTTGCCAAACATTTGTTTCAGTCTTTTATTATTTTTTACCTTTTTGTTCCTTTTTTATTCCGTCTTGTTGGTAGTAACCACTTGTTTTTGAGAAAAAAATCTGTTTCACTATTTTTTTTATTTTCTCCCCCCCTTTTTATCCCGCGTTGGCCTCTTTTGCATTTCCACCTGTTCTTGCCAACAATTTGCTTAATCCTTTTCGATTTTTTTATCCTGTTTTGAAACACTTTTCCAGCAGTTATGGTTTCGAAGGGTACATTGGGGATACATTTTTCCCGTTTTAACATTTTTATCCCCTTTGACCCTACTTGGTACAATTTTTGGAATAATGGAAAGGAGGCAGCTCACAATTATACTTCTTGTTTTTTTTTTTTTTTTTTCGAAGGACTCTTATAGTTCCGATTCAGACAAAATCAATTCAAGCTCACCTTTTGAAAATAATTTCACTCTAATTTCATCCAAGAAGCTTCACCTTCCTTGTCGAACCCAATAAGCGACTGCTGCTAGTGTAGCACATTCCTAGCAATTACATAATTTCAATTACTTACATTTTATTTTCTGAATTTATATTTTCCAATTTGAAGTCATTAAGTCACTTGTGTTACATGCGACTCCCGGAAAAGCCCTTCAATTCATCCCACAGACGAGTATGACACATTGAAGTATGTCAATATACAATTTATGTATCAAAAATCACAATCACTGTCAAATCTTTTTAAGGCCTGTTGTGAAATGATGGATTTTCGGAGTATAACAACAAACATATGTAATGAGCTACAGTTAGCACTGTAATGCGTGTAACAAGGATGAGGCGTAAATTAAGGATAAGAATGTGCTAACATTGGTGGCCACGCATGTGGAAGAATGCCGGTGTAATTGTCCTCTCGGAGTTGCCCATAATGTGAAGGATTGGAAAGGACACCTACTTCAGATGAGTTTGATTAACACCGACTTATGACAGTTTGAATTTAAGCGAGGTCGTAAAGATGTGTAAATTTGTCTAGGGGTACGTATTTATTGGGGTGTTCTAAATATCAAAGATACCTTTGGTTATTAAACTGGAGCAGCAGGGTATTTACATGTCTGAAATGAGCGAGTGTGGATCATGTTTGGCTGGGATGTACTCTGTGGTTGTGCGCTACCAAGGTGCACAGCAGATTCCACAAATGTGGAGAAAGAGACAATGTTCTGTGAATCTCGAGAACCGATTCTATAATAATAAGTAATGGCAATGAGCAATGCCTAATAAATATCTAATTTACAAATTACTTGCAACCCGAAGCACCAAATGGTCACAGACGTCGATAAACGTGCTGTCTGAGCAATAACTGTACATGGCGTTTCGGCATTTCTACTTTAAAACTTTAATGTTTGAACTTAACCCCATCTATGTGGGTGTGTGTGTGTGTCTGTGTGATTGTATGGGTGAGGGTATACAAGTAAAGTGTGTGTGGTGTCTGTTAAATAGGATATGAAAGCTCTTTTAATGTTGTTAATCAACTCAAGTGTCTATTTGAGTAAGTCTGTATGTGTATTTGTGTGTGGGTGATTGTTGCGAAGTGTGCGTGCGTGAGAGTGTAAACTGAATGAGTGTTTTTTAATTTAAACTGACACAGTGTCTCATTTCATTGTTATTAATTCACTTAATTTTTTTCACTCTGTTGTACATTTCCAGTCATTATTAAAGATTGACAAGGGGGGGCTGGAGGGGCTGAGTTTGTCACACACACACATACACGCACACACCAACTCATTACGCTGTGAGAGTCAAATGCATCGGGCATTCGCTGTGTTGGTGTTGTATTGGTTTGTCATAATGTGTGCGGCGGCTCAAAGTGCTGGTCACAATGGCCGAAATGGGGGATTGGGTTGGATTGGGGCTTTTGGTTAGGCCTTTTTCGGTTTGGTTTTTGTCATCATGTCACAGTGAAGCTACTTTTGTGAGCTCATCAGCATCAGCTACACCGTCATCGTCACCGTCAGCATCAGCATCATTATCATTATTATCCACCGCCATGAACAGCAACGACGACGACATCATCATCAGCCTTATTGCAAATGCCCCGATCATCATCATTATCGCCATAGTCGTCAGCGACTCGATGGTCATCAACTACAATTAATTTAAAATACCACAGGCAGTTAACACACACTACGATAATCATCCATAAAACAGACTTTATCACTTGTCGCTGCTTTGGCTTTGACTGCCCCCGCTGCTGGTCCCCGTATGTTTTGGCCACCCCATCATATGAATTAATTTTAAATTGTCGACGGCAACACTGGGAGGAGTTCTTTGTGTTTGGTTGTCCATTTCATGGTAACAGCGATTGCTATGCCGGCTTTTATGGCATTTTTAATGTTCCCCTTCTGCGGGACGGGGTGTCTGTTAAATTTGATATGACGTTTGTAACATTTAGTAGCTGTAGCTGTAGCTGTAGCTGTAGCTGTAGCTGTAGCTGTAGCTGTAGCTGTAGCTGTAGCTGTAGCTGTAGCTGTAGCTGTAGCTGTAGCTGTAGCTGTAGCTGTAGCTGTAGCTGTAGCTGTAGCTGTAGCTGTAGCTGTAGCTGTAGCTGTAGCTGTAGCTGTAGCTGTAGCTGTAGCTGTAGCTGTAGCTGTAGCTGTAGCTGTAGCTGTAGCTGTAGCTGTAGCTGTAGCTGTAGCTGTAGCTGTAGCTGTAGCTGTAGCTGTAGCTGTAGCTGTAGCTGTAGCTGTAGCTGTAGCTGTAGCTGTAGCTGTAGCTGTAGCTGTAGCTGTAGCTGTAGCTGTAGCTGTAGCTGTAGCTGTAGCTGTAGCTGTAGCTGTAGCTGTAGCTGTAGCTGTAGCTGTAGCTGTAGCTGTAGCTGTAGCTGTAGCTGTAGCTGTAGCTGTAGCTGTAGCTGTAGCTGTAGCTGTAGCTGTAGCTGTAGCTGTAGCTGTAGCTGTAGCTGTAGCTGTAGCTGTAGCTGTAGCTGTAGCTGTAGCTGTAGCTGTAGCTGTAGCTGTAGCTGTAGCTGTAGCTGTAGCTGTAGCTGTAGCTGTAGCTGTAGCTGTAGCTGTAGCTGTAGCTGTAGCTGTAGCTGTAGCTGTAGCTGTAGCTGTAGCTGTAGCTGTAGCTGTAGCTGTAGCTGTAGCTGTAGCTGTAGCTGTAGCTGTAGCTGTAGCTGTAGCTGTAGCTGTAGCTGTAGCTGTAGCTGTAGCTGTAGCTGTAGCTGTAGCTGTAGCTGTAGCTGTAGCTGTAGCTGTAGCTGTAGCTGTAGCTGTAGCTGTAGCTGTAGCTGTAGCTGTAGCTGTAGCTGTAGCTGTAGCTGTAGCTGTAGCTGTAGCTGTAGCTGTAGCTGTAGCTGTAGCTGTAGCTGTAGCTGTAGCTGTAGCTGTAGCTGTAGCTGTAGCTGTAGCTGTAGCTGTAGCTGTAGCTGTAGCTGTAGCTGTAGCTGTAGCTGTAGCTGTAGCTGTAGCTGTAGCTGTAGCTGTAGCTGTAGCTGTAGCTGTAGCTGTAGCTGTAGCTGTAGCTGTAGCTGTAGCTGTAGCTGTAGCTGTAGCTGTAGCTGTAGCTGTAGCTGTAGCTGTAGCTGTAGCTGTAGCTGTAGCTGTAGCTGTAGCTGTAGCTGTAGCTGTAGCTGTAGCTGTAGCTGTAGCTGTAGCTGTAGCTGTAGCTGTAGCTGTAGCTGTAGCTGTAGCTGTAGCTGTAGCTGTAGCTGTAGCTGTAGCTGTAGCTGTAGCTGTAGCTGTAGCTGTAGCTGTAGCTGTAGCTGTAGCTGTAGCTGTAGCTGTAGCTGTAGCTGTAGCTGTAGCTGTAGCTGTAGCTGTAGCTGTAGCTGTAGCTGTAGCTGTAGCTGTAGCTGTAGCTGTAGCTGTAGCTGTAGCTGTAGCTGTAGCTGTAGCTGTAGCTGTAGCTGTAGCTGTAGCTGTAGCTGTAGCTGTAGCTGTAGCTGTAGCTGTAGCTGTAGCTGTAGCTGTAGCTGTAGCTGTAGCTGTAGCTGTAGCTGTAGCTGTAGCTGTAGCTGTAGCTGTAGCTGTAGCTGTAGCTGTAGCTGTAGCTACAAACTTTCCATGATTTATTAATTTTGCCCTTAAACTCACGCAGTGAAGGATATATTCAATTCGACCCAGCCTCACTTTTCAATATCCATATTTTCTTATTTCTTTGGCTTTTGTGTAATTTTTGCCGCCGCCTGAGTTTTGGCCTGTTATTTCATTTATTTATTATGACAATTATTAAATTATATTTTTTAATTGTTAATACACACACAGACAGACAAACAGAAACACTTGCACCAACACAGTCGAACAACATTGGCACGAGAGGGCCATTTAAAATGTCATCCATTTATTCCGACAAACACACACACACATACGTTCACCCTACAGACATTTCCTTTGTATTTGACCGTCTCTGCCTGGTGTCCACAACAGGGCGGCGTTCGGTGTTTGTTTTGTAATTTCTGTTTGCTATTTATTAATGGAAAACATTAAAATGTCACGAAAGACATTGCAATGATTGAAAAGGCAATTTGTGATGTTGCTGCTGCTGCTGCAGCTGCCGGTGTTTGTAATGTTGTTTTACATATGTTGAGCCGGCTTGTGTTGGCTGTTTGCATTCATTCAACACTTCGGCTTATTGATTGTCGTTTGGGAGGCAATGACGTGTTGCAGGACCACTTAAATCATGCTCAAGTGACGACGACATAAAAGAATCAGGCGGAAATTTGAACTTGGTGAAAAAACTGAAAGGAGTCTTTAGTGCGACAGACAGACACGAGCATAAAACAGTCAATCAAAAACTGATTGATTTAAATGAAATCAAAGGAAATGCATTTATCTGTTTTCGCTGACACTATCCCAGGACACTTTTAACATGTATGGCATATATTTCTTTCACTCGTGTCCAGTCTGTTACAAGATGACTCTCAGATTTCCTTCGAAAGAATCATTATTTGTGCTGTATTGGAACAGGCCATGGTCACCTCTTTGTACTTTCAGAGGATGTCTACATATTTCAGAAAGCTTTTACAAAAATATATTTTGACAGCCTGTCTAAATTTAGAAAGCACACTTTGCTTGCTTTTGCCGTTTTTATGCAGACACCATCTCCAATACTTCTTAGCAGCTGTCACCAGCTTTAGCTGCGCTTCTGGGGTGAGGGTCTGAGACTGTTACTAAAATTCCCTTCTCCGGTTTTCCTTTGGTTTCCCCTGTGGTCGGACGTAAATACAATCAATGTGCGACTCCAATCACTGCCGGTTAGGGTGGAGTGAAAACATGCTTTTTTTTAATTTGAAAAAGTTAACATCGGAAAGAGATGTAGTCTGGGGTCCTAATGAGGGGAAAAATAAAGAAAAAAATTTTAAAAAATGTTTAGGGGTCGCGCCACTCCCTCGAAATTTGGAAATTATCGCTATTTTGGCGTTGATTTTAGAAAAATCCTAAAAATTAACGACTTAACTTATTCGAAATTTAAAAGTTTGAGCTTGTTCAGTGCCCAAACAAAAGTATTTGAGGCAAATATGAGGATAATCGACTAATATTTGTAGCTTTGGTGGCGATTTCATTGTTCAGTCAATTTTCTGAAGAAGGGACGATTTGACTTATTTTACTTTTTGAAATTTTTGAACAAAGAGACATTTTTTTTTAAATTTGTTCATGCCCTTATTTCATTGTTTACGCTATTGCAAACATTTATTGACATAAAACTTCTTAGGATTTTTCTAAAATCAACGCCAAAATAGCGATAATTTCCAAATTTCGATGGAGTGGCGCGACCCCTAAAATTTTTTTTTTTTGAATTTCACTCCACCCTACTGCCGGTATCAACAATGCAACTTTTTTTGAGTTCCGATGTAAGGGCTTTAAGCGTTATCTATTTATGATCCGTGTTGACAGCGAACAACGACTTCTCTACTGTACCCACTTGCTTTACAAGACATCAGATAGTTCTATTGATTCTCGCAATTACTCCGACTTCCAAATAATTTCTGTACTCATGTCTTACGATAGCCGAACATTTGATGATCTGATTGTATGAGAACATCAACGATGTCTCTTGAATACGATTAAAGTTATTCTCAATCACATCCTGAAGGTCCACAAACTGATAATAAGCTGTAGATGTCCGTTTATTCATTTTGTCTTTCACATACTTCCCTCCTCACGGTCATTTTCAACCAAATATCATTAAATTTCAGATCTGTCATTGAAACTTAAATCCAACTCTTCAGTTTTCGTTCTCCTCGCGGTCGTAGTGTAAGAAATGTTTTCCCCCTTTTTTTTTTTTTTTTGTTTTCTGTACCCTGTGGACAATTGGCCAGAAAACTGATGATTACCTTGATGTGCTGCGCTTGTTGTTGCCCTTATCTGACAAAATCACAATGAGAAATAGAGGTAATTAGTGCGATTAGCAGCACAGCACAACAGCAACTCACCACCGTCCGTGACCCCAGCACTCCACTACTCCGATTACACCTTTTTGTGCCGTAGTTGGCCAGTTTGTTCTACTTTTGTTTTTATGACAATTTTCCATTATTTGGAAATTATGAACAAAAAAAACAAAAAACAAAAAACTATGAAACATGACAAACATTTTGTCTTTACATTTCATTGGGGGAGAAAAAAAAACAGACATTTCTATGAGCGACACAAACAACAACATCTTTGGGATAGAACTCGAAACAAAAGATGAGGAAGACGAAAGCCAAAAGCATCAGTGACAAAGACAACGGCAACAACAATGGAAAATGCTGAACAAATAACAATTTAAGATAAATCACGTCTTGCAAAATGAGGCAAATGAGAAACGTATCGTTGGCAACTGCAGCATCACCACCAACACCAACGCCAACATCACCAGCAGCAGCGGCAGTGGCATCCACAGCTCCATCAGTGTTGGCCACGAGGGCTGAGCTGGTTGTTTGGTTACTTTACACCGAATGGGAGGGTAGTGTTGGTGTTGTTAGATGGCAGCACTCACACACACACACATAGACATGATCGTCTTCCTTACCCTTACGTGTGGTTGTGTGTGCTTGAGGGCAGAGTATGTATGCGTGTGTGTATTTGAAGTTAAAATGTTGCAAAAGATAAAGTTAACTGAAGAAAAAAAAACAAAAAAACAAAAAATAAATAAAATTAAAATTAAATTTTATTTTCGTTTTTTTGCAGGTCCTGCATGTTGGCGTGATTGAAATTTGCTTACACAGCCATGTTTTAGGGCATGACCGGACTCAACACGTTTATTTATGGTAAGTTTATTATCAGAATTTTAGCACGTCTCCTTTCCTTACACCGTGTTACAAAAAATAGATTTTTTTCTGTCCTATGAACCAAATGCATATATTCGGAAAGAGGGGACAAATAAAAATACACGTGTATCGGCGATTTTCATGTACACGTCAGAATTTTGATTTTTTTTAAGTTTGAAGTATGAAGGTCGTAGTGGCCTGTGTGAAAACCGATTTTAAAACCCTTTCTCAGTGATCCAATCGAGCTGATTTTTGGCAGGCAGACTCTTGGAAATGTATCACGTCAAATTTTTTAAAAACTATTTTTATCAATTCTCAGGTTTTCCCCAATTTTTATTATTTTTGAAAAAAAATTTTTTTTTCACTTTTCTTAGCATAACTTGAAGAGACTACAAACTACTTAAGCGTTACGAAAAAAAAATGTTTTTTGAACTGAAACCTTAAAAAAAAATGATAACCATTTAAAAAAAAAAATAAATTTAGGAAAATCTGAGAATTGATAAATATCTATTTTTTAAAAAATTTGACGATTTGATACATACATTTCCACGAGTCTGCCTGCCAAAAATCAGCTCGATTGGATCACTGAAAAAGGGTTTTAAAATCGGTCCAAAGGCTTTCACACAGGCCACTACGACCTTCATACTTCAAACTTAAAAAAAAATCTAACACATTCGTCCGTGATCACGGCCACTGACTAACAGAACGGTGGTTTAGAAATCACCTTCAATAAGATCGTCGTTTCTTAAAAATCGCTGGATTGCTCATCTACACGATTTATCTAATTCTACCTAAGTACAAAATGTGGATGGCCTTGGTGTGGCTGTTTGTCACCTCGTAAATGCTGGCGACTTTACGAGTAAGACCGTAATCTCTATGTCATGTAAAACTTCTCCAGAAAACCCTTAGCCGTTCGGAGTTGTCTTTAGGTCCCGGCCAGTGAGTACACACAATTATATGGCGCTCAGCTCACTGAGTCGAATGAAGTTCCCCGTCTGTTCATTCATGGAATGTTAAGAGAAATAATTAAGTACCTATGTAAAATTTGTGTTCGTTATTTGGTTAATGACATGTGATAGTAAGGAGCCATACTGTATTTACAGCTACTCCTTTTTAGTCCTCCACGGAGCATAGATTCTTCCAAATCAGAAGATTCTTCCACAATGTTCGAACATTTGTGCGGTGTTTTACTTCGTTCACGTTCACACGTGTAACTGACAATTCACTCATTATTTATATGAGTCCTCCTACCCACCTACTTCTTTGTATGTTCCACTAACTCTGATTTTCTTAAAGTCCAGTCCAGTTAAGCTACATTTCTGTTTATATTCACTTTCCATTGCCTGCTGGTTTTCTCTTTGCCTTGACATGGCGTTTGATATTATCCTTGGCCAGAAAATGTGCCAGGATTATCCGCAATCACTCATTGGTAACAATGTCGGTGTGTCACATGGTGCCATGTTCCATGTTTCACAGCCATATAACCGAGTGGGTTTTACTCTGCAATTGAAGATTTTCAACTCGCCTACCGGGACTGTTAATATTTGAAATATAAAACAATATTTTAGAAAACATTCGAACATGGTCGGTGGATTCTAAAAACAATACTGAAACGTCGGGATGACATTTGACGGAAATCGCATCATCTGCATGCAAATGGTCAATGCAACTTATTTTTTTTCTCCGGAAATATTAAGAATAATTCTTAGCGTGTCTAAGAAAATCAAATGTCATCCTTAGCAGCTAGAGGGAAAGTGAAAGTTTAGCTATTGCTTTTAACGATTTACGGTTATTGTGACACTGTGGAGGTCGTTGTCTGCGATGACAACAAGAATTCTTAGGAGCGTATACTTAATATTAAATGTCAGTATTACTTATAAGACAAGCTGGTAAATGAAACATTAGTGGTCTGTTCCTCAGATTGACTTGTCTGGTGCTACAGTGGGGAATGGTAAACCCGTAAAAAATGGTGTTGCTTCTCAATTCTAGCAACCATCAATGTTTAATCATGAACAACAAAATAAAATATTTAATCTCACTACGCAGCCCTTGAATGGGAACACCCTTTACCTGAATGTACTGCACTACGTATGACAGTTGTCTCATGTTTGTTGTCGTTTGTTATGTATCCTGATTACAATGATAGTGTGTGTCTGTAACTGTGTCTCTCTGCCGGCATGTGCGTGTGTGTGTGTGTGTTGGTGTCTGTGTACTGTGGCATTTGCAATATGTATGAATTTCATTTTAAAAGTTGTTGGTTTTTGCCACATGTCGACTTGGCTCACAAGAAGGTTTTCCTCGGTACTTCTTTCTTTTATTCTCCTAAAGTCTTCAAGTTACTTTTCCTCACTGCTTCTTTGGCGAACCGGTTTTTTTTGTCCTTTCAATTGTTTTTGTTTTCTACGTTTTTTTTTTTTTTTTATTTTCTTGCCATAGTCCTGAGTCGCAGCTGCATTTGCAATATTTTTCTGAGCGGAAAATGTTGTGACATCTTTTGTTTTTTCCTCCGCCGCATTTTGCAACGAAGAAACTCAAGTAATATTCCTCATTTTCTTTATTTGCCGGCTTGTTATGTTCTGTGTGTGAGTGTGTGTTCTGTAATTTTTATTGGACTTTTCAAAGTTAAACCGACATTATTAGTATGAATATACACAAAAATAAAACAAGAAGAGGAAGCGGGCGAAAAAAACACACACACACTAAGAAGAAGAATGTGGAACAAACACCATAACAAATATGACTGATACACCAAATAATGCAGGAAAACCATTGCAGTCAAGTGATGTAATAAAGAATATGATTTCATTCGTTTGTTGCGTTTCCACTTTTTTTTGTGTTTCTGTTTCTGTTTTTTTTCTGTGTTGTCAATTCTTCATCATCTTTAGAAGGAAAGACAATTGTTTCGTTTCAATCATAAACGACTTTTTGTTGAACTACAGATGTTAGGAGGGAAATAAAATAGACAATCAACTGAATTTGACCCCCTACAAATACGATCTACTCGAATCTCATTTACAAATATTTTATGTGTTAGCGGAGGAAGAAGAAGAAAAACGACAATTGAGACATATTTTGTTATCCCTCAAAAAAGTCAATAATTTTTAACAGAAAAAAACTCTGCTACAAAACTGTGTTCATTTCACCCAATGACAAAATGCGAATGAAGTTAAGTTAAGTTTAATCACAAGCCCTCACACGAACCAACCACGAGTTGAAATCAAAATATTCTGATATTCATCCAATCGACGACCAACTAGACCTCACATGTTACAACTGGTTGTAGAATTTGACCATGTTGTACAAACAGTTGTAATATGTGGGGACCGCAAAATACAAAAAGCCCAACAAAGAATTTTGGGACTCCTCAGACTTATTCAAACTAAAATTGTAGTTCTCCAAAAATTGGGCCATGAGTGTGTCATTTTTTTTTTATTCACTTCATTTTATTTTCAGTTTTAATATATTTACATGTGTAAAGGTGCCACGGTGTTTTAATATATTTACGTCAGAATTTGCCAATCAAAATACACACTGTTTTATCTGAGTTTTAGTTGTTGGACAATTGCCGCTACCTTCTATTATTGTGCCAGAATCCAACCCTAAGCATTCCATGTCATGGATCTTGGCAATCCATTTTCTTTCCTTATCTTCCCAGGCACAGCCTGAAAAAAAAACTATCATTGGGCATGTCCCATTTAATTGAAACTTTACACAGATCTGAGTTCTGGAAGATGGATCACTGTGTCCATATTCCAGAACTCAGCTAGATCTGTATGAAATTTCAATTAAATCGGACAGACCAATTCCCAATGATAGTTTTTTTTTGTCAAGAAGATGTTTGAATTCCCCGGCTGTGCCTGGTCCATGACATGGAAAGCCGGAGATTAGCCATAAGAGCCTGAAGTTGGCTATCTCGCTTATTATTTAGTTTAACACCAGTTTAACTTTTCACTCCAATTAAATTTATATCGCCGTATCCACATGTAGTTGTGATCTCACACGCAGAAATCTAAATTTTTCTATTCGGGTATTTCGAAATTGCGACTAAAGTAGCAATGTGCGACTTTTTGACGGCCTGCAACTTTATGTGTGACTTTTTTTTTTTTTTTTTTTTTACCAAAAATATGTGATAAACATTCGTTTGTTCTTTAAGTGTTTACTCAGTAATGATATTTTTGAATTGTACAATTTTTACAACTTTTTTAGTTGTGGTTTGTTTAAAAAAACGCTAAAAACCTGTGCTTTTTTTGACAAACCGATTTTTTTGTGCTACTTTCTTTTTACTTAACGACTTTTTAGTGTCATTTAAAAAGTTTTTTAAATTTTAAAAAAAAAAAATAAAACGAATATTGGAAAAAGGCTATTTTAAAAGAATTATGAATTATTTCACAAAATCTTACAAAATTATTTCACAAAAAAAAAACATTTTTACACAACTATTTTTTAGTGTCATTTAAAAAGTTTTTTTAAATTTTTTTTTAAAAAAACGAATATTGAAATATGGGCTATTTTAAAAGAATTATGAATAATTTCACAAAAAAAATTTATTTGACAAAACTATTTTTTAGTGCTACTTTCTTTTTACTAAATGACTTTTTAGTGTCATTTAAAAAGTTTTTTAAAATTTTTTAAAAAAAAAAAACGAATATTGAAAAAAGGTCATTTTAAAAGAATTATGAATTATTTCACAAACAAATTTCTTTGACAAAACAATTTTTTAGTCTACTTTCTGTTTACTAAACGACTTTTTAGTGTCATTTAAAATGTTTTTTAACATTTTTTAAAAAAAAAAACGAGTATTGAAAATTAAGGCTTTTTAAAAGAATTATGAATTATTTCACAAAATTATTTCACAAAAAAAAAAAAAATGCCGAATCATAACGCTTTATCCCACTTTACCAATTTGTGGCTGTAGATATTAATTTGAAATATTTTTTTCACACTTTTTCTACTTTTTGCAACTGCTACTCACAAGCCGGGAACAATTTCCAAACATTTACTTCCTTTTCTAGTTCTCGCCCTTTATGACTAGTTTGAAAAAGTTTTCCCTCATCCTCTAGTTTTTACCGCCTTGGACCATTTCTGTCGTCTTTTCAGTATTCTCGAATTGTCAGCTGGTTTTATTAAATTTTTTTGTTTCCACCACCTTTCGTTTTTTTTATCCCGTTTTGGTATGCTTCGGCTCTGTATTGACTCCTTCGTTTTCCCTGTATCCCCTTCTTCCAATATGTCGTCCCTCCTGTTAATATGAAATCGTTTTTAAAACTTTTTTTGTACTTTTTTAACTACTTATTATTCCCCTTTTTGTCCCATATTTATCCTGTTTTGGCCACTTTTCCGTCCCATCTATTACTCGTTTCCACCTGCTGTTGCCTAAAATGTTTTTCACTTGTTTTATTTTTTATTTTTTTTTGTTCAGTTTCGAACTCAGTTTCACCTGTTGCTGCCAAAAATGTGTTTTATTCTATTTTTTTTTTTATTTTGTACCCTTTTTGTCCCTGTTTTATTCAGTTTTGGCCCTTTATTCATCCCAACTCTAACTCAGTTTCACCTGTCGTTGCTAATCGATATTTAATTATTTTATATTTTTACGTATTTCAAAAGGAGTTTAGGGGAGTCATTTTTCCCATTTTTATCCCCTAAGATTAATCAGTCACTCACATTATATACAGATTATTTTATTGACGAGACGATGTGTCCTTCTCCCGGCGCGATCCGAATAGGATCAACCTACTCGATAACCATGAATACCATTGCAGTTCGTTGTAGGTGAGCCCAACATAATAACACGAATTACCATAAAAATGAAATAAATGAATTGTGAGGCCTAAATGTGTCCGCTCCTCTCTGTAGCCAGCATTGGCAGAAGGTCGTCCTGTCCTGTGAGTTATTGTGACATACCGAATCATTTAAAATAACATACATTTTATTTGTGCTCTGCTTTTCGGAATTGTTGGCAAATGAATAATTTAAAAGAAATAATACAAAAACCAAAAATTAAATGAAAAAAATAATAATAAAAAAAAAAGAAAAAGAAAAGCGGAAAATGTATTATGAAATGAGTTCCTTGGATTGAATTGAATTGAAGACAACAGCAACAACAACAACAACGAAAATAAAAGACGCACACCAAATGTGAATGGAAGAGGACAAGTAGGCGCATGAACTGAAACCACAATCACTACGGAAATCTTATGTAAATTTTAAGTGAAAACAAAGAACGAACAACATAAGCAAACACATTAAATTGAAATATGTATGAAAGGTAGCAGCAGCAACAACTTGTTTAGAAAACAACATAACAATTTCAATGAATTTGGATTTCAAGTTGAATTTGAAATTGAAAATGGAAAACTTCAAGTTTTACTGGCAATTTTATGAAACCATAAAACACAGAACGGCACAGCAAAGCAAGGAAATCCTAATATCTCATCAGAGAAGGAGTTCTTCGGGATTTCCATCACAAACACACAGCAAATGAACGGCTCCCAAAGAAGAGGAGTACGCAACAGCTACAAAACTTGTTTACTTTAAGAGTACAAGTAAAATCCCAGCCGGCACAGATGTGGCAACAATGAACAATTGCTTGGCAGTGTAATTGATAGTGGAGATTTTTTTTTTAATAGAAACTGTAAAGGATTGCTTAGCGTGGGTAATTTGCTTAAGGAGGGGCATAGTTGGGTGACAACCGACGCAGTAGTTGTGGAAAAATCAAAAAAAATCGAACAAAATTGGGAGGTTTTTCATAATTTTTAGATAACATTTCAGTTTTTGGGCCATTTTTCATATGAAAAAAATGGACAACGTTTTTTTTTTTTTTGAAAATTTTACGATTATTTTTGGGTATTTTCCATAATATTTTTGCATTGGGTAAATTTTCATAAATTGTTTGGGGGTATTTTTCAGAATATTTGAGGGGAAATCTTCATAGTGGCCTTTTGTCGGGGATTTTTCATTTATTCGGGGGACTTCTTCATTTGCATCTCATGAATTATCGTCATTGTCGATACTAATATCGACGAAATGATTTTTACTGGGGTAAATTTTCATAAATTGTTTGGGGATATTTTTCAGAATTTTTGAGGGGAAATCTTCAAAGTGGCCTTTTGTCGGGGATTTTTCATTTATTTGGGGGAGTTCTTCATTTGGTTTGTTAATTTCTGTTTGCTGTTTTTTTTGTTGATTGTTTTTTTTTTTGTAGAACGACTCTCGCTCAACGGTCGGTTTTCGAACACTTGAGTTTTCTTTCGATTCGTAAAAGGCCAAGCTGTAACAGATCTATTCACTACAAATCATTATAAAATTTAAATTTATAAGCATCTTTAAGATCTGAATTCTATTTTCATTGTATGACGAAAAAATTTCAAAATTTTCGCTTAAATTAGCAAAATAATCCCGCGCTGAAATACATACGGACAAACACACACATATGGCCAGAAATCTTCGAGGCGAGACAAAAGAAATTTTGTTTCGAATACGAAAATGTATGATAAAAAGCTTAAATGTAAACGAAACGAAAATGTCAAATTACAAAAAAAGCACACATTTCGGGATAAGACTTTGAAGAAGTCAACATATCCCTGGTTACCACTCCTTTTTTTTTTTTGCTGACGTAGCCTGACTACGAGTTTAGCCAAAAGGAAAAAAGAAGAAGAACAAACGACGAGCAACAGAAATGAATGTAGTGGAGAGGAGTGCAGCAGTCAAGAGTTGGGATAACAAAATGAAATTGAATAAAAACACAGAGATATTCTTAAAATTGTAATTAAATTACAAAACAAACGAAACGAGTAACTTTTTTAATTGCTTTACGAATTAAAACAAATCGTAGAATACATCTTCTGCTACTCGCACAGCTTCTACATCTCATGCAGCTTCGTTGGGTGCCCTTCCTGCCCACGTATTTCCCAGGAAACGGAGGCACTAAGTAGGTGTGGATGCGGATGTGCGTGAGCTTGTACGCCAGTGCGTGCGTATGGGGTGTGTGTGTGTGAGTGTGCTGTAGTTTGTATGTTTGTTACCATAATTTTTCACCTGCCTTGATAAGGAGTATAAGCGATGTAACAACGTTCGTTGCAGTTGTTTATTTCCATTTTATTTTTTTTGAGAAACAACCATCAGACAGTGGCTCAGGACAAAGAAAATCGAATTATTTGGTTTTTATTGAATTTTTATAGATTTTTTTTTTTGAAAAAACCTAACTTCAGTCCTAAAGGTTTAAAAAAAAATCTATAAAAATTCAATAAAAACCAAATAATTCGATTTTCTTTTTCCTGAGCCACGTATCAGTGGCGTGGGTCCTTACAAAATATTTCCTTGTGTGACAGAGGTAGGGGGATTGGCCAGTCGTTTTTTTTTTAATTAAACACCAACAGCACACATTGGTGGTTGCGTTGAATACCTACTAACTCGCTGTCTTACTCGCCTTTCCTTTTCTCCACTGATTTCGACACAATAGAATTCACTGAAATCTGAATGATGGCTATTGAAATTTATTTATTGCACCGCCTGATATAGGAAAATTGTTGGAAACACATACACTTGTATGGGTACTTAATTTGCCTGGCCGCTCCACTAGCAAAGGAGCCTCAAATAGTGTAGTGTGACACCGATCAGAGTTTTTGTTACCACACCCAGTTCGTCAGTTACTCACATCCAGTTCGTCACATTGCGGAATTTAATAAGATTACTCAGATCGATATTCGATATGTGTCGGTGATGTCATCCTACAACCCTGAGAGAAGTGTCTTAAATCGCCGACTGCCCTATCGCGATCTTCAAAGCCAATTCATTAACACAACTATCACCTGGGCACACTCTCTGCTGATAGTGTTTGTGGGACCGATGTCCTTTAGAGTGAAACTGATGCAAAATCTGATCAAATTGACTTCTCGTTGGGTCGATTCTTATATATGTATTCCTTTTAATCATATGATGAGCATCGGACAGTAACAATTTACTTATTTTTTTTTTGCACGATATATATAATTTCATTCCAACTCAGGTTGTGGATCTCAGAGTCTAATATAATATGCTGTCGTCAGGTGTGTGATGTCTTATGCAGCGGCAAACCAGCGGGTTCCAGGCGATGACTTGCCTGGCAACATCGTTCGCTAATTTTCTCAGAATGTCTCCTAACCATCCTCCTTTACGCCTTCCAATTTCACTATGGATTGATTGGCCTTGTGTTAATGTCCACATATCGTTGTCATTAGTCCGAATATGCGGAGAAAGTTGCGTATGGATTTGTTCATGAATGCGTTGCTTACACCGTGTTACAAAAAATTGATTTTTTTCTATCCTATGAACCAAATGCACATATTCGGAAAGAGGGGAAAAAATAAAAATACACGTGTATCGGCGATTTCCATGTACACGTCAGAATTTTTTTTTTAAGTTTGAAGTATGAAGCTCGTAGTGGCCTGTGTGATTTGGACCGATTTTTAACCCTTTTTCAGTGATCCAATCGAGCTGATTTTTTGCAGGCAGACTTGTGAAAATGTCTGTATCACGTCAAATTTTTTAAAATAGATTTTTATCAATTCTCATATTTTCCCCAATTTTTATTATTTTTGAAAAAAAAATATTTTTTTTCACTTTTCTTAGCATACCTTGAAGAGACTCCAAATTTTTAAACTACTTAAGCGTTACGAAAAAAAATGTTTTTTGAACTGAAACCTTAAAAAAAACGATAACCATTTAAAAAAAAAAATATTTTTTTTTTCAAAAATAATATCCATCCTAATTCAATGAATATTTTTTAAATTATGTTAGTACTTCAAAAAAAAGTAGCAAAGGGAATCCGCCTCATCTATTATTTCGCTATCCAAAACAGTATGTCTGTATAAAGTTTTGGTCTTGCTGATTTTTACTTTCAAACCGATTATTACGACCATAAATTTCACTTAACTCGCATTACTAATTTTAGTCATACAATTTCGATGATTTGCCAGGGTTAATTGTTTGCCTAATCATTGAATTTTTAAATTTGACATGTGTCACCGCGTAAGTTGGCAAAAACTTAACGCTGAAAAACAAATTGGAAAAATAAACATAATTCTCTTCTGTTTCTCATAAACGGAGACTTTTGCCAATTCGCTTCAGTCCTCTTGTGTACTCCACTCAGAAGCGGGCACAATTCTCAGCCCCTTTGGTGTCGCCTATAAGAGAGTACACTAGTCAAAGGACTCCTAGCCAAAGTGTTGCCACCTTTATCAAAACCTAACTAAACTAATCCAATTGCGTTCAACCTCTAATTATTCCCATCGTGTCATGTCCCATATGGAACCACTTTGCACGTTGTTTTTTTTTTGGTCGCTTTTGTTTTGTGAAGCAACCAACTATCACCGGATAATGCAACAAAAGTTAAATATTCACTTTGAAGTTACGTTTCATGTTCAGCGTGAAAAACTCGGATTTTTCATTGCTAAATAGAAAAAACACACGAACGAAGGACAGAAGCGGGAGAGACTGGCTAACCAATGGCAACCAACATCATGTGGCACAAGAAAACGGATTTTAAATGAATATAACAAAAGGAATGCATACAAAGTTCGCTGGCGGTGGTTGGGACCTTGGAATGTACACACACCAGCCAGAGATGGAGCATCATGCATATGTCAAAAAGTAATAAATTTCATTTCGAGGTTTCCTTCCTTATCCCCAAAAAAATATGCACAAAGATAAAGCCAAAGACTACACCTTTAAATGCAATTAATGTGCTCCTTTTGAGGTACTCACCCTCACCCTCACCCTCACACACACACATGTTTATGTTAGTCAAAGATGAGGGGACAAAACCACATGCACGCATACATGCAAGGCCACCCCTCAAATCCACTTTGAAAGAGACCCATGGAACGCCTGAAGAAAACCTATTTTTCAGTTGCCTTTCTCTCTTTCGCTTGTAAGCAATTCCCCAAATGAGTTGCGAATCCTTTTGCTGGGTCACAAAAGCACCTGCTGCAGAAGGGGCCAACCAAGTACAAGAAAAAGATGGATGTAATGCTAGTACTCCCTCACCGAAAAGTCACTCATCCAGTCAACCAGTCAGGCAGACAGCTGACTGACAACACGTTTAACGAGCATATGTGTTGTGCGTGTGTACACTTGGCGTGCCCTTACACTCAACGAACAAAGTGCACAGGCAAATGTGACATTCGAACGAATCGTATGGGTGTTAGAGAAAAGCAGTGTGACCCGGACATATCGAACTAATAATTTGTGTGCACAAGTCCATGTGAGTGATCGTTGATTCAAGCCAACAAAAAATACCACTTCAGACGGTTGCACTGTATTACCCCCACCTACGTGCCTCTGGTTTAAGAAGTCCGTTAGGGAAATACCTCTAGAAAATTACAAAGAATCGTAGTGACTCATTTGTCGATCACATGGGGCGCGGAAATAATGCCTGCCGCCCATCGTCGAGTAGACTTACGGTGTGTGCAGTGAAAACAGTTTTTTATACACTCCATATACTAAGTTTGTCATTCCGTTTGCAACACCTCGAAAGAGGGATCTGCGACCCTATAAAGTATATATTACGGGACTAAATATATCCCGGCCATAAACAAATTTTTCAAATATTTTTTTTCAGTACATCTGATTTTTTTTGGTAAAATTGTTCTAAGTTTATATAATTTATAGATGGGGAAAAAAATCCCAAAAATGGGCGTGCTCATGGGTTCCGTGGACCCTTGGGGCCCAAAAAAGGGCCCATGATAAACATGCGCATATGGGTATCGAAGTGCAACAAAATTTACTCACGAACCCCAATATGCCTTTATTTTCATGATTTGCCTAAATTTTTTGATCCGGTTTCTGGGACTATCGGGTCACCAGCGGCCCAAAAACCGTCCCTTGACAAACATGGACATATGGGTATCGAAATGCAACGAAATTTTCTCGCGAACCCAAATATGCATTTATTTTCATGATTTGGATAAAATTTGTGATCGGGTTCCTGGGACTATCGGGTCACGAGCGGCCCAAAAACCGGCCCCTGACAAACATGGACATATGGGTATCGAAATGCAACGAATCCATGATGGAGGGTATATAAGATTCGGCCCGGCCGAACTTACTATTTGTCCACTTGTTTTGTTTCTATTATTTATTAATTTCTATTGTTTTCAAAATAGAAATATTTTTAAAAAGTCTTTATTGGGTTTTCTTTGATTTCAGTTTTCTCTAGAACATGTTTCCAGCATCACCGAGTTGATGACAGTTTGAAACGCGCATACCTTCAACACCCTGGACGGTATGCCGCATGCTATCCATTTCACTCAATTTGAGTTTGTTTAATAGTTTGAGATAGTTTCGACTTTACGATCCGTCTCATTAGTCAACTACGGCCCTATCTCTGAGACTTTAATTTTTTAGGCTGGGAAAAGTGAAATTTTTTTAAAATGCATCTCATGTAGAGAGGCTTTGGATTTTTCGATAGGAGCTTGGAAGGAATTGTTTTAATTCGCCAACAGAGCACTCTCTACTCGAATTGCTTGCTTAGCCCAAAGTAGCATCGATTTGCCAGCTAGATCCGTCATTGGCGTATCTGTCTCTGTCCTCTGTCAAATTGCTGTTTTGGCGACGTTTCTCGGTCAACAAGCACCATTTTTTTTATTGTCCTCGTTCAAGGAACTGGACTCACCTTCACAATTAGGAATTCGGCATTTCTCCGCTGTTTGATTTTACCAATTGGCCTCCATGCCATTTTGTTGTTCTCCAAACAGTCGCATTTCTTCGAGTGTACTTTCGCCACACTAAACATCTGAGTGGGTGCACCAACAACACACAGTGCATATTTTCATGCAAAACTCTTTAGAAAAAAAATGTACTCCAAAAGGGCAAACTAAAAATCAGCCATAGATAAAACAAGTTTATATGTTCAAAGTATATTCCAAAGTACCCGTATGAATAGAAACGGCGAATGCCATACCAAAATGGCAGCAAAACATTTTAGCCAAAGGTACACAATGCATGTACAAATTCTCAATCCAAAATCCACACACACACACATTCACACAGATATAAAGTCTTTCATGTGTGCATTTTATAGTTCTGTTTGCCGCTACGTGTATTTGTATGCGTGCGACAGAGACAGATCATTCCGGGGGACAAAATGTCATAGTAACACAACGCACTGCATCGCATCGCAACGCAACGCAGTTGTTTGGGAGCCACGAGTCAGCACCAAAAGCAGTGGATCCCTGCATCAACACAAAAGGATTCCGTTGGTAATTAATTTATTTAAAAAACTTTTAACGTTGGACAACAATTTTCACGAGATTTTCCATGGAATTCCATTCCACAGTTTTTGTTGCAGCGGCTTTTGTTGTTGCCATTGTTCATCAAACACAACCGTGGCATATGCGGAAAGGCTTTTGTGTCACAAAGATGATGTCTTCACTTCAATTGATATCCGGATTCCTTTTTATCTTTCGTCGGAATTGTGGAAATCACGTCAACGTTTGTTTTGTGTTTGCAAACCCTATCAAACAAACAAAAAAACCGGGGATTTCAATGTTCAATTTTAAAGGTTTAAATACCCAATTTGATACTGACCCAACAACAACTCTCGTAGACCTCAGTGTAATGAAAAAAAAACCTGAACTGAAATCCTTAAACAATAACAAACGACAAACAATCTGACTGTCATTCGACGGCATTGTCTTGTTTTCGAAGAAAGTTTAAGCCAACAAATCAAATTTAATTGGTGCTTGTGTTGTGCGCTGCCAACAATTTCCCATTTCCATTTCAACTCGATATCAGTGAAAATTAGTTCATAATTTCAGCCACTTTTGGCAACGTCAATAATGGAGTCAGAGCAGTTTTGTACAAAGTTTCAGTTTAATTTTGATGTAAAAAAGTCACACTGGCACACTGAACTTCGAACACAAAACAAAAATTGCGCACTCAGATATTTTGTGAGGTTTTCTTTTCGTTGATTCGCTTTAATTTTTAGCCGAAAGTGTTTTTAGAATAGCAATTACATGAGATGTCAATCCGCATGGTATGTTTTTTTTTTGGTCATGGAAACGGTGTAATCGGGTCTACAGATACTATCAATTGAGTTCAAGATTGGATATTCGGGCACTCTGCTCTAGGATTTGTAAAACATTTACAACAACACAGCCAGAGCTAGCTTAGTAACGGCTTATGCGTATTGTTTGCATTACCTAACCCATTACCATTTACATTACAAAACCACATTAAGTTCACTACTTATAATATGGAGGCGATGCAAATTTCATAGGAAGAATGACACACGTATAGAAGATGGTGAATTATCAGCTACCACACTCCAAATACAATAAAGAGAAAGCGGCAGAGAATCACAGAGAACTGGAGATACCTTAGCTAGATAGATAGATAAATGCAAGATAATCTTTCCGAGAACATAATGCGAATGGAGAGAGTTTAATATGAGAAAACAAAAGAGAGAGATGGGTAGAGAGAGAGAGAATTAGAGAGAGAGAATAGAGATAAGGAGAGTTAGATATAAAGAAAGATTGAGAGAGATGTAAAGAGAGAGGTAGAAAGAAAGGTAAAGAGAGATAGGGAGATATAGCGAGATAGAGAGGGTATAGGTAGAGAGAGATGTAAAGAGAGTGGTAGAGAGAGAGCGAGGTAGAAGGAAAGGTTGAGATAGGTAAAGAGAGAGAGGGAGATGAGGAGTGGGGATTGAGAGAAGGATAGATAGAGAGAGAGAGAGAGGTAGAAAGAAAGGTTGAGATAGGTAAAGAGAGTGGTAGAGAGAGAGAGGGAGATTGGGAGTGGGGATTGAGAAAATGATAGATAGAGAGAGAGGTAGGGAGAGTGGTAGAGAGAGAGAGAAAGGTTGTGAGAGGTAGATAGATATTGTGAGAGAGGTAGAGAGAGAGATGTAGAAAGAAAGGTTGAGAGAGGTAAAGAGAGTGGTAGAGAGAGAGAGATGGTGATGAAGAGTAGGGATTGAGAGATGTATAGATAGAGAGAAATATGTAGGGAGAGTGGTACAGAGAGAGAGAGAGAGATGTAAATTGAGTGTTAGGGAGAGCAAAAGGTTGAGAGAGGTAGATAGATGAAGAGAGAGATGTAGTGAGAGAGGTAGAGAAAGGTTGAGAGAGTGGTAGAGAGAAAGTGAGAGAGATAGAGAGGGGATAGAGAGAAGGATATGTAGAGATATATTTGGAGAGAAAGAGGTAGAGAGAGTGGTAGAGAAAGGATGGAAGAGAGGTTAAGTGAGTGTTAGATAGAAAGAGTGTGGTAGAGAGGGTGATAGAGAGGGAGATATAGAAAAGGATATAAAGGTAAAGAGAGTGGTAGAGAGAGATATGTAGAAAGAAAGGTTGAGAGTGGTAAGGAGAGTGGTAGAGAGAGATAGAGATGGTGATGAAAAGTGGGTATTGAGAGATGTATAGATAGATAGAAAGAGGTAGGGAGAGTGGTAGAGAGAGAGGTAGTGAGAAAGGTTCAAAGATATGTAAATTGAGTTTTAGAGAGAGAAAAATGTTGAGAGAGGTAGATAGATGAAGAGAGAGATGTAGTGAGAGAGGTAGAGAAAGGTTGAGAGAGTTTTAGAGAGAAAGTGAGAGAGATAGGGAGGGGATAGAGAGAAGGATAGATAGAGATATATATGTAGAGAGAAAGAGGTAGAGAGACAGGTATTGAGAAAGGTTGAAATAGAGGTAAAGTGAGTGTTAGAGATAGAGAGGTAGAGAGAAAGGTTGAGAGGGGTAGAGAAAGAGGTAGATAGAGTGGTAGAGGTAGGGAGAGACAGGTAGATGTATGGAGAGAGTGGGGCAGAGATAGAAAAAGTGAGGTAGAGATAATCTGTTTTGCTTTTTGCCATTTAAATACAATCACAGCCCCAACTAGTCAGAACAAGTCAGAAACGGTACTTCAGACTATGATGAAATTCGACGCAATACGTGTGTGACACACGGTACTGTACCAGGTATCAGGACCAGAATTTTCTTCGATGTCGGGGCGGATTAAGACTATGGAGAACCAAAGTTGCCGGCATATTCTACACAGTTGGGGTGAAACTGTTTGGCTGATACAGCTGTTGAAAGTCCTTGAACAGGGTAGACTCGAGACGTTCCGTTTGGTTCGGGAATAAATCTGTTTTCCTGTGCGGTATTAGTGCGGCAAGTGAAGTCATCCGGCTATGTCAATATCTTCTGCATATGCCAAGACAATGGCTCCTGTTTTTTCCCATATTTTCTTCATATTCGGAAATTCTATTATTTTCCTAAAAAATACCTCACCCGTGTAACGAATACAGCAGAGATTCTAAACTATCTTTTTTGATTAGCCCATAAATGTGTAAATGTTTGTTATTTTCCCCCCAAGTAACAAGTTTTTACAATTTACAAACTCTCAAAGCAACTGTCTGCTATTTCAAATGTAGTACAGCACATTCTGCGGTCAAGTGTTGATAATATTTTGCCCATAACAGCGAAACGACGACAAGCAAAACAAAAAAAAAAGTCATAGTGCCCACCACTAAACATTACTGGTCATTTCATTTATGTCACATTCATTTAACAACAACAACAATAATTTACATACAATACAACAACAATAACAACACCAGCATCCATAGTTACAGTTCGTACAACATCTGAGTCAACTCAATAATTTGTAACTCTAACACCTCTGTCACATAGAATTTAAATTTTAAGCACTCGCCGACAAAATGTTCCGAACGCTGAACATCGCACAAAGTGGCTCTGTCGTTCGGTGTAATTCAGTTTGTTGTTTTTGTTGGGAAACGTTTGTGGGGTAAAGTGAAAAAAAAACACAAACACACACACGCACGCACACAAATGGCGAAGACAACCGGCCATCGAATAAAAAGTTGCTATAAACAGTCGGTGAAAATTTGCCAAATTATATTTGACTGAAATGGAATAGAATGACATTGAATGGAATGGTGGAATATGCAATGAGTTGGTGGTGGTGAGCAGGGGGAAAGGTCCTTGAGCTGTAACAAGAAGGGGAACGTTTTTTTTTTGTTGTATACTTTAAATTCATATTTGGGGAACAAACTGTAAATGCTAATGAAGTGTCGCCCGCTGTTTGACACTTGAAAGCGTTTTTTCGACTAGGGCATGATATGGGTCGGAACAAATACAATTTGTTTGGTGGAATGTTTCTGTTGCATTACGAAAATATGGTTAGCAAATTATCGGGTCATGGAAAAATGCGCAACCTAAACTGTGATTTTAACAATCATTGGAAAATTGTGCTATTTTGCTGGATAACATTCTTTAATAACACAAATTCTTTAATAACACACTGAACATGTTTGTCTGTTTTCACTAGCTTAGGAACCTGGGTATGCACATGCCGCCCATATAACAGGTGGCGCAAAAGTAAACTTCCGATGTTTTTTTTTGGCTGTAATTAAAAAAAATTAAAAACTTTGATTCTTCTTGTGGATTATTTTTATTTGGTATTTTAATTTTTTTTTACATCAAGTCGAGAATATGCAGCCTTATTACGGTTGGCGTAGTCGTATCGTAAAGTTGACGTTTTTATAAAATGGTATTACGGTTGGCAAAAACGACAAAAAATAAAGTTAAATTTTTTGAAAATTTCGCCAACCGTAATACCATTTTGTAAAAACGACAAATTTACGACACGACTACGCCAACCGTAATTCGGCTGATGATGTCATGTAAATGGCCGCCGCCAGAGTTGCCACTGACAATCGCAAAATTTATAGTATTTTCTGATAGGAGGATTACTTTTGCGCCACCTTGTATAAGGTTTAATAGTAATTTAGTGTATTCCGTTGGGGTCGTACCACACGAGATTTTCATTTCAATTCCCTCCCATTTCAATTCCCTCGCCATCCAAACAATATGTTCTGTTTCGAACACATATTTATGAATATAATTTATTTTATTTGTACATGACTATGTACGACTAGTTAATGGACTCTAAATAATATCTTTTCTAGAAGATCTCAGTATTTTCCAATTTAAGAAAATTTTTAAAATTTGACTCATGACTGGGCTTTTTGTCTAAACTATTTATGCAATCTCCAGTTTCATATCAGCCTGTAGAGAAAATTTAAGGTTTGCGCCTCAGATAAAAATGCGGCAAGCAAACATTCATCTTAAATAATTCTTCAATCTTTATTCCGCTCGATTTTTTATAAAAATATTTTTAAAATTTGTTCTTCTTTTGACAAACACCTCACAGCAATCACCATATAAGCTTAAGGAATTTGATGGCACAAGTTTAAACTTCACCCCACACTCCTAGCCGATTCGAAAAATAATAGAATTGTTAAACTCCTGATGACCTTTTCTTTTATATGAATGGACAAATTTTCAATTTCGTCATTCTAGCTTCATTTTGAAGCCGAGAAATCTACACTGGCCTCAGATTAAATAATATAATCTACCAAGTAACTTTCAGAAGTACTACGGATTTCATCAATACTCGATTTCCATGAGAGTGTTCAAGAATTTGAATGTGCTCGTAGCGTTCAATTTTTCTCTGGTATGATTTCTACCACAATCAACTGCTGTTTTTTTGCGCATGGTTTTTGACTTGTTCGATCGAGAGGTAAAGACGGTTCAGAATTGGACCCTCATCAGGTTCTTCTTCGATTATTTGAAGTGGAACATTTTGATCGAATTGTCCCATAGGAAATGTGGCACGCTTCCCTTCACCTCTCGGCCCGTGCGAAAGTCACTTCATTTAGGCAATAAGAAAAATAACAACAACAGCAGCAGCAGCAACAACCAAAATTTACGTTACGTTTAAAGTTGTTCGGAAAATGTTAACGACAAAAGTTATAATTGCATAACGTGTGCATCGTTTATAATCGCACCAAAATCACACACATACTCACACCACACACATTCTCTCACTCACTCATATCTACAAATACATTAGCAAATGGCTATAGCATCCTCCACATGCATTCAAGTAAAGCTAGTGGGCAAGAGTACGAGATAGAGAGAGAGAGAGGGTGAGAGAGAGGGTGAGGAAAGACAGTGAGAGTCATTATCTAGAGGGGGTGGGGGAATACTTTTCATACAGTGCTCGCTTCTAGAATATATCGTCACCAGAAATCCAAAATGACCTAACAAGCATTTCATAACTTTACAAGGAGAAGAACAAAACGTTGTAAAATCCAAACACTCCTCTTGTTATGGCGTCCTGGAATTCACCTATAAAATTGTAAACTGTGGCTATTGGAGTGTACAATTGTACAGAGATATGTATTTTACCAAAATCAATCAAAATCACGATTTTGGGGTTTTTTAAGGTTTGGTCATTTTGGATTTCAGTTGACGATATGAAGATAAGTCTTTGGTGCACACTTCCGTATGGAGGTGTGCGTGTGTGTGTGTGTGAAAATAGATGTTCTTGTTTGACATTCCATATGGCAACCGGAAATGAAACGTAAATCAAATAAATGAAAAAAGAAACTCGTTTGTACTCGTACAACACTTGGGCATCCTCACCTGAATTGGCGCGACATTCTTTCAAGTGTGACAACAACAAAAAAATGTCTTACGTTCCACAGTGTTTTTGCAGAGGACTGAAACTGAAATGAGGACATTCTAAAGATTGAACACAAAACATAGTTATCAATGAAATGTTAAGAAAATCTGGGCTACTGAATTTTGGTGGTTAGTTGTTATTCCATGTACCATGACAACTAGGGATTTGATTCGCAGAGGCCACACTTGTCCTGCAGGCGCTTACAAATGAAATTACTCAAACCGAAGTCGATATACCAAGTCCAAATTCCGAATTCTGTTTGGTAACCGTTTGTTGTTTATCGAGCCGGTTGAATACAAATTATGAAGCCGTTTTTTTTTTTTCGAATTAATTTCTATCACCCAGTGGGAAAGGGCGAATGGGTCAGAGTGGTCGTTTCTTATTTAATTTGTTTTTCTGTCAAAGTTTCAAAGGCCCATGGAAATATTTTGTATGTATCTTTTCCAGGGCTTTGGCGAGTGTGCAGATTAAGTCGATAGTTGACAGTTGTTCGTTCTGAAATCACACTGATAGGGAAAAACTAATGATTTTACAAAAAAAAAAAAAAATCTGGAAAAAAAATCATCGTCTAAATCAGAACTTTGGCTTTTTTAAAAATTTAAAAAAATGTTTGATAGACATTTATTGCAATCGCTTTTTTAAAACGCCAAATAAAACCCAAGAACTTTACAAAAAAAAAAAAATCGGTCCTTGTTGTGATATTGCCGGAACTTTCTAGCCGGAGGAATATTTTAGGCCAGATCTCGGCTTTCTCAATCTCCGCATTGTGTTTGGGATTATTTTTTTGTCTGATATTTAATTGAATTGTTCTATTCTCAGGCAAGAAACCACAGTTCCCATCTCTCTAGTTTCAGTTTTTTTTTTCCAAAAACAATGTACTCTTGCAACATTGTTTGAGTGGGCCCTAAAAGGTGTGAGGTGCACATATATGTGCGATTTCACACACGTTTTATCAGCCAACCAAAAATAATTGCAGAACAACAACATCCACAATTTTACCAGCATTGCCAGAAATATGAGAGTTGCTTCAAAAACACCTCGAAATCCGTAAGGCAAAAAGTAGTATTGGATGTGTATGTAAGTACGTGTGTGTTACACTTTTAATCTGTGCACTTTAAAAATTGAAAACTTTATTTCTTCCGCGAATTTTCTATGCTCAGCTTTTTTTCTTCTTTTTTTTTGTTGCAACGAAAAATACTTTCATGTTAAACTACTCTGACACATGGCGTGTTTCTCGATTTGTTGTTGTTGTACATTCTGCTGCCACCCA
The DNA here is from genome assembly GCA_958296145.1 of Hydrotaea cyrtoneurina. Lineage (NCBI taxonomy): Eukaryota > Metazoa > Arthropoda > Insecta > Diptera > Muscidae > Hydrotaea > Hydrotaea cyrtoneurina. Next base: position 146,876,343 of record OY282512.1, on the reverse strand, counting down.
CCAACAGGACTTCGTCGATGTGACACAGTCGCTGCCACTGCCACGTAGTCGCTGCTGTTGTTGTATGACGAAGAAAAACTGTCACTTGCAGAATAAAGTGCGTTAATCAAATTTAGTTTGAGCAAAATTTGTTGCAAAGATCTAAGGAAGCAAATTTCAGCTACCAACTGAATGAGAGCAGTGAGAAAAAATCCGAACGAAACGAAAGCGATAACGAAAAACTCTTGATGAAAAAAATCGTATGGCTGGCTATAAGTGAATTAATAATAAAGTTTTTCTGCTTTTAGTCGCAATCGTCGTCGTTGTCGTCTACGACAGAACGGCTAACGGCAGCAACTGCACGTCTGTTACAGCGTGAATCGCCCGAGGGCATTAATAAAATAAGAAAACCCCTCAGCCTCAGTGTTCGGAGTGGAGATATTACTGATTTGGATGGGATATGAAAACGCCATCGAAGACGACGATGTGCAGTTTGTAAATATGTTCGAGAGAATGTTTTACAGAGTCTTCGTGTATTTGGCGCGGGACATGATTAAGGAATACATATTTTCAATTGAATATTTTCGGTTGAACGCGGGCAGTATGAGAATTATACCCAGGTCCTTATAGTGAATGTTTATACGTATATTCAGTTGTGAAAACCACTGGCGGGAGTAAGTGGGAGCAGTGATTGCAATAGGTGACTTCTGGAGCGACAGGGGCCTGCCTAGAATCGGGCAGTATGTTAGATCTGTGAAAATCGGAATCAAAACAAATTCTCCAATTTGTTTGGGTGTTACTTGTCGACAGCAGCTTATGAGGCTTATAGTTGTTCATATTCGCTCGATTTGTGTGGCAAGTCGTATTCTTCAATAGCAGGCAAAACAAAATGGGTTATCATACGACCATAACGTTCCGAATTGACGGTGACAGTCGTTTGAAGAAGTAAGGTCCAATCACATCTTCGGACCAAAGAGCGCACCAAACATTGACTTTTTGTGGATGTAATGGCCTCTCTTCAATTACTTGAGGATTCTCAGAACCCCAAATACGAAAACGGCTAGACCGATTATGATGAAATTTTCAGGAAATCTTCCAAATCATCTAGTTCATTAATTTTTTGGTCTTACTTTTTGCTTGAATTTTGGATATATCATATGGGCGTGGCACCTCCCGCATACATCAAAACTTGAACGGGTCATATCTCTTAATCTATTGTCGGTACGGGTTCAGCTAGTGTTTTTTTAAAAAAAACAAATTCCAAATGTGCTACTCTAAATTCTTTTTGTCGTATTTACTGAAAGTAATAGCCAACTTTCGATGCCTTTACCTATTTCCCCTTCTCCAAGTGATAGTTAAACAAAGTCATGTTATATATTTCCAAACCATGTCACATTAACCACATTTATCATACCACTACCATGGGAGTTATTCATCTGCTACTGTTACGAGCAGCTCATTTTTTTCGTTGTTGTTGCTGTTGTTGCTGCTGCTTTAAATCAAATTGAATTTCGGACAAACTTAAGTCTACCAAACAACATTTGCTCTTTCTTATTAAATTCCATTTTCTCCCCATCACTTTTGTTTCGGCTTTGCCTGCTGATTCAACAAGGTCGACTTCGTAGGGATTTGTTTTTTAAATTGTAGTAATTGGGGGACATTTGAATTATTGCATTTAAGACGAAAGATTGTTTTTAGGGTTTTTTTTTTGTTAAATTTATGGAAGATGTCTGTAAGTACGGACGTTTTCCATATGTCTTCCATAATATGGACGTAATGGAGGAATTGATGAGACTTCCAGGTCCAGGCTGTATATAGCGTGGCATCGGTGAAGATTTTAATTAGTCGAGCCATCATCGCGCATACCTTTTTCCACTTTCAAAAAGAGTTTGATAGATTGTCGTCTGACAAATTGCAAATAGTACAAGACTGGAAGTTTCAACAAGCGTTGGCTGCAGATCCCAATGTAAAATGAAAGCTGACTTTTGATTGACTGGCTACATCAGAATCTATTTGCAGTTCCCTTAACATTTCGTGAAGGAACATCCGGTGATATCATTTGTAGCAGCCACCGAACTGCTAATACTTTTTCCCGTAAAGTTTTATAAGGCTTAGAGATTCTGCTCTTACTAAAATTTAATCGAAAGAAAATGTGAGCCCACTAATTATGGAAAAAAACAAAAAATTGACAGTACCAATCTGCCTCAGTCCTCTTGTGTATTTCTCTCGGATACCTCTCATAAGCGGACAAAATTCTCAGTCCCTTGGGTGTCCGCTTATGAGAGAGTGCACTGTAATTACATTTTGATAAATGTTGGTCGTAGAAAAATGTGAGTTTACTGTTTTTAATCAACAATTAATCATTTGTTTCGGAATATCTTCGGCAAAGCACCTAAGCCGCAAATGATCAATTTTCGTCCTTTATTGAATAAACAATAAACATTCTCGCAACCAAATCAAAAATGGTCTATTTACGGAAAGGATTTCCCACATTGCTTCCTTCCTTCCTTCCGGCCGGCCGGATGTCCTTTTAACCATCCGAAAGCGCCTCAAAAAGATGACCAAGTGTTTCCCATGGAATCACATCACATCACATCCGTAATAAGTGCTCCTCCACTGGGTTGTTAACTACTTTTCGAATACAATGTTAGAATGTTCCGACTCGTATGTACTACATGCTAAACAACAATAGTTTTTAGCAACTAATTAAATTGTTTAAAACAATCGTTTCTGGTAGTACTCGAAACACTGGCACATGTTGTACGGACAATGATGATGTTGACGATGTGCATGCGATTCTTTGCATAGGTTCTTTGACTTTGTGTGTGTGTGTGTGTCTGTGTGTTTGTGTGCCTGTGAGTGCAATGAAAAGTACTTTTAATTTTGAAAAGCTTCAAAGTTATAATTTTCTGTTAAATGCATACATGAACACAGTGTAAGTACATGCATGCACACACACACATACTTCTGTCAGAATTTCTCAACGACTTGACATGACTGAAAGTCACTGAGTCGTCACCAACGAAAGTCTGAAATTAGTGCACACACAACGCCACACTGTCCTAACATGACATGCGGTGGCACAACAAGAATGTTGTCCCCTTCGAATTTTGTGTGAAATGCCCTGAAATGTTTGCTGGGTTTTGATTTCTTCATTTCAAATGGGTGGACCACTGTTATAATGGTCGACAAGAGAGTCGGTAACAGAGTATCCCCTCATATAATTAAAATTATTACGTGACGGCAGGTGATATTTGACAGACTCAGTGTTTAGTGTATTCTCTGATCCTTTTTATCTTATGCGAATATTTAGACACTCTACATGTCTTTAGCGGCATTCAAATTGGAATTCCTTTTTCAGAAATGCCAACAGGTTTCCATACTCTTCGATTAGCATTTTGTCTGACTCCTTGACTTTTCAAAGGTTTCAATTGATCATTAAATAGCGTTACAATTAATTCGTGTGAGCCGAATATGGTTCCACCATTTGGTATGTTCTCTTAAAGTCACCATTGGAGGGTTGGAAGATGGGGTAGTGGCTGTTGACATTTGACTTCACTTTGGCAGTGTCATAGCAGGCAGGAGATACGCTTGATGGACGATTAGTCCACATACGAAAAGTTCGGCTAAAGAACGAATTTGCTCTATACATGAAAAAATAATATGAAAGGTCCAAGACAATATTGAAAATGGACCATTCGGGGGGGGGAAATTAACATTGTAATTTTTTTTTTTTTTTTTTTTGAGTACATTACATTATCGACATTCTGCGCACACAATTGCGGTCTCTGTTAGGTATGAAAACCCCTCATTGAATTCGTCCCTATTATACGAATCAGAATATGTGAATGTATGCCCGAAGGTCTTGGCCTATGATGAACTCCGGTGCTAAAGGCGAGTTTTCAATAAAAAAAAACCGTGATCTTCGTTCAGATTATCTAAGATCACGTTAAAGGCTATCGGACCTCAGTGATATTGAAGCTATGCATATTCAGATTTTAATAGTATTGAATTTGATTGTTATATAATTCCTACAAAGGAATTAACAGTAGATAATTTTCTTTACCCGATGAAAAGACGACCTTGTGAAATGTCCGGCATCATGTCCCTCGTAGCATCTGCACTAATTTCCAGGCCATTTCTCCTTTCTGGAGATGATTTACAGATTTTAGTCAAGTTAAATAATCACCCCCCCCCCACACACACAAGCTTAAATTAATGTTTCCTTCTCTTGGGGGCACTGCCATTTTATAAACGGTTTTCCAACAAAAGGGTGTTTTTTTCAATCGCCCGGCATTTTGTTAGCTGTCACTTCTGAAGCTTTTGTTCTTTGACATTTGACAAGTAGAATCTACGTCATTACCAAAAATGGAACGATACACGCTTCAACAACGCCTTGAAATTATTAAAAGTATCTATAAAAATTTGAAAATATTGCAGTCACAGTTCACAAAACTGAAGTATTCTTGGGTTGTCGTGAAGCACCTTGTCGGACCGCAATACAGAAATTGGTGGACAAATTCGAGCGGTTGGGACAAATTAGTGATGTGAAGAATAAACCCGTGCATGTCGCTCAAGAACAACTGAGACAATTTCTGCTGTAGCCGGGTATTCGGGTTCTATTCCCCCTCGTTCTTTGGAATTGGACATTTCACAAACGTCATTACACTGTATTTTACACAAAGACGTGGATCTTAAGGCTTATAAAGTTCAGTTAACACAAGAACTCAAGCCGGCCGATCATCAAAAAATGTCGTGTCTTTGCTAATTGGGTCCTTGAAATGCATGAAAATGATCCGGAATTCCATCGAAAAATCATCCTAACTGATGAGCCCCATTTCCACCTCGGTGGCTAAGTCAACAAGCAAAATTGTGGCATCTGTGGCTCGGAAAACTCAAGATTTATTGTTGAGAAGCCTCTCCATCTTCAAAGTGTGACTGTTTGGTGCGGTTTATGGTCCGGCGGGGTCATTGGACCTTACTTGTTCGAAAATGAGGTGCAACAGTTTCGGTCAATGGAATCGAGAGATGATTAATGATTTTTTATGGTCGGAGTTGGATGTCTTTGATCTGGACAACATTTAGATAACCCATTAAGAAGCAATCTCTCGAAGTGGTGATCACAATTGGCCACCGAGATTTTGTAAACACCTTGCGACTTCTTCCTTTGGGGCCTCGTGAAAAATAAGGTTAGCGTCGATTCAAGACCTCAAAGATAGAATTCGTGATTCTATCCAGGACATAGGGCAGCCACTTTGCGATTTGGTTATGGAAAATTTCATGAAAAGGATATGGTCCTGTAAGGGTGATCGTGATGGCCATTTGGCTGATGTTGTTTTTCATTATTAACGGCGCATAACTATTATGAAACAAACATCCGATCATTAATCTCAAAGAATGCCAGTTTTCTTTTAATACCAAAATAACACCTTTTTTCAAAAAGTTCACTCCGATAGAACGACGCTTGTGCTGTCTGTGAAACCATGAAAGTTGCTTGGCAGATGTTTATGTTGCGCTGATAGTTTAGTTTTCTAAGCTGGTCGGCAACATGGGCGATGATGGTGTCGACACTTGCTTTTGTTGTTCTTTCTTGGTTGTGTTGATATTTTGTTGTTGTTATTTTTACGGAATGTTTGTTGTTGTTCGGTTTATTCTAAACCGCATTAGGTTAAGTCTTTTTGTGGTTGTTGTTGTTGCTTGTGATGTTGGTCTTTGTAATTTTGTTGTTGCCAAAAGTTGTTTTATTTTAGTTTTGTTTCTTTTTTTAGGTCGGACATGTTTCTCCGTGGGTATTTGGTGTTGGTCATTCTATTTTGTTAACTTGTTTTTAGCATGTTGCATGCAACATCTCTCGCCCTTATTCCTGCCCGCTCTGCTGATAGCCAGCAAATAGCCTTCAAACTCGGTCTGAGTTTAGCCAATGCCCGGTCAGATGTGTGGTGTGGGGTTGGGTGTTGGCTTCGCCCAACATGCTCACTGCCGATTGTGGAACTTTCTCGGTGTTTAGGAATACGTGGATATCCTGGTGGTGTCTGTGTCGCTGCCACTGGGAGCCTAAGGAAATTAGTGGAATGTGCTTCAATTAGTGTCCCTTTATCGTTGTTATTATTTGCCTGTTGTTGTGTGTATTTTTTTTTTGTGCATTCTCGTGTTGTTGTCGTTCCTAATACAAAACTTTAAATGTTATTGTATGTTATGTACATATATTATTTGTTGTTGTTGTTGTAATTTTCGTGTAATTTGTTATTGTTATTGTTTTTGTTGTTGCTATTACCCGCATACCGCCGCATGGATAAAAAAACAAACTAACAAAAAAAAGAAATATGAAATAATTAGTGTTTTTTGTGGTTCTCTATTTTTTTTTTTCTTGTGTTGTGTTGTTTTTTTGTTATTGTTGCCATTTGGCAATACTGTTGAATTTTTTCTGGGGTTTTTGTGGTTTTGGTCATGGCAAACAGCAGACAGACAGCCAGCCAGCCAACCAGCCAAACAAATGACCTCACAAAAAACTAAGCGTTCCTTTTTTTGTTAGACAAAGTATTTATTTGTTTTTTGTTGTTGCTTTTGCAAAAACCACTTAATATCAGTGATTAAAACAACTAAACTCTACAACAACTGTTGTTATTTTTTTATGGAAATTTTGCAAAACAAAACACACACAATTTATTTCGATTTTTATGTGTTAATTCGGTTGCATTTCCGGGGTGGCTCCCCATTCATTGCCTGCAACCCCTAATGTGAATGACAGCAGTAGTGAAGCATGAAATGCATTGTGACACCCTTCGATGTGGTGGGCGTGTTAAGTCTATTAGCAACTTTGTTGGGAATATAAAATGTTCAGGAAATGTTAGTGTAGTAAGGCTGGAAATTAACATGGGCCGGACAACTTTGTCCAACTTTCTTAGCAAATGTTGACCTCGTTACGGGTTTAACCCTCTCATGCCCGAATTAAAGTGGGCGTGTCTAAACATTTTTTTACGCCAGATATGTATTAGTGTTACCTCGAATGTGAACTGACAAAAAATTTCAAATTCCTTCGAATCCTGGTTTGTCACTTACAGTAAAGGTAAATTGTTAATACAAACTAAACCATGCCTCCTCTTTATTTAATTTTTCACTTGGGTTTTACTTTAAAACAATTATTTTAATGCGAAACGATTTTGACAAATTCACTCTACTGGCAACAGCTACTGAGAACGGCTACCTTGTTTGTAGGTTACCAATATCAGATATATACAGTGGTTTTATTGGTCCACAGGAGATGTCCGCCCAGCGGAGATCAATTTATCCGTCTACGTTAGCTCAACGTTCACTGGAGCTGTCCGCGAGTAGAGCTTTTACTGTATGCCTACATTTTTGTGTTACTTTTTTTTTTTTTTGTCAATCTGCATCTCTACATATCAATTCATCTAATTCATATACGAAAACTGCTGCAAATACACACTTATTCCCACTCAAATGTTGTACTTTGTTGAATTTAATAAGTTCATTGCGTTGTTTTTCCCAAACACGCTAATGTTTCTGCTCAAATTCGTGTTATATTTGCAGCCAAATAAACTTTGTTTCGAAGCAAATACGCTTTACTTGATACAACCTCCAAACACGCGATTTACTTGTGTGTAAACATTGAAAAAAACACAAAGTTTTCAGCGTGTGTGGGTGTGTTGACCGAAGAATTCGTCTCGAATTAGGCCAACAAACATTAAATAGTCGATTGGAAAGAAAAGAAAAAGCAAAATTTTTTTTATTTTTTTTTTTCGTCTGACGAAAAGTCCAATCGCCATGATTGACAAAGACAAGAAAAAAGACAAAATTTTCCAGCCTATTTTTGTTTTTTTTTTCTTCTTATATTTTTCGTCTGTTTTTCGATTAAACTAAATAAAATATTACAACATAAAGTAAGTTTTTTTTTAGTCCAGGTTTATTTTTTAATTCACGATATTTTTGTTGGGTGTCCAGTAATCTTACTTCATCAAATGAAATTTTATTGGGAAATCCAAGCTTATTCCACACTATTCTAATTCACAGAAAAATCCGAAAAATTCAAAAAAAAAAATTCCCCAAAAAAACCTCATGCAAAATTGGAGTATTTTTGATTATGAAATATTCTCCAAAAAAAAATTGCCCAGTTTGTCATAATTTTTCATTTTTTGTTTTTCGTGCATTTTTCATATGAAAAATTCTATTCTTATGTTTTGGTCTGTTTTTTCATTTGGGGTTTTTTTCACACTTTTGGTTGAGGTGATATTGGATAGTGAAAAATCGCCCCAAATTTGGGGCGATTTTTCATACTTTCATACTTTTCATACTTTTTTTTTTTTTTTTTAAAAAATACACTTTTTCCAAATTACGACAAACTATTGTTGGATTTTTGGGTATTATTCATAGCATTTGGGAGATTTTGCTTGGGCAATTTTTCATAAATTGTTTGGTGGATTTTTTAGAATTTTTGGGGACATCTTCATATTGGCCTTTCGGGGGGATTTTTCATTTTTTTTGGGGAGTTCTTCATTTTGGATTAATTTTTTTTGAGCATTTTTTTTTAATTTTTTTTGCTGAATTTTTTTATTTGGATTATTTTTCATAGAGCCCACACTGCATTGCAGTTAGAGGGGTGTAAGTCACTATAAACAACAAAAAAACGTATTTATAATTGTTCATAAAGAGAAGGCGTTCGACAAGATTTTGCGTCGTAGTGAAATATTACAAAGTAACCCGCAACCCACGATAAGTGTAACTCCTCGATTTGCGCAACCGGCAATGTTTTTATATTACGGTCTTTCTAAGTGCAACTTTTTGAAGAAAAAAGGTCGTGATAAGTGCAACATTTTCCTGATGCGCTTAAATTGTGTATTTTGTTTTGATGTTATGGTTAAACCAAACGCTCCCTTGTCAACATTATTCTCTGTACGACTCTGTCAACTATGAACGAGCGTATTATAACTTATTTTGCCGTTGTTTTATTTGTTATTTTTCATTCCATACTCTGCGATTTAAAAATCGAAATCGAGCTCTTACTGTATACAGAGCCTTGTTCCCATGATCGATGATCATTCCTTGATGGAAAGTCATCACAAACGCAATAGACTCAATGGCCATTTCATTCTCCTGCGCCGTATTCAATCAGCTTAGAATGCCGTTGACACAGTCTTAATATTTGCCGGCACGTTGACGAAAGCCCTTACTTAAATGAAATGGGATCAGGACTTTTTTATTTCCAGTTAAAGTTTAATTGGTAAATTATCAAGAGCCCTGTTGGGCGAGTTGATAGCGTGCTTGCCTATCAGCGTGGCGGTTGTGGGTTCGATTGCCACCAGAGGCTGCAAAAATCTCACCCGTTTTACCCTTGGACCCAAAATTAAAATATATAATTTACTTTGTATTGAAATTAAAATAATATTTAAAAAAAATGAGAAGCAACTTTTAGCTAGAACATACTTTTCTGAGAAATAATTTCTGCAAGCCTTCAACTTAATTCCAACAAAGCTCAAGCAGTTTTCTTTTGTGTTTTTGTATTACACTTGTTCACCTCTGCATGAAATCACGTGAGAACGCCTGTTGATTCACAAGAGATTTCTTCGTAATTTTCCAATTGAAATCTGTGGTTGCCCCTGCTATTACAAATAAATTAAAAACTCAGGTAAAATGCAAACAAATCAGACTTTCCGCACAGCTGGACTTCATTTCGAATAATCAAATAAACTGCATTCCGTGGAAAATGATTTGGCAGAAAGTAGCTCAGCACAGAGTGTCATCAGCTAATAATTCCACAATGGGTTTAATTAGGAAAAATCCAAAAGGAACAACAACAACAACAAAAAGTATATCAAAAATACTGTGTGTGCTCACATGCACAAAAAGGAAAATGCAAAACAATTTTTAATCTGGCAGAAATCCCTTAATGCCTCTTCGTCCAATGGCATGTTTCAATGTTTAACGGGTATGCCGCCAAAAACCATTTAGATCGACAGATACAAATGTACGACACACACGCACACACACACACACATACATTGTGACACTCCTCCCTTAAATCAAACATTACACTTCTAACACAACCTTAAGCAAACACACTCAAATGCAACATTCCCCCCTCCCCCCAGTAAATGGCTCATTGTCAGTTTTAGTGTCGCTGACGATTTGTCGTCGAGCCTTTGCGCCATCATCACCCTACTACCCTCACTCAACTGCAAAAGCAACAGTTGCAATCCGCTGTTGCTGCTAAGGGTGGCATTGAACGTGTCTACGTGGCTGGAAGAGCCGAAAGTGTTCTGTGCAGCCTGTCAAAATTGGCTTCTATTGGCGCTATCTGTATTATTCAGTGACAATTAATGGTTCGGCATATTTACCCGCTACACGAATGTATGTGTGTGTGCATACAGTGGACAACAACAAAAAAAAACACATTTAAAAAATTTTATGAAATTGTGTGTTCAAAGAAAAAAAAGGGAAACAAATTGTACAATTGAAATTAAGCCGTGTTAAAAAAAAAAAAATAGCTACACTGCCAACACTTTGAATACGTCCATGAAATGTCCATAAAATCCAGCTGAAGGGATTTTATGAAGATGTCTCAGAGCTGTACACATCAATTGAATCAAGCCAAATGCTGCGACAGCTCGTCCGTTGATATTAAAGTTCGATGGAACTCAACGAGTGCCACCCAGGACCCAAGGGTACGGCAGGCTGCGTAAATACGTTCAAAGTTTAACAAATCCATGTCCCTAATCAAATGATTCACAGTGTTCATGCGTACTTCATCTGAACACAGAAAGCGAACACATTCGTGATTAGGTCGACCGAACAGATGAACTCTTTCTCAACGCACAATCAGGCCGCACACAATCGCAGGACTTGCCCAACCGAAATATGCGTTGAAACCAAACAACGAGCAATGTTATGCAATTATCGCATTCGCCCGGGATGGGGTGGGATGGGATGGTGGCGGTGATTCGATGGATGCTGTTGTTTTCCAAATCATAAATGTTTTATTATGGAAATATGTTATTTAGCTCTGTGTGGTGCATGTATTGCGTCGTATTGCATTCATTTCATGTGTTGCCATGTATGTGTGACCGTTGTTGTTGTTATTTTTATGATGACATATTGTTCATTAACTGTTGTTGGCTAGAATTGGGATTAATGTCTGTTTCTAGATTTTTTTTTTTTTTGATTTTGGTGTGGATGTTGCTGCTGCGGTTCACATTCAGATTTGGTTTTTTTTGTCATAATTCAGTTGCATTCGGAGGAAACCTCATGACAGATGTTTCTAATCAGTTATGCACGTATTTGTGTGTTTTTTAAATGCATTTCCAGCCAAAGGACATAAAAAGGATTTCAGACAACACAGTACATTTGCCCTATCAATTAGGCCGGAGATAATGTTGTAATTCGCTTAAGGGTTTCGGCAAAAAGGGTAAAACATGAAAATCATAAATTAATTTGTTTGGTTTTTCTGTTCTATTAGAAACGTATGTCGCCAGAGATTGCATCAAATTAAGGTCAATATGCTGTTCTGTAAAGTGCTTTAATTAAGCTGACAAAGGACCGATGGGGGAGGGGGATGAGGGGCAACAAGTTAGTGTTCGATAGTGGGAGGAGAAAAAAATCTGGTTCCCCTTGTTAATCAGAGATCTACGTGTTCTGATCTATGAATTCCTTCACTACGGGTGTGTTTTTTTTTTGTTGTAACAGTGGGGTCTACACTAGGACGGGTGTAATTTTTTTTCGCCCAAAGCGTGGTCTGAAATAAATCACCATGGGTCTGAAATAAATCCCTCGCTCGCACCACTTGATTTGGTCGCTTTGTTTAGGAGAACAAAAATCATCAAAACAAGAATAGTTTACAAGGAAAATAAACAAAAAAAAGTTTCAGTATTGAATTCTGGCCAAAAAAATAAAATAAAGATAAACACCGATCGATGCACAGTGGTCCAGAAACCAATTTCTTCGGCCAAAAGTGTGTAACTTGTGATCTACAGCAATTATTTGAGTTCTGTAGAAAACTGTTTTTAGACAAGGAGTGCGTGATTATTTTAAGGTATTATTATTAATTCAGGGACAATTGGTTATATATATATAGAAATATAACCAAAGTTGACCACTTTTCGTAGTTTTCGATTTGGTCAATTTTTGTTTTACAAATTTTGATGTAATTGCTCATATTGCGCAATAAAATTACTAACTGCCTGGTTCGGATTTGTTACAAATTGTCACAATTCATCATCAGTGAGAGCTAATTCCTGAGATTGTGTTCCATGTGTCGCTATCTAATATATTTTTGCAAATCACAACTGAAAATGCTGCGCATTTTGAGGAGTTGTAACGAAATTCGTTTTATGGAAACAGGTAATTCTTTCATATTAAAAAATTCGCTTTTTTCAGATTTTAATATGATTTTGATTTCTCCACTTTGTCGAACTGTATCCTATACGTTTTAAGAGCTATGGTAATTAAATTGTATTTGTTCTTATCTTTATTATGACGTCAAACTTTTAATTGTACAAATTATAGTTTGTTCTGGCACATATTTTTAAAAAAATACAAAAGGTAGCGATTTTTTTTAGTCCCATGGTTTGTTGTTGAAATATTCTTCCAATTTCGCGTAGTTTGATTTTTAACTCTCACAGAAATTGGAACACTAGTCGAGTGGTGAGATAGATTCAGTGCCAGCACTTTTGCTAAAGTTTGAAATTGAATTAAATTAAATTGCCAATTCAATGAAGACGATGAAATGTAATGAAATGCTCAATCGTCATTGAATCGGAGAAATTCCTTTCAGTTCAATGAACTGCGATTTGATCACACTATTATATTTGTTTTAAGCTTTTTAATCTTAAAATTAGCAAACTTAGAAGTGTAAAGAAGTCATTGTTGTTTAGTGTTGACAGCTTAAGTTTTCCAGAATTCGATTCAAAGACAAATATAACTGCCAGACTTGGCGTCATACATTCCGTTCTAGATCTCTTGAAGGATTACTCGCCATGTATGTGATGTCATTGAGTTTTTCGAAAAGACAAGTTTAGGGAAACCACATGAAATGTTTGGGAAAACCTGCTATTACGTCCACTGTCACTGGGCGACTTTGGTGAAACCACCTGTTTAAGTTTAAGGAAACCCACAAGGAAAATCCACAACCTATCACTAAACATGTGTGGGGAACATAACGGTCAACTGAAATTCTAGACACCCTGGCATCAGTTTCCTGACATGATATCATGTCCCGCATGTGAGAAGAGAATCCATAATGTTTATGAGATATGTCTAATGGAAGGTTGTATGTTTCTTATGGTATTCATGGTATTCTATAAAAATAAATTTCCTAAAAAAATAATTTCACATTGTTCCATAAACTAGCATAGCTAGCTGCTATGTTTCGATTACGATTAGATTACTTTTAAAAAGAATTGTATTGCGTATATAATCCTCTATTAAGCAATTTGTTGTAAATAATTGATTACAATTACAAATAATCTAAAAGTAATCAAGATTACTTCAAATTACTATGAAATAATCAAAAAGAATCGAAAGTAATCTGAAAATAATCCGACTACTTTTGATTATTTTCAAAACTTTTGCATTTATATTATTTTATTTTCCAAAATTTTGATTTACAACATAACAAAATTCTGAACAATAACACAGACACTGACAATTTAACAGCAGGTTTTCATAAAACGAATTCGTTCGTTCGTTACAAATTGTCAAAAATGGAAGCGTTGTAACATGGGTTGTAAACTTTATTCAATTCCGAATTTTAGATAGATGTTAACGTATGAATGCTATCTGCTGAGAAATGTTAAAAACAACTGGCAAACATCGAATACAATTTATACCTGTAGAGAAAAATGTGGGCAAAAATTTCCATCACCATATTTTTTAATGCCTGTAATCAGGATTCCTTTGGATTACTACAAATAATGAGAAAGAATCAAAAGTAATCTCGGAAAGTAGTGGGATTATTTTCCGATTACTTTTGATTCTTTTTGATTATTTAGAGTAATCGGAAGTAATCCGGATTACTTTTAGATTATTTGCAATTGCAATCAATTATTGGTCTTGAAAAACTCAATATAATTGTAATTTAGTCATTACGACACCTCTACAAAAAAATGTAATTTAATTATTATTTAATTAATTATTACGATTAGTAATCCTTACTTACTGCCTATGCATAAAAGTTATTCAGGAGTATGCAAACTTTTAGATTTGCAAAACTGGTGGACAAGATTTGTAATCTTTGAGAAGAAGTATCACCGTACATGATTTTTTTTTTTAAGAAGGTCATCTAAGGAAGCTCCTTGTAATTTGAACCCGCTGGGTAGTTTGTGGTCCAAGTCAGGGATCCTCCATGGAAACAAACACTAGCTGAGCTGACTGTCCTATGTCAGTAATGTTGCATAGAATGCCATTTTAGAGGCGGTACATAAGATCCTTGAGTCGGTTGGAAAGTATTTCCTGAAGTGACATCAACGAATGCCTTAGTAAGAAAAAACTCTTCCGGTTATTCTATTATCCTAAACGAAAATATTACACACAAATTCACATGATTCGCAATTTTAGTACAACACCAACACTCTGGGCGCAATATGTTTCGTTTCGTTTCGCTTTGTTTTGTTTTTCATTCTATAAAATTTGAAGACGGTCCTGACACATCACCTCACATGAAAATTGAAAATGTCACCGGCATATTTTAATAGAAAATACAATTAGATGCCTCCAGCGTTTGGTGGACACCTGCTGTTGTACCCGCTGGCAAATTCTGCATTATAACACTTCTGTAATGGCATCCAACGGTGACGTAACAAATAATGATCCCTAAAAAGGTGACAAATTTAAATAGAATTTATTTACTACAAATCATCTAAAACAAAGAGTACCTTTGTATGCGTGGATGTGTGTGTTTGGGCTTACGCGTAATTCCACTAAAACTCCAACATTTTATTGTCAAAGATTACAATTGGTAACAAGCAGCAGTCCTTAGTTGTTCTGTCAGCGCTTTGCCGAGGTCTTGAAAATCAGGGCGAGACAAAAGGGTTGATTGCCACAGGTTTTGAATGTGTGTGTGTGTTGTAGCAACGGGGTTGTTGCATGTGCCCCCGTGTGCGACGGTGAAAGTGTCTTTCTCGCAATATAAGGACTTAACAACTTTTACTGGCATCAATTGTGCGTAAATGTTCCAAATCTCTGAAAGAACAACAAAACAACGAAAGCACTTCCTTCAGTCCTCTGCTGTTCAATTGTGGTTGGTGGAACATGCGTACGTTTTGTGGTGTTTTTCCCCTAATCGAAGGAATTCCTCTGAGGGTTCTTCTTTTTGTTCTCTTAATATCAACAGCCCAGTGTGAAGAGTGTGGAACTGGAGGAACAGTAGCGCAAATGTCCAAATGAAGAATTGTGACAGATGTTTGATAATTTATAAAATCTACACTTTTTTTCCGTTATCGCTTTCGTTGTTGTTAATATTTTGTTGGGCAATTGTAATAAATTAGCTTTATTGCCTAACACAACAACAAGACGGTTAACAATCATTTCTAATGAGGGGCGTCTTCTGTGCTGGAGAAAAAAAAAAAGCAACACAGTGGGCAACACGCTGAGAGTTCCAGGTCGTCGAAAAAAAAGCAAATGTTAAATTGGTAATTGAATGAAGGAAGTGATGTGATGTGAACTTGTGAGCCATAAACAAGGACAAGTATACAAACGAAATCGCCTTAAATTATAAATAAACATGTGCGTGTATACAAACACACACACACTCGCACAGGAAGGATACTTGCATTGGGAAATTGGAAACTTTGCAACGGATATTAAACAAAACATAAAAATGTCTCTGCCGAGGTGTTGAGATGTCATATTTCTTTAGCCCTATGTACGAGGTGTGATTGGAAAAGGTATTTTCGAGTATATAACAGAACCTTGTTTTATAGTTTTACCCTGGTGAAATCCATAGTCTATAAATATAAATGCTATTAAAGTGAATGATGTATGATAACAGCACCTGTGCCGAAGTTATCGCCGGGAGTTTGGTAAAAACCCCCACAACTGCTGGCGGAATCGAAATAATTCCCGGGGACTCATGCCTACCTGTGGTACCAGACCTAAGTCTTCAATCAGACCTCGTAGTCAGTACCCACTTTACTCGTTCCATAAAACACAGTACTGTTCACTAGGGTGGCCAACATATGAAAAGACTAAAGTAAAATCAATATTTGTAATATAATTTTTTATTTAAATTACATAGGACTTTCGAAATGCATTCTTACATTTTCGCAATGGAATTTTACAAAGTTATAAAAGGTTTTTTCTGGCTAGGTGGGTATGTTAATAAACAGAATTGTTGTATTTGGGGTTCTGAGAATCCTCAAGTAATTGAAGAGAGGCCATTACATCCACACAAAAAGTCACTGTTTGGTGCGATCTTGCGAAGGTGTGATTGGACCTTACTTCTTTGAAAACAACGAGGCAACGACTGTCACCGTCAATTCGGACCGTTATGGTCGTATGATAAACTACTTTTTTTTGCCTGCTATTGAAGAATACGACTTGGAGAATATGTGGTTTCAACAAGACGGTGCCACATGCCACACAACTCGAGGGAATATGACTTTATTGCAAGATACATTTCCTGGCCGCGTAATTTATCCTCGTGGCGACATCAACTGGCCACCTGGCCAACTGATCATGCGATTTGACACCTTAGACACGCTTTTTTGTGTGGCTACGCGAAAGACCGTTTTTATGCAGATAAACCTTTAACTCTTGAGCACTTAGGAACCAACATTCGTCAAGTTATGTCTGAGATACCGCCCAATATGTGCCACAAAGTCGTCCAAAATTACCGCAAAATAAGCAAAGGTTGCAACACTTCGCGTGGTGGTCATTTAAATGATGTAGTGTTTCACACATAATGTCAACGTTGAAACTTTATTATAAAAAAGAAATATGAAAAAAAATTACTTCTGTTTACTATAAATAATCGAAAGTAATCTCTGAAAGTAGTCGGATTATTTTCTGATTACTTTTGATTATTTATGATAATCGAAAGTAATCCTGATAACTTTTAGATTATTTGTAATTGTAATCAATAATAAGTATTGAAAAACTCTAAAAATTTAATTTAATTAGTAGTTATTACGATTAGTAATCATTACCTAACAGCTCAAACCAAATACTGGTTGACAGAAATTTGCATCGCCATATTTTTTAAAGACAGTAGTCAGGATTACTTTCGATTACTATAAATAATCAGAATGAATCAAAAGTAATCTCGGAAAGTAGTCGGATAATTTTCTGATTACTTTTGATTCTTTTAGATTATTTAGAGTAATCGTAAGTAATCCTGATTACTTTTAGATTTTTTGTAATTGTAATCAATTATAAGCACCTCTACAAAAAATATAATTTAATAAGTACTCTCTCCTTGCGGACACCTCCCTTAAGCGGACACTTTTTTCAGTACCAATTCCCTTCAACCCTCTTGTGTACTTCTCTCATAAGCAGACACCTCTCATAAGCAGACACCTCTCATAAGCAGACACCTCTCATAAGCGGACAAAATTCTCAGTCTTTTAGGTGTCCGCTTATGAGAGAGTACCGTGTATTACGATTAGTAATCATTTCCATCAAACAGCTATGGTATCAAATCAATAGCAGACGGCTACTCATCATAATCTCACTATGCTCTTTAGCAGATTTCCGTTTTCCATCTTAAAACGCGATCAATTAGAATCATCAGTCTGATGACCAGTTGGGTGTTCTCAGCTGTGGTTTCACCACCTAAATCCGAACAACTTTATAATGCACAAAACTTGAACTCTTGTCAATGAAAAGCCTTGGTGGCTTTTATACATCTACATCAAAATGTGTAATGTTTCAGTCTTCGCTACCTTTGAAGGTACGTCCAACGTAGCAGACATGTGATTCCGAATTTCTAATAGTCTCACTTCATTTGCACCAAGTGTACGTGGATATCCCACTTAAGTAATTTGCATACACAAAATAGACCCTCGTATGAGAATTTTAATTTATACAAATGTTAAAAATCTTTTGCAAAAAAAAGGATTGGATTTTATTTTCTTTCATGGTGTGATTGCTACAGTTTCGTTTGTTTTGTTCAACCTTTGGGCGGGGGAAATAGGGTGAGTTTTTTTTTTGGTGTTTAACATTAACATTTGAAGTAACTTTTCCACGCGCTTTAATGCAAAGTGATGCCAATGACATTTGACAGTGATTTATTGTTCGGAACAGACGCCAAAAAGCTCACTACAATGCATCACTTTATTACAGGAGCGAGAGGGGAAAAAAACCAGCAACTCTCACACACAGCTACATATACATACACCCATTCAGAGATATAAAGGGAAGCTCGAAAAAACTAACATGCCCTCCATTCATTTAGTCAACACCACTACAGAGTGCTTCGACTATTTCCACTTCTACTGTAGACAGACACAGACACAGGCACCAACACTGTCACACCGCTACTGAGTTGTGTTCCAGCGATTGCATGTAGCTGTGCCTGATAACGAGTATGTGTGTGTGTGTGTGTGTGTAGTTTATATGCATGAAATATATCACATCAGTTTTACCGCACACGAATATTACTTACAACAAGAGTTATTCACAGTCACTCACACAACCATAGACATTTACGTTGATACCAGTTCTTGTTCGCCTGTTCTATTTTTTAAGAATGACTTTTAGTAACTTTGGCTAATATAGCGTTTATAAAAACACACACACATTCACACGCATAAGTTTAAAATGTATTTCGGCATCGGTTTTGGTAGAAGACAAAGCTCCTCCCCACCCCCACGGTCGGATCAGCAAAAACACATTCCCTATGAAAATATTCGATAACTTGCAACAACACTTGCCACCAACTGCAACAACAACAGCCGCATGGCCATTTCACCATTTCGTTCGGATTTCTGAAACAAAATTTCGATCATTCATAGGAAAATATCACAGAACATTATTTTTATAGTTTTTGACATAAGAAGGGCGGGCGTCCTTGCACCATTCTTGCTTTTTCAGGGTACAGGGTGTCTCCGTAAGAGTGCACTTTTTTAATTTGGTGCAATTTTTTTTCTCCAAGTGGCAACTCTGAACCATATGTTTATTTCGATTATTAAAAACTAGTAAGTTGTAATGCGCCTATGGCGCCCGTTGAAATATGGAAAAAAAATGTTGTTGAAAAAAAAAAAATTTGTGGAAAAAAAAAATTTTGTTGAAAAAAAAAATTTTTGTTGAAAAAAAAAATTTGTTGAAAAAAAAAATATTCTGGAAAAAAAAATGTTGAAAAAAAAAAATTGGAAAAAAAATTTTGTAAAAAAAAAAAAATTTAAAAAAAAAATGTTGGAAAAAAAAATATTGGTAAAAAAAAATTTGGGGAAAACTGAATTTCTGTACAAAAAAAAAAATATTATTTTTTTTGCCTATTTAAATTCCTACGTACTGCGTGACAGAGTCAGTGAATCAGTGAATCAGTGTCGAGGGTAAATATATATTACTAGTAAGTTGTAATGCGCCTATGGCGTATTGTACTGTATCAGTGAATCAGTGTCGAGGGTAAATATATATTAAATAAGATAAGATGGAGCGCTTTACATAAAGAACAACGCGTCGTTATTTTGAAAACTAAGCGTCCTGGTGCGCGAGTTGCTAGCGTGTTTTGCACAACAGCGTAGGGGTTGTGGGTTCGATTTCCACCAGAGGCTTTGCTCTGACGCTGCCATATATAAATTATAATTTTACTGTTTATTGTAATTAATAAATAAAACAAAATAAATATTTTGAAAACTTATTACAAACATTTGGAATTCTGAGACCGCTCACAAACATTTCTGTGAAAAAGTCACGGGGAAAATTTCACGAAACGAGTAATGACCTGTCATCAGGGCCTTGGGGTCATTTGAGGGATATTTTATTCCATACCTGGTTTTTTTTTGAATTGTAGTACAAGCCAAATTTACATTGTAATTTTCGATCCAAGGGAAAAACGGCTGACATAGAAACCGTGTATCGAATTGTGGCAATCGAACCCAAAACCCCCACGCTGATGGGCAATCACTCAACCAACTAGCCGACATTCCATACTTAATTGAAGCACATATTCCTTACAATCCAGGTAAATAATCACAACTATCTCAAAATATACGTTTTTTTAGTTTAAAATAAACAAGTGCATTCTTACTGGGGCACCCTTTGCAAATAGGTGTATTTGTTGGTAGGTTTATTTGTGTTTGCGTTTTTCTTCTGCATATTTTTGTTGTTGTTCTCAATAGCAGTATTTGTTGGAAGACGGATATGTTTTTGATCAGAGGGTACGGAGTATGAAACTAGAGCACCGCAGCACAGTGGTCACAAAGTGTTGTGCATTGGCAGAAATGCCAGGAATGTCGGTTTAATTGTTTCACCAAAGTTCAATTCTACCACTCACTATCCCCTGAAAGATCATGGCTTGCTCGCTATTCGCCTGATGGTCCTGAATCGTTAATGGATTCTTCGCATAACAACGATGCTTTACGGTAGCCCACACAAAAGAAATGTAATGCCGTCAACTCGCAACTCTGAGGTGGCCAATTGACTTAATGGAGACGGTTGCTAACAGGATAATAAAACCATAGCTGTTAAGTAATCATTACTGATCGTAATGATTAATAATCGTAGTAATTACTAATTAAATGACATTTTTTTGTAGAGTCGCAGTAATGATTAAATTACAAATATATTGAGTTTTTCAAGACTTAAAATTGATTACAATTACAAATAATCTACATCCTGTAGACAAGCCATATTGGCTTCGTGGGATTAGCAATAAGGTAAATTGTATCAATAGCATAATCAATAAATCTGAATTCTCCAAAAAAAAGGTAATCAGGATTACTTCCGATTACTCTAAATAACACTACTTTACAAAATGAAAAAAATTTCATGTACTCCGGATGCGACAATTTTTTCTGTGTAGATAACCTTGACATGAGCTCGAAAAACGCAAAAAAAATTTTTTTTTTCGTTTGGTTTTTTTTTTTTAAATTTTAAAAAAATTTTTTTGGTTAATTTGTTTCGTCCGTTTTGTTTAAAAAATTTAAAATTACAATTCCCTTAATCTGTTCATATATTGTTTTCCTATACAAGCAAAAGTTTCCAAGTTAAAAATGAATATATAAAGGAAAAAACTTATTTTTTGCCTAAAGATTTAAATTTTTTTTTTTTAAAAAATCCATAAAAAATCCAAAATGAAAAAAAATGTCAAATCTTATTACTTTTACGTAAAGTCACATAACCTATGAGCAAAATGAGACAAAGATCATGAAAATCGATGCACGCGTTTCGCTTTTATTCGCAATTGAGTAAAGGTATGAATTTCAAAAATTCAAAAAAAGTCATATATTTTTGTCACCCAACAAATTTTAATTTTTTTTGTAATAAAAAAGAAAAAACCTTACCATAGACAAAGTTGTGCATTGGTCGAGCAAATTTTTGAAATTCATACCTTTACTCAATTGCGAATAAAAGCGAAACGCGTGCATCGATTTTCATGATCTTTGTCTCATTTTGCTCATAGGTTATGTGACTTTACGTAAAAGTAATAAGATTTGACATTTTTTTTCATTTTGGATTTTTTATGGATTTTTTAAAAAAAAAAATTTAAATCTTTAGGCAAAAAATAAGTTTTTTCCTTTATATATTCATTTTTAACTTGGGAACTGTTGCTTGTATAGGAAAACAATATATGAACAGATTAACGCAATTGTAATTTTAAATTTTTTAAAAGTTAATTCAATTAAATCGGGCTAGTGGTTCCCGAGTTATGCCGGACGAAACAAATTAACCAAAAAATTTTTTTTAAAATTTAAAAAAAAAAAATAAAAAAAAAACCAAACGAAAAAAAATTTTTTTATTGCGTTTTTCGAGCTCATGTCAAGGTTATCTATACAGAAAAAATTATCGCATCCCGAGTACATTTTGACTGTTGACTAGTGTAATCAAAAAGAATCATAAAATAATCCCACTACTTTCCGAGATTACTTCTGATTCTTTCTGATTATTTATAGTAATCGGAAGTAATCCTGATTGTTTTCATTAAGAAATATTTTGATGCTAATTTTTGTCCCCATAAAATTTGGTCTGATTGTTTCATCACATCATTGACTGTGGAAAAATATTGCTTTTTTCTAAAGCGAGTTTTGGCGATTTTTTTTTGTACAGTCTTCTATCAAATTGATCCACCGTGCTGCACTAGAACAATTTAAGTTTTTGCACCGGGCTTTGAAGTGGGCTTTCTTGTTAGCTTTGTTATCAATTTTGGGTCCAAGACGGGCGATTGCCGTAACTGATTTTCATATCGCTCGGGGATGCATTGTGTTCTCCTAATTAAGTAACCCAATTTTGTCTGCGTGTGATTTCCAGACACCGTGCAGTTCTTGAGTGTAGACATGCTAGTGTTTCTATTTCTGTGTATGTGTATGTGGGTTACAAACTTGACTTTTCCTTCATCTGGTTGTTTGTTGCCGCCACTGGTGCTGCTTCAGCTTCTAGTATAAATACTTGTTCACACTTTCTATGAGGTTGTATTCAGTCGTATTCAGTCAGCCAGTCATTGAGTCATGGATGTTTGATATATGACGAGTGAAGAGCAATAAAGAACATACTCTAGAAAATGACATCGTTTCCTCCCATCCCATGGATGTTTTGCAAGTGTGGATGAAAGAAGTTTCGCAAAACAAACAAAAAAAAATCATCTGTCGTCGCTTGAAAAACAAGTTTGTTTGGGAGCGTGTTTAGTAGTGTCGGTTTTTCTGTCTTTTCTCGCTCTGTGAACTTAGCAGAGATAGTTTTCGATTTTGTTTCAAATTCATCGTTAAGTTGACTTCTAAAACATATGTCTGGCTGTGTGAGTTTCTCTCTCTGTGTGTGTGTTTGGTGATAAATAAATAAAAGCGTCCCTTGCCTCACCTTTGTGCATGTACCCAACTCCAGCTTCACCGTCACAGTGCAATAAAAACTTTGCTGTTTTTCACTTTTAGTTTCCGCAGGATTCCAACTCCTCCATCCTTCCTTCCATTCTTCTCGGTCGGGAGAGCAGGGATGAATATCTCATTCGGCTGCTGTGCTGTGGAGTTTGGTGTCATTAAGTTTCTGTCGTTTAGTTTGATGTCTATCATTTATTTATAATTTATCTCGACTTTTTCTACTCTGTTTGTTACTTTTTCGTAGTTTAAACGTGTTTTGTGTCAAAGTGAATTCTTGTCTCTGTAACACATACGAAAACTTTCTGCCGTTTGGTTTGTTCTTCTTTGTTTGGTAATTTTTTGTTTTTATTTTTGCTTGCGATTCCAAATATATCAATAAGTATTTCCTCAGCTGAATTGAGGTAAACAAAATAATGAAAGCAAAACATTAAACAGAGGACATGTGTGTTTCTTATTGAATTTCACACGTTTGACTTTTGAAAAAAAAATATCACTACGCCGTTTGGGGATTAATCCAAGGATGAGAAGAGGCTATGTTAGCTTTCAGGAACGACAGAAAACGATTTTTTTTTTATAATTTATACGAAAATTTGCCTAATTTATTTAATTTATTTTTATTGAGACTTTTTTAATAAACAGTACGGAAAACAATGGCAAAATAATGACAAGAACTTAAGACGGAAATGTAATATCCCAAGGACGTGAAGAAAAATGTACAGCATAAAGTTCTAACAATAAAAACGTCACATAGTTGGTGAAAAAGTAAAGGGAAATTTGACCTTGCTCCCAGGGCTGGGTTTCTTAAACTAGATTGTGGGCTTAATTTTACCTAACATTTACCTAGCATGTAGGAATCAAAAACAAAAGCCGCCTTGGTCTCGGGTAGTTTCAGTTGGCTGCTTGTCCACCTACAAACGACCGTAGTTGGTTGTGTGAAGACTGCGCTGATAAGTCATGGATCAGAAGAAATATTCACTAGTCCAAAAAAGTGAACTGGTACAAGTACTCTTCAATTCACCATAAAAATTTTAGTTTTGTAAAAATGTACGGGAAATTTGACAAACGTGGCTTTCATCTGATCTACACTCACATACTCCGCCCTGATTTGCTGTATTATGGGGAACACACAATCACATTCCCTAATGAATGTAGGTGTTCAAATAGATCTTGAAATTATATCCCGCGCACAGATATCCATTTTGCTGCTAATGTTGCTCTCAGTCTAAGATAGGCCATCGACAGTAAAATAGCCACTTCTCAGAATCTCTAGAGACAGAGAGCTCTTACTGTTTACCAAATAATTGCAGTGCAATCGAGACAGAGGTTTTGTAGCGTTGGAGTGTATGTGTGTTATATTTTTATGAATATTTGGTTCCCATACTTTGCTTTAGTTTTTCCACATGTAAATCCAATTTCAAATTCCATTCCCATAGAATTAGGCAAATCACCTTTTGCTTAATATGCACAATTAAGAACACACGGGAACATGTAGACACACACACCAGCACTAACCTACCTTACTTTACCTTACTTTACTTGAAAGCTTAAGCAAATTTTAATAAAATAAAATCAGTTCGGATCAGACCTCAAACGGAAACAGTTATTTATTACAGCGTAATTAAACCCCTTGACTCAGATACTGAGATACTCTTTAGAATAAAAGGTTACACTCACTGTATAGCTGTTAAATTTCGATTGCGATTAGTAATCAATTAGATTACTCTTAAAAAGAATTGTGTTGATTATATAATACTGTATTAAACAACTTGTGATACAAGTAATCTAAAAGTAACCATGATTATTTCAAATTACTATAAAATAATCAAAAGTAATTCAAAAATAATCCGACTTACTTACTTATTTCCCTTAACATTCAATGAAGCAACAGACGGGGAACTTCTCTCGAATCAGTGAGCTGTGTACGATATAATTTGTATACTCACTGACCGGGACCTACTGTTTAAAGCCGGCTCCGAACGGCCATGTTTTACATGGCTTAGAAATTGCTGTCTTACTCGTTAAGTCGCCATATACGAGGTGGAAACAGCCGCTGAAAAATGTTTTATGGTCTTACCTGGTTTCGAACTCGGGTTCTTCTGTGTGATAGTCGCACACACTACCTACCACACCACGACCGCCCACAATTATCCGACTACTTTTGATTATTTTCAAAAATTTGGACATAAACAAATCTTAAACAAATAAATTTAAATTACGCTGTTATATAACAAATATAATTACAATAACACACAGACTTAGACTTTAGGTCCCACCTATGCCTATTCAAGATGAATTTCACAAGCAATTTTTTTCAATCAAGAAGAATGAGAAATATTTAAAAATCGTATACAATTTATATCGGTAATGAAAAATATAACTCGGACCAAATACTAGTTGAATTTGATGTGGACAACAATTTGCATCACCTTTTTGTTTTTTAATGATAATAATCACCGATAATCCGACTACTTTTGATTCTTTCTGATTATTTATAGTAATCGTGACAATAATAAGGATTACTTCCAGTTACTATAAATAATCGGAAAGAAACAAAAGTAATCTCCGAAAGTAGTCGGATTATTTTCTGATTACTTTTGATTATTTATAGTAATCGTGACAATAATCAGGATTACTTCCAATTACTACAAATAATCAGAAAGAATCAAAAGTAATCTCTGAAAGTAGTCGGATTATTTTCCGATTACTTTTGATTCTGTTTGATTATTTATAGTAATCGTGACAATAATCAGGATTACTTCCAATTACTAAAAATAATCAGAAGCAATTAAGAGCAATCTCTGAAAGTAGTCGGATTATTTTCCGATTACTTTTGATTCTGTTTGATTATTTATAGTAATCGTGACAATAATCAGGATTACTTCCAATTACTAAAAATAATCAGAAAGAATCAAAAGTAATCTCCGAAAGTAGTCGGATTGTTTTATGATTACTTGTGATTCTGTTTGATTATTTATAGTAATCGGATTACTTCCAATTACTACAAATAATCAGAAAGAATTAAAAGCAATCTCTGAAAGTAGTCGGATTGTTTTATGATTGCTTTTCATTATTAAGAGTAATGGGAAGTAATCCTGTTTACTCTTAGACTTTTTGGTAGCAAATCCAAAAGATAATTTAGAAAAAAATCAAGCCAAAAAGTCATCGCTTAAATTGGGACTGTTTGAAGTGTCGTTGATCGATCTGCACATCGTCCATTTTATGAAATAGCTCAAACACTACTTTGAAGTGATCACTCGTTTAGGCCAACGGTTGAGGATTGGTAATTGTGTCACCGAGTGTTCAGATAGGTTTCGCTGTAGGCTGTAAGGTCCCGGCTTTTGGCAAAACCCATAAATGGCAGTATCAGAAATTTTGGTAATAGAATAGAAATGACAGTGATTCACTTTGTTTCAGAATACATGTATCGATGCAAATTGCAATATTTATTGGCGTCACTTTTGTGCCCACCAATCGATGCTACTCACTTCCGCTTACATCATCTTAATCACAAAACCCTTAAATCTAAACCCCTCTACCAAATAATGGTCAACGCTAAGTAATAAAAATGAAACCAGAATCACAGCAAAAGTGAGCCACTTAGCCCACCCTGTCTTCCATTTGGCCCTTGTCACTTTAATGGCGGTCACGTCGTTAATGATAGATTTAGCCCTTCGATTAGAAACACCAAAAGCCATTTGGTTCCCCCTTTTTTGTCTGCAATAGCAAACGTCTCCCCTCCCCCACAATCCATGTTGTTGTCCTTGTAATACTTTATCAGCTAAATAAACTTGTCTCGCACATCATAAAAACAAAATCCAATAAAACAATAAAAGATCCAAACTAATTTACTTCTTTAGTTCAAGCGGATGAAACATCGGAAGGGGGCTGGGCGGCTGGGCTCACTACCATTAGACAAGTCTAAAATTGACTTTTGCACGTGCTTGACTAAAGTCAATGGGATTATCTGTTAAATAATTTGCAAAAACGCAATTCACAGACAATGGCTCACACTTGGCGTGGAGATTATATTTGCACATGAATGAAATCACATCCCTCCCCTAAATGGGAAGGAACCAGTGCCAGCGAGAACAAGCACGCCAGCAGCCAGTAGTTCACAACTATTTATTCACTTCGACATGGGATACGACGATACCCGTAAGTATTCCAAAGTGTTTCATATTACGCTGAATGTTGGCATTGTTGCAACAATAGAGGCACTCGGTTGAAACAGTGGCATGCACAGGGTATTGTTGGAAGTTTCGGGATAATCACACCATAATTTTAACATTTTAAAAAAGAATAATGTCATTGGAAAAAGAAAAGACTCCTCCGACGACGACCTAAAACAACAGCTCAGAACAATCTTACTCTGATCGAAATTCTTTATGGTATTGAGAAATTTGTGAAATCAGATGGACCCATCCTAAGTTTATTTGTGAGAAAAGTCCTTGGCAAAGTCCTACGGGTGTCATCTTTCTTAAGGTGGAGTACATGCGTTAAACGAACCGGGATCGTCTGAATCCAAATGCTCCAGCTGGACAATTACCTCGGAAGTTGTAGACAGATCTTTTTTTTTTTTTTTTTTTTTTTTTTTTTAAATTCAGGTTTCTTGTGTATCTCCCGAGACTCCGGGAGAAAGATCTAATGAAAGAAGACTTGAAAAATCTGCGCACAAAGTCCTTTGAAATAATTTTTTAAGTTGGCCCCGACCACAACATATTCTAGAACCAACTGAAGCATTCAAGTAGGATGGCCTCGCATCCATAGTTCGAGGGAAATCTCATTCTGTACGAATACGGTTCAAAGCAAGCAAATGCGATGGAAACTCATGATATCTCAGTTTTCGGATATCCAGCTGTAGACTATTTCACAAATACAGACGGACATTTATTTGCTTTCCTCTTGTGCAAAACAAAACAAACAGAACTCTGCGGCTGTCCCCTCGTTAAAGTGTTTGCTGCTATTGTTACTGCGGCTGCTGTTGTTGTTATTGGCCTACTTATGCAACAGTTCAAGCATCATTCATACAATTCCAATGGAAATAACAATTACAGCCGCACAAACACGGACACACACGCGTCGACCCTCAAGGCTCTCACAATCTAAAGAGTCCCATCTTGTGCGGGGAGAGTCTTAATCAGGGAGCAAGAATATTCCTCCGCTTAACTAATGTCTCTCCAATTTGAGGCTAAACTCACCCCCATAGATAAGGAGTAGCGTTCATAGAGCAACACAGACACACGCACACTCACAGATTCCATATTGTAATGCAGTGCACACACAGAGACACACATACACACACACATGCACTCCAATGTGGCAGTGATTGTCACTATCTTCCATTGTCTTGGTCGCTGGCAGCCACTAGTGGCAGAAGGAGTGCAGTGGGTGTGTATGCATGTGGTAGGAGATTCCCAACCACAGGCTGTGCCCTCTTCGCGGTTACCTCCCTCCGCCGTTCGATTGCGTAATGTATGCACATCTTGCAGCCATCCATGTTTGATTTGAAACGTTCGTTCCGTTGTGAGTATGCGGCACGCGGCTTCTGCATGTGTTTGTTTGTGTGTATGTTGGTGGATTGTTTTTTCTCTCTTCTTCTTGTTCTTCCTGCCACTGTGCGTGTGTGTGTGTGTGTGGGCTTGTGCTGCAGTTAGTTTCGTTACTGTTTCTGGGGTTCCTGTTTGACTTTTGTGGGTCATAATTGCAATTTTTCTTCGTCGCGTCGCGTCACGTCACCGTTACAGTAATTGCATTCTTTTGTGTTCATCGCAAAATGGGATAAAATTTCTCAATGCATTTGTACTCCCCTCTCTCCCTTTCTCTCCCTCTTGCACTCTATTATCCTGTCTTTTGCAAAATTTCACCCCCGTCATTGTCTGCTCTGTAACTATCATATCTGTTAACATTGTTGTTGTTGTTGTCGTCGTTGTAAAAACGTTCCAATTTTTTATGGTTTATAAAATACAGATTTGTGTTTGGTCTCGTTGAATTAGTTTCGGTTTCGATCAGATTTCAAAACTCATCCAAAAATCTTGTAATTGCTTTTGTTCGTATGTGTATACGTTACGTTGCGTTACTGTCTGTGTGTGTGTGTGTGTCGTGGTGTGGTGCGTCAAGGGTTGTTTGGGGTCTGTGTGTACAAGCGTCGTTGCTGTCACCAAACCCGACCCGACGACCGAACACTGTTACAATTTATTCAACAGCGACAAGGACAACCGCACTGAACTGTCTGAAGGGACCTTCCCGGGCAAAAGGCGAACATCACAGACGGCAGACACATATTCGCACATCATACAGTCGAGTATGGAATGTATACGATATTCATCGGTTCGATATGGCAAAATATTAAAATTAATTGTGACATCGAACAGTGGGGAGAATTGAAAACGTAGTGATATCGTAACCTAAATCGAGATAACTGTGAACAATAAAACCAATTAGCACCGACAGATACCCACAATTCTTTGTCTGGCTTACATAAGTTGGCCTGCCGATAACGAGCCAATTTATGTCAGCCATAGCTAAAGAAACGGCTAGCTATCGGCTAGCTAAACAAACGATAGTCAAGCCCTTCGGTTGTGTCCTGTTTGTTATACCAAAGACTTATGTCTTCTCAGTCGCCACAAAAACTACCTTACCGCAAAAACTTTGCCAAAATATTCAGTTTTACAACTTGCACATGGATCGACAAAATAAAATCTCCCATTTTTATGGAATTTGAAAACAAATTCCTTTCATATTAAGAGTGGAATTTTTCGAAATCCTTCTGCATTTCGAATTTAATATTTTCCGGAAATGTACATGATTCTCCGTAAGAGATGAAAAAAATAAATTTTTATGATAAATATTTTTGTGAACGTGAATGTTTTGCTCTCTCTTTCTCTGTTTAAGTGTAAATCTGAAACACTCACGAATTTAATTTATTTTCATAAGTTGTTTTGTTGGTATTTTCTCTGTGAGTATAGAGTCGGGTACTAGAATTTGATAAATCTAGCTCAACACGTTTTGTTACGTCATCGTTTTCTGGTTTATTGGCAACACATTATGACCATTTTTTATTTAATAATGACAAATTTCCCATAATTGGGGGGTTATTCATAATTTTTAGGTAATACATTTTGTTTTTCGTTATTGGGTAGTTTTTAATGTTTATTTGGGGGTTTTTTACATTTTAGGCTAGGTGATATTGCATAATGAAAAAATCACCCCAAAATGTATTTTTCTTGGTATTCAAAGAATTTTTTTTAGATAAATGATCGGTTGTTTATTTCATAATAAAGAGGAAGGTATGCTGTTAATAATGAAAAACAATTTCACCCAAATGGCCAGCACGACCACCCTTACAGGACCATATCCTTTTCATGAAATTTTCCATAACCAAATCGCAAAGTGGCTGCCCTTTGCCACTCGATAGCCTCACGAATTCTATCTTTGAGAACTTGGATCGACTCTAGGCTGTTGCGTAGACCTTATCTTTCACGTGACCGCCCAGAGGAAGAAGTCGCAAGGTGTTAAATCACAAGATCTCGGTGGCCAATTGTGATCACCTCTTCGAGAGATAACACGGTCCGGAAACTTTTCCCATAAAAGAGCAATGGTTTCGTTGCTCGTAGCCCCGTCTTGTTGAAAGTAAACGTTGTCCACATCAAAAACATCTAAGTCCGACCTTAAAAAATCATTAATCATCTCTCGATAGCTCAATCTATTCACCGTAACCGTTGATCCAACCTCATTTTCGAAAAAGTATAGTCCAATGACCCTGCCGGACCATAAACCGCACCAAAAAGTCACACGTTGAGCATGGAGAGGCTTCTCAACAATAACTTTTGAGGTTTTCGAGCCCCAGATGGGACAATTTTGCTTGTTAACATAGCCACCGAGGTGGAAATGGACCTCATCAATCATGATTATTATTCGATGGAATTCCGGATCATTTTCATGCATTTCAAGGACCCAATCAGCAAAGCCACGATGTTGTTGATGAGCAAACGGCTTGAGTTATTGTGTTAACTGAACTTTATAAGCCCTAAGACCCAAGTCTTTATGACGTTTGTGGAATGCCCAATTCCAAAGAACGACGAGAAATGGACAAACCTGGGTCCAAACACTTTGGGCTACATCAGCAATATTTATTTATTTATTTATTTATTAATTACAATACAAAGTAAATTTATATTATAATTTTGGGTCCAAGGGTAAACCGGGTGACAAAGACCATTTGGCTTGATTTTTGCAGCGACAGACCAAAGCCTCTGGTGGGAATCGAACCCACAACCCCCACGCTGATAGGCAAGCACGCTACCAACTCGCCTACCGGGGCGCTTACATCAGCAATATTCTTAGTTGTTCTTGAGAGACCTGCTCGGGTTTTATTCTTCACATCGCTAAATTTTCCCACCAATTTCTGTATTCCGGTCCGACAAGGTGCTTTACGACGACCCAAGAATACTTCAGTTTTGTGAACTGTGACTGAAAGATTTCCACCATTTTTGCGGTGAATTTTAATAATTTCAATGCGTTGTTGAATCGTGTATCGTTCCATATTTAGTAATGGCGTAGTTTCTACTTGTCAATTGTCAACGAATAAAAGCTTCGAAAGTGACAGCTACGGAAACACCGGGTGATTTAAAATACCTCTTATTGGAAACCCCTTTACTTTTGTTTTTTTTTTTTTGTTAAAAATAAACGTTTTTCGAATTACGAAAATCTATTATTGTATTTTGGGGCATTTTTCATAATATTCGGGGGATTTTGCATTGGGTACTTTTTCTGATATCGTTCACCGGTTACCCTTGGTCCGGCCACTGTGCATTATTAGAGCCATCACATGGCTGTTGCTGTTTTTTTTTTGTTTGTTTGTTTCAATGTCACCCAACTCAAGCGGACAGAGTAAACTGAACCATTTTTATGCGTTTGTTGCGAACAATGAAAACATTTATTACGCTCTAATCAAGAGGCGGCTTACAATTCAAAGGAGTGCTGCTGCCTGTGTTCAATTTATTTCACATTCAGACCCGTTTGCCATACGACTACGCCTGCTGCTGCTGGCTGTTGTCCTCTTGTCGTGTACCGGTGTACCGAGCTCAAGTACTCTTCTTGGGTTACATCCCACCGCAGACAGAGTCAGCCAACTCACAACTACGGCTAATAGACAACAAAATTTGCCATTTCTATGGAGTGTTGAGCAAAAATCCGAAAGAATCAAAAACAAAATGTGAGAGAAACAAATGTTTGCGTCGAGCACTGTGTAAATGTGTGATTGCTGGCACTTTGCACAGGGATGAGGATGTGGTCTGGGCAGGAAGGGGAGGAAGTTGGCATTACTTATGTTTAAACATTTTATGAGTAATTGACAGGAGCAGGAACAGAAAAACAGTAACCAAACTTTATGCTTTAATTGTTATATT
Source organism: Hydrotaea cyrtoneurina (assembly GCA_958296145.1). Classification (NCBI taxonomy): domain Eukaryota; kingdom Metazoa; phylum Arthropoda; class Insecta; order Diptera; family Muscidae; genus Hydrotaea; species Hydrotaea cyrtoneurina. The sequence continues at coordinate 146,843,981 of OY282512.1, read as the reverse complement.
GGCAATTTGAATTTTTAACTTGTTTTTATTGTTATTGTTGTTGGCATTGCCGTAGTTATGGTCGTTGTGCTTGCTGTTGCTATCGTTGGTGTCGTCCTTTGTCCTTATTTCTTTTTTTCCTATTTAAATTGTGTCTCCGGCAGAGGAGGACATTCGTTAGCAAACACACACACACACTCACAGACCGTTTTGTGAAAATACTCTGTACACACACACATACATTCGTACATAAATACATTTATTCAGTTTTATATATTTTACAATTCTGCCGCTTTATGTTTCGTATCCGTTTCCAGGACATGAGCATATTGGGCAAAAGGAGTATGGGCCTTGCCGAGCGTCATAATTTATGTGAGTCTTCTTTTTTGGTTTTGTTGGTTAATTAAAAACAATTTTTGAAAATATCTAATTAATGAGACATACAAAAACTTTCCAAAATCATCAAAGTTACATATTTTTGGGTAACACACAACATTTTCTCAAACAGACAAAAACAACAGAAAACCGGAAAAAATGAAATATTTTTTAATTAAAGTTAATTGTTGTGAAATGCTACACTTTACTGGGTCAGAGTAGTAACCCCCCCCCCCCCCCCCCCGCGGTTTATGGGCGAAGTTCAAAGTGACATTAAAAATAAAACATGTAAATAACTGGCAAGTGGCGGCATAAACGTTTAACCGAGAAATAAAAAATATAAAAACTGATTAAACCACGCGTTTTTACACCAATCCAGTTTTTATTTCTGTTCGCGGTTAGAGGAGTTTATTTTTTGTTGGCCAATCTACAAATTCGACAAAGGAAAACAGTTATGAATGGCCACAATTATTTTTGAGTTTTTCCATGTTTTGTCATTCATTCGTCACGGTACAGCATGTGAGAACGGGGGAAAAAAAAGTGTCAGTGCCATTACAAGTGATATCTAATTTTGTATGACAACTCTGAGGAATATTTTATATTAGAGAATGCCGGGAATATGTTTGAATTTCCAAATATTCCGAGAATGGCATGACGAGTTGGTCGACTGTAGGATGTGTAAATTTTATAAAATGTTTTATTAATTTGTCAATTGTTTGGCAAGTACGTAACAACGGTGCTTGCTGTCCTACCGTGACCCGCAATGACGTATATTTAAGACTTTGGATTATTTCACTGTTCACATATTGATTATTCCTATTGGATAAAAAGACCATGTCCTCTATCGCCAGACACAATAACACATCTAACTTGCCGGAGTTAATCTTAATATATATTTACCCTCGACACTGATTCACTGATACACTGATACACTGATTCACTGATACACTGATACACTGATTCACTGACTCTGTCACGCAGTACGTAGGAATTTAAATAGGCATTCTATATTCTATAATTCTATAAATAATAATAATAAAAAAGTAATATTTTTTTTTTGTACAGAAATTGTGTTTTCCCCAGTTTTTTTTTTTACCAAAATTTTTTTTTTTTGAAATTTTTTTTTTTTTTAGAAAAATTTTTTTTTCCACAAAATTTTTTTTTTACAAATTTTTTTTTCCCCAAAATTTTTTTTTTTTACAAATTTTTTTTTTCCACAAAAATTTTTTTTTTCCACAAAAATTTTTTTTCCATATTTCAACGGGCGCCATAGGCGCATTACAACTTACTAGTTTACTATAATTTCACATAAATTGATATACAATGTTCGTTAAATTGATGTACAATGCTTATCAAATTGATGTACAATGTTTATCAAGTTGATGTACAATGTTCATCAAATTTGATGTACAATGTTCATAAAATTGATGTACAATGTTCATCAAGTTGATGTACAATGTTCATCAAATTTGATGTACAATGTTCATAAAATTGATGTACAATGTTCATCAAATTGATGTACAATGTTTATCAAATTGATGTACAATGTTCATCAAATTGATGTACAATGCTCATGAAATTGATGTACAATGTTCATCAAATTTGATGTACAATGTTCATAAAATTGATGTACAATGTTCATCAAATTGATGTACAATGTTTATCAAATTGATGTACAATGTTCATCAAATTGATGTACAATGTTCATCAAATTGATGTATAATGTTCATCAAATTGATGTACAATGCTCATGAAATTGATGTACAATGTTCATCAAATTGATTACAATGCTCATCAAATTGATGTACAATGCTCATCAAATTGATGTACAGTGTTCATCAAATCGATGTACAATATTCATTGAATTGATGTACGGAATTGAAGAAAAAATGTATGTATGTAAAGTTCTACATCAACTTGAAGAAAAGTGCTGTAGTTTGGAAAATTGTGTCCAAATTCATCCAATTGCTGTAAGAATTCATTAAATTGATGAACCGTGTTTCACTTTCAAAAACAGGTTGAACAAAAAAGGTTGAAAGTTCATCATGCCTCTGTAGCAGCACTAATACTTGGAAAAGCAATTTTTTTTTTAAAAAAATCTATAGTAAAAAAATCCCCCCGTATTTTAATCCTTCCTATGACTTTCATGAGTTTGCCCATGTTTTATGAGGAAACCCAATCTACGCCTGGTTGGTGGTCGTTGGAGGTTATATTAAAGTCAAACTGTAACCTGAACCGAGCCTATTCAGTTTTTTATAGATCAGCTATTTGTTTCAAAGATGCTTCCTTCCTTCAATTTCCTTTAATAATCCACGAAGCGACAGGTGGTGGAATTCTTTTAAATCAGGGAGTTGTGCGCGATATAATTTCTATACCCACTACACAGGCTTAACATGGCTTAAACATTAATTTCAATCATAAAGTTGTCGACGAGGTGGAGGCGGCTACTGACAAATATTTGGTTACCTTACCAGGACGGCTGTAGATCGCCTTCCAAATGCAATCGCCTCCCAGTTAAGGATTTGCTTTCTGCCATAGTTCGTTTGTAGGCCGCTGGGAAATATTTGGCGACCTTACCAGGACACCATTCTGGGTTCGTTCATCGCTGTAGATCACCTCCCAAATAGAAATGCGGCCAGTTACGAATTTGCTCTCTGCCATAGTTCGTTTGTAGGCCGGCTGAGAAATATTTGCTGCTCTTGCCAGGTTACAAATAGAGATTTGTTGTGGGAGTAGATCCTCTACGAAATAACAAAAAATGTTGCCACGTCAGTATTTGCTGCCTTTACGAGCTTAAGACAGGACCTCACCCTCCCGACTATCGGATTACCTTTCCACTCAGGATGCGGTCTACAAACAGAATTGCTTACTTTCTTAGAGCATAGAAATCCTACAGAATTCCGAGATAAACATTTCTATGATAAACACTTGTTAATTTTTGGCTTTTCACAGTTTGACCTTAAGCATACGAATCCGGTTCATTATCCGCTTTACGTCAAATTCCTCAAATATGTTGAGGTTTATTTAATTTGAGGAATTTGACAGAACAACAGCAACGACAACAGGAAACATTAAAAGGTTCACAAAGAATTGTGGTGGGACTTGGGTGGTTTTTATGGGGAATTTCATATTTACAACGCCAAATGTTTATAATTAACTCCTTCCAAAAGTAAAATCAAGCAGCAGGAAACGAAATCTTTGTGCAAATGTTAAAATAACATTGCCCTGTAATGTTGAAGTGTTTAACATTAACACCGAAAAGTGGTGAATTACTTAACAGGAACTGACGTTTCACAGTTAACAGCGTTCCAAACTCGTAACGCAGAGAAATGAAACATGTCGCTCTTGTGTGGCGTGGCGCAAACGTTCCGTTTGCTGTTCTGAAGGGAGAGCTGCCACAGGACCCTCTTGCAGCGTAAGGATGTGTGGAACTGTGTTTCGCTATACATTTGAAGTTGTGCTGCTTCCAATGGGATTTGGGCTGGAGTGCAAAACGAGCGGAAAGTGAAACACAATTTATGGCCTCAAACAATAACACTTGTTCAGTTTCGTGTTTGTTGTGCGCTCGTATGGATGTGATAAAACGGATAAAAGAAAACACACAAGAGAAGGAAAAAAAAGCAACCCGAACGACCGAGCCTGAAGACGGTGCAAAAATCGGTTTTAAACGCGTTAAAACGTGAGTGAGAACGTCAGGTGAATTACGAATTGAAAAATCAAAATAAAAAAAAGTGAATTTTTCATTGTCAAAAATACAAAGAAAGAAATTTTGAAAATTGAAATTTTGAAAAATCAAATAAAAAAAGTGTTAAAAAAATAAATTCCTTTCAAAAATATTAAAAAAGGAAAATATATCGAAATAAAAAAAATATTCAAAATCGAATAAAAAAAAAATAGCATATCCCTAATTAAGGCCTCCACTACACAAAGTGCAGTGAAAAGTGAGAAAAGTGCAAATTTACTTTTTTTAGATGAGTTTCGTGCCAATGTCTACGTGTACGATAACCCATGGAATTTATGGTCTTTCATTTAAATAAGGGTAATTTCCAAATATTCTGCCACTGCAACTGTTCCCTAATTGTCTTTCACTCTCAACGTGCAACGTTCGCCACGTCTGGTCTCGTGGCGAAAGTGTTTTTTGTCCAACAACTTTTAATTACTGCTGATAACATTACAGTCACTTTGAGTTTTTTTTTTTTGTTTTATTCATTCAGACATTTGGCGAAAACTAAAAGTAACCATGATGACGAGAGTTTGTGTTACGAAAATTTTGCATGTTCTGCTGACATAATCCCAATTTGTGTGCAAAAGGCAACAACAAAAAAAAAGAAAACAGGAAAAAGAAACTACAAACTTTAAAATCCTTGTTTTTCGTGTGAAATAAATATAAAGTAGCAATAATGTTAAGAGTTCGGCGGGTATGACACTAAAATACCCTTCACCATGGTTTACATGCAGCAGGGCCGAATACAGGCGGCATGTAAATCCAACGGTTTTAAGGTCGGTCGTGTACTTTAACAGGGGTAACCCTGTAACAAATATCTAGAATACGAAACTGCATTTTGAAGACAGTTTAAAACTGTTGAGGGTTTGTTTTTAGTTCCACACAAACTCTCTAACCAGCTAAACAGAAATTCTGAAAAGTCCTATCAACCTGTTAGTTGTTGATTTGTTGAATTGAAGACCGCCCAATGGCGGATATATCGATAGAAGGGATAATATAGGTCGTCTTAGTAAGGAATTATAAAAAGAGAATTCATGAGCAATTTTCTATTACCGCAACCGGTTTTGGATAGCCATTGTTTTTTGGCAACATTTGCGGCTAATGGCTTTGAATGTTTCTCCTTTAAGGGGGACATTTTATATGCCAGATTTTTGTGGGCGACCCCCGGGGGTTGTGGGCGATGGAGAAGAACATTGCTACCACTTGAAAGGATTTTACTTTAAATCGGCAATGTTTTAGAAAATTGTGGCCCAGAGACTTTTACTTAGCTAAATATTAAAATTTAACTGATGATCCAATTTTTTTCAAAATCTGTTCAATGGCACATTCTTTGCTACAGACATAGAGGTCTCGTTAGCTTTTAGAACCCACTTCATATTTTGTTAAAAAAAAATGTGGTAAAAAAAAATTAATTTTAAAATTTTAAAAAATTACACTGGGCAACAAAAACAATTTTTTTTAACCGCTATATATACGCTATACCGCGATTTAAAAAATATTTTTCAAAAATAAAAAAAAAATTTTTAAACAAAAATACTTTTTTCCGACATAATTTGTCTTAACTTGAGAACAACTCGTCCGATTTGGATGAAATAGTTTTGTTGTCACTCAGATTAAAATGTATTGAAGGTGAAGGCTAAACTTTATCTGGAACTCAATTTTTCAAAAACAATTTTAACCAAATATTTTGTGGATAAAAATTATAAATTTTTTTTTTTTTTTTTTTATTATTTTTTAAATTAAAAGTTCTATTTGTATGTTGTACTATGATGCCCTGAGCATAAAAATAAACGATTTTTAAATATTTTTCTTAAAAAAAAGTTATTTTTCCCCCCCGACATAATTTGCCTTGAGCATGACACTTCCGATTTGTTGGAAATAAATTTGTCTGTCACCGAGATTAAAAAGTACTAAAAGGCAAGGCCAAATTAAATACGTATATATTTTAGTAAACAAAATGTCTAAAGTGGGTATCCACTCCACGTTTTATAGATCGATTAAATCATATCTAGAGAACAGAAGATGCTTCATAAAATTGAGTGGATATATAACTGGATATTTATATCATATGTCATCAGTTATCCGGTATTCCACAAGGGATCATCTTAGGTCCATTGATATTCAATCTATTCATTCATGTTTTGATAGTGCACAATTTCTACTTTATGCAGATGATTTAAAGTTTTCTCTAAATATTGAATGTACAACGAGATGTAAATAACTTTAATGAATGATGTCTTGAAAACAGCTTCAAACTTAATTTTACTAAGTGTGCGCATTGTTCATACTATCATATTCGAAATCCATATTTATTTAAAAGAATATTTTAGTTGTTGTCCAGTCTTACCTAACTAAGTTGGGATTGCACCTGAGTGTTTTCCTTTAAAGTAAACATTTTGTACTCCCACCATCACATAACCACATAAGCAAACAATATTTAGAAATATACAACTACCTTAAGGTAATTTAATTTTATCCAAGAGAAATTTAATTTATTTCCTTTACAATACACAATGTTTGGAAAATATAAAAAATAATATTTTTAAAGAGAAACTCAACCTTCTTGATCGATCTCATTCAATTACTTTTAAATTATCGATGCTTTGGATCTCTGTAAATCCAAAATAAGCCAATGTCGACACCATAATTTGGAATTGTAATATAAATAAATGAATAATAAACAAAAAAATCCCCTACCCTTACAGCTGGACAAACAGACAGACAGTCATAGAAAACAGGGTCCGAATTTTTTTTTTTAGTAGATATAGGGTATCAAGAATTTCTAAATATTTGTTGAGATATACTTTGGAAATATTGCAAAAAATTCTTGACTTGTCGGTAATTTTTCCCAAACAATTTCTATCGATCTTTGAAATTCCAGGCAGGTTGTGGATATCTGTCATCACAAGCATCACATACTGCAGTATGCCAACTCATTTACTTTCACACTTTTGTCAGACTTATCGACTGACGTACGAACGTGTTTAGAGTTATTACGTACGCTTTCTAGGCCACTTGAGAACTTGGGTCCCGTTGTTATGACTCTTAACCCTCTATCCGGCAAGAGACTGCTCTGAGGATGTCTTCATTAATTGTGTTTAATTTCGTAAAAAGAAGTTGTTTGTGCAAAACTGGTTAAAATAAACACAGGTCTGCAAGGATTTTCCAGCCGTTTAGAGGGATAATATTTTTTATGAAATACAGGGTTCTCTAAATAACTTTTTTTTTTTTGAAAATTCTATAAAAAAGACTACTGGATATTTTCACAAATTTCTTTTTTTTATTTAAAAGTACAATCCTTCCGGTTAATAATGGAAAATAATTTCATTCAAATGGCTGCCTCGGCTGACCATGCAGTAGCCTAACGACATCAGCTCTGCTGCTGATAATGCGATCTTCAAAAACAGGGCGCAAAACATCGAGTGTAGCTTCGGCTGTGTATAAATATTGTCCTCTTCAATTTTTGTAAACAAAAATTCGTTCAACATGACCCGATAACGAAAATAACTTTATTTTATTGACCGGTCTTGCCGGTTAGGTCTTCATTGAACGTGTATAACAAATATCCACGAACATTTTTCTTTTGACAGACCGATTGTATTATATTGAGGAAATATTTTTAAAAAAAAACTTTAATTGTAAAGGGATATTTCTTCCCCTTAAAGGGAAACTTTTTTCCCATCAGGTGGATATAACTGACGTATAAACGGCCATTTGAAAGAACCGACTAGTTGGTAAATCGCAATTTCAAAAAACTATTCTGCAGCTCATCGTTTCCAATACAACGGTTCTGTGAAATAGGGCCCCTCGGAAATAAGTTCTCAAAACGAAAATGAAATAAGACGCCAAACAATTGTAGATGAAAAAACAATAGTTGGGATGCTTTTTTTTGGGGCTTTATTTCATTCTTCAAATTGGGACCTTACAAATACCCAATTTGTTTTCATCTTTACAAATGAAATAACAACCCTAAAATATTTTTTTATTACAAAAAAAATCCAAAGTTTGGGGTTGTTGTTATTTTCTTGTTTGGAGTTTTGAAATTAAGACTTTGTTTCGTAATAAAATAATGGTCTTATTTCATTTTCGTTTTAGGACCTTATTTCATTGAAGAGAAACATCATTTTATTTTGACAGCAAAAAATAAATTGGTCTCTGGTTAGCTGGTAGCCATCGATGTCTGGGTCTTCCAAAAATATCGGCCGTCGTTTGTGTCTTTCAAGTTCAGCCACATCCACCCAAAGTTAATCACTGTAAATAAGAGTTAGATGTCGATTAGAAACCACAAAACAACGCATGGATTATATTGTTAATTTGGAATTTAATTGCCTTCCTTACGATATTAAAAAGATTAGTCGAATTTGCTTTTTTTAAAAAGAAAGTTTAAGAATATTTTGTTCTTAATATGCAAACACTTCGCATGTACTCGTAATTTACCAAAACTTGTAAACATTTTTGTTTTTTTTTGTCTTTTTAAATTTTCTAAATTATTTTTTTATTTAAATATGTTGCCAGCTCGCCTCAATAACGTCCAAGTGGCGCTGATGCATTATTATCATAAATGTCGCATTTATATTGAAACAAAAGTAAACGAAATTTTATTAAAAAAAAAGTTCTGAGGACAACAGGTTGAAAAGAAGAAAAATAATAAAAAAAAAAAATTCAAAATATGAAATTAGAGAAAAGCGTAATAAAGGGTTTTCCAACATGTTATCTCTTGAAAAGGTGATCACTAGGGTGGAGTGAAAACATGCTTTTTTTTTAATTTGAAAAAGTTAACCTCGGAAAGAGATGTAGTCTGGGGTCCTAATGAGGGGAAAAATAAAAAAAAAAATTTTAAAAAAATTTTAGGGGTCGCGCCACTCCCTCGAAATTTGGAAATTATCGCTATTTTGGCGTTGATTTTAGAAAAATCCTAAAAATTAACGACTTAACTTATTCGAAATTTAAAAGTTTGAGCTTGTTCATTGCCCAAACAAAAGTATTTGAGGCAAATATGAGGATAATCGACTAATATTTGTAGCTTTGGTGGCGATTTCATTGTTCAGTCAATTTTCTGAAGAAGGGACGATTTGACTTATTTTACTTTTTGAAATTTTTGAACAATGAGAAAATTTTTTTTAAATTTTTTCGTGCCCTTATTTCATTGTTTACGCTATTGCAAACATTTATTGACATAAAACTTTTTAGGATTTTTCTAAAATCAACGCCAAAATAGCGATAATTTCCAAATTTCGAGGGAGTGGCGCGACCCCTAAAAATTTTTTAAAATTTTTTTTTTTATTTTTCCCCTCATTAGGACCCCAGACTACATCTCTTTCCGAGGTTAACTTTTTTTTTGGAATTTCACTCCACCCTAGTGATCACATCTTGTGATTTAACACCTTGCGACTTCTTACTTTGGGGTCACTTGAAAGATAAGGTCTACGCCAACAGCCCAGTGTCTATTGAAGTCCTCAAAGACAGAATTCGTGAGGCTATCGAGGACATAGGGCAGCCACTTTGCGATTTGGTTATGGAAAATTTCATGAAAAGGATATGGCGGCCATTTGGTTGATGTTGTTTTTCATTATTAACCGCATACCTTCCTCATTATTATGAAATAAACATCCGATCACATATTTTTAAAAAAAATTTCACTTTTCTTTGAATGCCAAAAAACCACCTCTTGTTGGAAAACCTGTACAATTATAATGAACCATAAGTCGCAGTATGGAAAATGTATGTTTACAAAATGTAAAAAGACCCGTATGTCCATCTACATGTCTTCGCTGAAGAGTAAAATACCGGGAAATATGCTCCTCTTTTTTTTTTGTATGAAATCAAATAATATTTGAAGCACTCAGCACTTGTTAATGCACTCTAAGCCTCTTTCAACGGATGACAAAAGTGGACATTTGGAAATGTTCCCAATCAATATGCCCTGCTCCATTTATTACTGATAGGGCAACTATACAAAAAAGTGTAGTATTTGCACGTTGTTCTCCCTTGAACATTCATCACTGATTTGATCTGCATACAGCAACAGACAAAAGAAGCAGAGAGAAAGAAACAAAAACAGTTGCAATTTTTAAGCTTGTTTCTTTTTTTTCCGATACAAGTTTTTACCTCAACTTATAAATACGGTTAATTTGTCTGTTTTTTTAAAATCAATATTTGGCTTTCCTGTGGCTAAAGACTATTGAGCGTATTCATAGAAACTTATAACGGCTTTATAAACCTTTGAAAATAAGACTAATTTTCACACATTTTTCTTATCAACAGTTTATAAATCTGTTATGAATTTGTATGAATAAGGGGGTGGGACTCTCGCAAATAATCGCAGATTCTCAGGAAAAGTAGTGAGTGAGAAAAAAGAAACGGTGAACACATTGAGAACCATTTTTTGTCCTGGTAGAACCCAAAATTAGAAAAAAATATTTTTTTTTTTTAAATTTTGCTTTTCCAATAGTAATTGTTGACTAGTTAGTGAATAAGACAATACTTGGTAAATATTTGGTAAATATTTTGTTCCCATTGTAGCAGAACATTGTGGGAAAAATCTTGCAGGGGTGCCAACTTTTATGTCGGCATGTAAATACTGAATAACTTACAGTCAACGGCTTCTATAGAGGAGATATTTTTTTTTTGTTTCATTTGGCCGTTTACAATTTATTTCAACTTATTAAGAATCTAACAGCAAATTTGCCGCCAGTGGACACCAGCACCAGCACTTTGAGGATTACTGGTTTTTCAAATTGCTGCACCAAAAATCTTCGGGAGTGGCAAATCTGGTGATGTGAGTGAACCGTCGTGTTGCCTCTGTTTTGGCAAGGTCCAGAAACATGACTGTGCCGAAACTGATGCATGCATCCATCCAGACCTTATACACGTTTTAGCGAGCCGGTTGATCCAACATCAACCGATGTCGATCGATTCAGTTCGATTCTTACACACTCTCTGAAGAATAAATGGTCCTTCAGCCATATACAGGGTTCTCCAACAACAGGTGTTATTTTGGTATTCAAACAAAAATAAAATTTTTTTAGATAAAAGATCGGATGTTTATTTCATAATAAAGAGACAGTTATGCCGTTAATAAGGAAAAACAACATCAGCCAAATGGAATTTGTATATGTTGTAGAAAAAAGAAATATGGAACGTACATCCACAAGAACAAGATTTCCCTATTTGGAAATATCCATTTCCTGGCGCTTTAAATTTTACCGAATGATCAAATTCGTTTTACAGAAACCAGACCTCGGTAATATGAGGGTCACTACATGTAAACACCCTTTTCTTTTAAAATGCCAAATCCGTTACACATTTCCAATATACAACAACAACAACAAAAGAAAATGTTTTTTGATTCGTTGTCCAAAAAAACTCAGAGATTGTATTGGCAATTCAGGAGAGGATTTAAAATGTGTCAGGTGTTTTATATTTGAAAATAATTGAAGGGGCCACGTTTGTTTGATGGGCTGCAAAGTCAGTGGTGCGATTTGCATGGCCGACTTAACAGAATGCGAACCTGTTGTTTGCTGTCGCAATAGACGAGGGTTGCTGGTGTCGGTGTCGGTGTCTTGGGAATTAACTGAACTCACTTTAAAGTAATTAACTGAATCCCATTTTGTGGTTTATGCCGTCCCACGGAGAAAGCACACATTCTCCTTTTTATTTAAACACCCACCTTCCAACCGCAAAATCCCCTTTTAAACAAATAAGGACAATGTGCCTCGTACGATAGAAATCCTTGAAATTATGTTTGTAAATTAACATTGTGCATTTACCAACTTCTACTAGCAACTAAACATATGAGCTGCTGTTCTTGTTATCTTGTAAAGTAATTTACTACTCCCACCATAAAGTTGTCAGTGTCTTCTATCTATTTTGGTCTACTTCAATGCCTGTGACTCAACCACAAACCAACATTCGTTATCTGAGAGGGAGCGTCCATTTGGTTGAGAACATATTTTTGTTCTTATCTTTGCCAAAAAAAAATCTCTTTTGATGAGTCAGTTGATGTGTCAAAATGCTGCTTCAAATGTGATTTATCCAATTTGAACCAACAGCAAAATGATTTATTTCCCTGTTGTGCTGAATATCGCGTTGTGAACTAACATAACAGCGCTGAGCTTTGAACTAAACGATGTGTTGAAGTGTGTGATAGACCATTTAGGCCTTCGCCCAGTTTAAACTCAGCTGTAATAAGATTAAGTGAGCCTTAACATTGTGAGCACATATTAATTAACAGTTAAGAGTTTTAGAACACGAAATGCGGTTAATGGACATTTTTAACGGGAAACACTGGTCGAGAAAAACATTTAATTTTCTGATGTGGAGATCGACACGTTTGTTCGGACATATTTCCTTTCTATTGGAGTTTCACAGACAGAAGAGAAAAGTGGTCACTTCACCTCCATTCAGAATGAAAAAACCCCTAAATTGTTGTTATCTTTTTGTCCACGCTATTGTAAAAGACTTTTGTGAAAGTCTCAGAAATGCTCCAGTTGAAGATTTTCATATTGGTCTAGGTTTTTTTTTTTGGAGTCAAATTCATTTTTTTTGGTCACGAAACAAAAGAGAGTGTTGGTCATGGTGAGAGTAACCAACTCTATTGTCTCTCTTCAACATCATGGGAACGCCGGATGTACATCACTATCCTATGGATGTTTTAACGGTGCCTGTTCCGTAGTCCGTTCAGTCGCTATTTGAAATAATTAATAAAAATTGTCCCCACACACAATGCCGAAACAGAGCGACCATTAACTAACTAATAACTCAAATTATGGGCCAATCTGACCAATTTTTTTTTTGGGTTTACAAAACAAAATCCCCTCTAAAACTGAATTTCATTAAAATCAGATCACAAATCGGGAGGTAACTTATTTTTCCGTTCCCCCCCAAAAAAAAAAAAAAACGACAAACCCAATATCATAGAAATCTGAAAACTTTTTGTCTCTAACACAATCGTGTCAACTTTTCTGAATTACGTTTCGGTTTCGTTTTGAAAACAAACGTTTTTTGTTTAACAAATAACACCAGCAGTCAAAAAAGGCCTTAATCCGGGTTTGCCGGCTAGAAAATGGAGTATAACTCCCATATATGGACAGGGGCTCTAATGACATCTTTGCAGCTCCTGGACTAGGGTTGTATAAGTCGACTCACAAAAAGTCGTTTAGTCGCATTTTTGCTACAAAAATAGTAGAAAAAGAAGTCGACTATTAATTATGAAAAAGTCCAGAAATTTGTTGGTGTCATTTGATATTTCGGGCACACCAGTTACAAAATTGTCCAAAATTAAATAAAATATTCCAGAAACTTCTGCTGGACATGAGTTTCTACATCTGATGACTCCGACGAAGATAATTGTTGTAACGATTCGAGCATGACATCATGTCAACGTGCTCCCTGCACTCTGAATGATAGAACATGGACAGTACAGAACTCCTCGAAGGACCATTCGCAATTGGACAGGCTAGGACAGACGTCCAAGTGGACCCGCAATAACATGATGTCGACTATAACTACTTCCATTTACAGTCCATTACACTCTGGCTGACAGCATCCTGTCAATTGTCACAATTGATTCACCTCACATAGTTGTATTCGAGGATAGAGAAATCAGATCATGTGACACCATTTACTCCTACCCCGAGAAAATTCAACAATTTCAAACCGTCTTTGAGTTTTTTTTTTTTTTTTTTTTTTTTTTTTTTGGAGTTTCTCTGTAGATGTTTTCTTGACAGTAAAAATTGCTTATTTATCGTTGCTTTGTAGTGTTTTGGGAAGATCTTCTTTTGTAGATAATTTAGCGGGCCAATAAATAAGATCTGCTAAAAGGTCCCCTCCAATCTAATTGTGTATGTGAAGTTTAAATAAGTGTAGACTGTGTACAATTTAACAACACTAAACACGTCCTGTATCTGTGTTCGAGGCCTTGATTTTGCTCTATCACAAATAAAAGAAGAAAAAAACATTTTAGCTTCCGTTTTCCACCTCATAAATGTCGGCCACTTTACAAGTAAGAGGATATTCGCTAACCCCCTTTAATGTTCTCCAGAAAAACATTAGCCATTTGGAGCCGGCTCTAAAAAGAAGGTCTCGCTCAGTGAGTATAAACATTATGGACAGCTTACTGCATTCAGAGAAGAAAAGTTCCCCGCCTGTTCATTCAGGGAATTTTAAGGCAAATGAGTAAAAGTGTATTTTAAGTGGACGCTAATGCCACTAATGACCTTTTCGTTTCAGCTACATTTCCATTAAACGTTTGAACTCAGAATTTCTGACAAAGGAAACTTTTCGAATCGTGCTTTGGTCTTACTGAATTTCCTTCCTCCATTCTGTTTTTGCTACAGTTGCCTCACTAAAGTCGACTGTGCGTGAACCAGCTAGCGCGGGGGGTGGCTTAAACTAAATACGTCATAATCAATCAAAAACAGAAATACAAATTTCATTTTTCGTCCATTTGATAAGTTTTTGATTGACGAAATTGGCCAGTGAATTTTGAACCACCGCTGTCTTGACGGATTGGCCTTCATGGCACATCGCCTGAATGGCCTGACCCTTTTGTTATATTTCAGTTAAAGGGGGGGTGGGTCGGTAGTTATTTCCAGCAGAACAACCGAGCTTAATATAGTGATTTGCATTTGGTTTTCTTCGTTAGCCATTCGTTCGTATGGTTTTACTTTATTTCCGCTTTCCCTTTTGGTGTAAGAGCGCGCCCGTGTATGTGTGTGTGTGCGTTTTAAATTATGCGGGAAAATTAAATTTGTTCCAACAGTGTTTCCTTTTTTATAACGAAATTTACGTTTTACGAAATTCGTATTTTGCGAGACTTTCACGGGAAACGCCAGACGGGCAATGGCAACGACAGGAAAATTGTGCCCAACCGGCAAACAGAATTGTGGGTGTTAAATAGTGAAAACAAACCGACAAAAAGAAAAAAAAAACAATAAAAGTGAACGAACACACAAAAAAGTGTAAATATGATGATAAATTAATTACAGTTTTGCAAAGAACGAAGGCTAACATTAAAATAGGACAAAGCGCACCGAGCCGACAGCGCCAAAGAGTTGAGACTGAAATTGAAAAATGAATAAAATATGCTGACAAACAAAAACATAAATTTATTTTCTGAATCGGTGTGAGTCTCTGCCTACATTAACTAAAGCAAGAACAAAAAAAGGCATTTCATTAAGGATATGCGAAGGCAAAAAGGATTAGGTGGCCACAATGATGACTGGCAAATTGCTGGCGAAACCAGTGTTTAAAGTGTTCCAAAGCGGAAATTAATAATTTTCGCCGAAAAAAAAGGATAACAATCAATGAAAAGGCAGGAAACGGATGTGCCCCCACACAGCCACACAGCAACACTTCCTATGTTTATGTTTCAGCGCAGAGGTGTGAGTGTGTGTGTGTGTGTGTGTGTCACTTTTAAGCTGTAATGAATTTAAATTGGAATATTTTATTGTGACATTTCTTGTGATGTCTTTGCCATTCTCTTCAGGGCTGTTTTGCCTGTAGCCCCCCGAATGAGAGATGTCCCAAGGCCATGAACATATTCCGAATTTCACACACAATTGATGGATCAATTTTTCCTCTATACACACACACACACACAAAATGATTTCCATAGGCGGGTGTGGGTGAAAAAGGAGCCATGAAGTGATTTTAAGTCTACAGAAATTATGCGAAATTAGTTGAGATATTTATGATGTTACTGACTGACACTGGAATATTTTGCTCAAGTGCCAGTCATTAATCGAACAACTTTGCTTGGGCTTGTGCATTTTCAATTCTATTCATTGTCAGTGTGTGAAAAGGTCAAAAGGGTCATAAGTAATTTCAACAGGCAAATATTTGACATTTGACCGAAACTCTGTGAGGTGTGAGAAAAATTGTAATATTTATTATGTGTCTTCGAAACTCATTACACCAACATTAATTGTTTCTCCGAAGTCTTAATATGACTTCAATAGGCAAACAAAAAAAAAAAAAAAAAACAAAAACCACCCTGTCTGTCTGATGTCTTTCAGTCACAGTCTATTTAGTCATCATAAAATCCTCTTCTTTGAATAGTAATTAAACCCTCAGCTACTGTTACAGCTGGCAGAAATTTTGCTGTGTTTTACTTAGACGCCCACAATTATGCTCGACACTGTAGTCCTACAATCTCTCTTATTTCATATGTCCTTGCTCCTCCTTATGCGTGCCAAACGAAGTGTATTGGCAAATTGGTTACAACCACATTCCAGAAAATGTTCTAAGACTTTGCCAACAGATTCCTTCATTTGCTAGAATGTTGTGTTTTCTTTTTCTCTTTCTTCCAAAGTCTTTAGAAATCTTTAGAAATGATTTTCCATGATTTCTACTATACATGAAAGTGTATTTTAACTTGCCTTGCCATTCAGACATGTGCTAATGAGGAATTAAATTGAAATCCTTATAAAACCGAAAATGTTAACATGTGTAAACTTCCGAATTTCTAAGAATATTTGAGAACGTTCCTACACACTAATAATATGTACTTTGTAGACGTGTGCACGCAAACAGATGCCACTCGAAATTATTTGTTTGCTTTTATTCCGAAAATTCCACAAAATGTTCATTAGAGAGTAAAGCCCAATTTTTGATTTCATTTCTGGAGGTCTACAGACGCACCGGCAGAGGTCGCAATCACAACAAATGGGGTTATAAGAAAGTGGGCACATCCATATGACGGTTGGTCCGGGGGGTATCATACATCCATCAATATTATGAGCACTGAATATTAGGGTGGAGTGAAATTCAAAAAAAAAAGTTAACCTCGGAAAGAGATGTAGTCTGGGGTCCTAATGAGGGGAAAAATAAAGAAAAAAATTTTAAAAAATTTTTAGTGGTCGCGCCACTCCCTCGAAATTTGGAAATTATCGCTATTTTGGCGTTGATTTTAGAAAAATCCTAAAAAGTTTTATGTCAATAAATGTTTGCAATAGCGTAAACAATGAAATAAGGGCATGAACAAATTTAAAAAAATTTTTCTCATTGTTCAAAAATTTCAAAAAGTAAAATAAGTCAAATTGTCCCTTCTTCAGAATATTGACTGAACAATGAAATCGCCACCAAAGCTACAAATATTAGTCGATTATCCTCATATTTGCCTCAAATACTTTTGTTTGGGCACTGAACAAGCTCAAACTTTTAAATTTCGAATAAGTTAAGTCGTTAATTTTTAGGATTTTTCTAAAATCAACGCCAAAATAGCGATAATTTCCAAATTTCGAGGGAGTGGCGCGACCCCTACAATTTTTTTAAAATTTTTTCTTTATTTTTCCCCTCATTAGGACCCCAGACTACATCTCTTTCCGAGGTTAACTTTTTCAAATTAAAAAAAGCATGTTTTCACTCCACCCTACTGAATATATTAAAAGGCAATTTTTAAATATCTCTAATTAAATAACATTCTCTTAACTGAAATTGAGTGTTTATAACATTTCGTTTCTGGGCTGATTTTTAAATTTAGCAAAACTCACTTGAATTTCGTTTATCTGAGAATTTTGAATTTTTTAAAACATATTTCGGTCAACTGCTTACAAAAATATTCTAATAATTAAAAACTAAAATTCATTTTACACAAATAAATTAGCTTAACTAAAAATTCGGTTAACGTGGAATTTTGAATTTAAGAAAAAGTATTTTTTTTTATAATTCCCTTGTATAACTAAAATCGAAGATTCTCAAGAAATCGTGTTTGTGCTCGTTTCACAAGAACTCCGTTTAACTCAGAATTTTGGAATTTACACTGATATCAGTGAAAATTATGGTATAACTAAAACACAATTCGTTCTTGCTCATTGAAAGAAAAACCTTTCTCCTAACTAAAATTGCGTTTAAGTGCGAATTTTAATTGTTCTCAAACAAAATTTTTACATATTTCAGATAAGTGCTTAAACAAATTATTCTCATCATTTAGCTTAACTAAAAATTTGCTTAACGTAGGAAATTTGAATTTGAAAACGTAAAATTGTATAGTTTTCTATAACTCAAATGAACATTCTCCCGAAATCGTGTTTTTCCTCGTTTTAGAAGTCTCCGTTTAACTCAGAATTTTTGAATTTACACTGATATAATTTATAAACATTTCGGATAAATGCAATCCCCTTAAGTGAAAACTATGGTATAACTAAAACGAAAACATTTTTTTCTCTTTTCAAATAGAAAGGTTTCTTTTAACTAAAATTCCGTTTTACTGAGAATTTTGAATTTTCTAAAACAAAATTGTTACATATTTCGGATAACTTCTAAAAAAAATATTCTGATAACCAAAAATTAACATTCATTTCACACAAAGAATTGAGCTTAACTGAAAATCTCATCAACGTGGAATTTTGAATATAAAAAGTAAAATTTTAAAATATTTCGTATAATTTCAACGCCTAAAAATTTTTTAACTGAAAATGAAAATTCTCAAGAAATCGGTTTTGTGCTCGTTTCACAAGAACTCCGTTTAACTTAGATATTTTAAATTTACAATAATATAATTTTTAAATATTTCGGATAAATGAAATCCCCTTAAGTGAAAACGATGGTACAACTAAAACACAATCTAGTTTGGTCATTAAAAAAAACGTTTCCCTTATGTAAATTTCCGTTTAACTAAGAATTTTGAATTTTCTAAAACAGAATTGTTATATATTTCGTATAACTGCTTACAAGAAAAAAAAAAAAAAATTTAAAAATATTTCGTATAATTTTAATCCCCTTTAAAATATTTGTATAACTGCAATTGAACATTCTCAAGAAATCGTGCTTGTGCTCCTTTCAGAAAACTAAAACTCCGTTTAAATGAGAATTTTTGAATTTACAAGAAAAATTCGTATAATGTTAAGTGATAACTGTGGTATAACCAAAACAAAATTCTTGTTTGCTCATTTAAAAAAAAGGACAAATTTTCTCTTAATGAGAATTTTTGAATTTACAATAATATAATTTTAAAATATTTTTGTTTAAATGCAATCGCTTATCATAAAACTATCGCATACATGAAACTGACCTGAATTCGTTTTTGTGATCATTTGAATCAAATCACAAATGCTTTACTAAAACTCTGGTAAACTCGAAATTTGAAATATATACAATTTTTTTTTTCAAATATTTCGGATAACTGCAACCAGCTGTAATGAAAACTGTTGAATAAATGAGACTGCACCTTATCAACAATTCGATTTTATGATCATTTGAGGCTAACTACTTCAGAATGAAGGCAATACATGAAATCAAAGCATCGATTAACTGCAATTTTTTTAAAATACTTTAGTGCGAGATTTATTTAAAAACTGATTAATAAACAAAGTATGATATCAATTGAGAAGAATATTTTACAATCCGATTGTTTATCCGCATTCAGTTACAGACAAAATCCCGTTTAACTGACATTTAACCGCAGTCGACTGAACAAGTGTACAACTTTCTATCAAAATGGGAGACATACTGCCTGTTTCCATAAAACGAATTGGTTCGTTCGTTACAAATCGTCAATATTGGAAGTGTTATAAAATGGGTTTCTGGCCTTATTCAATCACAAAATAATAAGTTCTCACTACGGATAAAAATCCATTTTCCATCCTTCAATTTTATGAATTTATAACGAACGAACAAATTCGTTTTATGGAAACAGGCAGTAAACTGATATTTGAAAATTGATTCCCCATGGGATTGTAAAATATGAAAACACAGAACAAATATTTAGGAAAAAAGACGTAAATTTTACAAAAAAAAATATCATTCCCATTATTAAGGTAGCACAATTAATTTCATGCAATTGGCGGTCTCCCCAGTAGCGCTGGCTTCCCCAGCGTAACGTGACCGTTCAAGTGCACGTTGTTGAGCGTGCCACTCACCTTTAACTGAAATGACACTCCAGAAGAATTTTCAAAGAAAAATAAATACGCTTCCCAACGAACATGTGTGGTTTTCTGATCCCCCGAGGCGGCAGCTAATATCTTCAGCAACTTAGTGTCGAATTTTTCGGATTTAAACTAAAAGTGTATTTAATTTTTGTACTGATTTCCCCTTGAATTTTCCTCCGTTTCCCGTACTTTTCAAATGACGGTGTCAGCAAGTGGGTTAACTTGGCGCCGAGATAAAAATACGTTTCACCACAAAAGTTGATTTTTCATTTCTATCTGCTCTACGGCCCACGTTGAGAAGCGGCAAGGCAGCGTAAAATGGTTCGCTTTGAATTGCAGCCGTTTGACGCTGACTCAATTGGAGCCGTTTGCAGGTCGCTATCACCATTTTTCAATTTATGACGTTTTTATCACTTGAGATTTTAATTTTTTGTTGTCTGATATTGAGGTATTGCTGATTTATTCCACCCCTCTTCCGTGTTTTTATTGACAACATTGGTTTTTTTTATTGTTTTGCCCTGAATGTGTCAATTGCATTCCTTGTGACATTTTTGATGTGCGGTCAGATTTACGGCCACAGGGGTCTGTTTTTTTTATTAAATTTCCAAAAAAAAAAATCATTTATGTTATTGAAAGGCTGTACAAAGTGTTAAGTGATGGAAATGGAAAAAATTTAAATGGAATCAAAAAATTGTTGGCAAAAAAAAATTTTTTTTAAAGATAATTTTTAAATTTCCTGTCTTTGGCTTTCAAATGAGTTGGATAGTAAATTGATAGAAAAAGCTTACGTTTTAGTTTTGTATGTAATTTAGAGGAATTCAGAAAGTGTTTACATAATTGCCAATGTTTAAGTACAGGACAGCTTAGTGTCAGGGTTATGAACACTCAAATTGGTCGAGTCGAGTATTAAATAGTCGCTGAACATAAACCGTCTAGCATTTAAATTTAAATAATGTGTGAGTGACATTATTCTTCTAGTGGATTAACATACCACTTATACACTTCAATTCTCACCGTTAACCCCCAATATTGTGAATTTAGTCAATACATGACAGACATAAGCAATTTCTTGTTCATATATTGAAAATATATCTCACATGGTTAGAAAAAGGCTCAATGAGTTTAAACTTAAACTTATAAAGTGTAAGTGAGATATAATATTTGTCATCTTTGGAATAGAATATCGTACAAAGGTCCGCCTCGGCTTTGCTGTGTAAACATTGACCTATAGCGCTTCGTTTTCGTTGATGGCCAACGTCGGTCAAAAACCCAGCCAACCAGTGACATTTTCAGGATGCATTTGTTACTCTTGCAACTCTTGACTCTCTTGGTTTGGTGTCGCCCTGAATTTAACAATTTTGTTTAATTTCTCATTCATCAAACATGGGCAAAGCGTAGACAACGTTACCGAACACCCAGTTTGATAAAAATGTCGTTTGACGCCCTTCTTTCAAAAGAGATTTGAACAACTGCACATTGCACACCATTTTCCTTGCAAATGATTTCAGGTTGTTCAGTGATTATTAGGTGGATATCATGCAACATTCTATGCTCATACAATTTTATTCCCCCCCCCCATCGTCCCAATGTGGTAACACCTGTCGACATGCTGCTACTGCCAAACGCCACCAGCACCTAACAGACTTTGTTGTGAAATCAATTATGACTTGTACTTATCCGAACAATCAACCAAAAATAATCTTTGAATATTTGTGTCACTCCACGGCCATGCGAGTAATAAAATTTGAAAATATTGAAATCCATTTACCTCGACCTCATTGCATGCATGTCGTGCATAATAACAAACCCATTATGAATGAGGTCGTTACTGGCGGTATGTGGGGGTGGCTGTGTCATCTGTGTCAGTGTGTGTGTGTGTGTGTGGGTATAACCGATAAATGTTGCATGAGTTGCATTCCGCAAGCGTATTATGCAATTATGGCCCTTTTAAAACTCCATTCAAGAAATTGCTTTATTGCGACTAATCGTCTTGCCGAAAACGAAAAAAGAAAAACAAAATCTAACTTCAACCTCAAATGGAAGCAGCAGCAAGTGCACTGCCAGCAGGGAAATATCAACACTACTACAGTAGAGAGCAAATGTGTTGGCCTTAAGATGTAATTCTACACATAAACTAAACTCAACACTTTCTGGTTGTCTGACTTTCCAGGGGATTTATCGATAACCCAAGTGATGCAATTGCCCTGCAGAAATACTCCTCATAAATTGTAAATTCGAATTGATGTCCTTTAAGCAGACAGTCAGTACAATAACAAATCGCCAGTACTCTAGTAACCCGTATAGGCAAGCTTCTCTCTAGGCCAGGGCGTTCCAACTCATTGAGGCTCCAGATCAACCAAACAAAATAAAATATTTTTTAACAATATTTATTTTATCCTTTGAAGAAACTTTGTGACAAAAAACACACTTTGGTAGTTGTTCTCCATCCAAGATTATCATGGATTTTTTATTCAATTTACAAATTGAAAAAAACTCAATCAAAATTTAGTTTTTGATGTATTTTTTTTTTATTAAAACGATATTATGGAAGTAACTGCACATAAACTCGAACAAAAGAATTATTTAAACAAACAACAGATGTTCGATGATAATCTTGAGCAGTGATGAGAAAGCCTTACAAAACCATGAAAGTAATGAAACAAAAACATTTTCCATCATGTTGATTATAATTTTTTTTATTTATTATTTATTTATCAACAATTATATTTCTAACTATATTACCAACATAATGCTAGCTCGGACTACTGAGGTCTTATGCTAAATTATAAATAACTTACATGTCGTCAATGCTCCACCATTTGGCGACGCCTGCTCAAGAGTCTAGACTACGCGGTCTCAAAGGTGTCTTTACCGATGATTTTACAGAAATACATGGGACATTTAATTTTTAAATGGAATTTAAAATACGAGCTCTATATGAACTGATATTTTATCTATTTAAGCTCGAGGTCTTGATGTTTTGTTTTTATTTTAAATGTTTCGCCTTTCGTCGATTGACATCAGGCTTTCTCAAACATTTTCCACTACTCTTTGAAGACATCCGCAATCAAGTGACCGTCTTTGCTGATCACACCAAAATGTGTCCTTTTTGCTCCACTCTCCCTGCACCGTTCAACTCCGACGGCAAATCGATTGCTTCCGCACGAATGTTTGCCCTGAGCCCATCAACCATCCAAAGGCTTGTTGGGAAATAATGTCACAAAATCATATCAGCAGGGGCAAATCTGGAGATCTCAATGGTCTATCAAGTTCGCCTCTCCTTGCCATTGTTGTCGTTGTCTGACCAACCATTCCCCTATAGGGATTGCCATTAGACCCTGTCTCGCCTTCTCTGTAGAAAAATTGGGTAACGATAGTTTTGGAATACACCGATTGTGGTGAATTTTACAATGCGGCTGCCATCCTCCTCCAATCATACCAACCAAAACCCCGCAATCCAACCAATTAGACTCGTTAAGCCTGTGGAGCCTATTCGAGAATTAGCTGTGTGAACGAAACCTCCCTCCTTTTTAGGGGTTGATACCTTCCAAACAACTCTGCTGCTACTCTCTCGGTAGTTGAATCCGCTTGAGATCGCAACTTCACTCAATGCCGAGCCGAACTCTCCCGCAGACAGGGCAAAACTCTCCGATTCCAACTCTCGCAGTTGGATACAAATCCAAGGGGATCCTGACCACCAGCGGTAGCAGATTAACGATCACCTGGCTTAACTACTCAGCAACATGTACAAAAATATGATTTCTAAATTCTAAAAATATTGTGCTATGAGTCAAATGTCCGATTCGATCTCTCGTGGTTTCTCCAATCCATAAATGCAAAAATTTTGCTAAGGCTGCCACAGATTGCGATTTAGTTTATTAAAAATTTCTTCAAACAAATCGGTTTCTGTGTCAACCACTCGAATGTCGAGCGTCAATATTCTCTGAGCCAATCATCGTTCAAATTGTGCCGCAAACCAGTTCCACTGATGGTGAGCCCGGATTCGTATTCTCTGGTTGATATTCCATTGTCACGTGGCCAACAAAATCCTTGATACACGAACGTCTCTTACATCTGCCTCCCACTGTATCTGGCAGGCATGCAACAACTTCCCATGTATCCTCGTAGTCGTGCAACAACAGTAAACTTTTTTTTTTTTTTTTTTTGTATTCTTTTGTTCAACCAGAAAATCAAAATCACACACTGGCACACAAACGAAAACGTTGTTTACCAATTTTCCTTTAATCGATATTCTTAACAAATACTCAAATCAAATTATAGAATATTACCAACAGACAGACAGAGCGAGAGAGAGCGCTGGAGAGAGGCAAACAAACAAACACACACACGCAACGGAATACAAACAAATACAATCATATTTATACCAACAGACTCACACACACATGTTAACTTTTTAAAAACTTGGCTTACTTATTTCAAACCCCTAACCGAAATCCAAGGAGGGGCGCGGCGGCGACGATGGCTGATAATGTTGTTGGCGGTTAGTGGTGAAGACGTGGCGGGGTATAGCAACAAATGTACTGTGAAAAGGAAATGATTTCATTCTATCCTACCCTACCGCAAACTTTAAATGGCTGTCTAAGGAAACTTTCACAAGCAAATATTCACAGCTACACGTGCATCGGAATTTATGTGTGTCTATCGAACCCTTTTGCCGATACTCAAACTACTAATATGCGTTTATATGTGTGTGTGTGTGACAGGATTTCTATAACTGTATGCTGTTGTAGCAACAACACCCGAAATTTTTATATTGATGATGAAAGATTTCATTCTGCTCACTCGCTTACAATAGTCACGTGCTTAACATGCAAACCAAACGACAAACAATCAATTTACCGTATCGTCGTTACCAGTCGTCGACGCCGACGACGATACACCGAACTATGGGAAAATATTAAGGACTCTGCCCGACTGCATGTGGGTGGGCGTGTGTGTTCATGTGGGAAAAGAATATATAGATGTAGGGTTCAAGTTCCATATGTATGGGAAAATCGTTGGGAAATTGTCTAGCTGTTGATGCAGTTACAAAATTCGTTGCAGCCGCCTTTTATGTTCATCCGACCTTCTTGGGAAATTTAATCGGAGAAAGAGGCTAACTTAAAATGTGGTCATGTCACTGAATCCTTAACGATTAGTGATAAATTCGTTGGTGTTTCCGTAGTCTTTCTAAGCTGGCAAATTTTCGGGTATCTCAGCCATAACTTGACGAATGTCGGTTCTTAAGTGCTCAAGAGTTAAAGGTTTATCGGCATAAACACGGTCTTTCGCGTAGCCCCCCCAAAAAACAGTCTAATGGTGTCAAATCGCATGATCTTGGTGGCCAGTTGATGTTGCCACGACGGGATATTACGCGACCAGAAAATGTCTCTTGCAATCAAGCCATATTCGCTCGAGTTGTGTGGCATGTGGCACCGTCTTGTTGAAACCACATATTCTCCAAGTCGTATTCTTCAATAGCAGGCAAAAGAAGTCGGTTATCATACGACCATAACGCTCCGAATTGACGGTGACAGTCGTTCCCTTGTCGTTTTCGAAGAAGTAAGGCCCAATCACACCTTCGGACCAAAGATCGCATCAAACAGTGACTTTTTGTGGATGTAATGGCGTCTCTTCAATTACTTGAGGATTCTCAGAACCCCAAATACAACAATTCTGTTTATTAACATATCCACCGAGTGAGAAATGTGCTTCATAACCAATAAACCATAATCTCCTCTTAAAGCACGATATGTGGCTGTGCCAGTATCACCATTTTTGTAGTAGGTTTTGAATAATTTCTACGCCCTGTGTGATCCATTTTCGTCAATGTCAGACTTTTAACTGAAAAGAAAAAAAATTAGTTTAACAACTTACTTTGACAGATGTCGAATTCCAGCCCTATACTTTTGACACCACAAAATGGATTCAAGGGTTTCTTTAACTCAAGTTTCTTGACAGCTTGTATCTCCTTCACTGCATCGGATTAAAATTCCCGACTTAACTTCGAACTCAGTTGAGCCATTCATCATTGACATTTCATTGAAATCGTTCTACCCAAAATGAGAAATACCCGAATCTCTTTAAATTTCCCCCCCACTGTACCGTGTTAGACAGACATGGCAGACGTCGCTTCAGCTAACAGGAAATCTGTTGTGGAATCTCTTAGTTTAGCACTTGCCTACTCTGCGTGAAATGTCCCCTAAGTACGTACTGGTTGTATGTTTATGGCCATGTAAATTGTATTGGGGAGTTACTCGAATTGGGAACACTTACAAGGCATTTTTTCGATGCACACATTTTACTGGGCCAAACAAAACACAAAAATATATATTTCAGTTTGTAAGTATGTTGCAACAAATTCCCTCCATCGTACGCCGCCGCCGCCGGCCAACCCCTCGTCGTCTTCGGAATGTGCATACACAAAATAGTTAACGAAGAAATAAGGGGTTTGCTTGAATAACAAGGATTCAATGAATAAATAGGTTATAAATGGCACGCCAGCAAACTGAAATACAGGGTGGTCGGAGGTCGTCCAAAATGAAAAGCCACTTCATAGAGTTACGTTTGAATGGTTGCACATCTTTAATTGGAAGTCCAGATTAAAGGGCAGGGAAACGTTTAAGTAGAAAATCAGATTATGCCCCACGCCCCTGTGTAGGGCATGTGAACCATTTTCTCATATGGATGGCTTGGTTTTTTGTCGCCCATTTGTCTTGCCCTGTACGTTAAGGTTAAGGTGTTGCAGCACTGCCTGAATGCTGTGTCTCCATTGTTTGTGTCCTGGTCTGTCTTGTCCTTGCATTGCAGTATTTGCATTTTGTATGACTTGCAAGTTTGCGTTGTGTTGTTGTTGCTGTTGCTGTGGCACCTTCTTCTCCTTCACTAAGTTGTTTGTCTCAAAAGTTATTTAAATAAAATTACAAATGCAATGAAGTGCAAAACGTGTTGCAAACAATGTGCCACACACACACACACAATACTGCCACATCGTCTTCAACTGTTCTGTGGCCTTCATTCACTTCGGCGTCTTTTGTTTCAGAGTGTGCCACAAACTGACAAAGATTTATTGCAATTCAATACGTTGCATTATCGTGATGATGGTGCTGTAGGGTACACATGGGGTACAGTAAACAGTGTTCACATTAAAATAATGTCAATATTTAGAATTTGGGTTAGGGCAATACCGAGGTGCCAACCAAAGCCTGGAACCATCAGCTAAAGCCAGCGGAGATAGATTCAGAGATTGTAAAATCACACTGATGCGTGGGGAACATTGGAAACTGATTTCCCCACCAGCCACTGTACGACGACGAGTCTAAGAAATTGCTACATTATCAAGCGGCCCACAGTGCAACGCTGCAGGGTGTAGTTACGAGAGAAGAAAATTCTGATGGCCTGATTTGTATGCTTTCATGAAGTGTATCGCAGTTTGGTCGCCAGTTCCAAAATATCTCGGCCCGATTAATCGGGTATTCGAAAAGTATTTGTGTTTAATTGTTTTGCTATTTCAATACCTGGGGTGAGCATTAGCACCACAGCCTACAACAAGTCATCTGATGGCTTTTTTATAAGGTGTATTTCAATATGGACGTAGTTGAACGATTGCGTGGGCGGAAAATGCTCGGGCTCTCAGAATCTTTGACGGTGAAGATCAAATATTTAAAAAAAAAAAATTAGAGTAGATTTCGGCACTCGTAAGACTAAGGGTTGGTGATGCACATTGCGCTATCCACCTTTTCGAAGTATATAGATTGTTTAGACTTTTAAGAAATACTTCACCCCATTTTTTAAAAAATAGATTTTTATAAATTCTCAGATTTTCCTACATTTTTTTTTTTAAATGGTTATCGTTTTTTTTTAAGGTTTCAGTCAAAAAACATTTTTTTTTATAACGCCTAAGTAGTTTAAAAATTTGGAGTATCTTCAAGTTATGCTAAGAAAAGTGAAAAAAATATTTTTTTTTTCAAAAATAATAAAAATTGGGGAAAATCTGAGAATTGATAAAAGTTGTTTTTAAAAAATTTGACGTGATACAGACATTTCCACGAGTCTGCCTGCCAAAAATCAGCTCGATTGGATCACTGAAAAAGGGTTAAAAATCGGTCCAAAGGCTTTCACACAGGCCACAATGATATTTATACTTCAAACTTAAAAAAAAAAAATTCTGACGTGTACATGAAAATCGCCGATACACGTGTATTTTTATTTTTTCCCCTCTTTTCGAATCTATTTTTTGTAACACCGTGTTATTAGTATTGTTTATTCTAATTTATATTCTAATTTCGGGTCCAAGGGTAAACCGGGTGACACAGACCATTTGGCTAGGTTTTTTGTAGCGACAGACCAAAGCCTCTGCTGGGAATCGAACCCACAACCCCACGCTGATGGGCAAGCACTCCACCAACTCGCCTACCGGGGGGCGCTTTATTATTAGTATTTTGGCATTAAGAGCATTGGACAATTTTCTCTCGAATTTAATTGAAAAACGAGTTTTGAAAACTATCTTTTTCGCGGTAAGGTCTCTTAAGCCTTACAAGGTTCAGTTGGTGCAAGCCAATCGACGATCAGCAATGATTAATGTAATTGAAGAAATACGTTTCTCAGACGTAGCTGATTTCCCTTTGAATGGGTACGTTAACCAACTGTGGGTAATGCTTACGAGATTAGAAATTGTATTTGCTATTAAAACTCATATAGACCCCTATGCATTGCTATTTCATATATCACTCACTTAAATAGTGTCATAACTCAAAAGAGGATATTTTCAGGAGAGCCGTCTAAAGTTGTCAATTGTCCATTTCCACCTGTTGTAGATTATTTTTCACTAATATTATACAAGTTTTGGGAACGTTTTGGACCATTTTAGTCTCATTTTCCATTACATCATTTTTTTTTTTGGCCCATTCCTGTCTATTAAAATTTTGTTCACACATTTTTCCCCTTTGTACTTTTTTTTATCCCTTTTTTGTACGTTTTTTGCCACTTTTTTTAATTTAATTTAGGCTACTCAGATCGTTATTCGATACTTTGGTAACATCAACCAGTTGCCAATAGCGAAGTGAATTTAACCGCCGGTTTACCAGAGCAGGGCATCCGCTGAGAAGGTGTTTCACCGTCTCTTCACCGCTGGCAGAGGTCGTTGTGTTGTAGATTTAAGCATCGTGAGAGGTTGCCGACCACCCAGTGTCCTGTGAGTACGGACATCAGCCTAGATATATCCTTCCTGTTGTAGGCTATGAGAGATTTGTATATTCCTATTATTTATTACTAGTAAGTTGTAATGCGCCTATGGCGCCCGTTAATTTGCTTGAGAAAGTATTTGTTACTTAATTTTAAAAATTTTGTAAAAAATATTTTGAGAAAACTATTTTGTAAAAAAAAATTTCGAAAAAAAAAAAAATTTGTTGAAAAAAAAATTTTTGTTGAAAAAAAAAAAATTTTGTTGAAAAAAAAAATTATTGTGGAAAAAAAAATTTTTGTTGGAAAACAAATTTTTGTTGAAAAAAAAATTTTTGCTGAAAAAAAAATTTGTTGAAAAAAAAAATTTTCTTGAAAAAAAAAATTTCTTGAAAAAAAAATTTGGAAAAAAAAAATCTCTTGAAAAAAAAAATTTCGAAAAAAAAATTTCTTTCAAAAAAAAAATTTGGAAAAAAAAATTTTTGTAAAAAAAAAAAATTGTAAAAAAAAAAATTTGTAAGAAAAAAAAATTTTGGAAAAAAAAATTTGGGGAAAACACACTTTCTGTACAAAAAAAATATTTTTTTTTTTATTATTATTATTTATAGAATGCCTATTTAAATTCCTACGTACTGCGTGACAGAGTCAGTGAATCAGTGAATCAGGGAATCAGGCAATCAGTGTATCAGTGTATCAGTGAATCAGTGAATCAGTGAATCAGTGTCGAGGGTAAATATATATTAAGATTATTGGTTACTTTAGTTCCTCGCTGACGCCATAAATAAAGACAACATACATTTTTGCAAAAAAAAAAGTACATTTCCATTAATTTTTTTTCGGAACTTGAACTTGAAAGACTATGTGTTTTGTGCCTGTATGTGAATATTTGCCTAACCTCTATTGGGCGCTGTGGCTGAGCTTTTCATAGTCTTGTATGTCTTGTATGTGATGTGATGCGATTTGTTGTTTCCGCAGCCATTCACTTAAAAGTCCCCAACAATACAATTTCGAAACAATTAGAAGGAAATGAACAAGTGTAAATTGAAGCCACACACGCACACGTGTAGAGTATCGAACATTCTGTTAGGGCCGGCCATTGTGTGTACTTAAGCCTCTCTGCTCGCAATTGTTATTATTATAATGTGTTCGAGTATCATGGCACTTTGGCCAAACAATCGTGTTTCTCTCATTGTAACAACAACAATAATAATTCCCACCTTTTCCTTCCCTCGCTCACACAAACAACTCTTGGAGAACAATCGTCTATGGCACTTTGTTTTGGAGAGACCAGCAGTTTTTTTTTTTCAATTTTCTGTTAGTTGCGTTCGCCGTTCTCATTTCTCTATTACTGTGAGCTCAGGCGGTGGATGGGGGGAGGGGTGGTTAAGCGGGCGGTAGCGAAGGGCGTGCGGCGTTTGTATGAATAATTGGATACATTTTGTTTTTAACAACAATAATCATACAATTGTTGTTAAGTGTTTTAGCTTCATTTTTCGCAAACACACACACCCACACACAGCCGAAGGAGAACAAAGTTGTATTTGCTGTGTTCTGGGCTCTGCTCTATTAGTTGTGCCTAAGAGTGGGAGTTTTGCTTTAACAACAACAACAGCAACACCCACCGCTATCCAGGCCCTGTAAGTGGGTCTGCTGGTGTGGTGGATGTCGTCATTATTTGTCATTGTCGTTGTTGTTGTATTCTGTACGTGTTTAGAATAATAGTTGGAAAATGTTCTCGTCCTGCCTCCGTATGCGTGAGTAAGTGTGTGTTGCTCCTCGAAGATTGTTGTTCTTCTCATGTTGTTTTGGTGTCATATTTTTGTTTTTTTGTTTGGTTTTGCTTTGAGTAGTTCAAGTAAACACACATATTGCCAGGCAGCTGGCTGCCGTTAGTGTCGTCGGGTGGCAGCCATCTCACATCTGCAGAGTACGATTGCAGTTGAAAAATGTCCTTCATCATTCTTTGGGATATTTCGCAAGGATTTTATGAAGGAGTAGATTATTTTGCCAAAGCATTACAGTAACACAGCACAACACGGATGGATAGATGGGTGGACAGGCAGAGCCCACATCCATTTCAGGCACACAAGAACATGATAAATACATGTACATATGTATGTATGTATGTGTACCTACTTAT
Source organism: Hydrotaea cyrtoneurina (assembly GCA_958296145.1). Taxonomy (NCBI): domain Eukaryota; kingdom Metazoa; phylum Arthropoda; class Insecta; order Diptera; family Muscidae; genus Hydrotaea; species Hydrotaea cyrtoneurina. The sequence goes on along the minus strand of OY282512.1, from coordinate 146,812,714 downwards.
GTACAACAACTTATCTATGCGCGTTTTGTTTCTTTCTATTTATTTTCTCGTCATCATCTTCATTCTTCATTTCTTATCCTTGTAAGGGTGTAAGGCTTAAGCAGATGACATCGTGACCAGCAAAACAATTTGCAATCGAAACCAATAATTCGAGCTCAGCCAACTCAATACTAATAATTGTCCTAATTGGCAATTAAAGAAATGCATTGGATTAACCAATTTCCAGGAAGGTTTATGAATTCGTTTTTGGATGCAAATCTCCTATTCATATTTAGACTCGTAGGGAGCTATTTGGTTCAATTCTCGTGGCATGATTAAGAGGATTTTATTTAATTATTTAATAGTCTGTGGACAAAGAAATCCTAACAGACTAACTTGCATCTGGAAGTAATATAAATCTAAAATTTCAATAAATTTATTAATAGTTTCCCCTAAAATTGTTTTAATTAAATCGAACTTTTCCCTTTTCCGCACTTTAGTTGAAGTTTTCAAATGGATTTTCATTCTGTCGTTGGGATTGGAATTCGCAATAACATTTGGACGATTCATTTCAGTGAACAAACGAATCAATTCAATAGAATCACAATTGTCCATCGGACATCTAAAGGTCACTTCATGTTCGCAGCAGATGAACTCGATGATCTGTGAACTAAATCAAATTCCATTGAAATTAACTCCAAAAACACGTATAGGGTTATCAAAAGAGAGTTAAACAATTGTATATTTAATAGAAGAAAAAAAAACACATCGGTTTGTGTTCCCCTTTTTCAGTTCAATGGAATTAATGAACAATAAATGCATTGTATTGGTTTTGGCCTTTTGACCTTTAACCTGTGGGTATCCAAAAAACACATGGGAAGTTCTTTGGAATATTGTATATCTAAATTGTCCACCACCATAGTTGTTTCAATAATTGGTTTGAAATGTATAAATTATTACGCGACATTTCCGAGACTCTGTAGTCAGTTTGGTAATTTAGACATTTCCTACGCAGACTTCATGTATGTTTCTCTGATGTTTATTGAAATTTGAACATTAAATGAAAGGATTAGGTGTTCACGTCGAAGTCGAAAAGGAATTATGGTTTATGTTATTTTGGTATTCAAAGTATTTTTTTGTTTTGGTATTTTTTGAGTTAAATGATCGGATGTTTATCTATATATATATAAAAATGGATGTGTGTATGTATGTAACGTATGGACTCGAAAACGGCTAGACCGATTTTGATGAAATTTTCAGGGAATCTTCCGAATAACCCCGCGAGTAACATAGGCTACACATTGTTTGGATTTATCTACATTTATGGGGTGAAAATGGCAAAAGGGATAAAAACTCCCCTTTCCTATATAAATATGTGTAATACAACACTAATGTTTGCTTAGGGCCAGCAACGCGGACCGGGTCAGCTAGTTTTATAATAAAGATGAAGCTATGCCGTTAATAAAGAAAAACAACATCAGCCAAATGGCCACCACGACCATGCTTGCAGGACCATATGCTTGTCATGACAATTTTCCATAACCAAATCGTAAAGTGGCTGCCCTATGTCCTCGAAAGCCTCACGAATCTCACCATCTTTGAGGTCTTGAATCGACGCTGGACTATTGTCGTAGACCTTATCTTCCACGTGGCCCCCCAAAGGAAGAAGTTTCACAAGATCTCGGTGACCAATTGTGATCACCTCTTCGAGAGATAACCAGGTCCGGAAACCATTTAGTTTTGTGAACTGTGACTGCAAGATTTTCACCTTTTTTGTAGTGAAATTCATACTCTTCCCACTTCAATCACTGATTTTTCCCCATTTCCACTTGAAATGGTGTTTGTTGAAAACTTTCTTTATCACATTTCCCACAGATAGTGAAATAAAATATTTGAGATGGTGGTTACCGAGGTGATGGGTCTGGGCAAACAAATTCCGTCATAAGTCAGTTGAGAGTCCAATAAGCAAAATCTATTCAAATGCATTTGGAAAATCCTCTCAGCAACACACAGTTCTAACAACCAACAAAATGTGAACACCAAGCTATGGGCAATAGGGTGGAGTGAAATTCAAAAAAAAAAGTTAACCTCGGAAAGAGATGTAGTCTGGGGTCCTAATGAGGGGAAAAATAAAGAAAAAAATTTTAAAAAAATTTTATGGTTCGCGCCACTCCCTCGAAATTTGGAAATTATCGCTATTTTGGCGTTGATTTTGGAAAAATCCTAAAAAGTTTTATGTCAATAAATGTTTGCAATAGCGTAAACAATGAAATAAGGGCATGAACAAATTTAAAAAAAAATTTCTCATTGTTCAAAAATTTCAAAAAGTAAAATAAGTCAAATCGTCCCTTCTTCAGAAAATTGACTGAACAATGAAATCGCCACCAAAGCTACAAATATTAGTCGATTATCCTCATATTTGCCTCAAATACTTTTGTTTGGGCACTGAAAATTTCGAATAAGTTAAGTCGTTAATTTTTAGGATTTTTCTAAAATCAACGCCAAAATAGCGATAATTTCCAAATTTCGAGGGAGTGGCGCGACCCCTAACATTTTTTTCTTTATTTTTCCCCTCATTAGGACCCCAGACTCTTTCCGAGGTTAACTTTTTCAAATTAAAAAAAAACATGTTTTCACTCCACCCTAATGGGCAAGACGCAAATACTCGACAGACGGTTGGAAGTTCGATGGTCCCAATAGTCTGTAGTATGTTCTCTCTTTGTCCTGTTATAGCTTTCCTTCTAGACCTGCTGTTGAAACCCCGCCCCTCAAGCTTTTCCAGAGAAGTTCTACAGGGTTTAGAGATCTATCTCTTACACATAGAGTCGCCTGCATTTACCAGAAGGTGAAACAGCCGTCGAAAATGTCTGACGGTCTCGCCAGGTTTCACTGCCTACCCCAACCTGGCCGTCCACAGCCCAAACTATACAACTAGCCAAATGACCATTTCCCCACATTTTTCCTTAATCATTATTCCAACTCAAAACGTTTGCTGTACTTAATCTTTGTATGTGTTTTTAGTGTATCCTCAGAAGTTGTTCTGTGTGCGCGCTTTGTTATTTGTCAAACAAGTGGCTTATGTAAACATAAAGTCTAAATAATAAGCATTCTGCTGCATACTCCTTAAAGACTGTTGCAATGCCACACCTCCCCCCACCCGTTTCACTCAGGCTTATGTCCCAGCAAATCTTTGTTTGCGATAAAAGTTGCTCCGCCCACCGATTCCCGGGCCCTTCTGCACAATTCCGTAACTGAAACTTTTATTGTTTAATATCTTGAAATTGTTGCCTGCATATTTTCATCTTTCGCAAACCTTCCTCCTCCTCCTCGTCAGTAAGCATATTTTTCGTCTAAAGAATGCACCTTTTTTCCCCCATGCTCTGGGTTGTTCTTGAAGTTGTTGTTTCACGTTATCTAAAGAAACGCTCTTGAAGTTAGGGCAAATGTAAAACTTTGGAGATATTTAAGGTTTAATGTTTATCTCAACATATGTTGCCACTTTGAAATGTTGGGCGCCAGGGCGAGTGTGTGTGTGCAGTTCAACTTGAGTTGCCGTCGCCATTTCAACTTTTCGCTTCGAGTCTTCCGTTTCCTCCCACTGAACTGGCTGTTTGTTCGTTCATTCGCCGGTTTGTTTGCGGTTTTTATCTACTTTAATGTGTTTTCCTCCAAATCATGTTTAAATTGGCGACAGGTCAGGTAAAAATCTCTTAGTGACAGCTTTCGTTTTTTTTTTACGATGTGCCATTTGGCACTTATTTTATTGTGTTGGCCAAAAATATTCCATCGTCGACCTTGAAATGGAATTAATATTTCATTTCCATGTTGTTTGTGTTGGTGACAAATACAAATATTTAGATTTCATTGCCTTTGTCCGTTGGTTTGTGTTAATTACAGATTTCCTGGCGTGAACATGAAATGTCCTTGTCACACTTTCTTCTTTTTCCATTTTTTTGCTGTTGTTTTGGTTTGTGTGACCCATTTTTCTTAGTCCTGTCAGAATGTTATCATGACTGTAAATCGCACTTAATTAATAAGAACAAAGCCGGAGAGGTATAAGAAAAATGTGACTGTTTTTAAAATAATAAATGCAAAATTTGGCAATCAATCATGAAGATGACAAGAAATCATCAAAAGAGTACAAAAGAGGAATATGGAAAAACTGAAATGTATGTTTCGCATAATATTTTTGAAAATTATTTGGCTGTCCAAATCCGGAATCATTTAGATTGTGGATATTTGCACTTCACCGGGATTCCGTGAGGGGGTTTTCCTTACAAACTTACAAAAAAAATCTTCAGTTCTTGGTCGCTTCGGTGCTTGACTACCTGATTTCATACCAGCTAACTGACATATGTATTCTGTCGCTTCTAGAGCACCACTGTGCTTCTCATATTTTGTTTCCCCTTAAAAAATTGTTACACTGTCAAGAAAAAAAAACAGAATTTTTAATTGAAAAAAAAAAAAAAAAAAAAAAATACAATTAAGATGTCATTTCTGGCACTATTCATATTGGAGTTGTCGAGTGTTTTCATTCCTTTCATTTAAAAACCTAGCAAGACTCATTGCCGCTGTGGTTGGGGTGGGTGTCTTTGCCTCTGTTCTACCTGCTGCCACCACATTGGTCTTAATCTGCCGAACAGTGTCTGTCAATCCATGTGTCTGAACGCTTCCAACCGTCTGTCGAGTATTTGCGTCTTCACCATATCTTGGTGTTCACATTCTGTTGGTTGTTAGAACTGTGTGTGTTGCTGAGCTACTTAGAGGATTTTCCACATGCACTTGAATAGATTTTGCTTATTGGACTCGCAACTGACTCATGACGGAATTTGTTTGTCCAGACCCATCACCTCGGTAACCACCATCTCAAATATTTTATTTCGCTATCTGTGGAAAATGCGATAAAGAAAGTTTTCAACAAACACCATTTCAAGTGGAAATGGGGAAAAATCAGTGATTGAAGTGGCAAGAGTATGGATTTCACTACAAAAATGCTGAACATCTTGCAGTCACAGTTCGCAAAACTAAATGGTTTCCGGACCTGGTTATCTCTCGAAGAGGTGATCACAATTGGTCACCGAGATCTTGTGATTAAACACCTTGCGACTTCTTCCCTTGGGGTCACGTGAAAGATAAGGTCTACGCCAAGAGCCCGGCGTCGATTCAAGACCTCAAAGATTTGGTTATGGGAAATTTCATGAGCAGTATATGGTCCTTTAAGAGTGGTCGAGGTGGCCATTTGGCTGATGTTGTTTTTCTTTATTAACAATATATTTGAAATATTATGAAATAATAATATCCGATATAATAAAAAATCCGATAATTTATTTTAAAAAAAAAATGAAATTTTTCTTTGAATACCAAATTATTTTGAGGGGTATTGAAAAATCATGCGGCTGATCTATGTTGCTACACTGCAGTTGATCCTTGGTTTTGCTTCAGCAATACATTCATCTGCCTCCAACATGTTTTTGCTATTCTTAAGTAGAAACAAACTATTTTTGAACATTCGAGGAGGTAAAAAAGACCCAAGGGGCATTTTTTTCAAAACTCGCTTTTTAATGAAATTCGACGGAAAATTATCCAACACTCTTAATCCAAAAATATTAAAAATTACAAACTTATAGTTACAAAGTTATAGCAAACTCAATTGTATCATTAGAGGTTTTTTGCTTGACCACAAAAAAAAACCCTGATGACTTTCTCGCGATTATGGCTCGATATGATAGCCGGAATATTAGGCTCTTTAGCCATTTTCTGATCTTCCCCCTTTTCTATCGCATCAGAATAGAAAACATTCTTCAAAATATGCCGTTCATCTGCAGTTTCCAAATTAAGTCCATTCCAAACTTTATCTAATCGGTCCCTACACTGAAAAAAAAAGGTTCTTCAATTTGATGAATTTGTACATCAATTTGATGAAATTGGACCAGCCTACTACACTTTTCTTCAATTTTATGTAGAACTTTTCATTAATTTTTGGAATTTGGACCAGCCTACTACACTTTTCTTCAATTTGATGTAGAACTTTTCATTAATTTTTCTTCAATTCCGTACATTAATTTGATGAAATTCTACATTAATTTGATGAACATCAATTTGATCTACATCAATTTGATGAACTTTGTACATCAACTGGATGAACAGTGTACATCAACTTGATGAACATTGTACATCTATTCAAGGAACTTTGTACATCAATTTATAAAAATTGTACATCAATTTAAGAAAATTGTACATCAATTTTAGAAAATTGTACATCAATTTCGTGAACTTGATCAACATTGTACGTCAATTTGAAAAAAAAATTTATAATTATAATTTCCATAAAAAATAAAATATTTCGATTTTAAAAAAATTTCCGAAAGAAATAAAACATTTCTATTTTAAAAAAAAAAAAATAAAAAAAAAATTCTTAACCCTCGAACTGGCACACAGTAAAGCCAAAACAAACACATGCACAAACTTCTTCGTGATTCGGTGATTTCTCAAGTTTTGCTTGGAAATGGTGTATTGTTTGTTTTTTTTTTGCTTTCAAACCTTAAGTCAGTTTTTAACTGACATATTGTATGGCAAAACTTATACCGTTTTTTTTGTAGTTTTTATTTTCTATTTCTGCATCCCCTACCGCCCCCCACCCCGCTCTCAGCGAGCATTAGTAGTCTAAAATAGTCGGTGTTTAAAAAATGTTTAGTTGATGATGATGTTGTTTTGCTTTTTGCGCTTTTAGTTTTATTTTGTTACTAACTTGGCTAAATGTCGGTCTGTCTGTCGGTCTCACTGCCTGTCATTCTGAATCGTTCGCTTTCTCCTCCTAAGCATTGCCGGAGCCTACGCGAGGAATGTGTGTGTGAGTGAGTGTGTGTGTGTTGTCTTGTCTATTCGAGTCTCCGCTTTTCTAAATTTCTTTGCAAAATTTCTTTGGGTTTCTTTTTTCAGCGTCTTGTTTCTTTTCTGTTTCTGTTGCTGTTGTTGTTGTTGTTGTTGTTCTTGTCCTTCCTCTTGTTGCCCAGAAGTGTTTTCTTTTAAATGTCTGTTGGAAAAAAGGTATATGAACTCAAAAGTGTCATATTGTGCAAAACTGTAGTCGTGTTGTTTTGTTAAATTTTGTTTTGCCTTCTTACTTTTTCCCTTTTCTAGTTTTGTGTTGTTGTTGTTGCTGTGTGTCTTAAGAAATTTAATCGGTCATCGTTATACAAACAACAACAACAGCAACCAAGTTGAAACACAAAGACGTTTGAAATGGCAAGAAAAACGTTTTATAATATCTCCGTTTTAGAGCAGAAAGTCATTAACTCAAAACTACTCACAATGGGAGTAGTGAGGGGGGTTGGTTTAGTGTCACTTTAGGTTTTCATCAAAACAAAGTACAGTTGACCATTAGTAGTTGCTCAGATCCGACATAGCAACAGCGATTTCATGGTAGATACGAAATCCCTTTAACATGTAAAAAGATTAATTCACTCAATGGCATTTGGATCGGGTTTTGCGGATTTAGAAGTTTTGCTCTCAGGGTCGACTTTGTTTTTCTACCGTATTTTATTTCTTTCGCTCATTTCTGTTTTGTTTGAGTTACATTTTTTGCGACAACTGTAAACAATTAATAAATTTTATATTCATCGCTACAGGGAAAGTGCACAGCAGGTGTTTCTCTCCTAATCTTCATACCGAGACCTTTTACAGCAGTCGCCAGACGCAATCTCTAGTCTCATTCGGTCTGGTGTGTGTTTTCTCCGGTTCGTCATACCAACGATTTGTATGTCTTCTTCCACTTGGTTCTTGGTCTTCCCGGTCTGCATTTTCTTTCGAAATTGTCATCCAACTCCTTTCTGGCTGGAGCATTTGTTATTGGCGGCAAATTCCGAAGGCAATGGGTTCCACGGAGGGGTTCTTGTGCCTCTTAGTAAGCAGAACCAGTTCGGTGTTGTTTGTAGTTATCAAACTTAGTTACACATTCAAATAATTGGTAATTTTTGTTGGATTTGCCAGCGCCCCCCGACCAGGTTTACTCCTCCAAATATCTACGGCGAATTTTGACAAATTAAAAAAAAAGAAAACTAAAGAAAATGTATATATTCCCAGCTTGACAGTAAGAAAGTTCTTCAACAAGTCATTGAATTAATTTTCAGAACTCAGCAGAAATAACTTTGCCATTTAAGATTCCAACGCACACAGCAATACAAACGCTTACAGCTGCATAAAATATAGAAACGAATGGGCGGACAAATCAGAAAGCAAAACACACTATAGTTGTTGCAATATATTTGCTAACGGGGAATTCATAAACACACACTCACACACACACACAGACACTTACACAAAGGCGTACTCATTTAAGCTGTTGTTTCCTGCAGCAGCAGCAGCTCCACTTTTGGGGGAACTTCCGGTTGGTAAAGTGAAAACTCTTGTAGCAACATTTACCACAAACACCACTATAAATGTTTATAAAATAAAACCAAGTTGAGTGCATTTAGTGCTTTCGCACACACACACACGTTCTCACTTATACACTGACATTTGGTTTCGTATTAACACACACACACACACGCACGAACATATCCCATGAAGCGCTCACTTAAACTCAAACACTCGTGCGAAGTTTAATTTTACAGCGCCACAGAAAGAAAAAAATGTCGCTGAGTTTTGGTTTTTCTTTTCGCCGATATCCTGTCTTCTTTTTGTTGTTTCGGTTTTCCTGTCGCGAATTTCCATTCACATGCACGCACATCACATACCATTCCAAACACACACCCACATACACACGCAGTTCCGCCAATTCACATGTACACACTTTGTAAAGGGATACTACTCTACAAATGTTGTTGTTGGGAAATAACTTTTTGTGTTACAAAAAACAGAAAAAAAAACTCTCCAAGAGTAGGGAGCAGGATGAGAAGTCATATACAGTGGCCCCTTCCTCATGCCTGATTCATGCCTGAATCTTCATTTCTCAACTTTAAAATTGTTGTTGATGTTGTAAAAAGTCGTGCACAGTATTCTCTCGTCTTATTATGATTAACTAATATAATTTCATTGGCCCAAAGGAAAAGCAACTTACCAGCTTGGAATGACTAAGAGATCATTTTGTAATTTCAGGGCGGAATGTAATTAGGCTCCATGAAACAACAGCACAATTTGAAAATGAAATTTGACCTTGACAAATTTTACGTGGAACAACAAGCCGAAATTGTATGTTTTTGTAGGCTTCATTTCACGTTTTTTGTTGGGCTTATTTTCATTATAGAATTAGACCACAAATTGTAGGGCGAAAATAAGACCCAAATAAAGAAACGTACGTTAGAACCGAAATGTTAGGGCGAAAATAAGACCCCGGTAATTTTCGAGCGTATTTTGCGATATCTATGTGAAAATTTCATCCTAAGCTCTACAAAATTATCGATTTTATTAGGTCCCTAGGCAATTTTAATATCCGCAATTATATATTTGTAGGAGAGAGTGATAAGGGGAATGGAAATGGAAATAAAAAATGCTCATACTGGCAAATCCTCCTCCGTTTGTTTTTTATTTCTCCAATTATATATTTGTAGGAGAGAGAGGTAGGGGGAATGGAAATGGAAAAAAAATACTCACACTCGCAAATCCTCCTCCGTTTGTGTGAAGTTGGCCGCAGATCATTTTGACATTTTAAAAGTCAGAAATGAAAACCGAATTGCTCTGTTTGAATACAAGAGGCATGTTCAAAAGGGAATTATAAATAGTGCGCAAGTTCAATTGCCTAGAGTGAATCGGGACTCATGCCCTCAGAAGACGTCCCGAAAATGTCGTGGTTTTCCGTTTGAAAGATCACTGAGTGAAAATGCTTGACATTGATGACATCGTAAATACAGCAGCACGAACCTGCGCACCAGCGAAGTCTGTCAGAAAGATGGGTGTTACTTTTTGGTGACTCATTTCTAAGACGTTTTATTCGCAAAGTCATCGGCATTTATTTGTTGAAGTCAACTCTGGAAAATGGGAGGTGTTCTAAGTCACTGATGCTGGTGCTAGTCGTCTGTCGAACCTTTAACAATCCCCAGCAGGGACTTGCAACGGATCTGTTGGTTCTACTGATACTAAGACAACGAGAGCTCTTGTTAAGGACTCTGAAATCTCTTTCAGGAAAATTGCGATAACGCTCGGCAATACTCTGAAACAAAGTAACGAAATATATTTTCAAGAAGCCAAAAAGAAATGAAAATATGTATATACTCTGTGCAAGCAGGAACCATTGAAATTTGTGTTTTTCATTTGAGAAAATCATTCATTACACATATGTGGTCTTTTTCGATTGCGGCCCATTGAAGTAGTTGTCTAACGCCTTTCTGGGCTTAATGTTTGGCTTCATTTGAACGAGTTCGTGTCTTGGTAAACTCAGTCGGTGTATTTTTTCGGCTCGTGATTAACCAAAGGATTTTGCAAAATATTTTTCTCTCAGCTACACACGGTTCCTCTGCGCCTGCTTTCGTATTTACCCATGTTTCGGTGACACTAAGAACCATGAGTTGGATGAGTGTTTTGAAACAGAGTTTTCCTTTTCTTAAACTGTTTGCATAGCCCAAGGATTCATCTATTGCTCAGCACGATCCATGCTGTCAGTATTTGAAGGTGGATCTGAGGAAAAAAACAATCGACAACTATCGCTCCGTTGTTCATCTTGTCCTCGTGTTCCATTTGTTACCCAAATTTGTGGATTCCCTATCATTTTCTCTATCTGTTTGGCGATGTCCAGATCGTTCGCATTTTGGGTCGATTTATCGCTGCCAGTCCTTCCGGTCACCAGTTCAAGTTATTGTCCTCTCTCAATGGCATTTGTCCGTGGTCTTTTGTGTATAAGCAGAATCAGTTCCCGCTCAATATTTCGTCATGACGTTGTAACATTCAAATACCGAAAAACATTTTCTTAACGCCCCCTTAATCGCATCAGCAGATGCTGTACGCTGCCCTAACGTTTGATGAAAAGGTTAACAAAACAAAATTGAAAAGAATTTCATTTGACTTTCAGATGTGTACCGAAAATAGACTTGCGTTTAATATGTGTCCGCCATTGTGGGTCCTTGGCACTCAAGCAGCTACTTCATTTCGCTGAAGAACGTGGAGGGAGCGGGTGTAAGTGGTTCGCATCGAAAATGTTATGAATAAACGACATTTGTAAATTTATAACAAAATTCTCAAATTCTTTCCCCCTAATACGTTTCATATTTCACCTGGTGTATTTTGGGGTTCAGTGTAATTTCCGTCCCTACGAATTGCTTGAGTAGGCCATTGCGTTCGTTTACAGCTGATATCACAGGCTGACTATAGGGGTACAGCTAACATTGATGAGGTCATTGGAGGACTGTGATTTACTTGTGTTTAATTTAAATTGTGAGTAAACTAAAAACTCGTTTGGTGGAAACCTTTAAGCGTTACTTTTTTTTTTAGAAAATAAACTACAATCGCATGTTAAATGAAAATAGTTGGGTGGTCACAGACACTTAGCTTTTTCCAGAGCTTGTTGATGAATTCGCTGATGTATTGCTATCGATGGGATTACATGTGGGTCATTGCAATATCAGACCTGTGACAGTGAAAATGATTGTGTTGCAGTCGGGTAAACGGAGTTATTCCTCTTTCTCAGTTGAAAAATCCACATTTAATTTTACATCTGGCAAATGTCATAAAAGTAACTCGGAATAACGAATGTTATTGAAAAATAATTTAATTACATATTTTTCAAAGTGGCCGTATTCGGTAGGCTGTGTCCTTATAGCTCATGTGCGATCCTATAAATATTTTTAGGAAAATATCAACCCATGTCAAGTTTCAGAGCTATTTCTTCATTTATTCGAAAGTTATTGTGGCAACCAGCCGGTCAGACAGACGAAGGTTCAAACGTCTACACACCTTGGTTCGGTTTACTTTTGCAAAGGATTTATTATTTATTATATTTATTATTTACTACCAAATACAGGCTACTTCTTTTTCAGTGAAAAAGAAAATATTTGTTTAATTGCATTGGTTTACAAAAAGATGTATACCGACTCAGAACCTTAGCTGGTTAATTAATTTTTTTTGTTTGTTTCGGCCTTTCTACAGTCGAACTTCCATATAGCGAATCTCAAGGGGACCAAAAAAAAATTCGTTATATAGAAAATTCGTAATATAGAATTATTTTAAAAAAATTTTATTTTTATGTATGTTGAATTTTATTTAAAATAATTGGTAATTTTTGTCTGCGTTTGATTTTTCCATTTTTCCGTGTAGTCTACTATGCGAGCCTACATTTCTCTCACTTACAGAGAGTAGAAATGTGAATCTCACGCACAAAAACAAATAAAAAATGAAAATATGTGTGTGTATGGTGAGAGTGAAAAATGTGTTTATGTAAAACTCGTTATACGGAGATCAAAAACGCATGAGCATTCGAGTTACGGGCGTAGAAAAAATTCGTAGTAAAGAAATATTCGCTATAAGGAAACTCGTTATAAGGAGATCAAAACATACTGAAAATTTAACGAAATTGCAGTGTTCTGGAAATAAATTCGTTATATAGAGAACTTCGTTGTACGGAAGTTCGTAATAGAGAAGATCGACTGTATAACATTTATATTTTACCTGGCTTGACTCCCTCTTTGTCCCTTTATAGCCTTCTTCCAGTATTTCGCCCTTCGTGTTAATTTGAAATAGTTTTTCGCACTTTTTTATCCTCTTATCGAGCATATTTCTACTTGTGATTATTTTGTAAATCATTTCACCAGTTTTGGAGCCTTTTTGTGACCTTTCCCATTTCTTCTAAAAATATAATAATTCCTGTCCAATGTTTTTCAAAAAAAATTTTGTTTCTCTCCTTCTTTATCCCGTTATGGCATCTTTACCGTCCCTTATTGTTGTGGCCCTTTTTCCGACCCTTCTTTAACTATAATGCCCTCTTTACCGTCCCTTATTGTTGTGGCCCCTTTTCCGTCCCTTCTTTAACTATAATGGCATCTTTACCGTCCCTTATTGTTGTGGCCCCTTTTCCCTCCCTTCTTTAACTATAACGGCATCTTTATCGTCCCTTATTGTTGCGGCCCCTTTTCCGTCCCTTCTTAAACTATAAGGACATCTTTACCGTCCCTTATTGTTGTGGCCCCTTTTCCGTCCCTTCATTAACTATAATGCCCTCTTTATCGTCCCTTATTGTTGTGGCCCCTTTTCCGTCCCTTCTTTAACTATAATGCCCTCTTTATCGTCCCTTATTATTGTGGCCCCTTTTCCGTCCCTTCTTTAACTATAATGGCATCTTTACCGTCCCTTATTGTTGTGGCCCCTTTTCCGTCCCTTCATTAACTATAATGCCCTCTTTATCGTCCCTTATTGTTGTGGCCCCTTTTCCGTCCCTTCTTTAACTATAAGGACATCTTTACCGTCCCTTATTGTTGTGGCCCCTTTTCCGTCCCTTCATTAACTATAATGCCCTCTTTATCGTCCCTTATTGTTGTGGCCCCTTTTCCGTCCCTTCTTTAACTATAAGGACATCTTTACCGTCCCTTATTGTTGTGGCCCCTTTTCCGTCCCTTCTTTAACTATAATGGCATCTTTACCGTCCCTTATTGTTGTGGCCCCTTTTCCGTCCCTTCTTTAACTATAAGGACATCTTTACCGTCCCTTATTGTTGTGGCCCCTTTTCCGTCCCTTCTTTAACTATAATGGCATCTTTATCGTCCCTTATTGTTGTGGCCCCTTTTCCGTCTTTAACTATAATCAACTTGTTGTTGTTGTCGAAAATTGGTTTCACCTTTCTTAATGTTTACCTCTTTTTGTTCCATTTTTTTTCGTTTTGGTCCCTTTTTTGTTTTATCTCGATCTGTTGTTTCCCCCATTTTTGTCCCTTTTTTATCCCGTTTTGAAACACATTTCCACCCGTTGTTGCCAAGCGTAGTTGTGGACCAATTTTTGCGTATTTTGAAGGATTTTGGGCACACATTTTTCGCGGTTTCCCCATTTCCATCCCCCTTCAATATTAATTTCGAAAAATCCCTTCCTTGTTGGTGTCTTCATTACATAATCCCCAAACTTCAGCCGTTTAGTGAGGATAGAATGAATCATTCAGTGAGTAACGCAAGCATTCTATATAATCGTATGTAATTAATTTTTCATTTATATTATATCAGTTTTGGACGTTTTTAGTCCACTTTATCCATCACATTCAACGTCCAAATTTTTCCCGTTTTGTACCTTTTTATACCGTTGTGGCCACTTTTCCACCCTTCTCTAACTATTATCCATATGTTCTTGCCAAAAATGTATTTCGCCTTTTTTATTTTCCCCCTTTTTTTGTACCGTCTTGGCACCCTTTTTCGTCCCACCTCTAACTATTATCGACATGTTTTAAAAAAAAAAATTTTCTACATTTTTTTAATTTTCACCCTTTTGTTATCCCGTTTTGGCCCCTTTTTCGTCCCATCTCAATCTTATTTCCACCTATTGTTGCAAAAAAAAAAAAAATGACAATATTCGATTTTTTTGTATTTTTGCGAATTTTGTTGGGTTTTGGGGTCACATTTTACCCGCTTCCCCATTTGTATCCCTTTCGTATCCAAATTTCCAAAAATCCGTTATTAACGGATGTGAAGTCTGAAAGGACTACATGCTTCCCAACTTTCATGTGTCTAGCTTCAGCAGTGATGAATCAGTCAGTCGGTCAATAAATAAAAGTGGGAATTTGCAAAAAATATGGAAACATGTTTTTTCTTCATAAATTTCCTCCTCATTTTTATCGGCAAAAATTCGAAAAATGTTAACAGATTGTTTTCAGATAATGAAAATAAGTGAACATTGGATAATTAATTATTGTTAAAAATAACAGTATTTTTTACACTGCATAATTGCTTTGCTTAAGCCCTTAAGTCAGCTTTCCCATTCACCATATAATTGTATATGTAGGAAGATTAGTCGAGGTAGTTCTCCCAAACACCTTTAGATTTTGAGAATGCCGACAACAAATTGACACACGTGTCCCACTTTTTTTACTCATTGTGTGGATGACCACAATCGACTCAGTACTAATCCCCATTATTCTCCAACACGAATGAGAATTACTTCCTCGTGTCAGCAGTATCTATTGTTTGCCTACCTGAAGCAGCTTCCTCTTTGTTGAGTCTAAATTGTTTATATCGTATTCATACTGCTTTGGGTTGCAAGTACTGAAGCCTATGACGTGTGTAGGTGGTGTTGCTGGGAATGTGGGAGAAACGTGAGTAAGTGATGAGTACCGTCGTCTCGCCACTCTCTCGGCAGACAGTGTATCTGACACGAAACACTGAACAGTCTGCTGAAAGGATTTCATAGTAGTGAGGTGTTACCTTGTAACTGTTGGCAACAGCTTTGACATTTTCGTTTGGAATTATTTTTATTAAAGCATATCACTCAAATTTAAAAAATCTTTGTTAAGAAAAATTTATGAAAATAGAAAAGCAGTTTTCAAACATATTTCTTTATTAATATGGCGGTAATCACTTAAACAACAGTTGTATTCCATTATGAGTTAAGAGTCGTTTGAGTTCGACATGATTGTCTCCTTGGTAAACCACAGTCACCGCAAAACTCCTGCGTTTTCCTTTTCATATCTAATGTTAATAATTTTGACTTTAATATTTTAAGAATTAATGAGCTATTCCTGGAAGTAAGCTAATTTTACGACTCTTCGACTTTTGTAATTTCTGAATTCCTTCATAATTCACTTACACATATTAACTGCTCGAGCGTTTAAATTTTTGTTTTTGTCGATTGGCCACATTATGAAGAGTTTCAAGGTGAGTTCATAAAAATGCGCTCGTCTTATGACGAGCAGCCTCTCTCCTCGATGTAAGTTGCGTTAAAATCCTTTAAACAAAAAACATTTAAAGATTTCTCAACAAAGGCGAACAGCAGCTGGATAAAATGTAGCAAAGAACTCATACGCACCATAGTACACACACACACACACACGATTCTTTCGATGGCCCAAGGCGAAATGTTTCCGTTTCTTTATTTAACATTTAAGCACTTTTTTCTGCTCTTAATATCATTCCTTACACACACACATACACACCAGCATGTGTATACATCTGACATGTGTGAGTGTGAGTGAATGCGAGAGCTTATGCGATGAAAGACAAACGTACGCTTACATTCATCACCCATTCACTCTCGCACACAACCACTCATCTTTGCATACATTCGTAAATGTCTCTATTAATACACTCTTATAGACACCCGGAATCACACACACACACACACACAGATAAATGTGTACACACACTCACAGATTTGTAAAGAAGTACAAGTCGTCTACAGTTACTGCCGCACGTATCGTACACATCCGCATACACGGGCGTGGTATATTCACAAGGATGTGTGTCGGCCTGTCGGTCTGTATGTAAATGGATACATGTAAGTATGTATTTGTGAATTGCATACAAAATATCAAATGTGTCTGTATGTGTGGGCACATGCATACATACATACATACATACATACATGCACAAATATTTGAATTGTAAATCTGATTCGGGCAAAGCGGAACAAAAATATGAACAACAAAACATCAACAGCAAACATACTTACAGACATACACACGTACATACGTACGTACGTACACCCACACGTACATCTGTACGCCAAGAGAAAACGCAATTTGTTTTCAGCTTTTTATTTTATTTTTCATTTTGTTTTGTGATGAATGCTTAGCAGCGTTTAACAGAATTCGCTTGCAATGAAACAAATTTTAAAGCGAAACAAGATACGGAACGACTTCCACGAAAAAGAATACACATTAACTAATAATAAACTGCTAATTTGCAAGATATGCAATGACAATATTTGCTTATTTGCATAGCAAGCGGAGGGAAAGATTTTAATTAAAATTTATGAAATGTTTAAATCCTTTTTTCAATCCCTTTTTTTTCCCAAACTGTCATTTATTTCAATTTGTCTTCATATTTGGTTGGCAACTGCCAGACGGGTGTCAGCCGGAGTGCTGTTGGCTAAGGGTAGGCTAGGGAAAGGGGTTCTCGTACACCTAGGCCCAGTTGTGAGTTGAATTACAATTTGTGGATGCTCACTTGAGCAGTGTCTGGCTACAGTAAGACGAACATTGGGGCGTATACTTGTTATCAAGTGTTATTATATTTATTGGTCATCAGTTGATACTAGGGATGTAACGAATGTGTGTTTAGCGAAAGCGAATGCGGAAGCGAATAGTAAAAATTACTTTAAGCTAATGTAAATATTACAAGGAATCGTTTAACGAATGCGAAAATCTTTGGGAATGTCAGAGTCAATTATGCAGTACTTATTTCCAGTAATATTTATTTCAAAGTAACAAAAATTTAACAAAAAATTTTTGCCAGATTGGAAAACTAATAGTTTAAATGACTTGGCCTAAATGTTTCCGCGAATGCGAATGTGGAAATAGTTTTTTTGCGAATGCGAATGCGAGAGCGAATAATAAAATAATGTTTTTTGCGAGTGCGAATGCGGTTGCGAATGTCCAAAATGAAGCGAATAATCGTTACAACCCTGAGTGTTAAATAACTGGTTGGCCATAACAATTTTAACTGTTAGATATTGTGGTGTAAAATATTGCAGATAGTACATGTATTCTAAGTCATTTCGCCAAGATCAATCAAAAACACGATTTTGGGATTTTTTTTGATTTGGGTCATTTTGCAGTTCAGGAGAGGAAATACTCCAATAACGATACGTATCTAGTAATAGGGTTCATACACCACACATACCGGCATGCTGGCGCAATCAAGTGACATTTGTTTTGAATTTCTGAATGTCACAACTGGCAGGGACCACATTTGCTGGAAGATTATTCCACATACGAACGGTTCGGCTAAAGAACGAATTTTCTCTATTCCGTATTCCGACTAAATATTCTATCATCAGAGACCAGACGACGGATATCTGACGAACAGATACCATTGACATATCTATAGAACAGCGATATTCATCCCACATTCCGGCGATGCTGAAGACAATAGAGTTGGATACCCTACCATCACCACCGCTCTCCTCTGTACACGGTCCAAAAGCTGCAGAGATGTCTTTGGAGCTCCTGCCCATGTATGGGAGTTGTTTGAACAACTAAAAATGCTGGAGTCGGGCTCGAGCATTATTGGCTCGACTCCTCAGCCCTAGTACCAGCATTTTGGTGTGTTAGACGTTTTACATTTAATGGAGCACAACTTATGTATGACTGCTCGTGTATGGGCGCTTTTAGTAAAAAGTGAGGTTTTTTTAGCTGTTGCTTGGTCACGATCACTTTTAGTATGAACGGTGATTTAGAAATCAGGGTTACCAAGAACATTCCTTAAAAAAATCATTGGATCGCTCATCTTTTCACCCTTTGACGTGCTTACATGCTCTCCTATAGTTTCCTTCAATTGATATCAGTTTTTGGGAAAAAAAAACCATACACCGCATGATGATGATTGGCCGGCTCGAGTTCTTGCATTAATTGAACTTTATAAGTCCAAGTCTTTGTGCAAAATACGGTGAAAAATAAATGACGTTTGTAGAATGCCCAATTTCCAATAACGACTAGGAATGGACAAACCCGGGTTTTCTTCAACACTTTCGGCTACAGCAGCAATTTTCTCAGTTGTTCTTGGGCGAAGTGCACGGGTTTTATTCCTAACATCACTAAATTGTCGCAACATCTCGAATTCGTCCACTAATTTCTGTATTGCGGTCCGACAAGGTGTTTTACGGCAGCCCAAAAATGCTTTAGTTTTGCGAAATGTGACTGCAAGAGTTTCACCATTTTTGTAGTGAATTTTGAATAATTTCAATGAGTTGTTCCATTTTTAGTAATGGCGTAGTTTCTACTTGTCAAATGTCAAAGAATAAAAGCTTCAAAAGTGACAGCTACCGAAATACCGGCTGATTTAAAATTTAGAGATCTTGAAGCCATCCAGCCTATGAGCTCCAAAACGTTCTCATTAGAAAGGCAATAATGCGAATACAGTCGAATAGAGTCATTGTGTCCAGACAAAAAGTTTCGCAAATTTTTTTATTTTTAAATTCGTAAAATGATGATGGAACGGCGTCTCAAATACGGTTTTTACACAACTCAACAAAATCGTCCTGAGTACAAATTGTTTTTCTTTTTTATGATTTTTTTTTTGAAGCATGAATTGCTCAAAACTCAAAAGACGACTAGTCCGATTTTGGTAAAATAAATGTCTAAAAACCAATTTCCTACACTAACCAATTTCCTTTGCCTTTAGTCGATTTTACTCTAAATAACAGTTTCATAGTTATGAATAAATTCAATTAAAAAAAGAAAACAACAACAAATAACAACTTGAATATGACCAAATCGGTTCACTTTCAATAGTTTATCGTAGAGCCCCATATCTTCCACTAACAAAATGATTGACCCTTCTGGCATCTTCCTTACAAATTTGATGAATATCCCGCACTTACTGACCTAGACTACCAGAAACGACTGTCGGACCTCTGCCCAGCACTTGGCCAAAGCTGGCGACGTTTACGTTAAAAAAAAAACAAGAAATCCGTTCTTCAGTTGTCGGACTTAAACCGGCATTTCTCAGAGTGCTTAAGTTTCAAGCTTAAGGATTACAAGTTTTCCGTAAGAGGAATATGTGGGATTTTAATTTTTAAAAAAAAAACAAACTCTACCTTTCCTTTATTTGAAATCTTAAAAATTGTGGGATATAATTACAAATGTTAAAGTAAAATCTACAAACAAAAATCATTTTCTTATATTAGTTCTCTAAGCCATATATTTTGGCCGAATGATCTGACAAAAATGCCACCGCATAGCTAGAAGTTGTTATGTTGTTTATTAAAATTGCTTATTTTATTTATGGATTTCATTAAGAGAGTTGTGTGCGTGTGTGTTCGGACGATTTCCCTTAAGGGGGTTTATGCGGCTGACCAGCAAATATTAGTAAATCTCCTAAATCTATTTATCTAAGCAGTTTATATCTGAGAATGTCTTTAATTAAGTTTTACAGGCACACATATACAGACAGACGGACGGACAGACATTCCTTTATATGGACACATATCGAATGTGATATTAAAACCAAATATTTTTTGTTCTATCTTTCATTTCATTACAGATCTCCGAGTTGTATCTGCATGAAATGGAAAATCTGGACCGAATAATAAATAAGGCCACAAATTGGTATGAGGGCTGTAGCTGTAGTTGTAGTTGTTGGTACTGTTGTATTGTTACCAATAGAAAATTCGGTTTAATGAAATGTCACAAAAATTTATAATCTCCTAGAGGTTGAGCCAGCGCGACGGGGAGGGAGTGCCACACAACAACAAAAAAAGTCTACCAAAGAGATAAACCAAAAAAAAAAAAAGGAAAACAACCCATACATTCAAATGTATGTCTAAATGTGTATGTGTGCAAAAGATAATAGAAAAATATACTATAGAGAAATAAATGTGAAGAAGAATAAACAACAACAACAGAAAAAAAAACACATGGAAAACTACTGAATCAAATAATACATGGCCAACAAAATGCAATGCTACACAGCAACAACAGGAACAACAACCATTGAAGCAGACAATAAAGACAGCAACGGCTCGTATCTCAACTCCAGTCAAATGGCTAATACAAAACACAAGCAAAACCAACAACAACAGCAGCACCAGCAGAACATACGACAACAACTAAAGCTAAAACTACGAATTCATATGAGAATAAATATGAAATCAAATAATAAAAATAAACAAAAATAGTAGAAATCGCCAGAGAAAGACAAAAACCATAACGCAGCCGGAGAACAAATCATAAAAATTCACATACACACACACACACGCAGAGCAATTGTATTTAGCCAGCAAAAGATACAATAAAAAGCGATTAAAACAACAAGATTGCCATCAAGCCAACACACACAGCCATACGCTGTGTGTTTGTGTGCGTGTGTGTAAAACTCTCACACTCTCCGCGGAGAGCCATCGCATATAGAGATATAAGCGGAATTAAAGCATCTATTGCCACTACCGACCAAAGCGACATTTATTCAGCGCAACTTAACCACCGAAATAAAACAAAAACTCTGCGTGTTGTTTTTGCTGTTTCTTACTACGCTTTCCATGCCCGTGCCCGTATGCCAGCATAAATAAATTGTGTGTAACGAGGAATACAACAAATTGTATATACAATTTATACTTTTTTTTTCGTTTTTGTTTTATTAACAATAAATGCGCACACACACACACATAGACTCGTGGCCGAAAACAAGAACAAGCACAGAAAATAACATAAAAGACAAGACAAAAACTCTTTGCTTATCTTCAAAAGTTATTGCAACTTAGTTGTCGCAAACCGCAAACAAAATTTTAATTGCAATTGTTTAAGCCGGCCAGCAGCATCAGCCAACCTCAAAAGATGGCTTTGCGTATATCTGCGAAATATAAAAATCATTTAGGACTCATCATTTATGGCTTTGCCGGTCTGCTGATATTATCGCTAGCGACACCATTGACTTTGGCCGGACGTTTATTTGGTAAGTTTTAATTTCTTTTCAATTTTTAATCACAGCCTGAAAGTTATTTTTAATTGAAGACTATTAGTCTCTCTTTGTATGATATTTTGAATGATTGTGGGACAGAAATAAATTTGCGGTATTTGAATTTCTTGTCAAAGTATTGTTGTTGAAGAATCAATTTTTTCTGCAAACTCCGAACTGCCAGACGTTCTTTTTTTTCAAACCCTGAACTCCTTCCATTGATTTATTCAGCAGTCAGATCACTTTTTTTTCATAAACTACAAACTGGCGCCTTTCAAATCTAAACTGAAATTTGGTAAACTGCACAGATGGATTTCCTTTGTGGACACATAATCGAGCCTAGAACATTAACTGTAACAACGGAAATTTGTGTTCCACCAGTAAGTAATGTCTCTGAGTTCGCTCTGAAAAAATCGTCCATACTTTAACCGACGACTTAAGACACTGCGCTCATGATGCCTGGATGATATCTCCGAGGTATCGTGACGGGGAAGCCTCATTAAATTCCTCAATCTGACGAACTGTGTGACAACAGGCGGTTTCTGACGCTCCTTCGTCACTGGAGCGGCCACCCAACAAACCTTCCACATGAGGATAACGTTAAAAAGTGTCATTGACTGTAAAGACTCAAACTGAGATTATTAAAAAAATAATTGACTGACTTAAATATAAAATACCAGCAGATCCTTTAAGTGATATAGATATTTTAACGGTATCTGTTCGTCAGATATCCGTCGTCGGGTCCCTGACGTTAGAACATTTAGCCGGAATACACGGCTATCCAGGGTCTCTCATCCGTTCATTGTGAAATGGCCGGACGACACACTATAGAGAAAATTTGTTCTTTAGCCGAACCGTTCGTATGTGGAATAATCTTCCAGCTAATGTGGTTCCTGCCAGTTGTGACATTATCAAATTCAAGGCAAACATCAACAAACACTACTCCCGCTTTCCTCCCTCCAATACCCTTATTTTGGTTTTTTTTCTGGTTTTTTTTCTGGAAATTTTTAGAGGTGTCACAAATCAAATTTTTTTTTTTGCGAAAAATTCGTTTAGCTGTCACATGTAAAATTTTCCAAAAAAATTTTAACCACCACCAATTTAAACCACACAAGGGACACTTTGCATAACTTTTACAAATTTCATGAAAGTGTAGAAAAGTTCTAAGTACAGTGGAACTTCCATAAGTCGTAGCACTTCTAGTGGTAGTAGCTTTAAGTAGACAAATTCCCTTTAATTGCTCTTCTAAAGCGTTATCATTTTTTGCGTTTTCAAAAGTAAACTTAAATAAAACATAAAATATTTTTTTTCATGATATTTCTTTTTTATTATAATCATTTAAATGATTCTTTTGAGGTAATTTTGTACCACTTTGTGGCACATATTGGGCGATATCTCTGCCATAACTTGACGAATGTTGGTTTTTAACTGTAATACAGAATTATACAGAATTTCAAGTAATTTAAACTCTATACATAGAGTAAGATAGAATTAATTCGTATAAATTAATAAGTAATATTAGTAATTCCCTAGGTCAAAGTCGTCTCCGTAAGTTGAACTTTTCTGCGGGTATTCAAAAATTTGAATTCAAAACTTGTTAATGTTACTCTTGTTGTTTCAAAGTTATGCGTGTCAGACCATTGTAACAACCGATTCCTTGTTTGCTGTATTGGGTAGTCTGTGTATCGATGACGATCATTTGTTAGAATGGTTTGACAGCCACAACTTTAAAACTGAGAACATTTATTTTTTTTTTTAAATTTTTTAATTTATTTGTTTTTAATTTTTTTTGTTTTTTTTTTGTCACCCTAATTATTATTTGATTATTGATTGATTGATTTATAAAATTTATCATATGTGTAATTATTTTAGTCTCTATAGTTTTTCCAAAGACCTTACAGAGGGCAGGCGCATTAGTACGCCAAGAAACTCTAGATGTCAGTAATTTAAATGGCAACATTTGCAAGGTATTCAAACAAAATACAGTTTTTTTTCTTTATAGAAAATAGAGAGAAACACACATACTCACTTTCGTGGAGATATTCAGTAAACGACGTGGATCGTCTGCCCTGGTGACATGAAATAATCCGGAGTGTGTCATGTCACCATGTACCATCTATATGATCTTTGGTTTCACCTCTTTGTTATCAGGTGACTTCATTCATAATGTCTGAGTCTTATACCCGATTCAGTCAGCATTCAGAGAGGTTGATTGATGATTTCTCCTACCTTCCGACAAATGAAAATTTTTTCTCTTAATCACACCGACTAATTCGAGTCGAACCATTTAAAGAGGTGCCAATCCAAGTCTGTTGAAAACCTTTCTCTTGTACAGTTCTTGAAATATTTACAACTTTTGAATTTAATACGGCCCATGTTCTTGCAAATTGCATGTATCGAATTTAGTTCTGTCGCTGTAAAATGTTGCTCAATAAATAAAATCGTAAAATGC
Organism: Hydrotaea cyrtoneurina; assembly: GCA_958296145.1. Classification (NCBI taxonomy): domain Eukaryota; kingdom Metazoa; phylum Arthropoda; class Insecta; order Diptera; family Muscidae; genus Hydrotaea; species Hydrotaea cyrtoneurina. Next base: position 146,788,774 of record OY282512.1, on the reverse strand, counting down.
AGTTCTCTGTGAATATTTCCCTATTGAAATGAACAATTTGCCGGTATCGTTTTCAATTTACTACATATCCGAATTATTAATATGTCCATTCATATATATCGGCAGATATGGCGAATGTATGCTCGGTTTACACATGTACGTGTGTACGTGTGCATGTACCATCGTGTGTGCACATGTGATTGTGTGGGTGAAAGTATACAAAAGTTATTATTTTTTATAGGTCCGCCGAGAATTTTTACAATAATCGTTTTTTTTCTATCACTTTTTACACTGCCAAGTTAACCCATAATGAACGGGTCTATAGTTTTTCTTTTTTAGCGAAATGAGTGATCAGGTTAGGAGGACATTATAGAAGTGTTACTTCTTGCAAGTATTTTCCCAAGAAAGAAATTGTTCATCCTCGAATTCGTAGGTGCTACCAATTTCAATCTCACTTTGGCAATTCCATGCGGAATAGACTACATGAGCTTACATTTTTAAGCCCAAACTATTTGGACTCTTTTCTTGTTATCAGTTCTTCGTAAAACAAATTCATAGAGATTTTGGCTCAACTGAAGTTTAGCAACAGAGCTGAGTTATTTGTTCAAATTTCGCCCTATTCTGAGGCGAAAATGGGTTAATGTATGCCTACAGTGGGAGATAAACAACGATGATATATCTGATTATATGTCCAAGCTACGGAATGCCATAACTCGTGTACTATGGACACGACAACAAATATTTTTTGGTTGTCTTCTTCAACCACTGCTATAAATTTGAACAAATTCTAATATGTTGCTAAACTGCAGTTGTTTCTAAATTCTTATTTTTTTTTTGTAAAATACAATCGTAAAATATATTCAATATTAACATGCCTTCCACAACAACACCCGCCACCATGGGTTAATTTAATATTTCAAGCATTCATTTTTACTATTTGTGTGTGTTTAAAATGCTTGCTTGTTTGCCATCCTTTTCGTGAGTGAAAAATTTAATCACATTTGAAAATTCAAACAGTGTCAATTTTGACTGGTTATCGAGGCTCCAATTGATTTGTTCAAAAACGAAACGACCAAACAACTGACAATCGTTGTGTGGCGGCGTGCCAGTGAATTTCATTGTCGTCGTTGTGTGAGGCGTAAAATATATAAAACAGAAACAAAAAAAAACATCGTGTTAATTAGTCAATACCACTGGCAATTTGTTGTATTTATTGACTAAATGTTGTTTTATGCCCAATATGCATGCATAAATGTGGGTTTCGTTAATTTTATTTACTTACTGAATTCAACGAAATTACACTGCACAATTTAATTTCGACTGGACTCTGCTCCATATTAGGGCAAATGCAATGATGAGTAATTTTTAATAAACTCGTTTTTCAATTTAGAAAATACCCTACGTAGGGTATAACATTTGAATGGTCGCTTGTTACCCAAAGCAGTGGCTGTAAGGGGTGATCTTAAAACAAGTATTTTCGCAGAAATGTAAACCAATGAACGGAAAGCCTTTCTCTTTTTCGTGTTATTGGTTAATTTGAACCTTTTTATGGAACACGATTCCGTTTTTTTTTGTACACACGTCTGAATGAGAATCCTTCTGTCTAGCTGGACCTATTGGATATCCATGGTCAAGACTTGCAACTAATTTTAAAGCTTTGCCTTGCATTCGGAGTAATGACTTCTATGGGCTTTAATTAGTCTGACGGTTGACGTTTGTTATTGTGCGATTTGTTATGACGGTAGATGACGGCAAGACAAAACAAAAAAAAATTTAAAATTCCCCCAAAAGCCAAATTTGAGAATTTTCCCATAAATTCTGAAAATTACCCCAAATAATTTATGAAAAAAAAATACACAATGCAAAATCCCCGAAACATTATAACCCCTCACTCACACCAAAAAAAAAAAAATATATGATTGACTTCTATTATGAAATAACCCAAAAAAAAAATTAGAAAAATTTATTAAAAATAAAAAAATTCGGAATTTTTCATTGTCCATTTTATGGGGCTTGTGAAAAATGCCCCCAAAGGCAAAAAATGAAATGTTACACAAAAATTATGAAAAATATCCCAATTTTTGTATGAGATTTTTTTGGGGAATACTTAATTTTTTTTTTTTTTTTTTGCTTTTTTCATTGAGCCGTTTAACCCCGTGCGTACCAAAACTCGAAGGGGTTGAAAAATGCATATGATCTTCACGAAATCTGAATTGTTATAAAATTGTTAAAGATAAATTCAATATTTTTTAAAATTTTCAAGGACCTGCAAGGATATTATTTATGCCTGGCACGTTGGGCTAAGGTGAATCGAAAAGAATGAAAAAAACCTTAATATTTTTGTTTAACTTTAAAACAATTAATAATAATGCCATTAAAAATTCATTTATGCAATATTATTGCACTTTCTCCAAGACAATTATTTTTCAATAGTCCGTAATTAATTTCGCAGAGAGCTGCAAACCAGCGTTTTTCTGGGAAGACAGGGCTACCAACAATTTTTAAAAATGTATTATATAAATATTTGTCTTTTAAGTATTTATGAGCTGATACTGGAATGGTACTTTTAAGTACCGTCGGTCGACAAAGGGTCAAAGACAACGGCACGATTTTTAATAAAGCCCGAAAAATAGATTTTTGGCCAAATTTTCCACACAAAAAGCAAAAGTAATTTACATTGCAACCCTATAATGGTTTGGTTTATTAAAGCTTTCTTAAATGGTGGTAAATTTCGGCAAAATTTCAATACTTATAGGGTTGCAGGATTCCGGGGATAATGGTACCAACACTCCACATAAACTTATAACAGATGAACGAAAACATACACAACATTTTATAATCAAGAACTATTTTTTATGTTTACCACACTTGAGTTTACAAAAGTTTTAAATTTTTTTGAAAATCATTAATAACATTCACTATAATCTCCACGTTTAGCAATTTATTTTTGCATTTTTTAGATTTTTAATTTTTAATCTATTCTGTTAAATTTCGCTTTTTCGTTTCACTGAAGTGAGTTTCAAATAAATACCGAAATTGAACGGCATTAGCGACTATTTAATGGGCTATAACTGCACTTGACTGGGTGGGACGTAGATCATATTCGATAACGCGATAAAGAACTTCAGGCAGCGTTTTGTCCTCATAATTCCGGCAAAACCCGCTGAGATAAAAGGCCATGTAGAAATGTTTCTATAAATACATTACCTATGTACAACGAATGGGTCTTTCGATTCGTCATTTTCCGGGTAACCAGGAAACATATGTGTATGTATGTGCTGATAAGGAGACGGTTCTTGGGCCTCTCAAGCCCAAGACACCCATAGTCATATCCAATTATCATTTAATTAATGCATTTATGACATTTAACATCATAAAAGACAGCAACTTTCAATCAAATTCATTTGTAAACATTTTCAATTTCAGTCCATATATGGGGAAAATAATTTAGCTTTCTGTTGTTGTTGTTGTCTTAGTGAGTGACACCATCAAGCTGATATAACCAATATTTATGTTTACCTAAATCACATTTGGTGTTGTCTCACCGCTGACGTGAATCATGTTCATACATTCATATTTTCAGCCACAATGGGGGGGAAAAAAAGCTCCGGCATAATCATCACTGTAGTCGTATGAGGCATGCAACATTCTCTGTGCATGCCCCAGCCCCCATTTCCCCCGATAGCCTAAGCATTTATTTAACATATCACTAAATTGTCTACCGAAAATAATAAAACTGTCATCGTCTGTTTACCCCCCAAACACAAAAACAGCAGCGACGGCGGCAAGTGCAGCAAAAAAACAACACACTCTCACACTCACAGTCACCCATATGTACATCAAAGTAGAAATAAACAATGTGATTTTAATTAAACCCCACCATTTGAATGAAAACGAAATAAAATAATTCATAAAGTATATATTTTAATTAATAAATATATGAGAGTGTGTGCTTGCGTGCGAGCGCTTGCCTGAGTATGAGTGAGTGTCCATATATTTGTTTTACACAATATTTGGCATGTTATCTGTCAATAATCTTGACAGCTTATTGACATTTGCGATAACGAATAATAATAATAATAATAATGACAGTGAACGCAATACATTAAATACAATTAAATTACTCAGCAGCGTGATAGGGAAATGACCAAAACCAAACAAAATTCATGACTAACCGGAGTAGAGTCACTGTGATTACACCAAAGAAAAGAAAAGAAGTGGTAACTGTGTGTGGGTAAAGGGTAACGTTGTAGGCGTTAGGTAATTAGAAGTCATGGAACATATCCCTCTAGCGGGTTAAATTTGACAGCGGGTGCACTTTCGAAAAGTGATTCGCTTAACGGTCAAGAGTTGACAATAAGGCAAACTTATTTGCATTGAAAAGAAGCTTTTGAAAGCGCCCCGTAGGCTAGTTGGTAGCGTGCTTGTCTATCAGCGTGGAGGTTGTGGGTTCGATTCTCACTCCAGAGGCTTTGGTCTGCCGCTGCTCTGTGTCACACGGTTTAACGTTGGACCCAAAATAACAATACAAATTTACTTTGTATTTTAATGAATAAAAAAAAAAATAACAAATAAAAATAAAAAATAATAAATAAAAAAAAAAATTAAAAAAATATATAAAAAATAAAAATAAAAAAATAAATCAAAAACAAAAAAATTAATTAATTAAAAAATGAAACATAAAAAAATAAAAAACAAAAAAATTAATTAATTAAAAAATAATAAAAAAATTATTAAAAATATAAATTAAAAATTAAACCAAAAACAATAAAATTAATTAATTAAAAAATAAAAAATGAAAAATAAAAAAATAAAAAATTAATTTAATAATTAAAAAATAAAATATATAAAAAATTAAATCCAAAACAAAAAAATTAATTGATTTATTAAATTAAATCAAAAACAAAAAAAAAATTCATTAATTAAAAAATAAATCATAAAAAAATAAAAAACAAAAAAATTAATTGCTTAATTCAAAAATAAAAAAAATGTATAAAAAATAAAAATAAAAAATAATTCAAAAACAATAAAATTAATTAAAAAATAAAAAATAAAAATAAAAATAAAAATAAAAATAAAAATAAAAATAAAAATAAATATAAAAATAAAAATAAAAATAAAAAATAATAATATAAATAAAAATAGAAAAAAGATAATAAAAAATAAAAAACAAAAAACAAAAAAATTAATTTATTAATTTATATCAAAAACAAACACAATAAAACTAATTAATTGATTAATTAAAAAACAAAAAAAATAATAAAAAAAATAAATAAAAAAATAGCGCTGGGATTGATTTATATTGAAACTTTCGGACCAATTTAACTGAAATGCAGAATATATGGATGTTCGATAATGACAAACATTTACATTTTCAACCAAATTCATAATGTATGTTTGTTTGGACATGAGAAAATTGTGTATGCATATTTGTCGGGCCAGCCAGTTTATATATATTTTTTGTATTTTAAAATATTTTCATTTATGTGTCATAATTTATGTAAAATAATCTCTATGTCTTGCCCAGCTCAAGAGATCTATGTCCACATTTGTATGTAATCAGCTCATGTGGTTTTCTTTCTTCCTTTGGAGAGTCTTCCTTTATTGTTTGCTCGAATTATATTTCATATTTCGCAGGTTAAAGCTCAAGTAAGAGGTTTACTTTCTTTTTATTGTTTGTAAAAGTTCCATTTCCGGGTTTATTATTTTCATAGAACTGGTGTATTGGACAGTTTCGTATGTGAATTTTCAGTGAATTTTTAGGATACGGCAATAAATCCACATTTCAAAAGCTTCCCGTTTCTCTAGTGTCCACACCTCTGATGTTTAAAGCGGAAACGACCATATGTATTTTAAACCTAATTAACCTGAAATGTTTTGCTTTTTTTTTATTTAAATCCAAATTTGCAACCTTGTCATATGAGAACTAATAACACGATTATAACAAACGACCACGTGTTAGAAAGACACACTTCACACGTGTCGAAAACATCAAGTTGTACACTCTAATGACAAACCGTTGCAATTTTACAGTTACCAAAGTGCATGTGCTTATACGTTGCCATATGGCAACACCAGGGCGATTCGGGTTAATGAAACGCAATTACATTTCCATTCAGATAACCTTTTGGTATCTGAAAAATCTATCTCCAGACCTTTAAGTTTGGCATCGTATTTGAAATATATTGAATTTGTTCTTTAATTGTGACCCTCAGATATTCGAAAATTATTTACTCTGTCGAAGTTTACTATGCGGTCGTGTATTAAACTGCCAACAGTAGGAAGCCAATGTTGAACTTATATTCCTGTCGTAGATTTTTGTTATTTCGTCAGGAAGCCCGTCTATTGTTGGCCTTCTCATCAAACCTGTTCAGTGAGCCCAGCATAAAGCCTATCAATAGAAGTTAAAGTGGAAGCTCTTCTTCTCTAATCTACTGCTGAAGTTACTCTTAAATAACACAGTGCAACATGAGGAAATATAACCATATACGGAGAACACTAAGTGATAAAAGACAAAAAAAAATTACGCCTGTCTCCCAGTTTAGCCCAAAGTCATGCACCCAAAGATTTGGGGCCTTAGTGTCAAATTGAACATTTTCTCAGACTCATATCTTGCAAATCGTTTGGAGTTTTGATTTACTGTCTATATTTCAAAACGCAATGCAAAGCCCCTTTCTTTTTTACCTCCTTGTATCCTTGTATATTTTTTTGTTTTAAAACTCCTTTTTTTTTATGAAAACCCCTTAAAAAGCCAAACTAACTACTACAACGGATCTCTTAAGTAACCTTTAAAATGAGTAAATAATTAATAAAAAAAGTCCTTTTATTTACAAAAAAAAAAAACAATAACTATGAAGAGGAAGAAAATGCCAACTATCATCACGTGATGTTGCAGTTTTTCGCCTTCGCTTTTACTTTCATTACGAAGGCACATTTTTTACTCAGCAAATTTTTAAAATTCCATCAGTTATTCAATTTGACACGAAGGGTGGAGGCCGTAACACGTGCATATTTATTAATAATCAAAAAAAAAAAAAAAAAAAAATGAAAGTATTTTCTAGCAACAAACAAACCACACACCACAAAAAAAAAAAAAAACCAACCAGTCATTGCTTCAGGTTTTGAGGCACAGAGGAGATCGCTTAAGCCGGCGGCGGTGGAAACGTCGACATCCGCTCCTTTTTGCGACTTGCAGGAGCACATCAACAATCGGAGCCAATAAAAATAAACAACGTAACGTCAAATGAAAGGACGTCTGAAACAAAATTTATGTGACACATCCGCACATTTATTGGATTTAAAATGTATTACACGGACACACACACATACGAACAAAGAATAAAGGAATTTTGAAAACAACAATGCACACAAAATTCTAATTTTTTTTTTATAAACTCACACACAGAAATATGTTAGAATAAATAGCAACAACAACAACAAAATATAACCGCAATAATGTCGGCTGACAGAGAGTTCTTGTTGGCCGCCGGTTCGGTGTTATGGAAATGTCTGCCATTGCGGGGAGACGAATCTCAACATTTGTGGTCGGTGGCAAATTATTAAAGGGGGAGGGGGGTGGTGGGGGTGTATGTTAAGGACGGTTGCGCTTAGACTAGTTTGTGCAGTGTATATATTGATAACTGAAAACGCCCCATAGATTACAACTTTAATCCCTTTTCCCCTGTTCAGGTCCATAGGTGGCAAACCGTTAAAAATGCAAGGAAACAATCCACTACAAAAGTGTACCTATGATCTTAATAACCAACTTTCTACAACATATGAACTACCTAGAAATGATTCTTAAAGTGTTTCAATTCACATTTGCTTTCTGGAATAGCATTAGCCAATTTTTGGAGCGTATGCGTATTATTAATTTGAAAGCCTAGCACTCATACGTTCAGGTGGTTAATTAAATTGATGTAATTTTTTTTTAAATACCTCTAACCGTTTAAAAACTAAAGGGATTTTATCATGTAGTCGTGTCCCTCTATGAATATATTCTTTAGTTTTGAACACCAAATATTTAAAATTGTCTTCTGAATTTTCTAAAAATCTGGAAATTAACCACATTTCCTTGGCACTAGCATACCACCCTCGTTGATATCATATCATTTTGTAAATTTGGCTAAATAATGTCGCAGAACTTTTTGGCTATGCATGACCACTTTCAGAATACAAAATGAATGCGGTATCCCTGTGTCTGTCTGTCCCATGGCTGGCTGGTCTTCACCTAATTTCGCAAATATGGACATGGAGTCTGATTATAAATTTAACAAAACAACAACAACAAAAAAATCTATTTATAAAAATGTTCATAAAATAAATGTTTCCAAATAAAGGGGCGGAAAAAACACACACATTGTGGTAAAGGCTGTGTTTGCAGAATGTGTAAGTGTGTGTGTGTGTGAGTGCGTGTGTAATATTTCTAAATGTATTTGTGGAGCTGCATGTATTTCTATCAACACAAATATGATTGTACTGGTGGTGCACACTGTGCATCTCGCATTCGGTTAGTTAAAGTAGTGCATGATTCCCTGGTGGCCCCGTGACGTGAACGCTGGTGGTTGGGATCATGTCACAAGTAATGTTCACTCGCATGAAATTTCCACACAGCGAACACAACACAACCGACCGAGTGTCCCAAGCAGACAGCATTCCCCACGGGGTCTCTAATAACTGTACATTTGTCATAGGAGACATGTGGCAGTTGTAGCCACGCGATGCTGCGGGTGCATAAAAATCATGTACAGAATTTTAGTGGACCGCTATTGTTATTTTGCATGTTTTGTGACTTTTGCTATCCGCGGGCGGGACAAGCAACAGTGAAACGTCTGGACGGAGACAATGGGAGTGCATCGATTACAATCCAAATAGACTTGGGCACCGGCTAAATTGACAACGTGCCTTTTGTAACAATTGTGTTGTTTTCTAAAGGGAGAGGGTTTTTTTCTTTTGGTTGGGCGCAGAGGGAAACTCGTATCTGTTTTAAGGGAATTTCGTGGCAGTTGAATTTTAAATTTTAAAAAAAAAACTTTAATATGGAAATTGCTGAACAATTGGGTGTCATTTTTTGAGACATACATTTTCATACTCGAAAATGGTGAAAACGATTGGTTGAAGTATATTTTAAAAAATTTACCACATACAGTGTACTCTCTCATAGGCGGGCACCTAAGGGACTGAGAATTGTTTCCGCTTATGAGAGAAGTACACAAGAGAACTGAAGATGATTGGCACAGAAAAAAGTGTTCGTTTGTGTGCGGTGTCCGCAAGGAGAGAGTACTGAGAGAGTATCTGAATCTGAATGAGAGTTTCATAGTTATAAACTTAAAAAAACACTCAATTTTATTGTTCTCTAAATCTAAGTGAGTGTTTCAGAGTTATAAATAAATTAACGTTTTAATAAAACGAATTAATTTTGTAATACGAAAGTTTCATTTACTGCCTGTTTCCAGAAAACGAATTTGTTCATTCGTTACAAATTGTCAAAATTGAAGGCGCAATAAAATGGTTTCTTAAAAGTAATCGGAGCTTATTCTTTTGAAATTGTGTTCCATATATCGATTAAAGTCTGAAACCCATTTTATAGCGCTTTCAATATTGACGATTCGTAACGAACGAACAAATTCGTTTTATGGAAACAGGCAGTTAGAATCTAATTGAATTTTTGTTCTTATGTATTTTTGTGTGTATTGTCTAATTGGTTTCGTTTGAGTTATCGGAAAAACAATTCAGTTGCGTTTCGGCTACAGACGTTTCGGTCGTCTCAGACGTATACGTTTTATTAAAACAGGCTGTAAGTCAAACAAATTATTTTTGTAAATTTTTTTTTTTGATAGAAAATCGAAATTTACAAGAAAAACATTCGATTTTAATAGTTTATCATAAGCCACATATCATACAATTTAATCTAAGGTGTAGATCATTAATATCGATGGAAGATTTCCGATTTTATTCACAACTGACTGAAGGTTCTTTCTTCCAACTCATCCAAACGAAATGCGGCAGAAGTTCTGGACTTCGTACAAAGAAAAATGTCCTGAGGATTTCCATATCCAACCAAAGTCCAGCTACACAAAATAAATTTAATTGGCGTAGTCATTGAAGTCCGTCTAGTTCAGACAGACTTTCATCCATTTTGCCGTATGTGACATTGGGTTGGATTCCCATTTGTTTTTTTTGCAGAAATCAGCAGCAGACAGTCTATAAATCCCTCCGAAGACACAGGATAACTTTATTTTATTTAAACAAATTTTGGTCGGTTTTGTACGATTTTGAAGGAGGTGACAGTTGTGTCCTACACCATAAAGTACAGGTTTTCCAAACAATAGGTGTTATTTTGGTATTCAAAGAAAAATTGATTTTTTTGGGATAAATTATCGGATGTTTATCTCATAATAAAGAGGAAGGTATGCGCCGTCAATAATGAAAAACAACATCAGCCAAATGGCCACCACGACCACGCTTACAGGACCATATCCTTAAAGTTCAGCTTGAAGTTCCGTTTAGTGATATCGTGCACCGCTCACTGATTTCGGAGATGTTTTTGTTTCTTAATGGAATTTTAAGGGATATATGGTTCTTTCTCTTGATGCATTATTCTAAGACATAGCTTGGCATTAGAAATTAGCCATCGCATTTAATTCACTTAATAAATCGTATTTGTTCCTGCCCATGCCACATCTAAATTAATTTAGGAATCTTCAAAATGTTTTACTCACAAATTCTAAAACAAAAATTTTATTAAAAAAAAAATACCTGTAAAATACCTGAAATTCCTGTAAAAACTCGCAATTTCTGTAGAGAAAAATATTTTTTCAAAGAAAAACTCAAATCACAGGTTTTCCTAAAACTAACAAGATTTTCTTTTCCCCGGCCGTCCTAGGCTTTCATCTACAAACAAAGCCAGGTATTCGAAATACTCAGATTGTCTTTTGAAAAATGGACACACACACACAAAGGGTATTGGGTTTTCGCACTATGGGCCGGCACAGTATTGTACTCCTGCAATAATTCCACAATTAAAAAACACAGCACGAGACTGTTTGAAATACAATTCTCCAACAAATTTCGTCAAATATTCATCAATATTAAAATAATCGATAATAATTTAACACATTCATGTCAAAATCTAAATAGAACAATTAGGTCATGAATCCACCCGTAGCACCGCCCATTCATTGATCCCATTGATATAAAATCATTAAATAATTCAATCTGCAAAAGAAAGAAAAAATTACATACTCGTATATCAGGAAAAATGCACAAACAAATGTTTTGTGTTATTATGAAAATATTTCAATACAAATGTGTACAGTGCCTGGGTGTGTGTGTGTGTGTGAGTGTTAGTGTGTGTATATAATAAACTACGAAACTAAATAAATATGTGTATCGAATATTTTCGATATATTTGTGTGTGTTGGTAACCAAATATTCCCTCCTTCCACCAATGACAGACTTAAATAAGTCATTTCAGGGACAACTGGCGGAGGATTAGTTTTGTATTACCGAACATATCCTTTTGCTGTTGTTGTTGTTGTTGTTGTTTGGACCATATCCGAATGGAATATGTGATGAAATAATACAAATGTATGTATGTGCGGATGTATGTATTATATTTCATATTTATAAACCGACAAATATTTATAGATTTCCATTGACATGATTGCAAATCATAGAGACTCACAAAGCGAAACACATTCTCACAAACACACACACAATGTGGCAAATAGGATAAGAGTTCTAATCTATCAAAACGTGGTTCGTTGACTAGTCCATGTGGTTGTGAGTGTGTGTGTGTGGGTGTATGAGGGTATCTCAAAGGCTATTACATATTGATATGATATTGAATACATTTGTTACCAAATAAAATACATTTCAACCGATGGATATCGCTACAGGTATGAATGACCTAAGAACTACACTACGACTTCAATGGAAATAACATTGTGGGAAAAGGAAATCCATGAAAATTTATATTGCAACAGTGAAACAAATTGAAAGAAAAATGAGATGTTTTGTGGTTTTTGAATTGTTTAGGGAAGTGGACATTGAACATAAATATGGAATATCCCAATAACCGATCGCATTTATTAAAACTACATGAAGATGTAGCTAGGAAAATAGTATTTAGGAAAATATCTAAGGTTAAGTGAATTAGTTTTGAAAAGAAACCCATTCAACATTCAACATCGGTGATCTAAAATTGTCGATTCTGAGTGCAGAAACATGCCCCTAAGCAAAAGCTTACTAAATAAAGCAGCCCGGTAGGAGAGTTGTTAGCGTGCTTGCCTATCAGGCTGGGGGTTGTGGGTTCGATTCTCCCAACAAAGGCTTTGGTCTGTCGCTGCAAAAATCTAGCCTATGGTCTGTGTCACCCGGATCCGTGGACCCAAAATTACAATATAAATTTTAAATAAAAATAAAATATAGAAAAATAAAAAATAAAAATTAAAAAATATAAAACAAAAATTTAAAATGAAATAAAAATAATAATTATAAAACAATAATAATAAAAAAAAATTAAAACAAGAACAAAAATAAAATATAGATAAATAATGAATAAAAAAAAATAAAAACCAAAAAATAAAAATTAGAAAATAACAAATAAAAATAAAAATAAAAATAAAAATAAAAATAAAAATAAAAATAAAAATAAAAATAAAAATAAAAATAAAAATAAAAATAAAAATAAAAATAAAAATAAAAATAAAAATAAAAATAAAAATAAAAATAAAAATAAAAATAAAAATAAAAATAAAAATAAAAATAAAAATAAAAATAAAAATAAAAATAAAAATAAAAATAAAAATAAAAATAAAAATAAAAATAAAATATAGATAAATAATGAATAAAAAAAAATAAAAACCAAAAATTAGAAAATAAAAAATAATAAATAAAAATTAAAAAATATAAAATGAAATAAAAATAAAATAAAAAAACCAAAAAATAAAAATTAAAAAATATAAAATGAAATAAAAATAAAAATAAAACTAAAACTAAAATAAAAATAGAAATAAAAATAAAAATAAAAATAAAATATAGATAAATAATGAATAAAAAAGAATAAAAACCAAAAATTAGAAAATAAAAAATAATAAATAAAAATTAAAAAATATAAAATGAAATAAAAATAAAATAAAAAAACCAAAAAATAAAAATTAAAAAATATAAAATGAAATAAAAATAAAAATAAAACTAAAACTAAAATAAAAATAGAAATAAAAATAGAAATAAAAATAAAAATAAAAATAAAAATAAAAATAAAAATAAAAATAAAAATAAAAATAAAAATAAAATATAGATAAATAATGAATAAAAAAAAAAATAAAAACCAAAAAAAAAAAAATTAGAAAATAAAAAATAACAACTAAAAATTAAAAAATAAAAAAAAAATACAAAAAAATACAAAATAAAAATTAGAAAATACAAAATAAAAACCAACAAATAAAAAAATAAAAAATAAGAAATAAATAAATTGTTCATGACGACTTTAACTCCTCCAAGCCTCCATACGTGGTATATACAGGGTTCTCCAGTAAGAGGTGAATCACCCGGTATTCTGGGTAGCTGTCACTTTTGAAGCTTTTATTCTTTGACATTTGACAAGTAGAAACTACGCCATTACTAAAAATGGAACGATACACGGTTCAACAACGTATTGAAATTATTAAAATTCATTACAAAAATGGTGAAAATCTTGCAAATCACCAAAAATTCTGAAAAATCACCCAAACAATTTATTAAAAATTACCCAATTCAAATTTCTTCAAATATTATGAAAACACACCCAAAAAAAAAAAATTATAAAAAAAAATTCTGTTCTGAAAATATACCCAAAAAAATAGACTTTTCCCAAAAATAAAAAAATTGAGGAATTTTTCATTGTCAATTTTTTGGGGCCTTTTTCATAAAAAAAAATAAAAATAAAATGTACATCACATTTTTTTTTTGGGAATTCTTATTTTTTTCCCATTTGGGACATTTTTAATTGAGCATATTTATTTATTGTTCTGACTCCCCGATCATGTTCTTCAAAGAAAAATAAACTATTGGAAAACTAAAAATAACCGTTATTTAAATATCCTCGACCTCACCTTGAATTGAATTGAAAAATAACAACTTTAAGTAAGCGAATGATTTGTGGATTTTAAAACTTCTATCTAAAGTTATTGCTATAGTCTACAGTTATGCTCTCTTCAATGCCCACTGTAGCATACACTTTTCCATCAAACTATTTATAAAAGCCAACATAAGACACGTTAATCTGCATAGTGTTGTGACAATAAACAAACTAAGCCGTCGCCTTACGTCAGTGTACCGTATCAAGAATTTCTGATACAAATGGTTTTCATATTTTACGGTTTCGAATTATGTTTGGTTTTTTTTCTTCACCACAAACAATTTTTTTCTCTCTCTCTCTCAAAAGATAACAACATCTCTCTGTCATTTCTATATTGACAAGAATATTTGTTTAAAAAATCTTTCTTCGTCATCTACAAATTAAATTTATCATTACAACGACAAAAACCGCAAAGAACAGCATTACTCCGGCTTTGCCCCCCGTAGATCTTGTGAAAGGTTTGCATTGGATGAAGAGTTTGTGATCCAGTTTAGGATTTTCGAATGTTTACGAATGTGTACCCTATACTGGTACAGGCTGCCATGCAGCTTTTCTGAAAGTCTGGTTTGTTATGGAGCGAAACCTTGATTGGGCAAAAAAAAAATCGACACTGCCAAAAGTACTTCACTTTTAAAGGTGTACCCGAACCTTTTTTTTGCCTAGAAGGTGATACGCCCTAATGATGTCTCTCTCTCATGTCTCTCTGAACCAATGGACGATTATCGTTCGAAATTTGAATCTGAACGGATACTGAAATATTCTTTAGGAGGGGCCACTTTAAAACGTTTCATGAACGCTTCATGGACCGCCATTTAAGCTGGAGTTTTGAGCGGGCTGTACACCGTTTGTATGACAAGTGATAGGATTAGAACATTTATTTGTCCTCTATGTGTGTTTCTGTGTGTGCGTTTTTTTTAATTCTTTAATTTTTTAAATTAGTTTAATTCAAGGTCCTTTTAGTGATCGCCCTTTAAGTTTTTAAACAATTGTTTTGTTTTATTGTGAATCCCACAATCAATGTGACCAGTTTCCAATAGATTTGGATCCACTTGAACAAGGAAAGGTTATGTGTTTTCACTTTCTACATTTTAAATTATAACAAAATCCTTCCACACTCCTGGATCATTGCGACCTCTTTTACTAATGCCCCAGTCGAACCGAAATGAAAATGTTCCTCGCCGACTATTTATGGCCAATGTTTCGTAATTCCGCAAGCAAACAAAACAAAGCAAAAATATAAATTGCCAAATTTTCACTTCGATACTTGGTGTGCTCTTATCTCAAAACACAACAGAACTCAAATCGAATGCCAATATTGAAAGAACATGAAAAGCAATCGAACAAATATTTATAACCGCAACACCCAGCGTCCCGCCACCCAAAATGGAATATTTCATTTAATAAACTCTTCTCACGCATAACAAGAACAACAACAACAACGACAAGAACAACGGACAACAGAAATTTGCTGGAAAAATGCAGCACTTGCTTTTGTTCGATTGTTGTTGTAGTTGGGGTCTTTTCAATCAATTGTATTAAAAACAACAACAAAGGCCAGCAGTACCTGCCTCCATCCATTTAATTTTAGACCACCGCCAGCCATCCATTCACCCCAGATTCACATGCTCCGAAACTAATAAAAGCATACAAAATAAAACAACAACAACAGCAAGTGAGCTGAGGAGCGACTAAAGGTCAGTGTAAAATAATCAAACACCCCATGGAAATACAAGTAAAACGTACAACAAGCGAGCGTGCAAAACGAAACGAAACGAAACAGAACAGAACACAACAAAACAAATAAAACTGAAAATAATGTTTAACGCCTGCAGTTTATTTATGTCGATGTACTATTTGTTTCAATTGAATGTGGGCAAGTGTGGGTGCCGGCTTGTGGGTGAGTGGTGTCCTTGCTGAAAACACAGTTGTTCGTGTTATTCTTGGGACCGTATGGGGTCAGCGTGTGGGGGATGGCAGCAACAGCTCTAAAACGATTTATTAAAATGGTGCCATGAACAATAAACAAATATTGTTTTTTTTCTTCTTTTTTTTGAACAACTAAAGCTTCCAACTCCCATCCATCCCCTGCATCTGTTTCTTTTCAAAGCATAAACACCACGGTCACTCACACACACACACACACACACACACTCATAGGTGCATACACATACATACTGACGATCATATTCACAGTGGAAGCCAACGGAGATGTGGCGCTTAATCGTTGAAAATATCGTTAGAGGCAGACTATTGTAAATCACATATTTTGATTTTATTTAAAAACAAAAGGGTTAATTGTTTTAGATTAGTTTTCCATGTTTCGATGTTAATAATATTTCTCTTACACAATGGATTTGTTTTTGCTTTTTGTTTACATTTATGTAGAGTTGCCTGTATAAAATTTCAACCAAATATTTATTCGGGGATAAAATTTGAGATAAATGTTTATTTCATAACAAAAAGGAAGTTATGCCGTTAATAATGAAAAATAACATCAGCCAAATGGTCACCACGACCACGCTTACAGGACCATATCCTTTTGATGGAATCCAACGAGCATAGGCTTCCACAAGGTTCTGTCCTCTCTCCTTCACTATTTCGTATTTTCATTGACGGCCTGTTTGGTCAGACTGTGAAGCCAATCTACTCCTTTGCGGATGACAGCAATCTCGGTCATTCATACTCATTTGATAATCGGCTAACACTCTACTGGAGTGTTAGTTAGAACGTTAGAACGAGTGTTAGTCAAAAAAATTAAAAAGGAAGAAGTCTTAAGGTTTTAAATCACAAGATCTCGGCAGCCAATTGTGATCACCTCTTCGAGAGATAACACGGTCCGGAAACTTTTTAGTTTTGCGAAATGTCAAAGAATAAACGCTTCAAAAGTGACAGCTACCGAAATATACGGGTGATTCAAAATAACACCTCTTGTTGGAGAACCCTGTAGAATTTAATCATTTTTGCAGTTTACGATTTTTTCAAAAAATTTGTCTTTCTTAACTTTGTTTAATAACTTTGAAGCAAAAACAATTTAAACATATCTGTGGTCACAACCCATAACAGCCTAAGTCTGTTTTTCAATATTTTCAGTACAGGAGTTTAAAGTTTTGAATCTTCACTGAAAATCAGGAGAAGGTGTTTTTCGGAAAACTTTGCTACAGATTCCAAGGAAACGAATTTCTTTACTTAGTTGTTAACAAAAAATAGTTGTTTATTCTCGCAGTCAAAAGATATTATGGAAAAAGACACTTAGGCTCTTATGAATTGTTGAACGAAAGAAAGTCAAAAAGTTCAAGTTGAGTTAGGCTATTATTCCAGGTTAAATAAAAAACTTTTTGTTTGGAGAAAGACGTTAACACATTTTATGTTTATCAATAAACGAAATTGTAATTCGGAATAAGAGCTTAACTCAAGTTAGGAAAATAAAATTGTTTCTTTGTTTTTTTGGATAAACGACTTAAGTTGATTTAGGCAATAATGAAAAAATAATGTTTATATTTGTTGTAATCCTAAATTGACTTAGGCAGTTATGCCAAAACAGTAATTTAGAAAAATAACTAGAAGAGATACAAACATGAAAAATTTAGAGCAAATAAATTTAGATACGCTGAATACGATGGTGCTAATAACTCAATTGTGTCCTAACTCGAGTTAGGCTGTTAAGGGTTGTGACCACAGATATTGTAAACCCAAATTTTTGTAAATTTCATTTAAATAAGCGAACAATTTTATTTGTGAGCTATGACAACATAAGTGGATATTGACAATTTTACTTAAAAATTATGCAAAAAAACGATCAATGGAATTGAAAGATTTTAACATTTTCGTACTTCGGTAGCCATGATGCATCGAAACGGGTAGTTCAAGCCCGTTTTTGCTGTTGACCTGCGTAATTGATCTCATTTCCAACTTGAAAGTCAAATTGTAAATACTGAGCTATTGGACTAACGACCGAATAATTCGGCAATTAGACCGAAACATTGTACAATAAATCAATATCAGCACTTGTTCCAATAAATTGGTGACTTAGTGAACGATAGACGTGGTTTGGCATGTTCAATTATAAGTTATAATTTAGTTTGAACTGCCATTGGTTTCTGGGAGTTTAGTGTCATTAAACCACTGCAAATATATCCGGCTTCTTGGAACAAGATATAACAAGATAGACAAACTTATTTCAATCGAAAAATATTGTAATTGCATTCGACTGCCACTGTACATACTGCACATACAAATACAAACAAAGTTCAGCTCGCTCGCCCTCTCCCTCTCCCTCGTGCTCTACCATCGATTTATGCTAAACCAAATCGTAACCACCTCAACATAAATATCAAAGGATGTGTATTTAACTAACACAACCAACGGGGAAACACGGCAAAACAAACGCTCTCACGCACGGACTTTCTCTCTCTCACACACCCATATACACACACACACCCACACATAGGCAAACACGGCGCCATGGTCACACATACATGGAGAAAATGCATAAGCAATTGAATTCAGATTAACTTTATGCGTCGAACTGCTGGAGGGGAGGCTGCTGTTGCAAAAACAAAACCCTGCACGCTTCAACAGCATAAGTACTACTACACGCACACACATACATATGCCTGAGCCCCAATACTTAACGTGTGTGTGTGTGGTGGGCAGAGCAGTGAGTCCAGCATAAGTTTTAAATGTTTTTCAATCTATAACAACAACAACAAAAACAACAACTACATCGACTGCTGTGTTTACACATATCGATGATACCGCATTCAATGACCGTAAACGATTGAAAACCACTACACAACATGAGGTAACACGAACTGGAGCGGAAGGCGGCCGGGTGTTGGTAGGTGGGGCTGTGTGAGGGGGGCTCCCAACAAAGAGCCTTTGGTTAGACAATAAAATAAATACTGGCCCTCCTCCCCCCCTCTAGCAGCAACAGCGGGTGGGTGCAGATAGTTTTGAATTGTGCGTTTGCCTTGACTAATGATTGCACACAATTATGGAGTCCCGGTGAAAAACCAAAACCCTTCAATGATACTCTGGTATTATTGCGTAATATATGGAATTTGACTGAGTGGGCTTTACTGTTTCCAACAAGTGGACAAAAAACATCGTAAATATTCGGCCCTCGATCAAGATGTGAGTTGTTAAATGTCATTGACAGCATAAGGCGAAGTGCTGGATTGGAGAGTGTGTTATGTGTGGAAAATCATGATTTTCTGAATGACAAAGTGTCGTACACATTCTTTGTTCTTAGGACCATCTCAATCACCATTTATAACAGACTTCAGTTGGTTACTACCAATGTTGTGTCTTTCGAAACCTCACAACAAATGATAACGACCGTTCGGATGGATTTGGTCCACTCATTACGTATTGGATTTATATCATACACGGCTCTCGGAGTTCCGAGATGTTTTCCGTTCGTTAAGGGATGTCGGGAGAAATAAAATTGGTTTCGAGTTACAAGTTTGTACACAAATCATTAAATGAAATGCAAGTTTGCTTATTTATTGAGATGGGTCTTTTTTTCCAGTACCCAGGAACAGAGGGAAACAAAAGTTAAACAACACTGTGGCGAATTATAATTTTCGCAAAAACTTATTTCTTTTTAATTTTCAATTAAATTCTCGTTGTTCATTGGTAACTTTTTCGACTTCTTGCCCTGAACTAGAAATTCTTCGTGAATTTAAAAATATTGAAAGATAAAACGGTTTATTTGGGCACTCGTATGTCCATTCGGCTGTCCAACAAATGTAAAGGGTTATCCATTTTGCGTTAAACGTAAATAAAACACATATACAATATTTTTTTTCATGATATTTCTTTTTTATTATAAAGTTTGAACGTTGACATTATGTGTGAAACACGACATCATTTAAATGACCACCACGCGAAGTGTTGCAAGCATTGATTCTTTTGAGGTCATTTTGGACCACTTTTTGGCACATATTGGACGGTATCTCGGCCATAACTTGACGAATGTTGGTTCTTAAGTGCTCAAGAGTTAAAGGTTCATCGGCATAAACACGGTCTTTCGCGTAGCCCCACAAAAAAAGTCTAATGACACCATTCATGACACCATCGCATGATCTTGGTGGCCAGTTGATGTCGCCACGACGAGAAATTACGCGGCCAGGAAATGTCTCTTACAATCAAGCCATATTCGCTCGAGTTGTGTGGCACCGTCTGGTTGAAACCCCATATTCTCCAAGTCGTATTCTTCAATAGCAGGCAAAAAAAAATAGGTTATAATACGACCATAACGTTGGAAGTAAGGTCCAATCACACATTCGGACCAAAGAGCGCACCAAGCAGTGACTTTTTGTGGATGTAATGGCCTCTCTTCAATTACTTGAGGATTCTCAGAACCCCAAATACGACAATTTTGTTTATTAACATACCCACCGAGTGAGAAATGTGCTTCATACCCAATAAACCATAATCTCCTCTTAATGCACGATATGTGTCTGTTTCAGAATCTCCATTTTTGTAGTAGGTTTTGAATAATTTCTACCCCTTGTGTGATAGTTAAGCGATCCATTTTCGTCAATGCCAGACTTTCAACTGAAAAGAAAAAAATTGGTTTAACATCTTAGTTTGACAGATGTCGAATTCCAGCCGTATACTTTTGAAACCACGAACTGGATAACCCTATGCTTTACACCATAAGCTATCAAAATCCAGCCAAAAAAATATGTTTTTTTTTGTCCATTCCCACATCTTAGGGTCCTACTCCGACTGCTGGAGGGTGGATAGTTTAACTCCCAACAACAACGACACCAGTACAATTCTCCACCAAAATAACATTCTATGTCGTCTTCTGGGTAAACGAAAATTCCCTTAGCTACCCTGGAGCTTGTAACACAAATGCAAAGCGCCATCAATCCAGTTTTACCCAATTTTTTAGTGTCCTGAAATTCAATTGAAAATGATGATAAAATGCCGTATTAGTTGAACAGTGTAATGCTGATACCTCGACGCCTCAGTTTCACCCAGAAATTTAGGCACTAGATAAGCGGAATTAGATAAGCCTCGTTTAACTCAGTCGAACACGGCGATTTCACTGGGATATGTTCGTTTCTGTGGTTTGTCCTGGTGCAACAAAACCTTTTTAATCTCCACATGCTCTCTGTATTTTTATTACCAACCATTTTGACCAACCGCACATAGCTCGGCTGAAATTAAACCGATGTCTAATGATTGCATTGCTTGGAATGACTTTGTTATGGGCCCTATGTTCCTTATTGTCAGTTTTGGCAATAAATATATTATGCGCGTGCTAAACTATTTCCAATTTAAGCCTAATTTGTACACTCTCAAAATTCTATTCATTAGCAAACGGTAAATGCATGGACTTCATTGTCACAGTGAGTCTGCTTGTCTAACCGAACTCCTCCAGCCGGACCACGGTGCGTATGCGTTATATTTGAAATACATTGCAAATAATAGTCATACGTCAGAAGAACCTCTACTTGGCTTGTTAGCTCTCACCACATGTTGTCTATGTTTTGCATAATTTCCTTCCCTTGCACCACCTTTCGCCAGTCATAAGCCCAAGATATGTATGCACAAAGCCCTGATGTCTGAAACAATTACAAAGCATAGCAAAAAAAAAAAATTCCAAGAATTTTTCAATTATCTGTTCAAAAATCTAATTATACTTTTAATTAATTTTAACACAAAAATCGATCCACATGCACACACTCACCGCTCCACAGCCAAAGAGAACCGAACGGAGCGTATGACATAAATATCTACTTTTGCACAATGCTGTGCTGGACGCCTTTAACTGTATTTAAAATAAATTATAGTATTATTATTATTTTAAACAACAAAAAGTAACTGCCGGCAGCCACAGCCAGCAACAGCAATTGTAAAAACTATATAACAACTAATTATTTGTTGGCGGATTCGTTTTGTTTTGGTTTTTCGTTTGTATATGTGAGTCTTGGCGTTTTTTGTTTTTGTTTGTTTGGTTCCATATTTCCGCATGAAATTGAAGTGGTAATGAATGGTTGGTCCACCCACACCCACATACCGCACATACATGTACACTGACATATCCGCGCATACAATGCCACAGAAACCAACAACAATTTGACGTATAAAATATTGTTTCCTGTTTTTATAAACATTTCCGCGTGATATTTGCAATGTAACGATAAAAAACTGTTGTTGGCGAGAAAGACAAAAAAAAAAACATAACGGCAAATAAAGCAACAAAATACGCATACACATGAATGCTTGCAACGTTATCACACACACTCTTACACATGTCGAAATGTATACAAATACACACACATTTAAGTCCATGTATTTGTGCATAGTTTTATTTTGAAGCAATTTGTTTTGTAATTAACGAGAATATGTTGTTGTTTATGTGACTTTTTCGAAGACACGAGTGAAATTTTAACAAGCACCGGAAAAAGGTTAAAAGCTAAATAGTCATTTTGTAGCAAAAAAATCTTTTATTGATCAGCCGATAGAGTGGCACGCAAAAAAAACCGATTTCCAAAAGTCACACAGCTGTCACGTTCTTACCGAACGAATTGCGTTCGGTTTTTTTTCTTCTTTCTATTTAGTGTCCCACATTGTTCAACAGGGATATGTATGTCATGGAACCTACAGACTTTGAGCAGATTCCATTAGTTAAAATGATTTAAATCGGCATCTAATGTCATATATTTTCAATGGCTGATGTGTTCATAACAATTTGAACCTTTGTGTCACTTTGCTTAGGGTTTCCGTACCGGTTTGACAACGTCGAGACAATTGCTAGTCTTTGAAGATCAGTTTCTTTAGTTAAGTCCGAGTTGTATGGAGGATGTTCGCGGAGTAACTCCATGCTGCTAACAATGTTGTCACTCTCTTCAGTATTTGCCAATCAACTTCCCTTTCCACGCTATTCAAACAATAACAGCCTAAGTAAGACGAGGATACACTCTATGCGATTCGAAGTTCAACTTGATTTCTCAAAATCTGAAGCCGAGGACATTCTCTATGCGATTCGACTATAAACTCCACATCGCCGAAATGAGGCGAGCCCGCAATTGAGAGATCAACTTCTACTCCACGCAATTGACAAATGAGTTTACAATCCCGAAATGAGGCAATTTTTATTGAAAAAATTGTGTTTTTATTGGAAAAAAATAAACCAAAAATATTGTTTTCTATAGAAAGAAAAATGTTTTGTAATAAAAAAAAAAAATGCATCCTATAAAAAATATATTTTTTTCTATAAAAAGCTAAAGAAAATACTGTTCAATAAAAAACAATAAGTTTTTTTAATAAAAAAAAAAATTATATATTAAATTAAAAAATTTATTATATTCAATAAGAAATTAATTTTATTCAATAATTTTTTTTTCTTAAAAAACAATAACAATAACATTTAATTTAAAAAAAATCAGTGAAAAACTATAATTTTTTTTTTTTTCAATAAAAAACAATATTATTTTTTCAATAAAAAAAATAACTTTCATAAAACAAATATTTTTTTTCAATAAAAAAATAATTTTTTTGAATAAAAAATATTTTTTTTCAATAAAAAAATATTTTTTTTTCAATAAAAAATAGAAAAATTTTTTGTAATAAAAAAATAAGTTTATTTAATAAAAAAATATTTTTTTCTATAAAAAGCTAAAGAAAACACTGTTCAATAAAAAACAATAAGTTTTTCAATAAAAAAAATAATAAATATTTTTTTCTATAAAAAACTAAAAAAAATTACTGTTCAATAAAAAACAATAAGTTTTTTCAATAAAAAAAATTAATAAAATAGGTTTTCAATAATAAAAAAAAAAAATTTTTTCTATAAAAAGAACAATTTTCTGTAAAACTAAAGAAAATACTGTTCAATAAAAAACAATAAGTTTTTTCAATAAAAAAAATAATAATTTAAATTAAAAAAATAATGTTTTCAATAAAAAATTAATTTAATTAATTAATTTTTATAAAAACAATTTTTTGTAATAAAAAAAATAATTTTGTTTTTTTTTATATAAGAAACAAAAACAATAACAATTAAAAACAATTTTTTTTTTCAATAAAAAACAAATAATTTTCATGGAAAAAATATTTTTTTTCAATATATTTTTTTTTATAAATAGAATAATTTTTTTAATAAAAAAAAAAATTTTTTCTATAAAAAAAAATATTTTTTGCTAAAAAAATAATATTTTTTTTTAACCAAAAAAAAATAATATTTTTTTTTAACCAAAAAAAAATAATATTTTTTTTTAACCAAAAAAAAATAATATTTTTTTTTAACCAAAAAAAAAGAATATTTTTTTTTAACCAAAAAAAAAGAATATTTTTTTTAACCAAAAAAAAAGAATATTTTTTTTTAACCAAAAAAAAAGAATATTTTTTTCCAAAAAAAAAAAATATTTTTTTTTACAATTGCAATCGGAAAATTGATGTTTCCGCCTAAAAAAGAAAAAAAAACAATTTTTTCCTATGAAAATCTACATTGAATAGCATCATTTGTATACCAGCGCCATCTGTCGAGATTTTCGTTAAAAATAAATACCAAAAAATTATTCCAAAAACAGCAAGATACCATTTTTATTTAGTATTTTGGCATAATAAACTAATAAACCTTTTTCTTTTTAATAATGTTCAGCTTTTTTGTTTTGAAATTCGAACAAAATGTAATTTGATTTTTAGACTTTGTCGAACTGTATCTCATACACGTATCGCTTCGTCGAAAAGGACCATCATCATGAGAATATTTGCCATCTAAACGCTATCCTTTTTATCAGAAAAAAAAAAAATTAAAAATTGACTTCAACTAACTGTGACTGAATTCTGTCAGACTGAAATCATATTTTAAATTGTGTGGCCCCAAAAAAAAAAAAAAAAAAAAAATTATTTGTTGAAATTGACTCAATGTTGTTGTTGACTCAACCGTTCAATGGACGATTTTTTCAATATCAAAATAAACAAATTTCAGTGACTTTTTGGCAAACATTTATGAACACCACACACAAAAATCTGTCAATAGAAAACTAAATGGCAAAACGACGTTATTCATTAAATTACAATATATATTATATACTATTTGTCTATATACAAATATTGCATATATTGCATAGACAGAGAGAGAGAGAGGGGGGAGGGGGAGAGAGAGATATGTATACAGTGGCAAATAACGAAAAACATACTGCAACAGGATACAGAAAATTAATATTCATATAGGAAATTGAAAATATTTGATTTCCTATTTGAAAATTGTAATTGAATCATACCGAAAAAAAAACAACAACTACAACATTTCTAATAGAATAGAAGATGACTGCTGTGGCGACAAGTGTACATGTGGATAAATGATAAATATACCAATTTAATGAATAAGAAACATTGGCCTTGGCTAAAAAGCCGAAATAAACAAATTACTCAATTAATAACAAATATTTAATTAAATAGATTGATCTCAAAACTTAATGGAATATGAATACTCCATTATTCCAGGCAAGCAAAACTCAAAAGACAGCAACAAATTAGATAATTTATCGATTAGCAATATCGACACGTGTATGCACACACTTATGTGTGGGCACTTACACATACATGTGTGCATACACTAAATGTGTTTCTTCGACACAAGTGCCACAAGGATGCCATACATAGAAGTGTTTACGGTCCCCTCTTCTCTAAGGAGATTAGCTGTAGGCGTAATATTCACTTGTGTTGAAATCTTCCTATTGCAGAACTATCAGCTAAAATTAAAATCTAATTGCGAAGATGTATTTAACCTATGAAGCAAATTCTGCACTACGGGTGTATTTCTTATTTAGTTTGTCTGGGTCGTTTCACACAATAGAAACTTGAAACAGTTTGCACGACCTTGACTTTACAAAAAGACTCCTCCTCTTGCTGTCCGCTGGAGTACGTTACGAAATAAGAAAAAAATCCCTCAAAGAAAAACTCAGCTTATCCTAAAAGTAGAATAACACACACATTTAGTTCAGTTCAACACACATCGCCCCAAATGTGTTGACTGACAGCAAATCGTTTATCACAGTCAGTCGTGTGGCGTGGCTTTTTGTGGAGTGAGAGAGAGAGAGATTGTGAGGGTGCAGCTGCTGCGCCCATATCCTTTAAATGCTAAGCAAATGTTAATGACACACAATTATTTGTCAAATGGCGAAAAGACTGTCATTTGTTTGCGTTTTTAATGTCACTGGCAAGTTTCATCATTCCTTAAATACTCGTATGTGCGGCCTCCCATGCATATCCTGGAATACGACACACCCACGCTGACATCTCACACTGTGCATAAACGCACGTACTCACGCACACCAGCTCGCTCGATCACTCGCACACGTACCACTGTTTGGCTGAGAACCTTTTAAACACATGACAAATATTTTTTGTTAACATTAACAAAATAAAATGGAATAACAGAGAAGGCACAGACCGGATGCCAAGGACTTTTTTTTTTATCTGCTGACTTTGCATATCAGCAAATGTGTGTAACATCAAATTACAGACATATGCAAAGAAAGGTCGGAGAAGGGCCAAAGAAACTCCTCAACAATAGATGCGAGCAGATAAATAGAGAGACAGACAGACAGACAGACAGACCATTTACTAAATTTTGTGTTGGCGAAGGGCTGCAATAGAAGTTTGTGATGCCAAAGCTATAGTAGTCCATTATAATTCTCGATATAATAACTGGCTACTTTGCTCTTGCCACCTTAGAGAAGCGTATATTTGGTGTGGACGATATCAATCGCGTCTGCATTGATATCGAAAAAAGAGGTCTAATAGAAAAATTAGGTCAATAAAAGACTCGTAATGGGTGATCATGAAACGTTATTGGAGACTCTCTTAAGGCCGGTGCTTCGGCAGAAGACTTCCGCAAGGCAGTGCCTCTGAAGGAGACTGTAATGAGACTGGGCCCGAGACAGAAGACTTCCGTGAGGGAGGACCTTTGGCAGGCGACTATTTTCTTAAGGACCATATCCTTCTTTATGAAATTGTCCATAACCAAATCACAAAGTGGCTGCCCTATGTCCTCGATAGCCTGACGAATTATATCTTTGATGTCTTGAATCGACGCTGGGCTGTTGGCGTAGACCCTATCATTTACGTGGCCCCAAAGGCAGAAGTCACAAGGTGTTAAATCACAAGATCCCGGTGACCAATTTTATTTCACCTTTTCTGAGAGATAACTTTTCCCGTAAAAGAGCAATGGTTTCGTTGCGTGTGTGGTCTTGTAGTAAGTAAACGTTGTCTAGATCAATATCATCCAACTCGGACCATAAAAAAATAAATAACCATCTCTCGATAGCGCAATCCATTCACCGTAACTGTTGAAACAAGTGCGCTAACCGGATACTATTTTTTGCTACGTCTCTCTTCTCCCCTCCCTTCTTCTTTCCCTTCTCCTGTAACCTTTTCTCAGAGGATATTTTCTGTGCCGCCGAGTGAAACTCAGCCACTACCTGGAACAGTCACAAAGCGTGTGCCTGACTTTTTTTTTTATTTTGTATTTTTTATTTAGACAATTTTTATATGTAAATAATTATTTGTGCCTCAGCGCCATAAGGCATTTTTGAGGCTCTCTGGCAACTAGATTGTCTTTCTATGACATACAAAATTTACTTATAATATATAAAAGGAGATATAAGAATTTGTAATTATACCATTTAATTAAAGTTACAATGAGACGTTATATTTATTCCATTACATTAAAAGCATTTCAATGTTTTGTAACAAATATTGTTTTAGTCGTTTTTTAAAAATTGAAATTGATGGCGAATCTTTTATCAAAGGCTGTAAAACATTATATTCCAAATCATTTTCTTCCATATATCATTTTCTCTCTCTCTAACTCTTCCCCTTATCCCTTTTTCCCTTCCCACACCTTAAACTCTTCTTCAAAGCCTCAACTTGAGTCCGGCTGTACGATCAGCCAATCCATTCAGCCTTAACAATATAAACGTTCTCCCGAAAATCATTTACGAAAACTCTATGGAATCCCCCTCCGTCTACACATACATGTAATGCCATACATACATATGTGTCGACATATATGTGCATACATCTGTATTAACATATGTAGTAGTGTATTATCATATGTTATTCGCGAGCCCAGAAAAGGAAAAAAAAAAAAGTAACACAATTTATAATTTAATCAACATAAAAGCTTTTCAGACTGTTTTTGTACTGTGACTGGCTGTGACTTCTTTTAACCGACGCTCGTACAGTGATAATAATAACAGCCACACACACACACACTCATATACTCTCAGCTTTGGCCAGGTTTACTACAATATAAGCAACCAACCAACCAAACAAATGCCTAAAAGAAGACATCACTTTTTTTGTTGCAAAATAAAAATTATATTTTATACTTTCATTTCATTTCGCTAAAGTTTCCCATTCCATTCCACCTTTCCGTTTGTTTATGCCATGCCACTCCTCCCACCTACAGTGCTAAATTGCTGCTGTTATTGCCGTTTGTAGATGGGAGCGAGCATAAAATAAACATTCCAATGCAAGGAACAAAAGTCGGGCCTCCTCTTCCTTAATGATGATGAGATGATGGTGATGATGCTCATCATGAGTGGTATGGCGGTAGTTGAGAGCACACATAGTTGAAGGATTTATGTATGTATATGTGTGTGTGTGTGTGTGTGTGTGTCACACAAACTGATACGCATACGCATACAGTGAAAGAATTTTTATCATTGTATTATCTAAATTATTTAATGCTTGAAATGTTTATATCTCTTTGTGTATCAGCAAATGTATGCGTGTACGAGCATGTCCGCTTCTCTGTGTGCATGTGTGTGTGTGTCTGTCTTCTGTAGAGATTATAAAAACATATGTTATTTTTAATTTAATTTACTCACATTCATATGATTATGATTATAAAACACGCACTCACGTACACTCGCATACTCATGCACACACACACACACACACATATGTATGTGTGCATATATGAGTGTTTTTGTGTTGGTGTGCAATATGAGATGAGATTATAAAAATTAATGGATGGGCTATAAAACAGAAAAGAAACAAAACGAAGAACCATAAAATAGAAATATTACATAAATTTTAAGGATTCCAAATAAATGCGACACAGCCGAGAAAAGACAAAAATACAACTTTTGTCTTTTCGTGTTGTAGAAACTTTGTGTCGGCCATGAAAGTTTTCTGAACGATAAACAATTTGTGTTGGAAAATTACATAAATTTAAGGCTATGAACATTCCTTTTCCTCGCCCCCCTCTGGCTCTCTTTGTCTGTACACTTTGTGGGGGTGGGGTGTGTGGTCTATTACACTAACAAGGAGGGAGTTCGATGATGAATGTTATCTGTTTATCTACAAACATTTATATTTGTAGGAAACCTTTTAAGGACATATTCATGGTCATTATTCTTTTTATGAACTGATGTCTCTCAATAGACCGTTAAATATTTCTGTAGAAACATAAGGCAGGATCAGGGATGCTGCAGTGATTATATGGGCCAGTTAGTCCATTGTTTTTTCCTGACAATGAAATTAAACTGGCACAAATCTTAACCGCGGACGTTGGCCAAGACCAGAAGAAGCCATGTTTTAAGAATTGGGGAAAACATTTTCTCAACTCACGTGTCATAGTAGCAAACGTTACATCTAGAAAAACATTGTTTTCTTTTTATCATTTTTCTATATGATAATCTAAAATCAGGCCTTTCATGGCGGAACTGACATTTTGTTGGTTAGGCAGTTAGTTCCACATGGAGCAAACTAATGATCAATTGGACTTTTAAATTGGTATTTAAAGAAATGTGCAGCTATAGTTCATCAATAGCTTGTAGACGCATATTGTGAGGCTGATTTTAGTGAGTGATGTTTCTGCGAGTTGTCTTGTATCTTTAAGAACTGGGATTTTAGCATTGAAGGCAAAGAACTCAGCTGGACAAATATAAGCAATTGGAAATATTTTTGGAGGAACATTCCTGCAAAACGCAATAAAGGTTAAATACTCTATAATCGTTGGGAATTGTTCAAAAATCAAGGAAATGCTTTAACATTAGAACTGAAGATCCACATTTGAAATTGTGTTTTGCAGACATGAACATAAGAAGGTTTTTCATCGCAGTCCAAAAGAAGGGAAAATCATGTCAAACATGGCTACAATCACATCATCCATGCAATTTATATATTTATCCTTGAGGATTATAATCCGTACAGGCCAGAGGGGCAAATAAACTGAATATTTTATTCGGGCAATAGGAAACATAGTACAGAACATTTAAAACTGACTTACGTAGCCTACATTGTCCAGGTTTAAGCCAACGAAATTTTGTTTTATTACCAAATATGGCCTTGAGTATTTTCTATGGCCAAACGTTGGTTTTTTTTCATATTTCTGCCAGGATCGATTTGTAAGGTATTCAAAAACAAGCAATTTGGAAAAAAAAGCAAGGAATGTTATTTTGAAATAAATTTCCAATTACATTGTTCTGCAACACAATCATCCAAATAAGATACTTTACTTTGTATACATATATTTAAAATTAATGTTGTCTAAAATAATACCTAAACATTGTTTGTTTTGGATTTATTTGGAGGCTTTTTTGAATAGCTTCTTCCTGTAATTCTCTTAAAGCTAATGATTTTGAAATGCATATATTGTTTTGCTGGCTCCATGTTATTCAAGTTTCTAGACACTTTATTGCTTCTGCATGTTTTATTTTGGTTTCGCTTATGGGTGGTTCCTGTTCCAAAATTTCCAAATGTTCATCATTTTCTTCATCGGTGTCAAACTCATTAATGTCTACCTCGAACCAATTATTGTAATCATCTGAAGAAAATGAAATCAACAAAATGTAAGACGTACATAAAAGCATCCATACGACTAAGTAAAAATCAAGATAAACTTACATTCGGAAAAACGTTACTTAACAGTGTTACTCCACGTCTCCATAAGTTACTTTTTCTCCATAAGTCGTGAAAGAGGAATTTCATCTTCTTCGTCAAATTCCAAATTCTCAGAAATTATAATTTTATTCCAGCACTTTTTTAAAGCATCTGTCGATGCTTTATTTCATGCAAGACCAATCATACATGACGCATCATACAGATTTATATTTTTTAAAAAATTTACGGCGTTATTTAAATTAAATTAAAGTAAGTATGCATTATTTTTCATCGAAATTTCAATGATGTTTTCTTGTTAGACAGCTTTCGAAGATCATCAACTTCAAATCTTGTACTGAACTAAAAAAAATCCTTGAAGCTTTTTTTTTAGGAATAATAATGTACTTAGGAATAACAACTCTCATTTCCAAAAGTTCGATTTTATATCACTGTTTGTTGTAAAAAACAAAATCATATATATATATCTGTCTCTCTCTCTGTCTCTATTTCGCTCTCTCTCTATATATAAATATCGATCTCTCTCGCTCTATCTGTCTCTATAATACCAGAAATATAATCTACATGATTATGATTATGCCTTGCTCCCTAGCTCTCTCTCTCTAGCTAGATCTCAATCTATCTCGTCCTCTCTCTAAATCGTTCTCTCTCTATCTCGCCCTCTTTCTATATCGTTCTCCCTCCCCTTCTCTCTTTCTATATCGTTGTCTCTCTATATCGTTCTCTCTGTCTATATTTCGCTCTTTCTCTATATCTATCTCGCTCTCTCTCTATCTATCTCGCTCACTATGTATCTCTCTCTATCTCGCCCTCCATATATCGCTCTCTCTATCTCGCCCTCTCTATATATATATCGCTCTCTCTCTCTTTCTTAATGTCTCTCTATGTCGCTCTCGCTCAATTACTGTATCATTCAAATCATGTCATCTTTTGTAAATGGGGATGTTCTCTCCTTTTTGTCGACAATACCTGTTATATGTCATGAAACCTCTGTATCTATGCATATGCACTTTAATGTGTACGAATTAATCGATATTATTATTTTGATGAGAAATATTGACGACCCAATAAATTGTGCAGCGACAGCCAAAAACCTCTGTCAAATATTCACGCATGTATTGCCTGCTCCTGACATGTACACATTATGATTCTGAAAGCGTGAGCGTGTGTGACGCTTTCATAAAATATTTTCTGGATTTTGAAACAACAAAACAAAAAACACAAAAAAAATGTGAATGACATCACTTTGAAAGAAAATTCGGTCGACAAAGGTGATACAATTGATGGCCCCTGACAGCCAGACAGTTTGCAATGAACTCAGCAGGATTTTGCGTAACGCGAAATTACAGCGCATATTGAAAAGTATAAGGGGAAAATCTGTGCAAGTACAATTGTCAGTTTTAATGTCAATTAATTTCTATTCAACTTAATTCAGTTAAAGTTGTCCGTGTAAAAGTAAACCGCAAGACTATGTGACTAACTTTAATAAAGGACGAGAAGAGATGATTGGCGCCGACTTTTGCCAGCTACCACAATTGAATGGCAATTACATTACTTTTGTCCAGGCATAAAACGCAAATAATAAATAATAAAGATGAATGAGATATCAGGCACACTTTCTGTCATGTTGAATGATATGAAGAACAGAAACAACAAAAAAAACGAAACGAAATACGAAAATTGAAATAATAAATCAAATACCACATAATAAACGAACTGAACAAAGAAAAAACGAACAGCAGAACAAAAAAACAATTCATAATACGTTGATTACATTTCACATAAGCATAGAATGGCAAATGAAATATACCGAAGAAACCTGAAGGGGGGGCGATTTAGTCAAACCATTAGTGTGGCATCATAAAGCAGCGTAACGGTTGGGGCCAGGACATAATTATTGTGTGGCACGTTTATTTGTTTTTGGGAGTTCGACCTGCTTAAATGCGCAATCTCGACTGGTGGCATGCAAATCGTCCTTGTCTAATTCTAAGGCAAAACTGTCTCAGATCTAATCTTTCGCGGCTGACAGCAATCACTGACGTTCATATTCATGAATCGAACTTTTGACTAATTATTGCAAATTCCCCGATTAACAAAGAAAATCCAATAAATAGATTGCTTACTAGAAATGTAGAAAAATAATACAAATAAAAGGACGAACAAAATAACTACTTCAAGAAAAACGAAAAAAAAAATCCACCATAAAAATTACATACAAAGCATGCGCTCCATTGGAAAGTTGTGGCCCCAGTTTGTGTAGCTCAACAAATCACAGCATTCACAATTCTTGAAATGTCCGTGCGGAACGGGGTGGGGTAAATGACAAATATATTCTTACTATGGGACGGACATCAATTGTTGTTTGGGTGTTGTTCGTCTTAAGAAAGTTATGCCATTGTTGAGCATATTGTGCCGTGCTGGACTCGGTTTGCCTGTGTCAGCCCTCAACTGTAGTTAGCCAACTCATTGTCATCCATTTGTAATGACAAAGTAGCAGCCGTTTTGTTTTAGTGGTGTTGATAAGAGTTTGCTTGCCCAACTGTCTGTCAGTGGGCTTAATTATATCTGAGTAAAATCTCATTTGTGCCATTCTAATTTTGTAATTTCAGCATAGTTGCGTTCTTTTGCTCAGCAATTAATTTGCCACATTTCCTATCCCATTAATTGATCTCCCTTTTCTGGTTAATTTGTTTAACCTCTTATTTAAGGGATTAAACCCCAATGAACAGCAACAGCAAAAGCGATACCGCCGCCGTCTCTCGCACCCACACGCACCGACTGCCAACAATTGAAAGGCCGAGAGAAAATTGCCTCAAATGCTTGAAAGAAATCTCATCTTACGAGGCAGCAAAATGTGATACTTTGTTCCAGACTACTTAACACTCTTAACAAATTGGCTAAAGGCCAGAAGCGAAAAAAAAGAAACAGCAAAAGAAATGACGATGACAACAGCATAGCACTACCAAAAAGAAGTCCAAAAGAACGAACCAACAACAACAAAACGTAAATAACACGTAAACACACATTACGGCCATGTATTACGTATTCGAAGGGGGGGGAGAGCAAAACATCACATCACCAGTAAGGGCACGTCGCAAGAAGCCGCCCGAGACAAAGACACAGATACGGCGTAAGAATGATGATGCAAAGCAAAAAAACCACAAAGCCCTAAACGTTGGCAAAGAAAAAGGACTGCTCTCCCAACACCAAAAAAAAAACAAAAAGGCAAAGGGCAGGACAGACAGTGTGTATTTAACACAGTCACAAGACCCAGAGAAAGAGTAAAGGGAAAACCGAAATATCCAAATTAAAAGCAAGAGCAACAAAAAAAAAAAAAACAAAGATAATAATAAAAATCCATTGCAAAACAAAATGAACGAAATGAGAATTTTCGGCATTACGCCTAAGGCAGGGTACACGAAAAAAAAAGTGCTGAAATAAAATCTGCCCACGGTGGGACAAAGCATGGAACTCATGAAGTGTTACGAGAGTTCCAATAATTTTGAATTTCACTTTTATTAATTTCGAATGTGTTGGCTGAAGATGATTTAGCGTCAGAAAAACTCAAAAGTTACATACTTCGGCGATATCTTGCAAACTTAAGGTAACCCATACAAATTCACAACAAGAAGTTCTTCTCATATGAGACCTTCTAGAAGTCCTTCTCATCTAAGACCTTCTAGAAGTCCTTCTCACATAAGACCTTCTAGAAAGACTTCTCATACAAGACCTTCTAGAAGTCCTTCTCATATACGACCTTCTGCAAGAGCTTTTCATATAAGACCTCGTATAAGACCTTCTAGAAGGCCTTCTCATGTAAGACCCTTTCAAATTACAACTTCTAAACAGGCCGATAGCCTTTGTTGCTAGTGTCCTTTATCTTTTAGTTTATTATCATTTTTTTTGGAATAAATATACAAAAAAAAAAAATAAATAAAAAGTTGTAGAAGGACTTCTCACGAAAGACCAGTTAAAAGAGTTTCTCCTAAATTACCTTCTAGAAGTTGTTCTCGTGCAAGACCTTCCAGAAGGCTTTACCATAAAAGACCTTCCAGAAGGCTTTACCATAACCATAACTAATCTCTGAAAAGGCCAATCTCTAATAGGACCTTCTACAGGACCTTCTAGAATTCACATACAAGGCCTTCTCGTAAAATACATTCTCACATTAGTTCTTACGAAAGACCTCCTAGAAGGCTTTCTCCTAAAAGATCTTCCACAACGAATTTTTTGTAGAAAACCCTTCTTTGGTAGACCTTTTTTTAAATGTCAATCTAAAACCTTTCCCGTAAGAGGCCTTCCGAATGGATTCTCATATGTGTCAGCGCGATTATGAAAACTCACAGGGAGATAATTTTCGAGTATAATATCCTATTTTTCTAAACAGATGGGGAGAATAATGATAAGGGACAGACATTTTCGATTATTCGGAGTCAGCTTTTCTGTTTGGCTCTCAGTCTGTTTAGAATTGAATCTGAAAACAGTAAATTGTCCCCGGCAGTTTCCATAATCGGGCTGTATATTTTAACGGCACTTGTGCTACACGGACTTACGTCTATTTCCCCTTCGTTTTGCTCACTTTTTTTGTCGTCTAAGTGATTCTTTTCTTTCGTACTCTTATTAAATTCACATCACGACAAAATGTCCAAACTTCTTTCACTTCTCAGCCAGAGACAATGAAGTTGTACTGACTGACCAGTAAATCTGTCCCATAAAGCTGTCATCGCCTTCTCCATTCTCTATCCTTTTTGAAATTGCATCATCTTCTTCTGACCTACAGTACCTGTATCATCAGCAGGCGGAGGGCAAAACAGTAAACAAAAAACGAAGGAAAATAGTCGAATTGATGAGAATTAAGAAGAACCAAAACCGGCTGACTCGGAAAAGGGAGCCAGAGAGACGGAAGGAAGGAAAGAAATAAACCAACAAAAAAAAAAGAACACAACCGCCCAACCTAAAACCAAAATAAACCGAAAGCCATTTAGCAAAGTAAAGATGTTGATGCTGAAATAGAATCAGATTATGGGAGTTTATATAAATGTTAAGGGGATATTAGAGGTTATTTTAGATGAATAAATATTTAGCGTACAATGGATGGATGAATGAATGAACGAATGGCGAAGCAGCTAGGAACAAACGCTTGCAGAAATAGTTGAGTGGGTGCGTGCCTAGACAAGTGTACATAAATGCTTAGAGGGTATTTGAGGGGGCTCCGGCTCGTACATACCACCCAACTCCCGGCTTATTTAAATCGCCACCCTCACCCTCCCCACCGCACTCACAAACTAACATTTCGTATTAACCACTTTGTACTTTGTTATGCTTAAAGAACATGATAAAGCGTAGCATTTAAAGGAAGAAAAAAAACGTAAAAGCTTCTCACGCTCCACGTTGTATGATTGCTGCCTAACCATCCAACAACACCCCCCATCCCCCATTATGGAAGCAACAAAGAAAGCAAGAAAAAAGAGGGCATTGGGTCATTTATGGCTCATCTAGAAAATGCAAATGTGCCTCAATAACTGATGGCTGATTTGCCTTGGCTGGACTGGACTGGACTGGGCTGGGCGGGCTTGCCTTACTTGCATTTTGGCATGACTTTGACTTTAGACCGGCTTACGGTCGGTCGGTAGGTCGGTCGATTGCTTCAGCAAAATATACGCTTCAATACCTCAATGAGGCAACGGGTTGCTTACACTGAGTGTCTATTAAAACTGATTGCCTGTTACAATGAACGACAAAGGGTGGTGTGATTAGTTTGGTGTAGTAGATGACGGATATAAGAAAGTCAACACATTTTTTTCTTATACACAGAAAAAAATAATTTTTCGATTCAATGAAAATATTCTCGAATTCAAACAAAAAATTCATTGAAAATCCTGTGATAAAACAATTTGTCAACATAAAGAAAATATTCGTATACTGTTTATCAAAAATATCTTTGATGAAGAAAGTTTCATATATACAAAAAAAATTGTATGTCGTTCATTAAAAATATTTTTGAAATTCATAATACATTTTTCCATCAACAATTATCAAATTTCATTTTTTAACATATTTATGAAAAATTTTATTAAATATTGAAACGAAATTTAATAAAATATTGTAATTTTTTAAATTTTGTTTAATATTTGGTAAATTGCTTATCATATTTACGAAAAAATGTATGTAATATTAAAAGAAATTTTATAAATTAGATAAACAAAATACAAATCATAAAAAATATAAAATTTGTTGTCAATTCAATTTATCAAATTTCTTTCAACATTTCATAACATTTTTCGTAAATATGCTAAAAATGTATCAAATATTAAAACGAAATTTGATAAATGGGATCAACAAAAAAATTCATTAAAAATATCCAAATATTTGATGAATTGTTTTGTTGATACATTTCATCAAACTTTGTTTCAATATTTGACAATTTTTTTAGCATATTAACGAAAAGTTTCATTGAGAAGTGATGAAATTCTTGTACAAATATTTTCACTGAAATTTTTTTGGTTGTCTTTTTTTTTCTGTGTATGTGATTTGTTATTATAAGCAATTACTGTTCATAAGCAAGTAAAGACGCAGTCTGTTTCAAAACGTTCTTATATGCGTTTTTTTTTTCTTAAAGGAAATGTTCTCATTTTCTGGCAAATAAAAAATGGCTCTATGAAAAAATGAAGAATTCGCCAAAATTAATGAAAAATCTTCTCAAAAATTCTGAAAAATCCCCCAAACAATTTATGAGAAATTACCCAAATACATACTACGAAAACTACTACAACATTATAAAAGAAATAGTTCGGGGACTCGCGCTCGGTATTTAATTGACCTCTGTTATGAAAATATCCCCCAAAAAAACGAAAAATTTATTTTTTATTATGAGTTTATGTATCAATTATCTATGAGTTTTTTTTTGGGAATTCTTTTTTTTGGGGCATTTTTAATTTTGGAGTTTTTCTAAAAAATATACTCATTATTTGCGTGAGAGGAAGATTCGTCAAGCGTATTTCTTGCCAAGAAAATTGTAGTTTGATGTTTTCCCCCCATCGCTACTTCTTAACAACCCTTGAATTTGTTTTGTCCCAGCAAAGTACTCGTGGAGTTTGTGATCTCAGGCAGGGCTGTGGAGTCGAGGCAAAATTATTCTTCGATTGAAGTTCACCTTTAGATGAATCATCATACCATCGTCATACCACAATGTCAGGACATGCTTGTCCAACAATGCTTGATTTTTTTTTATTTTTTTTTTCGAACTACCCCGACACATTTTGAAAAGTGCTTCGTTATGCTGTGCACTTAGAGTTACTCATTTGCATTTAGATGTGTGTGGAACAGTTTATATGCTTTTTGGTACATTTCATAATAATAATAATAATCGTGATCATCAGCATAATCATAATCGCAAACATCATAACCGACATCATAATGGCGATGATTAGGTTGATGTTGTTATGGCCAGTTTTAATGTTTCAACATTATGTTGCCAATGATTAAGCATAAAATCAATTGATATGCAACTCAAGTCAAGAGCTGGCTGTGGCTACGATGGCCGAGTCTCTCTCCCCCCCCCCCCCCCCCCCCCCCTCCCTCTCTCTCTCTCTGTATCTCAGGCAATGATGATGACTCTGGTGCTGGCTGCTGTCAGTAGCACTGGCAGTGGCAGTGACCAGTGCCATTACCACTGGTCGAATTATGCAGATTAGTTCTAGAGGTTGAGTACTTCGAATGCATAAACGTCAATCACTTTTGATGTTTGCCAAGAACTCGGACAATGCAAAAGGCTTAATAGTTTTTGTTGGCCAGTCATTGAGGGTCGTTGGTACAGGAAATATCTTAACCAAACAATGATATGAAATACTCATGAATACG
This sequence comes from Hydrotaea cyrtoneurina, assembly GCA_958296145.1. Lineage (NCBI taxonomy): Eukaryota > Metazoa > Arthropoda > Insecta > Diptera > Muscidae > Hydrotaea > Hydrotaea cyrtoneurina. Next base: position 146,749,935 of record OY282512.1, on the reverse strand, counting down.
GGCAGCCGCCTGCACACACTCAAACACTCAACCCTTCCTGGGCATGTGTTCAAAATTAAAAACAAAACAAAAAAAACGGACAAAAAAAACACAGAAAACATAGACCGAAACTTAATATATTTCATGCATGTGACAAAGTCTATAAATGTACGAAGGGGTCTTTGTGTAATCGATGTAACTGTGGTATGGTGAGGTTCAGTTTTCATATATTTTTTAGATTAGGCTGAAAGTAGGACTCGGTCTTAAGGGAAGTCTCCAAAACATGCGACCATTGAATTCTGAGAACTTAAAGACTTGCCCTCAATCACATTAAGACATGAGTACGTGGACGAGGGAAATTTCTTTGCAAATTCAAAAATACATTGGCCAAATGAATGAATTTAAAAAAAAAAAAATGAAACAAAAACCAAACGAAAAACAAATTTTTTATTGTGTTTTTCGAGCTCATGTCAAGGTTATCTACACAGAAAAAATTATCGCATCCGGAGTACATGAAATTTTTTTCATTTTGTTGAGTAGTGTAATTTATTACAATTACAAGTGATCTATAAGTAATCAAGATTACTATAAAATAATCCAAAAGAATCACTGCACACGCGATTTGCGCGAATCATGCATGATAACACGTAACAAGACATGATCGTTAATAATTACATATGTGTCAAATTTTTTAAAAAATAGATTTTTATCAATTCTCAGATTTTCCTAAATTTTTTTTTTTTTTTGTTTTAAATGGATATCGTTTTTTTAAGGTTTCAGTCAAAATTTTTTTTTTTTTCGTAACGCTTAAGTAGTTTAAAAATTTGGAGTCTCTTCAAGTTATGCTAAGAAAAATGAAAAAAAATATTTTTTTTTCAAAAATAATAAAAATTGGGGAAAATCTGAGAATTGATAAATATTGTTTTTGAAAAATTTGACGTGATACAGACATTTCCACGAGTCTGCCTGCAAAAAATCAGCTCGATTGGATCACTGAAAAAGGGTTAAAAATCAGTCCGAAGGCTTTCACACAGGCCACTACACGCTTCATACTTCAAACTTAAAAAAAAAAATTCTTACGTGTACATGAAAATCGCCGATACACGTTTTTTTTTTAATTTTGTATCCCCTTTTCGAAAAAGTAAATTTGGTTCATAGGACAGAATGTGTGTAACACGGTGTAATTGCTCTTCTCACGGGTGCGTGTATGAACGTGACCAAAAGGCTAACCACGATACATCTCGCATAAAGATAATAAAATCAATGAAGTCCACAATCGATTTTTTCAACTGCATCTACAAGAAATCAACAAGAATGGGATCAGCTTAGCAATATTAAAAACGAAAAACAAAAATCGTATACAATTTATACCGGTAAAGAAAAAAAAACTCAAACCAAATACTAGTTGAATTTGATGTGGACACAAATGTGCATGACATTAATCAGGATTACTTCCGATTACTGCAAATAATCAGAAAGAATCAAAAGTAATCTCGGAAAGTTGTGGGAATTTTTTCCGATTACTTTTGATTCTTTTTGATTATTTATAAAGGGTGGCGCAAAAGTAATCCTCCTATCAGAAAATGCTATAAATTTTGCGATTGGCCCCTAATGTCAGTGGCAACTCTGGCGGCGGCCATTTACATGACATCATATTCTCGACTTGATCTAAAAAAAAATTAATCAAAGTTTTTCATTTTTTTTTAATTACAGCCAAAAAAACATCGGAAGTTTACTTTTGCGCCACCTGTTAGTAATCGCAAGTAATCCCGATTACTTTTAGACTATTTGTAATTGTAATCAATTATAAATCTTGAACAACTGAATATATTCGTAATTTAATCATTACTGCACCTCTACAAAAATGTAATTTAATTAGAAATTATTACGATTAGTAATCATTTGTTTAGTGCCATGCTCGCCTCAAAACTGCCCACAGGTACTTTTCCACTTGTAACTGTATTAAAATTTAAAATAAAATGAATATAAATAAAAAAAATAATTGGCAAGCGGTGGCATATACAGGATATGACCCATTCCAAGAATACTTGAATCACGTCCTCTGGGTAACCCAAAACGATAACATCCTGTGATAACATTGGCATAACGCCTTCAAGCCTTTCAGAAGGTTTTCTCCCATATATCTTCATCTCCTTCTCCACAGAGACGGACAACGTCACTTGGCAACCCAAAACGATAAACTCTGAGCATCCTTCAACTGTGACCATATTGAAATCTAAGTATGGAAAGAAGCTTCCCCTATGTCTCAACAGATCCTTTCTAAGACTTTTAAAGGTTTTCTCCCATATATCTTCATCTCCTTCTCCACAGAGACGAACAACGTCACTTGTCAACCCAAAACGATAAACTCTGAGCATCCTTCAACTGTGATCATGGCCAGAAGCTTCTCCTAATTCTGTCAGATATCTTCGTCATCACAGCTGGTGGTTCACAGATTCCAATCTCCTCCTCATCCGCACACTACCTGAGATTTTTCTTGTCGTACATCAAACATCGCAGTATCCCATCATCCTGCCATCGTGTATCCCAGCAACTGCAACAAACTTTCTAATATATAGAGAGTTCCTTCTATTTCCGTCTAAGCCCATGGCCATTGGGTTTATCATGTAATCAGGATTCCAGAATCTCGTTGAGGTTTTTTTTTGCAGAATTGTCTGTAACTGCAGCATCCTCATACTCGTCAAGATATGCTGATTTCTTTTCTCTTCGCTTCTCTTTGTATTTTGTGGTGGTCATTGTAGTGCTTACGGCGTAAGAGAGATGGACTTGAACTCCACATCACTGGCCGAATTCAATCCATTCGGTTCGCTCCATCTTAAAGTCATCCATAATCGTTGATTTGCGTTAGCCGCTACATATGTGTTCAATAATTTAGCATAACAAGTCAGCTTAGGCGCAGGCGGAATGCTTAGGTTCCAGTTTGGAGCACAATTGATGAGCCTTTTTCGAGTTAAATTGCAAGTTGTATAGATGAATTTCATTATACTTTAATACATGAATTGAATTCATTATCCTTTAACTATTGACTTGTGGCCAAGATCGTGTCTCGTCGTATTCTCTATTCATTTCGGTTGAAAGTCTCCAACAACGAAACCACTGTCTTTGCCCATCCCATGTTCTGCTCCACACTATGCATGCATGTTATGGGTACAAGTTTCCAAAGTATCTTCAAATAAAAGTCAGCCAATTGAGTTATAATGTTTTTCCTTTTGCCCATCCATATGTGGGGGTCGGTCTGTCGGTCGGTCGGTCGGTCATGTTCGGCTCCATAGTTTTCCAAATTCTAGTAAAACGTTATGCTTGTATGGCTTTTTCCATTCTCATTTTCCTTTTTTGATGTTGTTGTTGTGCGAAGCTACAACTTTGTGTGTTGTTGGTTCGTTTGGAATTTGTACGGTCGGTTAAATGCCCAATTAAATTTGACTTATGAGTGTTACACAAACCAATGACTTGGGCAAAGACAACCATCCTCCCATCCCGTCCCGTCCACCCTTTGACGAGCACATAACCCCATCAAATGACCGATATGAGTGAGTATGTTATGTCTACATGTAGTTGTAATGATGGCATCGAGAGTGAGTCTATACGGTGGTAGTGGTGGTCGTGGTAGTGCCCATTTCACATACAAATGTCTCGCAAATTTGTCGGAGCCCTTTCAAATTGCCTTTCCACCACTTAGGAGATTATTGTTTTGGTCAGTGGTAAATGTTCCATTTCATTTGGTGGGCGATGACGATGAACAATATCCAAGGGGTTTGCTAGGCAGGGGATACACGGTGGGTACACGGGTCATAAGCCTCCAATGCTTTGGCTGTCGTCTTTAATTTCGTGGTTGATGTGACAAGCTTTAAGTACTGTGCCAGTCCTAGCTGTGTGTATCATGTGTTCGGGGGGCAGGAAAACACTTGAAACTTCGCTCACGACGACACATGTACGCACACCACACTAACAAACATTCGCGCTTCAATACAGAGCCATTCGCTGGTACACATACAGTCACCAGGCTCACAGACAACCGACCACACTGACGCAAACACGAGCGCGTACATAGCCTCAGATACCACTCACTTTGTGCGATTTGTGTAATGTTGCGGTCTGCTTTGCCAAAAATTTCCTCTAAAGTGTTTCGAGTTTTCGGCAACCATTTCCATTTCCATTGCCATTCGTGTTGAGGTGGCTGGCGCTTCAGTGGTGTGGGTGTGGGGTTGGTATGTCTGGGTGGTTGAGGAGGGCTAAGAAATTTTTGGAAATTCGCTTTGGTCTACACGTACATGTCGAGATTTCAAAGTGGCGGCAGTTAATGTAATGTGACCACAAAATTGACAAGAAGGCGTTTTAAATGCCACTTAATGATGACAATTGCAAATGGCTCAACATGTTTGGCGCTGATTTGAACTGAATTCAATTAATGGCAATTAGGCGTAAGAGTCAATATTTAATGACCGTTACGGGTAGCGCTTCAACTGAACTCAACTTGAAAAATGGCGCTGCTGGCGTATAAAACTAGAATTTTAAATTGGCAAATATGGAATTCGTATTTGGCAATTAAGGGGCCGAGTGATAAAGTGTAACGATAGCAACGGATTTCGAATTGTCACGATTCGAGGGGAGTTTCAGAAAATGCCGCGAAGGGAGATGAAGTAAATGCGGGATGAACATCAAAATAAATTATCATCTTAGTTTTGCCCATTTGTAACTGGAATTGTCCAACGTGTTGGTTATTGGATTACACCACGTGACCAATGCTCCATCGGCGACATTGACCAGCTATTGCCTCACTAACCAATGACATCGGTCTTATGGAAATAACCTTTCAGGGTCAGCATTAATTGATAGACCGAAAGAGATTCTCATACTATTCTTGTTTTAAATCACAATTTCACATCATAATATCACTTAATAACTTGTTCCCTCTATTTATATCTCTAATGCCGTTTCTTGTTGGTCTCTTTATAGGTAAGCTTTTGAACGTTCTTTATATTCAAATAGAAGAATGCAGATCGTAAGTATGTTACTCGTATTATTATTACAGGATGGGCAACTTTTGACCACAGAACCTCGAAAATTAGCCGAAAAAGGGACATCTTACCCTTGACCACCATAATGTGATTTGCAAACAGAACAGAAATGTCAAAACACGGTTTTGACACAGCTGTCAAACCGTAGTTATCGATTTCGATGGTTCTCATGTAGCTTACAAAACAGACTATACTAATTTTTGGATATAATTTGTTCTTTTCGAACTCTTCGAAACTAAAATTTCGTAATTACTAAAATTACAGAACAAATCTCATAATTTGTAATTCTTTTTGAATGAAGTATTTTCTACAATTCTGACATTGTAAGATTGTTAGTAGGTATCACACAAACGGATCATACATTGGAAAGTCCAGAGTCAAAATGTTGCTCGTAATATCAACGATATTAAAACTTCAAAACATAGTTTGTTGGCAACATAAATATGTTTGGAACAGTTGCCTGCAAACAGACTCGTGGAAATGTCTGTATCACGTCACATTTTTTAAAAAATAGATTTTTATCAATTCTAAGACTTTCCGTTTTTTTTTAATGTTTCAGTCAAAAAACATTTTTTTTTCGTAACGCTTAAGTAGTTTACAAATTTGGTGTCTCCTCTTCAAGTTATGCTAAGAAAAGTGAAAAAAATATTTTTTTTTTTCAAAAATAGTAAAAATTGTGGAAAATCTTAGAATTGATAAAAATTGTTTTTAAAAAATTTGACGTGATACAGACATTTCCACGAGTCTGCCTGCAAAAAATCAGCTCGATTGGATCACTGAAAAATGGTTAAAAAACAGTCCAAAGGCTTTCACACAGGCCACTACGAGCTTTATACTTCAAACTTAAAAAAAAAAAAAATTCTGACGTGTACATGAAAATCGCCGATACACGTGTATTTTTATTTTTTATCCCCTTTGCGAAAAAGTAAATTTGGTTCATAGGACAGAAAAAAATCTATTTTTTGTAACATGTTCCTTGAACAATTGTAGCATTTTAAGAAACGATATGCTTGTGCCCTAATATATTTGCATGCAATCATATTTTGAACATATTTTTTCGCCTTTAACTTAAAAATTTCTGCTTGTAAAGAATTTAAAAATTTATGGATTTGCAGTTTTTAACATTCCTATTCGTATTCCCAACCTCAATATTTGACTCGTAGTATAATATTTTAAAAAATTCAAAATAATCTTCTTCTATTCCACCGCCAAAGAGAAAAATTGTCTAAATGAAAAACTCAATTTATTTGGTTCACTTTACCTAAAAATAATCGCCCCTGAATTTAACCTATTTTATATTTAGATAAGTAATTTATCATTCGATTGTTTAATATAACAAATCGCATTACAAATATTTGTCAGAATCATATCCATACGAACACGACGCTTGTGATTAAATATGCATTAAATGGAAACGTGTATACAATGTGTAGTAGGGTGGAGTGAAAACATGCCTTTTTTTTAATTTGAAAAAGTTAACCTCGGAAAGAGATGTAGTCTGGGGTCCTAATGAGGGGAAAAATAAAGAAAAAAATTTTAAAAAATTTTTAGGGGTCGCGCCACTCCCTCGAAATTTGGAAATTATCGCTATTTTGGCGTTGATTTTAGAAAAATCCTAGAAATTAACGACTTAACTTATTCTAAATTTAAAAGTTTGAGCTTGTTCAGTGCCCAAACAAAAGTACTTGAGGCAAATATGAGGATAATCGACTAATATTTGTAGCTTTGGTGGCGATTTCATTGTTCAGTCAATTTTCTGAAGAAGGGACGATTTGACTTATTTTACTTTTTGAAATTTTTGAACAATGAGAAAAATTTTTTTAAATTTTTTCATGCCCTTATTTCATTGTTTACGCTATTGCAAACATTTATTGACATAAAACTTTTTAGGATTTTTCTAAAATCAACGCCAAAATAGCGATAATTTCCAAATTTCGAGGGAGTGGCGCGACCCCTAAAAATTTTTTAAAATTTTTTTCTTTATTTTTCCCCTCATTAGGACCCCAGACTACATCTCTTTCCGAGGTTAACTTTTTTTTTTTGAATTTCACTCCACCCTAATGTGTAGTCCTCAATAATGTCCCCTCACTTAGTCGTACAGTTGTGCTAAGTATGTTCTGCTTGCCACTCATTAATTTTAATCTGTTTGACTTTAATAAAGCTTAAGTTTTAACGGTTATAAATCAATGTCTGATAATGTCGATTCTATTATTATTGTTATTTTGCCATTAATACAACATAGGCTCTCTCTCCCCCTCTCCCCCTCTCCCCCTCTCTCTTTCTCTCTGTGGCTGTAGCCTTCGTCATTAGAACAAACAAAAAAAGTGTATTCGTAGGCAATAATAAATAATTGCTGTATTGAAGTTATTCGGTAATAATCATTCGAAACGCAAATATCCATAGACAAACACAAACTCACACACACACACACAGACGTGCACACACTCGTAAATACATTGAGGCAATGACATATTAAAACACCGATAAAACGCACATAAATACGCACCAACACCGTTACACACGCACAGCGAGAGGGCGACGTAGACTAGCATCGGTACACGACCATTAATTCTCCCATTTGTACATTTAGTCATCGTAACATACGTCTCATCTAATGCCATTCCAATCGGTTCGATACGATTTCATTGCGATTTACTTTTAGTTTATGTAGTCCCACCGCATTTTGGAGAGGTGTCCATGGGAAAACAAAGGGAAAGCAGCCAAGAGTTGGATACCCATCCAACCCACCGTTTTTATTTATTGACACACAAATATTTGTCAATAAAACATTGATTATTTAATGACACTCACGCACACATATGCACTCTCATACTCGTACACAAACAGTGGAGCCTCACTCTCACATGTACACATTTTTACCAAAGTCAATATTAAATACACATATTAAGGCAGCAAAGTATGAGTATATTGCGTGAAAGACAGAGGGAGAGACAGACAGACACCAGAAAGTGTTATGAATACATTTCGAGCAACTCATCAAAAAAAACAAAAGATGTGTGTGGGTGCGTGTTTTGTGACTGACATGTGTGTGTGCTTTTGTGTTTACTTTTTTTCCGTTTTGTTTATTCAAGGTATTTATTAAATATTATTTAGATGACATCTAATACTGACAGCACACTCATATAATATTAAATTAATGAAGTCTATATCAAACAACAAAACCAACAATGGGCACAAAAACAAAAGGGATTTTTCTCCTTTTAATTTTTCTGAAATGTAAACAAGACATTCATGTGAAGAAAACTCGAACTTTAGGGTTTAGAAAGGATTAAGGATTATGAGGAATTCTATATATATGTGTGTATGTGTGTGTATATTCCTTTGGAATTGACAAAAGCCGAATTAGCAAAGCAAACAAATATTTGTAAATAAATAATGTCAAATGTGAAAGATTACACACACACACACACACGTGTACACATGCATATGCAGAGAAATCTCAGCATGACATTTCTTTTCGCCATAAATCGGAATCAAAATAAAATGAGGACGTCATGCATGGCATGATATTGGACGATTGAAGAAATCTCAGCTGATTTTCATGAATATTTGGACATAAAAGAAGGTATCTCTATGATGTGTGCCGCCATTACTAACCCTCTACCACACTCGCACCCTTGCGATCACATCAAAAGCGTATTTGGCATTGCTCAACATCAGTGTGAGGGAGTTTTAGGGCCGTGGGAATCATCGCAGTACACCAGAGATCAATTAACAAAGAAATATGTGAATTTTTTCCGCTGAACGTGCATTGCAATAGATCTGTTGTCCCAAAACTTAGCGATTTGGTTATGGAAAATTTCATCAAAAGGATATGGTCCTGTAGGCGTGGTCGTGGTGGCCATTTGGCTGATGTTGTTTTTCATTATTAACGACATACTTTCCTCTTTATTGTGAAATAAACATCCGTTAATTTTTCTTTGAATACCAAAATAACACCTCTTGTTGGAGAACCCTGTATATTTCCTTCCCTGTTGCTATGCAAAGACGCTGACAAGTACAATTTCTTCAAATTCACTATTTATGTTACCATTTCATTCATTTCTCAATCCAGTTTTTATAAGGTCGTCCATTTTCAACATAGTCATGGATTTGACAAAAGATCTTTACACTAAACTGAAGTCTCTTCCCAGTTGGCAATACGTATGACAATAGTTGCTTAAATTATGGAAATTCCCTCTTTGTAGCGTTAATTCATTAAATTTTGTTGTCATTTACAAACACAGAAAAAAATACGGGCTAAAAATTTTCAATTACTGTCGTAATTGAAATTAAGCTTGGAAATCAATTAATGTTGTAATTGAACTTAGAAATTCTTGGCGAAATCCATGTAAAAAATAGTAAAAAATTTAAATTTTGAGTAATTGAATTCACAACTTTTGTAATTGCAAGAAAATCAATTAAAAAAGTAATTGAATTGACGAATTCCATACAAACTTCGTAATTGATTTCAAAAATATGTTTTTTCTGTGAAGGAAGCCAAGGAAAACCTGCTAAAAATCTTCTAATATATTCCCACACACAAGTGAGTTACAAGTGAGCTCACGAGGGAAGTGTAGCATAAATCAACAGAACTCAAGAATCCTTAAAGAATCCATGCGTCCACAAACTCATTTTATTCATTCCGGTGTGGTCTGCCACATTTTTCCTGACCTTTAATAAGTCGCCCTAAATTGTGTCTCCATACAAATGTGGATCAGCCGAATGCAACAGAAAACCTCATGTGAGATTTTCAAAAACTTGCTATATCCAATTTACAAATTGTAGTGAAACATCAATTGATTTAACCTTCACAGCAGGCAATTAAGGCTAATAATTGCATTCGATTTGAATAGGAAAATACAAAAGTTCTTCGGAGAACATAAGTGTTTGTCCATTAACAAATCAAATCGAATTATTCTACACTAAACTAATGATTACAGTGTACTGCCGCCGATTGGATAATTCAGATTTCCGATAATTATAGGATTTTCGATTTGAAATGAAACCTCCTTCAAAGTGATTGTCGACAACAAAATGCCAGCAAGTAAATGTCAAGCAAAGTCATAATCACTAAATTTCCCTTTGGAATCGATAAACGTTTAGTTGCTTCTCCAGTACAATTGTTCACACACCAGAGATATGGAGGGGGTTACTTAATTTGAGCATTCCCGCTTTCCCCTTAAAATTCATGGTTAAGTGGCACTTTTGTCACTGGCCTTAATTACAGTATTTTGTTTTGTTTGGTTTGGTTTTTTTTTTTTTGGCTGTCAGTGTTTAAGGGGAGTTGTTGGTGGTTTTACATTCTTGTCCAAGCCAAAAAGATAAAATAGAAACAAGAAAAAACAATATCCATTACGGCCGATAAGCCATCGACAATTTAAAAAAACACATACATACACACATACAATTTGGCGCCGTATTTATCTACAACAACAACAAAAACACGAAGAGTGGAGTTTATTAACCAAAATATGTTTAATATAAGAAAAATTTGAGGTGATAGGGGGGAACAAGATAATTATATGTATATAGAAAAAAAAAACACCACGTATACTGTGTACATCAGAAAATGCCGTTGTCCAGCCAATTGTGAAATGAGAACAAGTAGGCCCCGCAGCAGGGTCCGTTTTGTTAATTAGACCTTGAAATTTTATGAAAAGTGCACAAAAATTACAATAATATACGAATTTAAAAACCTTTTTTGTAAAGACTTCTAACAAAAGCTACGTGTATTTAATATTTTTAGTTGGTAGGGAAAGTAGACGAAAGTCTTTGAAAGAAAATATTTAAATTTCCCTGTGATCAAACTCTAAATGGATATTAGCAAAAATGAAACAGGAATTGGCCAATGTACAAACTCTAAACAAATTAAACACCTTTTTCTACCAGAACTGGCATGAATCACATTCTAACCAGGTTCTAGTTACGAGTGGGGACTACTTGGCATCAATACAATTGTCTGTATTTATAATAAAATATTTATATTAATAGTCGCCTGCAGGGAACATTGTTCTCTAGACGGAATAAGTAAATAAATAAATACAATGTTAGACGATTCCTGGCTCTTTCTTATAATACTTATGTACCCGTCACCATATCTCCATTTAAATGTCATACAAACAGTGATGCCAACTCTCGATCGAGAAAAATCACTGGCAAATTGAAAAAAAGGGTAAAAACGGGTAAAATTTAAACAAAAAAAAAAACCGTTCATTTTTTTAATTTAAAAACAAATTTTACAAATATCTAATGTTATATATATACGTAATAATATATGAGATCATGGTTTTCTGTTTGTTCTGAAACGAGCAACTTTTGTTTTACTGTGCCGAATTAGATCACTTTAGCGACATGGCGATCCATCTAATAAATCTAAAATATTCTTCAAATTAATTTTATAACGCTTTGAATATTGACAATTTGTAACGAACGAACAAATTCGTTTTATGAAAACAGGCAGTTAGTTCTGAATATGGAAACATTTCTCATTTACTCATAACTAACCAAAACTTTTAAATATTTTCGCTTTTTTTTCTATTTTATTTATTTTTTTCTGCTTAAATTTTTTTTTATTGAAATATGTTGCCAGCTGACCTCGATAACGCTAAGTGGCGCTGAGGCTTTAATCATAAATACATGTTTATTTTTAAAAAAAAACAATTATCAGTAATATCCTTTCCGAGATCTCCATTTCCCTTGGCATCTCTAAATTGCCTGTCTGTATATCTCAGTAAGATATTTCCATCTGCTGCACATTGTGATATCTTAAAAGTATGTTTTTTTTGACAGTGTGGTGTTATGGGCAGCAGTTTTCGCCTTTGTAGCATTTCTGCACTCATGGTCCGTGAGAACGATGATTGAGTTTCCTCATACTGGGAAATTTAAGAACCTTAACAAATGGTAAAATTTTCTTCAACTACATACAAGAAATCACGAAGAAAGCTCTGATCTTAGCAATATTAAAAACGATAAACAAAAATCGTTTACAATTTAGACCAGTAAACAAAAATACAACTCAAACCAAATACTGGTTGAATTAGATGTAGACCAAAAGTTGCATCACCAAATTTTTTATCCCTATCCGTGACCCCTTCACGTCACTTGAAATTAATTCTTCTATATATATTTTATTTTACTTTAGTCATTATTGTCTCATACCTCTACGTTTCTGGCTTTAAATAGTTTACTTTCAAACAATTACCATTCGTTTCTTTTTTAATTTCTTGTTTTTATAAACCATTTTTGGTTAGGTGCGAATAGGGTTAACGACCGTAGTCAGGACTACTTCCGATTACTATAAATAATCAGAAAGAATCAAAAGTTATCTCGGAAAGTATTCGGATTATTTTATGATTACTTATGATTCTCTTTGATTACTTGTAGTAATCCTGACAATAATCATTATTACTTGCGATTACTATAAATAATCAAAAAGAATCAAAAGTAATCTCGGAAAGTTACGGGGATTATTTTCTGATTACTTTTGATTCTTTTTTATTATTTATAGTAATCCCGACAATAATCTGGATTACTTCCAATTACTATAAAGAATCAAAAGTAACCTCGGAAAATAGTCGGATTATTTTCAGATTACTTTTGATTTTTTTTTGATTATTTATAGTAATCCTGAAAACAATCAGGATTACTTCCGATTACTATAAATAGTCAGGAAGAATCGAAAGTAATCTCGGAAAGTAGTGGGATTATTTTATGATTACTTTTGATTCTTTCTAATTATTTATAGTAATCCTGACAATAATCATTATTACTTCCGATTACTATAAATTCTCAGAAAGAATCAAAAGTAATCTCGGAAAGTAGTCGGATTATTTTATGATTACTTTTGATTCTTTTTGATTATTTATAGTAATCGCAAGTAAACCTGATAAGTCTTGAGAAACTGAATATAAACGCAATGCAATCATTACTGCACAAGTAAAAAAAAATAAATAATTTAATTAAAATTATTAGTGATCGTTCTTCATCTCTTCAAAGGAACGCAGTTGCCAACTTAAAATTTTTTTCGTTGCCACATATTTGAACATTTTGTTTTTCTCTTAGGTCCCCCCAATGTCTGCACTTTCTGTGTGTGCTTGTTTGCAATTAATAGTCTTGAAATAAATGGCAACGATTTTAATGTTTCAAAAGCTTAACTTTGCTTAGGGCTGCCAGAAAAATATGGCCTGAGGAAAGACCATGGAAGGACTTTATCTAATTTAGGTTAATGCCATATTTGCACAAACACTTGTATACGTTTTTGAATTTCTAATGTAATTTAGTTGATTGCAATCTAAGCCAGATATTTTTTATTTTTTTTATATTTTAAATTCTCATTACAATTATTATTACAGTGCAATATATAATTGGTAATGCATACAGAGTGTAGTGTTTGTCTACATTATTATTAAAACGTTAACGTTTTATAATTGTTTTTTGTTGTTGTCGTTGTTGTTGTTAGTCTATTAATTGGCAATAATGTTTACTGTAATCGGGCCAATAAAACCTAATGCGATGTTTATTAATGCTAGTGATATTTACTTAGGCTTAAGGCGTGCAATCGATTAGTCGAATGCAAATGACATTATTTTGAATTAACATGTAAAAAACATGTTACATGGCTGCAGCTATGAAACGGATTGAAAGGTTCTGTTGGAAGACTTGAGTTCCCTCGGCCAAAATCCATACCGCCCCGCCGGCTACTTTCTCTTAATTTACAGAACGTGTGTTCATGTCATTCGATGCCCTTAACCTTCTGCAATGTGATTGACATGCCCGCTGCGTCCCGGCTTATAATTGACCACTTCTTTTAATACTTTAATTACATCCATATCGTATTATGAACATGTGTGGTTTTGTCGTTGTTGTCTAAGTCACTGTAGCTGTTTGCACAGTCTGTCCATGGCGTATTAAACAAATAAACTTGTATAACAATATAAATAAATGCGAACATTTAATGTTCAAATGAGCATATTTGCCATTTGCATTATGCATAATAGCCAAAGTGGATTATATTATCAGCGACAAATACGAACTAAATAATAAACAAAAGCATTATAATAATGACACATGAAATGTGTACACTCGAAATGAAATCGAGCATTTTCAACTAAATCCAAAAAAAAAAAACTCTATTTGTCTGAATTCAATATTGAAATCTCAAAACAAAAATCGTCATTGGTAAAATCCAATATCGCTTAATGACAGTTTCTAAATGTTGTAGGAAGTAAAATTTGTGGTTAAATTTTACAGTAAACCTCGTCGTCTTTTTTTTTAAATTCAGGTTTATTGTGTATCTCACTTATGAGGCCAACCAAATAAAACAACAGAGATCATCAATTTCTATCTTCATTGTCTTCTTGTAATTCTAAAGGAAAGTGTTGATTTAAATTTCTTTAAAAGGGGTCATGATAATGTTTCTGCTCGCTAGGATAATTTCCTTTTTGTTGGAATTCCTTTCTGGTGGTGTCTGGAATGTTCAAAGACATCCACAATTCGCAACATACGCTAAGGGCCACAATAAACGTCGTCACTTGAACGGAGATAGCTTTCTCGTCTTTCTCGTATAAATATCATAGTTCTTTGGTGCAATATACTACGCCATTCTAGTGAGCCTGCAAGCTCATCTGAGTCTGCGAGCTAATCTGAGCCAGCGAGCTAATCTGATCCTGAATTCTCATCTAAATCTCAGCCTAAGTGCTCATCTGAGCGTGCGAGCCTGAATTCTCATCTAAGCCTGCGTGCTGATCTAAGCCTAAGTTCTCATCTCAGCCTGCGAAGTCATCTGAATCTGCGAGCTTATCTGAGCCTGAGTTCTCATCTGAGTCTGAGTTCTCATCTGAGCATGCTATCTTATCTGAGCCTGCGAGCCTGAATTCTCATCTATGCCTGAGCGCTGATCTAAGCCAAAGTTCTCATCTCAGCCTGCGAATTCATCTGACTCTGCGAGCTAATCTGAGCCTGAGTTCTCATCTGACACTGAGTGCTCATCTGAGCCTGAGTTCTCATCCGAGCCTGAGTTCTCATCTGAGTCTGAGTTCTCATCTGAGCCTGCGAGCCTGAATTCTGATCTAAGCCTGAGCGCTGATGTAAGCCAAAGTTCTCATCTCAGCCTGCGAGCTTCTCTGACCCTGTGAGCTAATCTGAGCCTGAATTCTCATCTAAGCGTGAGTTCTCATCTGAGCCTGAGTGCTCATCTTAGCCTGAATACTCATCCGCGCCTGCGAGCTCATTTAAACCTCAGTAGAATGCCAATCAAACAATACTGGAAGATTCAAAAATCAGTACTAATATTGCAAATGGAATAAATTACAAAAAAGGAATCGTTTTTCAATGGAGGACAAAGAGATTTGTGACCTATGTTTTATATATGTCGTCCATTTTTTTCTCTTTCGAAATAAACTTACTGAAATTTCTCGAAATTGTTATCAAAATAGCAATCTGGTTTCACGCCCTCTTTGGAACATGAGCCTGGGGCTGCCCACAAATTTATATTTATTTTACAAATCAAGATGATTTTTTTTTAATAAATATCTATCAGGTGACAAAATCATAGGTCACAGTGGAACCCAATTGTATACATTTTTAAGTTTAGCTTGATTTGTAAAAGAATAAATGTTGTTCAAAGTTTTCTTTTACAATTTTTCTCCGAATTTGTTGACAATCGGAGAATTCTATGATTTTTTTAAATCAACATTTCCTTATGTGATGCAATAGAACTTTTATATTGCCCTCGCTTCAAGTTGCTCTCCCTCTGACCATCATTTTTCGAGTGTAAAATAAACCAACCAAATTTAACAAATACTGACAAACTAAATACTTAAATAATAACATCCTCATTGTCGTCATATAGACTATGAAGGTTATAAAATTTAATTATTTCGAACATATTTGTGTCATTCTCTGCCGAGTGTCCTCAGAAAAAAAAAACAGACAGAAAAAAAAACAAAACATTTGAATCGAAACAAAAGAAGTGTCAATTTCAATAAAACTCTACAACAACAGCACTGGTGCAGGGGGGGTTTGGGTAAAAAGTGAATATAAACGGCAAAACCATAAAACAAGTGTGAATATTGATTTTATTACCCAGGCAAAAGCGACAATAAACACGCAAAAACCTTTTTAATATTTAAAATATTTGCCAAATTAAACCATGCACAACGTGTGAAAAAATCACATTAAATTATATTTAAACAATTGCAAATGCACCGAAATGGAATTAGTTGCATTAATCCGTGGTATTAATTGCGACAGGAATCGCATAAGAGTTCTGGCCGGTAATTTAAAATTGAAATTGGTGAAATTGAATCTGCAGCATGGCTATTTTTACTTCGGGGAATAAAAGTATTATAGCGGAAATAGTTTTATCATTTCTTTTTTTATTTCAATATTAAGGTCAGTTTTTTTTTTTGGTGGAGTGAAATTAAATGTAAACATAACCGAAATGTGGGCGTACGAAATGTATTCCACAAAGATTTAACAGAAAAAACAGCAAAACCCTATGACAAATTAATAATCTTTAATTCGCAAATAATATAGTTTTGCCTGAGTTTTTAATAACTTCCTTCGACACCGACAACCGGAGCAACTTCACTTCTAATTGGAATTATGTGTGCTCGGTATCTGGTTTTGCTCGATCTCACATATTGTGTATTTTAGCTTAACAGTTTGTACTTTTCGCATACTCGTAGTGCTCATAAATTATCATAAAAGTTTTGAAAAATAATTTTCAAACGCACACCCACAATTTATTTACCTGCATCCGGCAGTCGAGTGGAGACCAAGTGCAGCCAGGGCAAGGCAAGTGTTGGGCGATTTATTTAGTCGAAGAAAAGTTTTATCGCCATAACAACATTGTGGACCCTTTGCAATATGTCCGTGAAGATAAATTTTAAAATTTAACTAGTCTAGACACAAACCGCCTTTTTAACAGAGCGGGTATAGGGAGTTAACAGAGCCATGTTAAGTGGTTAACAGTGAAAATGCTTATATATATTTACGATTTCTGACCGATCGGACGAAAAAAATAAAAAAAAAACAAAATAATTTAAATAAAACAAGAGCATCCAACAGGGTATGTTTTGGAGTTGACCCTAAAATGAGCATTACTAAGAACATTTGTAACTGGGCATAGAGTGACAAAAGAAGGCCCACTCTGGCTGACTGGAAATAGATGCTGGGTCCACAGTAGTACCATGGATAGCTCTTGTGATTCCAAATCGATCTGTATATCACACTTGTCCAAAAAGTGTTTCAGAACCGATTTATTCAGATTTTTAACTTAAATTTTAAATTTCATGTAAGGCCCACTGTGACGGACTGGAAATAGATGCTGGGTCCACAGTAGTACCGTGGATAGCTCTTGTGATTCCAAATCGATCTGTACATCACACTTGTCCAAAAAGTGTTTCAGAACCGATTTATTCAGATTTTAGACTTAAATTTTAAATTTCATGTAAGGCCCACTGTGACGGACTGGAAATAGATGCTGGGTCCACAGTAGTACCGTGGATAGCTCTTGTGATTCCAAATCGATCTGTATATCACACTTGTCCAAAAAGTGTTTCAGAACCGATTTGTTCAGATTTTTAACTTAAATTTTAAATTTCATGTAAGGCCCACTGTGACGGACTGGAAATAGATGCTGGGTCCACAGTAGTACCATGGATAGCTCTTGTGATTCCAAATCGATCTGTATATCACACTTGTCCAAAAAGTGTTTCAGAACCGATTTATTCAGATTTTTAACTTAAATTTTAAATTTCATGTAAGGCCCACTGTGACGGACTGGAAATAGATGCTGGGTCCACAGTAGTACCGTGGATAGCTCTTGTGATTCCAAATCGATCTGTACATCACACTTGTCCAAAAAGTGTTTCAGAACCGATTTATTCAGATTTTTAACTTAAATTTTAAATTTCATGTAAGGCCCACTGTGACGGACTGGAAATAGATGCTGGGTCCACAGTAGTACCGTGGATAGCTCTTGTGATTCCAAATCGATCTGTATATCACACTTGTCCAAAAAGTGTTTCAGAACCGATTTGTTCAGATTTTTAACTTAAATTTTAAATTTCATGTAAGGCCCACTGTGACGGACTGGAAATAGATGCTGGGTCCACAGTAGTACCATGGATAGCTCTTGTGATTCCAAATCGATCTGTATATCACACTTGTCCAAAAAGTGTTTCAGAACCGATTTATTCAGATTTTTAACTTAAATTTTAAATTTCATGTAAGGCCCACTGTGACGGACTGGAAATAGATGCTGGGTCCACAGTAGTACCGTGGATAGCTCTTGTGATTCCAAATCGATCTGTACATCACACTTGTCCAAAAAGTGTTTCAGAACCGATTTATTCAGATTTTTAACTTAAATTTTAAATTTCATGTAAGGCCCACTGTGACGGACTGGAAATAGATGCTGGGTCCACAGTAGTACCGTGGATAGCTCTTGTGATTCCAAATCGATCTGTACATCACACTTGTCCAAAAAGTGTTTCAGAACCGATTTATTCAGATTTTAGACTTAAATTTTAAATTTCATGTAAGGCCCACTGTGACGGACTGGAAATAGATGCTGGGTCCACAGTAGTACCATGGATAGCTCTTGTGATTCCAAATCGATCTGTATATCACACTTGTCCAAAAAGTGTTTCAGAACCGATTTATTCAGATTTTTAACTTAAATTTTAAATTTCATGTAAGGCCCACTGTGACGGACTGGAAATAGATGCTGGGTCCACAGTAGTACCGTGGATAGCTCTTGTGATTCCAAATCGATCTGTACATCACACTTGTCCAAAAAGTGTTTCAGAACCGATTTATTCAGATTTTAGACTTAAATTTTAAATTTCATGTAAGGCCCACTGTGACGGACTGGAAATAGATGCTGGGTCCACAGTAGTACCATGGATAGCTCTTGTGATTCCAAATCGATCTGTGTATCACACTTGTCCAAAAAGTGTTTCAGAACCGATTTATTCAGATTTTAGACTTAAATTTTAAATTTCATGTAAGGCCCACTGTGACGGACTGGAAATAGATGCTGGGTCCACAGTAGTACCATGGATAGCTCTTGTGATTCCAAATCGATCTGTATATCACACTTGTCCAAAAAGTGTTTCAGAACCGATTTATTCAGATTTTTAACTTAAATTTTAAATTTCATGTAAGGCCCACTGTGACGGACTGGAAATAGATGCTGGGTCCACAGTAGTACCATGGATAGCTCTTGTGATTCCAAATCGATCTGTATATCACACTTGTCCAAAAAGTGTTTCAGAACCGATTTATTCAGATTTTAGACTTAAATTTTAATTTTTCTGTAAGGCCCACTGTGACGGACTGGAAATAGATGCTGGGTCCACAGTAGTACCATGGATAGCTCTTGTGATTCCAAATCGATCTGTACATCACACTTGTCCAAAAAGTGTTTCAGAACCGATTTATTCAGATTTTAGACTTAAATTTTAATTTTTCTGTAAGGCCCACTGTGACGGACTGGAAATAGATGCTGGGTCCACAGTAGTACCATGGATAGCTCTTGTGATTCCAAATCGATCTGTATATCACACTTGTCCAAAAAGTGTTTCAGAACCGATTTATTCAGATTTTTAACTTAAATTTTAAATTTCATGTAAGGCCCACTGTGACGGACTGGAAATAGATGCTGGGTCCACAGTAGTACCATGGATAGCTCTTGTGATTCCAAATCGATCTGTATATCACACTTGTCCAAAAAGTGTTTCAGAACCGATTTATTCAGATTTTAGACTTAAATTTTAATTTTTCTGTAAGGCCCACTGTGACGGACTGGAAATAGATGCTGGGTCCACAGTAGTACCATGGATAGCTCTTGTGATTCCAAATCGATCTGTATATCACACTTGTCCAAAAAGTGTTTCAGAACCGATTTATTCAGATTTTAGACTTAAATTTTAATTTTTCTGTAAGGCCCACTGTGACGGACTGGAAATAGATGCTGGGTCCACAGTAGTACCGTGGATAGCTCTTGTGATTCCAAATCGATCTGTATATCACACTTGTCCAAAAAGTGTTTCAGAACCGATTTATTCAGATTTTAGACTTAAATTTTAATTTTTCTGTAAGGCCCACTGTGACGAACTGGAAATAGATGCTGGGTCCACAGTAGTACCATGGATAGCTCTTGTGATTCCAAATCGATCTGTATATCACACTTGTCCAAAAAGTGTTTCAGAACCGATTTATTCAGATTTTAGACTTAAATTTTAATTTTTCTGTAAGGCCCACTGTGACGGACTGGAAATAGATGCTGGGTCCACAGTAGTACCATGGATAGCTCTTGTGATTCCAAATCGATCTGTACATCACACTTGTCCAAAAAGTGTTTCAGAACCGATTTATTCAGATTTTAGACTTAAATTTTAATTTTTCTGTAAGGCCCACTGTGACGGACTGGAAATAGATGCTGGGTCCACAGTAGTACCATGGATAGCTCTTGTGATTCCAAATCGATCTGTATATCACACTTGTCCAAAATGTGTTTCAGAACCGATTTATTCAGATTTTTAACTTAAATTTTAAATTTCATGTAAGGCCCACTGTGACGGACTGGAAATAGATGCTGGGTCCACAGTAGTACCGTGGATAGCTCTTGTGATTCCAAATCGATCTGTACATCACACTTGTCCAAAAAGTGTTTCAGAACCGATTTATTCAGATTTTAGACTTAAATTTTAAATTTCATGTAAGGCCCACTGTGACGGACTGGAAATAGATGCTGGGTCCACAGTAGTACCATGGATAGCTCTTGTGATTCCAAATCGATCTGTATATCACACTTGTCCAAAAAGTGTTTCAGAACCGATTTATTCAGATTTTTAACTTAAATTTTAAATTTCATGTAAGGCCCACTGTGACGGACTGGAAATAGATGCTGGGTCCACAGTAGTACCGTGGATAGCTCTTGTGATTCCAAATCGATCTGTACATCACACTTGTCCAAAAAGTGTTTCAGAACCGATTTATTCAGATTTTAGACTTAAATTTTAATTTTTCTGTAAGGCCCACTGTGACGGACTGGAAATAGATGCTGGGTCCACAGTAGTACCATGGATAGCTCTTGTGATTCCAAATCGATCTGTACATCACACTTGTCCAAAAAGTGTTTCAGAACCGATTTATTCAGATTTTAGACTTAAATTTTAATTTTTCTGTAAGGCCCACTGTGACGGACTGGAAATAGATGCTGGGTCCACAGTAGTACCATGGATAGCTCTTGTGATTCCAAATCGATCTGTACATCACACTTGTCCAAAAAGTGTTTCAGAACCGATTTATTCAGATTTTAGACTTAAATTTTAATTTTTCTGTAAGGCCCACTGTGACGGACTGGAAATAGATGCTGGGTCCACAGTAGTACCATGGATAGCTCTTGTGATTCCAATTCGATCTGTACATCACACTTGTCCAAAAAGTGTTTCAGAACCGATTTGTTCAGATTTTTAACTTAAATTTTAAATTTCATGTAAGGCCCACTGTGACGGACTGGAAATAGATGCTGGGTCCACAGTAGTACCATGGATAGCTCTTGTGATTCCAAATCGATCTGTATATCACACTTGTCCAAAAAGTGTTTCAGAACCGATTTATTCAGATTTTTAACTTAAATTTTAAATTTCATGTAAGGCCCACTGTGACGGACTGGAAATAGATGCTGGGTCCACAGTAGTACCATGGATAGCTCTTGTGATTCCAAATCGATCTGTATATCACACTTGTCCAAAAAGTGTTTCAGAACCGATTTATTCAGATTTTTAACTTAAATTTTAATTTTTCTGTAAGGCCCACTGTGACGGACTGGAAATAGATGCTGGGTCCACAGTAGTACCATGGATAGCTCTTGTGATTCCAAATCGATCTGTATATCACACTTGTCCAAAAAGTGTTTCAGAACCGATTTATTCAGATTTTAGACTTAAATTTTAATTTTTCTGTAAGGCCCACTGTGACGGACTGGAAATAGATGCTGGGTCCACAGTAGTACCATGGATAGCTCTTGTGATTCCAAATCGATCTGTATATCACACTTGTCCAAAAAGTGTTTCAGAACCGATTTATTCAGATTTTTAACTTAAATTTTAAATTTCATGTAAGGCCCACTGTGACGGACTGGAAATAGATGCTGGGTCCACAGTAGTACCATGGATAGCTCTTGTGATTCCAAATCGATCTGTATATCACACTTGTCCAAAATGTGTTTCAGAACCGATTTATTCAGATTTTTAACTTAAATTTTAAATTTCATGTAAGGCCCACTGTGACGGACTGGAAATAGATGCTGGGTCCACAGTAGTACCATGGATAGCTCTTGTGATTCCAAATCGATCTGTATATCACACTTGTCCAAAAAGTGTTTCAGAACCGATTTATTCAGATTTTTAACTTAAATTTTAAATTTCATGTAAGGCCCACTGTGACGGACTGGAAATAGATGCTGGGTCCACAGTAGTACCATGGATAGCTCTTGTGATTCCAAATCGATCTGTATATCACACTTGTCCAAAAAGTGTTTCAGAACCGATTTATTCAGATTTTAGACTTAAATTTTAATTTTTCTGTAAGGCCCACTGTGACGGACTGGAAATAGATGCTGGGTCCACAGTAGTACCATGGATAGCTCTTGTGATTCCAAATCGATCTGTATATCACACTTGTCCAAAAAGTGTTTCAGAACCGATTTATTCAGATTTTTAACTTAAATTTTAATTTTTCTGTAAGGCCCACTGTGACGGACTGGAAATAGATGCTGGGTCCACAGTAGTACCATGGATAGCTCTTGTGATTCCAAATCGATCTGTATATCACACTTGTCCAAAAAGTGTTTCAGAACCGATTTATTCAGATTTTAGACTTAAATTTTAATTTTTCTGTAAGGCCCACTGTGACGGACTGGAAATAGATGCTGGGTCCACAGTAGTACCATGGATAGCTCTTGTGATTCCAAATCGATCTGTATATCACACTTGTCCAAAAAGTGTTTCAGAACCGATTTATTCAGATTTTTAACTTAAATTTTAAATTTCATGTAAGGCCCACTGTGACGGACTGGAAATAGATGCTGGGTCCACAGTAGTACCATGGATAGCTCTTGTGATTCCAAATCGATCTGTATATCACACTTGTCCAAAATGTGTTTCAGAACCGATTTATTCAGATTTTTAACTTAAATTTTAAATTTCATGTAAGGCCCACTGTGACGGACTGGAAATAGATGCTGGGTCCACAGTAGTACCATGGATAGCTCTTGTGATTCCAAATCGATCTGTATATCACACTTGTCCAAAAAGTGTTTCAGAACCGATTTATTTAGATTTTAGACTTAAATTTTAAATTTCATGTAAGGTACTACTGTGGACCCAGCATCTATTTCCAGTCCGTCACAGTGGGCCTTACAGAAAAATTAAAATTTAAGTCTAAAATCTGAATAAATCGGTTCTGAAACACTTTTTGGACAAGTGTGATGTACAGATCGAATTGGAATCACAAGAGCTATCCATGGTACTACTGTGGACCCAGCATCTATTTCCAGTCCGTCACAGTGGGCCTTACAGAAAAATTAAAATTTAAGTCTAAAATCTGAATAAATCGGTTCTGAAACACTTTTTGGACAAGTGTGATGTACAGATCGATTTGGAATCACAAGAGCTATCCATGGTACTACTGTGGACCCAGCATCTATTTCCAGTCCGTCACAGTGGGCCTTACAGAAAAATTAAAATTTAAGTCTAAAATCTGAATAAATCGGTTCTGAAACACTTTTTGGACAAGTGTGATGTACAGATCGATTTGGAATCACAAGAGCTATCCATGGTACTACTGTGGACCCAGCATCTATTTCCAGTCCGTCACAGTGGGCCTTACAGAAAAATTAAAATTTAAGTCTAAAATCTGAATAAATCGGTTCTGAAACACTTTTTGGACAAGTGTGATATACAGATCGATTTGGAATCACAAGAGCTATCCATGGTACTACTGTGGACCCAGCATCTATTTCCAGTCCGTCACAGTGGGCCTTACAGAAAAATTAAAATTTAAGTTAAAAATCTGAATAAATCGGTTCTGAAACACATTTTGGACAAGTGTGATATACAGATCGATTTGGAATCACAAGAGCTATCCATGGTACTACTGTGGACCCAGCATCTATTTCCAGTCCGTCACAGTGGGCCTTACATGAAATTTAAAATTTAAGTTAAAAATCTGAATAAATCGGTTCTGAAACACATTTTGGACAAGTGTGATATACAGATCGATTTGGAATCACAAGAGCTATCCATGGTACTACTGTGGACCCAGCATCTATTTCCAGTCCGTCACAGTGGGCCTTACAGAAAAATTAAAATTTAAGTCTAAAATCTGAATAAATCGGTTCTGAAACACTTTTTGGACAAGTGTGATATACAGATCGATTTGGAATCACAAGAGCTATCCATGGTACTACTGTGGACCCAGCATCTATTTCCAGTCCGTCACAGTGGGCCTTACAGAAAAATTAAAATTTAAGTCTAAAATCTGAATAAATCGGTTCTGAAACACTTTTTGGACAAGTGTGATATACAGATCGATTTGGAATCACAAGAGCTATCCATGGTACTACTGTGGACCCAGCATCTATTTCCAGTCCGTCACAGTGGGCCTTACAGAAAAATTAAAATTTAAGTCTAAAATCTGAATAAATCGGTTCTGAAACACTTTTTGGACAAGTGTGATATACAGATCGATTTGGAATCACAAGAGCTATCCATGGTACTACTGTGGACCCAGCATCTATGTCCAGTCCGTCACAGTGGGCCTTACATGAAATTTAAAATTTAAGTTAAAAATCTGAATAAATCGGTTCTGAAACACTTTTTGGACAAGTGTGATATACAGATCGATTTGGAATCACAAGAGCTATCCATGGTACTACTGTGGACCCAGCATCTATTTCCAGTCAGCCAGAGTGGGCCTTCTTTTGTCACTCTATGCCCAGTTACAAATGTTCTTAGTAATGCTCATTTTAGGGTCAACTCCAAAACATACCCTGTTGGATGCTCTTGTTTTATTTAAATTATTTTGTTTTTTTTTTATTTTTTTCGTCCGATCGGTCAGAAATCGTAAATATATATAAGCATTTTCACTGTTAACCACTTAACATGGCTCTGTTAACTCCCTATACCCGCTCTGTTAAAAAGGCGGTTTGTGTCTTGACTAGTTAAATTTTAAAATTTATCTTCACGGACATCTTTGCAATTTCATACAGGTAGATTAGGGTGTAAGCAATTGAAATGCACTGCAAGTACTCGCCCGTATACATAGATGTGTACGGCGAGCAAGTTTATTTTACTTAGCAAATTTAATTTGCAAATGCCGGTAACTTTGGAAGGATAAGATTATTTGTTATGGACGTGTATCTTAAAAGATTATGCCGATCCATGAAGGCTACGTGAACTGTGGCCCCCATGAAAAATGGCCCCAAATACAAACCTGAAAAATCGTTCATTTTGAAATCATAAAAAACAACCAACAACAAGAGACATAGCTGTTAAATTGCGATTACGATTAGTAATCAATTTGATTACCGGAATGTGGGTTGTATATCGCTGTTCTATAGATATTTTAATGGTATCTGTTCACATATCTTCTGGTCCCTGACGTTAGAACATTTAGCCGGAATACGCGGCTATCCAGGGTCTCTCATCCGTTCATTGTCAAATGGCCGGTTGACCGGACGACTCACTATAGAGACAATTCGTTCTTCAGCCGTACTGTTCGCATGTGGAATAATCTTCCAGCAAGTGTTTTTCCTGCCTGCTATGACATTACCAAATTCAAGACCACCGTCAACAAACACTACTCCCTCTTTCCTCCCTCCAATACCCTTCATTCCCATCGCTAACACAGTACATTGCATTTAAAGGGGGCATCCCCTGACATTATTTGTAGTAATCCTGACAATATTCAGGATTACTTCCGATTATTGTAAATAATCAGAATGTAATGTCGGAAAGTATTTGGATTATTTTCTGATTACTTTTGATTCTTTTTGATTATTTATAGTAATCCCGACAATAATCTGTATTACTTACAATTACTATAAAGTATCAAAAGTAATCTCGGAAAATAGTGGGATTATTTTCAAATTACTTTTGATTCTTTTTGATTATTTATAGTAATCCTGACAATAATCATTATTACTTCCGTTTACTATAAATAATCAGGAAGAATCGAAAGTAATCTCGGAAAGTAGTGGGATTATTTTCTGATTACTTTTGATTCCTTTTGATTATTTATAGTAATCGCAAGTAATCCCGATTACTTTTGGATTATTTGTAATTGTAATCAATTATAAGTCTTGAAAAACTGAACATAATCGTAATTTTATCATTACTGTACCTTTACGAAAAATATAATTCAATTAGTAATTATTACGATTAGTAATCATTACTTAACAGCTATGGTAAGAAATGACACAAATAACGAAATGTAAAATTACAAACAGTATAGATGTTTGGGCTCAATTTTCTATTTAATTTAAATAAATATTGTAAGAAAAAATAATCTTTGGGCCAATTTTCTTTTTTAAATTTTTTCACATTCAGCAGTCACCGCAAATTTGGTGCAAATTGTCATTGTTCAATTGGGGCCATTTTTAATTGGGCCCACTGTGCACGGTGCCATCCGTGAATAGAGAAATTAAGGGGTGTCCACCTCAAAGTATTGAGATCAATTCTGCCACGACTCCATTGGATATGGAATAAGGCGTCTAATCGTCAATAACTCATATCACATATGCGTCATTCCATGTCGGACTGTACGACTTTTGCTAATAATTGACTTTGATGTCTCCGAGTAAAAAAAAAAAAAAAATT
The DNA here is from genome assembly GCA_958296145.1 of Hydrotaea cyrtoneurina. Lineage (NCBI taxonomy): Eukaryota > Metazoa > Arthropoda > Insecta > Diptera > Muscidae > Hydrotaea > Hydrotaea cyrtoneurina. The sequence goes on along the minus strand of OY282512.1, from coordinate 146,723,021 downwards.
TTAAAAATAACAAAAAAATAAATTTAGAGACAACAATTTTTAAAAAGAAGGGTCAAGTACATTTAAAATGAGATAATAAACTTTAAAATCCATTCACTAGTTTTTAAAAAAACGTCAGTTTAAAAGTTGTCACGATTTTGAAGATTTTCAATTTTTTTTTTTATTTTTTTTTTCTGGAAACGCGGGTATTTCATAATTTTTTGATACGTCTGGCAAATTTAAAGTAAATCAGAAGAGGTGTTGTCATTTGACTCATATGTATTTATATTACTTTGCTATCAGTTTCTATCAATGGTCCAGAATCCAATGCCATCGGTCAAAACATGCAAGACAGCTTAGCTGATACATTCTCTATCACCTGTTCTGATTCCCCTAACCCGTCATTAGCAGGAATCCGCGGCGTGCATTTCTTCAATCAAAACTTCCTCGTCCAAGTCTTAAACTAAGACAAAAATGATAAAAGAGCAAAGCTGTTTTTTTCTTTTGTACAATTTATGAAAATCTGAGCGAGTGTGTGTGTGTGTCGTACCGTATGGACATGTGGACATTTGTATCTGGAAAAACTGTTTCCTTATATTTCTTGTTCACTTTAACAGTTTGCTGGCGTTTGTGCATTCCTTTCTTTTTGTTTTTTTTTTTTTTTTACTTTCAACACACACATACAAATGGAGTTGCTTTTTTCACAATTGCATTTTGTGTAAAAGCATTTTAAAGTTATGAATTGCACTTTTGTGCACGGCACAGAAAGGAAACTTTGTCTTTTTGTGTGTGTTTTCTATGATGCTCGTATGGAAACAGTACATAAAAAGGCAGCCGTAGAAGTGGCAGTGGTGTTGGTGTTGGCAACAGTAGCCCTAGCAGCCGTAGTGGCAAAAGTTGCAATGTTGTTGCTGCAGCAGTTATGTGGCAGGTGTTTTAAATTGCGTTAAAATGCTCCGCAAAAGTTTGGTGTTCGGCAGCGGTGTTGTTGTCGTTTTCGTTTTAGTTTTTTTTTTGCTCTCGCTCTTTCTCAAGTATTTTATTATTTACTATTTTGTTTGTTTTTTTTTGTGTAAAGTTTACACTCGTTTTTTACACCAGCAACAGTGAAATGCCGTTGTTTGTGAAAGTTTTACTTAATTATTTTTATTTTATATCGCAAAAGTGTTTTGGGTTTTGTTTTTACGGTGTGTGTGTGTATGTGTGTGTGGATAAGTGCGTGTGAGAAGAGCTATGATACACACATGTGCTCGCAAATTAGATTTTGAACAAGACGTATGAGTAATATTTATTTCACAGTAAGCGCCCCGGTAGGCTAGTTGGTGGCGTGGGGCTTATGGGTTCGATTGCCACCCGAATATGTTGCTGCACCAGAATAAAAAATTTACTTTGTATTGTAATTAATAATAAAACAGGAAATAAAATATTTCATAGTAATGAAAAATGATGTGAAGACAAGCGATTATTTAGCCAAACTGTAGCTGGATTTTCAACCAACCGATCGACTAAATGTTCAGTTTTCCTAATCGATTCATTGGAGGTGAAAATAATTTCCATAAATAATTGGAAATGTTTGAGCCAGTCGATTGGTGGAGCATGGCCGTGTGGTGTGATTGTGCCAGTTGTTGGTGCAATATCAAAACTACGGGGTTTTCAAAATTATAGGGCTGGAATTCGACATCTGTCAAACTAAGTTGTTAAACCAATTTTTTGTTCTTTTCAGTTGGAAGTCTGACATTGTCGTAACTCCCAGGTTGAACAGGAGACGATTGTTAGCAGAGGAGGTTACAAGGAGTCACAAAATTGTGGGGGCGGGGTCATCAGGGGTCATTTTGTAAATTGGGGCTTTCATATTTTTATGATTGCACCAGTTTGTGATATCGTGTAAAGTTTTGTCAGTAAACAACTTCGGACTTACTTACTTATTTTCCTTAAGATCCCGTGGAGGAACAGCCGGGGAACTTCTCTCGAATCAGTGAGCTGTGTAGGATATAATTTGTATACTCACTGACTGGGACCTACATTTTAAAGTCGGCGCTGAACGGCTAATGCTTTTCTGGAGAAGTTTTACATGGCTTAGAGATTGGTCTCTTACTCGTAAAGTCGCCAACATTTACGAGGTGGAAACAGCCGCCGAAAAATGTTTGATGGTCTTACCCGGTTTCGAACTCGGGTTCTTCTGTGTGACAGTCTTGGGACTATGAAATCGAAAAAAGATAAACTTATAAAAAAATATTTAATCATCTGCGGGACTAATGGACAAATTTTTCAGAAGATTGTGTCACATAGTTATTCTAACCTTTTGTCCGTCCGAACATATTTCCACGCACCATTTTGTAAAGAAATTAATATTGCACCAATATACGTGTGTGGTATGTGCTTAAGCATAATTGCACCATCACTAGATTACTTCGTGTGTGGGCCGTATGAAGACTAAAAATGTGCTGATACGATGATTTACATTTCATCGACGTAGTTTCATCTTGAACAGCGAAAAAATAATTGGCTTAAGATCTATGCGAACTAGTTTTGTTGTACATCTCCTGCAAATAGGTTGGATCCGTCGATGTTTTTAGAAATCTCCGTTCTAATGTTACTGCTTGACACACTTCATGAATTTCCTAAGTAAAATAAATAGAATCGTTCATAAAAAATTAATAGATTAGTTTCAATTTACAGCTGGTGTCTACGAGCACTGAAATGGAAACTATGCAGTGATTCCTGCTCAAGTTTTTTTTTTTTGAATACATGTATTTTATGTAATTTCACCAGAATCAATCAAAACCACAATTTTGTTGGGTCATTTTGAATTGCACTTTGCCTCTGATTAATATTTATTTCAACATACATCAACTAACATCAACTTTAAGATGAAAACTTTCTCATTTTCGGGGGAAAAGAACAAAATCGAACTATGATCTCCACTGTCTAAATATTCTTCTTTAAAGTGCAGTCTTTGTTGTTAATGTGCTTCATCACTGTCTGTTTAAATTCAGTCAGTTGTGTTAAATGTTCATCACATTTTCCTCATTCATCGCATAGCGCGCGCTTCAGTGCGCCTTAAGCGAAAACAGTGCAGAAAAAGCCATCATTTAAAATATTTTTTTTGTTTTTTTCGTTTTTCGGTTTTCGTTTTGCTGCAGTTCACTTTTGACTGAATTTAAATAAAAAACTGTTTGCATATCATTGTTTGCGCAATTTACAGTTTGCACTTAATGTGACTGTCAGTTGCAATTTGATTCTGCCGCCACGGCCACTGCTGGTGTCGCTGCCGCTGCCACTGTTGATTCGGCCAACGTTATCGCTGCTGTAGATGATGTTGATGTTGTTGCTGTTGTCACAACTCGTGCTGCTGTCGGGTGTTGCATACACCGACAGTCAGACATTTCATTTAAATGAATTGTCTGTTACTTTTTGTACATCTTTGCATTTTATATCTCCTTGGAGTGTATTTTTGTTTTTGTTTCCCCCTTTGCTTTGCTTTTTGTTCTAAGGCACAATGACTTAGTAACCCATTGAAATATGACATTGAGAACAAAGCGAGCTCTGGCACAGAGTGGGCGAGCTAGCTGGGGCAGGAAGGAAATGTTGTGTAAATGTTTTTAATGGTCTTTGTTCATTCATTCAGTGTATCCGAAAACAAAGTTAGGAACGAATACATGTTTCGTTCGGGGAATTCTACAAGTAATCTTCCCCTAAAGCAGATCGTGAATTGTACGTTGATGGATTAGAGATTTTTAAATGATTTTAATCGTTTGCAGAATAAGAAAACTGGACCAGATTAATAAGCTGCATTAGCTTGGTCTATTGCATTGGTCTATTTCTTTGGCTAAATTGATACGTGGTATCTCATATGCTGAACTAAAAACTCTACGAAATACGAAATTTAAAACCGTCAGATAATCCAAGTTCTGAAAAAAGGAAAAGAACACTATTTGTAGGAATCTACACAGGGAAGGGTTCAGTTTATGTGCAGTATATGGGACATTGTATGGATGACAATTTCCTGTTTCACTGTACGGACCTGGGCTGTTGATTTGGATTCTTGGAGTTGGAGTCTGACAAATTTTGCCCGGATTCGGAGCCGGGAGTAGAACAATTTGCCCGACTCGATTTTTATTTACATACATTTCCTATAAAATAATTAGATTGTATTAAAAAAATTAATCTGTTAATATTTTTTAAAATTTAATTGAAAATATAAAAATGTTTTTTATTGAAAATTAATAAAACAAAAATTTTTAATTGAAAATGTAAATGTAAAAAAAATGTAATTACAAATGTTAACAAATTTATTGAAAAATTTAAAAAAAAATCTTAATTGAAAATAAAAAAAAATTTTAATTGAAAATTTTAAAAAAAAATTTAATTGGAAACATAATTTTTTTTTTGTAAATTAAAAAAAAGTTTTCAGTTGAAAATTAAAAAAAAAAATTAGTTGAAAATTAAAAAAAAAAATTTAGTTGAAAATTGAAAAAAAAAAATATTGAAAATTTAAAAAAAAAATGTATTTGAAAATTTAAAACAAATTTTTAACTGAAAATTTAAAAAACTTTAATTGAAAATTAAAAAATAAAATTTAATTGAAAATTTAAAAAAAAATTAATAGAACATCTTAAAAAAAAAATTTAATTGAAAATATAACATTTTTCTTTTAAAATTAACAAAAAATGTTAGTTGAAAAATTAAAAACCAAAAATTTAATTGGAAATATTATTTTTTTTTATTGAAAATTCAAAAAATAAAGAAAATTTAAAAATAATTTTAATGGAAAATTTAAATAAAAAATTAATAGAAAATTTTTAAAAAAAATTTAATTGAAATTTAAAGCTAATTTTAATTGAAAACTTAAAAAAAAGATTATAAATTTAAAATTTTTTTTATTGAAATTTTAAAAAAAGATTTAATTGAAAATTTAAAAAAAAAATTAGTTGAAAATTTAAAAACAAAATTTATTGTAAAAATTAAAAAAAACATTTTATTGAAAATATCCTTTTTTTTATTTTAAAACTAAAGAAAATAACAAAACAGTCACTAAATGACAATTTAGGCAGAACTGTTTGTTATAGAAAATTTAAAAAAAAAAATGAATTGAAATGTAAAAAAAATTTTAGTTGAAAATTTAAAAACAAAATTTAATTGAAAATATACCATTTTTTTTGAAAATTAAAAAAACTTTTAGTTGAAAAATTAAAAACCAAAAATTTAATTGAAAATATAATTTTTTTTTATTGAAAATTCAAAAAATTTAACTGAAAATTTTAAAAATAATTTTAATTGAAAATTTAAATAATAATATATTATATTTTTATTAATATTAATTTTTAAAAAAAAAATTTATTGAAATTTAAAGGAAATTTTAATTGAAAATTTAAAAAAAAATTATAAATTTAAAAAAATTGTGATTGAAATTTAAAAAAAAAATGTAATTAAAAATATAAAAAATTTAATTGAAACAAAACAAAATTTAATTGAAAATTTAAAAAAAAATTGAATGAAAAATATAATTAAAAATTAAAAAAAAAATAGAATTGAAAATTTAAAAAAAAAATTGAATTGAAAACATAATTTTTTTTTAAATTAAAAAAAAAAAAATGCAGTTGAAAAATTAAAAACCAAAAATTGAATTGAAAATATAATTTTTTTTTATTGAAAATTCGAAAAAAAAATTTAACTGAAAATTTAAAAAATAATTTTCTATTAGATATTATCAAGTCACATCATAACTATATATCGGCCGTCCTCATCACATCATACCTGCAACTGAACACCGAATAACAAATAACTGTGACTCGGGCCTGTGAAAAGAATGCAACTAGAAAATTGTTTTCGCACTATTCAAATATTGTCAGCGGCTATCCTTGAAGAACACCCCGTATGCCGGTGACTTTACGAGTTAGTAAGAACTGCTCTTGAAAAAGAATTACCCTTTTCGGAGCGGGTTCTAAATATTAGACATAAAAGTTCTTCTATTTTTTCTTAAATTGACAATGCCGCTTCTGACCATTTGTTTGGCGACCATTAGTTTGCAGACTAAATGAAAAACCTATTAAAGTATTGTTATTGTTTCCCAATTTTTTTAACAATTGTTATTCTTCATTCGTATTAAAGCATTTATAATATTTAGTAAAATTATCCAGTCGTTGAAAAAAAACTTACCTCCCCTTTCATTCCTGTTCTTTCTTTCTTTTCAGGTAAGTTGGGTTCATTCATTCATTTACTGGGAAATGTGAGTTAAAACAAAACTATAAACCGTGTTTTCTTTTAAAAGGGCAACATAATTTCGATTTCAACAAAATCTAATTATCCCGCACCAAGTGGATATTTAATGAATGATGTACAGAAATGTATTTCCAAACATAAACTTTTTCCACACATTTCCACTCATTCAAACGCTTTGAATCTCGGCCATTAACAAACTGTCATTACTAGTTTTGTTTTTGTTTTAATCCACACATGCATTAAATTTAAATTGTTCATTATTAATAACATTTTATTAAATGCCACTAAATACCGCATCAAATTAAAATTCAATACACAAACTAAGCGTAGAGAAATTCTGTCCATAAAGGAGGAGTGAAATTAAAATGAAATATTAACAACACAGAGTGGCCAACACACTAAAATCAATCGCGTGAAATTCCGGAAGTCTTTGAACAAATATTCTTTAAAATTACTTTAATTAAAATACTCTTTAAATAGTTTTTTAATATTTTGTTGGTGTTGTTCTTAACAATCATTGCGCCATCATCATTATCATCATCATTCCTGTCCAACAATAATGTCGGCCAGCTTAAAACAATATGACCATTGTGAATACATGACGGCTTTTTGTGAAGTCTTCTTCTTCGTCCCCCCGCCCCTCGACCAGTCTCCAAGGACACGTGTCCCCTTTGATCTTTCCGTGGGATTCCTACATGCATTTAATTAATATTAAACTATACAAAAACAAAATGAAATTTTCACAATTTCATCTTTTCACTTCCTGCGGCTGCTGCCATTCATCGTGTTCAGCAACGATAATAATGGAATTAATAAAAATAATATTTTCGATATTTTTGTTGCTACTGTGTTAATATGGGCTGCTGTTGTTAATACGTGTAGCACAGACCACCACACAAGAACACACAATTTAATAAAGTTGAAAACGAATAAAACGCGCAAAAAACAAAATCGAATGGCTTTGCAGCAAAAAGGATACACGAGTGTCTCATCGTGTGTGTGCGTGAGAGTGCCAATTTATAAAAGTGTAAAAATATTTATGAGCTCTTTATAGCCCCTGCCAAAGGATTGCAAGTATATTTGGTTAACCAGTGCGTATGTAACTCTAAGATATGGAAAACCTTTATTTTTATATATATTTTGGCCATTTTTCATATGTTTTTTTCACTTTTGTTTTGCAAATATCCTAAAAAAACGAAACAAATCCCCAAAATTAAGCCATTGACTTGTGTTTGTTTAAAAAAATAACTTTTTTCCAATTACCGCCCAACGCGGATTTATTTTGTCTGCTAACTTCACGATATGCCGGCCAATCCCGGCGTTATTCATGTTGAATGAGGATATATGAGTCGGTCCGACCGAACTTAATGCCATTTGTATTTGTTTATTATTTCTTTGTGGATGTATGAAAATTGAATTAATATTGCGGCAAACTTATAAATTGGGTGTGCGAATAAGATCAGAAACGTAAAAGTCAAGGGCATACTTATTTCCCTCAAAGCAGTGAACTAAGCATCACTCGTTGTTTTTACTAGTGATTATCCAGATCTAGGTCACAATCTGGTTCTGAAGTATCACTGGTACTCTCCCATGAAGGAAAAAAAGGCAATCTGTGTAAGACAGAATTGTTAAACTTAAAGACCGGGCCATACTGTGTTAATCCGAATGGCTAATGCTCGGAACGGCTAATTTTAGATGGCTTAGTCATTACTCTCTTGCTCGTAAAGTCTAAAGAAAACGGATACTTTTTTGTTTTCCTTTGGTAACCAGCAGACGAACCTGCGTTTGTTGTGTGCTATTCACAGATTACGGGCTCTTGTTCCTATAGAAATTTAACAGAGCATTAGAAATGAATTTCCTGATCGTTCATTCATCTTACTTCGATTTCTAACACAGTATTTCAAAATGGCTCGACAGAGATCTGTGGTATCACTGAAAAGCCCTTATCAATGTGTGAAGAGAAACCTCCGTACCAAGAAGATTTCACTTGGCATTTTCGGAATCATGTGTTGAAACGAGGAATTTTTTATATCACTCTTTCAGTCTTTGTTAGAATGCTGGTAGATTAGTTCTGTTCGTGGACCATTTGAAGTATATTTTTGGTGTCATTGTCCATAATTTACTGTGTTAATAACGATTTCTTATTGGCTTACAAACAAAAGTAGTTGCGAATGCTTGAGGAACGCACCACAAATGATAAGCCACAATCAAAACATACCCCTAAGAGTTGCATACAGTTTATCAGTATCGCCGGCCAGATAACAATTAAGCTTTGTTTTAAATTAAATAAATTTAAAACATATTAAAAATGCGTACAATTTGTTAAAATGTTTATGCAAAAATGCTACCAAAATCGTAGGCATCGTACAAATATTTGCGTATAAGTGATGTTATGGAATTAGCAAAGTCTCATAACGTATACGCCCCCCCCCCACACACACCAATGCAGATGCAATCAGACATACAAGTATTTACATTTTCAATTATGTTTTCTTCTGTTGTAGAGAAACAAGACCACAATGCATAATACATATGTCTATCTTGTTTTTCGGTTGTGGATTATCTGATCGGTAATTAATTCATTCATTCAATTCACTTATAAATTTTTCAATTTCTTTTTGGAATACATATCAACATTTTCTCTGCTACTGCATTCATTCATCCATCCATCACCATCTACGAATTACCGAAGAAACTAATCAAAATTTTTATTACATTTTACTTGCAAAATAGTAAATGTGTTCTCTAAAACAAGCAAGGCCCGGTCTGAGGCTACGATTACCCACTAACACACACTCTCATGTGTGGCAGTTTTCCTTTTCTAAAATAATTCAGCCATATAAAGGATGAGTGGGAGTGTGTTGGAGTATCTTATTGTTTAACGCATTAAAACACATGAGGCCTTCTTCTTTGTATCTGATTGAAATTCATTAAATTTCACACACACACTTATACACGCCTACTCATCCACACGCACTCACACCCACACATATTCATTTACAAACATCTGATGACTCCAGCCTGCACAGCTACTACGTCGATATCATCAACATAAAAAAGTAACTGACGATAAAAAACATATAAATCTATAGAGGCTCACACATAAGCAAACACGTTTGCATGAGTCCGTGTACATATGTATGTATGTGTTGTAAATATGTACTTGTAGTCGTCATGCATGGATAAACACATAAATATGCATATTTGTGGTTCAGCTGTTTAGAAATTAAATCTGGAAAATTTGCAAATGTCTATAGTTTAGAAGACGATGTATGAAGGAACACATGATGTAATCCCATGTTAGGCAATACACATACACACACACTGTGCTATGGGTGACTCCATGCCAAATAACAGTAATGAACACAAGTACCATTAATCAAACATTCCTTTATGCAAGTTTACAATGCATTTTTCCACAAAGGCCATTCAAATTGGAAATCCATTCTATCGATGTACGATGCCGGCCATCGGTGAAATGCTGTGATGAGTGTTTTCCCAATAGATTGTAGCGTATTCCTCCCCCTCTCCCATGAGAGGAACAATGAAGACATTGAAAGGTCCTTCGACCAATAAAATATAGTGAGTGAGCCATTATATAGTGAGCCATTATTCCTAGATGATCGGGCGATAATATACTTTGAAAATTATTAATAAAGGTGGGACTGAGACAGACAGTGGGACTGAGACAGATTGTTGGACTGAGACAGATTGTGGGACTGAGACAGATTGTGGGACTGAGACAGATTGTGGGACTGAGATAGATTGTGGGACTGAGACAGATTGTGGGACTGAGACAGATTGTGGGACTGAGACTAAGACTAAGACTAAGACTAAGACTAAGACTAAGACTAAGACTAAGACTAAGACTAAGACTAAGACTAAGACTAAGACTAAGACTAAGACTAAGACTAAGACTAAGACTAAGACTAAGACTAAGACTAAGACTAAGACTAAGACTAAGACTAAGACTAAGACTAAGACTAAGACTAAGACTATGACTATGACTATGACTATGACTATGACTATGACTATGACTATGACTATGACTATGACTATGACTATGACTATGACTATGACTATGACTATGACTATGACTATGACTATGACTATGACTATGACTATGACTATGACTATGACTATGACTATGACTATGACTATGACTATGACTATGACTATGACTATGACTATGACTATGACTATGACTATGACTATGACTATGACTATGACTATGACTATGACTATGACTATGACTATGACTATGACTATGACTATGACTATGACTATGACTATGACTATGACTATGACTATGACTATGACTATGACTATGACTATGACTATGACTATGACTATGACTATGACTATGACTATGACTATGACTATGACTATGACTATGACTATGACTATGACTATGACTATGACTATGACTATGACTATGACTATGACTATGACTATGACTATGACTATGACTATGACTATGACTATGACTATGACTATGACTATGACTATGACTATGACTATGACTATGACTATGACTATGACTATGACTATGACTATGACTATGACTATGACTATGACTATGACTATGACTATGACTATGACTATGACTATGACTATGACTATGACTATGACTATGACTATGACTATGACTATGACTATGACTATGACTATGACTATGACTATGACTATGACTATGACTATGACTATGACTATGACTATGACTATGACTATGACTATGACTATGACTATGACTATGACTATGACTATGACTATGACTATGACTATGACTATGACTATGACTATGACTATGACTATGACTATGACTATGACTATGACTATGACTATGACTATGACTATGACTATGACTATGACTATGACTATGACTATGACTATGACTATGACTATGACTATGACTATGACTAAGACTATGACTATGACTATGACTATGACTATGACTATGACTATGACTATGACTATGACTATGACTATGACTATGACTATGACTATGACTATGACTATGACTATGACTATGACTATGACTATGACTTTGACTATGACTATGACTATGACTATGACTATGACTATGACTATGACTATGACTATGACTATGACTATGACTATGACTATGACTATGACTATGACTATGACTATGACTATGACTATGACTATGACTATGACTATGACTATGACTATGACTATGACTATGACTATGACTATGACTATGACTATGACTATGACTATGACTATGACTATGACTATGACTATGACTATGACTATGACTATGACTATGACTATGACTATGACTATGACTATGACTATGACTATGACTATGACTATGACTATGACTATGACTATGACTATGACTATGACTATGACTATGACTATGACTATGACTATGACTGAGACTAAGACTATGACTATGACTATGACTATGACTATGACTATGACTATGACTATGACTATGACTATGACTATGACTATGACTATGACTATGACTATGACTATGACTATGACTATGACTATGACTATGACTATGACTATGACTATGACTATGACTTTGACTATGACTATGACTATGACTATGACTATGACTATGACTATGACTATGACTATGACTATGACTATGACTATGACTATGACTATGACTATGACTATGACTATGACTATGACTATGACTATGACTATGACTATGACTATGACTATGACTATGACTATGACTATGACTATGACTATGACTATGACTAAGACTAAGACCACTTACTACGAAAAAGCCCGTATGTATAAAATATGCATTAGATAGAATGTTGCCAAACATTTGAACCGTAAAAACACAATCCACATACAGTCTTATAATGATTTAAATTGCAAATCTTTATTTAATGTATAATATTTTGCACACAATCTCACACAAAGACAGGCTGCTGCTCAGTTGTAATGTACTCGAATGTACTTCTTACAAGTTTCAGAAACAATTCCAGCGAATGCTCCCAGTAAGCGACGACAAGGGCATAGAGCAGCTCTTGTGTTTGCCACTGATGATGTCGATGTTGATGTGGCTCACGACGACGATGGAGATGAAGATGGAGATGAAGATGATGACGAGCAGTACGATTGTGTACATATGAGTGTATGTGTATGCCTATGGATGACGATTGTTCATATGGAACCAGAGTTGATTACAAGTCTGTATTTGTGGGTGTATGTGTGGATGTGTAAGTAATAATGTGTATATGGATTTCCATGTATTTGCGTGAGCTTAGTTGCACACATACCGACCAGCACAGTTGATATTTGTCTGATTGAGCTGTACACAAATGTGGGTGCGGGCCTTTTGGAGAGCAACAATGAAAGCAAGCAACATAATAAATTTTGGCATTTTTATTTTGGGTCTGTGGCTACAGTATTTTCTGGAGTCTTAAGAAATATTCGGTGTGAATTATATGTAAATCAGGCGGTGCAAATAGAATTCCCCAATAGCATTTGCAGAAGTGATTGTTTTTACAAAACGCCATCTGAAATGAAATTGTTATTATTCTTAATAAAGAAAACAAAAGTAATTGGCATTGAATATAAAGAAATGGGAAAGCCCTGCCCAATGATCCCCTTTGATCTAAGTATTATTTTCTTTTACTGAGGGTAATTCAGATATTGTCGAAAATATTTTTAATTTCTTCTCTAGTATCACATAAAGGAAGTATGCGATTAACTGACTGCGTATAGAAGAGTCCAGGAATACCAAAAGTGGAAGATAATATTAGGGGCGTGTCATCAATAGAAATACTGGACATGTAAATAATATAATTCAAGTAACAATTTGGATGAGTTTGGGTGATATCAGAAAATAACATCTGATACCAATTTTTCTAGTCGTGGGTGCGTCGATCACTCAACAAACCCAATTTAATATACGAGTAATTATTCAGTATTAATTTTAATTACCGGTTACGCGCCACAATGCGTGGAGAGTAAACTGTATGAGCTTTTCAGTGCTCGATGATCAACCGGATACATACATACACACACACACACACATAAACATGTAGGCAATATCGTCAGCAGTTGTTTGCAACACAACAAAAGGGAAAAACTCAAACCAAACTCAACACAACTCAATTTCGTATGCATTTGCAATCCCAATCAAATTAAACTAATACATTATTACAGAACAGCCGAATAACCAAACAACCGACCAAACAACTAACCGACCGACCGACCGACCGACTCGGGCCAAATGTGTCAATGTGCAAACTGGCATACAAAAGCCCATTGTTGTTCCACTCTCCATACGTGTGCATATGAGTCTGCGTGCGTTGGTGTATGTGTGTGGTGCACATTGTTGCAAATGTTATTCTATTGTTTTTGTTGTGGCTGCCATTTCTGTTGATGTGATTCTTGGCGTTGGTGTTGCTGTTGATATGTGAAGAACGAATAAGCCATAGTAATAGGAACCTTAACAATTGCGATTGTAATGAAATGTTATTAGCAACGACTCAAGTATGCACCCGAGTGTGTGTGTGTGTGGGTGAATGTATTGTCCGGGCCACTGCGAAAGGTGGAGAGACAGGTTAATACGAAGTATAACAGGTGATAACCGCAAAATTCAAATTAAGCCATATTTGAGTGTATATGCGTGATTGCGTGCGTGTATGAGTGATGGATTGGAAAACCAAAGACCTGCAAAAGGCCTTCGAAGACGACTACTTGGGGATTTATACGACATATTTGGGACAACTAAGGCAATGGAATTTGCAAATGTTTCTGACAACAACTTGAGCAAGACAAAGAAGATGAGTGTGTAATTAACTTATGCAGGAAATTTAAAAACTTCAAACTCTCAGACAGATGAATTAGAATTTAGAATCATAAGTTCTTTCGACGAAACATACAGACAATCAGGTCGATATTTCTATTTACAGATTTAGGAGCTTTTTGTGGAATTCGGGATGGTCCAGCGAGAGGAACTAGGGATAGAAGTTTCGTCAGCTTTCGTGGTATCACAATCGACTTCAACGACTACTGAGTCTTTTTTTCAGGCCGAAGTTCCAAGTTTTCTAGTAAATGTACACACTATGCTAGATTTTAATATGCATTTTGAACCTTATGAATATCAAGAAACCGAAGAGATTGTATTCTTTCTTTATTTCTGGCCGTTACATATACAGGGTTTTATCTCAACAAATTGCATTTTTCTTTGTATTCCCAAATAACAACTCTTTCTGGTAGAACCCTGCAGTTATTTGACCTTTTGTTAAATACTCGCTGATGGAGTTTTGAGTTGTAGATGAAATATGGCTTAAGACAAGGCCTTCCAATTTTACCCGCTTACATTACCAGCGGTGTTCGGGATTGGCCCTTATTAGTCCTTCAAATCGTTCGTGTTGTTATTCACTTACAAGCCAATACATGTGTATGTGATTGGAAATGTTTGCCTGTGTGTGTGTGTGGATTGTTAACTAAACTGCAATTATAGAAATATCAATAACTACAATACCAACAACCAATAACATCCAGCAACAATAGCGTTTTCCCAACAATCACAACACATAGCCAACAACAACAGCAAATTCGATGATAGTGGAAATTATTGACGTCTCCTTTATTTCCCTTCAACTGCCACAGTGAACGGATCAAATGCCACACAATAAACTGTGGACCAAGGGGTTGCGATGGAAATTGGTAAAGCAACTCAAGCAACATTAATTAAAGGAAAGTATGCTCGAATCGTCAATTGAAATAGTAAGGATATCACATTGAATTCTGCCACTCTGATCTCTAGTAAGTTTTCCCCCAGTCCCTTTTGAAGATAGCTAATTCTGCAACAACTCAAACCAAATCAACCATACCAAATTCGGTTATAATTCATGGAAAAAACCAGAACATCACTTTAAAAATTCCGAACCTAATTGGTTGATCTTGTATTCAGTTAATAACGCTAGACCTTTCTAAATTTACATTGAAACCGATACAGCCCTTAAGAAGTTACAGCAATATTTACAAAAAAAGCCACCCTAATGTGTATAACCTAATGATCTAAACTCGCACTTGTATGCCACCGAAAATAGTCACGCACGAGACATTACACGGCTGCGATATAAATTGGAGGTGCACCTCACACCTCCCTTTGAACTACGACCGCCTACTGACGACTTCATTGATTAAGGGCCTTAATTAAAAAATGTACACACATTGGTTTGTTGTTCACATGACAACTTCAAAAAAAAAAAAAGTAAAGACGCAACAAAGTGAGTATGTGTGGTAAAGTGGAATACCACACAAGAAATTCTTTCTTTGTCGATTGAAATCAAGAATTCTAGAAAAATCTTTGGTGGTGGGGTTTGATTTCCACACAAACCACAGCGCAAATGTTAATAGTGAAACATGCCCAAAGATTAAGCGGATATGAATAAATTAAAGTCTGTCTAGGGGTGAAATATGTATTTAAGTCTTTAAGCATGGTTTTGAAATGGGATAATAGACCGCAACAATTTAACAATTTCGGGGACGATTTCGGAATCCAATTTTATTTTGATATAGTTTTCGGGGCCTCATAAAATACTTTTGGGGTCTAATTTACTTCGGCGAAGTAAAAAATCTTTGATTTTTTATTGAAAATAATAAAGTTCATAACTTCTGAACAACAAAACAGAAGAAATTCATCGACACTTTAAAATTAAACAATTAAACAAAATTAAAACAAAATATCACATTATCAAAAAGAAAATAAGGCCCAAAATGTTCTCAAACTTCCACGATCTAAAATTCGATCGATTCGATTAATGGATGAAAAACTATTTTGTGGTTATTTTCCACCATTATTTTGGGGTGTATTTGCTGTTGTTGCGAAAACGCATCAATAAATTACATAGATATGACATTCGTTGCTCTGATGCATGGTTTCCGAGTGACGTTTAGCACATATTCTTCGAGCGGTATTCGAAGGTTTCCATATACGAAATGGTCTGTAATCATAAGACTGGGTATTTTTTGAGACGTCCCTTCCCGCTTTGCGAAGGCATCGTACACTCTTCATCGGAAGCGTGAAATTCGAAATTTATCCATTCGGTTATTTTCCATCGCATTCATGGTGGACGGATTAATATCTAATTTTTATTTCTCCAACGATTTTCGAATTTGGTGCTGTAACAAGGTCATCATTATCAAGACTTTCCCCATCGCTGATATTACCCACTCTTGGTGGAGTATTTAATTTTATTAATAATACTGACACAGTGCAACACGAAAAAATGCAAGCATATACGTAATAAAATACAAAAAAAAAGATCCATGTCTCCCAGTTTTGTCAACGACTTTTGTTATGGGCGCCTAAAGATTTGACCATTTTCTCATTGTCCTCGGGTCATTTCAGTTTTATTTGAGCTGTATTACACTTTAATGAACTTTAAATAGTTTTATTACAAAATATCTCCAACATGGTGTTCAACAAAGCCCTTCTACTCGAGCAACGCCTAATTGTCTAATGTTGCGTTTTCGCAACACCAGTTTTCAAAAAATCGATATTCGTAGCTTACTAAAGTTTTCGGCTTTTTACCAACATACTGGACAAAGCACACACAACAGAAAATTGATTGGTAATCATTTATTAAACAGGTTGTTTCACACTACTTTTTATAAGAGTTCTTTTTTTGACTGAGATTATGAAAAAGCTCAATGTACAGGCGATTTTTTCCACACTACAGTCAACATTGACACTTTGCGACCTTAGAACAACAAGATTCCATCTGCATCGAGGAAGAAATACTACTTTTTTAACGACACTGCTCAAAATAATATTTACAACATAAATATTACAAAATGGAAGAAAACTGTATATTGAAATGTATTGGGTAAAGTGTAATGTTGATGATGCGAAAACGCAACGGTGGTAGAAAATGGGCAATGCCGATTGCTCGGCTGATGGAATACATTACGCTTGTTTGCTGGCAATCGACGTTTCATGTTTTTATTGAATTTGCTAAATTTAGTTCACTTAAGATATTCTAAACTGGGATTTAGATTAGTTTCGATGAGCCCCTTCCCATTATAATAATATTTGAGATCTCTCGTCGTTGGCGTCATAAATGTGTTTTCTTAATTCAGACTTTGTAAGTCTCATTGAATTTCTTGTTCCACTTTCATTCGCGACATTGCAGGGGGATGAATGTGGGAGACATTCACACTTTTATTAACAATCGACCATAAATCCGTATAATCCATGTAATTTTCATTGTCAATAGCGGTCCATTCATGCTGTAGCCCTCATACAATTGGTGTCGTGTTGTTGTACGATTCACACAATTCCGATAAATTTCATCAGATGTCTTAATCAGATGAATTAAATTTCAGTTTGCGAGGTTCTCACGATTTTTGGTATATCCTACATGAGAGCCGACTGATGACATCAGTCTTCAATGAAATGTGGCTTTGTGAAGCTGTTTCAAAATTATTAAATAACTAGTAAGTTGTAATGCGCCTATGGCGCCCGTTAATTTGCTTGAGAAAGTATTTGTTACTTAATTTTAAAAATTTTGTAAAAAATATTTTGAGAAAACTATTTTGAAAAAAAAAAAAAAATGTGGAAAAAAAATGTTTGTTGAAAAAAAAAATTTTTGTGGAAAAAAAAAAATTTTGTTGTAAAAAAAAATTTTTGCTGAAAAAAAAAATTTTTGTTGAAAAAAAAAAATTTGTTGAAAAAAAAAATATTGTGGAAAAAAAAATGTTTCTGGAAAAAAAAATTTTGTGGAAAAAAAAAAGTTCTTGAAAAAAAAAATTTGGAAAAAAAAAATTTTTTGAAAAAAAAAAAAATTTGGAAAAAAAAATTTTGTAAGAAAAAAAAATTTTGGAAAAAAAAAATTTATGGTAAAAAAAAATTTGGGTAAAACACAATTTCTGTACAAAAAAAAGTCAGTGAATCAGTGAATCAGGGAATCAGTGTATCAGTGAATCAGTGTCGAGGGTAAATATATATTAAGATTAATTACATTTTACTGAATTTATTTACATAGATAGTAGGAGAGTAATCTCTTAGCTATGTTACACTTCACTAGTAAAAGCATTAGCCGGTCAGTGAGTATACAAATTAAATCGTACACAGCTCGATAAATTGAGTGAAGTTGCCCGTCTGTCCCTTCGTGGAACGTTATATTAAATCACTCCTTCAGATGTTGATTCTTAGTGGGGGTTTATCTGCGCCACCTTTGAGTCAGAACGTTTCGGTCTCTGAGTCAAAAAGTTCAACGTGGGTTTATCTTCCCGGAATGTTTTGTCGTTGATCCTGTGTTTTGGTTTTAGAAGTTGGAAACCCAACAGTATTTGAGAAACTACTGTACAGATATTATTATGAATTATTGTCAATATTGAATTATCCACATCTTCTATTTCTCTACATGAACGCTGGAGAAATACCCAAGGAGACTTATAACCCAAAGCAACGAAATTCCTAAAATGTTATCAATAAAGAAAATATTACCATACTGTGTTTCCTTAAATCCATATTGATCCTAAGCCAATATGCAATCATCCATCTTCCCATTTCACTTGTATGTCCTTAAACGTCCACGTACAACAACCTGGTGCTACGTCGACATGGCCGGCATTCCTTTATTAAAGATTTTCCATGTGAAAGCTCCTGCAATTTAATAATATCCTCTGGTGCCTGGTGGTTTATGCAATCTGTCGCTGAACGAACTATCATTAAAATTCTCCGAAATGCCACACATTTTGCATTCCTATTCCAATTTGTATATTTATGGCTTGACCCAAAAAATCTGTTTGCAATTTCCGTACGCTATTTGTATAACAATGATCCCATTTAAGAGATTTTACTTAGCGTTTTTTTTTTTATTTTTTTATTTTATTTTGGTTGTTTTCGTTGTTGTTGTTTTTCTTATTTCTTGCCACATTTTTGCATTTTGTTCCTGTGAATTTTTCTTTTGCACTTTGTTTGATATTCAACGAATGTTGGTTGGTTGTTGAAGGGTTTCGGGGTTTTTCTTTTTTTTTTTTTTTGTTTGTTTGGTTGTCGGGGTAGTATTTTCCTTTTGGCTGGTGCCAATTCAATTGTTGCCTTCTTAAAAGTAATTTGAATACGCGCTTTGAATTACGAGCGCTCACAACTCACACAAAACCGGCCCCGGCCTTGTCGAGCAAAAAGGATAAAGCAGCATCCATAGATTTTAAGCAGCTTTCTTTAAAAGTCGTTTCGTAGCAACGAGGGGTTGAAAGGCAATGACGGAAATATGAGGTGGCCATATATGAAATCCATAGGAAGGAGAGTTGGTCCGCTCACTGTGGCGTTTAGGGATGCGGATGGAGGGACACACTGATAAGGACGAAGGAGTAACTGATAACTGGTATATAGAAAATGACGGACGTCGCTAAATTGTCAGGCACTAGTAAGTCGGCCAAATAAAAAATATATTATGTGTGAGATCCATATTTTCGGTATTATTCAAATATAATTTTGGAAATCTTTGTTTTTTTCTTTTAAACAAATCACGATCGGATTCCAATGGGTCAATGTGCTGGAGGCTTGGTTCTACCTACTAAATGGTCCTATAACGATCTTTTCAGTCTTCCTTTGCGAATTTCCTTTGCCATTTAAAGCACTTCTTTCAGCGCCTCTTATTTGGCGTGTCTGCAAAAACCGAACCTTTGAGACCACGTTATCTATTTATTTTATTTTGTTCTCGCATCCTATCTGAAACTCCCTCGCAAATCGCTTTCACAATCAGAGAAAAGTCTTAATACATTTTTTTTTTTTTGCATTGCCTAGTCGGCATCAGGCCACGAGAAGAGCATTTCGGCGTTGTTAATGTCAGCGCCAGATAATGCCGACTCGCCTGTTTGCGTTCACCCAAAAATGCAACGCAAAAAAATAATATTTTTGGAGGGAAATAATAATGCAAAACAACATAAACTTTTAAGCAAAAACACAAACTGTTCGACAGGGAACAAAAAAAAAAAAAAATGCTAAAACTAAAACAGGAAAGGCGGGAGAAGCGAGCAGGAAACATTTAAATTGCATTTCCACTCGTGGAACAACAACACCCCTCAAACAGGGAACCACAATGGAAATCTGTTTCTACTTCCTTTACTTTGCTCGTTGAAGTCGTGCATCGCTCTGCTGCTGTTGTGTTTAATATTCGCGCCATCAAAATCTGAATGGTTTAAAGTAACACACACACACGCGCGCGCCCTCAAACACAATAAACACTGCAGCCGCCGCGCCATCGCCCAGAGACGGCAATGCAAGACGTTGCCTGGCTGGCTGGCTGGCATCGTCATCATTAAGTCTAAACTTTTGGGATTCGTTGTGGGTCTGTTTTCCATTTTCGGTCTTTTGAAGCTGCATACCATCCATTTAAATTAGTACCAGCGGACGGTACAGCAAATAAAGGCTTTTGTTTGTGTGTAGTAAACACAAACCAGAGCAGGATGATGGACAGACAGGCGGGGCAGGAGCGGTTGGTTGGAGGGTGCCATTTGGCCGGGAATGTTGTTTTCTATTCACCGGTAAATGAGGTATTATTCTTGAATAAATGTTAAATTAAAGCTGTTCCTGCATTCGTTTTGTTTTGTTTCGCCGCCTGTGTTGCTCCTTTAAAGAAATGGAAATCCTTAACAAACACAAAAAAAAACCATTTGTTTGTTTTTAAAACCGAGGGTGGGGTTTGTTAAAGGCACAAATTTATTAAGACATGCAATAAATTTGTGTATTTAATTAAGTTTTCAGCGAAGGCTTAATTGTACGTATGCAAACAGAGATTTGCTCTGTAAAGATTAACTTTGCAAAGGTTTCTCCGCTTTTCTCACCGTTTTTTTTTTTTTCATATTTATCTACACGAAGCAAGCGGATCAAGTGTAGGTGTAAATAACAGGTTCTAAATTTAACTTAACTTAACTTAAATCGTAATTAAAAAAAATCTTAAGACAAGTGTAAATGTAATAGTTTTAAAAAATCAAGATCGAAAGTATTCTGGAACTCCAATTGAGTAAAATTTATCTTCCTATGGCACCGAGTATCTTCGAGTATCCCAATTTAAGATCGAAATTTTCCGTGACTTTCTCCTCCTATCAGAAAATGCTATAAATTTTGCGATTGGCCCCTAATGTCAGTGGCAACTCTGGCGGCGGCCATTTACATGACATCATATTCTCGACCTGATGTACAAAAAATTAAAAGACCAAATAAAAATAATCCACAAGAAGAATCAAAGTTTTTCATTTTTCTTTTTAATTACAGCCAAAAAAACGTCGGAAGTTTACTTTTGCGCCACCTGTTACATTGTACTCAAATTTAGAAAATTTTATATCAAATGGAAAATTGGAAAATAATTTTAGTACGGTATAGGTTTTCCTCTACCACGTCGGGATTTGGAGTTGAACAAAAAATTTATTTATTCGTTTTTTTACATAAAAAATCATTAGTTTGTTTAAAAATCAATGAATGTTCAAAAATAATCGGCGTTATTGGAATGTTGTTTTGTAAAGGGTTTTCCAACAAGAGGTGTTATCACCCGGTATTTCGGTAGCTGTCACTTTTGAAGCTTTTGTTCTTTGATATTTGACAAGTGGAAAATGTGAAGCACCTTGTCGGACCGCAATACAGAAAGTGGTGGACAAATTTGAGCTGTGGCGACAAGTTAGTGATGTAAAGAATAACAACTGAGTATATTGCTGCTGTAGCCCAAAGTGTTGCAGCAACACCAGGTTTGTTCATTCCTAGCCTTTCTTTGAAATTGGGCACAAACGTCATAAAAACTTTGGTCTTAAGGCTTATAAAGTCCAGATGTAAAACTCTGTTCGATTCTATACAAAAATAACCCTATTCAATGAAAACGCTTTAAATTGTTATCCAAGGCTCCTAAAGAACACCATCAGTAACATGGTGACACACCTGCTGCCCACCACTACCGTGCCCCCTTTTTATATTTTATAAGCACAATTTCCAGTTAAACGTTTATTATCATTATTATTTTTTTAAATATTTACCTATCCAATTTAATGTTGAATTGAACAAAAAAAAAATGTTATTGAAATGCTGGCGATATTTAAGAGTTCAAGGATGAAAAACACACACAGAAATGCTATTAAAGTAAAAAAAAAATCATTTGACTTTAACAAATATTTGATTGTTTGTCGTTACACGTTAGTCAGAGTGTGGGGAGAGGGCTGCACATGGGTGACACATTCACAGGGCACACATTTTTTTCTTCTTTTTTTTCTGTGTGGACTTTCTTTGAACTGATAGATGCCACGCTGATATGATGAAAGTACATTTTTAAAATAAATGCTCACAAAAGATAGAAAAAAAAGCCAACCGAAATGCATTCTCGTGCATACGTGAATGCATCACAAAAAACTGCAATCATTGTCCAGGAATTGTGAACATTGTTTTTTGTTTTGTTTGGGGGAAATTTAACGACAATAACATCACACAGCAACAGCAACAATAAGGACAACATCAGCAATAACTACAAACACATTACTATCACAACTTATCCTGTGCCGTTGTTGTTGTTGCTGTTGCTGCAGTTGTTTTTGTATTTTTGTATTTATTGGATACGTACGCGCATTGCATGCCTGCATCTGCCACCTGGCCTCTCGTCGCTCACCGTGCATTCACGCATTTTACACACGTCCGCACGTTTGCAATCTACACAAAATATTTTTATATCCTCTGCTTTAGTTGGCAAACGAGTATATTCAGTTTGTCCTTGCATTTGTGACAACATTGGATTATTATAATATTCCGATTCTCCGCTCGGATTTCAAATGGTTCAGCTGTAATCAAAGCGGTTCTAAGTTGTGAAATTTCCAAGCTCAGGCACAATCGAAAAGTTGCCGAAAGTTATTGTCGGTATAGAACTTCGAATTGAAATAAAACACAAGAAAATCGTTTTAATGCCCATCAATTTGGCTTTATTGGAAGGATAATTTTATGCCATTAATGTTTAAATATGATTTCGGGCATGTGGCCGCCGCGGCTGGCTCGAATAAAGCCAATTCTACAGGTCCAATTTTCAACCACTTGTTGGAACCACAACTCATCCACATTCATGCCATCCAATTCGGGAACAAAATAGTCGGTTATCATGGCTCTATACCGGTCTCCATTAACGGTAACTGACTCTCCAGCATTATTTCGGAAGAAGTATGGCCCAATGACTCCACCAGCCCATAGAGCACACCAAACAGTCAGTTTTTGTGGATGTAATGGCATAAAATGGACGGAGCTTGCGGTGAACTTCGCGAACTGAACCATTACTTTCGAAATAAATTTGCACGATTTGCAAGCGTTGTTCTTTTGTCAACCTGTTCATGATGAAATGGCAAACCAAACTAAATATTAATCACTTGACAGCTGACAAAATGGCCGCCAGTTAAAAAAGTGATGCCAACTTAAAGTTCTATACCCCAATAAAAAACACCCATTACATTTAATTTAATAAATTGTAAAATGTGACTATTTTCGAATTGTTATAATTTCTTTCTAAAAAAGAACAATTTGGGGGAAAAATGGTTTGCCTACCGAACCTGCCATTCACATTAAAAGACTCTCCAGGTAAAAATCAATGATAATTTAGTAATCAATTCATGTTTATTTCAACAATATGGGAAAAGTCGTTTTCGAGTAAAGACAAATTACACACAATGGAACAATGGAATTTAAAAAAAAATTTTAAAAAAAACCTAACCCAAAAGTGAGGCCCTTTATTTTTGTATTCAGCAATTTGTTTCTTGTAGCCAAGTGTTATTTGTTAACTTGCAAGAGCCAACATTCCTTTTTTTTATTCCTTGGTTACGGGTTCTAGTTCTATCTCACGAACGGCTTGCTCGTGATTCGCCTTAAGGACCTGAATAGTTAATCGCATAAGATCGGCCCTTTCCGCTAGCTCCGAGTAGGCCAATTGACATTACCGAAATCACAAATGCTTGTGGCTTGGGTGTAGTCTGGCAAGACGTCTACTTACAACCAAAGATCGTCCAAGTCCATGTCTTCAGTCTTCGGTTTAACAATTAACCAAAATGACTTCCTGCAGCAGTTTCAAAGAAAAATAGGTCATCGCTGCAAAACCGCATCACACTCTCTGACTCTCTGAGGATGCATTGTCTTATCAACGGCCACGTCCGGATTTGACGATCCCATGCGAGTGTTTTTGCTTTTTCAAATAGCAGCCGAAGATAATTTTTCTAGCAAAATCGTTGTCCATCTCGATCTGCTCTAAGGCTCTAACTGAAAAAGGATAACTATCTCGATCTCCCTTTCAGCTTACAATTGTAGAGCTTGAGACATTCGGCCAAGCCGCACTTAACGCCTTTCATATGTACGTGTCCATTCATTGTTGTTCCCCCCCGCCTCACGTCTGCCCAAGCCTTTGTTATTGCTGCAGAGAATGGTTTGATATGAACTTATACATTTTTAACAAAAGGTTATGTTCCGACAGAACAGAAAACGAAGAGAAGAAAACGTATTTTTTTTTGTTGTCTTCTTCCATTTTTATGACTTTAACCTTTTTCGTATTCTTCGGTATGTTGCCGTGTTTAACTGCCGTGAGCTCTGGTGCATTTGATATCCACCAGAAGAGGAATCGTTTGCAGTAACGAACTGCAGCAGTGGACGGACAGCGGCACAGTAATAAAAAACCATGTATTTTTTCTGGGAGCTTTGAATATTTGAGACTTGACTACCGAAAACTTGAAAGTATTTAACGATTGAAACTGTTTGGGAATTTGGCACCTTGCACCGAAGTAATTAAAATGTAGGAGAACATTTGGACATCGAGACACTACAAATGCCTCTACACTGCAAGGAAGGACAAACAAAATGGAGTTCATAAGTGGAGATCTGTTTACCATGTCAACACCTTCACTGGAGCCTTTTCCGCTAGAACATTACTTGGTGACTCCCCTCATGTGATGTTAGTGTCACATACTCGTGGACGATCGATATCACAGAAGTAGACTCAGGTTCAGAACCGGGAAGAAGTAAGCGTAATCGCAAAGCCAGGTAAAAACTCTTCCCGAAAATCATTCGGGACCGGTTTTAAACAGCAGGTCCCTGTCAGTGGGTATACCCAATTATATTGCTCACTGATTCAAGAGAAGTTCCCCGTTTGTTCCTTCATGAAATGTTAAGGGAAATAAGTAACCAACTCATATAATAGCATGAACCCTAAAATCGTGACCAAGGTTTTGTAGCCTGTCAGTACAATTTGTATTAACTTAAAACTGCGCAAATCATGAACATCCGCTTAAATGTTTCAAAACTATTGGTGGTGCTGATATTTATTACTATTAATTATTTGCTATGTTTACCGGTAATTTTTGTGCCCACACCTGAACACAGATTTATTGTAATTCCCTCTCTCCCCCCACACCCCTCCCAAAAATCCGTCGAACCCAAAAAGGATTCGCAACACTGTTACTACGCACTCTGTCGACACTGTTAATGCAACCATGAAAATATTCCATTTAAAACTCCCTTTCATTTTTAAACGTAACACATTCGATCATGGCACCGGACCCCTACAAATCCAACGGGGGGGAATTCCAAAAAAAAAACAAGAGGAGCAAAAGGATTTTTATGGCATAAATATTTGTTGGTGGGTATTGAGTGTTTTTATGATATTTTACACAATTTCATATTATTTTGTGCCATGGTCGTAGTCCTAGTCCTCGTGCTCGGTGCAGTTCCACTTCAATACAACTAAAAAAAACCAAAAAACACACACACACACACACACACAAGGGGAAAAATGGTTGTAAGGACACGCACGCACACATATCGAGAGCTACGCGAGGGCACACACGTTTATAGTTGATGACATGTGTATTAGGTGGGGTCTATTTGTGTGGGAAGAACAAAAACCTAGGGATATTACACCAAGAAATCGGGGGTCTAAAATAAATTCGATTTTTTTTTTCAAAATCGATATTTTTTAAAATATGTGCTATAACCGAACTGTATTTGGTATGAATATTTTAGGTTGACCTCGGAATAAAGACCAGGAACTATACTTTATAATAAAAACAACTTTAGAAACCGTCGCTCTTAAAATATTTGAAATGCAGTTCAACAAAAAATACAATAATTTTAAAAAATGTACCCTTAGAGACGGGTAATCGAAAAATACAAAAAGTACTCAAATTTGGAAATATTTCTAATATATAACCAATTGTCCGGATGTTGATATTAATACCTTAAAAGAATCCCTCTCTCCATGCCTACAATCAATTTTTAACTGAAGTCAAAAATATTGTCTTGATCAAAAGTTACAGACTTTTGGCTGATGAAATTGAAACCTGTACGGTGGGGAGTCCAACCTCGGCATCGTAATCGACACACAAAGCAACGAATTACCCAATACACCAACCAATGAATTAGGTGTTACAATTGCATAACTTTGAAACGGTAAAAGTAAAAACAATATTTTTTTTTATTAATTACTTGGAACTTTATCGTCTTTCGAACGGGGTTAGTACTTTTTTACACTTTCATGGAATTTAAAAAAAGTTATAAAACGTTTTTTTTTTGACAGTTTACGTAAAATTTCCCAAAAATTTAATTTACAGCGTTCGCCAAATAACTTTTTTTTTTGGAAAATTCTATAAAAAAATCTACTGGATATTTTCTCAAATTTCTTTTTTTATTTGAAAGTACAATCCTTCCGGTTAATAATGAAAAATAATTTCATTCAAATGGTTGCCTCGGCTGGCCATGCAGTAGCCTAACGACATCAGCTCAGCGGCTGACAAGGCGAACTTCAAAAACAGGGTGCAAAACATCGAGTGTAGCTTCGGCTGTGTGGCACGTGGTGCCGTCCAAATGTTGCCAATATCCTCCTCTTCAATTTTTGTAAACAACAATTCGTTCAACATGGCCCGATAACGAAAATAAAGAAAACGAAATAAACACTAGTTGAAAAAAAACGTTAGATGGCGGACCCTTTATTACGGCCAAACGACGAAAAATAATGTCAGATCTTATGATTTATATACATCAAATTAAAGCTCCAACATTTTTTGTTTAGTAATAATGACTTAAAGGTCTACAAAATGCTTTTAATTGATCAACTTGTGCTTCAAATATGAAAAACCTCAGAAAACCCGATTTTTTTTTTGCATAAAACCGGTTTGCGGCACCTAGAAACCTTTTCCCAAAAATCTGAAAAAATTCTCAAAAATACTTTGGGCCATAAGCTATCAAAATCATATGTAATTCGATTCGATTCCTTGGACACCCTAATGTACAGCGTTGTTTTCAAGTTGTTTCGCCAGAATTTCGTTATAGAAAATTGAATCGTGGACCACTGTGCAGCGATATTTTTAAGTTGTTTCGCCAGAATTTCAACATAGCAACAATTTTATTGGTAAACTATGTTTCTTTGTGAAATATTCCTAGAAGTTTCCGTTTTCGTTTATTTACAATATACTTTTCCTCCCATACAAAACAACGAAATCGATTTGGGCGAGCTAGGGATTTATTCTAGACCCATGGTTTCTGGTTGAAATATTCTTGGACTTTTGTGCAGATTACATTTTTCCTATACGCTTGAAAAAAACTTGAAACAATTTGATCCCAACCTAATGTTTATATTGAAAAGCTCTTGTTGCAATTGTATGCACAACATTTAAGGATGTTATGAGTGCCTGCGTGTGTGTTAGAGAGAGAGGGAGAGAGATAGAGAGTGTGTGTTGGCGACAGTGTGTACATGAATAAGTATGTGTGGTGTTGAATGACAAAAATTGTTATCAACCAAAATGTTTTGTGGCATTATTGAATAGAACAAGAGAATTGTGGAGAGGAACATCAACGGCAATGATGGACCATGCACTGTGAGGCAATTTCTACCTAAATAAATTGAAAATCATTTTGAGTGAGGGTTAACCCTTATCCGTTGATTGCTTATTTAAAAAGAATGAGTTTTTAATTTTTAAAAATAAATTTTTTGCGCCAAACAGAGTCTAACTTAAACTGATTCGAGGATCTCATGTGTATTCATCCCTGAATGCATCAATTTTAAATCTCCGCGTAGCATTTGTTCTGCTTCAAATTGCAAAACAAACCACTGTTCTGAACGCAGTCTCAACCTTGCATCATTCAGTGCATTAAATTGATTGCTAGTGATATCGTGTACACTAGAGTGGGTCAAAATCACCAAGCAATTATGAATCCTGGACCACCAAGAAACCATTTAAAGATTTCCAACTTTCATATTCGAGCAAATGGTCACAGGGTATGATTGGCGGCTCCGAGAAAATGCTAAGTTAATTATGTCAACATTATTAGAGCAGTCAGAATTTTGGGTCCTAAAGTATTTGTTTTCCATTTAGATTATATTCTTTACTACAACATGATTTGGCGGAAGATGACATCAATTGAATGAAAGCTTTAAATTTTCCCGGGTGCTCAAATTTTAATCTTAGACCCATGGTTTGTTGGGCAAATTTGATTGGAATTCATCGCAGATTACGCTTTCGATAACCGCATGGTCGAGAAAAGAACTTGACCCACTCTAATATACACCCTTGGCTACACATATAGGGGCTTCGATCAGCGCTTCATGAAGCGGTGAATCGTGCATCTGTACTTTTGTACAAGTAAACATTGTCGTATTGTATTATTTGATTATAATCGTTTAATATGGATTTAAAAAAGAAATAGTGTATACAATTTTCTTCTTAGCCATAAAAAAAAACGCCCCGGTAATGGTTGCAAAACCCTTTCATTGGTTTTTTGAAACTGATTGAAATTAAAAACAGAATGAAACAACCGACATCCTTTACTTCCGGCTCTTAGTCGTTCGTCCGATATATGTTTCATCCCGTACTCGTATGCAAAATAATATTTGCTCGTATAATTCTTCTCTCGTTCAATTCGCATACAACACCAATGAAAATAGGGGAAGGGGAAACAAACACCAAAAAAAAAACACGAACGAAAATAATTACGTTTATTTAATAGAAGATAAATGAGTTGTTTTAAGTCATTTATTATGTGGGATAATTTATCTGCTGCAATCGCTGTTGCTGCGTATCGAAGTGTATGCGCGGGTGTGCGTGCCGACTCGCTCTGGCAAATGTTTTTTTTTTTTGTATTCGTGGTCCATGCAGCTCTCAGCTGATAGGGCATGGGAGGGACGGAGGGATGACGCTGGAATTTTTTTTTACTTTACCATTCAATCTTTTGTTGAATTTTATGCTCATTCTCTGGCCTCAGTCTTGTTTTATGTTTTTTTAATGATTTTATTTCCTTTTCAACTGAAAATTTAATTGCAATAAAAGATTAAATGAAGACACTTTATTGGAAAATGGGTCTTTTTTTTGTGTGGTTCTTGTCATTTTCTGCTTGTGGGAATAATATTTAAATCTTCTTATCATTTTGAAACCTTGAAAAAAAATGTAATGGAATTCACTGAACTGAGGGACACGCTGGCGTATGCGTAATATTATTTGTATACATTTTTTTTTTTCAATAGTGTTGAATGTGGCTCGATAAAGCTGTAGTCTTTTAATGGAAATTGTGTGAATTGGAGGATTTCGAAGTTATTATTGTCGTTGTTGTGTATATATTTTAAATAATTGTGCTTTAAATTCGCCTCAGAATAAGATCTAACCAACTGTTTGACTGTTAAAATCCAAAAATAAATAGCCGAGGTGAAAATGATGTTCAGATAAAACTAAATGTTGTCTGTAACGAAATCGTTTCGTATATGTGACTCAGTATCTCGTCGAATAGTAAACTTTTCGGCAAAGTTAATCCTGATGATCTTGAAATATTTATCTGAAAGGGATTTTTGTTGAATTGAATTTGGAAAATTGAAAGGAAAGCGCATTTGTTGGTATATCCTCATTTCACCCAAGTCTGTTATAATCGAACTATTTCTCCAGGTCGGGAAACAATTAGCGGGCAATAAAAATATCTCAGTATAACTTCTGATTACTATACATAATCAGAAATAATCAAAAGTAATCTCGGAAAGTTGTGGGATTAGTTTCCGATTACTTTTGATTCTTTTTGATTATTTATAGGAAATTCTTACAATAATCAGGATGACCTACAATTAATATAAATAATCAGAAAGAATCACAAGTAATCTCGGAAAGTTGTGGGATTATCTTCTGATTCTTTTTGATTATTTATAGTAATCCCAACAATAATCTGAATGACTTCTAATTACTATAAAGAATCAAAAGTAATCTCGGAAAGTAGTCGGATTATTTTCTATTTAATTTTGATTCTTTTTGATTATTTATAGTAATCCCGACAATAATCAGGATTACTTCAAATTACTATAAATAATCGGAAAGAATAACAAGTAATCTCGGAAAGTTGTGGGATTATCTTCTGATTACTTTTGATTATTTATAGCAAATCCCGACAATAATCAGGATTCCTTCCGATTACTCTAAAAAATCAAAAGTAATCTTGGAAAGTTGTGGGATTATCTTCTGATTACTTTTGATTCTTTTTGATTATTTATAGTAATCCCGACAATAATCAGGATTACTTCCGATTACTATAAATAATCGGAAAGAATCACAAGTAATCTCGGAAAGTTGTGGGATTATCTTCTGATTACTTTTGATTCTTTTTGATTATTTATAGTAATCCCGACAATAATCAGTTTTACTTCCAATTACTATAAATAATCGGAAAGAATCAAATGTTATCTCCGAAAGTTGTCGGATTATTTTCTAATTACTTTTGATTCTTTTTGATTATTTATAGTAATCCCGACAATAATCAGGGCCTTCTGAATTTTTTTTTATAAATGTTTCAGGGAGGACTTTTAGGGGGGAAAGTACTACTTTGATAAAAAAAAATCGTCTCGATCATTTACAGCATAAAAATAAACCACTACAACTAATTAAAAGAAAGTTCATTAAAATATCATCATTTTGGCGGTGAAACTCCATCGAATAGTTTGCTTGTAAGCAACTGAAATGTTTTCACGTTGATTAGCGGTTGGCATTCTTCCCGCCTCACACCCACCCCACCAAATGCGACAAGCAATTCAAATAACTCTTTTTAAATATTCATAAGAGTTTTCTGCTTTCATTTATTTGTTTTTGGGGAAATTCAGTTGTGGTCTGAGTGTACTTCCTGACAAACCGACCGCCCGCCCTCCCGCCCGCACGCTTCATGCTAAATAAAATGTGATTGAATCGTCAACCCTTTTGTATTGCGTTCTCCATTCATTCTTCTGCTAAAATATACTAATTTTCTTAAAACTTGTTCGTTCGTTGTTTTTTCTGTTTTTGTGTGCCGTTGCTTTTGCAACATTTCTTTCAAATTTACCATTCACAGTTTGTCTAAGCTGTCACACTTGTTTTCTTCTGTCTCTGATGTTTTATTAAATAAAAAAAAAAACACCCATTTTCTGTTTTGTTTGTTTGTTTGTCTTTCGGAAAAGTGGATGGATGGCTGGAATGAATGAATGAACAGCAACTGAAACAGCAGCAGCAGCATAAAATACAAACAAGAGCTCGGGCAAGCAGCAACAACGAAAATGGAAACCCGTATTTAAACCCAATGATTACTAATGAGTAAATATTATATTTTTAGTTAGAAAACTAAAACATGAATAAAGAATGACTGAAATGAATGACTGGCTGAATGGAAATCTGGCTACTGCCGCTCTCTCACCGTCTCGCATTTACGGCTTCACGTAGCTACACTAGAAGTGGAACTCTTAAATGTATTCTGAATAGCTTAGGTACCCCTCCGCCGCCCACCATCCATTAGACTTGCCCGTGTCCTGTGGCCAGTACTGTGAAAGTCAGTGGAGGGGAATCAACGCCATCATCGCAACAAACTTATTTTTAATTAATCATTTGCTGCTGCTGTCTCAAAAGAAAGAAAAAAACACTCCGTTTGAGTTTGGTTTTTTTTTTCTTCCTTCCTGCCATTCACAATTTCATTTCGAGTTGAGTTGCGTTAAGTTTTGGTGGTGCCCAGCAATGATGAGATGGTAAATGAAAGCAAACGACTCCAACTATGAAATGAAAAAGAACCCAATGACATCGTAATGCTTAATTTCTGTAAATACCGACAAGAAGTGTCATAGGAGTGCTACAATCAGCCATAGTCGAATGTGGGATTCTTTGCAGTAGCGAACGCACTAAAATGGAGTAGGGGTGGCGGATGAAATATGTGTGGCTATTCTTTTTCAAGCACTGGAGGCATGTATCCCTGTCTAATGCTGGCTGATTATTCCTATTATGCTCTTCAGATTAACATTTGCTAGGAGCATTGATGAAGTCCTCTCAAGCATACATTTCGTAATTGGTCCTCAACAGTGGACCCTAGGAAGATCTAACCTAAAAATCGTCTCATGAATTGAAAATTGATTTCAAAAACTATTCGGGGCTCATTGTTATACCAGTTTTTTTAGGTTAAATTTCATAATTAAAATGTAATTTCAAAAAAATTTAAAACTTTGTGTTGTTATTCAACCTTTAATTTTTGATGTGATTTGGGGTTTTTTTTCCTGGAGCTCATACTCATTCCGCCCTTAATCTGTTAGCAAAACTCCGAGGCTTAGGTATTTAAATCAGCAAATCTTGACATCTTCTCTAATCGAATTCTTCAGCAACTGCATTGTAACTTTCTATATGTGTTTCGTCTTGTTGGAACAACATGTCGCCTTGATCCATATCAACTAATGGAGATCAAAACGGAATCGACAGACATCATCTGGTCATTCTTGTTCTGTGTATGGCTTAATGCCGCCATCTGTCCAAAATCTACACCGGACAGCAAGTGT
Source organism: Hydrotaea cyrtoneurina (assembly GCA_958296145.1). Lineage (NCBI taxonomy): Eukaryota > Metazoa > Arthropoda > Insecta > Diptera > Muscidae > Hydrotaea > Hydrotaea cyrtoneurina. The sequence continues at coordinate 146,690,049 of OY282512.1, read as the reverse complement.
ATCTGGTCGCAATGGAGTCACCTCATACCTTGGAATATTTTTTTCACAGATGCTATAATTTAGCTTGTTCAAGTTGAGACCTGAAAGGACAAAGCTATAATCTGACAATGTCAAGCTGTTGTCTAAAGTTATTGTTTTCTTTAAATCCTAGCTCAATACCTGCTTTCATTCACAATGTCTACGCTAATGCGATTGCCATTGTTTTTGTTAAGACATGTTGTTAGTGGATAGCTGATATTTTTATTTGGTGACTTAAGAGTCGGTATTAATAAAAAAAACCGCCATAAAATGCAATATAAAAGAGAAACTTTAAGAAAAAATAGGTGTATTTAGTCAAAATTGATCTTTCGGAAAAAAAACTGTTTTTTTTGCAAAAGAAAAGAAATATTTTTCAGCATAATCTCGAGAATGGGCAATATTAAGTTCGAGAATGGGCAATATCGGACCAAAGGGGAAAAAGTTCCCCTTTACGGGACTAAATATATCCCGGCCATAATCAAATTTTTCAAATATTTGTTTTCACTACATCTGTTTTTTTTTTGGTAAAATTGTTCTAAGTTTATATAATTTATAGATGGGGAAAAAAATCCCAAAAATGGGCGTGCTGGGTTCCGTGGACCCTTGGGGCCCAAAAAAGGGCCCATGATAAACATGCGCATATGGGTATCGAAGTGCAACGAAATTTACTCACGAACCCAAATATGCCATTATTTTCATGATTTGCCTAAATGTTTTGATCCGGTTTCTGGGACTATCGGGTCACCAGTGGCCCAAAAACCGTCCCTTGACAAACATGGACATATGGGTATCGAAATGCAACGAAATTTTCTCGCGAACCCAAATATGCATTTATTTTCATGATTTGGATAAAATTTGTGATCGGGTTCCTGGGACTATCGGGTCACGAGCGGCCCAAAAACCGGCCCCTGACAAACATGGACATATGGGTATCGAAATGCAACGAATCCATGATGGAGGGTATATAAGATTCGGCCCGGCCGAACTTACTACTTCTCCACTTGTTTTGATATTTTCGGGTGTATTGACCTCAATTGGCTGTCCAGAACTTTCAGCGTCACTTGTACTTGTGCGACCACAACAAAAGTCAGTAAACCACTTGTTTACCTTCGAAATCGATGGTGCAGAGTCTCCATATTGGTTATTAAGATTTTCCCTGGTTAGATTCAGGGTTATTTTCCGCATAAAAATAATGTTTAATGAGCACTCGAAATTCATTTTTTTTTTCATTTTTTTTAACAAAATCCACGAGGTTGTATGTTTTGTACAGCTGCTAGACACAAAATAAATGACGGAACTCTCTCAGAATTTGATGCGAGCAGTGTTGCATTTAAAAAAATGCAAAAGTAACAGCTACCGAAATACCGGGTGATTCAAACCAATCACATCTTGTTGGAGAACCCTGTACAATGCGGAAAATCTGACATTCCACCATCTCTTCCATTTTTGGAGTTTATGTTCGTTTGTATGTTTTCGGTATCGCGGTATCGTGTTTCTTAAATCGATGAGCTCTGTACCAAATAATTGGTTTATTCCCGAATGCCCGACAAATCAAGACTTTTCTGATATTCGAAACTCTACAGTTTCTTCGGATAATTATGAACTCTTCATCTCTTATTAGGAGACAACTGAATAGTTAGCCGACATTGTACCATTTGCTTCGTGTGGGAGTTGATGTTCCCTTTTTGGAGATAATGTTCATTTTTACGGCTTCGTTTTCGCTGAGAGTAAATTTCATTGTCGTTAGATATTTTCTTTAAAATTCCAGGAAGCAATAGACTGAGAGCATCTCTCAAATCAGCCAGTCAGCTTTGGACGATATTATTTGTTTACTCACTGACTGTCCCTACTGTTTAAAGTCGGCTGAGGCTTTTTGTTTACACAATGGTTATACTTTCTTATTCGTAAACTCGCTTACTAGGTGGAAAACGCCAGCTGCAATTTTTTTCGGGATTTCATGTCGCACACTCTTCGTATCATCTGGGGGAGTAGGTTTTTGACCAACTTTAGGTCTATGCAGAACACCACCGACTAGATGAAGGATCCCGGAAATATAACTATCAGTGTTCAACACTCCATCATTCTAACAAGTATTTGTCATCGTGTGTTAAACATCTCCTTCAAAATATCCACGTATCCTCGCAAAGTTCATAGGGCACTCGGTAAACACTTGAAGGTGTCACAAATGGAAACTCAAATATCGGTGCACCGAATCAAACCAAACCACCGAATGCACTAACAAACCAAAATCAAACAGGAAAATGTTCTCCGAACCAGAGCTGGAGAGGGAGATAATTTGTTAAAAAGAATAAAAAAGAAGAGCAAAACAAAAAAAAAACACACACACCAATACCAACAGATAAACTTGTGCAAATAATGGTGGTTTTGCGGTCATACACTCGATGCTGCTCATCATGATGATGATGGTGAAGATGCTAAGGATGGCGATAGCTGGTGGGGGTGTTAATGATTATGTTTTACTTTCATATGTTTGGGATTTCAAAAGAACCACAGCAACACCGCAGCCCGCCCACTTTCAATTTAATTTCTAATTCCGAAACTTGTATGTTCTGCTTCTTCTACATCCTAATTTCTTTCAAAAAGACCAATGGCACAAAGTTGCTCATATTTTGTGGAATAGGACGGTGGGGGGGGAGGGGGATAGACCACGTTCAAGGTCCGATAAAGAACATCAACAAATACATGAAAACTAAGTTGGAACTGCCGTTGTTATTGTTGTTGTTCTTGTTATTATTGCTGCTGATATACGTTCATTAGTTTCCAGTTTCCTTATGGCTAATGCTATGTGATTATAATGACGATGGGGGAGGGGGGGAGGGCAAGGGTCAGCAGTGCGAGGGTTGAATGCAAAGTAATCGAAACCCTAAGTGGAAAGAACAAATTCAGTTCTGTTTGCCGTAAATTCGAATTTGATTGTTCCTTATGAATCGACAAAATTGAAATCTCCATAAAGCGGATATTTCGCAGTAAGAAAATCCTGTGCCTGCGTTCCATACGCCCTTCACTAACCTATATCTAAAATCCAGAACTGAAAAATTTCTAAAATCCATCTGAAAACTCTTCAAATTTTGACAATTTCTAGCGAACGATAGAATTCGCTTTATGGAAACAGTCAATAAATTGCCATCGCAGACGTTTTTTTTTGTGACTAACACCCTATAAATGCAATGCACTGTGTTAGCGATGGGAAATAAGGGTATTGGAGGGAGGAAAGAGGGAGTAGTGTTTGTTGACGTTGGCCTTGAATTTGGTAATGTCGTAGCAGGCAGGAAAAACACTTGCAGGAAGATTATTCCACAAACGAACAGTCCGGCTGAAGAACGAATTTTCTCTATAGTGCGTCGTCCGGTCAACCGGCCATTTGACAGTGAACGGATGAGAGACCTTGGATAGCCGCGTATTCCGGCTAAATGTTCTAACGTCAATTTTCCAGTGCAGAGCACAAAAGGAACTCTCAGCTAAAAATGAAATCGTAGACATGTTTTTCACCAATAAATTTCTCATTGTTGGGCCACTTCAGGATTCACGATACTCAGTGCATTGACTTCCACACCTACCCTCGCAAGCTAATACGTTCATTGTGAGATGGTGTTAAAAACATGATGATTTTCTTGCATGTCCTCCCACAAACAGTCCGAGCAATGATGACGTTGTGCTTCATCAACACCAACTGGTGACTGGACACAAAGATTGCGTCGGCCCAGATATCGTGTGTAATTTATTACACGAATTGTAGTGGTTAAATACCCATAATAGCCTTATTATTTCTTGTACGTGTATTAGCCGCAAAACTTTTCTTGTTTTCTGCCAACTGTATTCATTCCAATGATGGCGGTGGTGGGCTGGGGGTGGGACGGGGGTGGTTTAATAACTTGGACCGAACGTCTATATTGTTGGATTGTGTTTATTTTAATTAATACTTTTAAAGTAAACACTTTTTGGGCAATTAGCCTTCTCGGTAATTCTCCTTAAAATTGTAATAACTAATCAAAATTCTTCAAAGTACTTTAAATCAGTAATCTTCATCGACCAACCGTCAAACACCCATAAACGAACTTTTGCCAAATTAATGGTGTTATTACACACACACACACAGACACACACACACACAAACTCCTTAATTGCTTGCAAGTGCTTGGTTGTCTTATGTCTCATTGATGTGATTTTTCAACGATTGTTTTTGGATTTGTCACAGCAGCATAACATCGCATTGGCGTCTTTTGTGACTTCCGCTGGTAATGGTTTTCATAAACTTTGGCGGCAGCCATTAAAGTGTCGTAAAAACTGTCGTATGATTGTTGGATTCGATGTGCAGCACCGCCCGTGAGTCACATCAGCAAGCGTATGCCAGTGGCTTTGTCCAATTACTCAAAAGGACACAAGGAACAATCAAAACAAATCCATCCACAAAGCGCGGTTAATTTATTAGTTTTCATTAAATTTTTTATACTGAATTGTATAATTAAATCTTGAAGTTATAACGATTTTGCTGCTGATTGTGTTTGGTTGTCTTTTAACTACTAAGATTATTGAAACAATAAAAAAGGAGAGATAAATGTGACATTTGCATTTGAGGTCATCTAAATTCACATCGAATTTCCGCAAAGTTCTGGATATATTTCTGGAAGAGGGCCCAAAGGGGCGCGGTACTCCGAAAACTTGTTAAAAATAATGCAAAAATGTGTAAATTTGGTAAAAAAATGTTCTTACGAAATGCGAGGGCAGTTCAATAATTCGATGACTTTTCCAACTTCCCTCGTAGTTATATGAAAAAAAATATAAACGGAAAATGGTGCAAAAATGTGTAAATTTGATAAAAAAAAAAAACATGTTCTTACGAAATACGAGGGCAGTTCAATAATTCCATAACTTTTCCAACTTCCCTCGTAGTTATATGAAGAAAGATATAAACGGAAAATGGTGCAAAAATGTGTAAATTTGGTAAAAAACATGTTCTTACGAAATACGAGGGCAGTTCAATAATTCGATGACTTTTTCAACTTCCCTCGTAGTTATATGAAAAAAATATAAACGGAAAATGGTGCAAAAATGTGTAAATTTGATATAAAAAAAAATGTTCTTACGAAATACGAGGGCAGTTCAATAATTCGATGACTTTTTCAAATTCCCTCGTAGTTATATGAAAAAAAATATAAACGGAAAATGGTGCAAAAATGTGTAAATTTGATAAAAAAAAAACATGTTCTTACGAAATACGAGGGCAGTTCAATAATTCGATGACTTTTTCAACTTCCCTCGTAGTCATATGACCAGTCTCAATGGCAAAATTGCATGAATTGGGAACCTCATCCGCCATATTCTCCGGATTTAGACCCCACTGACTATTTGCCATTTCCTCATTAGAAAGAGATTCAGCTCCAACGATGAAATTATTGATCAACTCCTAAAAGGGAGCTAACCCTAGTCAATACTTGAAACTGTTGTATGTCGAGGACAATGCGTTCAATTCACATATAATTTCTAATACGATATATTTTACAAGTTAAGCGCCCCGGTAGGCGAGTTGGTAGCGTGCTTGCCTATCAGCGTGGGGGTTGTGGGTTCGATTCCCACCAGAGGCTTTGGTCTGTCGCTGCAAAAATCTAAACATATGGTCTGTGTCACCCGGTTTACCCTTGGACCCAAAAATTAGAATATAAATTTACTTTGTATTGTAATTAATAATAAATAAATAAATAAATATTTTACAAATTGTAACAAGAATAATTTTTTTGACTTTTTTTCCCTAAATTTCTTTTCTAAAACCAGGACCATGTTTTCATTGTCTCTTATTGTGTGTCGTTTGCTTAATAAAGAAGCAAAACAAATATAAAGTAAATATTCTCTACTCCACAAACTGGCAACTGGTCATAATGTGTGCCCACGCCACTAATCCCCACCTCAGCGTGGGAGCTCCACTTGATTGGTAACAAATAATAATCATACACTTCGGTGTCCTCTGCTGTAGCAGCCAGTAAAGGATCAAACATCAACACTCACACACACACGCACACACACATGCAACGAATTTCAATAATCCCACCGCAAATGAAAGGGCGAGAAACAAAACCAACTAAATTTCCAAAATAACATGACTCTAGAAATTAACAATTTTCATATTGAAAATCCACAAATCAACGGGAACCGACAACTGCAACAATTTGCAGCGACAGCAAAAGTACATCGTAGGGCTGAGCCCCTCGCCGCCAAACCCCACACATTAACAATTAGATGCATTTGCATTTTAAACATTTATTAGCGTAAAACCCCGACATGGAGGAGTTCATGTAACAGTGCGACTGTGTGTGTGCATGGATTTTTCAATATCTCTGTCTCTGTGTGTGTGAGTGTGTGTACATGTGCGTGTTGTATAATGGATGTAATGTAAATTACCACATTTTAATACCGATTGTAATTTCTATTGTTCGACATCAAATTTAATTTAAAATGATGTTGCACAAATTTTTAGCGTTTCTACTGTTCGTTTAGTTCTTTTTTTTTGTTGTTGTGTAACATAAAAGGTAAATTTTAAATGAGCGGTAAATTAATTAAATATTAAATTGTTGGAAACTGTTAGAGCAAAAACCAAAAAATATCAGCACATCCACCACCAATCGTACAGCCAACTGCTCGCTCTGGTGTGCATTTGGCCGACATGTTCGTATGTGCGACAGTGGCAAAACAAATGTATTTAAATCTTAAAACTAGATTTGTTTTTAGTTCTTGTCATAGCTCATATGTTTAAGTGAAAGAAATAATGTATATCGCTCATTGACTTGAATAGTGTCATAACTCAAAACATTATTTTTTGAGATAAGGCGTTTTAAGTTTAATAATATATGGACCTAACACATGTTTGTATAACCTCTGCAGAATAAAAGTCAATTTTAAACAGATTCACAGTTTTTTCTAGAGCAACAAAATATAAAGTGAATTTTGAATTGAGACACTTTTCAAGTAAATGATCGATATGTCTCCCTGCCTACACATTAAATGAAGGAAAGGAGGAGACAAAGGCCTACAACTATGCCATCAATTTTAAGCAGTGGCAGTGGTGTGTGGTGGTAGGTGGTGTGTGCGACGACTATCACACTGAAAAACCCGAGTTCGAAACCGGGTAAGTCCATCAAACATTTTTCGGCGGCTGTTTCCCCCTCGTATATGTTGGCGACTTTACGGGTAAGAGAGTAATCTCTAAGCCATGTAAAACTTCTCCAGAAAAGCATTAGCCGTTCGGAACCGGCTTTAAACAGTAGATCGTACACAGAACACTGATTCGAGAGAAGTTCGCTGTCTGCTCCTTCATGGAATGTTAAGGGAAATAAGTATGTAAGTAAGCAGTGGCAGAGAAAGTCTTCCAAAGTTGTCAATTTCAATTTTTTTCAGACTCATAAGTTTTTATAGTTTGATTTTCATGTAGATTTTTCTTCTTACATTCTGTTGTATTGTTTTTCATTTCAACGCACTTTGCAGATCAATAGTCTGAGACATTTCTTGTCATATAAGTTAAATGATTCTCATAAAAAATGAAATTCAAATGGGTTCCGAAAGAAAAAAATCCAATAACCGCAAATATTCTTCCTTTGTTTATCATTGGAACGAATCATGTTGGACGAATCAATGTCTCGTACGATTTAAGCACCATCAAAAGGTTTGGATTCAATAATACTCAGTGTCTAAGGTGAATCTTTCAACATCTTTCAACACATGGGAATAACTAACTAGATCAAAATTAATAGCAAAATAGAAATAGGGTGTTTTTTTTAACTGCATGAGAAATATTGATATGGATATCTGTGATTTGACCAGGCCTGTGGAGTCGGAGTCTTACACATCTGCAGTCCATAAATGTGCTCAACTTTGAGTTTTATTTACTTACTTACTTAAGTTGGCTCTACAACCTGTTGTTGGTCTTGGCCTGATTAATAAGTGAGCACTTCCAAGCACTTCGGTCTTCAGCTTGGCTTCTCCAGTTCGTGATACCAAGCATCTTCATGTCTTCTTCCACTTGGCCGTCCACCGGAGTCTCGGTCTCCCTGTGTGCGTCTTCCTTTCTGGCTTTCTACTTACATTTTCCATAAAATAAATAACAAGTTCATATTTTTTAAAATTAAAAATATTTTCGGTTATATGAACTTTTTTATCTTTAAGGTACAAACGCACGTTAGTGTGATAGGAATAGTAGACGGAAATAGAATTTTCCGAAATTTTGTTATTGAACAGCTGAACAGTTGGAGTCGGAGTCGAGCAATTTTTATTGTTCAGCAATGAAACTCACTTTGGGTTAAATGGTGGTTACGCAAATAAACTAAATTGTTGCATTTGGAGTAATAAAAATCCATAAAATTGTCGTGAAGTCGCTTGTCCAAGCAGATAAGTCTCCTTGAAAGAGAATATTCAGCTCGTTATTGCTGACATATGGCCCGAAATGCTGCAAAAAGGTTTCGAAAATTGGGCCTCTCGGCTGGAATTTATTCGATCCAGCCCGAAATCATTTTTAAAACATAGTGGAAAACCTTTATCTTTATTATAAATATAAATTCTTGGCCACAACATTAAATTATATGCTTTGTATTTCTACTTGAAAATCAACAAGTCTAAAAAAACATCCTTTATTATCATTTTAAGTTTTCAAGCTCTTAGAAGAAACACTTACATACAGTGGAACATCCTAAACTCGTATTTCTTTAAGTCGAAGACGTTTTAGTGTCAGTTAAAGAGACAAATTCCCTTAAACAATTGTATAAATAAATCCATAACTGAAAGTCTCCGAAAAACTTTTCTGGAAAATGTCTTACTCGCTCATTACCGGCTTGGATGGGTAGAACTTCCTCCTGCACCTTCATGGAATCTGGAGGTAAACACATTCCCACAAACTTTTAAAAACAAAATAATCATTCGTTTTTTAATGGAATCATGTTGGAATTCTTGAGAAATCCATCCACAACAGCCGCAACGTGAACTTATCCATGTTGAACATGAAATGTTTGACATGCATAAGTTCGGTGTAAGAGTGTCGGAGACAGTTAATATAATTATTAATAATTTGTGTGATTGACAGTCATATGAAACTAAAACGCAGACTGACAGCTGTCACGTTGTCTAAGACAAATTTGTCGGTTACATTTTTGACAACATTGACTTTTGAATCTTTCTGTTGTATATTTAAAGAACTCGTCATTGTTGCAACATTAAAAGAAAATAGCCAAATATTCACATATTAAACTTGCCCCCCCTTGACCCCCATTGTAAACTCCCATAAAATAAATGACCAACAACGCCACAAAATTGGGGTTTACAACAACTAAATTTGACATGTCATATTATTAAAAAAAATATATAATATTGAAATTGGAAACCTCCTACTCCACTCCCATAGTTACATTCAGTGTTTTCTGACTTGGCACACTTCCCATGAAATGATTCATATATGTAGCAAGTTTATGCATACACAGTGGCTTGAACTAATGCCACATTTAGCTGGAACAAATTTAACATAATTTGACATATACAAGCAGTGAATGGACATAAACTCACAACAAAATGTGTACTTTTTCACCGCCGTCCACAACTCTCGGACACCCGCCCTCCCTCAGCTCCAGTAAGAGTTGAATGAATGGATTGACCGTTCGTTGATTTGACTGGCCTTATGAAAGAGTCACAAACTATTTATATTTTCTATATAATTTGCATAATTATTACGAGCATATGTGAGTGAGTATGTATAGCACTAAAGTCATGTATACTTGTAAATATGTGTCATAATGGCAGCAGTTTTCTTGTTGTTAAGTAACTGCATTTATTTATTATATAACGTAGAGTTCTGAGTTCCGCGTAGTAAAAGCAATGGCTTAAATCGTAAGAATGTCGAGCTGTTTCACTTGATTTTTTCATTCAAACCTACACACAAAATGGACAAATGTATATTTTTATTCCATTTGTAGAAATAACTAAAAGGTAATTAAAGGAACGGTGGCAGGTTCGATAGTTGGAATGAGAACATACGTGAGTGGGTGGTGCAAATGGTCGCCGTTTAACAACAATGGACACACTGGCAAATAGGATTAGAACAGAGGACTGGCGTTAGCATTGTAAGGTAAATGGTGCGGTAGCACAGCATTTAGGAATATCAATTATTGTTTTCGACTCGATGTCTAGTGACAGCGTTATGACAATAGTAACTAAGCTACATATTTGTATATAGTATTGACAAATTTAAGGAACTTATACACACAAAAAAAGAATTTGTATAGGGTTATCCATTTCGTGGTTTCAAAAGTATAGGGCAAAGTAAGTTGTTAAACCATTTTTTTTTTTCAGTTGGACGTCTGACATTGACATTACTTATAGAAGTATTCATTTCAATAGCGACCCGAAGTCACTACCTGCTACGAATAGGGTTAACAAAGTTCTTTTAAATTTGTATGAATACCGGGGAAGGTTGTTGGATTCAAACCCAAATTGATCTCTGGCACATCAAGTTCGGTAACAGTCTAATAAGCTGTCTCGCCAATTTCAAGTGGCCATTTTACGCAGCGATTTTTTTTGCAGGTGCCTCAACGGAAGTGTCCTTATTTGTTTTGCTGAATTACATTTTTTTTTTAATTTAATTAAAATTCAAAGTAAACCGGGCGACACAGACCATCTGGCTAGATTTGTGCAGCGATTCTACTCTACCTAGTGGGATGGTCCACTGATGGTCCTTTTTTTGTGGGGTACCGCGTTGTTATGCAAACAATCCATTCGGGATTCATACACGTCAGGCTAAATTTTTAATATTCAGTGTTTCAAGACTTATATATACTCTAGAAGTAAACAGGATTACTTGCGATTACTATAAGTAATCAGAATGTAATCCGTCTACCTTCAGAGATTGCTTGTGATTCTTTCTGAATATTTATAGTAATCGGAAGTAATCCTGATTATTGTCAGGATTACTATAAAGAATCAAAAGTAATCATAAAATAATCCGACTACTTTCCGAGATTACTTTTGATTATTTATAGTAATTGGAAGTAAAACTGGTTATTGTCAGGATTACTATAAATAATCAAAAAGAATTAAAAGTAATCAGAAAATAATCCGACTACTTTCCGAGACTACTTTTGATTTTTTCTGATTATTTGCAGTAATCGAAAGTAATCCTGATTATTGTCTGGATTACTATAAATAATCAAACAGAATAAAAAGTAATCTGAAAATAATCCCACTACTTTCCGAGATTACCTTTGATTCTTTCTGATTATTTATTGTAATCGGAAGTAATCCTGATTATTGTCAGGATTACTATAAAAAATTTAAAATAATCAAAAGTAATCAGAAAATAATCGGACTACTTTCCGAGATTACTTTTGATTCTTTCTGATTATTTGTAGTAATCGGAAGTAATCCTGATTATTGTCTGGATTACTATAAATAATCAAACAGAATAAAAAGTAATCAGAAAATAATCCGACTACTTTCCGAGATTACTTTTGATTCTTTCTGATTATTTGTAGTAATCGGAAGTAATTCTGATTATTGTCTGGATTACTATCAATAATCAAACAGAATAAATAGTAATCAGAAAATAATCCGACTACTTTCCGAGATTACTTTTGATTCTTTCTGATTATTTGTAGTAATCCAAAGTAATCCCGATTACTGTCATAAAAAACATGGCGATGCAAATTTTTGTCCACATCGTATACATTGTATATGATTTTTGTTTATCCTTTTTCAATGTTGCTAAGCTGACAGCATTCTTCCTGATTTCTTGTATATTAAATTGATTTTTTAACCAAAACTTAAATATAAATAATTCAGGCATGTTTAAAACTTGAAATTATTAATTTGAAATTCTACATAATTAATCTTGAAACGAGAATATCCTGTATAATTTATAGATCAATTAGTTCAGAAATATTTCAGAATGTAGAAAATAGTATATTTCCCTGTAAAAAAATGCAATCACAGTTGTAAAAGGTGCTTAAAATCGTACATAGCTTCATTTTATTGTAGTCTTTTGTTCCGGGAATCCCGACTAATAATCCCGGGAATCGGAAAGTTAAAAATCGGCAAATTACCCGGGAAGTCCTGGGTTAAAAACCCTAACAGACACGAAACGGGAGGATAATAAAAACTCGATTAAGTTTTGTGACCCCTCAAAAATATCTCCATTGCTTAATTTTATTTTCACAACATCAATATTTCGTTAGACGTGATCACAGTACAACTCCACCCACATCGATCACTATTAGTTTACCCTCAAATTATCATCTCATCATCCCGGACTTGGTGTTTTCACCAGAATCTGGTTTGTTGCCTTTTGCGTGGTCATTTGAACCTGTCATCGATGAGTTTTAGATCTCCATGGTCAAGCCAGCGCAATAATTGTAGCTTGGATGCGTTCTAATGTCGTCATACAGCTGGCTGACTCTTAGTCTAAATCTTATAGAAAAAACATTCTATGAAAAACTCTTAACAATCCGTCAATGAGTACAAAAGTCGCCATGGAACCTCATTATCAATCGTTAATTGTATTTACTTTCCTGATAGCAAATTCCAAGTTTTAAACTTTTTTTTGTCACAGTGACATTCTTAGCCACTGTATCATGAGTTGATACTTCACTGGAGCGAAGTAGAACAACTCAGTTTGAGGTTTAATAACGGACGATTTGATATAACGATAGTACGAGTTGTTATTGTCCTCACACCTGAATATTGTGTAATATTTGCAAAATTATTTAATTGAAATTGTGTTGCAATGTTTACCCGGCCCTGAGGAGTTAACTCGGAACACATTTCCAGTAGTTTTTCGCATATGCCATTGTCTGCTCGTCAAAATGTTGTTTCTAATTTGCATAATCACACTCAAGCCAGTGCGTGTATTTGTCCGAAAAGGGGGTTTGAGGGCGAAACTTAATTAATTTTATGTCTTTTAATTTGTTTCTTTCTTCTTGTCATACCTCTGGTTAGTTTTCATTTCAAATATGAGCCATTTTCAAGGTGATTTAACAACAGACAGACACATCGTCTGCAAATATCCCTGCCCTGACATCATTGCCGCCGCACTGTGAACGAAAGCTGGACATAACGCCATTCGATCGATTTTGATACAAAATATGATTAGAAAAGGTTGTTGACAACGAGAAAATAATTAGCTAGGAAAAAATTGCCCACCGATACCTTTTTTTTGTCATATTCTTCATCCTGATCAATTTTTCTAAAGTTTGACTGCCCCGCCGATTTTTCATGTTTTTCGTAGACCCTAGCGCCGAAACATTTCTCACCTTTCTTATATCGTTTTTCGAAATTTCTGGGAGGGTATGATTTTTATTTTTAGGATTCCAGCTAAATTTGGGAAATCGTTCACTGTGCACCGCCGGCACTTGTGTTTGGTATAGGATTTTATTTTATTTTTTATTTTATTTTTTTTTTCGTGCTTTTGAGCACAGAAAGAAATGATAATTAAAACGGAATTGCCCCCAATTAAATTTCATATTAAAAAGGTGTTTTAGTCTGTTAGTGCGGTGCGGAGTGGTGCGTTTAACTGTGGCCCAGACTAATTTGTAGTTTGTCTGTACACGTTCGTACTCCTCTAGACAAGCATCATCCTAACCATCATCATCATCATCCTCATTCCCTTCATCACCATCACTTTCGTGCACATAAAGACGAGGAATATAAACAAGATAAACGTGTCCGGGCCATGTTTGTGCATTGCTTTAGTTTACTCTTCCGTTTGTTATGGCCTTGAATTTGTTTTGCTCTCAAAATTTAAATTGGAATGGATAAAAAATAAAAGTGTGTTAGTCTCGATTCTTAAGAATTTGCCTGTGTTCATTTCTGTGGCACCAGGATTTAGAAAATACACCCAAATAGAGGATAAAATTGGGGTTTATGTGCATAATAAAGTTACTCCCCAAAATGTAAAATTTGCCTAATTTCACGGACTTACCTATCAGCATGGGGGCTTGGGGTATGATTCCCACGAGAGGTTTTTGTGTGTCGCTGCAAAAATCTAGCCAAATGGTCTCACTATATATCGGATAACCGATTTACCGATTAGTATTTCAAAGTATTAATAATTATGTGCAATGCAAAAACAAAGGTTCTTGGGGAACTTAGATTCTTGAAAAAAAAAAAATAATTCTTTATTGAAAAATAATACTTTATTTATGCAATTTTCCCAACTAGAAATTATTGACAATTGAACTAATCGTTTTTTTTTTTTCTATTTATTTGCAGGTAAGTTCCGTAACTGTTTCTGATTGAATTCGTAACGTGAGTAAGACTTTTGTTTAAAATAATACAACTTTGTAATTTATTGACAGCCAAAAGCTGCTGTACAGAGCCTCTTTAAAATCAGAGTTCGGACAAGTTGAATCTTTGTCAGAAACTGATTTTTCGTTCGTCTTAACAAGCTACTGAATCTAATTATGAAAGGCAGATCTATGTTCCAGCGGTGGTAGATTTAGTTTTGTCTTTTTCCACTCTGGCAACCTTTGACGCACACAACGTTCATTATCACCACGTCATTATTCCAATTGGGAACAAAAGTGTATTTTTTTTTGTGGAATTTTTCTCTATAATTTTATAACTTTGACTGCGTTTTTCTGCAAATTTCTGCATGAAGGCATCAACACTTGATATTAGAGGATTAAATAGCGTTTGGTTCTGAATAAAATAAGACCGTGTCTAAGGATTGAAAATTACCCACTCAGGGGTAATTTTTCAGAAAAATTAGATAAAGAAAAAATGCGTGTTGCTACACCTCCGAAAAGTATTTTACCTCTATCCACTGCACTACACTTCATTGTATTTGAGAATCATTTTGTTTTTCGAATATTTTTTTTTTTTTTTGTTAACACAATCATCAATTGTCAGGATTCCCATTCACCAGCATGTTTCCTTTCAGTCAATTACTTACATTTTGCCCATATCGTCAAATTGACTTAACTGTAATTGAAAATGTGCAAAGAGAAATTCAATTTTACTTAAGCTATGATCAGAAAGTGAATGATAAGTTAGAGATTGATTGAAGCGTAATTCGAAATTATGTATTGAGCAGTTCATACTCCAAAGGGAATCATTCACACGCACGCACACAGCTTTGGAAGATGGAATTCGGTTTTGAAAATTTCTGAAAATTGTAGCATCGACATTAGTGGAGAGTTTATTATTTTAGTGGTTCAAGTAAGTGTTCAACGCTCACATAAGTGAGTGTCGGTAATACCTTCACTATTGACTTTTGTCCATATGGTGAATGCCTGGCGAATATTTCAGTTTCTTTTCAAAGTAAATTCAAAGCAAATACGCAAATTCATTTGCGTATTAAGCAAAATATAAAAATTATTCGCAATTTAAATAACTCAATCCCGTTTTCTCCATCCTAATCCTCCCATTAACACTTATTGTACGTAGAACCCCAAGCCACAAAATAAAGAAGAAATATTGCAAATTTGTAAAAGTTTTTCCAATTGTCTGTCTGCGCCAATCCGTAATATGCTGTGATCCACCCATTTGAACCACTTGTTAGCAACTTAAAGTTTCAACTTTATGTTAAGTTTAAATTGAATGCAGCACTGATTTAATTTCAATCCCTCCTCCTGGCTGG